>JARQOC010000003.1:612796025-614173489 GCA_033576535.1 Allobates femoralis
TGGATTAACAACTAGGTCTTCTATGGGCTGTCAGGCCCAGATTGTCTATGATGACTCTGAGGAAAGGCAGCAGGCATGGAGGCTTGGGGGGAAGGGGCTCCAGATGTAGTAGTGCCAAGACAGCCCAACGTGTCACCTCTGACTTTCCATAGAACAGCAAACCCCCCCCCAGAGAAAGCACAATACAAGAAAAGGAAAATGTTCACTGACACAATCAGCTCCGCTACATCTGTAGATTATTAACCCCTCAACCTCATCAAGTACTGACCTGTTCAGAAAGGCATTTCCAAAGGCATTCAGTTTTCAGAAAGGTTTTCTTTAGTCGACCACTAGAGCATTGCCGGGAATAACACCTTCAACGTCCCCCTGCATCACCGCAATGAAGGAGTCGGTTGGCGGGCTGCAGCCCGATCCTCATCCCGGGGAAGTCCTGCTCCAGAAGATACCTGAGGAGGGAAAAATGGCCGAAGTCAGAGACAAGATCCTGCGGGAAACAGCAAATAATGTCATCAGGAGATCCTGCCGCAGGCTCCAGGCCCTGACCCCAAAATAAGGAGTCTGCACAGGAGACTATTGTAACAAATCCTCAGCTGTGAGACATATATCCGGATTTATGTTTCCATTAACCAATGTGGAGCACTGCGGCCCTCCGCTGCATCCTGACTAGCAGGCCCATAAAAGGTTAAAAGATGCCGGACATACAGACCAACAGGATTGGTGTATTGTATCACATTGCTCCCCTGTTTCCTAGATCCCGGCTCCGCCTCCTATGTTTAACCCCTTCATGACCTTGCCATTTTTTGCAATTCTGACCAGTGTCCCTTTATGAGGTTATAACTCGGGAACGCTTCAACGGATCCTAGCGATTCAGAGATTGTTTTTTCGTGACATATTGGGCTTCATGTTAGTATTAAATTTAGGTCGATAATTTTTGCGTTTATTTGTGAAAAAATCAAAAATATGGCAAAACTTTTGAAAATTTTGCAATTTTCAAATTTTGAATTTTTCTTCTGGTAAACCAGAGAGTTATGTGACACAAAATAATTATGAAATAATATTTCCCACATGTCTACTTTACATCAGCACAATTAAAAAAAAAAAAAAAAATTTGTTAGGAAGTTATAAGGGTTCAAAGTTCATGAGCAATTTTTCATTTTTCCACCAAAATTTACAAAACCAATTTTTTAGTGACCACATCACATTTGAAGTCCCTTTGAGGGGTTTACATGACAGAAAACACCCAAGAGTGACACCATTCCAAAAACTGCACCCCTCAAGCTACTCAAAACTACATTCAAGAAGATTATTAACCCTTCAGGTGCTTCACAGGAACTAAGCAAATTGGAAACAAAAAAATTGATATTTTAATTTTTCTAACAAAAATGTTCTTGTATCCTCAATTTTTTCATTTTCACATGGGCAACAAGATAAAATGGATCCTAAAATTTGTTGGGCAATTTCTCCTGAGTATATCGATACCACATATGTGATCATAAACCACTGTTTGGGCGCACGGCAGGGCTCTGAAGGGAAAGAGAGCAATTTGACTTTTGGAGCTAATTTTCCATTCAAAAAGTGAAATTGCGCTCCTTCACTTCTGAGCCCTGCCGCGCGTCAAAACAGTGGTTTATGACCACATATAAGGTATCGTTGTACTCAGGAGAAATTGCCCAACAAATTTTAGGATGAATTTTATACTGTTACCCATGTGAAAATGAAAGAATTGAGGCTAAAAGAACATTTTTGTGAAAAAAAAGTACTTTTTCCATATTCACAGATCAATTTGTAAAGCATGTGGGGGTTCAATATGCTCACCACCCATCTAGATAAGTTCCCTGGGGGTCTAGTTTCCAAAATGGGGTCACTTGTGGGGGAGCTCCAAAGTTTAGGCACACAGGGGCTCTCCAAACGCGACATGGTGTCCGCTAACAATTTGAATGGAAAATCACCTCAAATTGTTAGCGGACACCATATCGCATTTGGAGAGCCCCTGTGTGCCTAAACATTTGAGATCCCCCACAAGTGACCCCATTTTGGAAACTAGACCCCCCAGGGAACATATCTAGATGCACAGTGAGCACTTTGAACCCCCATGTGCTTCACAAATTGAGACGTATAAATGAATAAAGAAACTTTTTGTGAAAAAACATACTAGTCTAGTAGTTACAATTCGCAGCATAGGGGACCCAATACATTTGGGTCTCTCCATGCTGAGGATTCCAGCCCCCTAGCTGCCAAGTTGTACCTGGCTGGCAACCAAAAGTACGGCAAAGCTACATGTCATTTTATTTGTAGAATTTTAAAAAAAAAATGACATGGGGCTCTGCCATATTTTTGGTCCAGCCAGGTACAACTTGGCAGCTTAGGACTGCCACCAGCCCCCAGCTGCCTCGTCATACCTGGCTGGAACCAAAAATACAGCGAAGCCCTTTTTTTTTTTTTTAATTTCTAGAACTAATTCTAGAAAAAAAATTACGTGGGGCTCCGCCATATTTTTGGTCCAGCCAGGTACAACTAGGCAGCTGGGGGATGGAATCCTCAGCATAGAGAGGCCCAAGCGTTCTGGGCCCCCCCTGGTGCGAATTGCAGCCCGCAGCCACCCCAGAAAATGGCGCATTCATTGAAGCACCATTTTCTGGCGCTGTACCCAGGCTCTTCCAGTTGCCCTGGTGCCAGTGGCTAACTGGGTAATAAAGGGGTTAATGCCAGCTTTTTATTGGCAGCTGGCACTAAGCCCGAGATTCATAATATAGGGCCAATGTTAGACCCGCCATTAGGAATCTCTAGTACGGTAAATAGTCAATAAATACACACAGAGAAAAATCTTTTTATTTGAAAAAAAAACAGACACAATTCGTACTCCATCTTTATTATAAAAAGATCCGACGTAGTCCACAACGAAGGTCCCACGACGCCTGATCGCTCCGACGTAGTCCATAATGAAGGTCCCACGACGTTCGATTGTCTCCGACGTAGTCCACAACGAAGGTCCCACGCCGCTCGATTGCCTTTGCTTTCAGATCGCTACTCTGGAGCCCAATCCGCCAGCATGGTGATCGAGCTGCAGAAAGTGATCTGACACTCCGGGCGCAGTGACCCACTATGTGCATCACTGCGCCTGGGCTGCCAGATCGCTTTCCGCAGCTCGATCCCCATGCAGGAGAAGTAGCGGGGCACTTAGGAAGAAGCGGGGGCAGGCAGGAGGAAGCGGGGGCAGGCAGGAGGAGGCGGGCGGCAGGAAGAGGAAGCGGGGGGGTAAGAAAGATGAAGAGGGGGCAGGAAAGAGAGGTGGGGGGGCAGGGGGACAGTTAGAGGATGACAGGGGAGAAGATTGGAGGGTAGGGATAGCAGCAGCAGACAGGGAAGCATTACAGGCGCGGTGATTTTCACTTTCACTTTTGAGTGCCAATCACCGCGCCTGTAGCCGGGGGGGGTGGGGGTGGGGGCAAATCGACCCCCCTGGGGTGTTGTACAACTCCCCATGTACCTGCAGGCCGAGTGACAGGTCAGTGACACCCTCACTCGACCTGCAGGAGCCCGATCATTCCATGGCCCAGGGGGTGGGCCAAGGGTCTGGAAGGGGTTAAAAGCAGAGAGAGGCGGCCATCTTGCTCTCCTGCATCTGAATCCCGGAGCGAATGCCCACCCTCCCCCCTGGATTTGGTCTTTCGGAAATGGTTTGTCGCAGCAGCGGTGTGAGTGACGGAGGTGTAAGTAACCTGGGCTGGATGGCCAGCAACAGAACACTTACAGTCACAGGTCTTAAGGCGGGTTTGTGCCTTCATTAAGCTGCGGCCAATTTATATATTAAATTTCCCACTTAAGAGTTAAATTTGAGCTGGTTGTTGGATACCCTCAATAAAAGTTAAAAGGTTAACATGGTGTCTGTGGTTATTGTCCGGCCGGGGTAAGGTGGGTTATGCTAGTCTGGGGTAAAGCTCCCAGGGGGCTGATTTGTGGCCCCAAACCACCACCACTGCCGCACCGCTCAGCTCCTGGATGTTTTTGCTACTAACCAAAGCTAACAGTAATAACAGTAGAAATGATGCCATATTACATTGAATAGATACATATTAACCAATGGTAAATTGTATGCCTATGGTCAGCTAACCAATCTCAGGCATGTTGCAGCTCAACACATAAATATTTAATATAGAAAGCACAAAAGTGGAGCTAGATGCTTATAAATTTATTACATAAATTATATAAACCAGACAGTGTGACACAATAAGTACAGGATATAAAGTGACGGCATAGTCTGCGGATGGAAGACAATCTAATCAAACAACGGTTTGTTTACAATTATAAGATATACAATTGATACGTATGTGTTAACATACATTGTATACAAGTTTGGCCAGGGTTTACATAGATGGCCAGCACACAAAGGGTTAAGCCGTTTTGAGTTTTTAACATACAATTTATACAGTGTATCAGATAGTAAATCAATTGTTAATCTGAGAGGAGGGAACTAGGGGCAGGGTGTATAGGGCACATTCATAGCATGGTTTCTGCATTCATATCAATATAAGGTATACCCATGCCACCGCAGCCAAAGAGCCCCCACCTCTCACCTGGTTTGATAAGATGTCAGCAGACAGGCTAACGTACAGTTCTGGGGAGTCACAGGGGTCGAGACCTGACTCTGTGATGGGACGTAGCTGCCATCATCACTCTGCAGCTAAATTAGATACTAGGCCCTCAGTGTCTTTGTTGCCCATAGCAACCAATCAGAGCTCAGCTTTCATTTCTCCAGAGCAGTTTAAAAAATTAAAGCTGCACTGTGATTGGTCACTAGGGGCAACAAAGAAGTCTGACTGTTAGACACGACTGAGGCCTAGTATTTGTGATTGTCCCTTGTTTATCCGGTATTACCGTACATGCTGGTGCCACTGTCGCTCCTTCCCCCTATCTAGCTGGGATACTTACTGTTACCTGTAAGGATGTTATGCGGTCCCTGTCTGCTCTGGAGTCGTCCATATGTGCGGTCCCTGGCTGCTGTGGAGTCATCCACGTGTGCGATCCCTGGCTGCTCTGCTGTGTAGCACGACTATCCCCTTCCAAACGCTGCTGGTTTTCCTAGGCCTCAGGCCCTGTGTTGTGTATACTGGTTCCTGTTTGAGCCTAGGGTACGTGCGGCCATACCTTTCCCACTTTTATAGGGGTGGTGTGTGCACCTTGAATTGCTGTCCCCAGCCTATTACTGTGGGGCACCTCCTATATAAAGTTCCCCTTCCCTATTGAGCACGGCCAGAGTTTCCCATTAGGTACCCTAACTTAGACGTGTGGAGGTCCAGCCTGTAATCAGTACTGTGGTTGTTTTTGGACCTGACCTTTCCATGTGTCTCTCCTTGTACCAGTGTGGTACCCCACCGGGTAGGCCGCCACCAGAGGTATTGCACTCCCACGGTTAAGGGGAGTAGTGCCTCTGCTCTCCAGTTGCTGGGATGGTGCAGTCGAGCCCACAACACACCCAACTGTAGACCCCTGGGACGATGGGTGGACCCTAAGGGAGGACCCAGGACAAAAAGGGGGACAAGTTAGTGAGTAGGAGGCGTGAGGAGTGAGAAGAGAGGAGTGAAGTGGAAGTCGGGAGTGTAGCAGCGGTGTGGTGTCGGCTCCTGTGGGCTGGAGCACGACCACGCTTGTCCAGGGGAGGGAAAAGCCGACACGTGGGAGAAGACAAGAGCCATTGGGGTGTGGAAAAGACGTCGATCCCCGTATGTCCGAATCTGACGAAACAGAGGGGCTGGTAGGCAGGGACCCGGCCCTGAACACGATGCGTTAGCTGTATGCCTGAGCCGTTGAACCGGAGGACCTAAGCTTCTAATGGGAGCTGTGGCCAAACACCCGACACAACTTGGGGAAGGCGGCCGAACTGTAGAGCAGTGCCCCGGGAATGGGGTCGCAAGCAAGCACTCGTGGCTCCTGGTACTTGAGCTCTGTGCTGTGGAGGCCGCTGAGAGCCTGGGGGGCAGAGCGATGCCACGCACGCCTCAGAAGAGAACTACCTCTTATAGCGCTGAGAGAGAGAGGCAACCAGAGACAGGAACCCTTAGAGAGGAGAGGACAAGAAAGGGCACGGACCGTGGCTTGACTGCACTGACCTGGTTCTGGAGATAGCGCTGAACCGGAGTTTGGCAAGGGATGTACCTGGCGGCAGTGTTGAAAGAACTGAGTAAAAGTAACAGAACTCCAGCTGTGGTGTGTGAGACTATTATTAGCGGCGACCACTGGCCGCAGAGGCCGCATGAGAAATCAGGGTATTGACGTCCCAGTGAACATCGGCCAAGGTACGAACTGACTCCTTCATCCCGCTGCCCTGGGAACCGCGCTCCACCTGCGGGGAGCGAAGCCATCCAAGCTGCCCGTTACCGTCCCCAGAGGTTCTGAAGCAGCGGCGGCGGCCGCCCTGGTAGTATACCGCAGGTGGCGTCACGAATACCCCTTTATTCCCTCAGACTTTCCCTGACTTCTATCCCGTTTATTAAAATGACACCACCAGGGTCACGAGACTGCGTCTCGGCCCCCATCTGTCCCCGTGAAAAGAACCGAAAAGAGGCGAAGAAGAACAAGTAACCACCCAGTTCCCGAATCTTCCCCGGCCCTGGAGGGTGCATGTCACCAGCTTCCCTGTCTTGTATGTGAAGCCCTGCAGTGACTTGTACCCACGGGTGTACATAAAAATCATTGCACCGCTTAGCATTCAACTGTACGGTTACTGTACTCAACTGAAAGTGCAATGATAGGCAGCGGGAGGGGTGAGGGGGGGAGGTGGCTGGTGCTGATACCGGGCACTTTTGACTCATGGGCTCCATAGTGGCTGTGACGGGCCCCAGGGCCGTGGGGTACTCGGGACCAGGCTAACGTACAGTTCTGGGGAGTCACAGGGGTCGAGACCTGGCTCTGTGACCCTGGGTTCAGCTTTAAAAAGAGGAAACTCTTCTGGCGTGGTAGGGAGAGGGGTGGTGATTAAGGGAGTTATTCATGACGCCACCCGTGGTATGTGGCTATTAGTGGCCACTGCTGCTGCAGAACCTCCGGGGATGATGGACGGGCAGCTGGGATGGAGCGGCTCCCCACGGTTGGAGCGGATCCAGGGCAGTGGATGTAGTAAGGGTGTAGGGTGCAGGATGGCGGGCGCAAAGCAACAGACAGACTCACGGTTTGTTGGTTCCTCAGTCCTTTTACTGGTGCAGCTGTAATTCCGGTGGATGTCACACTGAGTCCTCGCACTTGAGAGCAACTCCAGGTCCTCTTCACCCAGCAAGTTCTGAGGCCTCCTTGCTGCGCTGAGCGCTCTGTATATAGGCTTCTGCTGCTGCTTAAGCTATCCTGCTGGCCCTCTCTCACTCCTGTTGGTTGCCGTATGACAAGCACCCCGAGTCCTTTATCAGCCCCAAGTCTCAGGTGGCTGCTCCTGGGCTCTATGCGTTGCTTTGCCTCTGGGCACAGTGTGGCTGGGGAACTTGGAATCCCCCACCTTCTGGTATTGGCTGCCGGGTCGTTAGGCCCTGCACAGCCTCGGACTCCGGTGTCCGTTCTGTGGCGCTGTTACTCTGAGGTGAGCACGGGCTTGCCCCGCTGCCCAGGCTTCCCTACACTTCCTCAGACCCTTGCCTTAGGTCTCTCGCTGAGTTAGTGTCTGATGCCAAGTGTCTGGGGTACTCGGATCTCGGGCGTACTGGTGCGGGGAAGTCACGGGTGGTCGGAGCCCGAGTCCGTGCCCTTGAGCAGACAATAAAAAGGAGGGGAAAAAAAAAAAAAATAAAGTCAATTGCGACACCACCTGTAGGTCTGGTGATGGCACTGGCACTGCTGGAACCTCCGGGGGATGGGCGGCAGCAAGATGTTGTAGCTCTCTACAGGAAGAGCGGGGTCCCCGGGACTGTAGGGTAGGAATGATGGTAAAGGGCAGCGCAGTCGTTGCGGTGTTGGACTGGAATAGAGAAGCGCAGTCTTTGTTTCACAGTGCAGATTTACCTCCGTTCACCAAGAAGAAAACACAGACACTTGTTCACTCTGGACAGGTACTTTACTCCGGTAATCTGCAGCTTACAGGGTAAACAGTTGTTTCAGTCAGGGTAGTGGTCCGGGTGGTCCTGGCAGTAGGCAATGTCCCTCTGAAGCTCCGGTGATGTTCCTTCTCTATCACTTTCTCTGTCCTTTCTCTGTGCTGCCCTGCACAAATCCCGTTTACTACCAGGCTCCTTCTGGTAGACACCGTGCTTGGTTTAGGGCGGTTGGATCCTGCTCCTAAGAAGACATCGACCACGCTGTTAATTTGTGGTTCAGGGATGGACCTCTGATCCACGTCGGGGCAGGGTATTTGGTTACCCTCTATCTGCCCCTTTCTTTTCTGGGTCACCAGGTTGAGGTGCCCTCCCCGATACTTCTCCTCCGCTGTTCTGCTGGATTCTCCTCACACTCTCCTCTGCTGTTCTTCAACTCACTCTTTCCTGCTTTCCCCACTCACTTTATAACCTACAGTCATGGCCAAAAGTTTTGAGAATGACACCAAAATGATATTTTCACATGATCTGCTGCCCTCTGGTTTTTATTTGTGTTTGTCTGATATTTATCACATACAGAAATATAATTGCAATCATATTATGAGTACCGAAAGGTTATATTGACAGTTAGAATGAGTTAATGCAGCAAGTCAATATTTCCAGTGTTGACCCTTCTTCTTCAGGACCTCTGCAATTCTCCCTGGCATGCTCTCAATCAAGTTCTGGACCAAATCCTGACTGATAGCAGTCCATTCTTGCATAATCAATGCTTGCATTTTGCCAGAATTTGTTGGTTTTTGTTTGTACACCCGTCTCTTGATGATTGACCACAAGTTCTCAATGGGATTAAGATCTGGGGCGTTTCCAGGCCATGGACCCAAAATCTCTGTTTTGTTCCCTGAGCCATTTAGTTATCACCTTTGCTTTATGGCAAGGTGCTCCATCATGCTGGAAAAGGCATTGTTGGGCGCCAAACTGCTCTTGGACGGTTGGGAGAAGTTGCTCTTGGAGGACATTCTGGTACCATTCTTTATTCATGGCTGTGTTTTTAGGCAAGACTGTGAGTGAGCCGATTCCCTTGGCTGAGAAGCAACCCCACACATGAATGGTTTCAGGATGCTTTACAGTTGGCATGAGACAAGACTGGTGGTAGCGCTCACCTCTTCTTCTCCGAATAAGCTGTTTTCCAGATGTCCCAAACAATCGAAAAGAGGATTCATCAGAGAAAATCACTTTACCCCAGTCCTCAGCAGTCCACTCCCTGTACCTTTTGCAGAATATCAGTCGGTCCCTGATGTTGTTTCTGGAGAGAAGTGGCTTCTTTGCTGCCCTCCTTGAAACCAGGCCTTGCTCAAAGAGTCTCCGCCTCACAGTGCGTGCAGAAGCACTCACACCAGCCTTCTGCCATTCCTGAGCAAGCTCGGCACTGCTGGTAGTCCGATCCCGCAGCTGATACAGTTTTAAGACACGGTCCTGGCGCTTGCTGGTCTTTCTTGGGCGCCCTGGAGCCTTTTTGACAACAATGGAAGCTCTCTCCTTGAAGTTCTTGATGATGCGATAGATTGTTGACTGAGGTGCAATCTTCCTAGCTGCGACACTCTTCCCTGTTAGGCCATTTTTGTGCAGTGCAATGATGGCTGCACGTGTTTCTTTAGAGATAACCATGGTTAACTGAAGAGAAACAATCATACCAAGCACCAGCCTCCTTTGAAAGTGTCCAGTGGTGTCATTCTTATCATGATTGATAGCCAGCCCTGTCCTCATCAACACCCACACCTGTGTTAATGGAACAATCACTAAAACGATGTTAGCTGCTCCTTTTAAGGCAGGACTGCAATGATGTTGAAATGTGTTTTGGGAGTTAAAGTTAATTTTCTAGGCAAATATTGACTTTGCAAGTAATTGCTGTTAAGCTGATCACTCTTTATGACATTCTGGAGTATATGCAAATTGCCATTAGAAAAACTGAAGCAGTAGACTTTGTTAAAATTAATATTTGTATCATTCTCAAAACCTTTGGCCATGACTGTAGCTTCTCCACCCACCGGGACCGGTTACCCTAGTAACGGGCAGTCTGATTGGTCCCCTATCACTAGGTGTGTGTTTGTGGTATGGAGCTTCAGGCTTCTCTTACCCCCTACCAAGACAAAGCATACTGCACCTTCTGTTAGGGGTGCAGTACCCTTTTGCAGCACGCTGACTAGCGGGGCTCTACATTAGCGATTCTAGGACGAGCTTAAGGCAGCCTCCAGTCCACCAGGATGTCTTCCTCAGTCCTCCTAGGAACTGAACTAACTAGCTCCGCCACAAACCAGACTTTATAAGGGAGCTCACCCTGAACCGGGGTTTAGGTCTCCCCCTTGTGGCCTGGAGGCAGAAGGTGTTGTGTGCGGTTCTTGCCTAGTGTGAATACCCTTCTGTTGCTCTCAAGTGTGACATTATCACCCGGGGGCAATAATGACACTGTGGCAATAGGACCAAGGGGTGCCACAGCTGCGTGGTCTGCTGCCATTGGCAATATGCCACTGCTTGTACGTGAAGCCCTGCTGTTCCATGTGAATAAACCCTTGTTCGTCTCTTGAACTTGGAGTCCAGTGTACCAGCTGTGTCTGCACTACTGTGCTCCAGGCCATGCCTGCATCACCCAGCTCCGGTCTGCACCTGCCATGCCTACACCATCCTGCTACTTTCTATTCCAGCCAGTGTCCGGTGTCTGACCTATGCCCAGAATTGTGTCTGGTGTCCTCTGCCCAAGCTGTGTCTGGCCTTTGCCAGGAACTGTACCCAGTATCTGATGACCTTTGCCAGGAACCATGCCCAGTGTCTGACGCCCTCTGCCCGAAGCTGTGCCCGGTATCTGACGCCCTCTACCCTGAGTTGTTCCTGGTGTCTGATGCCCTCTGCCCTGAGCTGTGCCCGGTGTCTGACGCTCAATGCCAGGAGCCGTGCCTGATGACCAATATCTGGAGCCATATCTGATGACTTCTGGCTTATGTCCGGAGCTTCGCTCGATGAACAGTGCCTCAGGATCCCTGTCTGGGGTCTGTGTCCTGATGATGTCTGTTGGAGGTCGGTGTTAGATGTTCCCCTGCTGTGAGAAAGCTATGCCTGGGGCCTGTATCTAAAGTCCTCCTGATATGCCCATGCCAGAAGAAGCCAATCCGAGATGGCCTCTCTTCCATGCCACGGTGAGATGACATCTTCCTGTTGATGTCCTGCTCTTCTCCCTTTTGCCTTGTGCTTTGTGACTTTGTCCTTGAAATTTATCTTTTAGTAAACTTTACATTTCATACCTGAAGTTGTGCGGTGTCTAGTAGTCCTGATGCGTGTTACACCTCTCGCCCATGCTCAGCTGCCACATACCCTGGTCACTGCCCTTCCATAGTCTCAGTAGGTAGGCTCGGGTCCCCATGTGTGTGAGTGAGTTCACTTCCTTCTCATAGACACTTCATGTTGCCGCAACTTCAGCGGCACAATTGCAACACTTTTTCGTAAGATTTCTTCCATATCTTGCAGAGAGCTATCCATGTGTTTTGGGAGGGGTGGTTGGCAGTATTTTATAGTTTTTACGTACATGAATGTTTCATCGAAAAGCACATGGATTTCTGCAGGGGCGTAACTACAACAGGTGCAGGGGTTACAATCACACCTGTTGGACACGAAGGTCAGGGGTACTCGGCAGCTAGGTCAGCGGTCTGGATTACGGTGGCTGTGTCTAGAGCTGTAGCCCCGGCTCACATAAAACAAAATAGAGTAATCTAAAAGTAAAAGAATGTTCGTGACAGCAGCTGAAGTTGTTGTGGCCACTAGGTGGCTGGCACTGCATGAAGAGCCTCAAATGTCAGATGTTGTAGCAGTGAGGTAGAATACCCCCTTCAGCATGGGGCAGATCCTTGAGGTGTAGAGAGTGGATGATGGTGGTTGCAGTAGAGGAGCAATGTGAGAATGCAGGAGAAACGAAGCACAACAGACAGCCTTTTGCACTTCTTTACCTTTACTGTAGTCTGTAGTTGATACAGCAAGTCCAGGCTATATACAGAACCAGACACACAGTTCAACCAGTCTGAGAAGAGCTGGAGTCCACCCTGCTAGGTGAGAGAACTTGCCTTCCTGTTGTCTTCTATGAGTTTATCATGTTTCAGGTATCTGTGAACTGTCTTTTACTCTCTCTTTTTTCTCACCCTCTGTGTGGATCCCTTCCAGCCAAGCAGGTTGGCTGCAAGGGATCCTGAGGTAAAAAACTCATCAAATACTCAGCGTGTGCACGTGGCCTTACATCTAAGATGCTGCAGAACATCAATCATACACATCAGCTGTTGCAGAACCTCATCGTACACTTCAGCTGCTGCAGAACCTCATCATACACTTCAGCTGCTGCAGAACCTCATCATACACCTCAACTGCTGCAGAACCTCATCCTACACCTTAGCTGCTGCAGAACCTCATTATAGACATCAGCTGCTTCAGATCCTCATCATACACACCAGAACCTTATTATACCCCTCAGATGCTTTAGACCCTCATCACAGAGGCGTAACTAGGTTTTCTGGCACCCGGGGCAAGAATTTATTTTGGCTGCTGTGAAGGTGACGGTCGCAGGACAGACCAAAAGAACGCGGATACGGAAGTGGCACAGTGCATTTTTTGATGAGGTCGCCCATTTACTCCACTCCCTCATGTTCCGGTCTCATCAGTCTCATGTATTAAGATTTCTCTTTTCTTTATCTTTTAGACTTTTTTTTTTCCACTTCTTCGAGTCTCCTGCGGAGCTGTTTGATGATCCGATGTTCCTGACTGTAAAGGTCGCTTTACACGTCACGATATCGCAACGCAACTACGATAAAAAGTCACGTGGTAGGGGCGTTGCAGTTGATATCGTTCGTGTGTTGTGTCGTGTAAATGGGCAACGCAACTCAAAAACGATGCAACTACGATATCGTTTTTGAATTGTGCATGCTCTTCAACCGTGCAATATTGGCTTGACGATCTGCCAGGATCGTGCTGTGTGACAGCGCAACTACGATTTGGAGTGCAACTTCCCCTATTCACTCCAATGTTAATTGGTCGTTCCCTGAGTTGCTCAGACACTGTGTGCAAGAGGGGCGTACGACATCGTAGTTGCGTAGTAGGCGATATCTCCCTGTGTAACATCTCCTATGCGATCTTGGACAAGTGCCAAAAACGTGCGCGCTCCTGTGAAATCGAATGCAATATCGGAACGATATTGCGATATGTAGAGCGGCCTTGAGTGTCCGGGGACGACGTTATTGAGATTGAAGATTACAACATACAACCTCATAAGGCCCAGTTACACACACAGATAATTGTGCAGAGATTGTTCGCAGATCTCTGGTTGCAGTGAAATCATGGACACATTGTTCCATTTTGTGGCCGTGTACAAATGTGTCCATGATGTCACTGCAACCAGAGATCTGCAAACAATCTCTGAACAATTATGTGTGTGTGCAACGGATCACAGCCGTAGTGTGAAGCCAGCCTTGTACAGTTGTGGCCAAAAGTATTGACACCCCTGCAATTCTGTCAGATAATACTCAGTTTCTTCCTGAAAATGATTGCAATCACAAATTCTTTGGTATTATTATCTTCATTTAATTTGTCTTCAATGAAAAAACACAAAAGAGAATGAAGCAAAAAGCAAAACATTGATCTCCAGACTTCATAATGCCATTCACATGGTCAAGCAGTCCAGTGCCAGAGGCAGCAAAGCAACCCCAAAACATCAGGGAACCTCCGCCATGTTTGACTGTAGGGACCGTGTTCTTTTCTTTGAATGCCTCTTTTTTTTCTCCTGTAAACTCTATGTTGATGCCTTTGCCCAAAAAGCTCTACTTTTGTCTCATCTGACCAGAGAACATTCTTCCAAAACATTTTAGGCTTTCTCAGGTAAGTTTTGGCAAACTCCAGCCTGGCTTTTTTATGTCTCGGGGTAAGAAGTGGGGGTTTCCTGGGTATCCTACCATACAGTCCCTTTTCATTCAGACGCCGACGGATAGTACGGGTTGACACTGTTGTACCCTCGGACTGCAGGGCAGCTTGAACTTGTTTGGATGTTAGTCGAGGTTCTTTATCCACCATCCGCACAATCTTGCGTTGAAATCTCTCGTCAATTTTTCTTTTCCATCCACATCTAAGGAGGTTAGCCACAGTGCCATGGGTTTTAAACTTCTTGATGACACTGCGCACGGTAGACACAGGAACATTCAGGTCTTTGGAGATGGACTTGTAGCCTTGAGATTGCTCATGCTTCCTCACAATTTGGTTTCTGAAGTACTCAGACAGTTCTTTGGTCTTCTTTCTTTTCTCCATGCTCAATGTGGTACACACAAGGACACAGGTGGAGTCAACTTTAATCCATGTCAACTGGCTGCAAGTGTGATTTAGTTATTGCCAACACCTGTTAGGTGCCACAGGTAAGTTACAGGTGCTGTTAATTACACTAATTAGAGAAGCATCACATGATTTTTCTAACAGTGCCAGTACTTTTGTCCACCCCTTTTGATGTTTGGTGCGGAATTATATCCAATTTGGCTTTAGGACAATTCTTTTTGTGTTTTTTAATTGAAGACAAATTAAATGAAGATAATAATACCAAATAATTTGTGATTGCAATCATTTTCAGGAAGAAACTGAGTATTATCTGCAGCGCCGGACTGGGGTGTCTGGGGCCCACCAGGAAAATTGACCCCAGGGCCCACCCACCCGGGCCTGCCCCTTTTTCAGCTAAATGCAAATACCTGTTATCCGTTATACCTATAATGGCCACTTTACACGCAGCTACAGGTAACAGGTTTTCCACAGGTAACTTACTGGCTGCAGTGAAATCATGGAGACATTGTTCCATTTGTACACAGCAACAAGATAGAACCTTGTCTCCATGATTTCACTGCAACCAGTCAGTCACCTGTGGAAAACCTGTTACCTGTAGCTGCGTGTAAAGTGGCCATTATAGTGGAGCGTGGACTGTAAAACCCAGGCGGCTCCTGCACATCACTGTGCGCTCACCATTACTGTAATGTACCATTACTGTAGTTTGCATTAAAGGGATTTTTTGATGAAAACAAGTTGTCAGCGATGCACAGGTTCGGAAGGTGATCACTTATTTATTGGTGGAATCCGCACCATCAGAAGAATGTGGAGTTTTGAGCATTTGGTGATATTTTTCCCTCAGTATTTGTAAGACAAAACCAGGAGTGGAGCAATCAGAGGTAATGTTTCTGCATTTCTCACCCTCTCCTGGTTTTGTCTTATAAATACTGAGGTGAAAATCTCACCAAATGCTCAACTTGCTTTCACTGGCGAACCTCTGTAAGGCAAGCTTCACATTTGCGTTTGGCACTGCAGCGTATGCAGCACTTACCCATACGCAGTGCCGAACGCAAACACTTTCATGTGAACGCAGCGGAGATTGCGTTCACATGAAATGTCACTGTGAGTGTGCCCGGCCACCGAATCAGCGGCGGAGATCTCCTCCCAGCCACCTCCGCTGATCTCTTCCTCCCGCCGCTGGTTTAAAATAGCCGGCGGGAAAGCCAGCGGTGAAAAGTCTTCACCGCCGGCTTTCCCGCCCCACTGATGCTGATCATTTGAATTACTGGGGTTCACCGCTGGCTTTCCCGCCGGCTATTTTAAACCAGCGGCAGCAGCGGCAGGGAGGAAGAAAGAAGATGACAGAACAATAAGAAAGAAGAGGAAAGAAGAAGAAGAAGAGGAAAGAAGAAGAAGAAAGAAGAGGAATGAAGAAGAAAGAAGAAGAAAAAAGAAGAAAGAAGAAGAAGAAAGAAGACGAAAGAAGAAGAAGAAAGAAGAAGAAAGAAGAAGAAAGAAGAAGAAAGAAGAGGAAAGAAGGAAGAGAAAAGAAGAAAAAAGAGAAAAGAAGAAGAGAACGTAGATCACCTGTAGATGACCTTGGAGGAGGACATCTTCCACAGTGTTTGTGCACACAGATTCACTTTCATTCATTTTTTGTGCGCGGCTGTCTGCATGCGTATAAAGCAAGCACACAGCTACACACAAAAAATGCAACATTTTGCATTCGGCATGTGCATAAATTTTGCGCAGCCGAACGCAAACGCAGCTGAGCGCAGGTACACACAGGCACTATGCGTTCCTATGTTAAACATAGGAGCGCATAGTGCTTGCATTTTGCTGCGCTCAGGTATGCTGCGTTCACAGTGCTCATCGTGCGCAAATGTGAACCCTGCCTAACTGCATCTCTGCTGCTGTGTCTCAAGACGGCGATGGGTTAAGCATCCAAGTATTTAATATCTATTGGAAATAAAGAAGTTTCCACTTATTGATATCAGATAAAACAAATGACCGACCACAATCCACTCTACCAAGACCAATAATACCAGATAGAAGGCAGAAATACCATCATACCATGACCAGACCATATATTACCACCATATAGTGCCCAAATGATGCCACATACAAGGCACAAATACAGTCACACCATGACCAAAGCACATAATACCACCACAGTGACCAAATGCTACCACATAAAAGGTATAAATACTGCCACATCATGAGACCACATATTACCACCACATAGTGACCGAATAATGCCACATACAAGGGATAAATACTGTCATGTCATGACCAAAGCACATAATGCCACCACAGTGACAAATAATAGTAAATTAATAAAAATGTAAAAAATCTATGTATATTGGGTCAGTCTACACTACAGTGATCACCAGTGACATTATACACAGGAGTTCTGTATATAGTGTCAGTGTACAGGTAATACAGTTATCACCGGTGACATTATACACAGGAGTTCTATATATAGTGTACAAAGTTATACAGTCATCACCAGTGACATTATACACAGAAGCTCTGTATATAGTGTCAATGTACAGGTAATGCAATGATCACCATTGACATTATACACAGGAACTCTGTATATGGTGTCAGTGTGTGTATAGGTAATACATGTAGCTTCTCCCCCCCACGTTCCATATAGCTTCTCCTCCCCATCCATCCATGTACCTTCTCCCTCTATCCGCCCATCCATCCAAGCACCTTCTCCGCCATCCACCAAACCATCCACGTACCTTCTACCCCATCCATCCACTCCCTCCTTTTTCATGCCGCCCCCCGTCCATCCAACCCATTCTCACCCTTCTCTATGCTGCCCCCATCCATCCATCCATCCTGTTCTCTCCCCTTTCCATGACGCCCCCCCCCCACTCATCCATCCCATTCTGCCCCTTCTTCCAGGCTGCCCCATCCATCCATCTATCAAATTCTGCCCCCTCTTCTAGGCCGACCGATTCATCCATCCATCCCACTCTGTCCCCCCCAGGCTATCATCTTCGGTTGTATCAGCGCCTTACCTGACTCCACACTACTGATTTCGGCAGCTTCTTCCTCTGAGGCTCCCGGTCTCCCACTTGCCGGCACCAGGCACTGGGCACCAGGAAGTTTCTTCCTCTGCAGCTCCTAGTCTCCCGCTCACCGGCACCAGGTACCAGGCAGCAGGCCCCTGGCAGCTTCTTCCTCTGTGGCTCCCAGTATCCAGCACCAGGTACCCGGCACCCAGCAGCTTCTTCCTCTGCGGCTCCCGGTCACCGGCACCAGGCACCCAGCAGCTTCTTCCTCTGTGGCTCCCGGTCTCTGGCACCAGGCAGCTCCTTCCTCTGCGGCTCCCGATCTCTGGCACCAGGCAGCTTCTTCCTCTGCGGCTTCCGGCCTCTGGTGCCAGGCACCCGGCAGCTTCTTCCTCTGTGGCTCCCGGTCTCCGGCACCAGGTACCTGGCAGCTTCTTCCTCTGCGGCTCCCAGCCTCTGGCACACAGCAGCACCCGGCAGCACCAGGCACCCAGCACTGCCAGGCACTTGGCAGCACCAGGCATCTGTCAGCACCAGGCAGCACCAGGCACCCGGCACCACAGCACCAGGCACACAGGGGCCCACATCACCAGGCACCCATAGGCCCGGCAGCACCAGGCACCCAGACCCCCGGCAACACCAGACGCTGTTGAGGATGGAAAGACATGAAATGTTTATATAGGGTTAAAAATATCTCAACTCTTCTCTAAAATATATATATTGTAATTTGGAAATGTTATGTTGTCATGCTGTCTGTTATACACTAGATGGTGCCCACGCTCCATAAATATATCTGAGATATAAGCCAACCCATTAAGGGAGGAATTTAGATATTAGAATAATTTGATAAGAATTGACCAATTAGGAGATTATCACTTTGTAGAAAGTTCTAGAATTCTAACACGCCTCTTGCTTTCTGTATAAAAATGTGTGTTTCAATAAACGCTTGCGCAGTGTTTAATCCCATTTGGCGTAGGCATGAGTAAGGCTTGAGACGGCTCTGGTGTCCGTATCATTTACTTGCAGTGTGCAGACGTGTACAAATGCCTATCTCTATACATAAAACTGCTGATTATGCCTACCCCGGAAGCGCCGGCATATTACGACACCCATGCCGCTGCCTGCCGGCGGCTCCCTGCAGGCTCCCGTCACCGCACACCCACGCACGCTCCTGCCTCCACCGCTCTGATGCCGCCGCCGCACTCTCTTTCCAGCCTCCAGGCCTGCCGCCCGCCAAAGCCACGGTAAGCCACATTACAGAAGGGCCGCCGCCACCATCTGCGGCCCCCTTCATCACACACACCGCACTCTCAGTCACCCTCCAGGCCCGCCGCAGCCTGGGGAGCCCTATTACTGAAGGGGCCGCCGCCAGCATCTGCGCCCCCCCTTCATCACACAAGCTGCCCGCCGCTGCGGCCCTCGCTCTGATGCCGCCGCCACCGGCGCACTCTCATTGCAGCCTGCAGGCCCGGCGGCCTGCAGTCTGCTACCACCACCCCCCCTCCTCAACTAACGTTACAAGGGCAGCGGGGCTAACATCTGCAACACTGCCCCTCATTACACCCCAATCACCCACACTGCCCCTGCTCACCCACACTCACCCTCCATAGCCCTCCCAACTCACCCACACTGCCCCTGCTCACTCCTCTTCCCCCTCTATGCCCTCACTCACTCCTCACACTGCCCCTGATTACCCCACACTCACCCACACTGCCCACACTCACCCACACTGCCCACACTCACCCACACTGCCCACTCTCACCCACACTGCCCCCACTCACCCACACTGCCCCCACTCACCCACACTGCTCCAGCTTACCCCCCCACTCACCCATACACCCTGCTTACCCCTCTCACCCCCCCAATTACCACAATCACCCACACTGCCCCTGATTACCCCCCACTCAGCCACACTGCCCCTGCTCACTCCTCTTACCCCCCCCTATCTCTTAACCCCCCCCCCCCCAACTGCCCATAATCACCCACACTGCCCCTGATTACCCCACACTCACCCACACTGCCCCGGCTCACTCCTCTTACCCTCCGTATCTCATCACTCCTTACCCCTCTCCACCCCTCCCCCCCCCAACTGCCCACAATCACCCACACTGCCCCTGCTTACCCCCCCAATCACCCACACTGCCCCTGCTCATGCCCCCACTCACCCCACACTGCCGGTGTTTATCCCTTCCACCTCCCCACACTGCCCCTGCTCACCCCTCTTACGCCCCCACATGCCCTCACTCCCCACTTCCCCTGCTGACACCCCACAGGGTCAAGTCACAGCTGCTGGCCCCAATGCCAAACTGCCCGCCCCCCATCTTTATGTCACCCCACTCCCGATGCGATAGCATCTGGCCTTTTTACTAGTATATATATAATTAGGAGTGGCTGGTGGACTTGTGATTGAACTGAGACCCTCAACAACACCACTAGGCCCCCATCAGCGCCAGGCACCACCAGGGGCCCGGCAGCCCCAGGCACTACCAGTGGCCCGGCAGCCACCAGGGGCCCAGCAGCCCCAGGCACCACCAGGGCCCGGCAGCACCAGACGCCCGGCAGCACCAGACGCCCAGGCCCCCGACAGCGCCAGGCACCATGGCACCCCGCAGCACCAGACACCACCAGGGGCCTGGCAGCACAAGGCCCCCGGCAGCACCAGGCACCCAGGGGCCCGGCAGCACCAGGCACCACCAGGCACCCAGCACCACCAGGCACTCAGGGGACCGGCACCACCAGGCACCCAGGGGCCCGGCACCACCAGGCACCCAGGGGCCCGGCATCACCAGGCACCACCAGGCACCCAGGGGCCCGCACCAACAGGCACCCAGGGGCCCAGCAGCACTAGGAACCCAGGGGCTTGGCAGCACCAGGCACCCAGGGGCCCAGTAGCACCAGGCACCAACAGGCACCCGGCACAACGAGGCACCCAGGGGACCGGCAGCACCAGGCACCTGCACCAACAGGCACCCAAGGGCCCAGCAGCACCAGGCACCAGGGGGCCCGGCAGCACCAGTCACCCAGGGGCCCGCACCACCATTCACCCAGGGGCCCGGCAGCACCAGGCACCCAGGGACCATGCATTACCAGGCACCCAGGGACCCGGCAGCACCAGGCACCCAGGGGCCCGCACCACCGGGCACCCAGGGGCCCGGCAGCACGAGGCACCCAGGGGCCCGGCAGCACGAGGCACCCAGGGGCCCGGCAGCACCAGGCACCCAGGGGTCCGGCAGCACCAGGCACCCAGGGGCCCGGCAGCATCAGGCACCCAGGGGCCCGGCAGCACCAGGCACCCAGGGGCCCGCACCACCATTCACCCAGGGGCCCGGCAGCACCAGGCACCCAGGGACCCGGCATTACCAGGGACCCGGCAGCACCAGGCACCCAGGGACCCGGCAGCACCAGGCACCCAGGGGCCCGCACCACCATGCACCCAGGGGCCCGGCAGCACCAGGCACCCAGGGGTCCGGCAGCACCAGGCACCCAGGGGCCCGGCAGCATCAGGCACCCAGAGGCCCGCACTACCAGGCACCCAGGGGCCCGGCAGCACCAGGCACCCAGGGGCCCGGCAGCACCAGGCAACCAGGGGTCCGGCAGCACCAGGCACCCAGGGGCCCGGCAGCATCAGGCACCCAGGGGTCCGGCAGCACCAGGGGCCTGCACTACCAGGCACCCAGGGGCCCGCACTACCAGGCACCCAGGGGCCCACAGCACCAGGCACCCAGGGGCCCACAGCACCAGGCACCCAGGGGCCCGCACCACGGCAGCAGCAAAGATGGGATGGTGAAGCACTGTCTGGGACTCTTGGCCCCAGGATGGTGACTGAGGAGCCCATCTCTTCAGTCACCAGCACCCCCAGCCCCGCTCACCCCCCCCCCCCCCCTTCCATACTTAAGCAGCGCTGTTCAGCTGCTGCAGCTTGGCCTGGGGCTATGTCCTCTGCAGCGCGATGAGTGCCGGCACCCGCTCAGGAAGGAAGCAGTCACAGGGCGTGACGTCATCGCCCTGAGACTGTCTGTCTTCCTGCGCACGCGCGGGCGCTTGTCGCGCTGCGCAGAGGAGTCAGAGCGGCACTGTGACAGCAGGGCAAAGCAGGGAGATCGCTCTCCCTGCTCTGCCGCTGCAAAGAGGGACCATCACTAATCATATCGGCAGTGCGCCGATATGATTAGCGATATTACAGGATGGGGGGCCCTCACCTCAACATACATGACCCAGGGGGGGTAGGGGGCGGGGCTTGGGGGGCGTGGCCAGCAACTCTCGGGGCCCCCCGGGGATTCTCCCGATCCTCCGGTGGGCCAGTCCGCCCCTGATTATCTGACAGAATTGCAGGGGTGTTAATACTTTTGGCCACAACTATACCTTTCATTTTCTGCAACAGCTGCACTTCAGCTGCTGCAGAACCTCATTATACACTTCAGCTGCTGCAGAATCTCATCATACACCTTAGCTGCTGCATAACCTCATCATACACCAAAGCTGCTGCAGATCCTCATCATACTCTTCAGCTTAGTGATGGACAGTCCGGCTCAATCAGCTCAAAAAACGGATTTTTTAAAATAATAATATGCTACACCCTGTGATAAAAACAGACCCTCCCCTGTGCAGTGATCTCCTCATTATACACCCTGTGATAAATACAGACCCTCCCCTGTGCAGTGATCTCCTCATTATACACCCTGTGATGAATACAGACCCTCCCCTGTGCAGTGATCTCCTCATTATGCACCCTGTGATGAATATAGACCCCCCTGTACAGTGAGAACCTCATTATACACGCTGTGATGAATACAGACCCTCCCCTGTACCGAGATATCCTCATTATACACCCTGTGATGATTACACAACCTCCTGAACAGTGAGAACCTCATTATACACCCTGTGATGAATACAGACTTCCCCCTCTGTACAGTGATCTCCTCATTATACACCCTCTGATGAATACAGACCCCGCTGTACAGTGATCTCCTCATTATACACCCTGTGATGAATACAGACCCTTCCCTGTACAGTGATCTCCTCATTATACACCCTGTGATGAATACAGACTTCCCCCCTGTACAGTGATCTCCTCATTATACACCCTCTGATGAATACAGACCCCCCTGTACAGTGATATCCTCATTATACACCCTGTGATGAATACAGACCCTTCCCTGTACAGTGACCTCCTCATTATACACCCTGTGATGAATACAGACCCTCCCCTGTACAGTGATCTCCTCATTATACACCCTGTGATTAATACAAACCCTCCCCTGTACAGTGATCTCCTCATTATACACCCTCTGATGAATACAGAGCCCCCTGTATAGTGATCTCCTCATTATGCACCGTGATGAATACAGACCCTCCCCTGTACAGTGATCTCCTCATTATACACCCTGTGATTAATACAGACCCTCCCCGTACAGTGATCTCCTCATTATACACCCTGTGATTAATACAAACTCTCCCCTGTACAGTGATCTCCTCATTATACACCCTCTGATGAATACAGACCCCCCTGTATAGTGATCTCCTCATTATGCACCCTGTGATGAATACAGACCCTTCCCTGTACAGTGATCTCCTCATTATACACCCTGTGATGAATACAGACCCTCCCCTGTACAGTGATCTCCTCATTATACACCCTGTGATTAATACAAACCCTCCCCTGTACAGTGATCTCCTCATTATACACCCTCTGATGAATACAGACCCCCCTGTACAGTGATCTCCTCATTATACACCCTGTGATGAATACAGACCCTTCCCTGTACAGTGATCTCCTCATTATACACCCTGTGATGAATACAGACCCTCCCCTGTACAGTGATCTCCTCATTATACACCCTCTGATGAATACAGACCCCCCTGTATAGTGATCTCCTCATTATGCACCCTGTGATGAATACAGACCCTCCCCTGTACAGTGATCTCCTCATTATACACCCTGTGATTAATACAGACCCTCCCCTGTGCAGTGATCTCCTCATTATACACCCTGTGATGAAAACAGACCCTCCCCTGTACAGTGATCTCCTCATTATACACCCTGTGATGAATACAGACCCTCCCCTGTACCGTGATCTCCTCATTATACACCCTGTGATGAATACAGAACCTAATGTACAGTGAGAACCTCATTATACACCCTGTGATGAATACAGACTTCCCCCTCTGTACAGTGATCTCCTCATTATACACCCTCTGATGAATATAGACCCCCCTGTACAGTGATCTCCTCATTATACACCCTGTGACGAATACAGACCCTCCCCTGTACAGTGATCTCCTCATTATACACCCTGTGATGAATACAGACCCTCCCCTGTGCAGTGATCTCCTCATTATACACCCTCTGATGAAAACAGACCCTCCCCTGTACAGTAATCTCCTCATTATACACCCTGTGATGAATACAGACCCTTCCCTGTACCGTGATCTCCTCATTATACACCCTGTAATGAATACAGACCCTCCCCTGTACAGTGATCTCCTCATTATACACCCTGTGATTAATACAAACCCTCCCCTGTACAGTGATCTCCTCATTATACACCCTCTGATGAATACAGACCCCCCTGTATAGTGATCTCCTCATTATGCACCCTGTGATGAATACAGACCCTCCCCTGTACAGTGATCTCCTCATTATACACCCTGTGATGAAAACAGACCCTCCCCTGTACAGTGATCTCCTCATTATACACCCTGTGATGAATACAGAACCTCCCCCCCCTGTACAGTGATCTCCCATTATACACCCTGTGATGAATACAGACCCTCCCTGTACAGTGATCTCCTCATTATACACCCTGTGATGAATACAGACCCTCCCTGTCAGTGATCTCCTCATTATACACCCTGTGATGAATACAGACCCTCCCTGTACAGTGATCTCCTCATTATACACCCTGTGATGAATACAGACCCTCCCTGTACAGTGATCTCCTCATTATACACCCTGTGATGAATACAGACCCTCCCCTGTACAGTGATATCCTCATTATACACCCTGTGATGAATACAGACCCTCCCCTGTACGTGATCTCCTCATTATACACCCTGTGATGAATACAGACCCCCCTGTACAGTGATCCCTCATTATACACCCTGTGATGAATACAGACCCCCCCTGTACAGTGATCTCCTCATTATACACCCTGTGATGAATACAGACCCTCCCCTGTACAGTGATCTCCTCATTATACACCCTGTGATGAATACAGACCCTCCCTGTGCAGTGATCTCCTCATTATACACCCTCTGATGAATAACAGACCCTCCCCTGTACAGTGATCTCCTCATTATACACCCTGTGATGAATACAGACCCTCCCCTGTACAGTGATCTCCTCATTATACACCCTGTGATGAATACAGACCCTCCCCTGTACAGTGATCTCCTCATTATACACCCTGTGATAATACAAACCTCCCCTGTACAGTGAATCTCCTCATTATACACCCTGTGATGAATACAGACCCCCCTGTACAGTGATCTCCTCATTATACACCCTGTGATGAATACAGACCCCCCTGTACAGTGATCTCCTCATTATACACCCTGTGATGAATACAGACCCTCCCCTGTACAGTGATCTCCTCATTATACACCCTGTGATAATACAGACCCTCCCCTGTACAGTGATCTCCTCATTATACACCCTGTGATGAATACAGACCCCCCTGTACAGTGAATCTCCTCATTATACACCCTGTGATGAATACAGACCCTCCCTGTACGTGATCTCCTCATTATACACCCTGTGATGAATACAGACCCTCCCCTGTACAGTGATCTCCTCATTATACACCCTGATGATAATACAAACCCCCCCTGTACAGTGATCTCCTCATTATACACCCTCTGATGAATACAGACCCCCCTGTATCAGTGATCTCCTCATTATACACCCTGTGATGAATACAGACCCTCCCCTGTACAGTGATCTCCTCATTATACACCCTGTGATGAAACAGACCCTCCCCTGTACAGTGATCTCCTCATTATACACCCTGTGATAATACAGACCCTCCCTGTACAGTGATCTCCTCATTATACACCCTGTGATGAATACAGACCCCTGTACAGTGAGAACCTCATTATACACCCTGTGATGAATACAGACCCTCCCCTGTACAGTGATCTCCTCATTATACACCCTGTGATGAATACAGACCCCCCTGTACAGTGACTCCTCATTATACACCCTGTGATGAATACAGACCCCCCTGTACAGTGATCTCTCATTATACACCCTGTGATGAATACAGACCCCCCTGTACAGTGATCTCCTCATTATACACCCTGTGATGAATACAGACCCTCCCTGTACAGTGATCTCCTCATTATACACCTGTGATGAATACAGACCCTCCCCTGTGCAGTGATCTCCTCATTATACACCCTTGATGAAAACAGACCCCCCTGTACAGTGATCTCCTCATTATACACCCTGTGATGAATACAGACCCTTCCCTGTACACGTGATCTCCTCATTATACACCCTGTATGAATACAGACCCTCCCCTGTACAGTGATCTCCTCATTATACACCCTGTGATTAATACAAACCCTCCCCTGTACAGTGATCTCCTCATTATACACCCTCTGATGAATACAGACCCCCCTGTATAGTGATCTCCTCATTATGCACCCTGTGATGAATACAGACCCTCCCCTGTACAGTGATCTCCTCATTATACACCCTGTGATGAAAACAGACCTCCCCTGTACAGTGATCTCCTCATTATACACCCTGTGATGAATACAGAACCTCCCCTGTACAGTGATCTCCTCATTATACACCCTCTGATGAATACAGACCCCCCTGTATAGTGATCTCCTCATTATGCACCCTGTGATGAATACAGACCCTCCCCTGTACAGTGATCTCCTCATTATACACCCTGTGATGAAAACAGACCCTCCCCTGTACAGTGATCTCCTCATTATACACCCTGTGATGAATACAGAACCTCCCCTGTACAGTGATCTCCTCATTATACACCCTGTGATGAATACAGAACCTCCCCTGTACCATGATTTCCTCATTATACACCCTGTGATGAATACAGAACCTCCCCTCTACCATGATCTCCTCATTATACACTCTATGATGAACACAGACCCTTCCCTGTATAGTGATCTCCTCATTATACATCCTGTGATTAATACAGACCCTCCCCTGTACAGTGATCTCCTCATTATACACCCTGTGATGAATACAGCTCCCCCCCCCTGTACAGTGATCTTGAACCTCAATAACGTCGTCCCCGGACACTCAAAGTCAGGAACATCGGATCATCAAACATCTCCGCTGGAGACTCGAAGAAGTGGAAAAAAAAGTCTAAAAGATAAAGAAAAGAGAAATCTTAATACATGAGACTGATGAGACCGGAACATGAGGGAGTGGAGTAAATGGGCGACCTCATCAAAAAACGCACTGTGCCCCTTCCGTATCCGCGTTCTTTTGGTCTGTCCTGCGACCATCACCTTCACAGCATGTTTAATGTTGACGCCGAGGAACTGCCGTCTCTTATTACCTGAACTGTGATCTAAATAGAGACTTTACTAATACAACAGAGCTGTACTCACTATTCAGCAGGTGCAGTCACTGTGTATACACATTACATTACTGATCGTGAGTTACATCCTGTATTATACTCCAGAGCTGCACTCACTATTCTGCTGGTGCAGTCAATGTTTACATACATTACATTACTGATCCTGAGTTACCTCCTGTATTATACTCCAGAGCTGCACTCACTATTCTGCTGGTGCAGTTGTGGCACCCTGGCACCCTGTTGGGCACCACAGAACTCCTTAGGGCATGAATGGAGTAAACAGCAAAGCAACACTCACAAAACACCTAACAACAACTACAACACCTTAGAACACCTGGTTTCACCCCAAGCCTCTAGGGAGAGCTCCACTGGTCACTTTGAGCGAGTTGCCCCTATAAATAGAGTCTTGGAGGGAGAAACTTCAGAGTGTGTGCAGTCGCTACAAGAGCTGCCAGCCTGTGTGAAACCTCCATCCTATGAGGGACACACTAGGCCCAACCAGCCAGTTAGCAAGTGAGGAAATCCCTGCAATTGGGATAAGAGGTAGAAGGAGAACACCTTTCAAGGAAAACAGAGTTATTTTGACTCTTTCCTTAATAACCGGTTACTGGAACCGAAGCTGTGAGAGCTACCCAGCCACCACAGAGAACCAGCTTACAACCACAGGGAGTCTAGCCCCCTGTTCCACCTGAAGCACCTACCAGCGAGAGCCCAGGGAAGAGTACTGATCCTGCTCAAACCCTTTTACAGTGCCCTCAGTGCTGCTAACCAGGTGAAGCAAGTTCCATTGAACACACTGCCCGGTCCGGCTGGATTCCACATCCACCCGACCTGACTAGAGAGAGAGAGAAGGAAGCCTACACTAACTGCTTGCTGTGAACCTCCAGGAGTGTTAACTTCACGAACCCGGTGTGGCGTACCTGAAAACCACCAGTAAAGGTACTCAAAAGACTCTGGTGTGTCTATGTCTGACTCCTGGGCCTAACAGCAGTGTTACCGCAGCTGCCTCACAACATCTTGCGCAGCTCCCGGCTCCGGGGACTCCCGCTCATCCTGTGGGGAGCGTTCCATCTTGCTGCCTAACATCCCCCGGAGGCCTAGCAGCGTCGGTACAGTTACCGAACACCCGCAGGTGGCGTCACGAAGACAAACTACCCCTACTGTTCCGCCATCCCCCCTATTGATCTAGACCACCGGGCCTCACAGCCGCAGGCGCGGTTCCGTGACAAGAGGAGAGTCAACGCCTGCGATGTGAACACCCCGGTCACGGTGAGTCACAGTGTTTGCATACATTACATTACTGATCCTGAGTTACCTCCTGTATTATACTCCAGAGCTGCACTCACTATTCTGCTGGTTCAGTCACTGTGTACATACATTACATTACATTACTGATCCTGTATTATACTCCAGAGCTGTACTCACTATTCTGCATGAAGTTGACAATAATCAACCTCTTCTTTATGGCCTCTCTTAGCAGTTTTGTTCCTGATTCTTTTATGACATCCTGGAGTCAAATCTTTATTAACAGATCTTGCTCCCTCTCTCTTGATTCTTACTTGGAGTCCTGAGCTTTGGTTGACCGTTGTTTTTTGGGTGCCCCCTTCTTCCTCCTGACCCCCCCTTCCCCCCGCCTCGGTATGCGGGTGACAGCTGTGGATTTCTTGGGAAAGCTAGGCTGCTGTGATCCTGGTGTAAGGGATGTTGTATCTACCTCATCTCCAGTGCCACCCTGCTCTTCTGTAAAAGAAAAAACAAAGGTTGCGCCACGCTGCATTGGGGAATCTAGATTAAGCGATATTCAGGATTTTCACTCACCTTTACTAGTTGTGCCTTATCCGCACAACTAGATTGTGGATATGTGGTGAGTGAAGGTTTGTATTCACTGATTTTCTGATCTTTGGTGTTCCCCTTCAACGTTTTTAATATAAGATTCCTGCCTTCTCCTTAGCTGGCTCGCGTGAAGGATCATGTGCCGATTTTAAGGATGGATAAATGTAGCCAGGTCCTGCTCCGGAGCAGCTCACAACACCACGCTCCCCGAAGGGAGATTGTAGATAAGCCGATGAATAAATGTGGTATAATAATAGTAAGCGCTGAGAGCTAAAACAGGATACACAATGCTCTTAAATATATTACCTTTGAGTTTTATTCATTCAACAAATAAAAGCCCTCCTGCCACAACGCGTTTCGACGCTGACTGCGTCTTCCTCAAGTGGATCACACGGTACTGCTGCCCTTCTACCCACAAAGCAGTAATATGCCCAGCACTGATAGTCCTCAGTGAGGATACACAGTAGTGCCCTTAGAATGTCACACAGAGGACTCCAGGATACAATGTTAGATGATCCTGTGTGATGAATACCTGCCCCAGTCCATACTGCCCACAGCTGAATATCTGTGGATCTCCAGCAGATCCTGGTAGGAGGGAGGTGCGATCATAGAGCAAATTCAAAACCGAAAAACAAAACTTTACCTCAAATCAGCAGCTCTCATCAGCTCCAGCTTGGCTGCAGACCAAAGTACATGGAGCCTGTGTAGAGTGCCCTCCGCCACCTCAGCCTGCAGTGAATGTGGCCATCCCTGGAGAAGAGCAGCCGGGCTAGAGCAGGTCAGGAGAGCACATAATGGAGGATGCTCCGCTGAGCAGGCCGGCCAGCAGAACAAGAAGCTCCTCCACGGCAGTGAGATGGGCGGGCTGTGTGTGTGCCTCCTTCAATACCCGCAGTCTTTTTGCTACGTCCTCCTGCACGTTATGACGTGCGAGAAGAAGGTGGGGGGTGGGAGCACAGCGGCAGCCTCACTGCAAATTTGACATCAGCGGCGCCAATGCCTGTGCCTGCAGAGTGTGGACAGTGGCGGATTATAATTAGTGCAATTTACCCTGGGCCGCTGGGCTCCCCCCCAGAGCCTTGGGCCCCGGGCTACCACCCAGATTGACCTCATTATATTCCGCTACTGTATATGAACCATTGAATTGTAAAGCGCTGCAGAATATGTTGGAGCTATATAAATAAAGATTATTATTATTACAAGGTCTCCTGGTCGGAATACAATAATATGCCAATATCTGCCTACTGACGCTGAGAGTAAACTACAAGGAAAACTCTGAATTAAGGATTGCGGCCAGACACACAATCTGTCCATTTCTCTTGGTGAAATAAGATTTTGGAGATTTCAGTTAACCCTTTAAAAACTGAACTTTTTAGCTTTTTTAGCTTTGGGCTTATGAAAGGAATAGAAATGGTATAGCACCACTGCCCTCTGGTGGACAAAACTGGAACTGCCACTCATTTGGTATTACCCTTTTAATTCCCTATTTTTTCCTTAAACCCTTGACATAACTCATGTATTTTTTGTTGCAAATATCTTTGTCACTTCAAAAAATGTTTTTCCTATATTAGAATTTTTGATGTTATTTAGAAAGATCATAAATCACTCATGATCACCAGTAGCTAACTTGAAGCTCATGGGCCCCGATGTGAAAGCTCCAAACAGGGCCCACAATTAGCACAAATCTTTAATAGCGTTAAGTCTTTTTCTATAGGCCAAAGGCACTTTTGGGCCCCCCAAGCTCCAGGGCATCGAACAAAATGTATGAGCTTCTCGAAAGCCTATGATCCTAAAAAAAGTCCACCTTTGACCAATAACACTTCATCCTCGTCTAGCTTCCAGGGGTCAGGGTGTAAATGTTGGGGAGTATATAAGCTTCTCATGGGGGGACCCCAATCTCCATCACTTTATGACGTCCATATGACCTCATGTGGCACATGGAGATGGGGAGCAGACATTCCTATTAAGCATCCATTCCATATCATAATATTAATTATAGGGAAACACCTGGAAATGGAGAACAGTATAGAAAAAGCGCAGAAAGGGGCATAAAGGAGCATCTGTGCAATGCAGCCGAAAACCAGGGCCCAACAGCATGGACGGCATCGTACGGGGCTATCTGGATTTACCAAATAGTTCATTAGAAAAATAAAATGACATATTTTTACAATATACTTTCTGTGCCCGGGCACAGCGATGGACACAGAAGATGTGGGGCCCGGGCACAGCGGTGGGCACAGAAGATGTGGGGCCCGGGCACAGCGGTGGGCACAGAAGATGGGGGGCCCGGGCAGACCTTGCCATGAGGACGGGGATGGAGGACACTAAACTACCAATAATTATAAACACTTGTATAATCCGCCTGAAAAGAATGAGCTCCATTGTGGCCCCAGAGAGGTGATCACCCAGTGTTCCCCCGACCTCGGATCTGCCATCTATGAGCTGTGTGACAACGCTCCTCCGGGACCTTCCTGCCACCCAGCCCAGCCCGCCCCTGCCACCATCAGAGCAGAGACCCTGACTACAGAGGAACGGGGCAGATAGAGCCAGATAACAGATCAGAAGAGGGATCTGTGATTAAAACTAAAGAAAGAAGAAGCTTTGTAATAAAGAAAAGTCCTTTAAGGTGACACAATCCCAGGGAACAAAAGTGCCGGTGTCTACATACCGAGTTACATCATAGCTACCGGGGCATCTCAATGAATTAGAATATCCCCAAAAAGTTTTATGTATTGAATTACTGAAATAAATTTCATGAAACACATATATTATATAGAGTCATTAGACAGAGTGATCTATTTCATGTGTTTATTTCTGTTAATGTTGATGATTATGGCTTACAGTCAATGAAAACCCAAAGGTCATTATCTGAGAAAATTAAAGTAGGGAGGATGAAGGGTTAAAAACTGTGCTGCCATATTCCACGAGACATCAAAGGGTGAATATGACATTGATTTACTAGTCAACAAGTTTCAGGGCTCCCAGGCCCCTTCCTCAGGACATATCAGTATCATTTCACCATGTTTCAGGGAGCCCTAATACACTTTGTCTAATAAATCAATATTATATTCACCCTTTGATGTAGGCTGTAAGCCAGAATCATCAACATTAACATAAATTAACACTTGAATTAGATCACCTATGATCTCTCATCTACCGAGACTTATAAATGTGGATGCTAAATACACACAACACACAATATGTGACACACTATGTTACACACACATAGGACACACAAATGTATTCACAGAGGACACGCATAGTACACTGTCTGCAGAATTATTAGGCAAATGAGTATTTTGATAACATGATACTTTTTATACATGTTGTCCTACTCCAAGCTGTATAGGCTTGAGAGCCAACTACCATATAGTAAATCAGGTGATGTGTATCTCTGTAATGAGGAGGGGTGTGGTGTAATGACATCAACACCCTATATAAGGTGTGCTTAATTATTTTTTTTCTTTGAAGGGTGGTGAGGTGATGATGGGGTTGGGCTAGTGCGGCAGTGAGGGCGGACTCGTGACTCACGCTGCTGCCATTTTTTTTCACTCTGTAATGCGCAGTATCAGATCAGGTGTACAAAAATGGCGGCCGCATGCGCAGTTACTAGCAGGGTGATGTCACGATGATGGCAGACTCTGAGGCGTGCTTGTGAGGGATTATGGAAGGGGGTGGCGTAGCAACACCAGCGGAGGAGAAGGACCCAGAAGACAGCAGCAGCACACGGCGCTGCCGGCAGTAATGCGCAGTGTGCCCCATCGACTGTGTCAATATGGCAGCCGCAACATTTTTCTTTTCCATTTCAGCTGGCCAATCAGGTGGCACTTTGTCGGGGACATCCAGACGCAATGGCACAAGGCATTTATGCAAGTAGAAAATCTACATTGGGTGTGAGATTTCTATAGATCCCATCCACCGTGCTGAAAGTGAAAATGCTGTGTTTTTTTGCAAAATGATAATATATAGCACCAAAAACTCCTGCTATAGAGAAGGGGTCAGTGCACTAAATTCCCCACAGTTTCCCCATCAGGCGGTGATGCCTAGGAGCGGTGTGATCACAGTATGGCGGCTCTAGAAGACGGAGCAGATTCCTTGCAATCACAATGGGGATATTTCTTAATAGCGTTGTGAGGTTTCCGGATTAATAAACCGCAAAATAAAGTCTTGCAAATTACCCTTAATGGCTCGGATGCTTGATGGACACATTTCCTTCCCATGGCTGGAGGCAGGTACAGTACATGACCCCCCAAAAAGTAGGGAATAAAAATATAGAAATGCTTCATAATTACACTGAGTAATAATGTCACCCACGCAGAATTCAAGAAAGGCTTTATTATACAAATCACATAAAAAGCCTTATATAAAATACATATCTTCTTGGGAGTTGTAGAGTTTGATTAAGAACATTTATTGTCATTTTTGTATATTTCATAAAATTTCCATTAAAAATAATGTATACGCCGCAGTTTCCAAAAATGATTTGGAATAAAAATGTTCAATATGAAAATGATCACGTTGTTCTTATTCTCTATAAGATTTACAGGACCCAACCACTGACTGCAATGATTTGGCCACTTTGGGCACTTGCCCCTTTACTGTAAACTCCATAAATGTCCCCTCTGGTGTCCTCACTTATCGGGGAATGGTGGCCACCAGTCCCCCCATCCTCCATATACCTCAGTGGAGATGTGGCCACACACAGACGCTCCTTACTCCTCTTATGGAGAATGTGGCGGGGAATTTAAATCTTACTGGTGACCAATAGCAGCTGGAGCTGATGATCACATGGTGATGTCGTCGTCTACACAGAACTCGATGACATCACAAGTCTAGATGAAGAATGTACACACAGCCAGACTTGTCATTTCAGCGACTACCTGTTGGAGGCACAAACCTACAGGTACACGAAGGAGAAAGCCAAGCTGTCATGAGACTGTATAGACGTCCACCTTATGGCCAGCGGCTGCTGATGAAGGCTGTCTCATCATGCAAGTCAATATGATGACGGGGGCGGCTGACCTAAATTGTTTTCCCTTCTTGTTTCAGAAAAAGAACGAAGCCAGTAAATCCGGCCGTCACGGTGCCCAGAAATGGATCACAATGGACTCCCTCAGCAAACCCTAAATCAGGTAAGTTCATTCTTACAGGGTTAATGTCTCTCTCATCTTCTCATTATATAAAACTTTCCAATAGAAGATAATGAAGGAAAATCCCCTTTATCAGTCCCAGATTCTTTTGCTGGGTACACGTGTGGGACAATCAGTAGACAAGAGGGGCCCCGTCCATGAGAAGACAGGGGCCACATTTATCAATAACTGTCCTTAATACTCATAGCAACCAATCAGAGCTCAGCTTGCCAACCTTATAACAATGCTGAAAGAATTAAATATTCCCTGATTGGTTGCTACAGACAAAGAGAAAAGTGTTGGAACCTTGAAATTGTTCCAGAAAATGACGTTTTTCTCCCTGAAAATTATTGCAATTACAAGTTTATTTATATAAAAAAAAAGAATAAAAGGTAAATTGGACATCATTTTACACAAAACCCCCAAAAATGGACCACATAAAATTGTTGTTCCCCTCAGGTTAATATTTGGTTTTGCCCTTTGGAATAAATCCCCATATGTGAATGTAGCCAAAGAAGAAACGTACAGCGCCACAGATCTTTGATGGTGCAAAAACTTTTTTTGTGTTTATTCCATGGTCATAAGCGACGTTTCAACCACTTCTGTGGTCTTTATGCGGCTTGATAAAGACCACAGAAGTGGTCGAAACGTCGCTTATGACCATGGAATAAACACAAAAAATTTTTTTGCACCATCAAAGATCTGTGGCGCTGTACGTTTCTTCTTTGGATATATCGCTGGGATCCGGATTGGACTCTCCGGTTTGGACGTGCATCCAGGTGCTGGCTGGAGATACGGAAGGCCTAGCATGCAACCCCAGGTGCTGTGACCAATTACCTTTTATACATATGTGAATGTAGGTCCTGTGCTCTTTTCTCTGCCCTCCCCATATGTGACTGTAGGTCCTGTGCTCTTTTCTCTGCCCTCCCCCATATGTGACTTTATATTCTGTACTCTTTTCTCTGCCCTCCCCATATGTGACTGTAGGTCCTGTGCTCTTTTATCTGACCTCCTCCATATGTGACTGTAGGCCCTGTGCTCTTTTCTCTGCCCTCCCCATATGTGACTGTAGGTCCTGTGTTTTTTTCTCTGACCTCCCCCATATGTGACTGTAGGTCATGTGCTCTTTTCTCTGCCCTCCCCATATGTGACTGTAGGTCCTGTGCTCTTTTCTCTTACCTCCCCATATGTAACTGTAGGTCCTGTGCTCTTTTCTCTGACCTCCCCATATGTGACTTTAGATTCTGTGCTCTTTTCTCTGCTCTCCCCCATATGTGACTGTACAGTAGGTCTTGTGCACGTTTCTCTGACCTCCCCCATATGTGACTGTAGGTCCTGTGCTCTTTTCTAGATTAAGACTAGATTAAGTCTTCATTGTTGGGCGCTTCCGGGTTGAAGAATCGTTCCATGCCGACAACATTTTCATAATCGGCGTGCGATCCACAGCGGTATCACACTGCAGGACCTTCCAATTTCTCCTAAAGGGACATGATTAATAATTGAGTGACGAGGTAAATCGGATTTGAACACCATGTAAATTTGAATTAGGATAAAGACTGGGTGGTGAAGGATTGTACCCTGAAGCGGTTGGATTTGGAGAGATGGAGATAATATGAGCAAGCACTCTATAGATAAGGGGACCATATATTTCCTAGGATCCCCTGTTGTATCATTTCTCTATCAACTTGCATCATAAGCTAATAGCGCATATACTGTATCAGCCTCCTGATGAACTTATTGGAACACGTGTCGAGGCGCCATGTGAACAGGCACTAAGGATCCGTTTGGAGAAATACCAACCCTAAAACCTTAATGCAATGTTTAATTGCCCTCTATAGTATGAATGTGGCTTGAAACGGTACTTTATCTGCACCTTATCTATATCTTGCACGTGCACTTTAAGCCACATCTGTTTGATATGCTATAGTAGTAGTAGTAGTAGTAGTAGGGGGCGCCACTACGTATATTTAGGGCACTTATCCCGCTGTCAGGTAGCTGTTGGTCCTCAGGGATTCCTCGCCCTTTTGTTTTACTTTCTGGTATATGGGATTCTTCAGTTGTTATAAGTGCTGCCTTCACAAAGCGAGGTGCAGAGTTCGCCCCTCTCCTGATGTGACCGGTGACCCCCCCCACCAGATACTGGTCACATTGTGCGATCACTAAACCTTACACAAGATCCTTATAACAGGAACGAGTGCAGACTGTGATTAATGACTGGAGCTGATAATAAGGGTACCGTTACAAGTCGCAACATTGCATTTGCAATTTGCTGGTTGCAGTGAAATCATGGACACATTGTTCCATTTGTACACGGCAACAAAATAGAACAATGTGTCCATGATTTCACTGCAACCAGCAAATTGCAAATGCAATGTTGCGATGTGTAACGGTACCCACAAGGTACCTTTACACGCCGCTACAGCAGGGTGGAAACAACCGGGTGTTTCACGTGCACGAGCACGTAGCAATGGTTACAAACGGTACCCGATACCACCTTTACACGCCGCTACAAGGTGCTCTACAGAAGGTTTAATCTATCTCTGGATGCACCGCCGGGTGCTCAAGTTACCTTCTGCAGAGCACCTTACCTCATTTACACGCCGCTACAGAAGGTAATATGAGAGGACCTGGTGCAGCAGGGACAACACATAGGCGTGCCAGAATTGTGGATTACGAGACGCTCGTACGATGATTGGACAGTGCAATAGTATCATGATTGGCCAGCCAGCGCAGGAAGGTTGGCTAATACATGACGCTATAGCAAATGTGTAGTGTGACTGGTCAGCTCCTTAAATATGGCGCCCTATGCAGCGAAAACCAATCGTAACGCAGGAGCTTCCACCAATGATCGCTGAAGGGGGGCGGTTTCCCGGAGGCTGTGTCACGCCCCAGGGAGTTAACTAGGTGGCGAAAAAACCTTACCCTACCTTATTTAGACACCACTACCATCGGGTTGAAATTAGGGATGAGCGAGTCTACTCGCTAGGACTCGTTACTCGGCGATTCTTAAGGGACTCGCTGGACTCGGTAATCGGCGAGTCTTTTAGCGAATACTCGCTCAGTAACGAGTCCAATGCAAGTCAATGGCAATCTTAGTTTTGTCAGAGTTTACTTTATCTCACTCGCTAGACTCGCTAGACTCGCTCTATCACATCACTATATAGCTTGAATCTCCCCAAACAGCAGCGAATCTGAGAGAGTCTACGAGTCCGAATCCTAGCGAGTCTGCGATTCCGAGTCCTGTATTCTCTATTCGGGACTCGCGAATCCAGAATCTTTTATGTTACTAGTCAGCATTGCGTGTTAGGTCAGAAAACTTGTGAAGACAGCCAATCATAGTCAGTAATGCCATAGCAGCTTTGGTTGTGTCAGGACTATGATTGGCTGCTGTCCATCGTGATGCCTATGTCATCTATGACAGGCAAGGCAGTATATAAGGCTTGCCCCCGCCATTTTGGGCACATTCCTGAGAAGAGCTGACCTAGTGCAGCGAGACTTGGAGCAGATCTAGGGACAGTTAGGCAGTGTAGGAGTCACATATAACCCAAAAGTTCTTTTCAGAACTAACAGGACGGAGTGTAGGAGTCAAGATTCCTCACACATAACCCAAAAGTTCTTTTCAGAACTACCAGGACGGAGGATTGCTGTACAGGACTGTAAGGAAGGGAGATAGGAGCAGCCTTACAGTGAATCCAGCACCATCCTCAGAGCTTAGTTCACCCAGCTTTCCTCAGAGCTGTAATCCTAAGCTTTTTCTTATTTTTGGCACTAGTCTACCAAATAATTTTGGTGCCATTTTTCCACAAAAAATTTCCTGTGCTAGTGCGTTGCTGTACGGTGTCCTGCCTGCAGCTCGCACGGTACTTGTAAACTTGCACGCAGCCAGCACCGCAGCCTAACAGTGCCTGGTTCTGCGTACTAAACAATTTTTTCCTGTGCCAGTGCGTTGCTGTACGGTGTCCTGCCTGCAGCTCGCACGGTACCATCCATCTGTCTTAAAATATCGCAGGGTGCTTTCACATCTGCGTTTTTCGTAATTCGCGGCAGATGCGGTGAAAAAACCGCATCTGCCGCGTTTACCGCATAACCGTTCCACTTGCGGCGCGGTTGCGGTTTTTTCTATGCAAAGTATAGGCATACTTGCGGCAGGTGCGGCTTACTGCGGTTTTTTTCGCGGCCGCACCTGCCGCAAGTGCAAAACCGCACTTGCCGCACCTGCCGCAAGTATGCCTATACTTTGCATAGAAAAAACCGCAACCGCGCCGCAAGTGGAACGGTTATGCGGTAAACGCGGCAGATGCGGTTTTTTCACCGCATCTGTCGCGAATTACGAAAAACGCAGATGTGAAAGGGCCCTAAGCCTCTAGTGTGTACCTTTCACGAAATAGTACCTGCTACTTGTTTTACAAGCCCCCAGAAAGCCACCAGAAATTATAAAATGTTTGCTTTTACAGCATGGTGTGTGCCCGAGAATCGCTTCCCCCTCCCATCATCGGCTCCAAATAAGAGAAAAACCTGCGAGTTTGGACTCGCACACTTTCAGAGACACATCAGCGATTTGGAAATAGCATTATTCGTTATTACTCGGTTCCCTATTCATTAACATTGGACTCGCTAGACTCGCAACGAGTAGCGAGTCCTGGGCTCGGACTCGTGCGGGTCTAGCGATTCCGAGTAATTTAGGACTCGCTCATCCCTAGTTGAAATCAACCTGTTTTAGAGCACTGCTCTGAAACAGGTGCCACAAGTGACGGGTGGCAACAACCTACTTTACACGCCGCTACTTCGGGTTGATTTGACGGTGCAAGATACATTTGTCTCATGAACCCGGTTGTTTCCACCCTGCTGTAGCGACATGTAAAGGGACCTTAATGGCCACTTTACACGCAGCTACAGGTAACAGGTTTTCCACAGGTAACTTACTGGTTGCAGTGAAATCATGGAGACATAGTTCCATTTGTACACAGCAACAAGATGGAACCATGTCTCCATGATTTCACTGCAGCCAGTAAGTTACCTGTGGAAAACCTGCTACCTGTAGCTGCGTGTAAAGTGGCCATAACAGTTTACAGGTGAGATTCTCCAGGAAGACAAGAGCAGAAGTGACCATTGCTGTGAAAAAGTCTAAATCCCCTGCACACAACAGTGGTGACATCCTGACTGACTGCAGCCACCACTAGGGGGAGCTCCCATCCTGCACAATGTACAGGCTTCAATGCTCCTCCCCCTAGTGGTACTCACATTGATAACTAATGACAGACAGCGGAGGATTTGGACCTATTCCAGTCCCTATAAAAATATACTATGATAATAAATTAATTAGCGGTGGATTATAAAGTGTTTTCTGTTATTTTATACACAGGGGTGCAAAACAGAAAAAGAACAACCACCAAGTTGTGGATATAACCTGGTGATCTTGGAACTTTATATAAAACCAGGTAAGAGAAGTATAATACAGTAGGGACGGGGAGTAAATCGTCTGCTCGTCTTTGATATGTAATATTTGGCGGCTCCATAACCAAGTTCTGTTATCTCTTTCTACAGATCACTGCTCCAGAGCGGGGGTGTCGCTGTGACAGCACAATCATCTAACATAGTGCCACCATTATCCAGCAAAGTCCAAGGGAAGAGCAGTCCGTCAGCCATCGTTCCCTAGAGGTTTCCGCTATTAGGAGTTTTTCCTCTCCTGAGCGCTGACGGAGCACTCTTCGTGAATCCGAAGCCCTTCAACATCATCAGGGCCACAGGACGATTACCCCACAAAACTGAGGTGGGAACTTCTACAGGTGTCTAGTGATAAGCGAACCTTTTAGTGTTCGGGTTTGCCCCATTCCCCGTAACTGGTTAACGTCAGACTTAGCCCCGTCCAGCAACCAGCACATTGCAAATGCAATGTTGCGACGTGTAACGGTACTTTAACAGTTTACAGGTGAGATTCTCCAGGAAGACAAGAGCAGAAGTGACCATTGCTGTGAAACAGTCTAAATCCCCTGCACACAACAGTGGTGACATCCTGATTGCCTGCAGCCACCACTAGGGGGAGCTCCCATCCTGTACAATGTACAGGCTTCAATGCTCCTCCCCCTAGTGGTACTCACATTGATAACTAATGACAGACAGCAGAGGATTTGGACCTATTCCAGTCCCTATAAAAATATACTATGATAATAAATTAATTAGCGGTGGATTATAAATTGTTTTCTGTTATTTTATACACAGGGGTGCAAAACAGAAAAAGAACAACCGCCAAGTTGTGGAGAAAACCTGGTGATCTTGGAACTTTATATAAAACCAGGTAAGAAAAGTATAATACAGTAGGGACCGGGAGTAAATCGTCTGCTCGTCTTTGATATGTAATATTTGGCAGCTCCATAACCAAGTTCTGTTATCTCTTTCTACAGATCACTGCTCCAGAGCGGGGGTGTCGCTGTGACAGCACAATCATCTAACATAGTGCCACCATTATCCAGCAAAGTCCAAGGGAAGAGCAGTCCGTCAGCCATCGTTCCCTAGAGGTTTCCGCTATTGGGAGTTTTTCCTCTCCTGAGCGCTGACGGAGCACTCTTCGTGAATCCAAAGCCCTTCAACATCATCAGGGCCACAGGACGATTACCCCACAAAACTGAGGTGGGAACTTCTACAGGTGTCTAGTGATAAGCGAACCTTTTAGTGTTCGGGTTTGCCCCACTCCCAGTAACTGGTTAACGTCAGACTTAGCCCCGTCCACCCTCTCTGCCGGTGCCTGTGATTGGTTGCCGTATTATTATTATTATTGTAATATTAGCTGACTGGTCCTGAAATGCAGTGTAAAAATAATTAGAAAAAAATAGTGTGGGGTGAAGGTTATTGGCATTACCTTGGCTAGTAATCCAAAACAGAGGCTAGCTAAATACAGTGCTACAACACCCTTTAGTGCTTGTTATATTAAAAATAAGGTTAGAAGTTGGGTTGGGCGGTTAAACGTTGGGTGAGGCGGTTAAATGTTGGGTGGGGGGGTTAAACATTTTGGGTGGGGCGGTTAAACATTGTGGAGGGCGGTTAAATGTTGGGTGGGGGGGTTAAACGTTGGGTGGATTCAGGTGCATGACAGGTCCTTTTTAAGGGAAGGTTAAAAGTTGGATGGGGTCGGTTAAACACTGGGAGGTCGCGTGATCTCAGCTCAGGCTCGCGTGTGGTCTCGGTTCTGCCTCGCGCGTCGTCTCGGTTCGGCCTCGCGAATGGTCTCGGTTCGGCCTCGCGCGTCGTCTCGGTTCGGCCTCGCGCGTCGCCTCGGTTCGGCCTCGCGCGTCGCCTCGGTTCGGCCTCGCGCGTCGTCTCGGTTCGGCCTCGCGCGTCATCTCGGTTCGGCCTCGCGCGTCGTCTCGGTTCGGCATCGCGCGTGGTCTAGGTTCGGCATCGCGCGTGGTCTAGGTTCGGCCTCGCGCGTGGTCTCGGTTCGGCCTCGCGCGTCGTCTCGGTTCGGCCTCGCGCGTCGTCTCGGTTCGGCCTCGCGCGTCGTCTCGGTTCGGCCTCGCGCGTCGTCTCGGTTCGGCCTCGCACGTCGTCTCGGTTCGGCCTCGCGCGTCGTCTCGGTTCGGCCTCGCGCGTCGTCTCGGTTCGGCCTCACGCGTCGTCTCGAAAAATACCATTCCGTAGAAGCGTTTGTCGAGCTCGTTACACGTGATGTTAAAAACATTGAAAACCAAATTCATAATGGTGATCTACGTTTGAAACATAACCTGACACCTGATGAGTCAAGGGCCCTGACAGGTCTTAAAAATAATTCAAGCATCATCATCAAACCGGCTGACAAAGGCGGTGCGCTGGTAGTGTTGGACAGAAGTTATTACATTACTGAGATACGCTCACAGCTATCTGATACTTCGACTTACGAAGCGATCACAAGAGACCCCACTTCCGATATCCAAAAGGACATTAGACAAATAGTTGACCTTTATAGATCTAATGGGGTAATTGACCAAAAAATGGCAGATTACCTCATTAATCAGCACCCCATAACACCGGTACTATATACCCTTCCAAAAATTCATAAAAACTTGACTAGACCGCCAGGACGTCCCATTGTGGCATCCACGGACTCGGTCCTTTCACCCCTGTCTAAAGTTTTAGAAAAAATGCTTAGTCCTCTTGTTCCTACGTTTAAGTCCTACATTAAAGACACTAACGCTTTTTTGGACATAATCAGAGAGTTGGATCATGTTCCTAGTGACTCTATTCTCGTCACGTTTGATGTAAACAGCCTATACACGAGTATCGATCACAGTATGGGCATTGCCGCTGTTCAATGGCTCTTAGACCAACAACACCAATACAGTCTATCTCAGAAAGAATTTTGCATAAGCCTATTACATATGGTGCTTGAAAAGAACTTTTTTTCTCTTTGAAGACACATTCTTTTTCCAGAAACGGGGCACAGCAATGGGGGCTAATGTAGCCCCACCCTATGCTAACATTTACATGGGCAAATTTGAACACGACTACATCTTTAATCATCCCCTTGTAACGGAACACGTTCTGATTTGGCGCCGTTACATAGATGATATTTTTTGCATCTGGCAAGGAACCGAATCATCATTATATTCCTTCTTTCATGAGAACAACTCTCTGGTTCCAAATCTCTCGTTTACCATTCACCATGACACACAACAGATTAACTTTTTGGACACCAGGGTCATGATTGACTCCACTGGGCTCCTGACAACGGATCTTTATGTAAAACCTACTGATAGAAATAGCCTGCTTCATTTTAGCAGTAGCCACCCACGACATGTTAAGACCTCATTACCGAGATCACAGCATGTATGAATTGATAGGATTGTCTCTGACCCAGAAACCAGAATAATGAGACACAATGAGATGACCACCAAGTTCCGGGAACGGGGATATCCCGAACATATCTCTCAAGGCCATTCCCTCTCTCAACATACTAGGACTCCTTTAGGTCCACGGGTACCATTTGTATCCACTTATCACCCTTTTAGTAAGCTTATACAAGGGGTGATTCTTAAACACAGGCATATAATGAATTCTAGTTATCCTGATATCCCCGAATTTGCTGGTCGTCCATTGTTTTGCCATAAAAGGGCGCCCAACATCAAGCAGACAGTAGTACGGGCTGACACTGGCTCTAGTAAGAGAATGCCACAACAATTAACGTTACAAACACCCCGGAGAGGTACTTTTCCCTGTCTTAGCTGTAACCAGTGCAACAATATCATCAAGGGTGATTTTTTCACACATCCTCGTACGGGTAAACGTTTCCCAATCAAAGGATTTTTCACTTGCGCATCCACATTTGTGGTATACCTAATTAAATGTCCTTGCGGTCACGTATATGTTGGGGAGACCACCCAGCATATACGTGACCGCATTAGCAAACACAAATCTACTATACGATGTAAACATTTGCTTTTGCCCATTCCACATCACTTTATTGAGCATAACCACAGCGTATCACAATTACGCTTCCAGATCATTGAGGATGTCCCTCCTCAGAGAAGAGGAGGAGACCGGATTCGGAGGCTTAAAATGCGTGAAGCCTACTGGATCCATACCTTACAAACACTGGAACCTTTAGGTCTTAACCGCGAGTTTGAACAATTCTGATTGGTATAATTTACGCCCATGTCCGGTTGGTTACGAGGTCTTTGAATGCATTGTTGTTATATAAAATATTATCCCCTTTAATATTTTCTACTGTTAGTATACTAGGTTAACTTTTGCAATACTTTAATCATAGAAGTATATGCGATCACTCTAGATTCCCCATGCATTATCAAGGATCCTTGTGACCAACGGTCTTGCGATTCACAGTATGTTTTTTTGTCCCTAGATAAGACAGGTCTGGTTGCTCTATTGATCTCTTACTGATTATCCATAGACTAGTCCCCCAGATTCAGGTTCTTTCCTTAGCCCTGTGTATTGTACTACCTTTAACAATATTGCTACTATTGCCAATGCCTGACTACTAATTTGTTTTTGTTTCATGTCTCTTAGATGCATTACTGAATGTCTAAACTGTGGATGGCACCTTCTGGCACATATCCTCGCGATCCGTCACTTGGGCAATGCAGCAATAACATCCCCAGCACCACAGAGCGGACGCTTTGCACTTTTAGCCACTGCGCATGCGCAGATACACAGGATGTATTACGCACGCGCGATCACCGGCCGGCCGCATTTCCTTGCGGTCCATAGACCGGAAATGACGTCTCCACGTCACGCCCACTCCCCTGTAAATAGCGGCGTTGCACACACGCTCGCTGCACATCGCCCCAGACCGAGCTGACGCACACATCAGGTATTTGTTTCTCTGGGCTCTTACTTTCTCTCAGCCCTTGTTCCTGCCTGCCTTGACTGTTCCCCTTTTTCCTTTGTTGCAGCACCAGAGCCTTGTCTCTTTACCCTAAGGTGTGTATCTTTATACAGCCCCTGCTTTTTGTTTTTTCTACAGTCTCTTTACATTCCTCTTTTTTCCTTGATGCTTTATAGGATTTTTCCACATAGATGTGCCCCCCTCCTCTTTTCCTTCATACTCTGCTTCAAGGTAATACCTAATCTATACTTAGGGACTCACCTAGCAGTTCCGATGGAACAGATATATATGAATTCATTATATTTCATTACAGAGTATACCAACATCTGGCATCCAGCCAGCTGTGATGAAAACAGCGGTTTGATGCATGACCCTCTCACCCCACCTGAGGTATAGGCATATTCTCTTTTTGTTTTGGCTATCCCTCACTATCCTTTACTAGACCCTATGACCTCCTTACCTGGAGCACTCTTCCTGTTCTTACACTTATTAAATTGGTTCCTTGAAATTCTCTCCTCTCCATTCTAGGCTTGTTAATCTATCACTTTGGTTGTGAGGGAAACCTATTGATCAACACCATCCCCCCTATCTTCGCTGTTCCTTTTTCCCTCTACATTTCCACCTTTACTTCAGCACGGTTCCAAGACTAAGACTATGGTATGACTCTATACCATCACACACGGCTCTTCCCAATGTCTCCTGGCATTCCTTCTAGTTACCGCCTCTTTGACTTTCTCCTTGTAAGATATGTGTTTACCTCTTCATCCATAGGCTTAACTTTGGATTATTCCGTTTTTGACTCTTCAATTCCCCAAGGACTCCGTCTACCAGTACTTTTCTGGTAATCATTCCGTTTTTTTCAAATACTCTGTTCTTCTTTAATTTTTCCCTCCCTTTTTCTCCCTCCTTTGACCTCAACTCATACACTCTTCATGTCCCTTAAGTACTGATTTTTTTCACCTTAAGTCACATCACAACACACATGATGACTCAAGGTTTCTCACTGCACTTGTATTGAATCACCTAGGTATAGTATACACGGACACCAAGTGTTATTTTCCCCTTTTTTGTCACCACTCAGCGAATCACGAGGTGATTTCACCAACACCAATAAACAAATGAATTTATGTTATTTATTTCTGTATTAATTTCATGTACTATTTTTGTACTAGTACCCTGAAGAAGGCCGATGGCCGAAACGTTGGTGTATGTACTGCGTGACATTAATAAAATAACACGTTTTTCGCACTGGAAACATACGTGGACAATACCTTTTTCTTTACTGGTGTGCCCAGATTACACTTCTGGTCATGATATGCAGGCAGCGACACCCGCCACAGGCATTTGTGTTCCTGGTACATGGTGCTGAGTTAGGTCACAAACTTGTGATACTCTGCCATCTAAGAAAAAGAAAGGAAAAACTTTAAAAAACCTCATGCAAACAAACACATGGCCCACAGAGGTCACACCCTACTCTGTGCGTCCTGCCCATGTTGTGCAAGACTAATAACATGTGTTCTGGTATTCAGGTTGGCTGCTGCAAATCATTGTTGGTGTTAACCAGGGTCCATACATGGGCCATGTTGGCCAGGTGACGTGTTTTATGTATTTTGGCCTACTGCACTTCAATATGTAAAGGTGTAGCATTACAAATGCAACACATTCTGTAACTAAGGACATTTCAACACACACACACACACACATCAGATACACACATATTTTGGCCTAAACAGTGATGGAGTACACATATTGTGCTGGCAAGATGCTCACAGAACATTATGTGTGCTACATGACGCAGAATGTCTTTACGATGCGTACTTGTCGCTAAATACACTTCTACATGACGCTACCTGTAGCTGGACCAAATGTGCACAAACATCATCCAATATATGGGTGTACAGCACACAGAAAATGACGTCTAGCAGTTCCCAATAGCATGTACCCCCACTTACCGTCTGTCCAACAGAGAACTTGTGATGAGACTCTACTAGCTCAATGCACATTCCAGTCGGGGCAGAGGTTACGCCCCAGCACATGCTTATTTAAACACAACCTGACCAATCACAAAAGCACAATTGCGCCTCAAGATTGGTCCCACCTACGTACGCCCAGGCGGCTACGTCGATTACAAGACGCTGCTGCGTTCTGATTGGTTGCTTCACTTATAAAATGCGCTCTAGGCCGATGTCGGACACGCTTGCTGCCCAGAGTCATTAAGTAAGTACTGATGTGCAAACATGATATGTGATGTGGGCCCTTACCATTTGGGGTTGTTATTGTGTAGTGTAGGTGACGCCCAAGTGGTGGGATATGTAGTTACTCGTTTTTTTGGGGCCAAATATATTATTGTGTGCTGACAAATTGATGCATGAGTGTTTAATCAAACCAAACCGTATCCGCATTGAAGAGCCATTTTGCCTTTGCCATACAGGATCATGTTTGAAGGATGCGTGTGTCTTTAGTTGCGGGGAGCATCTGAATTGAGGACACATACCACTATCGTGGACCACACACAGTGGGACGTTTACGTCCAAAAAAGATGTGGAGTGGGGCGTGTGGCATCTGAGAATGTCGGACTTTGGACATCCTGCATTCACAACACATCAGGGAAGTCTATTGGACATGATGAGTATTCAATAGTCTGCTTCGTGGGGTGATATTTTGAGCATGAGACACAAAGGCTGGGGTACGTGTATAATGAAATCGGATCGATGCGTTCTGAAAAAATATGTAATTACTGTGAACTACGTGTAGGGCCATGCCTTGTGTTCACACATGAAAAATCTGGCCACGTATCTGGCCTTAGCCTCATGATGTATTGCATTTGACAAGGGAGACGTATTGTACAGGGGGTCTAGGGGTGTAGAGTGACCAGGTTTGGGTATCAGCCTGTGGAATGCTGGGTTTTGCCCTGGGATGGGGATATTTTTGTGTGTGGGCTGCTGCTCACAGTTGGGTAGGCAGTGGTAAAGTGGGCAGGAGATGTATAGGCAAGGAGGTGTTGTGTGTAGATGATGTGTGATGAAGTGTGCTTGTCCTGATTTTTTTTTTTCTAACTTTGGCAGGGGTTGGTACGTCTGATGATGTTCGACCCTGATGGAGATGTTATTGTGGCTCTTGCCTTGGTGGAAGAGCAATTGTGGCTGGAGCATAGATATGAGAGGTTGCGGGCTCGCAGACCAAGGCGTGTGTGGACTCGGGATTGGCTTCGCCGCCGGGACACCCGGAGCCACATGCAGCTGTTGAGTGAGCTGAAGGATCGCAGTCCGCATGATTTCAGGAACTACCTCCGTATGTCCGAGGACTCTTTCACATTCCTTTTGGAACGCATACAGCCATTGATAGCCCATCAGGACACTGTGATGCGTCGAGCTGTACCACCTGAGGAGCGTTTGGCAGTAACTTTGCGGTTCCTGGCTACAGGTCACTCAAGGACCGACCTGCAATACACTTCACGTGTATCACTGTCCCTGCTGAGCCACCTGATCCCCTAGACATATGAGGCCATCTAGAGTAGTCTGCTGCCATCCTATATGCAGTTTCCAGAAACACCCGCTCAATGGATGGAAGTAGCCAGAGGGTTTGAGGACAGTTGGCAATTTCCAAACTGCGGCGGTGCATTGGATGGTAAGCACGTGAGGATAACTAAACCCCCAAACTCGGGGCCTTTGTATTACAATTACAAAGGATATTTTAGTATTGTTCTCATGGCCCTGGTGGATGCAAATTATGAGTTCCTCTACGTGGACGTTGGACTGAACAGGCGTATCTCAGATGGGAGAGTGTTCGCACACTGCTCCTTGGCGCAAGACCTAAGGACAGGTGGGCTGAACTTGCCCTCAAATGAAGAGACAACCCATCATCTCAACTTTGCGTTTGTGGGGGATGAAGGGTTCCCACTTCAGGCACACCTACTACAGCCATATCCCCAGAGGACCCTTACTTCTGAGCAGCGCCTTTTCAATTACCGGCTATCCCGGGCCCGCCGTGTGGTTGAATATGCGTTCAGGATCATGGCCAATACATTCCGGGTTTTTCATATACGTATGCATATGAAACTGGAATCTATTGATGTGGTAGTGCTGGCCTGCTGTGTGCTTCATAACTTCCTGCGTCGTAGGGATCAGTCGTCATACACGCCGGCAAGTTAAGTGGATTCAGTGGACCCCACAACAGGGGAGGTCCGTCCAGGGACTTGGCGTGATACCGACCATGGTGTGGCGCCACTCCAGCCACTGAGCCAGGGTCGGACTCAGCAGGAGGCCAGGAACAGCAGAGACGCACACTGCTCCTATTTTAATGGCCCTGGGGCAGTGGCCTAGCAGCACCAGCAGGAACATGATGTGCATGGTGTAGTCACCAGGGTACTGCACCATGAGTATTTTGTTTTGGTTTTTCTGTGTGCACAATCTTTACTTAGTTAGTTAGTGTTTTTTTTTTTTGGCCCACACTTTGCCATGTTTATTGTTTTACCTTATTTCTCATCATGTTCCATTTCTTTGTATGAAGTAAACACTTGATTTTTCTGTTATTTTGTGTGTGTTGTTGTCCTTATTTTTTAATGTGCTCAAAAGTACTAACTTTGACAAGTTGGATCCAAAAATCTACGTGTGTGTGTTGTTACTTGGGGATACAGGGCAGTTGCACATAGCTTTATGCTGTGCACAGAGGTATGTGACCCATCCAAAGCTAGTGATGGGTCCTTGAAACATTGTGTGTTAATATGCAGTACCCAGGTTCAGCCCTTTGGGCCACAGTGTATGGCGCAACTGTGTATACCTATCCATTGTGATGTGTTGTGGCCACAGGGGCACGTGTCCACACACATTCATGAAGCATTGTTTTTTGTGGAGGATGTAGGTACAGTCCATTACACACAAACATGTGTACACAGACATAGTTGAGTGGTGCCATGGCATGGACCAATGTAGGCACATATGTGCAAAGTATTGTGTGTATGTTCCCACCTTCAGCTACAGACGCACACATAGCAAACCATTGTGTAGTGTAAGCCACTGTCCTGCTTAAAACCGCTCCTGTGTGACGCTTGAGCGGCTTGAAAGTGTATTGCAGCAGCCACTTGTCACGACACGAGCGTGTATTCCTAGAAAAATGCGCGACAATGGCGTCACGTATTAGCCAGCCTTCCAGATCAGGCTGGCCAATTAGGACGCTATTGCGTTGTCCGATGAGCGTGTTTGGGGCACGGTGAAAACAATTTGGCACACCTATGTTTTCGCCATGCTGGACAGGTATGCCCACATTCCTTTGCTGATTGCGGCGTGTGAGGCGGCGACTGGAGTCTACCGGATGTTGCCCCCAGTTGGTGTCGCAACTTCCGGGACGACACATCGCCATAGTTTGAGGGCGGAATCGTGGCGTCTAAAAGCGCCTTCGGCGTTCGGAAGCAACCATGAAAAATATATATTTGGGGGGTACTGGAGCTAACCTATTGGTGTCAACTAACTCTCTAGGGATAGTTGTGGTAGCTGCTGAGGATCAATGAGTGAAAACCGTACACGCTTGTTTCACTAGGGGTAGTTTTAGTCAAAGAGAAGGTGTAATGATCTAGCGCGTACCGGAAATCTATAAGTGCTACGTCTACAGTGTTCACAGTCTGTCAAGTACGTCCAAAATTTATGGTTTAAAACAATTTATTTGTATCAAAAATATAATATCAAACATAAAAAATTTCAAAATAAAATTACAAAAATGTCCAGGCTCTTTTGTTAGACCAGTTAAAGTGCCAGTGCTAATATCTAAAATCAGGGTTATTCTTTCCTCTGCTTGTTGCAGTGAATCAAAGACGACTTCAGGCTGGGATGATAAGGTGTAGCTTGTATTGTTATTGCTTGTAGACTAGCTTCTATAAAAATAATAATAATAACAATTAAATAACGCCCATTAATTAGATTTATTGGTAATTATATTACCGTATGTGATTTAGAGTGGCAGGACGATTCTTACCTACACAGGGGTATCTATAGTACTTGATGTTGAGTTAATCTTCTGAGGTTGGAGTTCTCGCTTTTTGCCACTAGGTGTCGCTCTATTTCTTCCTTCTAAAATACACAGATCAAGTTGGATTTTTTAAGCTCCTTGTACTAATGGTTTGTGTATCTAGAACATTCCACCAGGGAAGGAGGAGGGTTACCTTTTATATTGTTTGGTGCTGGTTAAGATGTTCTGGATTGGAGTATTCGCTTTATGTCTCCAAGTAAGACCCTGCTCCTTGGTTCTAGAGTAATTACATCTGGTTAATGGTATTATAGATTTTTTTTTTTAGCTCTAAATGCTAGATGCTGTGTATTACTATGGTGGGTTACCTTATTGGTACTGCAAAGTGGTGGGTACACTTGCTTGCAGATGTACCTCTTGCATATAGATCCACGTTTTATGGGTTCTGTGGATATATATAATTGTCCTAGTTAGTTGCTTCTGGTAATCATTCAGTTAATGCACAGCTGTAAAGTGTATACCCAATTATACATAAACATCCTTGTAGTGTAAAGTGCCTTGGTGCCAGTCCTTGGGTTTTGGTGGAGTATTGCTGCTTGGTTGCAGCTTTTCTGCTTGTATAAATCAATTGCCTTCCCAGCTAGGTACAAAAGTGCCTCTGGTGCCTGTGGGCTGAGATGAAACCTGTCATACAGACTGTCCTCACTTATGCACTGCTCACCTGTCAGGTCTGGTGTGGCTAGTGCTGCTTTCCCAATGGCTGTATAATAAGTGGGTATCCTAACTCCCTAGTGCTGTGATTGTGCTTCAGAAAGAACGCTTATACTACTCACTCGCTTGTAGTGACAGTCTCTGGTCTCCCGCTGTTTCCTCCTGGACTCCGGTGGTGTCTGGGCGGCCCGGAATGGTTCACATGTGCCCTGGCCACTGGCACAGCGTCCCTCTTCCGGGTGAGAGTATTACTCGGCGTTTGCTCTCCCAGGATGTACGTCACAGGCTGGAGCTGTCAGGGGCCTCTGTCGGGGTGGTAGTCAAGTAGGTCACTGGGCGATGCTGAGCAGTGTCTGATTATGAGTGGAGTGGGCGGGGTCAATGCATTTCATAGGCTCCGCCTACTTCATCATTATTTTTATAGAAGCTAGTCTACAAGCAATAACAATACAAGCTACACCTTATCATCCCAGCCTGAAGTCGTCTTTGATTCACTGCAACAAGCAGAGGAAAGAATAACCCTGATTTTAGATATTAGCACTGGCACTTTAACTGGTCTAACAAAAGAGCCTGGACATTTTTGTAATTTTATTTTGAAATTTTTTATGTTTGATATTATATTTTTGATACAAATAAATTGTTTTAAACCATAAATTTTGGACGTACTTGACAGACTGTGAACGCTATAGACGTAGCACTTATAGATTTCCGGTACACGCTAAACCATGAAAAATGTGCACGCGCACGTTAGATTGCCTCCGAACGCCGCCCAAAGTGATGGCGTGTAAAGGTACCCTTACTGTCTCTCCAGTTTCTAAATCCTATTTAATTAAACACTTGTAGGTAATTTTTAATTAATATAAGGAGTCCTGTGTTCAGAATTCCCATCTCTTGGTCAGGGGATAAGAGGTTAGAAAGAGCGACTTTCCCTGGAGGAGCCGTCCTGTATGACACGGACAGACAATGATGGGAATGGATGTGTACAGCTGTGACAAAAAATATTGACACCCCTGCAATTCAGTCAGATAATACTCAGTTTCTTCCTGAAAATGATTGCAATCACAAATTCTTTGGTATTATTATCTTCATTTAATTTGTCTTCAATGAAAAAGCACAAAAAGAATTGTCCTAAAGCCAAATTGGATGTAAGTCCACACCAAACATAAAAAAGCGGGTGGACAAAAGTATTGGCACTGTTAGAAAAACCATGTGATGCTTCTCTAATTTGTGTAATTAACAGCACCTGTAACTTACCTGTGGCACCTAACAGGTGTTGGCAATAACTAAATCACACTTGCAGCCAGTTGACATGGTTTAAAGTTGACTCAACCTCTTTACTGTGTCCTTGTGTGTACCACATTGATCATGGAGAAAAGAAAGAAGACCAAAGAACTGTCTGAGGACTTGAGAAACCAAATAGTGAGGAAGCATGAGCAATCTCAAGGCTACAAGTCCATTTCCAAAGACCTGAATGTTCCTGTGTCTACCGTGCACAGTGTCATCAAGAAGTTTAAAGCCCATGGCACTGTGGCTAACCTCCATAGATGGGGACGGAAAAGAAAAATTGAGAGATTTCAACGCAAGATTGTGCGAATGGTGGATAAAGAACCTCGACTAACATCCAAACAAGTTCAAGCTGCCCTGCAGTCCGAGGGTACAACAGTGTCAACCCGTACTATCCATCGGCATCTGAATGAAAAGGGACTGTATGGTAGGATACCCAGGAAGACCCCACTTCTTACCCCGAGACATAAAAAAGCCAGGCTGGAGTTTGCCAAAACTTACCTGAGAAAGCCTACAACGTTTTGGAAGAATGTTCTCTGGTCAGATGAGGCAAAAGTAGAGCTTTTTGGGCAAAGGCATCAACATAGAGTTTACAGGAGAAAAAAAGAGACATTCAAAGAAAAGAACACGGTCCCTACAGTCAAACATGGCGGAGGTTCCCTGATGTTTTGGGGTTGCTTTGCTGCCTCTGGCACTGGACTGCTTGACTGCGTGCATGGCATTATGAAGTCTGAAGACTACCAACAAATTTTGCAGCGTAATGTAGGGCCCAGTGTGAGAAAGCTGGGTCTCCCTCAGAGGTCATGGGTCTTCCAGCAGGACAATGACCCAAAACACACTTCAAAAAACACTAGAAAATGGTTTGAGAGAAAGCACTGGAGACTTCTAAGGTGGCCAGCAATGAGTCCAGACCTGATTCATACAGAACACCTGTGAAGAGATCTAAAAATGGCAGTTTGGAGAAGGCACCCTTCAAATATCAGGGACCTGGAGCAGTTTGCCAAAGAAGAATGGTCTAAAATTCCAGCAGAGCATTGTAAGAAACTCATTGATGGTTACCGGAAGCGGTTGATCGCAGTTATTTTGGCTAAAGGTTGTGCAACCAAGTATTAGGCTGAGGGTGCCAATACTTTTGTCTGGCCCATTTTTGGAGTTTTGTGTGAAATGATCAATGTTTTGCTTTTTGCTTCATTCTCTTTTGTGTTTTTTCATTGAAGACAAATTAAATGAAGATAATAATACCAAAGAATTTGTGATTGCAATCATTTTCAGGAAGAAACTGAGTATTATCTGACAGAATTGCAGGGGTGTCAATACTTTTGGCTACAACTGTATGTGTCTGTGTGTGCTCAGTGTATACGTGTAATATATAGTGTGTGCGTAACATTGTGTGTTGCGTGTATGTAACATCTACATTTATAAATCCCAGCAGCACAGATTAGAGTTCCTAGATGTAAACAGGTCAGCAATTGCCCAACAAGCGAGCAAAATTCTGCTCATCATCAGGGTGATTGGATATTTATGGAGGAACAAAAATCCTTGCTCTCGGCTGCAGATCACCCGCTGAAAACTGCAGAAGTTCTGCCAATAGCATGATACTGTAGGGGCAGATTGCTCTACCGGTAATTGCTCAGCACCCATCATTTTTCATCATCCTGTGTAAAACGTCTGGAATCAATCGCTGAATGACTTGAATATTATAAATCGCACTCATTTACCAGTCTGAATTCGGCGCTTGTACATGTAACCCAAATGTATGAGTGTGACGGTGCAATATGTGAGCATTTAGGGCCCACTTTAACCTTTTGCCCAGGGTCCCACTTTGCCTAAAACCGGCCCTGCTTGGGCCTCCCCACACTGAGGATTCAAGCCCCCTGCTGCATAGTTTTACCTGGCTGGAAACAAAAAATACAGTGAAGATCCACTTCATTTTCTTTATTTCTTGAATAAAAAAAATAAAAAATGTTTAATAAGGTCTTCCCTGTATTTTGATTACCAACAGGTAAAACTAGGCACCTGGAGGTGGGTGGCAGCTAGTAGCTGCCTGCTGTACCTGAGTTGGTGACAAAAAAAAAAAAACAGTGGCGCTCACATTATGACATCAAGAATCCTTTTTTTTCCCCCTCCCCCTTTCCTACAAGCCTTTAACATAGCTTTATTCCCAGTCATAACAATTAATAATTGCTGTGAAGAAAAAAAATAAATCGCTGCAATATCTGCATGAAAAAAACACAGCAAAAATGCACCAAGAGAACACCAACTTTTCTGTGCGGATTATGAACATCAAAAATCTGCAGCACACATTCTGCATCGGCACACAGCCTAAAGAAAGTCTGATTCTGTCTACTGCAATTTACCAAGTCACATCCATAATTTGGAGATAGAGCAGATTCACAAGTGACCAGGTTTGTCTGAATGTCAACTTGGTATGTGTGCACCTACTTGCATTACTCTGCTTTGCAAAACTGTCCAGGAGCAGTGTGCCTTGACAATTAGCAGGGTCTCATCTGTAAAACAGATGAGACTAGGGCAAAGTGTAAAGCTCCAGATATAGGGAACTTGTCCATTCATATTACCAATGATGAGCAGTTTATGCATATGTGTTTTGAGATTATTTTAGAATTGAAAAATAATGACTTGTGGGTATAACTCCATGTTCCAAGAAATTCTGTAGTTCAAGGGTCCCCAACCCATGGCTTATGAACCACATGACTAGCTGACCCATGATGTGTGGCTCACAGTGGTCTTCAAAGTGTTGCATTAGCACATTACCACCAGGTCTAGCAAAGATCTATGAAGTGCAGGTCTCCAGATAGAGATTTTTACCACATAGAAGAGTAGATCTCAATGGGAGTAAGGTAGGAACACTTGGATCTTGGTATACTCAGTGTGATTTCTATGGGAAAGGTTTTGGCTTTCATTATACCGGTAATGGAGGGTCGGGGTGTCACTACTGTGAAGCGAGCAGGAGCTGCATATGTGGTTGTGACCTTCTCTCAAAGCTAAATGTGTCTCCCAACGTCAAAGATTAGGGGGCTTCTGCTGTCGATAATGAATTCAATAATATTATATGGTTCCCATATGCCAGAAGTTCAGGTTATGCAGGCCTGACTCTGGAACTTCCTACAAACACGAGTTTGACCAAGTGAGTGGGTAACAGAAGTTACTTGGATTGAAGATCTGAAAGACAAAGGTCTCGCAGCCATGACAAACGGGAAACATTTTTTGCAAACAAAATTTTTAGGGTTACTCACAAAATCACAATATTTTCTCACTTCTCTGCACATACAGTTGTGTTCAAAATAATAGCAGTGTATTCAAAGGCATGAATTCAGCCAAAATCTAGTTTTTATTTTCATGCATTGGAAACATTGCACGCTGTTTTTTCTAAATCAAAACATGAAAAGAAATGTGTATAATTTTTAACTACGGTACTTTACAGAAAAAAAAACAAAAAAATTAACAATAAGCTGTTCAATAAAAAATTCTAATGTTTGTATTTGTCTTTACAAACTCAAAATATGTCTTTTTTTTAAGATTTAGCACACCTGTGAATCACTAACCTAATATTTAGTTGTACAACCACAGTTGTTTTTGAACTGCTTCACATCTATGTTGCATAGATTCAGTTAACTTCTGGCACCTGTCAACTGTTATTCCAGCCCAGGATTCTTTGACTACATCCCCCAATTTATTTGCATTGGTTAGCTTTGCCTCAGATACTGCATTTTTGATGTCACCTCTACAACTGTTCGATCTGATTAAGGTCCAGGGATTTGGCTGGCCACTCCATAACCTCAAATGTTGTTGAACAGGAACCAAGATTTCTCCTTCGCCTCATTAAGATACACGGGACCATAAATTTTATGCTGCTGCCATCAGGAGGCTGACACTAAGTGAATACAAAAGGATTAGCTCCTCCTTTGCAGTCTAGACCCACACACTGGCACCAGCCAAACCAGTTCAAGCTTAGTTTCAGAAAGAGGCAGATGTGCTCTGATTTTCAGACCATATCTATACTTTTAATCAGTTTTAGTTTTTGGATTCTTTTTTCACAATATTTGAAGGATTAAGAGAAGGGTGACGTCTTCCTTAAGGGATCTGCTCTTCCCAAATTTACAACAGGCAGTAACGTGGAGTGTCGCCTCCACGTACCTCCTCCTGCATCTTTTTGTATGCCTGAGATCTTCTCCTGGGGCGACGGTTCCCTTAAGGGCACTGATTTCCCCATATCTTCAACAGATGGGAACGTGGAGTGTCATCTCCACCTAATCCCCTCTGTATCCAGGCTAATTTTATTTTTATGCCAGACTACAGCCCTGTTATATCCTCGTGGAGTTAACCTCTTGGATGCCCAGTGGAGATTATTGCGTCCGTGCTAGCCCCCACTGCATCGGCCCTGCTGAACAGCGGCGATGGAAGGAAGGCGGATGGTCCCTTTCCAACCACTGAGTGTGTGGATGGAGGGTACCTGCACCGTCCACTCTGAGGCAGCTTTCCTGATGGCAGCCTCACCCAGGGTGTGGTACCTGCTTCTAATCATCTGTGGTGGCTCCATGCCGGGACAAACACAGCTGGTAAGAAAGGCTGGGTGTGCATCCGGGTCATGGCGGAGGGCTCCTACAACAGTTTCTGTGTGCTACCTATTGTTGCATTTTTTCTCCCCAGTCTGGGCCTTCTTCTGGCCGCAATTCCTACAGTCCCGCCAGCCACTGATGTCGCAACCACAACCCCTCCCACTCTTCCCATGTGGGTGACGTTTGTCTCCCGGCTGCACCCCTTAGCCCTCCCCAGATGATGTGGGCTGAGGCCTCGCCCTACGTTCTGGTGCTTCTCACAGCCTGAGTCTTCGAGATCTGGCAGTGCGCTTCTTGCAGAAAATCTCGCCCCCTTCATAGTTCCCGGGGGCCATCTTTACTAAGCCGGCTGGCACCCTGCACTTGATGACGTGGTCGCCCTCCAGCTGCACCTACAGAGCCGACACAGTTGATCTTGACTTGCTGTAGCCAAGGGAGCACAGGACCTGGGTAAGATCTCTGCTTTAGCAGCAGACACATACCACATTAGCCTCCCCACAGTATTCACTGGGGTTTGCAGTGGTCAGCTCTCCCTACTGGGTGTATTGACAGAATCAGCAGAATTTCTGAGGTACACTATGTCAAACCCTAAGACATCTAAGAAAGGTAATCAAACACGTACTGTGTCTTATACCTCATGTGCCGCCTGCCAGACTATGCTGCCACAGGGACATGGTACACCACTTTGCAAAGCCTGTGACCCCATATGCACCCAGGAGCCCTCTGCCGCCCCAAATCCAATCTGTGGACTCACTGACCAGAAACATCCAGTGCTTTCAATGTCCCTCTGCCACTGGTCGGAATATCCGCCAGCCTGCCTCGGAGGGCTCCTCTAATTCAGGGACCGATCAGCAGTGCTCAGACAAGGGCTTCTCATGCTTCTAGGAAGCAGGTCCATAGAAGCTCATCACCCGGGCCTTCTCACACCTCTGCATCCGCGGATCCTGCATCTCGATCCCCTTCACCAGGGCTTGTAGTGGTCAGGGCTCTGCGTCCGTGTTACAGAAGTCTCTTGATCTAGACTCACTGGATACTCAGGTGATGGTGGACTGTCTTATTGAGGCTGTCAACCAAACACTACAGGTTGATGAAGACCCTAGCACTGTTTCGGATCACGCAGGGCCGCATTGTCCATTGGACAATGTGAGCCCTCAGGCTCAGGCGTCAAGGAGGCACGGGGAGCAGCAGAGCTAAAGGGGGCACCACCTGCTGCTCCACTCAGCTCACCAAGTGGATATCGGCAGCAGGGCGGCAGGTACAACAGTCATGCTATACCCGCAGCCGCCGCTGCGAGCATCTGTGTCCCCCGCTCCTCACCCGTGGCCACCGCTGAGAGCACAACAAACCCCACCCCTTGCACCTCACCCGCGGCTCAGGCGGCAGGGAGGCTTCATGCTCATCCTCATAAGGTTTTCTTCAACCATCCTGAGTTCCAAAACATAGTTCGATGACATAGGGAGTGACAGGATGAACGCTTCGTGGGACAGATGCCTATTGAGACGAGATACCCATTTTCTTCTGATCTGCATAAAGAATGGGCTGAATCTCCACCCGTGGATCTGCCTTTCTCCCGCGTCAAGACTAAACGCCAAAGTTTCCAATTTCATAGCCCGGTCCAAGTGGCTATCAGGGCAGATGCACTGGTCCTCCCGTGTTGTCAATTTCAACTTCCGTACCTGTTCCCTCTGCTCCCGCTACTTCTGAGGGTGATCAGGAAGACAAAAGGAGTTCCGGTTATCCTAATCACCCCAGATTGGCCTCAGCGGGCATTGCATGTGGAGCAGGTACAGCTCATCATCGACGTTCCCTGGCGACTACCGGATTGATCAGATCTACTTTCCAAGGGTCGGATTTACTACCAGAACTCAGGGACCCTGTGTTTAACAGCCTGGCTGTTGAATCCTGGGTCCTGACCCAGGCTGTTTTTTTTCTTAGAAGTGGTGTTCACCATGATCAGTGCTCAGAAACCCACATCGGTACGCATCTACCAGCGTTCATCGAGAACTTTCTTTGCATGGTGCAGGGACAGCATTCATTTTCCTCTCATTTTTTCTATCCCAATGATCTTGGATTTCCTTCAGACTGGTCTTGACTTGGGCCTGGCGCTTAGTTCTCTCAAAGGTGAGATTTCTGCTTTATCTGTACTATTCCAACGCCGGATTGCTACTAAGCCACAGGTGAAAACATTCATTCAGGGGGTCTCCCATATGGTGCCCCCCTATAGAAGACCGTTGGATGTCTGGGATCTTAATTTAGCCCTGGGTGTCCTGCAGAAGGCTCAGTTTGAGCCGCTGCAGGATATCTCCCTGATTCACCTTTCCTGGAAGGTTTCCTTCCTGGTGGATATGACATCAATCTGGCAGGTATCGGAGCTAGCTAATTTTTCATCTGGATGAGGTGGTTCTCCGGCCGTCTCCATCTTTCCTGCCCAAGGTGGTCTCCCCTTTCCACCTTAACGAGGACATTGTTCTGCCCTTGTTTTGTCAGGCACCGGTAAATCATTTTGAACATGCTCTTCATACTCTTGTTCTGGTGAGGGACCAGAAACTGTACATCTCTCGGACAGTGCCCTTCCACAAAACGGATGCCTTATTTGTTTTTCCTGAAGGACACAGGAAGGGAATGGCCACGTCAAAATCCACAATAGCCAGGTAGATACGTTTGGCTATGCAGGAGTCCTACCACACTCGGTGCAAGCCTATCCCAGCGGGAATAAGGGCATACTCCACCTGGTCAGTGAGTGCCTCCTGGGTTATTCGGTACCAGGCGTCGGCATAACAAGTTTGCAAAGCTGCAACCTGGTCCAACCTGCATAACTTCACAAAGCACTACAGCATCAATACTCAGGCCTCTGCAGGTGTAGGCCTGGGTAGAAGGATTTTGCAGGCGGCGGTCAGGCATCTCTAGGTGGATGGCGCATGGGGTATGTTCTGTTTTGTTAATTCCCCACCCAGGGACTGCTTTGGAACATCTCATGGTCCTGTGTTCCCGAAAGGGGTGAAGGAGAAAGAGGGAGTTTTGTACTCACCGTAAAATCCTTTTCTCCGAGACACTCATTGGGGGACATGGCACCCACCCTGTGGGCCTGACAGGTCTGAATATTTTCTTTGTTTTGATGTTTTATGCCTTAAAATGTTGTTTGTGTTCTCCTACTGCTTTATCACTAAACTGGTTCGGCTGGTGCCAGTGTGTGGGTGTATACTGCAGAGAAGGAGCTAATCTTTTTGTATTCTCTTAAGGGCCTGTCACACGCGTCAATATCGCCTGCACGATATCGGCTGCACGTGACGTTGCAGCGATATTGACGCGTGTGACATACTGAATCAACCAGCGATAAATCGCTGGTTGATGATCGCCAGGTTTTAGAATCAGTCTTAAAACCTGGCGATTGTCGCCCGGTGGACACGCAGCATCGCTGCGTGTGACACCGGGACTAGCGATATTCCAGCTCCCAGCGCCTCTCACGAGCGCTGGGAGCTGGTATCCAAGGTACACTGCGGGTAACTAAGCAGCGCGCGCTGCCTAGATACCCGACGTGTACCTTAGTTACCAGCCTCCTCCGCTCACCCGGTGAGCGGAGGAGGCTGGTAACTAAGGTACACGTCGGGTATCTAGGCAGCGCGCGCTGCCTAGTTACCCGACGTGTACCTTGGAGACCAGGCTGCTCCCGCTTCCAGCAGGCTGGCAGCGGGAGCAAGACATCGTGGAAACGATATTTAAATCGTTTCCATGATGTCTCTGGTCAATTGATCGCTGGTGAGTCTGTCTGTGTGACAGCTCACCAGCGATCAGCCGTCAATGTCGTCAGCGATCAGATCGCTGACGACATTGACGCATGTGACAGGCCCTTTAGTGTCAGCCTCCTGATGGCAGCAGCATAACACCCATGGTCTTATGTCCCCCAATGAGTGGCTTGGAGAAAAAGATTTTATGGTGAGTACACAAAAATCCCTGTTTTACTCATTTACTGGTGTGTTTAGGGTTGTTGTCTTGTTGAAACACCCATTTCAAGGACATTTCCTTTTCAGCATAAGGCAACATGACCTCATGAAGGATTTTGATATATGCAAACTGGACCATGATCCCTGACATGCGGTAAATAGGCCCAGCATCATATTAAGAGAATCATGCCCATATCATGATACTTGTGCCACCATACTTCACTGTCTTCAGAGTGTACTGTGGCTTGAACTCAGAGTTTGGGGGTCATCTGACGAACCGTCCGACCCTTAATCCCAAAAAGAACAATTTTGCTGTCATCAGTCCACAACGTTTTTCCCCATTTCTCTTTAGACAAATTGATGGGTTCTTTGGCAAACTGTATCTGCTTCAGTACATGTGGTTTTTTTAAAGTGTGATTTTGCAGAGACTTCTTGCTAATAGAAGTTGCATGTGTGATGCTAATCTGTCACAGTACTCATAGGTAACGAGACTGTCTGGAGCTGATCATTGACTGAGCCTTTGCCATTCTGGCTATTCTTTGATCCATTCAAATGGTAGTCTTCCATTTTCTTTCATGTATCACTGATTTTGCTTTCCATTTTAAAGCATTGGAGATCATTTTAGCTGAACAGCCTATCATTGTCCGCACTTCTTTATACATTTTACCCTGTCCAATCAACTTTTTAATCAAAGTACGCTGTTTCAAACAGTGTCTCAAACCCATATATCTCAGGCTTTTAAGGAGAAATGCATGTACAACATGTACTGGGCTCACCCTTAAATAAGGACCACCTGATTCACACCTGTTCACAGAATGATTGACCTCACTAATTGAATTCCACACTTCTATTATTTTGAACATTCCCCTTTTCAATTAATTAATCAAATACACAGACACAAAAACATGTAGATTATGTTGTATTTCTACTGTAACAGGTGGTAAATTGTTTGACGTGTGGTAACATAATTTATACCAAAAACAGTGAATAATTTGGTCCGTCATATTGGACTGCTATCATTTCGAACATCACTGTGCAGAATATTATGTGTGCCAATACAACCCATTTCTTAGTCTGTACTGTTATGCAGCTATTGCATCCTCACAGCCCCTCCAGTGATGACTCACAACGCTTTATTATCCACTGAATTTTTCCTCCAGTTTACTACTGAAGCTGGTTGAGCATATCAGATGCACCTAGTGATCCTGTGTGATAAAATCCAGCAGGCCCTCTTAAGGTACCTTTACACGCCGCCACTGAGGTGTAGGAACTGCCTGGCAATCGGGATTTTTGTCACGGTTGCCTTGAAATTGCTACGAAGTAGCGGCGTGTAATTGGGGACAGTGATGAGTTGCTCACAGTTGCTCCGGGTAGCGGTCTCTTGAGTCGTGTTCTAAAATCCAAGTCAACCCACAGGGTGAATTCCCCTGGTACTGGCATGTAAACGGGCGATAGGGATGGAATTTGCGTCGCCTGGTGATTTCCCCGGGGCGTGCCACAGCGTGTTTGTTACCACGCCCCATCAGCGTTGATTGGTGGGGGCTACTGTGTAACCATTGGCTGTCCCTTCACAGGGCGCCATATTGTTGAGCCCACTGGGACGGGGCACTCGGTACTGGACCGGGTTTCTGCTGGGGATGTCACGGAGGTCCTGGTCCGGACCGTGTCCCGGGCCCTGGCAAGTAAAAGGGGAATATTTACAGGGGATAATAGTTTTTCGTGACGCCACCCACGGCTTGTGGTCAATAGTGGGACCACCGCTGCTGCAGAACCTCCGGGGACGATGTTATGGCAACTGAAGTTGGAATAGTTCTCCGCGGGTAGAACTGGGTTCCCCGGGGCAGTGATGATAAAGTCTATGGTATAGTGTATGGTGCAGGCTGGTGATGGGTGCAGTGCACTTACTGTCCTGATGCTGCAGAATTCTTCCTTCCAGATTCAGAGCTGGCAGGCTGTGGCTCTCTAGGTTGTAATCCTCTGCAGACCTATTGGAGGGAATCATGCAAGGGATCAGAAGCAGGGTTCACCGTGTTTACTTCTCAGCTTTCTCAGTTACAGTTCACAGTACAAGTCTCTACACGGGCACAACTCTCCCCTCCGCGTTCCTTTACTCCCTGCAGCCAGGTTGTTCCCCTCTATGACCCCTCACTCCTTCTCTGTCCTTTCCAGGCTCGTCCTCTCTCTTCCTCTTGGTGTGTGTGTCTCCAGACAGTATGGCGGTGGCTCGGACCCCTGTGGGCCCTCCTGGTTGCCACTGAGCTGCCTGTCCTTTGGGGTAGGAACCCTAACTTGAAGCTAGAGTCCCCCGTCGGTTAATCTGGGGAAACCGGGTAGATCATCGGTCCCCTTCAGAGCCAACATTCTGCTGCTAGCCTAGCCTCCAATAGTCCTGCTGGGTGAGGCTCTATCAGGCTCCTTCTAACCGTGTACTTCAGGTTCAATAGGAGGGCTACTCCGCCTGCAGTCTGCCGTCTCAGCCGTGTTTCTAGGACCTAGTGCTGCTGGTCTTCTCTTCCCTCGCACTCCTGGGGTGCTGGCTTCAGATGGGCTTTCTCTCTGTGGCTCACACTGACTCTCCAGATTCTGCGCTCCTTACACCCCACTCCTCCAGGATGTGTGCTTCTTGTCTTTGCATCTCAGCCTACACCGGCCTACTGCTGTCTTTCGGCCAGTGCCGTGCTTCTCAGCCTGCTGCTGGTCTGTGTCTTGGCTGCTCGGTACCCTGGGCCTACTGACTCCTTCCTCCTCCACTTCTCTATATCTACCCTCTGTCACCTGACCTGCTTGCTGGCCCACCCACTGTCTCTAAACCCACCACCCCTTGCCCGCCTAGAGTTCCCGGGCTTCCTGGTTGCTGCTCTCTAGTGGTTGTGTGGGCTATCTGTGAGGGTGTTGTGGTGCAACTGTCTTTCCTCCTACCTGGCTGCAGTTCCCTTTGTGGCCTCCTGATCACAGGGGCGCCACAATATTTAAAGAGCTGTCCATTCACACTACAGAATTGCAATGGTGTCATGTATTAGCCAGCCTTCCTGCGCAGGCTGGCCAATCATGACGCTATTGAGTTGTCCAATCAGCGTGTTAGCATCACGGAATACACGAGTATGTCTATGTATTAGCGCCTCAGAACATGTACACCCACATTCCCCTACTGATTGTGGCGTGTGAAGCGGCATCGGGATTTAACCGGATGTTTCCCGCAGGATCTGTGGGAACTTCCGGGGACCATGTTCCCTTAGGTTGAGGGCGCAATTGCGGTGTGTAAATGCGGCATCGGCGATCGTGAGCAACCGTTAAAAACGTGCACGCACACGTACGGTTGCTACCGTACGCCAGTGATAGTGGCGTCGTGTAAAGGTACCTTAAATGGTATCCTCAATGCCTTGAGAGCTGTATTGTAACATATTTCAGCTCTTTTACGTATGCATAGATTGTGCTCCGAAGGTCCCTGTGAACCATAAATAAATTGTGGAGATTGTAAACAATATTAGTAACATAGTTTTGATTGTAATTACAGTGAACCACTTTCGGTGGATACCTCGTCCATTCAAATAAAAATTGAATGTGTTGAAATCTCAGGAAGGTGGATGCATTTAGTGTCAAAAGTATAAACAGGTACAAGAAAGAAAATGTATTGGACTGCTATGTATTAAGTCATACAGAAACTGAGCTATGTTAAAAAAAATAAAATAAGACTGCAATTTTGAGAATAACATTTTAAGTTTGTTAGCATTACAACTGAAATGAAAACCTTGGGGTGGAACAGTTGATGTGAATTGCATGCAAGACACATATGACTGTAAGGACATAATTGTAAAGTGCTGTGGAATATATTGGTGCTATATAAATAAAATTATTTATTATTGATGGAGGTGTACTGGCAGTATGACATATACCAGCAGACTGGTGAAGAGTGTGCTCAAAGATAAGATTGGTGATCCCTAAGCATTTGTGTGTTTCAGGGGAGAATGTGAGAGCAAAAATGACTTGTACAGCTATGTCGACGGAAAAAAAATAAAATAATGTTAAATTCTGAGATACTAAAATGCTGTTCATTCTGTCTTCCCAGATGATGGATATTTAGGGCATTTCGTCACTGCTATAGTATTTTGGCCCAGATTGATGTTTATATTGGCTTATCCCTAGCTACTTTATAAACTACTTGGGAATGCGAGGGGGCATGATGGAGATTTTAAATGAACTTTATCAGCTATTTGCTATGTTCACATCAGTGTCCAGAAATTCCATATCCACCACTTCACCATGTCTTAAGTTATTAAAAAAAAGCCATAGGTTAGATGTGATTAGAATTTTGCCCACATTTTCATAATTTTTCCAAAAAAACAGACATGCAGAAAATGCTAGACAAGCTGAATTCATTGCATGATGGACTTCGGAGGCGGACAACAAACCCCATTGACTATATTTGGGTTTGTCTGGTCACTGTCTGTCCTTTTAGCAGACACATATTCAGTATTTCTTACAAAATGTATGAATAAGAATACTAACAGAACTTCTAATGCCAACATGGACACAGCCAAATCTGTAGAAAATAAATAGGGTTAGTTGGTTGTTTTATTAAGTTGCTTTAAGATCTGCCCCATTTAGGATATATGAACTTTTAACCTCATTAATGCTATATAGAATATACTTATTCATGAGAGCCCACCAGCCGCGACCTTTCTTTGATGGGAACCTAACCTAATATTTATCAAACATAACTCTTCCATGTTTAAATCCCACATGGAAGAATCCAGCACTAACTAAGAACAGAATTGGGCATAAAGTGTGGAGTACTAGTTTATGTAGTAAAGGGAAGTCATTTACTAATTTTTGGCATACGGGAGGAAATCGGAGTACTTGGTAAAATCCATGCAAACACTGGGTGAATACTAAAAGTCTAAAGTAGATTTTGTCCTTGGGTCAGTTTTTAACCATAGTACTCCAGTGCTTTAAGGTAATCCAATCACTGAGCCAGCACATGGCCCGTATATAAAAAAAAAAATGCCGGGGGGCGTGGCCTGGTCATGGAGGTGTGAGGACGCACTGTTCCTGAGCTCCTGATCTGGTGCTGATAATGCGCCGCATAGAAGAGACTCACAGCACCCTTAACAAACCTCAAATGGGCATAAGGAGGAAGAAGAGCACTGCAGATACTGCTGCTGGATCGAGGGGTTCATCTCCACAGGGGATGGACCAGTTTTTGAGACCACTGGTGCATGCAAGTGGAGCAGAGGGACGGCCACAACACATGGATGCTGCAGTTGCGGCAATCTTATCAGTTTCCACTCAGCTGGGAGCAGGCACGGCGCCCATCCCCCCACCGCAGGAGAGAGGAGACTCAGGAGGGGAGGGATGGAGCAGCTTGAGGACCTAGGGACCCACATGGAATAACGAGCGGCCTAGGCAAGATGGCGACTCCTCCTCTACATTACAGGGAGCTGGAGCCGGGAGAATATCTCCTCCACAGGAAGTCAAGGTACAGCCACAGGGACTAGACGTGAGTGACAGGGCCCAAGGGAGGAGGCAGTCACTCACTCAAACTCAAGCCCACCCCTCTCCCCTCCATTGCTCTGCAGCATACAGTCTCTGGAGGTGGGAGGAGGAATGCAGCAGACCCCACAGAATCAGAGGTTACTGTTGCCCCAAAACCCTCTCTGCTTAATCAGGGAGTACTACAGTAGTGGTCACCTCACAAACACCCAAGTAGCTCAGGTGGATCTGGCACTACTTCTGCAAACAATAGGAAAACTCAATGCCAGAGTTAAGAATGTGCCAAGTAAATCAGACATGGAAGCCTATGTCAGTAGACTTGAGAGCTCTTACCGCGCTGAATTATCAGGTCTGAAAGGGAACCTGATCCCTAAAAATCAGCCCCCAGCCTTTTATGACCTGTCCCTGCACCATCATAATCGATTTCTAGCCATCCCTTTGTCTCAAAAATGGCGATTTCGAAAGTTTATAAAAGTTAGTTTTGTACCTGTAGAACTGCGGCTTCTCAGTTCTTGAGAAGTCACACAGGGCATTCCCTGTGGCTTCTCATCGCCACCTGCAATGTAATTATTCACGCCCCGATGGGCGTGCTAAACAATACAGAGCCTCTTCGTCACCATAGTTGGGCGGTATAGCCGCTATGACACTAATCGCGTCATATCCGGCTATACTGACCTCAGTACACCCATTTGGGTGTATTGCTGACTTCACGATACGCGTTGCGCATGTCATATTTTCAACAACTTGCTGAAGGTCCCATTAGATTCTCCACTTGAACTGGATAGAGCCCATAGGGCAATTGGGCCCCAAGCCTTAAACCCTGACCTCACCAGAGACATCATCTGTAAAGTGCATCATTATTTACTTAAAGATAATATCATGACCCAGGCCAGACTGGCAAAAGACATATGCTTTGAGGTTAAAAAGATTCAGATCTTGCAAGACCTATCCAGGTGGACTCTTATAAAACTAGGGACTTGCGGTTTCTCTTAGATGTTCAACATGACATCCCTTATACTTGAGGCTTCCCTTTTCGTCTGAGGGTTCTGAGTCACTGCAGGGGCTTACAGGCCTTTACAGAAGCCCTACAGATCCCGAATGTGACTATCACCGATTGGCTGAGACTACCTTCTGGATTCCCGGACAGGATGTCTTTCCCAGAGCTCACCAGGAAAGGAGAGAAAGAGGCGGTCGCAACAGAAGAGAGAGCCTCCGAGACTCCTATCCTTGAGGCAGTTACGTGAGACTGCAATATTTCTGGACAGAATATATGACTTGCTAGTCGTAAAATACAACCTCTGCTGCTCTAGATGTGGCTGCCTATAGCCTTTCAACCTCAAGCTTCATACTATGCCTCTGTACCTTAAAGTGATAGTACTTAATCCCATGATAGTGTGGTACATGCTAGCTCAGTATTTGAAGCTGAGTGTAGATTAGCCCCTTAGCTAGATGGTGAGATAGAGGATAGTTTAACTTAGTCCCCATTGGCATGGACATTTGGGGGATTTTTGTTGTGGCAGACATGGGTTCAGGGTTTTGTTGTGTTCAAAATGAATTTTTAATTATATTAATGATTGTTATTTCAACCCTTGACAGAATAGCCCATGCGAGCTTTCTATCTAGAGATAGTCTGTAGGAACAGCCCCATAGTTAACTGGTGGAGAGGGGATAGTTTAATACGGTTCCCATAGAAATAGACATTCAAGGGTTTTGCTTTGGCAGACGGGGTTTAATGGTTCTGTTGAGTTTAAATTGTATTTTCAGATACATTAAAGGACTTATTTGGCTTAAATCAATCTTTACAGTATTGGGCTACACAGATACAAGTAGATAGATGGTAATTACCTAACTGATCTGCTGTAAGCCCTTCTCTTCCTGTCAGCACCTGTCTTAGAGTGGTCACATGACCTCTCCTGCAGTGATTTTGCTGCTTCATGTGATGTCATGTCCCGACCACACAGCATTAGCTTATCCCCTGCCCTGTACACAGCATACAGCCCAGTCACTGTGAGTGACAGCCGACTCCCCTCTGCTAACCCTACCCATGTGTGCTGAGTAGAGAGGAGCTGTTTGAGGCAGGATTGCATGGACACTGCAGGTACACAGAGCAGCTCCCAGACAAGTGGCTCTGTATGCAGTGCCTGCTCTCACCCAATTTTTCCCATCCTTGCACTTTCAGGTGCATTGCTGTAGGAGTTGCTTGCTGGACCCTGTTTGTGTAATAATGATGAGTTGTTTGTGAATGATCCTTCACTGCTGTAGCACTGAGACACTGTAGAGAGTCCTGGCCAATCATGGTGCAGTGGGCATGCAGAGAGGAGTGTGGAGGGGGCAGAGAGGTGTGTACAGGGGGTGGTGATCAGCACAAGCTGTAAGAAGGAAAAAAAAACAGGAAGCTACCTAATCATGAAATGCTGCATGTAAACATCCAACATGGAGGCCTGAACACAGAAATTGAGGAAATGATGGTAGAAAACAAAAAAACACTGTGGGAGGCTTTATTAATACAATTCAGCACAGATTAGCTTTTTAAAATAACAAGTTTTGTGGTCGGATAGGTCCTTTAATCATCTTTCCTCCTTGAAAAAGCTGTGACTTGACTTCATCTTAGTCAGAGAAAAAGGGCACAGATTTGGGCTGGAGGGAGGATTCCTTTGTGGAGAGGCCAGTCACCCTTGGGGAATACTGTACTTCAGCTGGTCGCGGTATAGTTGTTTATACTTTCCCCACCTAAAGTCTATGTGTCTGGGCTAGTCTATTTAGCCCCTACAACTTTTTCTTGTCACTTTTCTTCCCCTCCCCCCCCCTTTTTTTCCCCTTACCCCCTTCTTTTCTCTCTTCTCTTTCCTGTCTTTTACTTTCACACTACTTTCTCTTCTTATTGATTGCCTCACCTCAATCAACCTCCTCTAGGTTCTCGCCAGTTTACACCACCCATAGCATACCAGGAATATAATGTCCGATCTAAAATTTGGATCCCTCAATATGAGGAGATTTAACACCCCACAGAATGCACTCCCAAATATTATATGACATGCACAAACAGATGATGCCGTCTTATTACTTCAAGAGAATAATTTTAAGGTGAATCATATACCCTCTTTGAAAGACCATCAATATACCATTTGGGTTCATAGCGCCAATGCCAAGTCATGATCCAGAGGTGTCTCACTGGCTATCCACAAATCACTGGTCCACTCTTTGATTGATCCATGTAGTGACCCAGAGGTAAGGTTTGTTATGGTCAAAATGAAAATATCCACAACTGTATATACAATTAGCTGGTTGGTATGCCCCAGAACCAAGGTCAATGCAAGGGCTGGTAGCGACTTTCTGAAGAGAGTAGCCGAGTTTGCGGAGTGTGTGGTGATAGTAAGGGATGATTTTAACCTGTCTTTGAATCCGTCCGTCGATACCACTGCTGGTAGAGGTGCGACACCGGCGTCGAATCTGGCTGCACTGCAATGGGACATCTATTGCCTCCAGTTGTGAGACATCTGGCAGATTGTGAATCCATTCAGTAGAGATTACACCTTCTACTCGATCCTTCATGACTCATATAGTGAGATTGATTTTTTCTTCATAAGTCAGATTGCCATGTCCTGACAGCCCACCTCTTCAATAGACAGCGCAATTTGGTCAGATCACGTTCTTCTTGGTCCTCTCCCCTCCAGACACCTTGAAATGGGCCTTGTCCTGGAGATTAAATGATAACCTACTCAAGGACATGGTCTGTCTCAATGATATCAAAGATTCAATTAACTGCTTCAAGAATAGAGAAATCATATACTAGAAATGTGGCTCCCCCGCGACCGGTCTCCACTACATGGCGCAGCACGGACACGACAGCCTGTGCCACTATGGGCTTGCTCGGGTCCAAGGCTGTGAACCATGGTGAAAGACAGAAGGAGGTCAGGTGTGCCCCAGTTCACGGGGACACTGGTGGACTGGGCCGGATCCAGAGTTCCGGCTCTGCTGAAGCCCCAAGGAAGCTTTATGCCCCAACCATGAACTCTGGCGGGGTGTGGGGTCTTTATGTCCCGAGACCCAACCTCCAGTGCAGTAAAAGGAAGCCTGTCGTATTAGGGCTAGGGGACCCGGAAAGTCACCCAATGAAAGTCTGTGACCGCTGAACTGTAGCTAGTATGCGGAACAGACCGAAAAGGTGGAAAGAGACACAAAAGGGGAGTCGCAGATAAACCATGTCGGCTGCCGAAACCACACCGGAGCTGCTGCTGAACTCTTGTAAGCTGTACCACCTGTCGAGAAAGGCAAGTAAAACCAGGTTAAAGCTTAACACTGTTTGTAACTGTGTTTCTTGCGCCTGAGAGGAGACTGATTTGAGAATCAGCAGTGAGAGACTGCCTGTGCCTGTGAATCCTGCATCCACTGCACCACACTTACTACACGGCTGCCCTGGGGACAAGCCCTGCCCGTGGAGGGCTCAACATCCTTGCTGCTACTCCAATCATCCCCAGAGGTCCTGACTTCAGCAGTGGCTACACATAGCCGCGTACCATGGGTGGCGTCATGTAAAATCCCTAAAACTGTTTTCCCTTTTATTGACCACCCAGGACCATGTAATAGGGCCACGACACTTTGATATCCCGCAGCCCCCAGACAACGACAAGAGGGGCCGTTTCCAGAGTACCTCATGACTCCGGTGGATGGATCAGAAACAGCTCTACCAAGCCTGAGTGAGGAAGTATCCTCGCAATTGGAGGAGCCATTTGCAGAACGTGAGGTCGCTTTGGTAATTAGTGACTATCCGGCAGGTAAAGCTCCTGGCACCCACAGCTTTTCCCCGACGTTCTATAAAACATTTCGGAGTATTTGTCACCATTATTCCATTTCTCACTAAATTGTTCAATGCGGTCTCTGGATCCACTTCCTCTTCCCACCCCAATCCTTGGAGGCTTTCATTACTGTAATTCCAAAGCCTGGGAAGGACTCATCTTTAATTTGAAACTATCGCCCCATTTCTTTGTTGAATCTGGATATCAAATTATTCTCTAAATTATAAGCAGTCAGACTGGCCCCTTACTCCAGTTGTTAGTAGATCTTGACCAGGTGGGATTTGTTCAAGGGAGAGAAGCCAGGGACAACATCAGCAAAATGATTCTTTTAGTGGCGAGGGAGTGGCTACAGGGGACTCTCTGGTCTTCTATCAGTGGACTGTGACCACGTGCACTTGGATTTTATGAAGCATGCATTAAAACAGATAGGTTTGGGGAGGAGCTTTTTGGACAAAATACTTGCTTTGTATACACACCCGTCAGCAAGAATTAAAGCAAACGGAGCCTTTCGTCACCTATAATGATTTGAAATCTCAAGGATATCCCCTTTCGCCATTGCTTTATGTGATTGTAATGGAACATTTAGTCATCGCGATTAGACGGAATCCAAGTTTGCATGGTCTACATTTGGGCAACCAGACTCATAAGATGTCTCTATACGCTGACGACCTTTTGCTATCCTTGTCTCGGCTACATATCTCTCTCCCCTCACTTATGACAGAATTTGGGAAATTAAGCAATTTCATAGTTAATTATAGTAAGACAGAGGCCCTAAATATAACTCTCCCTGCGTTTGAGGTGAACATGCCAAGACCAACTTCCCATTTAGATGGCAGCCCACGTCACTCAAATACTTGGGTGTTCATATTCCAAGAGATGTGGATCTCCTCTGTTCCTTAAACTATCAACATCAACCGCTCCTCAGGCAGACGCTTTCAAACCTGTCAACATACGAGAGGAGGCCCATTTCGTGGTTTGGGCTCACGAATGTGTTCAAAATGGACATTCTGCCTAGATTTTTATATACAGTGCCTTGTGAAAGTATTTGGGCCACTTGAACTTTTCAACCTTTTGCCATATTTCAGTCTTCAAACATAAAGATATAAATTCAAAATTTTTTTGTGAAAAATCAACAAGTGGGACACAATCCTGAAGGGAATGAAATTTATTGGATATTTTAAACTTTTTTAACAAATTAAAAAAACTGAAAAGTGGGGGTGCAATATTATTCGGCCCCTTTACTTTCAGTGCAGCAAACTCACTCCAGAAGTTCAGTGAGAATCTCTGAATGATCCAATGTTGTCCTAAATAACTGGTAATGATAAATAGAATCCACCTGTGTGTAATCAAGTCTCTGTATAAAATGCTCTGTGATAGTCTCAGGTTTCTGTTTCAAGTGCAGAGAGCATCATGAAGACAAGGAACACACCAGGCAGGTCCGAGATACTGTTGTGGCAAAGTTTAAAGCCGGATATGGATACAAATTTTTTTTTCAAGTTTTAAACATCTCAAGCATCACGGTGCAAGCGATCATATTGAAATGGAAGGAGTATCAGACCACTGCAAATCTACCAAGATAGGCCGTCCCTCTAAACTTTCATCTCGAACAAGGACAAGACTGATCAGAGATGCAGCTAAACGACTTTGCAGCTGTAATCGCAGCAAAAGGTGGCGCTACAAAGTATTAACTCAAGGGGGCCGAATAATATTGCACGCCCCACTTTTCAGTTTAAATATCCAATAGATTTTGTTCCACTTCACAATTGTGTACCACTTGTTGTTGATTCTTCACAAGAAAAATTTATGTTTGAAGTCTGAAATGTGGCAAAAGGTTGAAAAGTTCAAGGGGGCCAAATATTTTCACAAGGTACTGTATATTTCAGGTGGTCCCGAAAATCCCGCCACTGGCTTCTTCCGTGTTCTCAGGTCGGCGTTGCTTAGATTTATATGGGGAAATCGGAGGCCACGGATCAAATTCCAGACCCTCACATACCCCGCCTCCTTGGGAGGAGTGGGTTTCCCACTTACAAAAATATCATCAGGCTGTGGTTTTGCTGCACCTGTTTGGCATTTTCGTGCCCCTTCTAAGAAATGGGTCGAGTTGGAATAGGTGGGATTCATGACACCATTGAAACATTTACCATGGCTGGAGACCAGGGGTAAGCTTCCTGGGAAACCCATAGGTTTGTTTATGGAAGTGGCACTGAGAACTTGGGATCAGCTTAAACATAAATGTTTCTTAATGAGCCTCGCCAACCCTTTATCTCCTCTGTTTGGTAATCGGAGTTCCGATGAGGGATTTTGGGGAACAGATTCCTTCGATGGCATATGCAGCAGGATCCCAGAATTGATCATGCCCTAAAAATGGGGTGTTGATGTCCTTTGAAGAGTTGTAGAGATTAGACCCCCCTAAAAGACTCTCCTGAATGGAATACAGATAATTGTCCTCCTTTGTAAAACTACGCTTACCAAATGCTTTATTAGGGCTTACTTCCTTTGAGAACACTTTGACACAGGGTTCAAAGCCAGCTCACTTAATATCCTTTATATACAGATCCATATTACATGCAGAAGTGCTCAGAGAACCAGATCCTTAGTTTATTGGGTTGTGGGAGCAGGATTTGGGTGTTACTTTCTCTGATGAGGAGAAGTGAACAGCGTACGTGTTTACACATAAGCTAACGACAGCTGGTTATGCAAAAGAAAAAAATTACAAGATCTTATTGAGATGGTACCGTTACCCAGCAAAATTAAGTAAGATGTTCCCGGTGGTGACAGACCAGTGTTGGCCTGTGGCTCAGACCAAGGCTCAATGCTACATATTTGGTGGGGAATGGCCTACCATACAATTCTTTTGGGAGGAGGTCTTTCAGACTTATTACAAGGTTACCGAAACTAAGGTCACTCCATCCCCACAAATTATCTTTTGTGCATGCTCCATAGGAGCTCAGAAGAAATGCCTGTTGAAGTTTTTTCTTGCAGCTGCTCGCTCGGTTATACCGAGGCATTGGAAAACCACACATACCCCAACTTTGAGAGAGTGGTTTCAAGAGTTGACTTACATTAGTCATATGGAGGAGCTGGCAGCTGGGCGCACGGTTCATCTGGACAAATTTGCTAAACTATGGCAGCCTTGGATCTTGTTTAGAGATGGTCCCGATTTCATAATGGGACACCAAAGAGGTTACAGTGACTTAGACATGATGGTCACTGACCTATAAGTAGGATATTGCAATATTACTTTTCGAGTTTCTAAATGTGCACGTGTCCCTTATTAATATTCGTGATATTGATTTTGGTATGACTTCTATTTTGTTTAGTAACAGACGTGATTAAGCGGATATGTATTTGAGTGTGTTATACTAGTAATCTTCAATTGTATTTTTGTAACTGTTTTTCTTATCTTCCCTGTTATTGAAAACATTTTTTGTTTAATAGAAAAGATTAAACATAAAAAAATGCCATTTATTGGAGGTTCTTAGAAAGCTGTGGGAGTAAGTTCCTCTTATTAGGGGAGTAGGTTTCCTACTATATTAGGAGGTATATATACTTGTTTTTGAGTGAGCTCTCTACAAATATTACATTATTTATTGTATTCACTTATATAGCAACATTAATTCCCTAGCTCTTTTCAAACTTCAGCGTCACTGTCTCCATTGGAGTTCACAATCTAAATTGTATATCAGCATGTCTTTTGTGTGTTGGTAGTAAACTGGAGTACCGTATTTTTGGATTCTAAGGGTGCTTTCACATCTGTGTTTTTGCAAAACCAGCAGAAATCCACTGTTTTTGCAAAAAAGCAATGTGGCACACTTGCGACACACTTGCACCAAGGTGGCGCTTGTGCCAAAGCATTGTAAAGGAACTTCCAGACAAGTGCTGAGGCTTGCGGTTCGACCTTTATCCAGCATTTCGGCACCCTGCAGCGGATAAAAACTGCTGCTAGCTGGAAGTGCAGGATCGCGGGGAAAATGTGAGTCTCCTCACCTGTTCGGAGGTCCCTTTACAGTGCATTAGCAAAAGTGAAACCTTGCCACACGTGTGCCGCAAGAGTGCTGCTCTTTTCTGCAAAAAAAGTCAGAATTCCGCCAGATTTGCAAAACGGCATATCAGGGAAACCTGAAGTTCAAAAGTTCACGTTTGCTTGATCTGCCGTATTTGCAAATAACACAGATGTGAAAGCACGTAAGACACACTCTTTTGCTCACACATTGGGGGATAGGAAATGATGCTGTGTTCTACAGTCCTGATATATCTCACCGGGGGGCACTGTGGAGGGGGGTCACTGGAATCAGGGTCACCGCTAATAAAGTCAACATTGGCGGTATGTGTGGGACAATGTGGCTGGCCTGAGGATGGGAGGAAGGGTGTTGTAGTGACTGGATGCAGACGCCAGTTATGTCCGGTCAATGTACTTGATGTCAGATAGTGATAAAACCATGCATATGTGTCTTTTTATAAACTTCTGGTTTCAACTGTATAACCTTAAGTCTGAGTCTTTCAGTACAACCTCTCTAGGTAGCAGTAAATAGCAGAGGATGGAGGGATGGGGCGTGAACTCAGAATTTTTGGATCTTCTTACTGCTCAAATCATCAAACATGTTCAAGTGGAAGACAGATGTTAAAATGGTCAAGTAGATGAGACCACCAGTGCACAACCAGCAACCATAAGGGAGGGGAAAAGAATAGTGGAGTTATGTCAACATCCTACTATAAAACTATACTCTTAGTTATGTTAAGTGCCTACTTTAAGGGACACTGTCAGGTCATTTTTCACTATGATACTAATACTATGCTATAGCCCTCCATATAGCATAATGCAGCCTCATAGCCCTTCATATAGAATAATGCAGCCTCATAGTCCTCCATATAGCATAATACAGCCTCATAGCCCTCAAGATAGCATAAATTCCCCCCACACAGACATACTGCTCCTTTATAACCCCCCACAGACATACTTCCCCCTGTATACCCCACAAACACACACACACTGCCCCCTGTATAACCCCCCACACACTGACTCACTGCCCCCTATATAACCCCTTTCACACACACAGACACTACTGCCCCCTGTATAACCCCCCCTCACACACAGGCACACTACCCCCTGTACAAGACCTCCACACATTCAATCCCCTGTATAACCCCCCCACACACAGACATACTGCCCCTGTATACCCTCACATACAGACATAGTGCACCTGTATAACCACCCGCACACATACTGCCTTCTGTATAACCCCCTCACAGACATACTGCCCCCAATATAACCCCCCACACGTAGACGTGCTGCCCCCTGTATAACCCACACACACACATATTGTCCCCTGTATAACCCCCACACACATATTGCCCCCTTTATAACCCCTCACACAAACATAATGACCCTGTATAACCCCCCACACACTGCCCCCTGTATAACCCCCAACACACACAGGCATATTGCCCCTGTATGAACCCCCCACAAATAGACATACTGCTCCCTGTATAACCCCCTCACACAAAGACACACTGCCCCCTGTATAACCCCCCCCCCCACAGAAATACTGCCCCACACACACACAATCATATTGCCCCCTGTATAACCCCCTACACACATACTGCCTCCTGTATAACTCCCACACACAAACATAAAGCCCTCTTTATAACCCTCCACACACACTTCCTCCTGTATAACCCCCCACACAAACATACTGCCCCTTGTATAACCCCCCACACATGCAGTCATACTGCCCCTGTATAATCCCCCCCACACATGCAGACATACTGGCCCTGTACACAGACATATTTCCCTTGTATGAACGCCCCACAAACAGACATACTGCTCCCTGTATAACCCCCCTCACACAAAGACACACTGCCCCCTGTATAACCCCCCACAGAAATACTACCCCACACACACACAGACATATTGCCCCCTTTATAACCCCCACACACATACTGCCCCCTGTATAACTCCCACACACAAACATAAGGCCCCCTGTATAACCCCACACACATACTGCCCCCTGTATAACCCCCCACACAAACATACTGCCCCTTTTATAACCCCCCACACATGCAGACATACTGCCCCTGTATAACCCCCCACACATGCAGACATACTGCCCCTTTATAACCCCACACACATAGACATTCTGCCACCTGTATAACACCCCCCTGCACACCTCCCCCTGTATAACCACACTCCCACACAAACAGACATACTGCCCCTGTATGACCACAGACACTGCCAACAGCATAACCCTCCCACACACAGACACACTGCGCATACCACCTCCCCAGGAAATGTCAGAATATAGGCTCTTCAGCTCCTGCATGGAGCGCACACTTACCATTCCGCCGACCACTGCGTCCTGACTGTGATGAGGTTGCAGTGTGATGACCTCATCACTGTGCTGCACGCTCGGCCACGGGAATTTAAACGTGCAGTGCCAGTCATCCGGCGGGCATGAATAGTTGTCTGGGGACCAGCCGGGCAGACTGCCGCACAGTGACATTGATGTGCATCCTCAAGGATTCACATCCATGTGACGCAGGCATTGGGGTCGGCGGTTGCGGGTCCCTGTATCTCTAGGCCCAGTTGCAGTTACGTCCCTGATTGTTACGCCCTGATTGCAGTTATTTCTTGTAAAGGATGTGTAACAAAACATGTATTTGCAATAATTTTCTGTGACAAATACCTCATTTTGTTCAACAATTTCAAGGGCGCCAACACTTTTGCCCATGAGTATATGACACTACTATCAATCTGTTGGTTGTTTCTCAAGCTATCTGTTTGCATAACTGTAGTCATGTTTACTGTCTACAGGGTTGGGATCGTCTTGGCCCAATTAACTAATATCACAAAACATAGGTAGAAAATGCATTATAGATCTTTTAATGAAGTAAAGTCATGATGATAATTAAAATGCTTCTTTTTGATTGGATTGAACTATGTCACAGAAAGTACAAATGTAAAATAATCTCATTCACCAGAAGTGGATGAGTTCAGATGTTTTATTAAAATGTTCAACTCAAACTTAAGTTTAACAACGTATTATTTACAGGTATATGTACTTAAGCATTACACATAATCATAAATTAAGGTATGTTCACCCTTACAAACAACATTTTCTATTGTCTGAAAGTTATAAAATGTGAAGTGAGGTTTTTATTATTTTTAATAATTCATTACAGGTTTTTATTCATGTTCTATTGTTTTGTGTACAGCATATACTGATGTATATCTCAATGGCAACATGGTAAATGGACAGAAAGAAAACTTTACCTGCAAAGCAAAACTCTTGTTCATTGGGTAAAATGATCTTTTGCACAGGACTTGCACTGCCAAGGGCCATGGTTGCCTATGCACAATGAGCGATCTATTACAGATTGCAGCTGTGCGTAAAGTTTACTTTGGTCTACATGGTTATTACCATAAACGACCATAAATTGGTTAGAGATTACCAGTTGGCATTCATTTTCCATGCCGCTGGTTAGTCCATGTAAACAGGCCCTGCTATCATGTAAAGGTAAAGAAAACCCAAAATAAAGTCTAGGAACCTGAGAGTAACAGTTGTGTGTATGTTTAAGATCTTGTGAAATTCTACATTACAATACATTAGCAATAAAAACAGCTGTCAGATTATCACACCTCTTGGACGATCGGTTTTGACTATTTAGTATTTATACTGTTATTTAAAGGTTTACCGTCACTAATGTAAGAAATCCCATCTTGGTATAAAAATATAGGCTGCTCTCTACAGCAATCTATATTCTGCCTATATGTACCTCCACCTTCAATGTAAATCATTGAAATATAGAGAAAAGGGAGTATTTGGTTCAATTCCATCCAAATTTCACAAGTGCCTTGCATGCAGCAATATCAAAAATGTGTGTGTGTGTATATATATATGTACATATATATATACACACACATACAGTACGGACCAAAAGTTTGGACACACCTTCTCATTCAAAGAGGTTTCTTTATTTTCATGACTATGAAAATTGTAGATTCACACTGAAGGCATCAAAACTATGAATTAACACATGTGGAATTATATACTTAACAAAAAAGTGTGAAACAACGGAAAATATGTCTTATATTCTAGGTTCTTCAAAGTAGCCATCTTTTGCTTTGATTACTGCTTTGCACACTCTTGGCATTCTCTTGATGAGTTTCAAGTAGTAGTCACCGGAATATGGTCTTCCAACAGTCTTGAAGGAGTTCCCAGGGATGCTTAGCACTTGTTGACCCTTTTGCCTTCACTCTGCGGTCCAGCTCACCCCAAACCATCTCGATTGGGTTCAGGTCTGGTGACTGTGGAGGCCAGGTCATCTGGCGTAGCATCCCATCACTCTCCTTCTTGGTAAAATAGCCCTTACACAGCCTGGAGGTGTGTTTGGGGTCATTCCTGTTGACAAATAAATGATGGTCTAACTACACGCAAACCGGATGGATAGCATGCCGCTGCAAGATGCTGTTGTAGCCATGCTGGTTCAGTATGCCTTCAATGTTGAATAAATCCCCAACAGTGTCATCAGCAAAGCACCCCCACACCATCATACCTCCTCCTCCATGGATCACGGTGGGAACCAGGCATGTAGAGTCCATCCGTTCACCTTTTCTGCGTTGCACAAAGACACGGTGGTTGGAACCAAAGATCTCAAATTTGGACTCATCAGACCAAAGCACAGATTTTGACTGGTATAATGTCCATTCCTTGTGTTCTTTAGCCCAAACAAGTCTCTTCTGCTTGTTGCCTGTCCTTAGCAATGGTTTCCTAGCAGCTATTTTACCATGAAGGCCTGCTGCACAAAGTATCCTCTTAATAGTTGTTGTAGAGATGTGTCTGCTGCTAGAACTCTGTGTGGCATTGACCTGGTCTCTAATCTGAGCTGCTGTTAACCTGCAATTTCTGAGGCTGGACTACAATGAACTTATCCTTCGCAGCAGAGGTGACTCTTGGTGTACCTTTCCTGGGGCGGTCCTCATGCGAGTCCGTTTCTTTGTAGCGCTTGATGGTTTTTGTAACTGCACTTGGGGACACTTTCAAAGTTTTCCCAATTTTTCAGACTGACTGACCTTCATTTCCTAAAGTAATGATGGCCATTCATTTTTCTCTACTTAGCTGCTTTTTTCTTGCCATAATACAAATTCTAACAGTCTATTCAGTAGGACTATCAGCTGTGTATGCACCAGACTTCTGCACAACACAACTGATGGTCCCAACCCCATTTATAAGGCAAGAAATCCCACTTATTAAACCTGACAGGGCACCCCTGTGAAGTGAAAACCATTTCCGGTGACTACCTCTTGAAGCTCATCAAGAGAATGCCAAGAGTGTGCAAAGTAGTAATCAAAGCAAAAGGTGGCTATTTTGAAGAACCTAGAATATAAGACATATTTTCAGTTGTTTCACACTTTTTTGTTAAGTGTATAATTCCACATGTGTTAATTCATAGCTTTGATGACTTCAGTGTGAATCTACAATTTTCAGTCATGAAAATAAAGAAAACTCATTGAATGAGAAGGTGTGTCCAAACTTCTGGTCATCATTCCACCATTTCACACTTTGTGTGACTGCCATCTGGCATTAAATGGCATACATTGAATGTGCTTTCTTTTATTATGTTTTATAGCAATACATTGTCACCTGTAAGTATATGTAAAAATATAAATATATATATATAAATCTAGTATTCGGTCTAACTAGGTCTACAGGAAAAAACTATATTTAAGTCATCCAGATAACTAATTCTATCTATGAAACGACCAGCTCCCGACCACTATGGAGAGCTTTGACATGAATTGTGGACATGGTTCTCTACTTACAAATCCATTATTGTAAAATCCATTGCTTTAATGGATTTAAGGTATATTTACATAATAGTAATAGACATTTGGTTTCCGCTTCACCTACACCATTTTTCATCTTTACATATTCCTCATATAAACATACACTTATGATGAGTGGCTGGTTGGAAATAAATCCTGCCTTATTCTTGTCCCATACATTGCTAGCCATGCAAGACAGTATTTATTCTGTTTTATTCTAAAATTAAAACTAAGGCCTTTGTCATATGGATTTGTGATGAAAGTAAGGCATGAAAATAGCTTCATTTTTATGATAGTAATGTTGTACATTGTCATACCACCAAGTTATAATCATGTTGACCCATCATACCATAATTATACTGGTTCCCTTGCCTGATATAAGTCCTTAATTGCAGTGTATACCCTGCTCTTGGCTTAGTAAGCATGTTTGATCAAAAATCCACGTACCACCCGAGTCTAAATTTATTGACATATGCCCTGGTGCTGGCACTGATAACTAATTTAATCACTTCAGCAAATGAACTGGATTAAAAAATAGAGAATGACAAGTTCAGATCTCTGCAACTAGACAGAAGGTTCTGATGCAGACGTGAAGGCACGAGAAGGTCTTTTTTTTATCATCACCTAAAGTAATATTGAAAGATAATACAACCACTTTAACTCCCATTTTGTCATTAAAAATAATGTCCTTGAAATTTGGAGCCATTTTGAATTTTTTTTTGTTCTTGAACGTACAAGGATGAGTATAAAACAAGTTCATGACATCTAAGTGCTACAGTTTTCCCTGCAATGTATTCATTGGCTTTAGATATAATAACTGCATCCTTGGCTACATGGGGAACCATCTGCATAGTAATAGCATTTCCTTTTCTTAAGACAAGTTTCATTTTAATGTTTTTTTTCTCATAATATTGCTTTTAAACCCCACATTGTTGTGGGATTGGCTCAGATTCTTTACTTTCACATGGACTTATATTTTCTGTACCACAGTCAGCAGGCACAGGATTGGCTTCCTCGACAGTGGCACTACCTTCTTCTTTTGCACCTGTGGGAACATTTTCCTCAGTTGGAGCTTAGGCGTTTCACCTTCTGGCTTAGGTTTCTCGGGAGCTTCTGCTGGCGCCTCGTCCAATTTATCAGTTGGACATTCTTGAGTTTTGACACTTTCCTCACATTTCTCACTGGTGACCACTTCTGTGTTCTCTTCCTTGGATGTCTCAATGGTTTCTTTAGGTTCATCTGGAACTTTTAGATTTTCCTTGAAGCTGGCACCTTTGGTTGGAGATTTAAGGTTTTGTGCAGCATTAATGATATCAGCTTGTAGCTGTTTGGTTGAATCTACAACTTCTTCAGTTTGAGAAGCTTGTGTTTTTTCAGGAATCTCATTGAAGGATCTTACTCCTCCATTTTTGTCATCGTGGTTCACATACTCTTTGTGGGAGAATGAAGCAGGATAATATGCAGATGCTTTATGTTTATGACTCATAATCACTGCAGCACATACTATGAATATCAGCAAGATGACCAAAGAACCCACCACGATAATGAGCAACATGTAATCTTTTAAAAACTGAGTTACATTATCCATGAAATTGGTGGTTGTGCCATTTTCATTTTTGACAGAGTTTTCTGTAGTAAGTGCAACCAGGTCAAGGCTATCAGTAGGATAAACTAAAGTTGTGCTTTCCCCTTCTCCGCTTCCGTATTCAGACTCTGTGGTATATCGAGCCGAAGTAGTGGGACAAGTAACAGCAAGGACAATACATAGTGCCATAAGGTATCCCATGGTCATTCTATGTTCCGGTCTCTGTAAAAAAGAAGATCACTAACTGTTATCAGATTAAAGTGATAGCAAACATAAGTAGTTTCCTTGCATAAAAATATTAAATATCCAATATTTCAAATAAAATATATGCAGAAAAAATATTACTTTAAAATTCTATTATTAGAATTGAAGTGTTAATTGATTGGTACAAAAAAATATTAGAATCTGAGAGTCCTCAGTGGTTGATACCTTTTAATGGCTAACTATCAAGATGGTAAATAATAGCAAGCTTTCAAGACTCTAAGGTCTATTCATCAGGCTTAATAATGACACAAATTCTGAACACACATAAGTATGCACAAATGGAGGGTTGGAAAAGCATAGCATAGTGGTCAGTGTTGGGAAGGGAGAGAGAAAAGAGCAGTGGGGGCAGTAAATATCAGCATTTAGAGATAAGAAGCATGATAGTTTTGTGTCCTTATTAGTGGTTGGTCCAAGATTTGATTATTCCTCAATTGATGTAGAAAAACATAAATCCATGCGACAGAGATAAGAAGCATGATGGTTTTATGTCCTTTTATTAGTGGTTGGTCCAAGATTTAAAGATTCCTCAATTGATGTAGAAAGACATAAATCCATGCGAAGGAAAAAAGGTATCAACTGTTGAGGACTCTCAGATTCTAATATTTTTCTATCTACTGGTTAACACGGTACAAACATTTTTTACTTTGATTGGTACATTCATTCTTAAAGACTAATCCTGTATTGAAAGGTAGGTGGTCTGGATAACCTAACAGTAAAATTACAGACCATAAAATCAATATATACTGCCTGTCAAATAAGCTTACAAATCCACTGAGGAAGATTTTCCAACTCAAATCTATTTGTCTAGAGGAGCTAGCTCACAACTTGTAGCCCTGCCCCCCTTGAAATGCTCTGTGCCTACCACATCTGGGCTCCGTCTGCCCTTTTGTTGTAAAGTACCGTCCCTAGAGACTCCAGATCCCAGGCTCACAGGTTAGGAAGGAGAAAATATTCCACATCTGGAGGAAGCAGCAGCATATGGGAGGTGCATCTAGCATTATATTGTAGCTTTCTGATTTAGAAGCCAAGTTGACTATACAAGACACATTTTGTATTTCCCTTCTCTGAGCTTGAAATTAGCAGATTATGATGTGATTTGGAGGACTGATTGATCATAATGAAAATACTCCACTCCCCATTAGAAAAGATTAAGCAGATGTTTGTACAAGTTTTTAGGAAACTCTTATAATGAAGTAATTAGTAATGTTAAATATAAACTATAAATGAAAGTCAATTAAAATCTCTCTACTATTGATGTATATGATACAAATATTTGGTTTCTATATAACTGGCATCTATTTAACACTGATAGGCTATAAATACAAATAACTATACTGATCCAAGACATACATTCTACTTTTTGATATAAACCATGCATTCTCGATTCTTCCAACAATTTAATATTAATGATAGCAATTAGAAAACCTTACTCTTCTCACATTCCTCTTTATGTCTGGGTTTCTGTTATTTTTAAAAGCAATAATTGCCTAATATTGCCATCGAAAACACTGGTTCTTGATGGAATTCAGGACCCATTAAGATTCATTAGGATCCATTTGAGATCTTAATGGTCATTGCTCCATTAAAAGTGTACGACAGAGCCAAACAAAGCACAATGTCTCCAGGCAACAAACACAAAAATATTAAGACAACCCTTCATATAACACATTATCCTACAATACTTATGACGTTTCGGTGGTGTAGATATTATACAATATAAATACTCTGTGTCGTAAAGCTTTTCAAGACATATAGCACATAATGGTTGTTATAGGATTATAAGTGCACAGTAAAACAAGTTCACTTACCAAAAGCTTTCGAATTCCAGATAAAAAAAAAATTGCCTGCAAGCCACACGCCAGATGTGTCTTAGGACGCGTACTTAAGAAGAACGCTGTTAAATCTATACAGACATATATATCCCTTCCCCTATGGCCGTGTTATTTGTTAGTCTTGAAGTCAGAGGAATGAGAGCTCGATAACTTACTGTATGACCCAGTCTTGTAATTTCCTGCAGACTCTGCTGCTAGGATAGCCAGTCTCCCAACTTCTTCTAATGCAGACTGTTTTCATTAAGGGAAAGAAAAGGGGGGAGGTATAGGCTCAGCCCTTAAAAAATAAAATCCCTCCTGCCTTTTCTGTGCATCCTTCTGGATCCAGAGGCGGAGACGTTTAACCCCCATGCTATGAAGGGGAAAACAGGACTCATATTCTCTGTCCTTAATTTGTATTTAGAATATTTTCTACTTGGGTTACTGTTCCTTTAGATGAACTAATTGTCTCTGCAAACCATTACGTAGAGTAACTTTTAAGCATCATATTCTGTTACATCTGGTGATATGTGATATTTAAAGAACAGGAATGAAGTTTGACAATGCACAGTCACAATCTTAGTAATTGAATAAAATGACTCTTTTATACAAAATGACCAGCAATGAGAGTGCAGAGACAAGAAAAAGAACAATATACTGTATGTCAGTATATTTCCACATCAAGTGAATAGAGAATACTTTTTATTTTTAAACATATGTTTTATGACTTACTGTTGAGCATATGATATTCTCCACACCATACCAAAACACTGGTCTATACATTTATTAATATGTTCCACCAGTAACTTGCCTGCAAAACATGTATGAGCTTCATGATCAATACATGACTATCCCACTCAGCTTTAGGGCAATAATTGGAGCATAATGGGACACTCCACTTATTTAGTACAATTTACTACTCAGGAGTTACTGTCCAAAAATAATTAAACTTTAGTGATTAAAAGCACACATACAGGTAATGACACATAAAAGAAATAAATGGTAAGGAGATTCAAAAGATATGCCACACCAGGGTAATAACAGGAGACTGGGCTAAGGGTGCCTTCACATTTGCGTATGGAAGGCAGCGTACGCTGCGTTCCCATACGCAGTCAAACGCATGCGCACTGCGTTCCTATGTTTAACATAGGAACGCATTGTGCCTGCGTTTGCTGCGTTTGGGTGCGGATGCGGACGATATCTGCTCCTTCCGGTGTCCAGCGTCCGCACCCGGGACGCAGCCAGTTGCATTTTTTTGTGCGCTCGGGGACCTTGGAAGATCAGCAAGTGTCCCCAAGCGCACAAAACCTGCATTGTCTTCAATGGGTCAGCAGTGTTCTGCGCTTGACAGGCAGGAGAACGCTGCGGACCCATTGAAAAATCTCCCGGTGGCCGCCGGTGATGTCACAGGAGATCACTGACGGCCACCGGGAGATCAGCTCAGCCTCTGCTGATCTCTTCTTCCCCGCCATCGGTAATCTGCTAGCGATGTCGGCGGGGAGAAACAGCTGATTTGACAGCTGTTTGAATCTTCCCGCGCCGACATGTCACGGAGCTTACCGGCGGCCGGGAGGCGGAGATCTCAGGCGCTGATCTCCGCCCCCGGACACCGCTGATTGGCTGCTGGGCTCCACAGTGATGTGTCCGCAGGCGGACAATCTCCGCTGCGGACACATCTTTTAGACCCTGCTTTGCACTGCGTATGTGTCTGCATGCCATCAGCATGCAGACACATACGCAAATGTGAAGGTAGCCTAAGTCTCAGCTATTTCAGATACACATATTAAGGGCAAAATAGTCACAGAAATTGCAGGGTTAGCAACCATTCATCCATCCGACTCACCCATAAGATTGTGAATTATAGCTGCTGATTCTGTGCCCAGTATCACTGCCCTAGTCCATGGCAACCCCAACGCACGTTTCGCGTGGATGCTTTTCTGAGGGGTGTCACGCGAAAAAGCATCCACACGAAACATGCGTTGGGGTCGCCACAGACTAGGGCAGTGATACTGGGCACAGAATCAGCAGCTATAATTCACAATCTTAAGGGTGAGTCGGATGGATGAATGGTTGCTAACCCTTCAATTTCTGTGACTATTTTGCCCTTAATATGTGTATCTGAAATAGCTGAGACTTAGCCCAGTCTCCTGTTATTACCCTGGTGTGGCATATCTTTGGAATCTCCTCACCATTTATTTCTTATATGTGTCATTACCTGTATGTGTGCTTTTAATCACTAAAGTTTAATTATTTTTGGAGAGTAACTCCTGAGTAGTTTCTAATAAGTAAATAACCTGGTCTATACATTTATCCTTCCCAGATTATTACAACAGATAAAGCTGTGAAAAATATATCATTATGGGGGATTGGTATAGTTAGAAGCATTCATATCATTGCAACTTAAAGTCTCTAAAAAAAACTATGTCTTCAGGTATTGTTCACACTCTGCTTTTTTGCACTGGTGTTTTTCCTTAAAGGTGGCACTTACTTGAGATTTTCCCTTTAGCTATCCTTTTAATCTATACTCTGTCTTTTTAACCTGTTGCTGATGAGTCATAAATTCACTGAATATTTATGTAGAAATCACATTTCTGGCTGGCCTGCTGGCCTGGCTTTACCCGGCTTTCCATGTCATTTCATGGCAGCTATTCTACAAATTGAAATTAGGCTTTCCATGGAAAATATGTAGCTGGCTCAGTCTAGTAAGTCTAGTGAAAAGTGCATATGCAGCATATTCTCATAACTGATGGATACAGTATATTGGTTATCTGGTGTCTTGTATGAACATCTCCATACCTAGTACCCAGCAACTATTAAAGGGAACCTGTCATGTCATTTTTTGGTTTTAAACCGCAATGTTATTTAGATGATACACTGTGCATCTCCTCACTATCCGGGTTTAAAAAACAAACAAAAAAATGTATTTATCATAAAAAGCACTTTAGATGCTTATAGGTTTGCATTATGTACCTGCCCAAATAGTCATCGGGGTGTCAATCAGTCACGATAATCCACATTCACTTTTCCACATCCAGTCATGCAGTTTTTAATTTCGTCACATTCCCTACTTTATAATATATTAAGATCACTTAAGGACCTTCAGACATTCACATATGCTATGGAGGACCTGTGGGGATGTCACGAACATGTGACTAATGGGTGGAGCTAAGCAGGCCTGAAGTAAAAGACCCTTTGGGCTTATGCTGCTTTCACATCAGCGTTTTGCTGATATTTGCGACCTGGATCCGGCAAGCCCCATGCATTGTCTATGGGGCTTGCGGTCAGGTGCGGCAAGTGCAGCTCTGCCAGATTCAGCAGATCCAGCACTTGCAGCGGCAAAAAAACCTGCTGCTAGCAGCGTTTTTTTTTCACTGCCGCAAATACCGGATCTGGCAGAACCATACTTGCCGCACTCGACCGCAAGCCCCATAGACAATGCATGGGGCTTGCTGGATCCGGGCAGCAATTCAGCCGTTAGGCGGCCGATCTGGCAGATGCGGCGCCATCTGCCGGATCGGCTGCAAACATTAGCAAAATGCTGATGTGAAAGCAGCCTTAGCTCCAACCATTATGGTCACATGACCATGACATCACCACAGGCCTTTTACCCACTTCTTCTATACTGCGGTGATAGCACTCAGTTATAATGCAGAGGCATGACAAAATTAAAAAAATATAGTGCATGAACTTGAGTGACAGTAAGCAAAAGTGCCTCCCCTATGACTGAAGCAAGGTATGTGTGTGCAGTCACCTCCGCATATAGAGTCTTTTTTAAGATAAATACGTGGAATTTTGTTTTTAGAAAACCATGTTAGTGATGTACATTGCATCCTTTAAAGTGTGACCCCCCGTTTAAATTTTTACCTAATAATAATGTAGAGCAAAGGATTATAATAAACTTTCAAATATGCTTCATAAGAGAAATCTGGTAGAAAACCTTTCATAAACCTTCCACAAGATGTCCACACTAGACTGTTCCTGAACCTAACATATGCTCATTCTCAGTGAGATCCATCTGCAATTTCCACACACTGAATACAGCCATGTAACCATATAAGAGTGGGAGGAGGCTACACAGCATTCTTAGCTGAGTGTATCAGACTACCTCAGGGACAGAGAGCTCGGCTTTTAGCAGACAGCTGCTGTGATCTCTCTCGATTAACATTGGATGCTCTGTGTTATTATCTGAGGAGCTATGTGGGGGTGATCAGCTGTTGCATGGAGCAGAGCAATGTGAATGCAGGAGATAACATCACAGCAGCTTTGTGTTGACAGCCTGCAGTCCTTTGTCTGAGGTAATTTCATATACTGATCTCCTGTACCGAGTCACGCTGTCCCCCACTCTTATATGTGAGGTTTACAAACACCCTAGTTGGGACATCTTCTAGAAGGTTTTTGAAAGGTTTCCTACCAGATTTCTCTTATGAAGTATATTTGAAAGTTTATTAAAATCACTTGCTCTACATTATTATTAAATGAAAATGTAAATGGTGGTTACACCTTAAAACACACTGGAGGCAGTGTAATTCAAAAAACAACATGACAAGTTCTCTTTAAAAAAATAATATAGTCATAAGGCAGTTATGAAGCAGTGTATACAAAGAGGATTCTTTTTTAATCCAGAGCAATATAAATAATATAAGATTGGGATCGCTGCACAATTGGGTTTGTACAGTAAAATCAAGACAGTTCAGGGATATGATACTTTGAGCTTAGTCACAAAATCATCTCATTGAATCTACTTCTATATAATGCCAAGAAAAGTGGAGAGTACAACTAAAGGAATTCAATATAAACCATGTTCCAAATTATTATGCAAATTGGTTTTAGGTTTTTTTTTTTTTCAACAAAACCATTTATGGTATTGTGTCTCAAGGTACCTTTACACGCCACCACTGAAAGGTAGCAACTGCCTGGCATTGGGGATATTTATGCCTGTTGCCAGGAAATTGATACAAATGGCGGCGTGTAAATAGGGAAATTCCTTCCTGTGTCCTGCAGTTGACTCAGATACCTGTTGCTGAGCCGTGCTCAAAAACCGAAGGCAACAGAAAGGCACAATTGCCATGGTAGTGGCGTCTAAACGGGGCACAGGCATGGATGTTGCGTCCCCTAGTGAATTCCCAGGGGCGTGCCACAGCGTCATGGATACCACGCCCCATCAGCGATCATTGGTGGGGGCTACTGTGTTACCATTGGCTGTCCCTGCACAGGGCGCCATATTTAAAGAGCTGACCATTCACACTACACAATTGCAATGGCTTCATGTATTAGCTGGCCAATGCGCAGGCTGGCCAATCATGATGCTATTGCGTTGTCCAATCAGCGTACGAGCGTCGTGGAATATACAACTCTGTCACGCCTATGTACTTGCGGTGCGAAATATTTACGCCCATATTCCTTTGTGGTAGCGGCGTGTAAAGCAGGGAAGGTATTCCACAGGAAGTAAGCCGCAGGATCTGTCGGCACTTCCGGGGAACACAGATACCTTCAGTGGACAACGCAATGGCGGCGTCTATATGCGGCATTAGCGATCGGTATCCACCGTTAAAAACTGCACGTGCGGTGGATACCTGTTGCTAGGCACAGTGGCGGCGTGTAAAGGTACCTTCAGGGTTCTTTGGATCACTGCAATCAATCTCAGATACCTGTGATAATTAGTTTGGCAGGCGAGCCCAATAAAAGGAAAACTGGATGTTCCACAATATTGAGCAGGCCACAGTTTTCAAATAACATGAGAAATAAAAAGGATCTCTCTGCTCCCGAAAAGCAACAAATAGTGCAATGCCTTGGACAAGGGATGAAAACATTAGATATTGCACAAAAACGTAAGCGTGATCATCGTACTGTGAAGAGATTTGGGGCTGATTCTGAGCACAGATGTGTTTGTGCAGATAAAGGTAGAATGAGGAAGATTTCTGCCAGGCAAGTTCATCTGATTAAGAGAGCAGCTGCTAAAACGGCCTTACAAACCAGCAGACAGATATTTGAGGCTGCTGGCGCCTCTGGAGTCCCTCGAACCTCAAGGTGTAGGATTCTTCAAAAGGCTTGCTGTGGTGCATAAACCTACTATTTGGCCACCCCTAAACAGTACTCACAAGCAGACACGTTGCAGTGGGTCCACATATACATGAAGACTAATTTTCAAACAGTCTTGTTTACTGTTGAGTGCCAAGCACCCCTGGATGGACCAGGTGGATGGAGTAGTGGATGGTTGGTGGATGGCCACCATGTTCCAACAAGGCTATGACGTCAGCAAGGAGGTGGAGGAGTCATGTTTTGGGCCGGAATCATTTGGAAACAGCTGGTAGGCCCCTTTAAGGTTCCTGAAGGTGTGAAAATGACCTCTGCAAAGTATATAGAGTTTCTGACTGAAACCTTCTTCCATTGTACAAAAAGCAAAAACATGCCTTAAGGAGCAAAATCATCTTCATTCATGTAAATGCACCATTTCATGCTGCAAAGAATACCTTTGTGTCATTGGCTGCAATGGGCATAAAAGGAGATAAACTCATGGTGTGACCACCATCTAACCCTGACCTCAACCCTATAGAGAACCTTTGCAGTGTAATCAAGCAAAAGATCTATGAGGGTGGGATGCAGTTCAAATCAAAACAACAGCTCTGGGAGGCTATTCTGACATCATGCAAAGAAATACAAGCAGAAACTCACAAGTTCAATGGATGCAAGAATTGTGAAGGTGAGATCAAAGAAGGTTAACATGTAACGTGGCCTGTTAGTATGTTTTGGAGTTAAATAGCTTTTTATTTCAGTGAATGTGACCTCCTAATGCGCAAATTCAACAAATGAGCATTTTCAGTTCTTTCAAACATATCAAATGTTTAGGAACTCTACTGTGCCTAATAATTTGGAATAGTGCATTTAGAGTTTTTTTTAATTTTGAAGATTATACTGTTATCATTGGGAGGTTTCTTCAATAAAATTCGATGTATACTCTAACGCAGGGGTGGGCAGCTCCAGGCCTCGAGGCCGCACACAGTCCAGGTTTTCTGGATACCCTTAGCATTTGACAGTTGGAACCATCACCTGTGCAGGAGATTAAATTACCAACTGTCAAATGCTAAGGATATACAGAAAACCTGCACTGTGTATGGCCCTCGAGGCCTGGAGTTGCCCACCCCTGCTCTAACGGGTGATGACTTTTATTGCACTGACTGTCATTTGCACTGACCATTTAGGAAAATCAGAGAAAAAGAACATTTGCATAATAATTTGGAGCATGGTGTAGTGTTGGAAGATATACCCATGGGTTGAAAGTCACTCAACAAGCTACCTAGGAAGAGCCTATGGTTGACCTGAGTACGATCAAGTATCATGATGCTCCAGGATCAAATCCACAAGAATGTCTAGGTGCTGATATCGCTTGATCGAAAGAGAAGATCAAAAGCTGCAAAGATATCATAAAGTTCGGAACTTGGAAAGTTCCAACTATGAACCTAAGCAAATTCAACATCATTAAAGCCAAAATGGACAGAACAGGACTTGACTTACTTGGAATTAGCGAACTAAGATGGACTCAATCCGGACATTTCCAGTCAAATGAACATTGGGTCTACTATTCTGACAATGATAACAAAAGAAGAAATTGTACCTCTTTTATTCTGAACCAAAAATTGTCCGTCACTCTCCAGGTGTACAATGCATTCAGTGATAGTCATCTCAATATGACTACAAGGAGCACCAATTCATGTCACAATTATACAAGTTTATTCACCAACAACAGATGCCGATGAGGAGGATGTCGAACTATTCTATGCTCATTTTTGAATGTAGAAGGAAAACCGGGCACTGACCTTATATTGCTGCAGTTGAAATTGTGGCACAGAACCAAGTCCAGCATTGCTCAGCCGTAGGACACAGTCATTTTCATCCATAAAGAAAGAAGAAGGCGGCACTCATTGGACCGGTGAAGACAGGTATGTTTATTCCAGTCGCAGTATTACATCAGGTGGAGGGTGCGGGGAGGGAGGTGCAGAGAATTGAAATAATAAAAAAAAATGTGTGGGGCTCCGTGCAATTTCTATGTCTAGCCAGCTGGGGGCTGGAATCTGCAGCGCAGGGAGGCCCAAGCTTTCTGGGCACCCCCCGCTGCAAATTGCAGCCCGCAGCCGCCCCAGAAGATGGCGCGTTCATTGAAGCGCCATCCTCTGGTGCTGAACCCCGCTCTTCCAGCGGCCCTGGTGGCGGTGGCATGCTGGGTAATAAAGGGGTTAATACCAGCTTTGTTATACAAGCTGGTATTAAGCCCGAGATTCTTAATGTCAGGCCACGTTTGACCCGGCCACTAAGAATCTCCAATAAAGGGTTAAAAAAAACACAACACAGAGAAAAATTTTTTATTAGAAATAAAAAAAAAAAAAGCCATTAAAAAAAATCCTCTTCCGTCCGACGTAGTCCAAAACGCGATGTCCTCTCTGCTACATCCCTGTGCATAGATATAGATGTCTATGCACAGGGAATGAGCAGACTGAGAACAATCTCAGCTCTGCTACATCATCTCTGTGCACAGACATTCATGTCTGTACACAGGGAGAGCAGGCGGCTCTAGGACCCTGGAGCTGCTGCAGCCTGCAGGACCCGAGCCCGGCACAGAGCAGACAGCTGGACTCGTTACTGTGCGAGTTTCCCTGCGATTACTTGCACAGTAACGAGTCCAATGCAAGTCAATGGCAATCCTAGTTTTGTCAGAGTCTCTGACAAAACTAGGATTGCCATTGATTTGCATTGGACTCGTTACTGTGCGAGTAATCGCTGGGAAACTCGCAGAGTACCGAGTCCTGCGAGTCCCTTACTACTCGCCGAGTAACGAGTCCTAGCGAGTAGACTCGCCCATCCCTAGTACAGAGATCGAAAAGCAAACAGCTGAAGGGCAAGGCCAAGAAGACATACCAAAAAATCAAAGCAATACAACGAAAGTTTCAACCAAGAGTGGGAATGCTGAAAGATGCCAACGGGAACAAATTAACTGAGCCAGAACAGATCAAGGAAAGATGGAAAGAATATACGGAGTATCTTTACAAAGTCGAGTCATTGATATGGAAAGAAACTGAAACTGGACATGATAGCTAACTGAACATTTTGAAAGAAGAAGTCTTTGCTGCAATAAAGCTTCTTTCAAAAAACAAAGCACCTAAATGGACAAGATTTCAATAGAGGTAATAAAGTGTTCTAAAGCAGCAGTAGAAGTCATCACATGCCTGTGTCAACAGATATAGACTCCTGTAAATGGCCTAAGGACTGGACAAGATCAGTGTTTATTCCTATTCTGAAGAAGCGGGATGCTACTAATTGTTGAAACTACCGGACTATTGCGCTCATACCTCATGCCAGCAAAATATTGCTGAAGATCCTACAAGATGGCTCCAGCCTTATTTTGACAAAGAGTTACCAGAGGAACAAGCAGGACTCAGAAAAGGCAGAGGAAGAAGAAATGTAAGTGCTAAGATGAGATTGGTAATGGAAAAGGCCAAAGAATACAACAAGGAAATTTATTTTTGCTTTATCAAGTATAGCCTTCAACTGCGTTAATCACTAGAAACTTTGGAATACCATGAAGGCGATATGAGTGTGCCAAACCATCTGATCAGCTTCAATAGGAACCTTTACATCGACCAAAAATCAACAGTGCAAACAGAATACGGTGACACAGCATGGTGCAGAGTTGAGCGAGGTATCAGACAAGGTTGCATCCTGTCACCATTTCTCTTCAACGTATGTGCAGAAGCTATTTTCAGGAAGGCTGGACTTGCTGAAAAAGAAGGAATCAAAATTGGTGGAAGAATAATCAACAATCTAAGATACACAAATGAAAGAACACTGATAGCTACAAGCATAGATGGAATGAAGGACTTAAAACGGAGTGTTAAGATTGAAAGCTTGATTGTGGGACTGCTTTTCAATACAAAGAAGACAAAGATTTTAACTACTGCCAGGTACGACAAGGATACAGTGAGTACGAAAAGTATTCAGACCCTATTAAATTTTTCACTCTCTGTTTCATTGCAAGCAGCCATTTGGTGAATTTAAAAAAGTTCATTTTTTCACATTAATGTACACTCTGCACCCCATCTTGACTGAAAAAAAACTGAAATGTAGAAATTTTTGCAAATTTATTAAAAAAAAACAACTGAACTATCACATGTTCATAAGTATTCAGATTCTTTGCTCAATATTGAGTAGAAGCACCCTTTTGAGCTAGTATAGCCATGAGTCTTTTTGGAAATGATGAAACAAGTTTTTCACACATGGAGTTGGGGATCCTCTACCATTCTTCCATGCAGATCCTCTCCATTTCCGTCAGGCTGGATGATGAATGTTTGGAGACAAAAAGCTAAATGCGACCAAAAACAACAGTACACTGCAGTAAAAGTATTAAATGCAAGTGCAGTATAAAAAATAGTATAACAAATACAGGGTACTTAGTCTATCCGTTTTTTTGCGCAAAAAAATTATATCAAGCCACGTCACTAACTTCAAAGTGTACCCATCTCTGACGCGGTCCTAACTGTTGTATTAAAAAACCTGACTAGTGTGTATATTTACCAGTGAGCAGGAGCCAGCAAGACCTGTGTCTGAGATGGACTGAAGGCGACGAGGCTCTATGTGTGCAGGGCCCAGAGAGGGGCGGGGACTCCATCTCTTGCAAAGCAAGAGGCAACTTAATTAGAAACAAATGAGTCCTGCACACAGAGAACAAGTCTGTAAGAACATGTTCACACCGCCAACATATTTGGAGACAAAAAGCTAAATGCGACCAAAAACAACAGTACACTGCAGTAAAAGTATTAAATGCAAGTGCAGTATAAAAAATAGTATAACAAATACAGGGTACTTAGTCTATCCATTTTTTTGCGCAAAAAAAGTTATATCAAGCCACGTCACTAACTTTTTTTTTTTTTTTTTAATACAACAGTTAGGACCGCGTCAGAGATGGGTACACTTTGAAGTTAGTGACGTGGCTTGATATAACTTTTTTTGCGCAAAAAAAAAACAAAAAAACAAAAAAAAAACGGATAGACTAAGTACCCTGTATTTGTTATACTATTTTTTATACTGCACTTGCATTTAATACTTTTACTGCAGTGTACTGTTGTTTTTGGTCGCATTTAGCTTTTTGTCTCCAAATATGTTGGCGGTGTGAACATGTTCTTACAGACTTGTTCTCTGTGTGCAGGACTCATTTGTTTCTAATTTGGATGATGAATGTTGGTGGTCAGCCATTTTCATGTCTCTCTAGAGATGCTCAATTGGGTTTAGGTCAGGACTCTGGCTGGGCCCATCAAGAATGGTCACAGAGTTGTTCTGAAGTCACTCCTTTATTATTTTAGCTGTGTGCTTAGGCTAATTGTCTTGTTGGAAGGTAAACCTTCCGCCAAGTCTGAGGACCAGAGCACTCTGGAAGAGGTTTTCATCCAGGATATCTCTGTACTTGGCCGCATTCATGTTTTCTTCAATTGCAACCAGTTGTCCTGTTCCTGCAGCTGAACAACACCCCCATAGTATGATGCTGCCACCATCATGTTTCACTATTGGGATTGTATTGGGCAAGTGATCAGCAATGTCTGGTTTTCTCCACACATACCGCTTAGAATTATCACCAAAAGTTCTATCTACGTCTCATCAGACCAGAGAATCTTATTTCTCATAGTTTGGGAGTCCTTCATGTGTATTTTTGCAAACTCTATGTGGGATTTCATATGTCTTGCACTGAGGAGAATACAGAGTAGAGACAGGCTCACGTGTCTTATAGCTGAGTGCTCCAGCAAAAAAGAAGTACAGTCTAACAGGGTATCTGGGCACACCAAGTCAGAAAAAAATTACAACCACAAGTTTGCAGGTGAAAAAATGTCCTCTTTATTGCCACACAGTAATATTACACTGGTCCAACGTTTCGGCCGTCCTCGGCCTTTCACAAGGTTCATGTAAATACTGGGGACAAAGTCTCAGAGGGTTTGTGTGAGTAGAAGGTACAATGACCTGGTGGAGCGATGGAGATATGAGGCTGATTGGTATTGAATGGAATGAGTATTAATAGAGACTTATAAAAGTCCACAGTGGTGTGAACCTATAGTGTCCCTGTTCAGAGAAGCTCACCGCCGCTGCACAGCGAACCACAGCACACAGGCTATTGCACCCTGAGCCTTGCCGCTGATATCCCTGATCTCAGCACTTATCAGATTATCTCTTCTGAGCTTCTCTGTACAGGGAACACCTTTAAAATGTGGTGCTAAGGAAGGATGTTATCAATACCATGGATGACAAATCCATTTTAGAATAAATCAAGTCAAATATGTCACTTGAAGCAAGGATCATCATTCTACAACTTGACTGCTTTTTTACACATCATATGAATAAAATCATTATAGAAGGACATTATGGTAGGAAGAATAGAAGGTACAAGGCGAAGAGGAAGACCATCAATGCAAAAGCTTGATGCTGTCAAGATAATGGTGGAGAAGACCTTGGTGGACCTATCTAGGCTTGCACAAGATTGATTTTCCTGCAGAGCATTTATCCATCAAGTTGCCATGGCTCGAGATCGAGCTGAAGGCCAATAGATAGAAGATACTTGAAACCACCAAGCTCATTGTCACTTGTCAGAATTTGTAACCACCCTGTTCCCTCTTCGTGGGTAAAACCAATGTGGAATTTTTCTTCCATATTCGCTCTTATTTCTTCTACCCTTCCTGAATCTTGAGTGGAAAACCTCTCTACAAACACGCGCCATTAGGCCACTTTAAATGAGCATAAAACCCCTCACATAACTATCATTACGCTTGGCATTTGCAAGAGTGAGGTTTGGCTTAACAATGCTATCTGCGTGCTGAGCCACTTTTCTTCCAAAATTTGTAGTACCACACAATCTGAAATAAAATTATTAAACTAGAGGGTAAGGCTGCTTTCACATAACGATTTTCGGTCATCCGATTGTATCCGTTTCAAAACGGATACAATCGGATCCGAAATCGGACCCATGTTCCCCTATGGGAATCGGATGGGAACGGATGTGCCACTATTGGCATCCGATTTTGGCACCATCCGATCCCATCCGATGTAATCACGGGCACAAAATCGTAGCCTGCTACGATTTTGTGTCCGTGACTCACATCGGACAGCCTCGGATCACTGCTGATCCGAGGCTGTCCGATGTGCCCACAGCATAGGAGCCTATGGACATCGGATCTGAGTTCACCTCAGATCCGATGTCGGCTCCGTATCTGCCTGTCTTTCCCTACTCCTGCCTCCTCCATCTTCTTCCCTCTCCTGTTCTATATGATGTGCCCCCGCTATTCTATCTGTGTCCCCCGCTCTTCTATCCTCATCTATCCCTATCCTGTCCCCTGTCCTCTCCCTGGGTGTAAAAAAATAAAAAAACCTCCTCTGGGAGTATACATTACCTGTCACTCGCTCCAACGCTGCCGCACGATCAGGGCTAAAGGACCTGTGATGATGTAAGAGCCCGGTCACATGACCCGGTCAGCTGACCGGGTCATATGACTCTGACATCATCACAGGTCCTTTAGCCCTGATTGTGCGGCAGCGTTGGAGCGAGTGACAGGTAATGTATACTCCCGGAGGAGGTTTTTTTATTTTTTTACACCCAGGGAGAGGACAGGGGACAGGATAGGGATAGATGAGGATAGAAGAGCGGGGGACACAGATAGAATAGCGGGGGCACAGCATATAGAATAGGAGAGGGAAGAAGATGGAGGAGGCAGGAGTAGGGAGAGGCAGGGGACCGCAGGATCCACACGGATCCTGCAGATCGGATGGCTATTTGCCATCCGATTGCAGGGATCCGTATGGATCCGTGCCTGTCCGTGGGATCCCCCTTCAAAGTCGGATCCCACGGACAGGCACAAAATCGTGATGTGAAACCAGCCTAAGTAAGGCAGCACTACTTCATGCAGGTCTAGAATCTAAACCAAGCGCCAAATTGAACAAACAAGAAGGATGAACATCAGCAAAATAGACAGTGTACTCAACCTGATTTGTGGCATTGCTTGCCTTTTAACATACCCATTTGAAACATTTAGATTGAGCTGTTCATGCAACATATACGTCTCCTGAATTTCTGTTCCCCAGTTCAAAGTATGTTTTATATTAATGTTTTGGCCATAATTAGATAGTATAGTGCCATAACATTATTACCCAATTTTACGTAGTTACAAAAATCTTTAAAGCACAGCAATAAGACTGATAGGCATCGCCAGGACAGTTTTCCATCCTGTTGCATACCCTGGGGAACTTCATAGCATCCTTCTTACTAAAGATAAGAAGCTGCGCATCAGATAAAAAGGGGAGTTTGTTCTTGGGAAAAGAGGAGAGAGGAAATGCTATATGTAGAATAATTTTAGGCTCACAAGCCATCTGAGGAAAAAAATCTCTTGTGATCTCTTAAATTGTTTTCAGTACTTCTGTGATTTACTTCTTAGAAATCTTTCTCTGATATACTGCTTAACAGAGTAACAAAAAAGTAAGATTTAATAAAAAAAAAAGTGGCCCAAGATCTTATAATCAATTTCTGGAAGTATTAGATGTTTGCATGTAACTTTGTGTGGAATAATATATGCTGGACCTGAGCCAGTTCATAGTTGTGTAGAGAATCCTTGAATGATGTTTAACATTATTGTCTCAACATATATAATAAATTGCTGTAAAACCAGACACCATGTTTCGTGAATTGCGTGAGATCTTGTCATGGTGTTGTTGCATTACTTGTATCCCTGCAAGATTTCTCTCTAACTTGGAAAAATATATCATATATAGTTTTAATACCACCAATATTGAGTCCATAAACACATGGATATAATATGTATGTAAAATGCTTGCTGAGACCTGAGTTTAATCAGTTAAACCAAATAAAAAGATGGAGTCTGTGCACAGCACACTCTCACCCTCTAGAATGTGTGGGGTAACAACTGTAGTTATTTCATCGTATGCGCAGCGCGGATCTAGGAAAAGCACTGTCCTTTATTTTTATCTCGTCTTCGGCACCACGGCTACTTGGTGGAGTGTGAATCCTACGGCAGCCATATCATATTTTTATACTGGTTGTGGGTCACACAACTGCCCAGGTGAGCAGCGACAAACGTTGCACGACATAAGTGTTACGAGGATAAGAACCTATTGCATTTTCTCTCCTTTTTATATAGTGCACATTAAGGTAGGTAAATATGGCACATCACTTAGTCGCCTCCCCCATCCCCCGGACATTCCATGCCTTCACATTAACTACTCACACCATTTTCCCATCCTAACATATGCATCAGAAGTCGCACCTTATCCTCAATTCTATATATTTCCCCAAAATTCTTAATAATAATTGAAGCATCAATTACGTACAATACAAACAACATATAAAACAAGTGACAAAAAAACTTTAACATTTTCTAAAGGTATCACTAGATCCTGAGGGAGATACATGGGCTTATACTGCACAATCTACCATTTAAAATGCATCATAGTCACAATGTACATACCCCCACCATATTTGAGTTAACCACTGAAATGGATCCTATCATTTATTGGGTCTCTCCCGGTGGTCCATACTTTATTAATAGGAGATTTCAATAACTTTCTACAACAGTATTGGGATAAGATGCATTCTGGTAGAGTATCTGAGGGGTCTTCTCCCACTTCTCTGGCAAAAATGGTGGGTGAAATGGGGTACACTGTCCTGTGGACGGATAGGAAGCCACTATCCCGCCAATTCTCTTGCCATTCCAGCTCACATCAATCTTTTTTGAGAATTGACCTGAGCATTGTTAATGCTCAGTTAATGCCGTACGTGAACCTGGTCAAGTATCTAGCTAGAGGGATCTCCAATCACTCCCCTCTGCAGGTCCAGCTCAGGTTTGAAGGACAGGGCCGAATGCTGGGAGTCTCCTGGTGTCTTAATCCTTTTTGGATTCAACTGGTTGGGGGAACCTAAACTCTAATTTGGTGGAATTCTTTGCTATTAATGAAGGATCAACCCCTTATCACATAGTATGGGATACCATGAAGGCTTTTGTGAGGTGGCTATACATCAGGGAAATTTGCTGCTGTAAGGCTAAAACAAGGGATCGTACCCAAGAATTAACTAAAACCCTGTTGGTTTTAGACCCTTTGTTTTTAATTGTGTCTAAAAAATATTCATGAGGACTCTCAGGCCACACTAAAGGAGCACTTCATAACCCTAGCCTCTCACAAGTGATTTTTCAGCAAGCAAAAGTTCTTCATGGAGGGGGAGGGAGTGGGACATCTTTTAGCAACAATAGTTAAAGCACAGAGGGGACTATTATTCATCAGTGGCCTGAGAATGAAATCAGGGAAGGTGGTGCAGGACAATGAGGGAATAGTTGGAGAACTATGTGACTATTACACTAGGCTGTACTCCTCCACAGCAGTATTTCGGGAAGAAGAGGCGGCTAAGTATCTGGCGGAAATTCCCCTGCCCAGATTACAGAGAGGGAGAAAGAGCTATTGAATGGGGATATAGAACTGGAGGAATTGGAGGAGGCGTTGGGCCAGATACAAAATGATAAAGCTCATGGAGTAGATGGCCTATAAAATGCATAATTTGTTCATACTACCTAAATTATTGTGGGTCACCAAAGAAATTGAAAACCAGGGAATTTTCCCTACTTCTATGAGTGAAGTGATCATTGTGCTAATACTGAAGCCAGGAAAGGATGCGATGCTCCCGGATTCATACCGCCACATTCATTGTTAACTGACGTCAAATTAATTTTAAAGTTGCTGGCCAATGGATTTTCCAAAGTAATAACATCAATAATTCACGAGGACCAGAGTGGCTTTATCCCACACAAGTCAACGTCTATAAATATTAGGTGATTGTATGTAGGAATGCATCACAGCTCTGGGGGTGTGATGGGAGGGCAATCCTGTCATTAGACACAGCCAAGGCCTTCAAAAGTGTGGAATGGAAGTTTCTATGGGCAGTGTTAACAAAGACGAGGCTTAAGGCCCCGTTACACTCTTCAATGTCTCAGCGATCCGACCAACGATCTGACCTGGCCAAGATCGCTGGGACATCGTTTAATGATCGCTGCTGAGTTGTCACATGTACAGATATATTGAACGACGCAGCAACTATTCCGCGACAAGCAAGCGATACTTGCGGTCGTTTGGTTGCCTACGTGCTTCAGTTCTGAATAGGAGAAGTCGTAAACGAGATTGTTGGAAAGGTGTCACACACAACGATGTTGCAGGTTGAATGAACGACGAACGACAGACTAATGGACATGTTCATAAACCTATGATCAATGATCTAACGACTTATTGTTGATCGTATCTATGTGTCACATACAACGACGTCATTATGACATTGCTGCACTGCCCCAAAAGCTGTGACGTACCAATGATATCGTTAACGATATCATAGTGTGTAACGGGCCCTTCAGTCCCAGATTCATCAACTGGGTCAAACTCCTATACACTGCACCGAAAGTACGAATTTGTGTAAACAGTTGCACCTTGGAGGTACCAGGCAGGGCTGTCCTCTCTATCCTCTCATGTTTGCTATAGTAATGGAGCCACTAGTGGTTTAACTATGAGGGTCAGGGGAGGTTGGGGCTTTCAAAATCATTCTCTAGAACCTAAGGTTTCCTTGTGTTCAGATGACTTGTTGTTGTTCTTAAGGGAGGTGTGTTATGAACCGATGACTCAGGAGTAACATTCAGATTCTATAGAAGTTGTTGGTAACTGTACTGACCGCAATCCCTGACTACACACCGCAACTAGAAGTATCCGTGGGATGTAACTAACCAGACCTAGACACCTCTGCACGCCGGAGAACTAACTGCTCCTAAAGATGTAAGTAGGAAAAGCTATCTTGCCTCAAGCAGAACCCCAAAAGAATAGCAAGCCCCCACAGATATTAACTGGGAAACCAGATAAAGAAAAACAAACACAGGCAGAGTAAAAGGTTTAGCAAAAGAGGCCAAACTAGCTATATAGGAAAGACAGGATAGAATACTATTGCAGTCAGTATAAAACACTATCAAAAAACCACCAACAGCAGATAGAACAAAAATTACCCTGAGTTACTAAGACTCAGCGCCCTCTATATCTGCAAACGTCTATAAATCAAATGCCAACAGAATTGGAAATAACAGATAATAGTGAATGGTAAAATTCCTATGAAGAAAACTTCCTATCTGAGAGCAGATAAACAAATATTCAGACTAAATTGCAAACCCACAGCTCAGAATAAGACAAAACATAAGCAGAACCTTAACACTAAAGTCCCTGAGAGGGTTCATTTAACATTTCTACCTTTGGAACCCAGAAACGGGTTGAATGACCTGAAGGATTTTAGCTAACATCCTCTAATCACCGTCTTTTGTTCTGTAATTAAGGCCATTACTGTCGCACCACAGAGGTTGTTGTTTTCCATTGAGTTTAGCCATTTAGTTCTAGTTGGTTCTATTCAGTTTGGACTAAGGGTCATTTGACCCTCTTTCGGGACTTCAGGGGGAGCTTGAAATTTTTGGGACTTCTAGTGTTCAGAACACACAAAAGTGTGCCACAAAATATCAAAAAAACATCCACTTAGCTTGCAAAGAATTCCACAGAGCAGAAGAAACCAGAGAGATGTGAACTCCTCCAGGAACCTAAGACAACTGGCAAGGATTGATCCACTTCAAACCATTATATACTCCAAGAACCAGATTGCCAATCATCACCATCTCCTGTGAAGCCACACAGTCAGCTGCATCACCAGCAACAACCACCGGAGGGAGCTCCAATAAATTCACAACTGAGGTGCAGGTGTCGGTGGTGCCAGCGATGAACATCATTAAAGAATTCGGGGAGTAGTCTAGATTGCAAATAAATTGGTCAAAATCTGCATTGATGCCTGTAGTCCCACTTCCCTTGAAATTTGATGCCCACAATTACAGTCCCATTGTGGACAAATTTAATATCTGGCATAATGGTGAGCGCTAGATCATTGGAGTATCAACCCTTAACCTGAGCCTTTGCTGTCCAACTGAACAAAATAATATGTGGTGTAACCTCCCTGTCGTCATTGGGCAGGTCAACCTGGTTAAAATACAAAGATTATGTCCGCTCACCTGTCTTCCTTCTCCCGTGTTCCTCCCTTTCTACACAGATCCCAGTGGGCCCCAGGCTGCCTCCAAACACATCAAATGATTATCCAGCGAGTGTAGGAACTTGGCACTCTGAGTTCTTCATAAAATTGCCATTTATTAGAAATTTGTTAAGAACAATTTTTTGCACATAAAATTCCAAAAGGTCAGTGTATCATGGTCTTTAGGCGACGCATTTCGGCTACTGAGTAGCCTTACTCATGATCATCATGGACTCCTGCGGCCTGCGCATCTTAGCAGTCTACTGCTCCTCAGGCGGGAAATGAACAGTCTCACACACAGTTCTGAGTTCCAAACCCGTTTACTTAGCTTTTACTCTGCTAGCAATACAGGGTACAATTCTGGTTCAGTTGCTATCCAGATAGTCCTCAGGAACCAGGATAGATTGTCCAGGTCCCCCTTTATGATCCTTCTTCTCGGGTTGCTCTCTCTCTCAGCACCAGAGAATCGATCCAGCTCCCCTACCCCACCTGAAACATCCCTGCTGGCCCTCCATCATCGAACATCACACTGGTTGCCCTGGGGAACCACTCCACCTGTGGGGAGCGACACCATCACAGCTGCCGTCCCATCATCCCCAGGGGTCCCGCACTGCAGCGTCAGCCACTAATAGCCAAATACCACGAGTGGCATCATGACAACTACCCCTAAATCCCCATATCCTCCCCGAAATTTTAATTGACCGCTCCAGTGCCACAGACCGGATCATGCCACCGTGACATCCCACTCCCAGATGACCCTGACAGTCATGATGGCTCCGAGTACCCCACAGCCCCCACGGGGTGCGTCAATTGCCTGATGAAGGGGTGGATTCAGAGTTGCCGGTAGCTTTTGGTATATCTAGAGTCCTTTACCAGGCTAGAAACCTGTTAGCTTGTTACTGGTTGGATGCTGTTCCCGCGATCATTGGGGAACTCAAAAACAAACTAAATCATATAATAATATTATAAAGGGGTGTCTATCTAAAGAAGAATAATCTTAATAAGGCATGGTTGGAGACCCCAGGAGTCTCCTCGAGTGTATTATGTCAGGAATGTGCATTAGACATAGATAATTATAATTAAGGTTGAGCGAACCAACAGACTGCAGCACTCCTCTTCTAGATAACATTATGCCTCTATTGGACCTACAGGCACGCCTTGCGACGTTTCAGTCTCCTAGGACTTTTATCTAGTCCTGGGAGACTGAAACGTCCCAAGGTATGACTGTAGGCCCAATAAAGGCATAATAAAGGGTGGGCCATTTATATGGATGCACCTAAATAAAATGGGAATGTTTAGTAATATCAACTTTCTGTTTGTGATTAGTATATGGGAGGGACAAAACTTTTCCAGATGGTTGGTGACCATGGCGGCCATTTTGAAGTCGCCCATTTTGAATCCAACTTTATTTTTTCAATGGGAACAGGGTCATGTGACACATCAAGCTTATTGAGATTTTCATAAGAAAAATAATGGTGTGCTTGGTTTTAACATAACTTTATTCTTTCATGAGTCATTTACAAGTTTTATGACCACTTATAAAATGTGTTAAAAGTGCTGCCTGTTGTGTTGGATTGCAACTGCAACCCTCTTTTCCCACTCTTGACACACTGATAGCAACACCGCAGAAGAAATGCTAGCACAGGTTTCCAGTATCCTTTGTTTCAGATGCTGCACATCTCATATCTTCACAGCATAGACAATTGCCTTCAAAAGAGTGACGAGGCAAACATTTTTGTGGGTGGTGAAGTTAAACAAAACCACCGCTATTGGTTTGACACTAACCCACAGTGGATAGATCTCTCCAAGACTGTTGGAACACAAAAAGTGATGGTATGGTATGGTATATGGGGTACAAAGATAGTGGGGCCATTCTTTATCTATGGAAATCTCAATGCCACTGGATATCTGAAATTGCTACATGATTCAGATATCCAGTGTCATTGAGGTGCATCCATATAAATGGCCCACCTGGTTCATCTAGAAGAGGAGTGCCACAGTCTGTTTTTCACTTGGTCTGTATATAGAAACACTTGAACCCTGTTCTGACTGATTTTTTTGCACCCAATACAATTAAGTGCTGCTCTTGTTTTTTCTACTATAATTAAGGTTGGATATAAGTCACCCCCGTGACGTCTCAGGGACATTAATACTTATAGGACGACTTGTTGAATGTTCAGTTTTAAATTCCTAATTGGATAAAATGCATTCAAGTAGTAACAAGTGTCATTGCATGTTATAGCTGAGCATCTGCACCAATGCAAAGAATGTTTATACCGTGTTAGCCAGTAGATAGAAAAATATTAGAATCTGAGAGTCATCAGTGGTTGATACCTTTTAATGACTAACTGAACAGATGGTAAGCATAGCAAACTTTCGGGACACTTAGGCCCTTCATCAGGCTGGTAATGACACAAATTCTGAAGACACATACATATATACTTAGGCAGAGTGAGATAATGCAGTAAATACGACAGCTGACGTACAGCAGAGTCAGGCTAGGGAGGGGGAGAGCAGGTGGGAAAAATACTAAGGGTGGCTTCACACTGGCGTTTGTGTCTGCATGCTGATGGCATGCAGACACAAACGCTGTCAAAAGCAGTGGGGAAATGATGTGTCCGCAGCGGATAATGTCCGCCTGCGGACACATCATTGTGCAGCCCGGCAGCCAATCGGCACTGTCCGGGGGCGGGCCGGAGGAGGAGTTCAGCGCCGGAGATCTCCTCCTCCCGGCCGCCGGTAAGCTCCGGGACGTGTCGGCGGGGAGTACAGCTGATCTGACAGCTGTTTGAATCTTCCCGCGCCGACACCGAGAGGAGATGTCGGCGCGGGAAGATTCAAACAGCTGTCAGATCAGCTGTACTCCCCGCCGACAGGTCCCGGTGCTTACCGGCGGCGGGGAGGAGGAGGACAGCAGTGGCTCAGCTGATCTCCCGGTGGCCGTCGGTGATCTCCTGTGACATCACCGGCGGCCACCGGGAGATTTTTCAATGGGTCCGCAGCGTTCTCCAGCGCTGTCAAGCGCTGAACACTGCGGACCCATTGAAGCCAATGCATTGTTTTGTGCGCTTGGGGACGCTTGCCGATTTTCCAAGCTCCCTGAGCGCACAAAAAATGCAACATGCTGCGTCCCGGGCGCGGATGCTGGACACCGGAAGGAGCAGATATCGTCCGCATCCGCACCCGAACGCAGCAAACGCAGGCACTATGCGTTCCTATGTTAAACATAGGAACCGCAGTGCGCATGCATTTGACTGCGTATGGGAACGCAGCATACGCTGCTTTCCCATACGCAAATGTGAAGGCACCCTAAGATAAGAGGAACCGATTGTAAGCTTTTTCTTCTAACTATTATTGTTTTATGATTAGTGGCCTGTAGAGACCTGAGGATTCCTCAGTGAGTTGTAGAGGGCAAATAAATCAAAGCGAGACAGGTCACATAAGAAGTGTCAAAAGTTCATTGTCCTCTAACTAGAGTCTGTTGCAAGATGTGAGCACCCCAAATGCCTTTTCATTTTATATAAAACCCATGAATCCATGTGAAACATTTAATCCTGTTTTGAATGTCTCGAAGGTCATTATCAATTTGTATTCTCTAATTCTTCACTCTTTCCGAGATTTGAAATTAGTTTTTAAAATGAGCAGACTAATAGAGATGAGCCACCACCTCGGTGGGAATTCGATTTGATTAGTCGAATTTGATGTTGAATGTTCGTCGATCACCATTGAAAACAATGCCAGGTAAACACAAACACATGCAAACACATAGAAAACACCTTCTAAGGTGTCCAAAAGGTGACAAACTACTCAAAACACACAACAAACACATGGAAAAGTGACAAGTACAGCAAATCTGGACAACCAGATTCAACACATGAGCCATACAAGGCACGTGTGTGATATTGCCCCGGCGAAGGGCCGCAACCAGGTTTGCAGCATTGTCACACACGGCCTTCCCTGGCTGCAGGTTGAGTGGAGACAACCATTGCTGAAACTCGGTAGCCAGAGCTGACCACAACTCCTCAGCTGTGTGACTTACGTTTCCCAGGCATTTGAGGGTAAAGACCGCTTGATGGCGTTGAGCCCTGCTGCCAGCATAGTTGGGAGGTGTGCAGGATTCCTTCTCTGCAGTTACAACGCTTCATGCATTACCAGACAGGCTTTGGGGCGAAGGTAGAGGACCGAGACGGGGTTGAGGAGGCAGAATCAGTGGAGGAACTCCTACCTACAGAGGATTGACGCACAACTCGTGGGGATGGCAAGACTTGAACAGCAGACCCTTCTCCAGCTCTCACCATAGTTACCCAGTGCCCAGTCAGCGACATGTAACGCCCCTGTCCATGCTTACTGGTCCAAGTGTCTTTGGTAAAATGCACCCTGTCACACACAGAGTGTCTCAAGGAAGCGGTGATGTTGTCTGCGACATGCTGGTGTAGCACAGGCACACCTTTCTTGGAGAAGTAGTGGCGACTGGGCATCTGGTACTGGGGCACTGCGACAGATACAAGGTCTCGAAAATCCTCTGTGTCCACCAGGGAGAAAGGCAGCATTTCTGAAGCCAACAGCTTGCAGATGGTGAAATTCAAGCGCTTAGCTTTCTCATGGCTAGGAGGAAATGGCCTTTTACTTGTCCACATCTGAGGGACGGAGGGCTCGCTGCTGTACTGAGATGGGGTTGAGTAGGGTGTCCCCGGCAAACTGCAGGTCTGGGAGGAAGGTGCAGGTGAAAATGTAATGTTGCCTTCATCCAAAGGTGGTGCTCTCGATGTCTGAGAGAGCTCAACACCAGCAGCATTGTCCACTTGAAAACCAAGTGACGACCTGCCAATCACACTTCCTGTTGCGGGTAAAGAGGTGGATGGTCTACGTCCAAAAGCATGTGTGACAGCTGTCCCCACAGTCACAGACGATGAAGAGCACACGGATGCACTTGATGGGGCAGATGGTGGTAGGTCCGCCCCGCTAGCCCGCAATGTAGCACGGTGAGCTTCCCACTGCGACTTGTGCTTCATGTCCATGTGGCGGTTCATACATGAAGTACTCAAGCTATTGAGTTATTGGCCTCTACTCAGAGATTGGTGACAAATCTTGCAGATTACATGAGTTGGGAGATCCTTGGCGATGTCAAAGAATGCCCAGACTAGGCAAGGCTTAGAGCCCATGCGAGCTGCAGAGGCATCACGATTTGTGCTCAGAGGCAGAGTTGTGCGCTGCGATGTAGTTGTTGATGTGCTTCCAGTACTCCATCTATGTCCAGGAAGGCGCAACCTAACCTCGTCGTCAGTAGCCTCCTCCTCCACCTCCTGTGGTGACCTCATCGACTGACTTACTGTGGGTTGACAGTAAGTGGGATCTCCAACCTCATCATCATCCTCTGTGCTCGCACACCCCTCGTCCTCCTCACAGACAACCTCTTCGTGCCTTGACCGAAAACTTAATTTTTCAATCCAATCCGGTATCTGAGTCTCATCAGCATCATGCTCCTTGTGTCCAGCAAAAGTAGTTACTGTTAGGGAATGAGGGTCTACATGAAGGTCAGAACCTTCTTCATCTGGGCCTAGATCGAACTCACAAAGCTTCTGGGCATCATGACAGATCATTAACTCGTCTAGACTCACTTCAGCTCTGCAGACTCAACCATGTGCGTTACCCTAGACTCAGTTGGGCGGCTGGAGACTTGGGAGCTTGGAGGAATCAAGTGCGATTGGGCTGACACCTCAGATGACTGGAGGGTTTGTGATGTAGCAGTTGAGGTGGAGGAGAGACCACTTGATGGAGCAGTTGCTCCATTCAAGCACCTGCTGTTTTTGTGCCTCATTTACAAGTGGTACCGATGCTCGTGTCTGTAAGAAAGGGATCATATCCGATTGGCCACGTAAAGAAGTTGCCTGGAACTTTGCCTGGAAGATTGTCTTTCCTCAGCAGATGTTAATGTAGATTTAGCATCTACCCCACGGACACAAACTTTTTTCCCTTTCCACCACGCCTACTCCCATTCCCACCAGCAGCAGGCCTTTTGCCATTCATTTTGTATGTGACAAAATTGACAACTGAGAGTAATGATGTAATGACATCATTACTCTTGGAATATACCACGATCCAGTGGTAGGTGGAGGTCCTGCAGCAGCTTGGAACATTGATTCCTAAACGCAGTTAAACCAGTTGTGGGGACCACAACTGGACCAGGTGAGCGGCCACACAGCACCACCGTTTACATACTAGTGTCACTAGTGATAGGGCACTATTGCGCCTCTCGCCCCCTCCCTTTATATTTTGCAAAATTGACAACTGTACAGTTGTTGGACAACAAAAAGCTGGATGTAAATCAAGCAGAGGTGACTGAACCAACACTGCTACTTGACCCGAACTGAGACCTAGGCAAGGTGCAGTTACAAATTAAAAGTAACTAACTACACAGGCGGTGTAGTTGTTTGTATTAGAAGTGGCCTACACTACTCTTTTGTGGCACTGCTACTTGACCCGAAGTGAGACCTGGGCAAGGTGCAGTTAAAAATTAGAAGTAACTAACTACACAGGCGGTGTAGTTGTTTGTATTAGAAGTGGCCTACACTACTCTTTTGTGGCACTGCTACTTGACCCGAAGTGAGACCTGGGCAAGGTGCAGTTAAAAATTAGAAGTAACTAACTACACAGGCGGTGTAGTTGTTTGTATTAGAAGTGGCCTACACTACTCTTTTGTGGCACTGCTACTTGACCCGAAATGAGACCTGGGCAAGGTGCAGTTAAAAATTAGAAGTAACTAACTACACAGGCGGTGTAGTTGTTTGTACTAGAAGTGGCCTACACTACTCTTTTGTGGCACTGCTACTTGACCCGAAGTGAGACCTGGGCAAGGTGCAGTTAAAAATTAGAAGTAACTAACTACACAGGCGGTGTAGTTGCTTGTATTAGAAGTGGCCTACACTACTTCTTTTTGTGGCACTGTTACTTGACCCGAAGTAAGACCTGGGCAAGGTGCAGTTAAAAATTAGTAGGAACCGCACAGGCGGTGTAGTTGTTTGTATTGGAAGTGGCCTACACTACTTCTTTATGTGGCACTGCTACTTGACCCGAAGTGAGACCGGTCCAAGGTGCAGTTAAAAATTAGTAGGAACCACACAGGTAGTGTAGTTGTTTGTATTAGAAGTGGCCTACACTACTTCTTTATGTGGCACTGCTACTTGACTGAAGTGAGACCTGGGCAAGGTGCAGTTAAAAATTAGAAGGAACTAACTACACAGGCAGTGTAGTTGTTTGTATTAGAAGTGGCCTAACTCACCGAAGTTTTGACACTTTTTTCTACCCCTTGCATCTATCAGGTGGCTGCAGATTCCCCCAGGAGGTAACACATGCGTCCAGACACCGGTGCACAGTCCCCTGCAACCCATAACATGGGGGCGGTTTGTGGCAACCAGGCGACCAGCCATATTAACAAGGAGGGGTCTGGTGGTGAATCCAGACACATGGACACCATTAGGCCTCTGCCACTCACATCCAGGTGATACATAGTGTCTGAGCAGCCTATTAGTAACGCCCCCAGACCGGGCGGGCCGCTCAGCACTGAGGACATGCATCACTGTGACAGACGCCCCCTAGAGGAAAACAACCTCAACTGCAATGGATAAAAAGATGCAAGTTGACACTATAATAAATGATGTAAGGTGTCAGTTTGGTATTATGGCGCCAGAATATCGTAAGCTCGTGACCCATCGTCATGGGCCATTACACTCACGAGTACCTAGCCACATGTATAACACATGTATAATTTAGCTTTAAGCAAAAATCACCGAATTGGTACTAAGAAATATATAGAAAAACTCACCGAAATTTTGACACTTTTTTCTACCCCTTGCATCTAGCAGGTGGCTGCAGATTGCCCCAGGAGGTAACACATGCGTCCAGACACTGGTGCACAGTCCCCTGCAACCCATAACATGGGGGCGGTTTGTGGCAACCAGGCGACCAGCCATGTTAACAAGGAGGAGGCTGGTGGTGAATGCAGACACATGGACACCATTAGGTGGTGAATGCAGACACATGGACACCATTTGGTGGTGAATGCAGACACATGGACACCATTGGTGGTGAATGCAGACACATGGACACAGGCGGTGTAGTTTTTTGTATTAGAAGTGGCCTACACTACTTTTTTATGTGGCACTGCTACTTGACCCGAAGTGAGACCTGGGCAAGGTGCAGTTAAAAATTAGAAGTAACTAACTACACAGGTGGTGTAGTTGTTTGTATTGGAAGTGGCCTACACTACTTCTTTTTGTGGCACTGCTACTTGACCCAAAGAGATACCTGGGCAAGGTGCAGTTAAAAATTAGTAGGAACTGCTCAGGCGGTGTAGTTGTTTGTATTAGAAGTGGCTTACACTATTTCTTTTTTGTGGCACTGCTATTTGACCCGAAGTGAGACCTGAGTAAGGTGCAGGTAAACATTAGAACCAACTACACAGGCGGTGTAGCTTCTTTCACAAGTCGACTACACCACTGTGTAAGTGACACTGCTACAGTACTAGCCTGAACAAATTGCCTGGACTAGCTGCAGCCAAAAAATGCCTACTAAGGCAGGTGGTGTAGCTTTCTTCACAGCAGTGCTACACTACCTGCCCTAAAGGATTCACAGAGCTAGATGTGGCCAGATGCTGTGAAAAACACTTGCACAGCACTAGCACACACCAGCCTGGCAAAAACTAATAGGGACTGCTCTAACTTAGCCCTAAAATGGGCTGAAATTAAAACTAGTCACTGCTTCTATGAAGTAGACCTGAAAAAGGGCTGCTTTCTTCTAGTCCCTAGTCCCTAATCCCTACTCCTATGAAGTAGCCCTCAAAAGGGCTGATACTCCTAAAATTCGCACCATCCCTCCAGTCCCTACTCCCTAAACCTATCTATCTACCTTTGTATTCGCTCACAAGCTGAATCAGAACACAATTGCTTGATTTCACTCTATATCGCCCACAGCAACAGTAGCAGTGCAGTCTGACACAGAGCTACAGCAGTGAGCAAATGGTGGCAATGGGGAAAATGGCTGGGTATCATAGGGCTAGGACATGTGACTTACACCGCCAATGATGCCTGACCTTGCTTGTGTGCAAAAAATGCACTTAGCTGTGTGTGTGTGTGTGATTGGATGACAGCCTGCACCGCCCCACTGTATCTGCAGTTTGGAGAAAAAAAAATGGAGATCGACATTATTTCTGCAGCACTGATGTGTTAACCTCCCCCCTGCACACTATACACAGAAACTGGATATTAACATTCATTAACATGGTTAGGGTTAGGGTTAAGCTTTTGGTGTTTGAAGCGTTATCGAACATTACCTCGAACTGACGAATTTCAAGCTAATTGTTCTAATTCGTCGAATGACTCGAACACCCCCCAAAACAGCTCGAATTTGAGATTGGCGAACAATTCGAATCGGTCACCGCTCATCTCTACAGACTAATATTGGATTCACTGTAATTAGGGATGGGCGAATCTACTCGCTAGGACTCGTTACTCGGCGAGTAGTAAGGGACTCGCAGGACTCGGTACTCTGTGAGTTTCCCAGTGATTACTCGCACGAGTCCAATGCAAATCAATATCAATCCTAGTTTTGTCAGAAACGCTGACAAAACTAGGATTGCCATTGTTTGCATTAGACTCGGCTACTGTGCCAGTGATAGCAGGGAAACTCACAAAATAACTGCTGTTACATTGCGAGCCGAGTCCAGCTGTCTTCTCTGTGCAGGCTGCCAGCTCCAGGGTCCTAGAGCCCGCCTGCTGCCTGATGTAGCAGTGCTGAGATTGTTCTCAGTCTGCTCATTCCCTGTGCATAGACATCTATATTTATGCACAGGGGATGTAGCAGAGAGGACATCGCGTTTTGGACTGCGTCGGACGGAAGAGGATTTTTTTAATTAAAGATGGAGTCCCTAATGGCTTTTTTTTTTATTTCAAATAAAAAATTTTCTCTGTGTTGTGTTTTTTTAACCCTTTATTGGAGATTCTTAGTGGCTGGGTCAAACGTGGCCTGACATTAAGAATCTCGGGCTTAATACCAGCTTGTATAACAAAGCTGGTATTAACCCCTTTATTACCCAGCGTGCCACCGCCACCAGGGCCGCTGGAAGAGCGGGGTTCAGCGCCAGAGGATGGCGCTTCAATGAACGCGCCATCTTCTGGGGCGGCTGCGGGCTGCAATTTGCAGCGGGGGGTGCCCAGAAAGCTTGGGCATCCCTGCGCTGCGGATTCCAGCCCCCAGCTGCTTAGCTGTACCTGGCTAGACACAGAAATTGCGCGGAGCCCCACGCATTTTTTTTTTTTATTATTTAATGAATTTCAGAGTCAGAGGCTCAGAGTCAGAGTCTCGGAGTCGGAGTCTCCTCAGAGTCGGAGTCTCAGAGTCGGAGTCGCCTCAGAGTCGGAGTCGCCTCAGAGTCGGAGTCGCCTCGGAGTCGGAGTCATCTCGGAGTCGGAGTCGCCTCGGAGTCGGAGTCGTCTCGGAGTCGGAGTCGTCTCGGAGTCGGAGTCGCCCCGGAGTCGTCTCGGAGTCGGAGTCGTCTCGGAGTCGAGTCGGAGTCGTCTCGGAGTCGGAGTCGTCTCGGAGTCGGAGTCGGAGTCGTCTCGGAGTCGGAGTCGTCTCGGAGTCGAGTCGGCGTCGTCGTCGTCTCGGAGTCGTCTCGGAGTCGGAGTCGTCTCGGAGTCGTCTCGGAGTCGGAGTCGTCTCGGAGTCGGAGTCAAAAAAATGCGTGGGGCTCCGCGCAATTTCTATGTCTAGCCAGGTACAGCTAAGCAGCTGGGGGCTGGAATCCGCAGCGCATAGATGCCCAAGCTTTCTGGGCACCCCCGCTGCAAATTGCAGCCCGCAGCCGCCCCAGAAGATGGCGCGTTCATTGAAGCGCCGTCCTCTGGCGCTGAACCCCGCTCTTCCAGCGGCCCTGGTGGCGGTGGCACGCTGGGTAATAGAGGTTAGGGCCAGCTTTGTATTATCAGCTGGCCCTAAGCCCGAAATTTATGGCGGTCACGCCAATATTAGACATGACCGCCATGAATTTCTATTAAATTGTTTTAAAAAAAACACAACACAGAGAAATTTTTTTATTAGAAATAAAGAAAAAGCCATTAGGGACTCCATCTTTAATTTAAAAAATCCTCTTCCGTCCGACGCAGTCCAAAACGCGATGTCCTCTCTGCTACATCCCCTGTGTATAGATATAGATGTCTATGCACAGGGAATGAGCAGACTGAGAACAATCTCAGCACTGCTACATCATCTCTGTGCACAGACATTCATGTCTGTACACAGGGAATGAGCAGACTGAGAACAATCTCAGCACTGCTACATCAGGCAGCAGGCGGGCTCTAGGACCCTGAAGCTGCACAGAATAGACAGGACTCTTCTCTTATCTGTGCGAGTTTCCCAGCGATTACTCACAAAGTAAACGAGTCCAATGCAAATAAATGACAAAACTCGGATTGCTTCAGGCTGAAGCTTCCGAGACACATCTGCGATTTGTAAATCTCACACTACTCGCTATTACTCGCTTCCCCATTCATTAACATTGGACTCGCTAGACTCGCAACGAGTAGCGAGTCCTGGGCTCGGACTCGCTAGAGTCAAGCGATTCCGAGTAATTTAGGATTCGCCCATCACTAACTGTAATCAGGGCTGGAAAAATGCTTTGCAACAGGTAGATACATACACTTTTCTTTTATTGAGTGGCGATGAGAATTCATTCTTGTTCTGAATCTTTGCCGGTCTCCTCTACATACATGCCACCTGTTGGACATTTGGTACATATAATTAAATACGCCACATTGCTTGTGATGCAACTGAAGTTACCTGGAATCTTGTAGTCCTGATCTGTCCCATGAATCTTTATCTTGTCGGTTGTCATTATAGATGGGCAGGTTTTACACCTGTTCTGGTTGCAGAGAAAGGTTCCTGTTGCTGTTGGAGAGGACAGGGCGCTTCTGACAATGATGTTTTTTAGATTTGGAGGTTGTCTAAAACATAAGAGTGGGGGATCCAGAAATATTGATTTTAGTCGGGCATCTTTTTGTACGAGTGGTTGCAGTTTCCGTGCAGCTCCCCTTAGCACCTCCAGACTTGGATTGTAGGTGACTACGAGAGGAACTCTGTTGTTTTCTTCTCTAGTTTTGTAACATAGGAGATGATTCCTTGATATTCTGGTGGCTCTTGTAATCTGGATCTCGATTATTCTTGGATGGTAATCCTGGTTCAAAAAGGTCTTTCTGAGGTCCTCAAGGTGATTGTCTCTATCTGTAGGGTTGGAACATATCCGGTTGTATCTGATGGCCCGGCTATACACAATAGAGTTTTTTATGTGATTTGGATGAAAACTGTCCCATCGGAGATATGTTGGACGGTCAATTGGCTTCCGGTACAGGGATGTCTCTATTTCATTGTTCTGTAGCTTAATGATGGTGTCCAGAAAGCTGATTTCAGTGCAGGAGTAGTTGAGTGTTAAGTTGATGGTGGAATGAAACTGATTGAAGTGTTCATGGAACGTCTTCAGCTGTTGCTCAGACTCTGTCCAGATGATTAAAATGTCATCAATATAACGGTAGTAGGCCACAGGCCTGATAGGACAAGAGGATAAAAAGTCACCTTCAAGCTTGGCCATGAAAAGACTTGTATATTGTGGTGCCATTTTGCTTCCCATTGCTGTGCCAGTCTCCTGTAAATATATGTTGTCATCAAATATAAAGTAGGATGAATTTTGTAAGTTCCACCACAGAGTCAGCATCAATTTCTGTGTTTTCCAGGAAGGTTTTGCAGACATTTAATCCATCCTGGTATGGGATGTTACTGTACAGAGATTCCACATCCATGGTGGCATTGATGGTTCCTTCTGGTAGAGGACCTATTGCTGACAGTTTATTAAATAGTTAAGTTGTGTCCTGAATGTAGCTGGGTGTCTCTTTTACCAGGGGTTTGAGAACACCCTCTACCCACCCAGAACTTTGCTCGGTGAGGGTGCCCACACATGAAATGATTGGTCTTCCTGGATTTCCTGGTTTGTGAATTGTGGGAAGCATGTAGAATGTGCTTGTTCTTGGACTTTCTGGTATCAGGTCATCAGCTCTTAAAGGTACGTCAGGTAGACAAGAGACCAGCCTGTTTAATTTCTTGTGATAGTCCTGTGTGGAATCAGACTGCAATTTCTTGTAGTAGCGTGTGTCTGTCAGTTGTCTATTTGTTTCCTTTAGGTAGTCAGATTTGCTCATCATGACTATTGCACCACCCTGTCTGCAGGTTTAATGATGTTTTCTTTGTTGGTTTTCAAAGAATGTATAGCCCTTCTCTCCTGGGCATTGACGTTGGATGGTTGACTCTTGTGTGTATCTAAAATAGTGGGTTTTACCAAATGTCTGAAAGTGTCTATATATTTATCCAAATGGGAGTTACCATGAGATTTAGGTGTCCAGTCTGACCTTTTCTTGGTCAGGATCTCTCTTCCTTCAGCGCAGTTGGGTTTGGAATTCTCTTTGTCACTGTAATATCCTCTTAGGCGTAGTCTCCGGAAGTAATCCTCCATGTCGCTGCACAGTTTTATCCAGAGCTTTAGTAGGACTAAATGAGAGTCCCCTAGAAAGCACAGCAAGTTTCACTTTGTTGGGTTCATAATCCGAAAGGTTGATGACACAATTAGATGCTTTTTGACAGGGGTTCTTGTCCAAGTTGTCAAGATTTAACTATTTTTTGTTTGTATTGAGTCCTGAATTGATGCACAATCTATGCAATTTCTTTTCCTTGTTATGAATCAGACGAGTTTGTAATTTATGGTAATATTGTTGTAAATTCTGTTTCATGGCCTCTGTAAATGTGTTCCTCCATGTTTCCAAGTCCTCCTGGATGTTACTTTTGATGTTGTAGTACATATGCAAAAGGTGGTTCCTTAGTCTCTCCGAGGTCCTGTGGAAAATGTTTTGTGCATAGTGAGTATTATAGGTATACAGAAGTGGATTTGTAATCCAGAGTCCTTTGGGAATCAGATTCTCCTTCTTGCATTTGGAAAGGAAAAATATGTCACTGTCCAGTTGTGCAGATTTCTTCAGACGTGTCTTTAAATCCATAAAGATTCAGTACATTCCGGTATCCTCCATTTTGATAAGGTTAAGAATGTTTATACCGTGTTAGCCAGTAGATAGAAAAATATTAGACTCTGAGAGTCCTCAGTGGTTGATACCTTTTAATGATTAACTGAAAAGATGGTAAGCATAACAGGCTTTCAAGACTCTTAGGCTCCTCCGTCAGGCTGAAGACACATACATGTATATATAGGCAGAGTGAGATAATGCAATAAATATGACAAGTGATGTAAAGCAGAGTCTGAAGAAGGGGCCTAAGTGTCCCGAAAGCTTGCTATGCTTACCATCTTTTCAGTTAGCCATTAAAAGGTATCAATCACTGAAGACTCTCAGATTCTAATATTTTTCTGCACTAAGGCAGTGTTGTAGGGGGAAATGAGGTTATGACTTTTCTAATATGTTGTTACTGGAGTATTGATCTTTGTTTTGTGTCTTGATCTATTCTTTGTGGATTTTCTTGCTTTATATAATAAATAATTTTTATTTTTTATATTCAGTTCAATAAAAATGAACCTGATTCAAAAAAAGAAAGATGGAGAAAGTGATTTCATTAATATATATTAGATTTTATTTCAAATACCGTATATACTCGTGTATAAGCCGAGTTTTTCAGCACAAAAAATGTGCTGAAAAGTCCCCCCTCGGCTTATACACGAGTATATACGGTAATAAAAAAAAAAAATATACAGCCCCCCCGTGGTATACCGGGCCCCCCCTGTGGCCACCTGTAAAGGAAGCGATGATTATACTTATCGGGTCGCCGACGCCGACGCCGCCGCTCTGTCACCGTCCGTCACCGCGCTCCTCCTGGTCTTCATGCTTCCTTCACCGTCGCACAGGAAATGACGTCATTTTCTGTGCGCCGATGAAGGAAGCATGAAGACGGGAAGGAGCGCGGTGACGGACGGTGACAGAGCGGCGGCGTCGGCGTCGGCGACCCGATAAGTATAATCATCGCTTCCTTTACAGGTGGCCACAGGGGGGGCCCGGTATACCAGGCGGGAGGGCTGTATACAGCCGGGTACCGCTGTATACAGCGGGGGCTGCTGTATACAGCGGGGGCTGCTGTATACCCCTCTGGGGCTGCTAAATACCCCTCTGGGGCTGCTGTATACCCCTCTGGGGCTGCTGTACACCCCTCTGGGGCTGCTATATACCCCTCTGGGGCTGGGGCTGCTATATACCCCTCTGGGGCTGGGGCTGCTGTATACAGCTCTGGGGCTGCTGTATACAGCGCTGGGGCTGCTGTATACCCCTCTGGGGCTGCTATATACCCTCTGGGGCTGCTATATACCCCTCTGGGGCTGCTATATACCCCTCTGGGGCTGGGGCTGCTGTATACCCCTCTGGGGCTGCTATATACCCCTCTGGGGCTACTGTATACCCCTCTGGGGCTGCTGTATACAGCTCTGGGGCTGCTGTATACAGCTCTGGGGCTGCTGTATACCCCTCTGGGGCTGCTATATACCCCTCTGGGGCTGCTGTATACCCCTCTGGGGCTGCTGTATACCCTCTGGGGCTGCTATATACCCCTCTGGGGCTACTGTATACCCCTCTGGGGCTGCTGTATACAGCTCTGGGGCTGCTGTATACAGCTCTGGGGCTGCTGTATACCCCTCTGGGGCTGCTGTACACCCCTCTGGGGCTGCTATATACCCCTCTGGGGCTGGGGCTGCTATATACCCCTCTGGGGCTGGGGCTGCTGTATACAGCTCTGGGGCTGCTGTATACAGCGCTGGGGCTGCTGTATACCCCTCTGGGGCTGCTATATACCCCTCTGGGGCTGCTATATACCCCTCTGGGGCTGCTATATACCCCTCTGGGGCTGGGGCTGCTGTATACCCCTCTGGGGCTGCTATATACCCCTCTGGGGCTACTGTATACCCCTCTGGGGCTGCTGTATACAGCTCTGGGGCTGCTGTATACAGCTCTGGGGCTGCTGTATACCCCTCTGGGGCTGCTATATACCCCTCTGGGGCTGCTGTATACCCCTCTGGGGCTGCTGTATACCCCTCTGGGGCTGCTATATACCCCTCTGGGGCTACTGTATACCCCTCTGGGGCTGCTGTATACAGCTCTGGGGCTGCTGTATACAGCTCTGGGGCTGCTGTATACCCCTCTGGGGCTGCTATATACCCCTCTGGGGCTGCTATATACCCCTCTGGGGCTGGGGCTGCTGTATACCCCTCTGGGGCTGCTATATACCCCTCTGGGGCTACTGTATACCCCTCTGGGGCTGCTGTATACAGCTCTGGGGCTGCTGTATACAGCTCTGGGGCTGCTGTATACCCCTCTGGGGCTGCTATATACCCCTCTGGGGCTGCTGTATACCCCTCTGGGGCTGCTGTATACCCCTCTGGGGCTGCTGTATACCCCTCTGGGGCTGCTATATACCCCTCTGGGGCTGCTGTATACAGCTCTGGGGCTGCTGTATACAGCTCTGGGGCTGCTGTATACCCCTCTGGGGCTGCTATATACCCCTCTGGGGCTGCTGTATACCCCTCTGGGGCTGCTGTATACAGCTCTGGGGCTGCTGTATACCCCTCTGGGGCTGCTGTATACAGCTCTGGGGCTGCTATATACCCCTCTGGGTCTGCTGTATACCCCTCTGGGGCTGCTGTATACAGCTCTGGGGCTGCTGTATACCCCTCTGGGGCTGCTGTATACAGCTCTGGGGCTGCTATATACCCCTCTGGGGCTGCTATATACCCCTCTGGGGCTGCTGTATACCCCTCTGGGGCTGCTGTATACAGCTCTGGGGCTGCTGTATACAGCTCTGGGGCTGCTGTATACAGCTCTGTGGCTGCTGTATACCCCTCTGGGGCTGCTGTATATACCACTGGGGAGGCTACTGTATACTACCACTGGGGAGGCTGCTGTATACTACCACTGGGGAGGCTGCTGTATACCACTGAGGGGGCCTGTATACCACACTGCTGGGGGCTGTATACCTGTGCTGGGGTCCACCCTCGGCTTATACACGAGTCAATAGGTTTTCCCAGGTTTTGGGGGCAAAAGTAGGGGGGTCGGCTTATACACGGGTCGGCTTATACACGAGTATATACGGTAGATTAAAACCCTCAATTATTTAATATAAATAATGGGGATTTACAGGAGAGAGGAATACTAGTCTGTGTGTAAATGTTGAAATTATATATAAATTGGTAATAAAGCTAGCCAAGAATATAGTAACAATACAAACAACAAGAATGCACTTAAAGCACCACTCCTTCATTTTTTTTACTTGTTTTTCATTGCTGGATTAGTGCTTTAAATCTAAATCCCATGGTTTTATACTCACCTTCCCATGGTTTCATCTTTTACCGACGTGACTTTTGGCATGCACACAGATTTATTTCATGTGCGGAGGTGCAATTCGCGGGGATTGGTTCAGGATCCCACGTTTCTAATCAGGGAAGAACAATCAAATGCACACTCCTTATGAATGCAAAGAAAAAAGTCTACATTACATTAGTTCCGCTCTGTAGATATGCACTCTCTAGATAAGGGTTTTATTCAATATGAATGGTCTTGAGGACCTATGTGGGACTCAGGTCTGGATAGTGGTATCCAGCATAAACCTTCCATAGTGGTGTTTTAAAGTACCTTGTCGGTGGTCGGTTGGGCCAACTTGGTGAAAATGATTTTGATACCCCAACTATTATACTTATTGCATAACTCTCCAGTGTGGATACCTATGAGGATTTTCTATAAAGCGCAGGCGCTCTTCAGGGAATTAATTGGAAAAAAGGGGTGACCAGAATTTGACTTGATACGTTACAGATACCTAAGAACCGTGGGGGCCTGGCTGCTCCCAACCCGTGGGTGGACTTTTTGGCGTCCCAACTCCAACAGCTAGCAATTATCCATGGGAGTCTGGATGAATTAATGCGTGAGGTTGTTGGTGATATTTTAATTCCCTCTTTTTTGGAGATTGGCTCTTGGATGGGGACTGCCAAATAAGGGTACCTACTCTTTCCTTCTAGGAGTCTGGAAGGTTAAATATTAGACTATCAGGCCAAAAGCCGTTTACTCCACTTTGGGATAATCCAGCATTGTCAGAAATATATAAACTGAATGGCTATGGTATATGGAAGGGAAAAGGTATTTCATTTGTAGCACAAATACTGACTGGGGAAACACTTAAGTCCTTTCAGCAACTATGTGATGCGTTTTTCATTCCACAAAACACATTCTTTTTCTACCTTCAATTCCGTCATGCATGGATGAGTCAGCCACATCAATAACAAGGTAAAATACAGCATCACCTTCTCTTCAACACTTTATTGAGTCATGGTGGGGGTAAGGGTCTGATGTCCAGGATCTACGGTGTCCCAATGCAACAATTCCATTGGGATAAGCTGTTACTAATTCAGGAAAAATGGGAGAGAGATGTGGGGGAGATAGACAGTGAATCTTGGGAAGATATAATGGATAGTGTTCCCCTACTATCTATGTGTGAGGCACAAAGATTGTCACAACTATACCTACTGCATAGAGATTATAGAACATTGGAGTTCTTGCATCGGATAGGACTAGATGCTTGTTGTCCAAAATGTGGGGAGGATGATGCAGATTTGTTACATATGTTCTGAAGCTGTAGGCATATTGTAAGATTCTGGAGTGAGTGTATTAGGTATGTAAACAATGTGTTTGGTTCTGCTCTACCGCTTCATCCATTGGTATGTTTGTTGGGTTGTGTGGGTTCTAATAGATATGAGGTCAACCAAGAACTGGCATTGAAACGCACTTTGTTCCAAATCAGAAAAACGATTGCTGTGCATTGGCAAGATCCACAGCCTCTTAGGTTGCGAGAATTTGTGGATAGAATAAGGATTCTTATTAAAATGGAGGAAGGGGTGTATAAAAAGGGTAAAACAATTCATAAGTTTGACAAAATATGGAATAAGTGGTGCACATTTCATGGGTATTACTTATCTGCTATTCTAAGTGCATTGTAGGAGTGGTTCTCTGGGTTATTCTCTATGGAAGAAATTATAATAATAATATTTGAATGGTTGATATTCCCTCTGATATCTATGTTATTACTGAGTTTGCTTTGGTATAGTGATTGGTTATTGCCATATATAATATTATATGCTGATGTCTTTATTTTCTCATATCATGTGTGTCCAAGGTCCTGAGTTGAGGGTGGGCTATACGGGGGGAGGGGGAGGGGAGTTTGATGGGCAATGTTGTGCTCATTGGAGCTTTATGTCAATGCTGTATTTGCTTATTGTGAAAAACGTTTTAATTTTAAATAAAAATGATCTGATTAAAAAAAACCACAACACAGAGAAATTTATTATAAATAAAACAAAAAACACTTTTAGGGACTCCATCTTTATTACAAAGAAAACCCTCAGTCTGACGTAGTCCACAGGCAGAGCAATGTCAGTTCTGCTTTATCGCTCTTAACAGACAAGCCTCTGTCCAAAGAGACAAGCAGGCGGACACTGACAGTAGCAGTCAGAAGTCAATTGAATTCATAGCTGAGCCATGAACCCTGACGTCACCGTGTACATTTCCGAGAATTTTATTGTATTAAATTTGAAAGGAATGTGGCCCTCCACCTTAAATTTTTTTTATGTGCAGCCCACTTACTCTGCCGAATTTGAGACACCCACTATAAATGGTAACCAGGATGGGGGCATCACTACAGAATAGGGGCAGGATGGGGCATTACTACAGGATGGGGGCATTACTACAGGATGGGGCATCAGTACGGGATGGAGGCAGGATGGGGGCATTACTACAAGATGGATGCAGGATGGGACATTAATACAGGGTGGGGGCAGGATGGGGCATCACTGCAGGATTGGGGCAGGATGGGATATTACTACCAGATAGGGTCAGGATGGGGCATTACTACAGATTTTGGGACAGGATAGGACATTACTACAGGATGAGGGCAGGATGGCACATTTTTACCAGATGGGGGCAGGATGAGGCATTACTACATGATGGGGGAAGAATGTGGTATGACTGCAAGGGGACAAAAATGTGGTACATTACTACCAGATGGGGGCAGGATAGGGCATTACTACATGAAGAGTGCAGGATGGGGCATGGCTACAAGAGGGCAGGATAGGGTACATTACTACACAGGGACAAGGATGGGGACATTTCTACAAGAAGGGGGCCAGGATGGGGACATTACTACAAGAAGAGAGCCAGGATGGGACATTACTACAAGGGAGAGGGTCAGGATGGGAACATTACTACAAGAAGGGAGCCAGGATGGGACATTACTACAAGGAGAGGGTCAGGATTGGGACATTACTACAAGATAGAGACCAGGATTTCAGTGTGGAATCTGCTTACATTCCATGCTAAAATCTCTCCATCTCCTATCTATCTAGTATTCTGCAATTGTTTTTCCATACAGATTAATCCACCTGTTGTGTCGGAAAAGGGCAGTGGGAGAGGCTGATAGCTGTGACGACCATCTGCTGTGAGGCTGAGCTGCTGGTAAGTCTGCACCCCAAGATACCCCGAGACCCTTTACCCCTATACAGGGATCTGGAATTACAGCGGAGCCCAGGAGGTAGCTGCCTATGATGACCAGTGGACCGGAGCAGGAAGGTCGCCAGGAAGGGAATATTAAATCAGGACCCAAAAGCGTAGTCAGGAGTCAGAGTCAAAATCGAGAGGGCAGCAAATGTACAAAATTGTCACGCTGTAGCAGGGTCAAATATCCAGGCAAAGGTCAGAGTCAAAACCAAACACACACTAGATCGCTTGGGAAACCAAGACTATGTCTGGCGGCCTGCACGACAGGCTCCAAGGTATTTGAAGGGCGCAGTTCCCTCCTATAGGCTGAAGCTCACAGCCTAATGACTTCATCCGGACTCCTAGAACTAGGCCAGATGGTGATGCATGACTGGCACCAACCAACCCACTTCTGATAGAAGAACGAAGCCTGCGCCTACCAGACGCCTCTGCAGGACCCTCTCTTCTGTTACCAACATCACCCACAGAAGAAATACGGAGATGCCAAGCGACAGAGGCCGGTGTCAAAGGAGCAGGTCCATATGAGGACATAGCCCTCCTATCACCGACGCCACCAGACGAAGGAGTTCGGCGCCCCCCAGCGGCTGAGGCAGGAACACTAGCCACCGAGTCCAACAGCAACATGACAATAGCACACGAGTATGATGACCACTGCTGAAGAGAACACTGCAAAGAGGTTTAAAATCAATTCATTTTTAAAATAATAGAATTGATCATCAGGGTGTCAGGATGGTATCTGCTGGCTCTTCCCCCCTGTGCTTGTGACAGCCACTGTTGTAATTTATATATAGTGATGCTGGTACTTCACTATAAAGAATTAGGTTTTGGGTTACAGTTTGGGCACTCGGGCTCGGAAAGGTTCGCCATCACTGTTGTATGCACATACTCTTTGTAAGGGTGGAAACACACTATCCTACTTACATGCGAGTCTCTCGGACGAGACTCTGATCAGTGACACTGAATGGACTCTCCCTCTTTGGACGGGAGTGTGATGCTGCACAAAAACACAAGCAGCTGACACTCCTGTCCAGAGAGGGAGAGGCCATTCAGGGTCACTGATCCGAGTCTAGTCCGAGAGACTCGCATGTAAGCAGGATAGGGTGTTTCCAGCCTATGCATGACAAGCATCAAATGGAATGCGATCATAAGGATAATATATTTTAAATAAATCAGTCAGCTGGTTTTTGCTACCTTATCTGAGACCAGCATTATGTAGACATTGTGACCCTGAATGTATCACTTAGATTACTGGGTGCAGCGATTCTGACACAATCAGAGTTTTTAGATTTAACAATACAGAAGAGCTAAGCAAGCTGCCCCACCCACACCAGGCTCTTTATACAAAGTCTATAGACAGTGAACTGCTAATCCCAGCATAGGTTGTGCTGGACAAACTACCGTATATACTCGTGTATAAGCCGAGTTTTTCAGCCCAAAAATTGGGCTGAAAAGTCCCCCCCTCGGCTTATACACGAGTCACTATACGGGGTGAGTGGGGTGGGGGCTCTGTCCGGGTGCTGGGGAGGCAGGAGGAGGCGGGGGGAGGCTGCTGTATGAGCGGCCCCGTCACGTGGGGCCGCTCATTACATATGCACTGCATCCCCCTGTCAATCAGCGCCAGGGGGAGCAGTGCATATATGTGTATTGCAGCCCCCCAATCTGCTGGCACACGTCCCCCTGTTGTAAGGCCCCCCCCTGCTGAATACTTACCATCCCTGGTCTTCAGCAGCACCCCGGCGCCGGTCCTCTGTGCTCCGGTCCTACGCGATCCCGTCCTCTGTGCTCCGCTCCACGGCTGCATCCGGGTTCCCCGCGCGTCGCCGACGCGATGACGTCATTGCTTCTGCGACGCGCGGGGAACCCGGATGCAGCCGTGGAGCGGAGCACAGAGGACGGGATCGCGGAGAACCGGAGCACAGAGGACCGGCGCCGGGGTGCTGCTGAAGACCAGGGATGGTAAGTAATCAGCAGGGGGGGCCTTACAACAGGGGGGACGTGTGCCAGCATTTGTGTGGGGCTGCAATACCACTGGGGCTGCTGTATACTGGGGCTGCGATACCACTGGGGCTGCTGTATATAGGGGCTGTATACTGGGGCTGCAATACCACTGGGGCTGCTGTATATAGGGGCTGTATACACCACTGGGGCTGCAATACCACTGGGGCTGCTGTATATAGGGGCTGTATACACCACTGGGGCTGCAATACCACTGGGGCTGCTGTATATAGGGGCTGTATACACCACTGGGGCTGCAATACCACTGGGGCTGCTGTATATAGGGGCTGCTGTATACACCACTGGGGCTGCAATACCACTGGGGCTGCTGTATATAGGGGCTGCTGTATATACCACTGGGGCTGCAATACCACTGGGGCTGCTGTATATAGGGGCTGCTGTATACACCACTGGGGCTGCAATACCACTGGGGCTGCTGTATATAGGGGCTGCTGTATACACCACTGGGGCTGCAATACCACTGGGGCTGCTGTATATAGGGGCTGTATACACCACTGGGGCTGCAATACCACTGGGGCTGCTGTATATAGGGGCTGCTGTATACACCACTGGGGCTGCAATACCACTGGGGCTGCTGTATATAGGGGCTGCTGTATATACCACTGGGGCTGCAATACCACTGGGGCTGCTGTATATAGGGGCTGCTGTATACACCACTGGGGCTGCAATACCACTGGGGCTGCTGTATATAAGGGCTGCTGTATACACCACTGGGGCTGCAATACCACTGGGGCTGCTGTATATAGGGGCTGCTGTATACACCACTGGGGCTGCAATACCACTGGGGCTGCTGTATATAGGGGCTGCAATACCACTGGGGCTGCAATACCACTGGGGCTGCTGTATATAGGGGCTGCTGTATACACCACTGGGGCTGCAATACCACTGGGGCTGCTGTATATAGGGAGTGCAATACCACTGGGGCTGCAATACCACTGGGGCTGCTGTATATAGGGAGTGCAATACCACTAGGGCTGCTGTATATACCACTGGGGGCTGCTGTATATACCACTGGGGGCTGCTGTATATCATACTGCTGGGGCCTGTATACCACTGCTGGGGGCTGCATACCTGTGCTGGGGTCCACCCTCGGCTTATACGCGAGTCAATAGATTTTCCCAGGTTTTGGGGGCAAAAGTAGGGGGGTCGGCTTATACACGGGTCGGCTTATACACGAGTATATACGGTAACCTAGTCTGGCAATGATAATGTCATGAAGCTAAAACAAACGTTACAGGTAAACAACAACGCACAGTGTGATAAGAGACATTGCTGAAATCTGTGCTTTAACCATTATAGTATGCTGTATTCAGATTACATAACGAAAACCTGTTGACAAATTCCCTTTAAAGTCCATGCATGTACCAAAACACTGTTTTTAAATTTTGAAATAATTAGGAAATTAACCAAAATTTTAATTCTTAAATTGTGTTGGATTATTGTTTAGCTCTTCATCACATTGAATTCAATACTGTGTTAATTATACACCATGTTCCAAATTATTATGCAAATGTTCATTTTCTCTGATTTTCCGAAATGTTCGGTGCAAATGACAGTCAGTGTAATAAAAGTCATCACCCGTTAGAGTATACATCGAATTCTATTGAAGAAATCTCCCAATGATAACAATATAATCTTCAAAATTAAAAAAACCTCTAAATGCACTATTCCAAATTATTAGGCACAGTAGAGTTTCTAAACACTTAATATGTTTTAAAGAACTGAAAATGCTCATTTGTTGAATTTTCTGCATTAGGAGGTCACATTCACTGAAATAAAAAGCTATTTAACTCCAAAAACATCCTAACAGGCCAAGTTACATGTTAACATAGGAACCCTTCTTTGATATCACCTTCACAATTCTTGCATCCATTGAACTTGTGAGTTTCTGGAGACTTTCTGCTTGTATTTCTTTGCATGATGTCAGAATAGCCTCCCAGATCTGCTGTTTTGATGTGAATTGCCTCCCACCCTCATAGATCTTTTACTTGATAATACTCCAAAGGTTCTCTATAGGGTTGAGGTCAGGGAAGATGGGGGCCAGACCATGAGTTTATCTCCTTTTATGCCCATAGCTGCCAATAACACAGATGTATTCTTTGCAGCATGACATGGTGCATTGTCACACATGAAGATGATTTTGCTCCTGAAATCACATTTCTGCTTTTTGTACCATGTAAGAAAGTTCTCAGTCAGGAACTCTATATACTTTGCAGAGGTCATTTTCACACCTTCAGGAACCTTAAAGGGGCCTACCAGCTGTTTCCCAATGATTCCGGCACAAAACATGACTCCTCTACCTCCTTGCTGACGTCGCAGCCTTGTTGGGACATGGTGGCCATCCACCAACCATCCACTACTCCATCCATCTGGACCATCCAGGGTTGCTCGGCACTCATCAGCAAACAAGACTGTTTGAAAATTAGTCTTCATGTATGTCTGGACCCACTGCAACCGTTTCTGCTTGTGAGCGCTATTTAGGGGTGGCCAAATAGTAGGTTTATGCACCACAGCAAGCCTTTGAAGGATCCTACACCTTGAGGTTCGAGGGACTCCAGAGGCACCAGCAGCTTCAAATATCTGTTTGCTGGTTTGTAAGGCGTTTTTAGCAGCTGCTCTCTTAATCTGATGAACTTGCCTGGCAGAAGCCTTCCTCATTCTGCCTTTATCTGCACGAACACATCTGTGCTCAGAATCAGCCACAAATCTCTTCACAGTACGATGATCAAGCTTAAGTTTTCGTGCAATATCTAATGTTTTCATCCCTTGTCCAAGGCATTTGTTGCTTTTCGGCAGCAGAGAGATCCTTTTTCTTTCCCATGTTACTTGAAAACTGTGGCCTGCTCAATATTGTGGAACATCCAGTTTTCCTTTAATTTGGCTCACCTTTTAAACTAATTATCACAGGTATCTGAGATTGATTTCTGTGATCCAAATAACCCTGAGACACAATACATCAATGGGTTTCATTGAAAAAAAACAAAAAAAAAAAACCCTATGACACTTAAAACCAATTTGCATAATAATTTGGATCGTGGTGTATGTGACTGTTACACGGTGCCACCTCGCCAGTGATGTTGGCGGGGAATGACTTGAGCGCGCATCCCCGCTGATATCGCCGGTGAGCTGTCACACGTAGCAACTCGACGGCGAACTCGCTGGCAAGTAGCGGCAGTGACCGCTCGCTGGGTTGCCCAGCAACCCAGCGACCGGTGACCCGCAATGTTAAACATTGCGGGGTCGCCGTGTTACACAGGGTGATCAGGCAGATCGCCCTGTTCAGATCACCAGGTTTCACAACACTGCTGTGAAACCTGGCGATCATTCTGAGGTGATTTTTCGCCATAGAATCGCCTTGTTACACTGGGTGACTCGCCGGCAATGGTGCCGCGATTAGGCATCGCCCCTGCATCGCCAGCACAATCGCTGGTGAGGTGGCACCGTGTAACGGGCCCCTTAGTGCTTCGACCTGGAGTTCTCAGGTATTCATGAGCCCACCAACACCCTACCCATTCTGGTCAACAGCTTTGCATTATAACTAAAAAGTTGAAAGCTGTCAACCCTCATTTACACTGCAGGAGCAAAGAATGCCTGCAGCTAATAATAATAATAATTTTATTTATATAGCGCCAACATATTACGCAGCACTTTACAACACTTTACTTTGCAGCTAATGAATAACGAGGACTTCAAGTCACAGTGCTGTACTTTATAAACGTACAATACAGACTCATATAAGTGACACAGCACTGAAATGTATTTCTGTATTTTACTCAAAACTCCCAGCACTTTACAGACATAATCCCCATTGGGGCTCACAATCTAAATTCCTTATCAGTATCTCTTTGGAGTGTGGGAGGAAACCAACACAAACACATGGGGAGAACATAGAAACTCCTTGCAGATATTGTCCTTGGTTGGGTTTTAACCCAGGACCCCAGTGCTGCAAAGCAAGATTGCTAACCACAGCCCGTAATGAAAAAGATCAAGACCGCAACCAGGGTTCTCAAATAGTTGTATTTAAATTAGGTACCCAAGGAGATTTCACTGGGTATAGTACTTTCGGCACAACTTTGGTGCATGCCAACAAAGACACACTATAAGCTTACAAAAACAAAGGAAAGGAAAAGACGGCACTCACTTATGTATAGAATTTCTAACCTTTATTCCAAAAGTTAAAAGGCTATTCAAGAAGGAAAACAAATGCAGGCTGAGGTTAGGACAGGACAGGTCAGGTCCTGAACACAGCCCGCATTAATTTTCCTTCCTGCATGGGCTTTCAACTTTTGGAACAAAGGTTAAAGAAAATTTGTACATCAGTGAGTGCTGCCTTTTACTTTCCTTTGTTTATGTGAAACATTGCTAACCAATGAGCCACTGTACTGCCATGTCTGCAGGGGCGTAACTAGAACTGGCAGGGCCCCATAGCAAACTTTTGAACGGGGCCCCCTCCAAGACACGCCCCCAATGACACGCCCCCTTCAAGACACACCCCCTTACCGAATTAGTGTTAACAGGCTGACGCCACCCAGTTTACCGTATATACTCGTGTATAAGCCGACCCCCCTACTTTTGCCCCCAAAACCTGGGAAAACCTATTGACTCGTGTATAAGCCGAGGGTGGACCCAGAATAGGTATACAGCCCCCAGCAAAGTGGTATACAGCAGCCTCTCCAGTGGTAGTATACAGCAGCCTCCCCAGTGGTATATACAGGCCCCAGCAGTATATACAGTAGCCCCAGTGGTATACAGCAGCCTCCCCAGTGGTATATACAGCAGCCCCAGTGGTATACAGCAACCTCCCCAGTGGTATATACAGCAGCCCCAGTGGTATACAGCAACCTCCCCAGTGGTATATACAGCAGCCCCAGTGGTATACAGCAACCTCCCCAGTGGTATATACAGGCCCCAGCAGTATATACAGCAGCCCCAGTGGTATACAGCAGCCTCCCCAGTGGGTATATACAGGGCCCCAGTGAGTATATACAGGCCCCCAGTGGGTATATACAGGCCCCAGTGGTATATACAGGCCCCCAGTGGGAATATACAGGCCCCCAGTGGGTATATACAGGCCCCCAGTGGGTATATACAGTCAGGGCCCCAGTGGGTATATACAGGGCCCCAGTGGGTATATACAGGGCCCCAGTGAGTATATACAGGCCCCCAGTGGTATATACAGGCCCCCAGTGGGTATATACAGGCCCCAGTGGGTATACACAGGCCCCAGTGGGTATATACAGCCCCCAGTGGGAATATACAGCCCCCAGTGGGAATATACAGGCCCCAGTGGGAATATACAGGCCCCAGTGGGAATATACAGGCCCCCAGTGGTATATACAGGCCCCAGTAGGTATATACAGGCCCCCAGTGGGAATATACAGGCCCCCAGTGTGTATATACAGGCCCCAGTGGGAATATACAGGCCCCCAGTGTGTATATACAGGCCCCAGTAGGTATATACAGGCCCCCAGTAGGTATATACAGGCCCCCAGTAGGTATATACAGGCCCCAGTGGGAATATACAGGCCCCCAGTGTGTATATACAGGCCCCAGTAGGTATATACAGGCCCCCAGTAGGTATATACAGGCCCCCAGTAGGTATATACAGGCCCCCCCCCACTCCTCCTCTGCTGCACACGTCACCTGTAAAGGAATACATCATACTTACTTATCTCTGCCGGCTGCCGCTGTCGCCGCTCTGCACCGCGCTCCGTCTTCATCCAGCTTCTTCCTGGTTGTGACCGCCGGGTGCAGGCAATGACGTCACAACCAGGAAGAAGCTGGATGAAGACGGAGCGCGGTGCAGAGCGGCGGCAGCAGCCGGCAGAGATAAGTAAGTATGATGTATTCCTTTACAGGTGACGTGTGCAGCAGAGGAGTGGGGGGCCTGTATATACCTACTGGGGGGGGCCTGTAGCTGACCGGATAGCAGCGTAGCGGCGCTGGGTCCGGGCCCCCCACAAGGGCCGGGCCCCAAAGCGACTGCTACGTCTGCTATGCCGGTAGTTACGCCCCTGCATGTCTGCACATTTTATCTCCAAAGACATTGTAGACTGTGAGCCCTTGTGGGCAGGGTCCTCCTCACTTACTGTATCCTCACCCATCCCCTGTAGACTGTGAGATCTCGCAGGCAGGTTCTTCTCTCCTCTCCTACTGTATCCTCACCTATTTCTTGTAGACTGTGAGACCTCGCGGGCAGGGTCCTTTCTCCTCTCCTACTGTATCTGTGGCACCCCAGAGTCATAGTGCCACAGTGTCACCATTGTCAGGGGTCACCAGAGAGCAGTAAGGGGTATTCCACTCAGGCAATACACAAACAACATCAACAACTCCCAGACAGAAGGGATAGACCAAGCCCGGCTTCAGGGTGAGCTCCCCTATATATTCTGGTCTGAGGAGCAACAAGTTCAGTTCAGTTCCTGGGAGGGCTGTAAAGAGTTCAGTTCATGTGAGGACTATAAAGAGGACAGGTTCTGTACATACTGAGAACCAGACCTGGGTGTTAACGAGCTGTGCCAGGCTCATCCCAAGGTCCACTGCTGAACACCAGACCTAAGGCTAGGGTCTGAGGAAAGAGGAGAGACAGAAACTGCACCATTCCATGCTTCCCTTCCCTGAGAGGAACAACGCCAGAACGGACACCGGTGTCCGAGACTGTGCAGGTTCACACACACCAACAGTCAACACCGGAGAGTGGGGGACTCCAGATTCTCCAGCTACACGGTACCAGGGACACAGCAACATATAGAATCCAGAAACACTGACTTCCCGGAGTGGGGTAGAGAAGTGAAGGACTCGAGTTGCCTGTCATACTAGTAGATGCAGACAGAGACAGGGCCGGCAGCCTAGCTTAAGCAACTGCAGGGGCCACCACACAACCGCAGTGAGGAAGCCAACCCGACCCGGCCGGGTGAGAAATACCCTGAACTGCTCTCTAGACTCCAGGGACAGCTTATAACATCTGCTTTAACTCCAGTAAACAGACTAAGAAACGGCTATCAGGAGTCTGTGGGTGTTAATTACTTCTATTGCCCTGTGCTCTACAGTCGTGGCCAAAAGTATTGACACCCCTGCAATTCTGTCAGATAATACTCAGTTTCTTCCTGAAAATGATTGCAATCACAAATTATTTGGTATTATTATCTTCATTTAATTTGTCTTCAATGAAAAAGCACAAAAAGAATTGTCCTAAAGTCAAATTGGGTATAATTCCACACCAAACATAAAAAAGGAGGTGGACAAAAGTATTGGCACTGTTAGAAAATCATGTGATGCTTCTCTAATTTGTGTAATTAACAGCACCTGTAACTTAACTGTGGCACCTAACAGGTGTTGGCAATAACTAAATCACACTTGCAGCCAGTTGACATGGATTAAAGTTGACTCAACCTCTGTCCTGTGTCCTTGTGTGTACCACATTGAGCATGGAGAAAAGAAAGAAGACCAAAGAACTGTCTGAGGACTTGAGAAACCAAATTGTGAGGAAGCATGAGCAATCTCAAGGCTACAAGTCCATCTCCAAAGACCTGAATGTTCCTGTGTCTACCGTGCGCAGTGTCATCAAGAAGTTTAAAGCCCATGGCACTGTGGCTAACCTTCCTAGATGTGGACGGAAAAGAAAAATTGACGAGAGATTTCAATGCAAGATTGTGCGGATGGTGGATAAAGAACCTCGACTAACATCCAAACAAGTTCAAGCTGCCCTGCAGTTTGAGGGTACAACAGTGTTAACCCGTACTATCCGTCGGTGTCTGAATGAAAAGGGGCTGTATGGTAGGATACCCAGGAAGACCCCACTTCTTACCCCGAGACATAAAAAAGCCAGGCTGGAGTTTGCCAAAACTTACCTGAGAAAGCCTAAAACGTTTTGGAAGAATGTTCTCTGGTCAGATGAGACAAAAGTAGAGCTTTTTGGGCAAAGGCATCAACAAAGAGTTTACAGGAGAAAAAAAGAGGCATTCAAAGAAAAGAACACAGTCCCTACAGTCAAACATGGCGGAGGTTCCCTGATGTTTTGGGGTTGCTTTGCTGCCTCTGGCACTGGACTGCTTGACCGTGTGCATGGCATTATGAAGTCTGAAGACTACCAACAAATTGTGCAGCATAATGTAGGGCCCAGTGTGAGAAAGCTGGGTCTTCCTCAGAGGTCAAGGGTCTTCCAGCTGGATAATGACCCAAAACACACTTCAAAAAGCACTAGAAAATGGTTTGAGAGACACATAAAGTCTTTTGGTACCTTTACTGATGATAACAGGTACACTCGACTGGGCGATGAGGTTGACACTCCTGGAGTTTCCACAGCAAGCAGTGGTGTAGACTCCTTCTATGCTGTTCTAGTGAGGTCTGGTAGATATGGAATCCTGCCGGACCGGGTTGTACATCCTGGTGAGACGTGAACCACCTGAGTTGACTGCACTGAGGGCACTATATAAGGGAGTAGGAAAGTTCTTCCTTCTTCCCTGGGCTCTCATCTGGTGGTGCTTCAGGTGTACAGGGAGCTAGACTTCCTGGTTTGGGTGCTGCTTTCTCTGCAGTCTGCGTGGTAGTTCCTGCAGCTCGGTTCCAGTAACCGGATTGTTAGGGAGAGTTAGGATAACTCTTCTGTCCCTGTGAGGTATTTTCCTCCTGTCCTATGACCCCAGTTGCAAGGGTCTCTCACTTTCTCGGGTGTTCTGGTATGGGCCTAGTGGGGCTCCAGTACCAGGTCAGCTCTCCTAGCTGTTCACAGTTCTAAAGTGACTGCACACTCCACTGTTTCTCCTCCAGGACCCGTATTTATAGGGGGAACTGGCTTAAGGTAACCAGTGGAGCTCCCCCTAGAGGCCTGGGGTGAAAAGGGGTGTAAAAGGTGTTTTTGTTATTTAGTGAGTTCTGCTTGCTGTGTACATTCCATTTGTGTACCAAGAGTTCTGTGGTGCCCCAACCAGGGTGCCAAGGTGCCACACCGCCACTAGAGGTACTGAATCCCTACTGTTTGGGAGTGTAGTGCCCCTGTTCTCCAGGTGCTGGGATTATTATCAGAATTATTATACTTATCTATGTATGACACGTCCACTGCAGGGCCAGGGTACTCGGAAACCGGGCAGTTGTTGTTCTTCACTTCTCTGTTCTCTGTTATTTTCATGGGGACAAACGGGGGCCGAGACCAAGTCCCGTGACCCTGGCGGTGTCATTTTTAATAAACGGGAGTAGATGATGGGGGATGACTAGGGAAAGGGGTATTCGTGATGCCACCTGCAGTACATGGTCAGGACAGCCGCCGCTGCTTCAGAACCTCTGGGGATGGTGACCGGCAGCTTGGATGGTTCCATTCCCTGCAGGTGGAGTGCAGTCCTCCAGGGCAGTAGGATGGAGGAGTCAGTTTGACCTTGGCAGATGTTCTCTATGTCATCAGCTCTCCGGTGTCTCATGCTGTCTCTGCGGTCGGTGGTCGCCAGTAAAGAAGGTCTCACACACCACAGCTGGAGTTCCATTACTTTTACTCAGTTGTTTCAGCATGGCCACCGGGTACATCCCTTGCCAACCTCCGGTTCAGCGTTGTCTCCAGAAACGGGTCAGTGCAGTCAAGCCTCGGTTGGTGTCCCTTTCCCTCTCACTAGGTATTTCTATCTCTGGTGGTCCCTTCGCGCTGTAAGCTAGTCTCGCCGCTCCTCACTTAGCGCCTCCGCAGCACATAGCTCAGATACCGATAGCCAAGGGTGCTCTCTTGTACCCCTTCCGGACACTGCTCCCTAGTTCGGCCGCCTTCTCCAAGTTGTGTTGGGTGTTCAGCCACAGCTCCCTTTAGAAGCTTGGGGCCTCCAGTTCAACGGTTCGGGCATGAACCTTCCACACCTTGTGTCGTTCACCAACCCCTCTGTCTCACCAGATATGGGCGTCCAGGATCTACGTTTCATTCCGTACCCCAAGGGCTCATTTCCTCCTCTAAACCTCTCAGTCTTTCCCTGCCGGGGCGAGCGTGGTCGTTCTCCAGCCCACAGGAGTTGGCACCACACCACCCCTACACTCCCGACTTCCACTCCACTCCGAAGGTTCTCTCATTCACCTTTCTTTCTACTCCCACTACTGCTGTTCTCTTCCTGTACTTCTCTTTTCCCTCCTAGCTACGCTTGGGTCCTCCCTCTGGGTCCACCCACCATCCCGGGGTCCTAAGTGTTGTGTCCGTGTGTGAAGCTCAACTGCACCAACCCAGTACCTGGAGACCAGAGGCACAACTCTCACTCTAATGGGGAAGTGCAGTACCACTGGTGGCAGTCAACCGGTGGGGCGTCACCTGTATGCCCCTTTTAAAGCGCCATGGAATAAATGGAGCTATAATAATAATAAAAAAATAATAATGACATAAAAAGTGGTGACAGATTTATGTCTACATATCTTTTCTGCTCTTATTTATTTTTAGTTGTTTTTTTTCCTTCTACCTTTTATAGTAAAACACTTTTTGTAACTGGTGAAAAGCGACCACAACCTAAGAAATCCTGCTTTGTGCACCTGTTTACTCCTAAACTACAGCTTCTTTTTTTGTCTTACTTTTGTGCAAACTTCACTACAGAGAACTCTCAGTCTAAATCATAGCCGTCCTTCATTTACTTAGGTCTCTATGTGATGCCCAAACATTCAAACCCTTCATTTTATAAAATAGTCTGACTTTAATCTGCGCTGAAGCAAATTGCTAGAATTTGTGGCCTAGGACACGATTCAATGACAACCTGCAGTAGGAGGGGGCTAACATTTCAAAGTAATGTCCTTATTTTATCCAGGAAAATTACAGAGTAGGGACCCGGTAACACAGCCTGCTCAGTGTCAAAATAAGGAGCTGTGCAATGCCACAGGCTACACAGGCAGCATAATACATACTGTAGATAAATGTAGTCTGTATAACTTTTCATACACAGATATAAATATTCCAAATATCTGGCATTTCTGAAATCCCTCACTGCTGGAGAAGTCAGCAATAAACTGAGAATAGGAATAGCTGAAATGGAAGGTTTACTATTAATGGCCAAAATAGGGTTTAAAGGCACAGCATGCCAGTATAAACGAACTGCGCTCCTATAATAGTAAAACAGTTTGGCATACTTCCATAGTACAGGTATGCGTAAAACAAAAAAGCACTAAAGACGTAATCTCCCTGTGCAGATCCAACATTACGACTATACTTGGCATCGGTGAGGTTGGAGCAGTGGCCACGTTCCTATAGTCTCCTTCCTTCTTAATGTGAGCAGTATGTTTTATAAAGAGTAATAATAACTCTAAGTACTCTTGCCAGACATTGTCCGCCCTGATGCAGACAGCAGGCCTGTGAGCAGAATCCAGCCACTGTAATTGCTTTTCAGTGTGCTCAGCACAAAATGAGCCATTAAAATGACTTCCCTGTTTCTTTCTCCCAAGGGAATTTCTCCTCCCTCTTCATGTGTCTCTGTAGTTGAAATAATAACAATTTCCGGACTGGCTTTGAAATGTAGATACTCATGAGTATGAAAGTCACCACATGGCCATTTCTAGACTGTTACTCACCCACCATACTCCTAGCCATGGTCCTCGGCTAACAGACAATTCTTAGCTGCCAAATGGAACTGGAACTCTTATTATGATATACTGTAAATATTCAGACACAACTACAGCATTTTGGCCAAATCTAAGATTGTCATGTGATGCATTTGTAATATGGAAAATGCAGAATTGATGATTACTCTACAGTTAGTAAACTATATTATATGAAATATGTTGAAAAGAAACCTGGAATCATTGGCATAAATCACTGATTTATTCAGGATTTTATTATCACAGACATGTTTAACCCACTGCAGTCTATGTCTGAGGCATACATTTGCAAATATTCCTGATGCATACCTCTGACTAAGCCTACAAACTACTGTATCTATAGGCATAACATGGTATACATCAACCATAGGCTTCCACTGTAAAAACATGGAAATCATATGGCATACATATTCTTCTGGGTTTCCTCTGTATTAAATAACATTTTTAAAGGAGTGGTCTGAAACTAATATTAATTTATTGTAATAAATTAATCTCTTTTCTAATACACTAGTAAAAAGTCCTTATTCTTCCCTCTCTACTCCATCTGCTTTTTTTTAATTACTTTCATTTTGATGACAGTTCATTTGTGAGACCCCAGTGCATGCTGGGATACTCAAAACGAGATATACAATTGTGGCCAAAAGTATTGACACCCCTGCAATTCTGTCAGATAATACTCAGTTTCTTCCTGAAAATGATTGCAATCACAAATTCTTTGGTATTATTATCTTCATTTAATTTGTCTTCAATGAAAAAACACAAAAGTAATTGTTCTAAAGCCAAATTGGATCTAATTCCACACCAAACATAAAAAAGGGGGTGGACAAAAGTATTGGCACTGTTAGAAAAATCATGTGATGCTTCTCTAATTTGTGTAATTAACAACACTTGTAACTTACCTGTGGCACCTAACAGGTGTTGGCAATAACTAAATCACACTTGCAGCCAATTAGAGAGCATATAGTATAGCTCGACCACCGTTTAGGTGCACAAGGGAAAAATAGGCCACAAAGTCTTTAAATATATCCCCGGCACACAATAAAAGAAGAGAGATGATTATCCTTTTTGTGTTTTTTATTTTTGAAGGTGAAAAACAGGTTGTATCACACAACGTTTCGGCTCCAGTTGAGCCTTTCTCAAGTGAGTCTTCTGTATATATAGAAAGGGGGTTTGTGGTTCAGTTCTCACATGAGCAACTGCTCAGGCCAGTACCTGCCTGTTTGAGGTACTCAGCATATGACTCCGTCCTTCTCCTGTCCATCCACCCAGACCAGCCACCATGCTGCTGCACTGACACAAAGGACGGAGTCATATGCTGAGTACCTCAAACAGGCAGGTACTGGCCTGAGCAGTTGCTCATGTGGGAACTGAACCACAAACCCCCTTTCTATATATACAGAAGACTCACTTGAGAAAGGCTCAACTGGAGCCGAAACGTTGTGTGATACAACCTGTTTTTCACCTTCAAAAATAAAAAACACAAAAAGGATAATCATCTCTCTTCTTTTATTGTGTGCCGGGGATATATTTAAAGACTTGCAGCCAATTGACATGGATTAAAGTTGTCTCAACCTATGTCCTGTGTCCTTGTGTGTACCACATTGAGCATGGAGAAAAGAAAGACCAAAGAACTGTCTGAGGACTTGAGAAACCAAATTGTGAGGAAGCATGAGCAATCTCAAGGCTACAAGTCCATCTCCAAAGACCTGAATGTTCCTAATGTTCCTGTGTCTACCGTGCGCAGTGTCATCAAGAAGTTTAAAGCCCATGGCACTGTGGCTAACCTCCCTAGATGTGGACGGAAAAGAAAAATTGACGAGAGATTTCAATGCAAGATTGTGCAGATGGTGGATAAAGAACCTCGACTAACATCCAAACAAGTTCAAGCTGCCCTGCAGTCCGAGGGTACAACAGTGTCAACCCGTACTATCCGTCGGCGTCTGAATGAAAAGGGACTGTATGGTAGGATACTCAGGAAGACCCCACTTCTTACCCCGAGACATAAAAAAGCCAGACTGGAGGTTGCCAAAACTTACCTGAGAAAGCCTAAAACGTTTTGGAAGAATGTTCTCTGGTCAGATGAGACAAAAGTAGAGCTTTTTGGGTAAAGGCATCAACATAGAGTTTACAGGAGAAAAAAAGAGGCATTCAAAGAAAAGAACACGGTCCCTACAGTCCAACATGGCGGAGGTTCCCTGATGTTTTGGGGTTGCTTTGCTGCCTCTGGCACTGGACTGCTTGACCGTGTGCATGGCATTATGAAGTCTGAGGACTACCAACAAATTTTGCAGCATAATGTAGGGCCCAGTGTGAGAAAGCTGGGTCTCCCTCAGAGGTCATGGGTCTTCCAGCAGGACAATGACCCAAAACACATATCAAAAAGCACTAAATAATGGTTTGAGAGAAAGCTCTGGAGACTTCTAAGGCGGCCAGCAATGAGTCCAGACCTGAATCCCATAGAACACCTGTGGAGAGATCTAAAAATGGCAGTTTGGAGAAGGCACCCTTCAAATATCAGGGATCTGGAGCAGTTTGCCAAAGAAGAATGGTCTAAAATTCCAGCAGAGCATTGTAAGAAACTCATTGATGGTTACCGGAAGCGGTTGATCGCAGTTATTTTGGCTAAAGGTTGTGCAACCAAGTATTAGGCTGAGGGTGCCAATGAAATGATCAATGTGTTGCTTTTTGCTTCATTCTCTTTTGTGTTTTTTCATTGAAGACAAATTAAAAGAAGATAATAATACCAAAGAATTTGTGATTGCAATCATTTTCAGGAAGAAACTGAGTATTATCTGACAGAATTGCAGGGGTGTCAATACTTTTGGCCACAACTGTATTATTAATCACTGCCGCAGCAAAACATCATTTTCGTTTCAGGGACTTGGATAATCCCTGCCCTACTTAACATGTGTCAGTTGTTACTTCAAACATATGCTCAATACAGTCTCCCTTGTCACTGTACAATATTTATTTCAATGCACAGTGACAGTGCACTCCCTCACCAGCTCTAATAAGAAGTGACAAACATGCAAAAGTGCCCACTGTCAGTGCACATTGTAAGGATAGATGTTGGTGGGCAGAGACCAGCCCTGCCCCAGAGAGTGATGTTTGTTTCAGGGGTAGAATAGGTCTCTGCTTACCACATTTTCTCCTTACAATGGGCACTGACAATTGTCGAACCCAGGCCCTGGGGTACTCGGGTATCAGGCACGGAGGGGATTTCGCAGGGATGTAAGGGTGGCAGTGCCTGAGCCTGTGGCCTGGATGACACTTCAATAAGGGGTTATGTACAGGGGATAAGAGTTTGTTGTCACGTGACGCCACCTGTAGTACTTGGTGATGAGTTACCAGCGCCACCACAGTCCTCCGGAGGGCAAATGGTATTGTGGCAGGGATGGCAAAGCTCCCTACAGGTAGAGCTGGTCCTCCGGGCAGCGTTCCTGTAAGCAAACAGGTTGAATTCTGTAGCACAAAGACACGGAGTCAAAGTCACTCTCCCGGGTACTTTACTGTAAACAGTCATCAGCATACAAGTCCACAGTTCAGCAACAGTTGTTAAAGAAACAGGTAGCTCTACGGGTGGCTGCAAGTGGATGCCAGGTGGTATGGCGGTACCCGTAGTAAACCTTAGTTGACGAACCCGTGTACTTTCTTCCCCGCTTAGGATGAGTCTATACCCAATTACTCCTTGAAGGTAGTCTTGTGGCTCCCCTCCCTCGAAGTGAAGAAGCAGGCAGACCTCTCCGTCTGGCAGGGTGCGCAGCCGGTGAACAGACCACAGCAGCCATTGACGACTTCAGAGGTGGACTCTGGCCATTTCCTCGGGTCTGGCATTTCCCGTGGTGGACTGGGTAATTTCCTGGAGTATGGTCGCTCCACGCTCAGGTTCCCCCTTTCTATCTAGGCCCAGACTCACGCGTCAGGCACCCTCTCTCAGGATCCCCTCGGATCCCCTTTCATCTTCCCTCAGGAACAGCCTGGAGCTGTCTTGTTAGACCTTCCGCCTCGCTCCACACTCCTCCTCGACTCCTCTCCAAATCCCAACTCCTCTGTTCTCTCTGTTGTAACTCTCTACTCCCCCTACAGGTGAATATATCTCCATCCCAGGAGTAACCCCCCACCACTATTCTAGTGTGGGAGTGCAGAATTGGGTCCCACCCACCAGCCTAGCATCCACCTGCAGTTGGGGAAAATGACACCACTTTTACGAGTGCAATACCCACTGTGACGCCTAACCATGTGGGGCTTCCACACAATGTGCTCTATTGCAGGCATATCTTGCAGGAATGCACTGCCATTGTGCATTGAATAGAATATTGCAAATGAGAAATAAAGAGGGACACTCACCAGTCTTCACGGTGCAGGTTTTTATTAACGGTGCTGGTTACAGTTGTGCAAGTTGGAGGAGCAAAGGTGTCGGACTATGGCTTGCCTTTTTGTGCTGTTTGCACTGTAAGGACCTGAGGAAGTGCCAACAGCATGAAACGGCAAGAGGTAGTCTGGCACCTCTGCTCCCCCTCCCTGCACCGCTGTAACCCGCACCCTTAATGAAAACCTGCACCGTGAAGACTGGTGAGTGCTGCTCTTTATTCTTCGTTTGCAATCTTCAATACTGTTTCTGGACGTGCAACATAGTTTTCTCTGTCATCCCAGTGAGGAACTCCAGTGTTGCACCTATAATAGGTGCGACTGTATTTTGTGTCACTGAGTGGGGGCCAGTCCCCTCTTTATTGACTTTATCCATTGAATAGAATATTGCACAGTGACAAGGGAGCTGAGCATACACTAGAATTGACAACTGATGCATGTTCAGTAGAGCAGTAATTAGCCCAGTCCAATAAACAGATGTTACTGACTGTCACGCCACCACAGGCGGAGCTGAATAGTGGACCCTCTAGTCCACGGAGATACCATGGAGGCTGATGCCTGAAACAAGTCGGACAAGGACGTCAGATACGGAACAAAGTTTACTTGTAAACAATGTAGGGATTGATCCCCAAGGAAGTCCACAGGGCCAGAGCACCGGGTCCCCTAAGGGAGCACAAGAAGGGTTACCTCATAAAACAGGGACTGCAGATGGTATGCCGAGGAGAAATCCAGAGAGATATCCAACTGCTTGCAGAGGGAACGCCAGAACCGGGATACGAACTGCATTCCACTGTCGGACAAAATATGAAGAGGCAAACCGTGAAGATGGAGAACATGTTGGACAAACAACTCTGCCAGCTTGGGCGTGGAGGGAAGCCCAGACAAGCGAATGAAATGACCCATCTTGGAGAACCGGTCTACAACGACCCATATTACGGTACAGCCAGAGGACACTGGTAGGTTGGTAATGAAATCCATTGCGATGTGCTTGTATGGTATGGATGGTACTGGTAGAGGCAGAAGATGACCTGCGGGTAGCCGCTTGGGTGTCTTATTACGGGCACAGGAAGAGCAGGCAGAGACAAAGTCGGTGATCTCCTGGCGCATCTTGGGCCACCAATAATGCCGTGCGATTAATTGCAAGGTCTTCGTTAATCCCGCATGGCCAGCTAGCTTAGACGAATGACCCCACTGCAGTACATGTCTCCTGTCGGGAACGGGAACAAAAGTCTTACCCGGAGATGACTGCATCATCTGGACCGGTGCTCCTGTGACCATCTTGGATGGATCGATGATGAAACGTGGCTCTTCCTCTTGATCATGAGGGATGAAGGACCTGGACAACGCATCTGCCTTGATATTCTTCTCAGCCAGACTGAAAAAGAGATGGAAGTCGAACAGAGTGAAGAACAGAGACCATCGAACTTGACGAGGATTGAGCCTCTGAGCAGACTGCAGGTAGGACAGGTTCTTATGATCGGTGTAGATCAACACTGGATGAACCGCACCCTAAAAGAGGTCCAAGAGGTAGCGCTCTCCTCTAAAGCCAACTTGACGGCCAACAACTCTGTGGCCAATGGAATAATTGCGCTCACAGGGTGAGAATGCGTTAGAGAAGAACCCACAGATCACTATTCTTCCAGACGGAAGCTTCTGCGAGAGTATGGCTCCGGCCCCAGAAGAGGACGGGTCGACCTCCACGGAGAATTGTTTATTCACCATTGGCCTATGAAGGGCAGGCACGGTGTAGAAGGATCGTTTGAGGGACTGTAAGGAAGACTCTCTGGGGTCCATTTCTTGGGGTCAGATACTTTCCAAGTCAAAGCAGTCAGTGGTTTGGTCAGATCTGAAAATTGAGGGATAAACTGCCGTTAGTAATTGGTAAAGTCTTGGAACCACTGAATGGCCTTGACACCAACAGGACGTGGCCACTTGAGGACGGCAGACACCTTCTCAGGATCCATTTTGAGGCCTGTATCAGAGATGACATACCCCAGGAAGGGCAGAGAGTTCCGCTCAAAAAAGCACTTTTCAAATTTGGCATATAAACAGTTCTCTCGCAACCGCTGAAAAACTTGGCGGACATTCCTTTTATGTGGAGGGAGGTCTGGGGAGAATACCAAGATATCGTCCAGATACACAACTACATATACGTAGAGCAGGTCATGAAAACATCGTTGACAAACTCCTGCAATACTGCAGGTGCATTACTTAAACCGACAGGCATTATCCGATACTCGAAGTGGCCGTCGCAGTGTTGAAGGCGGTCTTCCACTCATGTCCAGAACGAATCCTGACGAGGTTGTAAGCCTCTCAAAGGTCTAGTTTGGTGAAGATCCACAAAGGCGGTCTAAGAGCTCTGGAATGAGCGGCAGAGGATACTTGTTCTTTACAGTGACAGAGTTGAGGCCTCGGTAGTCGATGCAGACATGCAACGACCCATCCTTCTTTTTCAAAAAGAAAAATCCAGCACCTGCAGGGGAGGTAGACTTTTGGATAAACCCCTGGGCCAGATTCTCTTTGATGTAGTCAGACATCACTTGGGTCTCGACTGGCGACAGATGGTGAATCCGACTTCTGGGAGGAGATGCACCTGGAATTAAATCGATGTGACAATCATACGATGTGACAATCTTGCTTGTTGAACACATCCGCAAAGAACCAGTAGGCTGATGGTAACCCGGGCAAGGCTGATGGTGGTTGTGGTGTGCGACCTGGCCAAACTGATAGAAGGCAGTGTCTATGGCAAGCCTGGCCCCAACAAAGAACGTCCCCTGTTCGCCAATCCGGAACAGAACTGGTTCGTGGGTGCGAAGCCATGGAATACCAAGCAGAAACAGAGGGAGGGGAGAGGTTAGGTAACACATAGAAGTTAATCTTTTCCTTGTGGATAACCCCGATCTGGAGTTCTACCTCCTCGGTGATGCCCAAGATGGTATCTTGCAAGGGCCTTCTGTCAACGGAGGTGATGATACGGGGATGCTGCAAGGGAACCACAGAGATACCAAACCGATGAGCCACAGCTTGTTGCACGAAGTTACCTGCTGAACCGGAATCCAAGTTAGCCGTCTCTGAAAATCGCCTGCCACCGACTGTCACCTGTATTGAAACAGTATGGGGTAGAGAGGAATCACTCTCATCTAGGTAGGCCTCTCTTACCTGTCCTAGGCGGAGGAGTTTTCCGGCTTCTTGGGACATCAGCGGCAAAAATGGGTGGCACTCTCACAGGATAGGCACAGCTTCCTGGCAAACCTCTCTTCACGTTCCTGGTCACTCAGCTTGAGACGGTCAACCTCCATGGGCTCGTGGACAGAAGTTGTAGCTGGAAGCACAGGAAGGAGGGGTCTCTGAAATGACGGAGCCAAACGAGGAATTCGCCTCTCATGGGTCCTCTCCTTGGATCTCTCTTGCAGGCAGAGATCGATCCAGATGGCGAGAGAGATTAAGTTATCCAGGGTATTGGGTAGGTCTCGAATCGCCAATTTGTCTTTTAGCCTTCCAGATAGTCTTTAGCGGAAGACACCAATCAGAGGCTCATCGGGCCACTGGAGCTCAGAGGCTAGGGTAAGGAACTGAATATCATACTGCCCAACAGAGAGGGTACCTTGCTGTAACTTGAAGAGAGCCTCCATTGATGACATCACTCGAACTGGTTCATTGAAGATCTTGCAGAAGGTGTTCAGGAAGTTCTGGAGATGGGGCACGATGGGATCGTTCCTTTCCCGGAGCAGATTGAACCACGCCAGGGCCTCACCCTCCAAATGAAATGCCACTTTGGCCATGTCTGTGGGGTACAGTTGAGGCAACAACCGGAAATGCAGCTGGCATAGATTAATAAACCCTCTGCACAGCTTGGGATCCCCAGAGTACCTTGTGGGTTTGCAGAAAAAAGGGGATGGTCCTGGAGCTGCAGCGACCACTGGCTCGAGCACTGGGACCTGTACTGGAGGAGCAGCTGCCATCTGCATGTTGGTTAACCATTCGTCCACTGACATCATGTAGTTCAACAGCTGTGTCTGCATCTCTTGTTGACGATCAAGCTCCTAGTTTAATCCAGCGAGTTGATTGGCATTAGTGGGTTCGGTCACCTGAAGAGAGCTGAGACGGGCATCCAGTGTCTGCATAAATGTAGCTAGTTGATCCTGACTCTGGCGGAGGTCGGCTAGCTCTCTTTGAGTGGAGAATCTGGCACCAGCGGGGTCCATGGCCTGGGCAAAATCTGTCACGCCATCACAGGCGGAGCTGTATAGTGGACCCTCTAGACCCCAGAGATACCGTGGAGGCTGATGCCAGAAAAGAGCCAGACAAGGACATCAGATATGGAACAAAGTTTATTTGTAAATAAACTATGTAGGGATTGATCCCCAAGGGAAGTCCACAGGGCCAGAGCACCGGGCTCCCCCTAAGGGAGCACAAGAAGGGTTACCCCCAAAAAACAGAGATTTCTCCAAGCGCAACCATAGAGGGTCCAATGAACCAGTCAAACCTGTGGGTCTGACCCAAGGTGGAACAGGACACGGAAACCATGGAATCAGAGGAGAAGACAAGAATGGAACTTGGTGCAGCTAAAGGGATCCACAGGGGGTAGCCAGGGACCAGCAAAAATGGTACGGATCTGCAGGTGGGTTAGGCAGGAGGGATCCGGCACTGAAAACAAGGGAACATACGTTAGGATCTCAGCGGACAAAATAAACTGCATGCGCTACTTAGGGACCTGAGCTGGCAACTAGACTAACAAGAAAGTTTCCCAGGTACCTCTTAAAGGAAATGAGGGCCATAAATAACCACCAGCCTCTCAGCGATTGGCTGAGAGGTGGTGTCAGAAAAAGGGTACAAAGGCCCTTTAAATGTGCCGAGAGCGGCACACGCGCGTGTCCTATGCTCATTCCTAAGTATGTCTGCAGGGCACGAGAGGGTGTCGGTGACCAGATGGGACCCGGTCCCCCTGCACCCTGAGGACTGGTCACGCTGGCCGCAGGGTGACACTGACATTTATATTTTTAATCTACTGGCTAAAAACAGTGGCATTTCTAGGGGGGGTGCTGAGGGACATGTGCCCTTAGGGCCACCTGATGCAAAAGTCCAGTGACTTAATTTTCCCACATCCTGTAGTGAGTCAGTTGCTCTCTGAGCAGCTGACTCACACTACAGGAAAGGGTGCAGCACGCTGGTTTCAAGTGATCAATTGTACCCACATATTTCAGACGTGAGTACAATTGAAGCTCTGTCCATCGGCACTTCCGGGTCACCGCAACATCAGCAGCATGATAAGTTCCCCTCATCTTGCTGCTGATGTCACTCCATGGTGCCGTATAAGCAGCTGACAGCGTTGGTGATAAGTGCTCCAGTGGAGTTGAAGACACCAAAGATTTATTGTAATTAGAGGAAAGATGAAAGAAGTTTGAGAAACAAGTATGGGAAGATAGGGTGAGGGGAGAGTATGCAGACACAGTATGGGGAGCGAGGGGGGAATATATGCAGACAGTATGGAGAGTAACGGATAGTGCATATAGACACAGTATGAGGTGCAAACAGAAGAAACAATTCGATGGCATAGTATGGGGAACAAGGGGGAATTTCAGGACACAGTATATGCTTAAAGGGGGCAGGATGGGTGTGGACACAGTTTGGAGAGTGAGGGGGGGAATGTATGCAGACACAGTATAAGAAATGAAGGGGAAATGGGCATGGACACAGTAAGAGGAGTGAGGGGGAAATGTATGCGGACACAGTATAAGAAGCAAAATTGGATAAGTGTAAAGGTAATGAGGAGACAGTATAAGATGAGAAAAATATGAGGGGTATGCCAATGAGTGGAGTGTGATGAGCAAGCAAAATATAGAGACTGAGCAGTATTGGGGGAACCAGTGATCTCAGCCATGTCTGGCAATCTGGTGAGGTAACCTGAGTTCCCAGACAGCAGTGAGGTCAGCGCTCTCTGCGGCAGTAAGTGTGATCCCAGAGACTGCAGCGAGAGGATGCTTGTTCCAACGCTGCAGCCTTTGGATGTAGCAGAGGCAGCAATAATCAAGGAACATTGTATGTTGGACCATTTTTGGCCTATGTTTTTTGGGGGTTAACAAAGCGGTGAAAAGGGGTTTTTGTGTTGTTTTTTTTTTTTTCAAATAAAGGATGTTTCTGTGTCTTTTTTTTTTATAACTATTTCCTTATAATTTTGGTTAATGGGCGGATCTTATAGAGGCCTGATGTTACTAATCTGGGTTTAATGATAGCTGTCAATATTCAGCTGTCATTAACCACTTTTATCACCCCAATGCCTCCAAACCAGAACATCGGAAAAAGTAAAGTGCCAGGAATTGGCGCTTCTAATGAGCGCGCCAATTTCTGAGGCGACTTCTGACTGCTTTCCAGTAGCCTGGGAGAGCCAATAACTATGGCCTCACCACGCTGAAAATACCAGCCCACAGCTGCCTGGTTTCACCTTGGCCCAAAATCAAAAATAGGGTAAAGCCAATCCATTTCTTTTTATTGTATTAAACTGTATTTTTGATTGCCAGCCAGGCTGAAGCCAGGCAGATGGGGGTGTCTGCCCGTATTTGGCTGCTTTATCTGCACTGAGAATCAAAAATAAAAGGGACCCCTACGTACATTTTTTAAATTGATTTGTTTATTTTTACACTCCTATGATGACAGGTTCATTGCCAATGGCAACCAATCACAGACAATGATGGGTGGGGGCACACCAGCCAATCACAGATGCAGTCACAGAGAGTGGGCATCTGTGATTGGCTGTTGAAGGCAGAGTCCAGTAAATATATCGGGGGTTAATGAGCGGAAACGGAAGTGGTGTGACAACAAGCATGCGGTCCTCGGTAAGTATAATGTTGCTGATTTAATCAGTGTTTTGCTTTATTTTACAGTCCCCCAAAGACTCCAGCCACCATGTTATAACTGTAATGTGTAGGATCAGGATTCCGACTCAAGTTCAGTTCAAGCCCTTTCCCGAACACAAACTTTAAAAAAAACGTCCGTCCAGATCCGCCGAACCCAAACATCTGCAGACTTGCCCATCTCTAATCTAGATTTCTGAATGATGGTATTTAGATGACACCTCCAAGATATCCAATCACTATAATGAGGCAGCAGAGTTACTATGGACTCTCTTCAGCTGTGTCATTCTCAGAAGTGCATAAAACTATGACCACGCTTTTATGCACCACTGAAAATATGGATGACACACCCACCCAGGTCCGTGGGGTACTCGGAACTGGATCGGGTAGTTCTCTGAGAAGGTCACGGGGCTGTGACCCAGTTCCGTAGCCCTGGCGATGTCAATAAATGGGGGACAAAGGTATAGTGTATGGGATTTAACCTGATGCCACCCATGCAGGGGCGTATCCAGGGGGGAGCAGCCGGACCTTTTGCACCGGGCGCCACTTAGAGAGGGGGCGCCGGCGGCACTTCCGCGCCAGTCTGGGGCCGCGGGGGCCACTGGGAGACTTGGTGGCAGCGGGTCCGGTGCGGGGTTACCGCAGGAGACCCCGGAAACTGTGTCACTGCCGGCGGCGCCAGTGTGCAGTGTGTGATTGGAGGACGGAGGAGAGACGGCCTGGACGGGATGGGAGACAGCAGGGGTGAGTGACCGAGGAGCCGGGGGAGGAGGAGGGGGGGCAGCAGGGATGACTGACTGAGGAAAGTTCCACCCCCCCCCGTCCTCAATCAAGGCTGCAGGGGCAGTGAGCTCTGACCCCCCGTCCTCACCTACCTTGGGGGAGGGTGGGCGCCAAAATAGATCTGTGCCCCGGGCGCCATCATACCTAGTTACGCCACTGCACCCATGGGTTTCGGGAATGAGGGATGGATGACCAATGCTGCAGGGCAGATCCTCTGGGACTGTTGGTATTGCAGCTGAGATGGTGTGCTCTCCACGGGTAGAGCGGAGGACCCCAGGGCAGTTGACACAGTCTATGCAAGGGATAAGAATCGGTGGGGTGCGGGACTGGCGGCACGGTAAATAACTGCTGGACAAAAATGATGAAAGTTTCTTTAACCTCTACTTGATAGTTGATGAGACAAACGGGGCACTGGTAACAGATGGTAGTATAGATCATGGCAGCTGGGAAGCAATTGTGGATCCACCTAGCCAGGTGGGTCAGAGGCCTTCCTTCTGCACGGTTCAATTTGGCCCTCGTTGCCTTTGCCCGTTGGGCAGGCAGCTCAAGCTTATTCCAGGTATCGTGGCGTCTCAAGGCTCTCATAAGCTGCTTTGCCGCCAGGTGTTGAATGGGGCCACAGGACTTGCAATCCTCTGCCTCTGGATTTAGCTGCCAGGACAAATGTACCTGCACAACCACGGACTCCGGCATCCGGTTTCTAGCGCTTTCCTCCAGGGCGAGCTCGGTCACAGCTCCACTCCCAGGTTCTCCTCAACTCTTCTGTCTCACTAGCTGTCCTCTGTCCTGGGATGAGCTCCAACCTGCTCCAGTCCCCAGGACATCAGACTGATCTTCATCAGTACTGCACCGTACTGAACTGACTAACCCCTCCCCCAGACCAGAATTTATAGGGAAGGTCCCCTGAAACCGGGTTCAGAGCTCCCCCTTCTGGTCTGGAGTCAGGACAAGTGTTGGATGATGGTGTTACCTTCCAAGGGGAACCCTTCTTGCTTCTCGGCATGACATCACCCCGGTGGCAACTGGACCCCTGGGGTGTCACATGGACACCACAGGATCATATGTGCACACAGTCCAAGGTGACTCCCTCTGCTTCATTACAGGAAATCTTCTGTCAGGGGTTTTGTCTGAATCACGTATTTCAGAGATTTAAATGTAAACCCTGATGCCTACAACCTGCCATGAGACCCAGGAGACCGCCCCATACCTGACATTCCCCCATCCTACTGTATCCTAACCCGCCCCTCATAGACTGTGAGTCCTCGTGGAAAGGGTCCCTGCCCCTCCTGTACCTGTACGTCCTGATCGCCTAGATTTAGTGTACTTGTTCTTGTCTCCCTTATCCTCATGCAGAGCGCCATGGAACCTAATGGCGCTATATAAATAAATAATAATAATAATAATGTACAGTAAGTGCTCAGCGTAAATATGGGCCAAGCCTAAGACCCTGTGCCCATGCTGCACATTTGTATGGTGTATTTGTAAAAATGTGCAGCAAATTTACATGGTATTGGCCGGCTACTGAAGTCAATGTGACAGCTTATTAGTTGCAGATTTTTACAGAACATGATATTTTTTTTGTTCTTTATTTTGTGATTTAAAAAAAATATATTTTTACATTTTGTATTTACCTTTTTTTTACTTAATTTCGCTATGGGACTTTACCTTTTATTAGTCCAATCACTGGTCTAATATATTGCCATGCACAAACAAGGTAATACACTGCACCTGTCAGTTTTAGGGTACCTTTACACGCCGCAATATCTGCTGGGAATCCTGACGGCGATATATCGCCCTGAAACTATCGCCGTCAAATTGCCTCCCAATTGCTGCGTCTAATTGGGGAATGTGGCGGCGATAAGTCGCCTGTCGCCTGGTTCCTGTTTTCAGAGCACTGCTCCAAAATCAGAGGCAATCATGATTTCCCGTAGGTGTAGCACAGCGTGCTGGAGTCTGCGCCCCGTCTGCGATGAATGGTGGTGGCTACTGTGTTCCCATTGGCTGTGAGTTGAATGGGCGCCATATTTGAAGAGCTGTCCGTTCAGCAACACATACATCTTTAATTGCGTCATGTATTAGCCAGCCTTCCAGAGCAGGCTGACCAATCATAACGCTATTGCTTTGTCCAATGAGCGTGTTTGGGGCGCTGTGTAAACCAGTCTGGCACGCCTATGTTCTCGCCGCGCTGAACATGTACGCCCAGATTGCTTTGGGGATTGAGGCGTGTGAAGTGACGAAGGAAGTTGACCGGATTGGTTCTGTTGTGGGTGAGGCGATTTCTGGGGTGACGCATCGCCTTAGGTTGAGGGCGAAATTACGGCGTGTAATTGCGCCATCGGCGATCTGAGGCGACCATGAAAAACGTGCACGAGCACGTTAGATCGTCTCATATCGCTACCAGATATTGCGGCGTGTAAAGGTACATTTAGGGTACATTTACACACAGAGATACATTGCTTGCAATTCACTGGTTGCAGTGAAATCATGAACACATTGTTCCATTTGTACACGGCAACAAAATAGAGCAATGTGTCTATGATTTCACTGCAACCAGTGAATTGCAAGCAATATATCTCTGTGTGTAAAGGCACCCTTAGGGTACCTTTACACGCCGCAACCAGAGGAGACATTTTTGGCGGCGATATTTCTCGCTGGAATTATCACCGCCAAATTGCCTCCTTATTGCGGCGTGTATTTCGGGAATTTGGTGGCGATAAAACCAATGTCGCCTGGTTTAGATTTTAGAGCACTGCTGTAAAATAGAAAACCAAGCGACATTAGTTTTATCGCCACCAAATTCCCAAAACACACGCCGCAATAAGAAGGCAATTTGGCAGTGATAATTCCAGCGAGAAATATCGCCGCCAAAAATGTCTCCTCTGGTTGTGGCATGTAACGGCACTCTTACACATCACATCATTGCATGCAATTTCACTTGCAATTTGCTGGTTGCAGTAAAATCATGGACACATTATTCCATTTTGTACACGGCAACAAAATAGAACAATGTGTCCATGATTTCACTGCAACCAGTAAATTGCAAGGGAAATTGCATGCAATGTTGGGACGTGTAACGGTACCCTCAAGGTCCTAACTGCCTTCTTTAGAGAAATGGCTCTAGTTTGCAGTCATGAACAAGGTAATGTAAATTACTTATTTGTTATGAAAAAAAAATTTGAATCTGAGAGTCCTCAGAGAGTACTTTTAACGGCTAAGGCTGGTTTCACACTACGAATTTTGTAGTTCCGATTTTTATCGGACAGCTTCGGATCGGTTTTGGCCCCCATGCAGCCCTATGGGCATCAGACCGAATCGGATGTGCACTAAATGGCATCTGATTTCGTCCAATCCGATTCTGTCCGATTTTGTCCAATTTCTTTAAAATAAAATCGGACAAAATCGGATTGGACCAAATCGGATGCCATTTAGTGCACATCCGACCCAATCCGATGTTTTTAACATGGGGCCCTATGGAGCAGGGTCCGAGGAAACATCTGATGTGTCCTCGGACCCGATTTTACTGTACTGAGCATGCTCAGTACAGTAAAACTGCTCCTAACTGGGAAAGCAGGGGTTAAAAAAAATAAATATGTATGCTCACCTGTCCCCGAGGTCCCCGCGGTCTCCCGAATGGTCCCGCAGGCTCCCTGTGTCCTCGCAGTGTCCTCCCGGTGTCTCCAGAGGTCTTCTTCTTCTGAACAGAACCTGCCGTGACGTCACAGTCACGTGACCATCGGTTACACCATGTTAACAGGCGGTCACGTGATTGTGACATCACGGCAGGTCCTGTTCAGAAGAAGAAGACCTCTGGAGACACCGGGAGGACACCGCGAGGACACCAGGAGCCTGTGGGACCGTGGGGGAGACGGTGGGGGCCTCAGGGACAGGTGAGCATACATTGTTTTGGTTTTTTTTAACCCCTGCTTTCCCAGGAGCGATTTTTCTGTCGGAATCGGATGCCTATTTGGCATCCGATTCCAGGCATTAGAAAAGAGCCGATGCTGTCCGATTTTATCGGACAGCATTGGCTCCCTTAAAAATCATAGTGTGAAAGTAGCCTAACTGAAAAGATGGTAATAAATAGTTCCAGACAACTCAGGTCTCATTTTCGGGCATGGTATAACATGAAATCTGACGAGTCGCATATTTATACTAAACATGATTTTTTCTTAAGGCCACTTTACACACACCAACTTATCTGTCCAACTTCTGACCAACTTACTGGTTGCAGTGAAATCATGGACACATTGCTCCATTTTGTGACTGTGTACAATGGAACAATGTGTCCATGATTTCACTGCACCCCCAGCAAGTTGGTCAGAAGTTGGACAGATAAGTTGGTGTGTGTAAAATGGCCCTTAGGGTACCTTTACACGCCGCTACTGGAGGATGGATACAACCAGCTACTTCACGTGCACGAGCACGCACAAACGGTTACAAACGGTCAACGCACCATCTTCACACGCCGCCACAAGCTACGCTATGCTACATCTATCTCTGGATACACCGCCGGGTGCCATAAGTCACCTTCTGTAGCTCACCGTACCTCATTTACACACCGCTACAACAAGCTAATAAGGGCGGACCTGGTGCAGCAGGGACAGTACATAGGCGTGCCACAATTGTGGATTCCGAGACGTCCGTACGCTGATAGGACAAAGCAATAAACCCATGATTGGCCAGGCATCGCAGGAGGCTGTTTAATGCATGACGCTCGAGCAATTGTGTAGTGTGACTGGTCAGCTCCTTAAATATGCCGCCCTATGCAGCGTCTACCAATCGTAACGCAGGAGCTTCCACCAATGATCGCTGAAGGGGGGCGGTATCCCGGAGCCTGTGTCACGCCCCAGCTACATACCAGGTACATTGCCTGGTGTCGACACATCCCTTCTGTTGCTTCTTTACACGCCGATACAGCTCACTACAATCGCCTGTGTAGCCACCTGTTTCCGGGCAGTGCTCGGAAACAGATGTATCTGTTGCCGGGTGCCTCCTACCGTCTCTACACGCCGCTACTACGAGGTATTTTGACGCTACAAGCTACATTTGTAGCCTGTAGCTGGTTGTAGCCACCCGCCAGTAGCGGCGTGTAAAGGGCCCCTAAGGGTTCATTCAGATGCACAGTTTTTGCAGCATTTTTGCAGAACAGGAGCTGTCTTCAAAAAATGCACCAAAAATCGAATCATCTGTTTTTTTGCTGCATTTTGGGTTCTGCGTTTTTTTCTGTGTTAAGGGTCCGTTCACATACTGCTTATTTGCCGCATATTTTTCACATGAGTGCTCTTGCAGTTTTTGTAGCCAAAACCAGGAATGGCTAATTAAAACCAGCAGTGGGTGATAAATACAGACGTGGAGCATTTGTTTCTATTAGGCCGGCTTCACACCACGGCCAGATCCGATCCGGGGCTGTCAAGGGTGAACCTGACAGCCCCAGACTGGATCTCGACACAGAACCGGAGGGCCAAATATGCCTTCCGGTCCGGTGTGCAGCCGGATGACTCAATTGCAGCTGCAGCTGCTGATAATTCAGGACCGCAGCTCGCTCCCTGAACTGTCAGCAGGGGACAGCTCCGTGGTGCTGAAGTTCAGCGCACAGCGGCGCTGAGCTTCAGCACCCGGCGTTCGGCTCTCGGATGCAGCTCCGGTGCGACCTGGCGCCATAGACCCCCATGTTAGGGGGCGCCGGATCGCACTGGACCAGGAGGATCCGGGAGGATCAGCTTTTTTTCCCCCAAACACAAAAATACTGCTTGCTTCGATTTTGTGTCCGGAAGAAAAATCTGATTCCTCCCAGATTCTCCCGGACACATGGAAACTGGATGGCAGAGAGCTGCCATTCGGCTCCATCTGGCCCCATAGGATACTATGGGGCCAAAATCCGGACCAGGGCTGTCCAGTTTACACCGGACAGCCCTGGATCGGATTGTGCCGCGGTGTGAAGTCAGCCTTATGGTGGGTTTACACGTTGCGATATCGTAGTACGATTTCAATGAAAAGTCACGTGGTTCGATCGTTGGAGCTGATATCGTTCCTGCGTTGTATGGTGTGAACGTCCAATACGATGCAGGAACGATGTCAATGCGATATCGGGGATTGAATGAGCGTGCTATTCAATGCCCCGATATCGCATTGACATCGTTCCTGCATCGTATTGGACATTCACACCATACAACGCAGGCATGATGTCGGGTCCAACGATTGAACCACTTTTGATTGAAATCGTACTACGATATCGCAACGTGTAAACCCGCCATAATGGTTCACGTGGTTCAGGCGTTGCCGCTGATATCGTTCGTGCGTCGTGTGATGTAAATGAGCAATGCGACGCCAGAACAATGCAAAAATGATATCGTTTTTGAATTGTGCTTGCTCTCTAACTGTGCAATATTGGCTTGATGGTCTGGCAGGATCGTGCTGTGTGACAGTGCAACTACGATTTGGAGCGCAACTTCCCCTATTCACTCCCATGTTAAATGGTCGTTCCCTGGGTCACTCGTACACAACGCGAATGAAGGGGGCGTAGACATCGCAGTTGCGTAACCTGACGATATCTCCCTGTGTAACCTCTCCTATGCGATCTTGGACTAATGCCAAAAACGTGCGCGCTCCCGTGCCGTTGTATACAATATCATAACGATATTGCGACATGTAAAGCGGCCATTACTGTTCATTTGATTTTGGCATAAAAGCTTTTCTCTTTTATATTTGTTGGAGTGTTTTCTTTGCTGTCTGTCCCCTAGAATATACAATATTGTTATTTCTCCTTCGCATCATTGGGGGACACAGGACCATGAGCACACGCCCCCCTTAATCGAGCAGCCAACCACAAAACGGCCATGCTGCATTGGCCCTCTCCAAGCCACACCCCAAAAATGGCGCGAAACTTGGACAAAGAATTTATGTGCAGCACAGAGCACGGCCTGCACACTGCTGCACCACGTCCCCAAAACGGACTGTGTGTAGCTGGGCCATATGGGTGCGTTTGTTCTGGCAGGAAGCAGTGTTGAATGCCATAACAGCCCGACTACTGAGATAGGGGCTAATGTAAGAGGCTGGGCATACACTGTGCAAACCTGTGTGAACTTCGCCCTATATGAATCCCATTCTGTTTGCAGGACAACCAGTGGTCACTCCCTCTGTGAGAAAGGAGGTTGCTAGTGTTTGGGGGCTGGTGTCCTGCATTTATGATGCCTTTTTTATAACCTAGGCAAAGCTGCACACAGCACTGAGTGTAATGGTCGTCTGACCTGAATTTGCTATGGTAAGGAAAGTAATTTTCTATTTGTGTCCTTTGCTCACTTTAGACATGAATTTAGTGGATAGGACTTGTGACGTGTGGGGAGCCATGTAGTGGCTCACAAGCTTAAGTGTTTTGGACCAAAAGACAAACCAATACCCCACAATTTGCTATATGATATGGGTCCCTATGCACTTGTGGCGCCCCTCACCGAGTGCGTCACAGGAGGGTATTGCAGCCACAAATGCAGCAGCAATATTCTCTGACCCAGCAATCACACAGTTAACTCAGAGATCAATACCCTACATGCATCACCTAGCATAGAGGGCCAATCAGGTCCTGGTGGGCGGAGTGTAGTGGTAGTGTGTAGTGGAAGTTTAGTACAATTAGTGAGTAGTCAAAAAAAGAACTCTCCGAGCAACGTAGGAGAAGGAGCCAAACCAACGAGCTCTACAACCTAGGAGAGGGGGTTGCACAGTTCCATGCGGCCCCCTGGCCACCTTCCCTGGTCGTCTCCCTACCATCACCCGGGCATCAACATGCGGGTCCGAAATCATCACGTGCCTATCTACAGCCGATTTGCTGGTACCGAAGCTAGCAGCAGTTCAGCTCTGCTATGCGAACCAGAGGAGTGGAGGGACCGCTCTCCAGGAGCACCCCACCATCGCCAAATCCAGTCGTGTAACCAGCGGTGTACCCACCAAGGGACCCAAGGCTCCCCAAAGCATCCGGAACATATACCCCGGATAGGGCATTCAAGCAGCCTCCCCGTACCCGATCTGGTATTCCTGGGTGACAACGGCACAGTACTTAGTTAGAATGGAGGAACACCGCGGATCTCTGAGAACACACTGGTCATTGCTGAGTCCACCCGGTCCACTACCTACAACCTGTATACCATGTACTGCCTGCTGGTTACAGTAAAGAACCCGTTGCAGAGACTTACATTGTCCGTGCCTTCTTATGAACTGCTTATCCGCGCATTAAGGTAACCCCAGCTGCCTCACAACATCTTGTGCAGCTTATGGCTCCGGGGATCACCGCTCAGCCTGTGGGGAGCGTTCCATTTTGCTGCATTCCATCCCCCGGAGGCCCCGCAGCTCCAGTAAAGTTACCGGAACACTCCATAGGTGGCGTCACGAAACAATTAACCCCTTAATCTGTTCCCACAAGACGTCTCTTCATTTTGATCTGTACCACCGGGCCCCACTACCGGCAGGCGCGGTCCATCCGTGACAAGAAGGAGGAAGAGAAACACCTGTCTAAACCGGAGTCCCGGCCACGGTGAGTCACACTGATTGGCCAATGTCAGAAATGCTGTCAGGTCTTCATTAATGAAGGAATATATTCAAACATAAACAGTTATTACCAAAAGCGTTGGAGCCCTTGAAATTGTTCAAGAAAACTAAGTATTTTCCCAGAAAATTATTGCAATCACAAATGTTTTGTTAGGCTGCTTTCACATCAGCGTTTTGCGATGATCGCGGCAGTTGCGGTGAAAAAAACGCAACTGCCGCGATTACCGCATAACGGCCGCACTTGCGGTTCACTTGCGGCAAGCCCCATACAATGTCTATGGGGCTTGCGGCAGGTGCGGCAAGTGCATTATCGGTACTTGCGGCAGGTGCGGACGCGAAAAAACCGTGGTATACCGCGGTTTTTTCGCGGCCGCACCTGCGGCCAGTGCCAAAATTGCACTTGCCGCACCTGCCGCACACTTACCGCAAGCCCCATAGACATTGTATGGGGCTTGCCGCAAGTGTGCCGCGATCACGGCAGTTGCGGTTTTTTCACCGCAACTGCCGCGATCAGGGAAAAACGCTGATGTGAAAGGACCCTTATACATGTTTTTTTTCTTTGTGTGAATTGGAACAACACACAAAAAAAACTGAGGAAAACTTAATATTTGGTTGTATACCCTTTGGCATAAATAACTGCAATCAATCGCTTCCTATAACCGTCAACAAGCTTCTTACACCTCTCAACTGGAATTTAGGACCACCTTCCTTTGGCAAACTGCACCAGGTCTCTCATATTTGAAGGGCACCTTCTCCCAACAGCAATTTTAAGATCTCTCCACACATGTTCAATGAGAGATAGATCATTGCTGGCCACTTCAGAACTCTTCAGCACTTTAATTCCGTCTATTTTTTGTGCTTCTTTGCAGAATGTTTGGGGTCATTGTCTTGTTGGTAGACCAATGACCTAGGACGCAAGCCAAGCTTTTTGGCTCTGGGCACTAAATTGTGACCCAAAATCCTTTAATAATCTTCAGATTTCATAATGCCTTGCACACAGTCAAAGCACTCAGTGCCAGAGGCAGCAAAACAACCCCAAAACATCTTTGAACCTCCACCATATTTGACTGTAGGTACAGTGTCATTTTCTTTTGTAGGCCTCATTCAGTTTAACAGTAGAATGATGTGCTTTACCAAAAAGCTCTATTTGGTCTCATCTGTCCACAACAATGCTTTCCTAATAGGATTTTGGTTTACTCATGTACATTTTGGCAAACTGCAGTCTAGCTTTTTATGTCTGTGTCATCAGTGGTGTCCTACTGGTTCTCCAGCCATAGCGTTTCATTTCAAATGTTGACAGATAGTTTGTGCTGAGACTGATGCGCCTCATATGTCCATATGTCCATACACATTGGGCTAATGTTGGACAAACCTTCCAATATTGATTAATTCAACCGACACTAATGTATATGGTGTTGCTGGCTAAGTGATCATCGGATATATCCAATTTTGAACCACCAACCACGTTGTTCTCTCAGAGATAAGCTGCCTGTAGAGATGTTTGGCTGAACAAGCAATCCTGCGTAAAGGAAACATGCCAAGATGGCTGTTGACAAACGATTGGCAGAAGCATTGTTTGGCCTACAGGCTTCTAATGTGGCTTAAAGCATAACTGTAATTTTTATTTTTATTTCATAAATCAATAGTACACATGAAAATAAGCAACACTGTAATTATCTTATTAGAGAAATTTGCTTCTTTCTCTGCCAGAATTGATCAGTCATTATCAAAATTCTCAATTCTGAGATAAAATCTGTATTCAGTGAAGACTTTCCCATTACTGAGTTTGGAGATAGCAGATGTTACCAGTGAGATTCTATGTAGATAGAAGAGGGGGAGTGGCTATGCCTCTATCTCCTCCCTCTGCCTCTAGCTATTTCCTCCCCCCAGCATCATATACAATCTCCTATCTCAGTAAGGGCCCCGTTACATGGTACGAGATCGTGAATGATATCGCTCAAAGGTCACGGGTTTGAAACGACATCGCTAGGACGTCGTTGTGTGTAACATCGAGATACGACTACGATAAATCGTTGGATTGTTGATGGCAGATTTGAAAACATGTTCTCAAATCAAACGATCCTAGACCAGCCAATCTGCTGCATCGTTGTGTGTGACACCGCGATACCAATGTCGTTCACGACTTCACCCATTCACAACAGTGAACAAGTATCGTTCGCTGGGTTGTGTGAACGATAGCTGCTCACTACATCGTTGGTGCATCGTCCACGATATCTAGACATGTCACATCTCACCAATGATGTCAAAAAGATGTCCTAATGACCGCGCGCCCATGAGATCGTTAGTGATATCTTAATGACATTGAAGCGTGTAACGGTACCTTAATGGGAAAGTCTTCACTCAATACAGATTTTACCTCAGAAGTGGGAATTTTGATCATGACAGATCAATTTTGGCAGAGAAAGGAGCAAATTTGTCAAATACAGTATACTACAAAATTACTTATTTTCATGTGTACTATTGATTTATGCAATAAAAATGAAAACATTGATTACACTTTTAGTTACTACTGCAATATCCAGTCTATCAGTGGGTCTGCTGATCCACACTAAACACCCTCAAATTTAGGGCTATTGAGTTTGGATCAGAAGAGCCCTGATCAGTCTGACATTGCTGTTGGGACTTAACTTTTGAATGTTAGATATCTGAAACTGGCATTACTAGTGTGTATGAAGTTTATGGGTTATCATGTGTTAAAATTAACCATTTCCTTTCAATCAAGAGAAAGTGAAGTCAGCACAGACGAGAACAGCATTGTACAACAGATTGTGTTCTCCCTCCTCCTGTATGTAAACCGCAGGGTTTTGAAGTAGATAAAAATAGCATTAGAGGAATGCATGACGGTTTGGGACGGAGTCTGTGAAGTTACTGCTGTCTTTAATTTTTTAGACTTTGAACTCCCTGTTGGCATTTGTTTCAAGTTAGAGTCTTGGATTATTAGTTCTGCGGAAACTAAAGTGTTAATTTCATCTGTATATCGAGTTGACAACATTATACGCAAAACTGAATTGTTTAATGGAATTTATATCCCATTAAAGGAGAAGATTTTAGAAGTTAAATAAACATGCCTTAACCAATTTGCGGAGCCAATAAAGAATGGAATATAATGTATGTGCTGTATGACTTAGACCCCTCTCCTGGTGGTCACAAGAGTAACACAGTCATCTGGACGTTGGCATCATGATCACATTATTGTTGGTAACGTGAACTGATGTGGAAAATACATCATACACTACCAATACTGATGTTCACGCCAGTTTCCTTGTGATAAAGCTTATTTTATTAATTCTGCAGCATAAGTATAAGCATGGTAATGGGAGCTCAGGGTACAATCACGTATGCCTAATTGCAGCATTGTTTTCACAGTGGAAATTCACTGAATCAAGAAGTATCTGAAGACAAATTTTTAGCGGCCGTCACACACTACGATATCGCGAAAGATATCGCTTGAACGCGCCAGATTTAACATCGCGTGAACGATGTCTCTGCGTGTGACGGCAAGATACGACAAGCGAGAATTGATGAAATCGCAAAATCGAGATCTGAGCTCCGGAGCTCAGATCTTGCGATGAGCGATTTCACGATCTGTCTCATCGTGGTGTATAACACCACGATGAACGATCTCCCAGCGGCAGAGCCTATGCTGGGAGATGGTAGCTATGGTACACGTCGGGTTACTATGCGACGCCTAGTAACCCGATGTGTACCATAGTAACCAGCGATCTCGCTGGTCCACATCGCTGGTGAGTCTGTCTGTGTGACAGCTCACCAGCGATGTGAGCGATATCATTAGCGATCGCGCGTGCACGTGATCGCTTACAATATCGCTAGCGATATCTTAGTGTGTGACGGCCGCTTTTCAAAGATTTTATGGACCGATGAGATGAGAGTGACTCTTGATGGACTAGATGGAGCCTGTGACTGGATCACTAACGAGGTAAACCGCTACTTCGACTTAAGCGCCAGAAAAGTGGAGGTAGTGTACTGCTATGGGCTGAATTTATTAAAGATGAGCTAATTGGACCTTTATGGATTAAAAATGGACCCAAAGTCAACTCCCAAACCTACTACCAGTTTTTAAAAGACACTTTCTTCAAGCAGTGGTACAGAAAGAAGTCTGCATGTTTTAAGAAAACAATAATTTTTAAGCAGAACAATGCTCCATCTTATGCATCGCAATACTACAGTGCTCGGCTATTCAGTAAGGCATTAAAGAATAATGACAATTCCCCTTCCTTATCTGACGTAGACCCGATTAAGAACTTGTGAGCCCTTCCTAAACAGAGATTTGCTGCCTAAAAAGTTGAAAAAAGATTAAGAAACTAACAGACTCCATTAATGGAAGGCCTGCAATTGTTATTGAAAAGATGTAAGGTTATATTTGTCACTGATATTATTTTTTAAATATGATAAATTAATTTTTTGTACATTTTGAGTTGTTTGGTTATTATTCTCATTTTAAGTGATGAAAATAAACAGTTGAAATGGGAACATTTACTTTTTTCTCTTTTAGGCTGGGGTCACACACACAGATATCTGGACAGATATTGTACACAGATCTCTGGTTGCAGTGAAATCATGGACACATGGTTCCATTTTGTGGCTGTGTACAAATGGAGCAATCTGTCCATGATTTCACTGCAACCAGAGATCTGTGAACAATATCTGCCCAGATATCTGTGTGTGTGACCCAGCCATAGTTGTATAATAATTCTGCACACATAAATGTTCTACTGAGGCTGGTTTCACACTGCGGTTTTTCACTGATCAGGTTCGATCAGGTTTGTGTGCCAAAACCAGGAGAGGAACCAGGAGAGGAACTTGCAGAGAAAAACTATAATTTTTTTTTGGAGTCACTCCTGGTTTTGAAACACAAAACTTGATCGAACCTGACCTGATCTGACCGCAGTGTGAAACCAGCCTAAGGCAGCCGTCACACGCTTCAATTTCCTGCACGATATCGCTTAAGTGATCTGCTTTTTGATCGCTTGAGCGATATCGTTTGTGCATCGCTGCGTGCAATCAAGCGATTTTACAATGTAAAATCGCTTGATCGCTACATCGCAGATTGGTGAGCCGGAGCTCATATCAAGCGATAAACGCTTGATCAATCTGCCTCATCGTGGTGTGTGACACCACGATGATCCATCTCCCAGCGGCAGAGCCTATGCTGGGAGATGGTATCTATGGTAAACGTCGGGTTACTAAGCGACGCGCGGCGCCTAGTAACCCGATGTGTACCATAGTTACCAGCAATCTCGCTAGTCCACATCGCTGGTGAGTCTGTCTGTGTGACAGCTCACCAGCGATGTGAACGATATTGATAGCGATTGAGCGTGCACGTGATCGCTAACAATATCGCTAGCGATATTGAACCGTATGACAGCTGCCTTAGAAAGACAAATCATCATTTTTACTTACTAGATATTTAAGTTTCACGTTTATTAACCTCTTGTATTGACTGATAGCACTGGAGTTCAACAATAGAATTAAACATTAAAAATATAAATGTCTTAATTAAGGCCACTTTACACACACGGATATCTGTGTCCAACTTCTGAACAGATCTCTGGTTGCAGTGAAATCATTTGGCTGTGTACAAATGTAACAATGTGTCCATGATTTCAATGCAACCAGAGATCTGTTCAGAAGTTGGTCACAGATATCTGTGTGTGTGTAAAGTGGCCTTAAGGCTTTGTGCCTATATATCTGAATTAAATCTGCATCTTCTGGCAAGGAAAACTGTATGGCAAAAATGCTTTGTTGACACAATTTGGTGCATTTTTTGGAGCGATTTGTCATGCATTTTGTTTATTGAAGTGAAGAGATGGGTGAATCCGCAGATGTTTGGGTCACTGGATCTGGCCGTACTTAATAAAAACACTGGGTTCAGGACCCACTTGACCTGGACTTGAGACCAGACTCCAAACCCCATACAAGTTTTTGGGGACCAGAACTAAATGGTAGCTAGGGGGCAGCAAAAGGAATAAAAAGGGGGCTTAGGGCCCTTTCACATCAGCGTTTTTTGAAATTTGCGGCAGATGCGGTGAAAAAACCGCATCTGCCGCAATTGCCGCATAACCGATGCACTTGCGGCGCGGTTGCGGTAATCCCCATAGAAAATATAGGGGGACTTGCGGCAGGTGCGGCAAGTGCGGTTTTGCTCTTGCGGCAGGTGCGGCAGCGAAAAAAACCGCGGTCATCTGCCGTAAATTTCAAAAAACGCTGATGTGAAAGGGCCCTTAGAGTGTTAAATCATACTTGCCAGTCTCCACACTGCCCTTACACTTCTCATGCTCATTAAACCTGATGAATACTCACTGCACTGCATCCCCCGCCCACGCTCTGTGACAGCATCTGTGATTGGTTGTCCAGACATGTAGTAGCTGTCTGTGTCCCCAGAGTATAAGAATCAGGTAGATAAGAGAAGAAGCATGTATACATGACCGGGATCAGGGAAGTAAGAAAAACTCTCAAAATGAGTAATCAAAGATTTATTTATTATATACCAAAAAAAGAAAGCAACAATACCAACAGACATTTAAAAACAATTAAAAGGTGGAACAACCACCTAAGGAGACAGTGGTCCTATAATAATGCATGCATCTAACCACTCTTTAATATGATGAAAATAACAAAAATAAGAGTGGGAGGAAGATCGGGGACCCAATAGTGGATCTAGGGCTATGCTGTGGAAAAAAACCTTATCACAAAATCTCAAAAACACAGTATCCAAATGAGACCATATATAAAAGGCTATCAGTAGCAATGCAGAGTAAAATACAATAGATATCAAAAGGATTATAGCTATAAGACCCAAAAGAAAGTCACAAGGAAACTACAACCTCATGAACAAGACGGGGGTATATTTATGACCGTGGGCCCTAAAGAATAACCACAAACCACCTACAGAGTGGAGCATTCAATTATGTGTATCACCTGCAAAGCGATGATAGAAGCAGGGTACTGTTATGAATAGGTTCACAGGAACCAGAGTTTAAACCACCTGTGGGAAAGGAATATATCAGCATACCCTGAAAAGGAAAAAAGTCAATAAATGAATAAATCAATGGAAGGCTGGTGCACAAGCCGTGCAGCAGCATCCAATAATGATAAACAATGCCCCCATTTTCCAAAGGACCAGACTCACAAAAGGCCCGCTACCCGACACGTATCGCCGCCTATAAGACAGCTTCCTAAGGGGAGGAAGCTGTGTTAGGTCTGCTTTCTGCCATGTTTTATATCCAAGTCATAAGAGTATAAGAATAAATAAATTAAAAAAATAGTGTTGGGTTTCCCTCAATTTTGATAGTCAGCCAAAAAAAAGCACATGGCTGGGGATTGGTATTCACACCCTGGGGAGGCCCATAGTTATTGCTCTCCAGGCTAAGAATAGCAGCTGGCAGCCACCCCAAGAAATAGCAAATCCATTAGATGTGCCATTCCTGGTGCTTTACCCAGATCTTGATTGCCCTGGTGTGGTGTCAATCAGAGTAATATAAGGGGTTAATGACAGCTCTTAGATGACAGCTGTCACCAAGCCCTGGATTGGTGATGTTAGGGTCTCTATATTACCCATCCTGTAAATTAATGGTTAAGAAAAACAGACAGATAAAAATCCTTTATTTAAAATGAAAAACACATACACCCTCTTTTACCGATTTATTAACCTCAAACATACCCTTGTGCTCCGAAAGTAATGCACAACTAAGGTCACTCAATGTTGCCCAACTCTGCTAGATTCAGACCTTGCGTTGAGCGGTGACATTAAAGTCACCGCCCAGCATGAGGTCCAGTACAGAATGAAGGCTCTGGCAGCCATGGCTGTGAGACTGGTGAGGTCGCCTGAGTTCACATCTGGAATACTGGGGTACCCCAACTGTGACCTCACGGACTGCACCATTATCACAGCCGTGGACGTCAGAGCCATCATTGTTTGTGCAAGTTCTGGCACAGAATGATGGTTCTAACAGTGAAAAAAATTGGCAAATAATGAAACTAACGATTACTAATGTTAACGGAAACCAAGGTATTACTGTGTATAAAAAATGTGTTTATTGTAAATTGTATAGAAATAACTTTGTTCTCCATCTGTAAACTTTACATTTGACACCAGTTGTGGTGTTCTAATGTAAATTTTTGCATGTGCCTGTTAATGAATCATCCAACAATATTGTTTAAGAATCACTAAATTAAAGAAGCAGATAAAACTTCTGGGAGAATTACCAAAGTTTTTATATTCACTGACTCTTTCCTTTCTAAGAACCTTAAAGTGTTTGTCGAGGCTTGGGTTTCATGTTGGCAGCGGATCATTCAGGATACTCTCAAAGCGTGATGACAACAAAACAGAGCTTTAATTAGCAATAAACAGGTACAGATATGATAGGCTTTGTGGAATCAGGAATATACTGTACATATATTAAGTGTCCCTGTGCAGCATCAGCAGGCTGCTTCACCTTTCATGCACAGACACAGGAAACTGGGTACAGTCACATGGTCTTTTCTGTGTGTGAGCCTCAGGAAGCCTTTTTTTTTTATCTAACTTTATAGACAATACACCAACCTAGCAATAGATCACTTACATACACAAGTATAGAGTTGTTGCACTAAACATATTCCAACAGTTCATGTCTGCTGTCACTTTGTTACTGCATGTCTATGAATCCTCACAGTGTATTATCACTGTCAGGATTCTCTGGTGCTCATTGCAATAACAGGCAGTCATGTCACCGCAGTTATGTGGTTTTCATATTTCCGGCCACATTCTGACTAGACATGTATGGCCATACTCTGTTCAGTTGCATTGAGAGAAGCCGCGCATGTCTAGTTGGCACATGACCCCATGTATGCAAATCGCCTACCTGCTGACACGTGCCCACATGCTCCCAGTGGTGGCACCAGCGAATCCTCACACTGCATCCCTCTGAAATGCTTCAGTGTTTCAAAGAAAAAGTTGTTAGACGTTCTGGCCAGGGATTATAGCCGGAGGCAAGACTGGTCCATTGCAACCCCCTACCCATTTTTTCAGAGCTGCTGAAGGTAATTGAAAGGTCTCCAATAGAAAGATGTTTGTCAACCACCTGGAGTGGCACTGGGAAAAAGACGGCCTGTGGCACCACTGGACTAGTCTTGGCTCCAGCTTTGGTCCTCGGCCATAACTTCTCTATGTTTTTTAGATAAATAATCACTTTACTGCAGTCATGCAGCCTGGCTCTGATTCATGCAGCCTGTGGCTTCAGCAACATGAATCAGCTAATAGGTTCCCTTTAAAAGACTATTTTAACAGCAAGAAAGTTCTCAAAATATTGCCAATGTTCAAATGTTGAAATTCCTCCAAGACATAATTGCTTCCAGATCTATTATTGAACATGTGGCATTGGAAGCCTATTTTAAGTCCGCAATACATATTTGTACAACTTGTTTTTTTTAATGATGGCTATACAGCTAAATATATCCTACACACAGAGCTAATAATTCTCGACATCCAGTAGTCCCATTTTTTATGAGGAGCTCAGAGGAGCTTTGAATACATCTTTGAAACAGTAGACAGAAAGAAGAGGACTTGCTGCCACCACTTGAGTATAGTCATATAGGTGGGTATCAATTTTGCTCCAGTCTGTGGCATTAATTAGTTTTACCACTTCATAGGTAGAGACATAACCACGTAGCCCTAAATCTTAATAAAACTTTGTGTAGCATATCCCACCCACTCAGCCAGCATCCCATCTCAACCTGTGGCCAATTCCTAATTAGAAGCATGTATGTATATATCTTTAATTAAATTCAGGCGTTTTCTTTTGGAACAGTAATCCTCGTCCTTTGCACCCTTTCAATGCTGAAAAAAAATAATTTACAAGTGTGTATGGCAAGGTAGGGGTTACGTGCCACAATTGCCAAAAGTAGCTAGCTGACTTTCCAAGTCTTTGCAAAGACCACAAAGCATGATGGGAGTCCTCTGGCATGTATCAAATTTAGTCCTTGATATTCCCAGTTATTGGCAGGAAGACAACATGTAAATATATCCTTACTAGGCTTTAAACTGGCTAACAAGCTTTACCGGACAGTGTGTGGCAGATTTATAGCTTCCACTCTGTACCTTAGAGAACTTCAAGTGTAAAAACACACACATGAGATTTTACCAGACTATGCGAATTACACATGAGATATTTCATTTAAAGAAGCATTCCCATTGAAGTTTGTAATGTATTGCAATCATCATATTATATAGCACTGTTTATTTACAATTGCTCATTTTTCCTTTCTATCCAGATACTTCTCTTTTACATTAGGTTTATGATATCACGTGATTAAAAACAGACTGGCTGAATCCTCCAAAACTCTATGTAGAAACAGAAAGTCTCTCTTTCCTTCATGAGTCATCACTGCAAAGTCCCTGACAGAGGGCGGGAGGAAGTGTGTGGCGCCCCACTGGTCAGTGCACCACAGTAGGGGTACTGCACCACAATAGAGTGTGCAGTATTCCTGTCATTGGGGAGTGTAAAGTCAACCTGAGGCTCCCACCACGGCATCCTTACACCTATACTAGGGGACCAATTGGCATCCTGTTACCAGGGTAACCGGTCCCTGGGGGGGAGAGTTAGGAGTAAGAAGAAAAGCGGGGAGTCACACAGTTGGATGTAGTCCGGACTGAGGAGCAAAGCAAGGAAGGAGCCCAAGAGAGAGGGGTTTCCCAGGGAGGGCACCTGAGAGAGAAAAGGGCGGCCTAGGAAAAGAAAGAGGAAACCCCGTGATGGACCTTCCATAGTCCGGGGGAATCTTAGTCCACCAAAGGAGTGCTAGCTCCGAGGAACGGTACAGGCGAGTTCACCACTGAGCCGTCGACATGGCCAGTCGTGGGTTAGTTCAGCAGCCCCGACATCCCTGTCCAGAACACGCAGCCCCGCCAGGATCACCCAACGGGCCTGGTAGCCAAGCGGGCTGCACAGGAGAGCGCAAGGAAAGTAAGGAGGCGCAAGTAAATGCAGGAGGATGTAGGATAGACAAAAGAAGGTATACTATGGGAGCCTCAAAGATACTTTACTCTCCGCAGTGACTACCCGGCCAGCTACCCATTCACAGACTGTGTAACCTGTAACCTGAAGTATCATCTGAACCAGTTCCAGTAAAGTTACCAGTATAGAGTCACAAGGCCTCCGTGTCTCCTTTCTGCACAAACCGCTGAACAGCTGCGCAGCCCACATCCGGCACTATGGTCAGATATGGTTAATGACAAGTACTCAAAGTCTCTTGGAGTTTGATGGTGCTATAGGAAAGTATCTTGTGATCCTCAATACGTTGTGTATAGAATCCAAGCACTCATACAGTTTCATAGATGCTTCAAAGTGATTAATTTGAAAACACAGATGTAGGATGTGACAGGCAGGTCAACATTTTGGCCGCCAATGGGCCTTGATCACAATGTCACTATGAACAAATAGAGAATGTACAATAAAAACCTTGTACAGTGTCCACACAGATATATATATAAAGAGTAATTACAATATTTACAGCGGAATCCAGTCTATGCGGGATTGAAATATCAAGTTACATGATTCTATTAGCTGGTTATCATATGGATACAGTAGTAATCTAAGGGCAAAATGACAAGGATCAAGGTATTCCAGAAAGAGTGGTGGAAGGGTCGAGAGAAAGAAATGGTTAAATAAGTACCTGCTAGTATTACAAAGAGCTAAACACACTTAGGTGGGTCTTTTGAGGTCAAAGTTGAAAAATAGGTTCGGTTGCACCTACAAAGAGATTCAGTATAAGTCCCCTGATTTTGAGTGTGGTCAATGACTTCCAAAAGTATAGTTATGTTGTATACATAGAAATATACCTGGGAGCTGGTATAGTGGAAAAGAGGAACTCTTGGTATACCCAAAAGTGATTCAGGCAAGTTAAGTCCAGTATTATGGAACTGCTAAGGTGAAGGAATCCAGATATACTCAACCAATCCTCATGTAAGAATCCCAGGTGCTGCCTGTGGATATAGATGTGCATTGGTTGTATTGTTGTGAATGGGGTTAGACTGCAGTCAAATGTTTGGTATTTATATGATATGGTGTTACCTCAAGTTAATCTCAGTGTATCCCCAATGTGTACTCTTACTGTGTAGAGAAAAAGGTCAGCTTGCTTCTTGATAGGTAAGTTACCTTTGGTACTATCTACTATATAATTGCCTAATCGTGTCTGTCGCCGAAATTACGCGCCTGCGCTCATTGGTTGTCGCCGCAGCTGCTGGTGAGGAGCGGGGGGGGTTGGTGGTGGGGGGTGCTAGCAGATGTCGGCGTGGGAGCGGGGGGGGGTGCTAGCAGGTGTCGGCAAGGGAGCGGGGGGACTCTGTACGTGATGCGGCTCCTACCTGCGTCGAGCTGCACATTGCTGTCCTGGGAGCAGGGGGCGGCAGAGGAGCAGGAAGCTTCCCTCAGTTAACCTCCTCTCCTCTGACACAGGGTCACGGGGGTTGGCTAGGGGCCCCCCTGCAGGCTTGAGGGGCCCCCTAGCCGGTCTGGGCCCTGGTGCAGCTGAAACAGCTGCACCACGGTAGGTCCGCCCCTGGCGCCGCATATGCAAAAGAGCTGCGGTGCGTGGCTCTCCTCACAGCCCCCCACTCCTACTGATGCCCGCTCCTGCCGCCCTGCCTGTGCGCTCCCCATGGCCCCCCACTCCTCCAGGCCCCCGCTCCTCTGGCCCCCCGCGGCCCCTGCTCCTCCACGGTAAAAATAAAAATTAAAAAATCCTCAGTGAGGATACTCACCTGTCCGCCAGTTCGCTCCACTTCCGATGCGTCTTCAAGCTCCTACAGGGCTTGAGGACCTGTCGTTGCCTGGGAAACAGATCAGCTGATTGGTCACATGACCGCTAACTGCAGTCATGTGACCGATCAGCCGATCGATTTCCCAGGCAACGACAGGTCCTGCCTTGGGAGCTACAAGATGCATTGGAGGTGGAGCGAGCCGGCTGATGGGTGATTATCCTCACTGCGTGGGCAAGGTAGGGGCAATGGAGGGGCCAGAGGAGCGATGGAGGGGTCAGGAGGAATGATGGAGGGCCAGGAGGAGCCAGGAGGAGTGATGCAGGGGCCAGGAGGAGTGATGGTGGTTCCAGGAGGAGCGTTGGAGGGCCTGGAGGAGCGATGGAGGGGCCAGGAGGAGCGATGGAGGGGCCAGAAGGAGCGATGGAGGGGCCAGGAGGAGCGATGGTGGAGCCAGGAGGAGCGCTGGAGGGGCCTAGGAGGAGCGTTGGAGGGGCCAGGAGGAGCGATGGAGGGGCCAGGAGGAGCAATGGAGGGATAGAAGGAGCGATGGAGGGGCCAGGAGGAGCGATGGTGGAGCCAGGAGGAGCGATGGTGGGGCCAGGAGGAGCGATGGTGGAGCCAGGAGGAGCGATGGTGGGGCCAGGAGGAGCAATGGAGGGGCCAGGAGGAGCAATGGAGGGGCCAGGAGGAGCGATGGAGGGGCCAGGAGGAGGCAGGAGGAGTAATGGAGGGTCCAGGAGGAGCGATGGAGGGGCCAGGAGGAGCGATGGTGGGAACAGAAGGAGTGATGGAGGGGACAGAAGGAGCAATGAAGGGGACAGAAGGAGCGATGGAGGGGCCAGGAGGAGCGATGGTGGAGCCAGGAGGAGCAATGGAGGGGCCAGGAGGAGCGATGGAGGGACCAGGAGGAGCAATGAAGGGGCCAGGAGGAGCCAGGAGGAGTGATGGAGGGGTCAGGAGGAGCAATGGTGGGGCCAGGAGGAGCGATGGTGGGGCCAGGAGGAGCGATGGAGGGGACAGGAGGAGCGATGGAGGGGCCAGGAGGAGCCAGGAGTGATGGAGGGGCCAGAAGGAGCGATGGTGGGGCCAGGAGGAGCGATGGTGGGGCCAGGAGGAGCGATGGAAGGGACAGGAGGAGCGATGGAAGGGACAGGAAGAGCCATGGAGGGGCCAGGAGGAGTGATGGAGGGGACAGGAGGAGCGATGGAGGGGACAGGAGGAGCCATGGAGGGGCCAGGAGGAGTGATGGAGGGGTCAGGAGGAGCAATAGTGGGGCCAGGTGGAGCGATGAAGGGGACAGGAGGAGCAATGGAGGGAACAGGAAGAGCGGGGACAGGAAGAGAGATGGAGGAGCGGGAACAGGAGGATCGGCGACAGAAGTAGAGATGGAAGAGCGGTGACAGGAGGAAAGGTGACATGAGGAGGGGTGACAGGAAGAGAGATGGAGGAGGGGTGACAGGAAGAGAGAAGGAGGAGCGGGAATAGGAGGAGCAGGGACAGGAGGAGAAACAGAGGAGTGTGGACAGAAGGAGCGGTGACAGGAGGAGACACAGAGGAGCGGTGACAGGAGGAGAGAGAGAGGAGTGGGGACAGGAGGAGCGGTGACAGGAGGAGAGACGGAGGACCGGTGACAGGACAAATGATGACAGGAAAAGCGGTGACAGGAGAAGTGGTGACAGGAGGAGAGACAGAGGAGCGTTTGGACACGAGGAGCGGTGACAGGAGGCGAGACGGAGGAGCAGTGACAGGAGGAGAGACGGAGGAGCGGTGACAGGAGGAGAGATGGAGGAGCGGTGACAGGAGGAGAGACGGAGGAGCGGTGACAGGAGGCGAGATGGAGGAGTGGTGACAGAGGAGCAGTGACAGGAGGAGAGACCGAGGAGCGGTGACAGGAGGAGAGACCGAGGAGCGATGACAGGAGGAGAGACTGAGGAGCGGTGACAGGAGGAGAGACCGAGGAGCGGGGACAGGAGGAGCGGTGTAGTTCAATCACGTTGACTGAACAAGTTCTGTCAGTCACAGTATGTCAACTACATACATATTCTAGAATACCCGATGCGTTAGAATCGGGCCACCATCTAGTAAGTAATGTACAGTAAATAGATACAAGGTTAGTGAGTAACGATAGGATATACTTATCTTAAGGCAGGGGCGTAACTACAGTAGGTGCAGGGGTTGCGATCGCACCTGGGCCCTGCAGCCTAGGAGGGCCCCAAAAGTCCCTTTGGCCTTTAGAAAAAGGCTAATGCTATTAAAGATTTGCAATAATTGGGGGCCCCGTTGGAGCTTTCGCATCGGGGCCCCTGGGCCTGACGTTACGCCATTGTCTTAAGGTATCATTGGTGGTCCATGGTAATCCGCATACATTGGTGGCAGTGGAAGCCAGCACATTCAGTGTTCAGGCTGCAAATGGCAACATGAGCCGGCCGCCGCCGCATTATGTATGAGCGGCCGGACATGTGACCAAAAATGACGCATGTGACCGGAAAGTTTACCTTAAACTCACACACCAGTGAGATCTCTTTCCTTGACACTAAAATTCTAAAAAACAATCATGGCAAACTGACTACGGACCTATATTCAAAGCCAACTGATTGCAATGGCCTCCTCCTCTATGATAGTTGCCACCCAAAACCCACAAAAAAGAGCCTACCGTGGTCGCAATTTAAAAGGGTAACCCGAATTGTCTCTGATCCGTCTACCAGACTAACAGAAATGTCCAGAAATATTTCAGCACGACACTATCCCCCGGAATTAATAACAACAGAACTCAACAGTGCTATCACCAACAACGACACTAGGGTGGATCGCCCAACAAATCTTGAAAGGTTACCTTTTGTACACACATATCACCCAATTATGCCTAAAGTACATAACCTGGTCAGAAAGAACTTGCCACTACTGGCCAAAGCCCACCCCACTATCCCAGTCTTCCAGAATCCACTGCTAATGTGCAGCAGGAGACCACCTAATATAAAAAACCAGTTGGTCAGGGTGGATGTGGGTTCTAATAAACAACCATTTACAAGAACACTGACAGGAGAACAAAGGACAGGCACATATCCATGCTTGGGGTGTACGTGTTGCTCAAACGTCATTAAGGGCTGTGAAGTAATCCATCCTCGCACTGGCAAATCATACAGAGTCCGGGGTTTCTTTACCTGCGAATCCAACTTTGTGATCTACCTCATCAAGTGCCCATGCGGACTACTTTATGTAGGGGAAGACCACACAGGCCATTAGAGACAGGATTGCAAGCCACAAGTCAACTATACGTTGCGGCAAAACTTGGTTGCCACTTCCTCATCGTTTTAACGAAGCCAAACATAGTGTGGCTCAGTTAAGGTGGTTCCAGGTAATAAAAAAAAATCTGCAGACCTCGCCGGGGTGGTAACCATATTAAACTCCTTAAGCAACGCGAGAGTTACTGGATATATACTCTGGACACCCTGACACTAAAGGGACTCAACCGAGAAATTGAATGGCTAACTTAAACCTTCTTTCTTCTAGATTCAAACTTAGTCAGCTATGGTCTACTTGCTCTACATCTTCCTCCATGGTAAGGTAACATTCGATAACCCCTACCAGCCCCCGTTTTACAAGTTTCCTTTCTTTAATTTTCTGTTTTTTTCTGACCCTGCATAATAACCTTATTCTGTTGGTTTGGACCCCTTCAAAATAACTATTTTTATAACATTGTTCCACACACCTCCAGACTGCAGTGTCAAATCTGATTAACATTATGCAGGATTTTTATCTCCATCTTTGCACTAACCTTAGGATGCCATACATTGTAAACACTACATATGGTGCACCGCTAGATACACGTCCCTATAAGACAACTAGCACACCAGCACACATGGTCTTGGTAACCGCAGCAACGTAAACAAATAGAATACTGGAACTTCCGGTATCGGCGCGCACTACTGTGCATGCGCGAACACGCGGACGTCATTTCCGGCCACATGACCGCTGTATTTGGAGTTCCTGCCACCCTAGGCACTTTCAGCAGTCGCGCTTCCCCCCACCCCCCAGATCAATCAGACTAAGTGCATGTGCACACAGCATTTTATTTTTCAGGCAGATCCGCTCATTCTTCCGCCTGAAAAAAGCAACAAATAAACGCTAAAAGGAATGAACTCATGCACAGCAATGTAAGAACGGATTGCTGTTGTGTGTTCAGTCTTTTGAGTTTTTCCTTGTAACTGTGTGTCCTATCTTTTATCTGAATTCCAGCACTCAGTGGGTTCACAGATATCAGCGCTCGTAGCCTTCAGATAGTAGTTAGACCTCCATACACATGAGACTAAAGTTGGCTAAACCTGTGAAGACAGTCTAATGTGTATCGGGGCTCTAACTGATGATTGGTCGAGGGAAATAAGGATCCAGCATGTCCGATTACAGTCTGTAGATACTTTTGTCCTCTAAGTGATAACCTGCAGCCAGAGACGTCTAAGGCTCCTTTCACATCAGTGGTTGTGTCCGGATCTGGCCGACTTGCGGTACTTTTGAGACAAGCCCCCATTCATACTCTATGGGCCGTGTGGAAATTGCAATTTTGCCGCAATCTGGAAGTTGTGGTCGCAAAAAAAAAACGTGGTTAGCAGCAGTATTTTTTGCCGCAGACCTGAACCGCACTTACCACACCTGACCGCAAGCCCTATAGACAATGCATGGGGCTTGCTGGATAGGCACCGCAAGTTGGCCGTTATGGGGCAGATCCGGCGCCATCTGCCGGATCGGCTGGAAACATCAGCAAACCGCTGATGTAAAAGGTGCCTAACAGTAGCTTCCATACAGTATACAAGAACACTGGGAAGAATGAGCGCTCCTGTATATGGGAGACACGAGCAAACTCGCTGCCGGCTGAGCGATCAGACACCTATCTATGGTGCTTAGGGTCTTTAGTCAATTGTTTGGCTGACATTCAGCTGTATTTTTAATCAAGCACACTTGCCCTATAATGTTTTAGGATCAAGTCTGTTAAGTTAAAGATTACAACATCCACATGCCTACATCACCAGAACCACCAGCAATACAATAACACATTACTAGAACCCCTGTCAGTATATCACCAGAACCATTGTCAATACAGTAATACATCACCAAAACCAGTAATACATCACCACAACCTCCATCAATACAATAATACATCATCACTATAACCCCTGTCAGTACATCACCAGAACCACTGGCAATACAATAATACATAATCAGAACCACCATCAATACATCACTAGAAAAGTACGTTCCCTATATAAATGTGTATGCAGATTAAATATCCCATACTGCTCGTCCTCCTGCCACATGTCCCATACTGTTTACCTCCCATATGTCCTATGCAGATCATTCTCCATCCATATGTTCCGTGCAGCTCATCCTCACCCCCATTCCCCTGAATCCCGTGTTCCTTATCCACCCCCATACGTCTCATGCAGCTCATCCTTCCCCATCCCCCTCCCATGTTCCATGCAGCCTCTCCCCTCCCATGTTCCACACAGCCTCTCCCCTCCCATATTCCACACAGCCTCTCCCCTCCCATGTTCCACACAGCCTCCCCTCCCATATTCCACACAGCCTCTCCCCTCCCATATTCCACACAGCCTCTCCCCTCCCATGTTCCACACAGCCTCTCACCCCCATGCTCCATGTTCCACACAACCTCTCCCCTCCCATGTTCCACACAGCCTCTCCCTTCCCATGTTCCACACAGCCTCTCCCTCATCCACGTAGCTTCCCCCTCCACGTTCCATATAGCTTCTTCCCCCACGTTCCATGGAGCTTCTCCTCCCTATCCATAGATGTACCTTTCTCCTTCATCCATCCATCTTCTGCCCCTTTTCCATGCTGCTCCCCCTCCCATCCATCCTGTTCTGCCCCCTTTTCAAGTGCCATCCACCAGTCTGCCCCATTTTCCATCACCCATCATCCCATTCTTCCCCTTTTCCAGGCTGCCCCCTCCATCCATCCCGTTCTGCCCATTTTCCAGGCCGCACCATCCATCCATCCCATTCTGCCCTCTCTTCCAGGTCGCCCGATCCATCCATCCCATTCTGCCCCCTCTTCCAGGCCTCCCCATATCCATCTCATTCTGCCCCCTCTTCCAGGCCGCCCCATCCATCCATCCCATTCTGCTCTCTCTTCTAGGTCCACCCCATCCATCCATCCCATTCTGCTCCCTCTTCCAGGCCGCCCCATCCATCCCATTCTGCCCCTCATCAAGGCCGCTCCATCCTTCCCATTGTGCCCCCACTAGGCTGCTATCTTCGCTGTAACAGCGCCTTACCTGACTCCATGCCTGATCCTGGCAGCTTCTTCCTCTGTGGCTTGCCGGCACCAGGCGCCAGGCATCTTCTTCCTCTGCGGCTCCTGGTGTCCCACTCGCCGGCACCAGGCACCCGACACTAGGCAGCTTCTTCCTCTGCAGACTCCCGGTCTCCGGCACCAGGCACCCGGCAGCTTCTTCTTTTGTGGCTCCCGGGCTCCAGCACCAGGCACCCGGTAGCTTCTTCCTCTGCGACTCCCGGTCCCACGCTCGTCAGCACCCGGTCAGCTTCTTCCTATGCGGCTCTCAGTCTCCCGCTCACCGGCACCAGGCATGTTTCTGATCCCCGTCCCCCACCACCATCCAGCATGTTTGTGATGCCCCTCCCCCACCACCATCTAGCATGCTTGTGATCCCCCTCCCCCATCTAGCATGTTTGTGAACCCCATCTCCCATCTAGCATGTTTGTGATCCCCATCCCCCATCTAGCATGTTTGTGATCCCCATACCCCATCCAGCATGTTTGTGATCCCCCTCCCCCATCCAGCATGTTTGTGATCCCCCTCCCCCATCCACATGTTTGTGATCCCCTCCCACCATGTTGTGATCCCCCACCACCATCCAGCATGTTTGTGATCCCCCTCCCTCATCTAGCATGTTTGTGATCCCCATTTACCATCTAGCATGTTTGTGATCCCCCTCCCCCATCTAGCATGTTTGTGATCCCCCTCCCCCATCAAGCATGTTTGTGATCCCCCTCCCCCATGTTTGTGGTCCCCTTCCCCATCCAGCATGTTTGTGATCCCCTCCCCATCCAGCATGTTTGTGATCCCTCTCCCCACCACCATGTTTGTGGTCCCCTCCCGGACCACCATGTTTGTGGTCCCCTCTCCCATCCAGCATGTTTGTGATCCCTCTCCCCCACCACCATATTTGTGATCCCTCTCCCCCACCACCACACCATGCAGCATACTCACCTCACCTTCTCTTGCTGGCTCCTGCATTGTCATCCCAGCCTCCTTTCTCCTCTACTGCAGTGTAATGAGATGATCTCATCTCACTGCAGGGAGCTGCGGGCTGCAGCTTCTCTGACACAGGGAGGGAGCTGACTGACTGCTTCTGACCCCGGAAATGAAGCTGCTGAGAGTTCCAGAGTCAGTCAGCTCCCTCCCTGTGTGTCCGCACCGCACCACAAAGCAAGTATTAATGTATATCCGTGCCCCCCACCGGCCACCGCCGTCCCCCTCCTGAAAAGACATCCATTGCCTAATGGAGGGGAGGATAAAAAAAAGTAAAAAAAAAAAAAATGTCTTCTCCCTGTCTTGATGCCACCCCCCCTACATGCCGGTGCCCTAGGCACGTGCCTACCAGTGCTTAAGAGCAAATATGGCCCTGATGACCGGCCGCTCGTACATAATGCAGCGGCGGCCGGCTCATGTTGCCATTTGCAGCCTGGGCACTGAATGTGCTGGCTTCCACTGCCACCAATGTATGTAGATTACCATGTACCACCGATGATACCTTAAGATAAGTATATCCTATGGTTACTCAGTAACCTTGTATCTATTTATATTACTTATAGTACCAAAGGTAACTTACCTATCAAGAAGCAAGCTGACCCTTTTCTCTACACAGTAGGGGTACACACTGGAGATTAACTTGAGGTAACACCATATCATATAAATAGCAAACATTTGACTGCAGTCTAACCCCATTCACAACAATACAACCAATGCACATCTATATCCACAGGCAGCACCTGGGATTCTTACATGAGGATTGGTTGAGTATATCTGGATTCCTTCACCTTAGCAGTTCCATAATACTGGACTTAACTTGCCTGAATCACTTTTGGGTATACCAAGAGTTCCTCTTTTCCACTATGCCAGCTCCCAGGTATATTTCTATGTATACAACATAACTATACTTTTGGAAGTCATTGACCACACTCAAAATCAGGGGACTTATACTGAATCTCTTTGTAGGTGCAACCGAACCTATTTTTCAACTTTGACCTCAAAAGACCCACCCAAGTGTGTTTAGCTCTTTGTAATACTAGCAGGTACTTATTTAACCATTTCTTTCTCTCGACCCTTCCACCACTCTTTCTGGAATACCTTGATCCTTGTCATTTTGCCCTTAGATTACTACTCTATCCATATAATAACCAGCTAATAGAATCAAGGTTTTTATTGTACATTCTCTATTTGTTCATAGTGATGTTGTGATCAAGGCTCATTGCCAGTCGAAACATTGACCTGCCTGTCACATCCTACATCTGTGTTTTGAAATAAATCCCTTTGAAGCATCTATGAAACTGTATGGGTGCTTGGATTCTATACACAACACATCCAGCACTATTTGATGCAAATTCCAGTACATAAATAAGTCTGGGATGTTATTCAGTCACTACAACTGCAAAAATGTTCACTAAATCAAAAGGACACCAGTTGAAATAGCAAAAAAGGGATTTACATTTATTAGAAAAATCCACACAAGTTAGAATAAATACAGATAAAGTAAATTTCAAAGGTTTCTTAAGTAAAGTGCTCAGTGACAGCATGAACGTTACATGAATGGAGTGCACTCTACAGCATTGGATGACCAATTACATATATGCATGATGACATGTGGCTCTTACATGTTTTGACAGGTAAAACAGGGATTCATAGTTTTAATAACAGAAGGAGGCATAAAGTGATCAATTCACAAACTTAAAATGAATAAAACACCTCTCACAGCAATAAAGGGTGATGAGCTCATACCCTGCATCTAATGACGCTGCAAAGTCAACCCTTGCTAGAGAAAATAGTTTACAGCATTAAGTGGCAAGGTGCCCATACATCAATAATACCACCTCTGTCAGCCTTCTATCCATTCCCTTGTATCCTGTCACAAGCTACCTAAACTTATCAAGACAGCCTGGAGCTTACAGTCTATGTTAGACACTACAGTTTGGTCATACCAGCTTGTGCTGCAGGGTCACTCCGTCCAAGCCCTGCCCCTACGTCGTTTCACCGTATGGCTTCATCAGGGAAATGGCTACAATGGTATTCTGTCCCCTTTTGTACCCTGTGACATGTCACATGGTAGTTCTCGACCAATCATAGGGTCAGCTTTGGCGCATGCGCGTCGCACACATACAGACCGCCCACCCTGCACAGCTCCGTCATGGCCACGCATACCACTGCTTAAACTGTAGCCATAGAGACTGAGGTGGGCGGGCAGCGGACCAGCGGCATGGCACACTCTGCGCACTTAATCCCTGAGTGGCCGAGAATGAAGGCTGCCAAGGGATCACAGGTCAACAAAAAAAAATTTTTTTTCTGGTGCCCAAAATATTTTAATGAATTTGGGGTATTTTTGGGTGCTGATTCTGAATATGCTATCAGTTTTGCCAGATTGGCTCAAGTTTTTGAGATTTTTGGTATCTTATTTATAGCACTTGTTGGTAAATGCGACGCATCATCTCATTAATTTCTTTGGATTAGTACTTGAATCTGAGCAGTTCTCAATATAGTTTTGTGTTAATTAGTGTTCTAAAAGTTTGTCCATAGCTTGATTTTTGGCACTAACTTTATGTGTTGTCTGTTGTCCAGTGAAAAGCATGAACTCATCAAGAAGAAGTTGTCTTAACGATCCAGACTCATTCTGTTACATTTGTGGTGAATATACACTGACAAAACATAGAAGAAACATAACAGACTTCGTTAAAAAAGTAGCAAAAAACGTCTTTTTGTTACTCATTTTACGAAAAATCTCAAAAACTTGAGCCAATCTGGCAAAACTGATGACATATTCAGAATCAGCACCCCAAAGTTACCCTAAATTCAATGAAATATCTTTGGCACCAAAAATGCTGTTGACCAGTGAATCAGCCCAGTATGTGCTTAGGCATAGTTAACACTTTGTCTCTCTTTGCACCACTACCGTAGTAATGTCCCTCATGTGGAAAGCTTCCCAATCTACAAAGTGACCTAGGTTAGATGTTCATACCTCAGTAAGGTAGCAGGATGGCCATATCTCACACTCATTACTCATCACAGCTACCCCATATCCTCCACATCAATTTCCAAATCACATTACAGTTTAGTCATATATCTGTTCTTTAGAGGCTCCACGGGGGACAGGTTGTTGCGGACCAATGTGCTGCCAGCACAGTTCTTTTATTGATATACAGTTAGGGCCAGAAATATTTGGACAGTGACACAATTTTCGCGAGTTGGGCTCTGCATGCCACCAACATTGAAATGAAACCTCTACAACAGAATTCAAGTGCAGATTGTAACGTTTAATTTGAAGGGTTGAACAAAAATATCTGATAGAAAATGTAGGAATTGTACACATTCTTTACAAACACTCCACATTTTAGGAGGTCAAAAGTAATTGGACAAATAAACATAACCCAAACAAAATATTTTTATTTTCAATATTTTGTTGCGAATCCTTTGGAGGCAATCACTGCTTTAAGTCTGGATCCCATGGACATCACCAAACGCTGGTTTCCTCCTTCTTAATGCTTTGCCAGGCCTTTACAGCCGCAGCCTTCAGGTCTTGCTTTTGTGGGTCTTTCCGTCTTAAGTCTGGATTTCAGCAAGTGAAATGCATGCTCAATTGGGTTAAGATCTGGTGATTGACTTGGCCATTGCAGAATGTTCCACTTTTTTGCACTCATGAACTCCTGGGTAGCTTTGGCTGTATGCTTGGGGTCATTGTCCATCTGTACTATGAAGCGCCGTCCAATCAACTTTGCAGCATTTGGCTGAATCTGGGCTGAAAGTATATCCCGGTACACTTCAGAATTCATCCGGCTACTCTTGTCTGCTGTTATGTCATCAATAAACACAAGTGACCCAGTGCCATTGAAAGCCATGCATGCCCATGCCATCACGTTGCCTCCACCATGTTTTACAGAGGATGTGGTGTGCCTTGGATCATGTGCCGTTCCCTTTCTTCTCCAAACTTTTTTCTTCCCATCATTCTGGTACAGGTTGATCTTTGTCTCATCTGTCCATAGAATACTTTTCCAGAACTGAGCTGGCTTCTTGAGGTGTTTTTCAGCAAATTTAACTCTGGCCTGTCTATTTTTGGAATTGATGAATGGTTTGCATCTAGACGTGAACCCTTTGTATTTACTGTCATGGAGTCTTCTCTTTACTGTTGACTTAGAGACAGATACACCTACTTCACTGAGAGTGTTCTGGACTTCAGTTGATGTTGTGAACGGGTTCTTCTTCACCAAATAAAGTATGCGGCGATCATCCACCACTGTTGTCATCCATGGACGCCCAGACCTTTTAGAGTTCCCAAGCTCACCAGTCAATTCCTTTTTTCTCAGAATGTACCCAACTGTTGATTTTGCTACTCCAAGCATGTCTGCTATCTCTCTGATGGATTTTTTCTTTTTTTTCAGCCTCAGGATGTTCTGCTTCACCTCAATTGAGAGTTCCTTTGACCGCATGTTGTCTGGTCACAGCAACAGCTTCCAAATGCAAAACCACACACCTGGAATCCACCCCTGACCTTTTAACTACTTCATTGATTACAGGTTAACGAGGGAGACGCCTTCAGAGTTAATTGCAGCCCTTAGAGTCCATTGTCCAATTACTTTTGGTCCCTTGAAAAAGAGGAGGCTATGCATTACAGAGCTATGATTCCTAAACCCTTTCTCCGATTTGGATGTGGAAACTCTCATATTGCAGCTGGGAGTGTGCACTTTCAGCCCATATTATATATATAATTGTATTTCTGAACATGTTTTTGTAAACAGCTAAAATAACAAAACTTGTGTCACTGTCCAAATATTTCTGGCCCTAACTGTACATCCCAATATAGCAGTCACCATTCCAAAAGGGTTCAAGGAAACCGGCGTAGCCCGTTCTATCCGCAAAAAGTGAAAATTAAAATATGAACATTTAAAAACAAGCACCTGTGAATCATGACATCACTATTGCCAAGGCATCATAAATACACAGACGCACTGAATTACCCTAGAAACGAAGCAAAGCTGTGCACTTCATTAAGACCATTGGGGACCATTGTGCCAGGGACCGTAATCCAATGACACTCCTGCTGCTGCAGTTTTTTCATAACATCCCCTCCCCTGGGTGCCCAAACTAATCTGTTCAATCCCTCTAACCTTGAAGGTTTTTGGATTGCAGTTATGATGTGTTTCAAAATGACGCGGAATGGTTTTTAAGACCGCTAAATCCTCAACCTCTTTAGCTGTGATAATATCGCGGACATGTTCGCGTATTCGCACCTTCGTCTGCCTGGAGGTTAAACCTATGTAGCCCTTGGGACATCCAAATGTGGCATAATAAATGACTTGACTTGATGTGCACGAGATATAACTGCGGATCGGAAACTCCAATCTCCCATCCACACTCTGGAACGTATCGATCCTCATCACATTTTTGCATGAAACACAGTCACCACATGAGAAGCAGCCCACCAATTTCCGCCTCTTCCCAAATTGTGTCATTACCTCAAGGATGTAATGACTATCAACTAAGATGTCTTTGAGGTTTCTGCTCCATCTACAAGTCATTTGGGGATATTCCAACACATGTTTTGATAAAATAGAATCATTTTTTAAGATGTCCCAATGTCTATCTAAGATTTTCCTCATCTCCCCCCACTTGTCATTGAAGGTGGAAATAAACCTAATACCTGCGTCGTTGGTTGACCTTAACGAGAGTTGCAATAACTTATCGCGTGGTGTGTGTTTCGCCCTATGATAGGCCTTTTTTATGGAACAATTGCTATAGCCCCTGGCCTGGAACTGCAGCCTTAGCTCCCCTGCCTGCCTTTCAAAGTCCACATCAGATGAACAGATCCGCCTCACTCTTAGGAATTGGCCAACTGGGACGGCATTGATAGTTGAATGATGGTGACTAGACGACGCATGCAGTAACAAATTTGTAGATGTAGGCTTCCTAAATACTTTGGTCTGTATGACAACAAGTGCTTCTCACCACAGCCCCGGGAACCCTGCTCCGCTTGTGGGGAGCTATACCACCCAGCTGCCCGTCCATCATCCCCGGAGTTCCACAGCAGCAGTAGTACATTCACCAGAAACCACAGATGGCGTCATGACAAACTTTTATTCTTTTGATTCCATTTCAATTATTCCTCCTATTTTCAGTTGACCACCAGGTATCCAGCTCCAGGCGGGCCACCAGTGACATCCCCCCTCAGCTCCATGCCCAGGTTCCGAGTTCCCATAGACCCCTGGGTGAATCAAGTGTAATGAGCCTTATCGCTCCCAGTTATCCACCTCCATGCAGTGTCCATAGTCGATGGAATGACCACAGACACAAGTGTCGGAGATGTCAGTTACGTTTACTACAGCAGGAACGGGGAAATCCAACATCGAGTAGGTTTTCCACAGTCTCATGTGGGTAGACCACGGCAAATACAGTTTACAGTTGAATACTGACATGAAATCGGGGTTCTGGAACTGTAAGATCACAGATAAATTAGATGTAATATTTGTATGCTGTTATTGGGTGGTTCAGAGTCTTTTCTGGCTTATAGCGGAAGTTTAGAGATAACAAGAGATTTGTAGAGACCTGGGAATCGTGGGTTAATTTCACAGCTGGTCACAGCACTTGAAAGTTACCGTATATACTCGTGTATAAGCCGAGTTTTTCAGCCCAAAAATTGGGCTGAAAAGTCCCCCCTCGGCTTATACGCGAGTCACTGTATACTGTATACACTGTATACAGTATACAGTCCCCCCCCATCAGTATACAGGGCCCCCCCCCCTTGTGCATCAATCCTGTAAAGGAAGAGATTAGTATACTTATTCCTGCCGCTGTCCCGCAGCCGCTATCACGTTCCTCCGGCTTCACCAAGCGTCTTCCGGCTTCTTCCGGCTTCCTCCGGTGGGCGCAGGCAATGACGTCATTGTCTGCGCGCCAGAGGAGGAAGCCGGAAGATGCTGGATGAAGCCGGAGGAGCGCGATAGTGGCGGCAGGACAGCGGCAGCGGGACAGCGGCAGGGATAAGTATGCTAATCTCTTCCTTTACAGGATTGCTACACAAGGGGGGGGGGCCCTGTATACTGATATGGGGGGGGTGGCTGCTGTATATACCTCTGGGGCTGCTGTATACTACCTAAGGGCTGCTGTATACTACCACTGGGGCTGCTGTATATACCTCTGGGGCTGCTGTATACTACCACTGGGGCTGCTGCTGTATATATCACTGGGGCTGCTGCTGTATACTACCACTGGGGCTGCTGTATATACCTCTGGGGCTGCTGTATACTACCACTGGGGCTGCTGCTGTATATATCACTGGGGCTGCTGCTGTATACTACCACTGGGGCTGCTGTATATACCTCTGGGGCTGCTGTATACTACCACTGGGGCTGCTGTTGTATATACCACTGGGGCTGCTGCTGTATACTACCACTGGGGCTGCTGCTGTATACTACCACTGGGGCTGCTGTATATACCTCTGGGGCTGCTGTATACTACCACTGGGGCTGCTGCTGTATACTACCACTGGGCTGCTGTATATACCTCTGGGACTGCTGTATACTACCTCTGGGGCTGCTGTATACTACCTCTGGGGCTGCTGTATACTACCACTGGGGCTGCTGTATACTACCACTGGGGCTGCTGTATATACCTCTGGGGCTGCTGTATACTACCACTGTGGCTGCTGCTGTATATACCACTGGGGCTGCTGCTGTATACTACCACTGGGGAGGCTGCTGTATACCACACTGCTGGGGGCTGTATACCTGTGCTGGGGTCCACCCTCGGCTTATACACGAGTCAATAGGTTTTCCCAGGTTTTGGGGGCAAAAGTAGGGGGGTCGGCTTATACAGGGTCGGCTTATACACGAGTATATACGGTACTTGAAGCAAATAGCGTAAGGTTGTGGTGAGATGGGAGACCCTCAATCTTTCCCAACACGTGGGCCGTAAGTTCTTCTTTACATTCAGTATACCCTACTGCTGTAGAAGCATGCGTATATCTGGACAGCGAGGATCCAGGGTAAAAAGTCATTAGCATCTTGGCTGTGGAAGTCAGGGATGAATCCTAGGCTTTGGGGCCTGGCAAGAAATCTTGTGGTGAAGGGAAGGATGGTTAGACCCCTCACATATGCTCTGCTCCATGGGGTATCCTGTACCAGACTGGGGGATTTCCAGCTCTGTCTGTCTAGATGTCAGATGCTTACAATGCAAAGTGAAATACACCATACATTTTCACCAGCAGATAGTGCTAGAACAGAACAAATGAAAAATGAATTAAATATAACAAATGAGAAATATCTTAAAGATAAGGAAATGAAATTGGAAGTGTATGTATAGAGCTCACCAATGAAAGATATGGACAGAAAGGGGCAGCTAGGGAGTGAGTTGTAATGTGCAGGAGCTACTCACGGTCCAAGGGTACGTAAAGGGACAAACACAATCTGGACAGGGTCACTACAGGAGCACCTGTGTCAGGAGATGAAGAGGGAAATGATTCATGTGTAAAAGGGACACGGAGCAGTGGATGTGGGTGAGAAGTTCCCTACTTTTGGCCATTCTTACAGGAAAAGGGAGGCCATGGTCCTGGCTGGGCGCGTGGTCTTGTGGGGTGCAGGTCATACTTTTGTGAGATATACCGCCCTATTAGAAGGATGAAATATACCGGCAATATTCTACATGGCTAGTATACATCGCACAGGCAGAGGTCTGTCGCAATGCAAATGGGAATGGTTTCACTGTGACTGGCAGCATTGCACAAAAGAGTTAATACATGCAAGTATGTGTGTGAGTGAATACCCCTCTCCACCTGTGAGTGTAAGAGGTGGCATATAATGTGACTTATTCCTGATCATATGACTGTGATGTAAGCAAGGTCCTTCACCCTTCCTATTTAAACCACATGGCAGACAAGCAGTCTGTGAGTGGAGCTAGTAAGGGCTCCTGGAAGTCCAAGTGGTAATCAAGGCCCACTGGATCTGGACTCACGACAGGTACTGACACAGAGCAAGTCCAAGGACCTGGTGGGTGATCTCTGTGTGCAACCTCCTGGACAGCAAGACTTGCAGAAGCTAGTATAAACTCTGCTAAGCTGCAAGAGCAGGTAAACCCTTGAGTGAGACTTTGTGTGTGCTGACTGAGTTCAGTAAATGAACATTGTGGAAAATGGACTGGAAGGCATAAACGTTTACTTAAATGTGCATGGCACGCCTGCTGAAGAAAATGGACTTTATGTTGTTCCTGTTATAAGTGCCAAAGGTTGGCATATGGTTTAATTTGCACCAAGCGGTTTATGACTGATAATAAAAAAGATGGACTAACTTTACTGTGTTTTCTGAATGTTGCACAGTAAGCGAGTGTCCCCCAACACGTACACCTCGTACATTGCCGCTAGGAACCAGGCTGCACTGCCCACATTCTCCAACATATGTGAGGTAGTGCCTGCTGTAAATGTTGGAGGACACTCGCTTACTTCGCAATATTCAGAAAATACAGCAAGAGTTCTTATAAAAGATAGTCCATCTGGTTTATTATCAGTCATAAACCTCTTGGTGCAAATGAAACCATACGCCAACTTTTGGCACCTATAACAGGAACAACATACAGTCCATTATCTTCAACGGTCATGCCGCACACATTTAAGGAAATGTGTATGACCTTCAGTCCATTTCAATCGCAGATATCCTGCACTGGTCATTTACTGAACTCAGTTAGCGCTCACAAAGGCTTACTCAGGGTTTACCTGCTCTTGCAGCTTAGCAGTGTTCATACTGGCTTCTGCCAGTCTTGCTGTCTGGGAGGTTGCACGCCGAGATCACCCACCAGGTCCTTGGACTTGCTCCGTGTCGGTACTTGTCGTAAGTCCAGATCCACCGAGCCTCAATTACCAGTGGACCTCCAAGAGCTCTAACTAGCTCTACTCACAGATTGCTTGCCTGCCATGTGGTTCAAACAGGGAGGGTGAAGGCACTTGCTCACATCACAGTCATGTGATCAGGAAGGAATCACATTATATGCCACTTGTTGCACTCACAGGTGAAGAGGCTCAGTAGCTAGCTGGGGGTAGAGGGGGCGAGCGCCCCGGGCCCCCCGGCATGAGGGGCCCATTGCCCGCCCCGTGGGGGGGGCCCCGCACCCCCTGGGGGGCCCCGTGCAGGCAGCCGGCCGCCGGAGAGGAGGGAGGACGGGACCTCCTGTCCAGCAGCTCTGCCCGCCCATCCTCTCCTCCTACAGCAGACGCACGGTCCTCACATCTCACTGCCAGCACACATCCCCCCCCGGTCCTCACATCTCTCTGCCAGCCAACCCCCCCCCCAGTCCTCACACCTTTCTGCCAGGCACCCATCCCCCCCGTTCCTCACATGGGGGGCCTGGGTGCTGATCGGGCCCCAGGGCCCGGAGCAGGCCGGCTACGCCACTATAGAGGCTTGTTTACTTACACACATACTTGCATGCATTAACTCTTTTGTGTAATACCGCCAGTCACAGTCAGTGAAACCATTCATTTACATTGCAACAGGCCTCCACCTGTGCGATGTATACCAGCTATGTACAATAATGCCGCTATATTTCATACCTTCTGATAGCCCAGCCCTAACCCACCTCTTCAATCTACCACTAACCTCCAGTACCTTTCCTTCCTCTTTCAAACATGCAACAATTACACCTGTCTTGAAGAAGCCATCCTTTGACCCGACCTCCACATCCAGCTACCGCCCCATATTGCTGCTCCCGTTCACCTCCAAACTTCTTGACAAGCATGTCCATACTGTACTTTCATCCCACCTCTCATCCAACTCTCTCTTTGACAACCTTGAATCTGGCTTCCACCCCCACCACTCCACTGAAACCGCCTTAACCAAAATTACTAACAACCTACTTACCACCAAAGCTAGCGGACACTTCTCCATCATCCTCTTTCTTGACCTGTCCTCTGCATTCGACACAGTCAACCACTGCCTCCTATTACAGATCCTCTCTTCCATTGGTATAACTGACCATGCCCTCTCCTGGATCTCTTCCTACCTTTCCAACCGCACATGTAGTGTCTCCCACTCCAACACTACTGCCTTACCCCATCCCCTCTCTGTTGGGGTCCCTCAAGGCTCTGGCCAGGGACCCCTTCTTTTTTCCATCTATACCCTTAGCCTAGGACAGCTCATAAAGTCCCATGGATTCCAGTTCCACCTGTAACGCTGATAACACCTCTCTGATGTCTGGAATCCCAGAGTGTTTATCAGCCATATCCTCCTTCTTCTCTTCTTGCTTACTTAAACTAAATGTAGACAAAACTGAACTCATCATCTTTCACCCATCTCGCGCACCTCCCTTACCTGATCTATCTATCACAATACATGATATCACACTTTGCCCTGTACCTGAGTCCGCTGCCTCGGAGTGATCCTTGACTCTGCCTTATCCTTCAGACCACACATTCAAGCTCTCACCACCTTCTGCTGCCTCAACTCAAAAATATTTTCAGAATCCGTCCCTTTCTCAACCCTAAATCTACTAAACTACTAGTGCATGCCCTCATTATCTCCTGTCTCGACTACTGCAACCTCCTCCTCTGTAGCCTCCTTGCTAACACTCTTGCACCTCTCCAATCTGTCCTTAACTCTGCTGCCCTGACTAATCCACCTCTCTCCTCACTGCTCCTCCAATTCTACCCTCTACAAATCCCTCCACTGGCTCCCAATTCCCTAGCGTATCCAATTCAAACTACTAACACTAACTTACAAAGCCGTCCACAATCTGTCCCCCTCTATATATCTCTGAACTAATCTCCCGATATCATCCAACTTGTGATCTTCAATCCTCCTAAGACCTCCTTCTTTCCTCCACACTAGTATGTTCCTCATCTACCCGCCTGCAAGACTTCGCCCGAGCATCCCCTATCCTATGGAATTCTGCATCTCAAAACGTCCGACTGTCCCCTACACTCGGAACATTCAAGCGGAACCTGAAAACCCATCTCTTCAGAACTGCCTACAATGACCACGGTGCCACCTCACCACCACTGGACCTGGCGCTCGACCACCACTGGACCCGGTGCTCCACCACCACTGGACCCGGCGCTCCACCATCATTGGACTCGCGCTCCACCACCACCTGAGCAGACCCAACCTACTGGTCCCCTTCCCTTTGCCCTGTAGAATGTAAGCCCGCAAGGGCAGGGTTTTCTCTCCCCTCTGTACCACTCTGTCACTGTTAGTTTGTTCATTGTATTTTTAACTTGTTTGTACTGTATGTTACCCCTTCTCATGTATAGCACCATGGATTCAATGGTGCTCTATAAATAAATAATATTAGGCTGTTTGCCGCCGATTGCTTCTGATGAGCCTGGACCAGTCTGCAAAAGAGTCAGTAACAGAGACCCAGAGTTCTTAATGAACAGTCTTTTACTGAACAACTTGTAGAGTTTCCTCATTACAACTTCATATGTGAGACAGCGGGCACAAAACTTAAGCAGGGTTTCAAAAGTACAGTTCACCAGCATTCCTCAGACTCCTCCATAACCATTGGTATCTCTGATGTTTCTGGTCCGTACTCCTCTACCAAGCTAGCATCACGATCCTGCATATAAGAGTCATTACGTCACCGTTCAGGAAAGCCAGTGCTTTTTGTTCCGCGAAAGCCATACTTGGAAAAGGACCACAATAGATCAGAGGGTAATGGCGCCTTTATTCAATGCATTTCTGAGTGTATCCCGCTCCATGTTTCATGGTAGCTTTCCTGATGTTTTCCAAGTACATCTTGCGCAGATCAAAAAGCACTGTCTTTCCTGGATTTGTATTTACCGCCACAGACCTCGTGGAGTGTGGATGCAGCGGAGCTGTATTGTGCGCATATACTGGTTGTGGGTCCCACGACCTGACCAGGTGAGCAGTTACCTTGATTTCATTGAACTTCCAAAAAAAAAGGATAAGACCCTATTTGCGCTCATTGTTAGCCATTAAGTGTTCTCCAAAAGATTCAACCAAACGACTGAAGTGCACAGGCTATATTCGTCCATTCTTGTATCGGCCTGTTCGTCTACCCCATCCTAATGTCCTCCAAAGGATTCTTGCTACAGGAATCAGTCCATTTCTGGTCAGGGCTAAATACTAATGATGACCTTCAATGTGTTCATCTGGTATCTCAGATCTCGCTGTCTCAGTTCATAGAACTAGTAATACTAATTTTGCTGACCCATCACAAATAAACACTGAACTAAAGGGAATTTGTCATCAGAAAATTACCTGTTATTTAAATTAGATTTTTGTGTTACATGTTTATTTTTACATTTTGGGTAAAGTTTTTTTTTTATTTCACAAATTGTATTAATAATAAAAATAGAAATTTTGCAATTTTCACCTTGACCATTCGGGTTGTCTGTTACACATTAAGATTATGTTGTGTTAGGAAATCCACATGGATATTAGGTGCATTGAAAAGACTCTGATCCTACCATTTCTATTGAAGCATCAAGTGAGACTGTGCCAAGTCTTTGTGAATAGGAGGAGGAGTCCGGTCAGCTGTAATATTGTATTTTGAATGGGGGATCCTGTGTAAAGAGGTGCTACCTGGCATTATAATCCTGCCCTGATGATAATGAGACTGCTGAAAACTCTCCTTAAAAGGACAGAATGTATGAGACTAAAACAACCCCAGTGGCCAGAGTGAAAATAGCAACGGGTCCCGTAGAAGCAACACCGGTTGCGAAACGGCGTCGTAGTCCGCTGGCCCCCGTGGCCCCCTCCCTGTACCCTGTCTGTCCTTGAAGCTATGGAATAATAGACCATCTTGATAATTTCGGTGAGTGCCGCCTTTTCTTCAATTTTGTTTATTTTCCTGGTGCTTTGGCTGTGTGTAATGAGGTGTACAATTCAGATTGTATTATCGAAATTGACAGTGAAATGAACTGTGCACAGTCCGCACTTGTCCACCAGGGGGCATCAGTGGACTGTACAATCACAGAGCTGGGAAACTCCCAGCCATCTCTTTTGTTTACCCAGGAAGTGAAAGAGCTTAGTACAGACACAGAGTTGAACAAGAGAACATCTGCCTGTGGATGTGTGTTGAAAGAGGGCTACTTTGCAACACCTTGCCGGAAAAATCACCCCGCAGAAGCCCCCGTGACTGATCCTGGGCCACTGGACTTTGGTGCTGTGACTCTGGCCGCTCTGCAAAACCTTGCCCGCCGAGCACCCGGAGTGCATGTGCAGGGGCCGTGACTGACATAAGGGAGACTTCTGTGCTGCTGTGATCTCCCTTCTGCTGTTGCTCTGTGTGCCCTGAGACTGGGAGAGACAGACTGTTACCTGCAGAAGGAGACCAAAGAAGAAGAGTGAGGAGATCCCAGGCCTGCTACGTGGGAGCGACATCTTCTTCTGTGATAGACTGGTACGTGATTTTAGGGAAAGTTAGGGAAAGATACCTTCATTGTTGTGTTTTCTTTTCTTGCTGCGTACCCGGAAGAAGTGAAGATCCAGAGACTCTAATATATACAAGTGCGCATAGAGTTCGGTTGACTGTGATATAAATATGTTTTACAGTAAAGAAACGTTATTACCGGTTAAATCTGAGTATGGGGATTCTGTTGAGAAAGATCATACACACACACCCGCGGCCTTACCACCGGTCGCTACATCTGGCGTAGTCGGCAGGATGTGTGATCAACAGAATCTCCTCCCGGTAGTAGCTTATAACCAGACTTATACTACGGCCTGCAGGTCCATATCCGGTGCCAGCAGTCCGAGCAGTGACACGGAAGAATTGAAGCAGATAGTAGCAGAGTTGCAGAAACAGATACTACAGCTACAGCTCATGCTAGACCAACAGGCGGACAGGCAAGCGAGACAGCAACCCAGTCGGCCTATGGGAAGGTGCTGGACATGCGGCGACCCCCGCCATAGGGCAAACCGTTGTCCGCATCCTCCACCCGTGGTCCGATATACCAGAACCAGCAAGTCATGTCCCACAACAGCAGCCACCTTTAAACTAGACGCCCCAGCCAAAGCGGTTCGCTCGGCAGGGGAGATCAGGGAAAAGGGTGTGAAGAGACAGAGCCAGACCGATAAGCAAGTGCTGGCCACTCGGGTCCAGGGGACGGTGAAGTGGTTTAATGTCCGCGATGGGTATGGCTTCATCAACAGGAATGACACAAAGGATGACGTGTTTGTACATCAGACTGCCATAAAGTGTAACAATCCTCGTAAGTGCCTCCGCAGCGTTGGTGATGGGGAGGTGGTACAGTTTGATGTTGTGAAGGGAGAGAAGGGTACAGAGGCCGCCGACGTCACCGGTCCCGGGGGTGTTCCCATTAAAGGAAGCAGATTTGCCCCCAACCGGCGCCGCTACCGCCGGCGATCCTACTCTCCCCGGGTAGAAAATGTGACTGAGTTTATTGGAGATATTGTGAGCCCTGAACAAGGGAGCGAAGGTGAACGGGGGGATGACGGTTTCCCCCGACAGAGGTCCCTACTCCGCCGGAGAGCAATCCCTATGATATCAACGGCCATCACTGCCTTGGAGCCGATGGTTGTTGACAGGGACTGTCAACCTTTAAGTGGGGGGGTATGTAATGAGGTGTACAATTCAGATTGTATTATCGAAATTGACAGTGAAATGAACTGTGCACAGTCCACACTTGTCCACCAGGGGGCATCAGTGGACTGTACAATCACAGAGCTGGGAAACTCCCAGCCATCTCTTTTGTTTACCCAGGAAGTGAAAGAGCTTAGTACAGACACAGAGTTGAACAAGAGAACATCTGCCTGTGGATGTGTGTTGAAAGAGGGCTACTTTGCAACACCTTGCCGGAAAAATCACCCCGCAGAAGCCCCGTGACTGATCCTGGGCCACTGGACTTTGGTGCTGTGACTCTGGCCGCTCTGCAAAACCTTGCCCGCCGAGCACCGGAGTGCATGTGCAGGGGCCGTGACTGACATAAGGGAGACTTCTGTGCTGCTGTGATCTCCCTTCTGCTGTTGCTCTGTGTGCCCTGAGACTGGGAGAGACAGACTGTTACCTGCAGAAGGAGACCAAAGAAGAAGAGTGAGGAGATCCCCAGGCCTGCTACGTGGGAGCGACATCTTCTTCTGTGATAGACTGGTACGTGATTTTAGGGAAAGTTAGGGAAAGATACCTTCATTGTTGTGTTTTCTTTTCTTGCTGCGTACCCGGAAGAAGTGAAGATCCAGAGACTCTAATATATACAAGTGCGCATAGAGTTCGGTTGACTGTGATATAAATATGTTTTACAGTAAAGAAACGTTATTACCGGTTAAATCTGAGTATGGGGATTCTGTTGAGAAAGATCATACACACACACCCGCGGCCTTACCACCGGTCGCTACATGTGCACCACCGAAGGGGAATCCGCCATAAAACGGGAAGACATCCCGGATTTGACTTTTGGTACCGCTAAGTGCCCTGACTGCCTTTTACTTAATTGAATTTAAAGAATAGATAATTTTCTGACAACACATTCCGATTATGGTGGTATTCCTGAGGATGGAGCTGGGACAGCCCCGAAACGCATAGAAGAAATAAAGCACCATTCTTATATACCAAGATTGTGGTCCTTCCAGATACTCAGCAGCGCGGATCGTTGTACACCCTGGTCCTTTGGATTTAAACACATTCCTTTTAACACAAGGTAGGCAATGCAGTGGATGAATGTATTCATACTGTATTTAGTGTTTATGAATTAATTCACATAAATGTATATCACGAGTACCATCTTAGCTTCCGCCATCTTTTTTTTCCAGGATAGGTCATAAAATCCAGTAAGAATAAATATTTCTCTTTTACTATAAACAAGAGATATTTGAAGCCTAAAAATTACATACAATATGCTTGGATACACAGATGGAGAAAAGATCTGTATATTTGAGTAATGCAGCGTTGAGGAATGCGACCCTTGCAGCCAATCACCGGCTACGCCATGGTGTTGACATGATCCCCTACATCAAGTCATGGAAATTCTGTTATGCGCACTACAGCAGACAGACATAGGGTTAAAATATTTTAATGAAAGAAACATGTTCTATAGCTTTTATTCTACAACTGAACACATTGAGATTTAACTAAATTTTTTACCTGTGCACATTTCATTAACGCCAACTTGCTCCAATTCTTCACCTTCTGCACTCTGCAGCTCTAATGGTTAATGTGGTGCCCCACCGGTCTGGTTGCCTTAAAGGGGCACTGCACTCACTGAACGGGTCGGATGACTCAGTCCTAAATGAAATGTGATGGTGAACTCGGACCCCCATCAAACACACCCACACATTCTAGGACCCAGGGAACCATGGGCAAACCCGGGGGGGGGACCCAGTCAAAGGGGGACAAGGGAAGAACAGACAGTGGGGAGATAGTTAATTAGGCAGTTAGTTAGGCAGTGAGTGAGTGAGGAGTAAGCTGAAGCCAAGTGTGCAGGCGAGAACAGAGAGAGATGGTGGGGCAGAGGTGGAGTGAGAACAGCCTGGGCGCCCAGATCCGGGACTGAGATAGTCGGACGAAGTGGTTGGTTAAGAACCAGGGACCCGGCCTTGAACATGGCGTGGACATTGTATGCCCGAACCACTGAACTGGAGGCCACGCAGTCTACAAGGGTGGTGGCCGCAACCCGACGCACCCGCTGAGAAGGCAGCCGAACTAGGGTCAGGAGACAGGTACCAGTCATCTGAGAGGGCCCATGGATGCTAGATCGGGGCACTGCGTCCAGAGGAGCTGACAGGAGAGGTGAAGAAGTAGCGCTGGGAGAGTGACCAGAGAACGGAGAGGCACACGAAGGGATCCTGGCCAAGTTTTCCCAATTCCTTGTAGACAAGCCAGACTGGAATTGGTAGAAAGAAGCGGCGAGTGGTCAAATGCAACTGAAATGAGTAAACCGGATACAAAATTCCAACGTTGTGTAAGACTGATTCATTCTCCCGCTTGCAGAGCAATGAGACACAGAGGCCCAGCATAACCACGGCCTTACATACTCTTTCCACTAAACACATCTGCCCCAAGGCACGGCTCCACCTACGGGGAGCGATGACATCAGGCTGCCATACCAACAACCCCGGAGGTCTGACCCACAGCGTTGGTCCATGCTGACCGAGAACTGTAGGTGATGTCACAAATATTCCTCTTATAAACTTTATTCCCATCCAACACATCCCAGAACCTGATCCCCAGCCACACAGTATACTGACTCTCCTGGGGTCATGAAAATCAGGTCTTGACCTCTGGGACTCTACCGGCAGAGCTGATAGCCCAGTGCCGAGTACCCCATGGCCCTAGGGATGGGCGAGTATTAAGATCGGGCAAACCTCTAATGTTCACTTTTAAAGGGCTTATCCAACTTAATAAAATGTTTCTCAAATTGCCCATAATTATATGTATATTCAAAAATAAGAATTAACGAAGTTGATTAGGATTTATATTTCTTATTGCATGGGCTTTCAGATGTTTAAGGTAAGAACAACAGCCCTACTCCCCCAGGTCCAAAGCGTCTTCTCTGGTGATAATTGCTGCAGCCTTGACATCACAATTACAACACACATGACCACTGAAGATAATTACTCTGCTCGCGGTTTTGCCAGTGTAGATGACACAAGCTTCTAAGCCCAATTATTGGCTACAGCAGTCATGTCAACAAAAATCAGAGTCGCAGGAGAAATGTAGCACTGGAAAGGGGGAAGGTGAGCCAGCTCAAATAGAAGACAGAGAGTGCAGGGGACGGGAGGCCAAGGGTAGGTGAGTATACTTTTTTTTTTTCATAGATTACTTTGCCTGGTACATGGTTGGTGGGGATATCATTCTCCATGAGAGGGTGTGGGGGACAATACCATATATAAGCTTTGGAGTTTTCATCATACTTTATATTGTTATGAATATATGTATTATTACATTATACAGTAATTTATAGGTGGCCAAAAGGGATAATATTGTGCATAGGGAGCTGTGCAACCATCATACTGTATAGGGAGCTATGGGAAACTTCATAACGTATGGGGGTTGTGGGGGGAATCATAGTGTGCAGAATAGGGGCTGCAGAAACCATCATATCGTATATTTGGAGAAATCATCATTCTGTGTGGGGTAATCACACTGTGTGGGGTCATTGTTTGGGCATCATATTATATATGGGTTCTGCTCCCTAACTAACCCCACAACCTCCCCTCTCCCATTCTATGACCACCATCTACTTACTTTCTCATCCTTGTCCTCCTCACCTGCACCCCATGTCCACCAACTCACACACCCTCGCAGAAACCTCACACATCTTGAAGCTCACACACTCTCCAACGCTATTTTACCGCTATCGCCTATATCCTCAGTCCATGACACAGATAATGCCACAGCTTTCTACAACTCTACATTCATATCAGCTATTGATGCAGTTGCCCCACTCGTTCAAGGAAAATCAACAGACAACCTTGGCACACAGACACCACTAAAAAGCTGCGAAGGGCGTCTAGGGTTGCTGAGCGGCGCTGGAAGAAAACTCATTCGCAAGAAGACTACACAGCATTCAAACAAGCACTTCTAACATTCAAGTCAGCACTCACCACCACTAAACAGAATTACTTCCCTCATATCCTCTTTGTCTCTCAACCTCAGGCAGTTATTCAACACGTTTAACTCCTTCCTTCGCCCTCCACTGCCCCCTCCTACTTCTCGTATTTTTGCAGAAGACTTTGCAAAACACTTCACCAGCAATATTGATCAGATCAGACAAGTCTTTGCTACCCAACCACCACAACCCCTTTGTATAACAGACCACTTCCCTCCCCCACTAACCCTCCTCCCCTCCATCACTGAAGGAGAACTTGCACACCTCTACAGATCACACCTCACCACCTGTGCACTGGACCCCATCCCATCTCACTTCCTCCCCAACCTCACCAACTCACTCATCCCAGCCCTAACCCACCTCTTCAACCTATCACTAACTCCTGGTACCTTTCCTTCTGCTTTCAAACATGTGCAACAATTACACCTATCTTAAAGAAACCATCCCTCGACCCCACCTCTACATTCAGCTACCGGCCCATATCCCTCCTCCTGTTCGCCTCCAAACTTCACGAAAAGCATGTTCACACTGTAATTTCATCCCACCTCTCATCTAACTCCCTCTTTGATAACCTTCAATCTGGCTTCTGCCCCCACCACTGCACTGAAACTGACCTGACCAAAATTACTAATGACTTACTCATGGTCAAAGCTAACAGACAGTTCTCCATCCTCCTCCTCCTTCTTGCCCTGTCCTCTGCACACAGTCGACCACCACCTCCTATCACAGATCCTCTCTTCCATTGGTATCACTGACCTTGCCCTCTCCTAGATTTCCTCCTACCTTTCCAACAGCAGATTTAGTGTCTCCTACTCCCACATGACTTCCTTGCCCCATCCCCTCTCTGTTGGGGTCCCTCAAGGCTCTGACCTGGGACCCCTCCTTTTTTCCATCTATACCCTTGGTCTGGGACAACTCATGGCTTCCCATGGCTTTCAGTACCACCTGTACGCTGACAACACTCAGATCTACCTCTCTGGCCCTGACGTCACCTCTCTGCTGTCCAGAATCCCAGAGTGTCTATCAGCCATATCGTCCTTCTTCTCTGTTGCTTCCTAAAACTCAATATAGGCAAAACAAGAAAGTCACAGTCACAGTGGGGTGCAGTCTCAAGAAGTTTACTCACAGCTTTGTCGTTCCCGGTTACAGCAGTGGCCACCGTTGCAACAGCCCTCAGAGCGCTGAGTCCTTGGAGGTGGAGAAGGCGATCCAGCTAATGTGGTGCCCTGCTCACGCAGGTAGCCACAGACTTCTCTAATGCACAGTTGGGTTTCCACAGCAGGTACCTACTACATGCAACATCTTCCACTCCGGCACAGTAGGAGGAGCCCCACTTGCTGACCTTAGGCAAGATCCCCTCTAAATGCTGCTGCTGGGGGAGGAGTTAGCTAGAGTGTGCAGACACTAGGAGTGCTGCGAACACGTCCCGGTGGTCGGTGCCGCGGTTAGGCCCAAACCAGTGACCCGGAGTGGCCCTTCTGACATCCAGCAAGCCTGAGTGGGGACAGAAGGCAAGGAGCAGACAGCTGAACGGGAAGCGAGGAACTAGTGAAAGTTCACCCTAAGAAGTACCGGACATCGGGGATCCGCACCTATGGGATACTCCAGAACCACAGAGAACCCCGTCACACCATGGAGGCTTCAGACACCCGGTCCCCCTGTGGGTCAAAAAGAGGGAGCCAGACACAGCAGTGTACCACCGCAGTGATCAGAGAGGGTAACCCGTGGTCCGCACAGGAGGGGAGACAGACATCAGAGTCAGGAAGAGAGAGGAGGCCAGACTGGCTGCATGCAGGCTGGGTTTCAATTACCAAAGAGGAACAGAGGAGGCCTTATACCCACTTGATGTGGGGACCCACTGTGCAACCTGGTCACCTGTCAGTGCCCTGGACATCTTTACCTGCGTACCATCAGTAAAAGGTAAAAGAGACTTTTGCAGTGTGCGTGCGTCATTCCTCTCCATCCCGGTGCCCCTCTTAGACTGCTCCAACACTCCCCATACCATCTACAGCTCCACTACAAGCTGCCTCTTCACACTACGCTGCCCCGGAGGTCCAGCCCTACCTGTAGAGGACTTTGCCAAACATGCCGCATTACCATCTACCTCCAGCGGACTGTGGCGGCACTGGTGACACCTCACCAGAAACTACAGGTGGCGTCACGACAACTTGTATATAACATCATTTGTAAATATAACCCCTTTTTTGGAAGATAGACCCAGGACACGGGATCAGGTGCGGCCACCACTCCCCGTGACACAGCAGACGCTATCCGTGGAGCCTGATACCCGAGTACCCCAAAGCCTGGGCTCAACATATCTTTTTCTGGAGGTCACGAACAGGATATCGTGCCCGGTGTTACCGGGTACTGTGTGCCGTGTTATTAATTGTATTGAGTGACTGTATAAACTATGCCGCCATTACTGCGCCGAAAAGCGGGAAGAAAGGGGATGTGCCAGCCAGTAGAGCGTGAAACTGAAGCCCGCCCCTCGCTCAGCCGAGCATTTCCGAGCACGGCAGCCTAGTCTGGAAACTCTCGAACTGTTTAACTCTTTAAGAACTGGCTACAATTCACTAAGGGGGCCTCAAACATGTCGGCCTCCTCCAGCGACGACGAAGGCGCGTTCGCTGACCCTAGGAATTACTCGGAAGCCATGATGGCTGGCTCCAGTAGCACTACCAGTGCCACCGGAACACCGGGTGCACTCGCCCCAATAATGCCGATGTCACTCCCATACATCCAGGGGCCAAGTGGTTGCCCCAGTATGACGGATGCCCTGATACATTGGACGATTTCAAACGAAAAATCAATAGCGTCCTGGATATGTATGCGATGACCGGCCAACAACGCGCTGCTGTGGTACTCAGACAGTTAACTGGTGCAGCAGAGAAAGAAAGTGCGTCCTGGTCTGCCGCTGAATGCAGATCAGCTGCCGCCATATTTAATAAACTGAGAGCTACTTTGAGGAGTGCAACGAGCCTGATATACGCATGCGCTTCCATCACTGCTACCAGAGGTCGGGAGATGATATAAGAGCTTATGCCTGGCGTCTAGAAGAAGCATTGCGCGCCCTCAAACATGTCAGCCCTGGCAGTGTACCTTACGAAAACAAGCTCCTAATTGAACAGTTCACTCGAGGACTGTTATCCCCCGAGGACAGTAAGTCTGTACGTTGGTGGTCATTAAGCAATCCTGAAGTTGACTTTAATACCCTGAAATAGATGGCCATCAAAGGATTAAGGCCGGTAGAGATCCATGAAGCTGCTATTAAACGTGGTTCAGTGGTGAGGTGCAGGCTACTTCAAAACCATTAAACGTGTCTACAGCCACACACGATGTTCAATTTGCTCAGCCTGACAAGTACGATTCCCTGCGAGCTGAGATGCGCCAAATGAACAAAAACATCACTAAGCTAATGGACGCACTGCAGTTGCAGCAAAGCAAACAGCCAGCGCCAGGACCCCAGCCCCGACCTCAGCCGCTGATTCAACTTGCCGATAGTCCGGAGGATGTACCCTGGATGCGAGGGAAGCAAGCCACAGCGTACCGAGGGAGGACCATCAACCGCTACAGCTCCACAGGGGAGCCCATCTGTTGCCGCTGTAACCGCACCGGTCACCTCGCCAGGAGCTGTCCTTTAAACGGGCCGTCCCTAGGGTGGAGGCCAAAACTCAGGATTAGATCAACAGGGCCCAGTCACCTGGCACAAGACCTTCATCGTACAGAGGCCGTTTCTGTCCATTGTACTAGATGGCATCCCAACACCTGCTCTGCTGGATACCGGGTCACAGGTGACCACCATCCCCTATATCCTTTATAAGAAGTATTGGGCTGATGCAGAACTGAAACAGCCTGATCTGGACTTTACCCTCAATGCATCTAACGGTGAACCAATTACCATGATGGGGGTTAGAGAAGTGCCCATAAAGGTGGGGAGGGTGGAATTGCAGAACCAGGGGGTCCTTGTAGTAGCAGAAGCCAGTAATGCTAATGATCCTTATATCATATTAGGCACTAATGTTGTTAGCAAATGCATGGAGGAAGTCTTATCTTTGCTTCAACAGATCGCAGACACTGCCAGACCTGGTCAGAGGAAGGTCCTCCAGCGTGAGATCAGAGCCATCCTGCACCAGCAACAGGTAACAATTACAGGTGGCGAAATTGGTACTGCACGGGTGACAGACCCGTTGCCTATTGTGATTCTCCCAATGAGTGAAATGATGATTTGGTGTTGAGCAGCTATAGGTCTGAGAGGGCAGGACTATCAAGCCTTAGTGGAGCCCATCAGCACTGAGCACAGACCTACACTGTTGACAGCCAGGGGGTGGTTGACGTACACAATGGGAGAGTACCTGTTGGCATCTTAAATTGTGGCAGTGAGGAGGTTAAATTACCCATGTATACAACCGTTGCTAAATTGTACACAGTCAACAACAACGAGATCCAAACAGTGGGACCCATACCCTACACTAAAGGGGAAAAACCTGATCAAACAACTGGGCCACTGGAGGACTGGTGTCAGCAGCTCCATGTCAGAACTGACACCACTCCTGTGCACGAAAAGCAAGGTGTGTACCGGGTAGTTCAAGAATTTGAACAAGTCTTTAGTAAGCACCCACTTGACTTTGGTAGGATAAAAGGGGTACAACATCACATCCCCACAGGTACACATCCACCAATCAAAGAGTGGTATAGGCCTAGTCCACCTGCACATTATCAAAAAGCCAAGGAAATTTTACAGGACATGAAGGACGCAGGGGTTATACAAGATAGCTGTAGTCCCTGGGCCGCCCCATTAGTCCTAGTAAGGAAAAAGGATGGCATGAGAATGTGTGTAGACTATAGGCAAATAAACCGCATAAACACGCAAAGATGCTTACCCGTTACCTCGTATAGAGGAATCCTTAGCTGCGTTGAAGTCTGCCAATTACTTCTCCACCTTAGATCTCACTAGTGGGTATTGGCAGGTGTCCGTAGCCGAGGAAGACAGAGAGAAGACAGCATTTACCACACCTATGGGCCTATGTGAATTCAACAGCATGCCCTTCGGACTATGCAATGCATCCGGAACCTTCCAGCGATTGATGGAGAGTTGCCTGGGCATAAGAACTTCGAGACGGTACTGCTCTACCTGGATGAAGTGATCGTGTACTCCAAGACCTATGGGGAACACGTTACTCATCTAGAAGAGGTGTTTGAAGCTCTGGCCAAATACGGGATGAAGCTAAAACCATCAAAATGCCACCTGTTAAAGCCAAGAGTACAGTACCTGGGACACATAGTCAGTGCCGAAGGCGTGGCCCCTGATCCAGACAAGGTGACAGGAATCAAAGAATGGCCAGAACCCAAGACCCTAAAGGAAGTACGTCAATTCCTGGGATTGGTGGGCTACTAAGGTTCATAAAAGAGTACACCAAGAAGGCTGCTCCCCTGCAAGACCTCCTAGTAGGCCAACCCACGAAGGGCAAGCCAAAGGATTCTCCATGGAGATGGGGTAAGGAACAAGAGGAAGCCTTCCAGACGATGAAAGAAGCCATGACAGGAGAAGAAATCCTTGCTTATCTGGACTTCAACCTGCCATTCCTGCTGTACACAGACGTCAGCAATGTGGGACTCGGAGCCGTTCTTTCCCAAAAGCAAGACAGCAAGGAAAGGGTTATTGCCTATGCCAGTAGGAAGCTGTGCCCCACAGAGAGGAACCCAGAAAACTATAGTTCATTCAAACTGGAATTCCTGGCCTTGGTCTGGGCCGTCACAGAGAGGTTCAAACACTATTTGGCCTCTAGCAAATTTACAGCCTACACGGATAACAATCCACTGACCCACCTGGAAACTGCGAAGTTGGGAGCCATAGAACAAAGATGGATGGCCAAATTGTCCAACTATCAGTTCACCATCAAGTACCAGGCTGGGCACCAGAATGGAAACACGGACGCTTTATCCAGAATGCCTCACTTGTCAGAAGAGGGTGTAGATGAAGATGAGCTGGAAGAGGTGGAGTTACCTGCCTTCCATCAAATAAGAGTAAATAAGAGTAACCCAGTGCCAGCAAACCCGTCAAGATCTTCCTGCAAGAATGGTGAACCCGTTGCCCCACTTCAGTTGGAAGGAGGTGCAAGACAATGACCCGGCTGTCAGTCTAATAAAACAACTGATAACTCAGGAGTCAGCGAAACTGCCAGAAAATCCCCAATCTGAAGCCAAACATCTGTGGAGCGAGCGGAGTAAGCTGTTCATATACCAAGGGAAGCTTTGTCGGAGGTACATCAACCTAAGAACACACGAGAGGGCCTGGCAAATCATCGTGCCAAAATCAGAAATCCATGTGGTCTTGAATGCCTATGACAACCAGACTGGTCACTTCGGATGGAAGAAACTAGAGATGTTACTGAGAGATAGGTTCTTTTGGGTCGGCATGCGGACACCTATTGAAAAATGGTGTAAGAATTGTAAACCCTGCAGCCTGAGAAGACAGGACTTAAAGAGCCAGAAAGCCCAGCTTCATCCCATCGTAACAAAACAACCTCTAGAAATAGTAGCCTTGGATCATGTAAAACTAACTCCAAGTAGATCCAGCTACACCTACGCGTGGACCATGGTAGACCATTACTCGAGATTATTCTTAATGGTTGCCCCCGTAAAAGACTTGACAGCTGCCACAGCTGCTAAAACATTCCAAAATGTCTTCTGCAGACCATTGGGATACCCTGAACAGGTCCTAACAAATCAAGGAACAGCCTTCAAAGTGGAGATCTTCCAAGAGTTCTGCCATATGTATGGGTGCAAAAAGATCAGAACAACCCTATATCATCCACAAGCCAACGGGCTCTGTGAAAAAATGAATCACATCCTCATTGACATGCTAAAGATCTTACCCTTAGAAGAAAGAAACCAATGGTCGGAGAAACTACCAGATTTGGTTGACATGTACAACCACATTCCAGTAAGCTCTACAAAATGTACACCAGCCAACCTGATGAGAGCCCGAACAGGAAAGTTACCCGTAGACTTGGAACTCGGAGTAGTAGATCCCGAAACAGATAATAGAATAATTCTTACTGTTAATTCGGTTTCTAGGATACCTTTCATGACAGCATAGGAGGTTGCCTCTCCACGCCTTAATAGGGACAGGAAGCACAAGAGAGGTTAAAAGGCCCCTCCCACCTCCCATCAGCCAGTGTCTTACAAAGAACCATAGCATGAGAGAAAACCAAAGTACATGGTAAAACATTCCAGGAAGAGTACGAGGAATAACAGGGAGGGAATGAAGTGCTGTCGTGGAAGGTATCCTAGAAACCGAATTAACGGTCCTTCCACAACAGCATAGGAGGAATACCAACGAATAAATACCTAGGGTGGGACAATGGCCTGCCGGACCTTCCTGCCAAAAGCCAAATCCCTACCGGAGCCCAGGTCCAGACGGTAGTGCTTCGTGAAGGTATGCAGGGACGCCCAGGTAGCAGCTGTGCAGATCTGCTCAGGAGAAGCCCCAGTCCGTTCAGCCCAGCAGACAGCGGTAGACGGGGTGGAATGTGCAGTTAACCCAGAAGGAGCTTGTAACTGCTGGGAAACGTAGGAATCTGTAATAGCCTTCTTGATCTAATTAGCAATAGTGCTTTTGGAAACCTTCAAGCTCTTACGGAGACCAAAGCGCTGAACAAAGAGATTGTGGTCGATGCGCCAGGACACCGAGACGTCCAGATAATGGAGAACTGCATGCCGGACATCCAAAGCATGGAATTCTTCTTCCTTCGGGGTCCAGGGGTGTTGACAGAAGGATGGAAGGACAATTGATTGAGAGCGATGGAAGTCCGAAACCACCTTAGGAAGGAACGAAGGATCCAACTGAAGCACAATGCAGTCATCCCGGATGGTGAGGTATGGATCCCGGATGAACAAAGCCTGGAGCTCCCGAACACGATGGGCAGAAGTAATCACCACCAGGAACGCCGTCTTGTGAGACAACCGCCGGAGGTCACAGGACAAAAGAGGTTCGTAGGGAGGCCTAGAAAGTCCCGTGAGGACCACATTGAGGTCCTAGGAGGGAGGACGGACCCGAGAACGAGGACAAAGACGAGCAGCTGACACCATAAAGCGGCGAATCCAACGATGATTAGCCAAATCAGAATCAAACACGGAACTGAGAGCCAACACATGGACCTTGGGCGTGCTAGGTTTAAGACCGAGATCCTACCCATTCTGAAGAAAATCCAGAATCTGGGAGACACTGGGCCGAAGCGGATCAGGAGGATTGGAGCCACACCAGAAGGAAAACTTCTGCCAAATTTTATTATAAATCGCATTAGTGACAGGTTTACGATTCATCTGCAGGGTGGCCACCCCTTTGTCAGACAGACCCTGCACCCTCAGCACCCGGGCTTCAGAAGCCAGGCAGCTAAGCTGAGTTTCCCCGGGTCCGGATGGAATAGAGGACCCTGAGACAACAGGCTGGGATCCGGACTCAGGATGACAGGACCGTCGACTTTGAGCGCCATGATCAGGCTGTACCAACTCCTCCTGGGCCAAAGGGGGGCCACCAGGATAGTGGGGACTCTGTCTACCCTGACCTGCCACAGAGTACGTGCGAGGAGGGGAATCGGAGGAAAGGCGTAAACCAGAGGAAATCCCAGGAATGGGAGAAGGCGTCCATCCCTGCGGCCGGGTCCCGAGGATAGAGGGAGAAATAGATTGCGACCTTCCGATTGGCGCTGGAAGCGAAGAGGTCGATGCCCGGGGTGCCCCATCGGGGACTAGGGAGCAAAAGACAGCCTGGTCCAGACTCCATTCCCCTGGGTGGACATCCTGGAGGCTTAGAAAATCCGCCTGTAGATTCAAGGACCCCTTTAAGTGGACCGCTGAGAGGGACAGCAGGAACTGTTCGGCCCACAGGAAGATACGGGAGGATACGGACCAGAGGGACTCTGATTTCGTACCCCCCTGGTGCCGGAGGTGAGCCACCGTGGTGACATTGTCCGAGTAAACAAGGACATGAGCACCCGTGAGCTGAGCCTGAGGTCCCCGAAGGGCCCTCTCAACCGCACTCAGCTCCTGGTAATTGGAGGACCGGGACCGGACTGAGCGATCCCAGAGCCCCTGAAGCGGAGTGGGGCCCACCATGGCCCCCCACCCCCTCTGACTGGCATCTGTAGTAACAGTCACCAGAGGAGTCTGATCCTACGAAACCCCCTGCTGCAGGTGTCGGGCATCTAATCACCAGAGGAAACGGACCCCGGGAGGCGAGCCCGACCATTCAGGGACCAAGGAAGCCCGTCCCAGCAAGACAGGACATGAGCCTGCCGCACCCGAGAGTGAGCCTGAGCCCACAGGACCGACGGGATGCAGGACGTCATTGAACCCAAGACCAACATTTGATCCCGAAGGGTGGGAGATGCCCGACACCTCAGGGAGGAAACTTTGGCCAGGAGGGTCAATCGGTGAGAGTCCGGAAGGAAGGAGACCTGCCGGTCAGAATCCAGCAATACCCCCAGAAACTGTCTCCGTGAGGAAGGCTGCAGATAGGACTTCCGGAGGTTCAGGAGCCAACCCATGGACCGAAGAATGTGCAGGGATTCTTCCACACTGCTCTGAAGGGCTTGCGGCGTCGGAGCAATGAGAAGGAAGTCGTCCAGATAAGGCACAATAGAGATGCCTCGACCCCGAATAAAGGCCACCACCTCCACCTTGATTTTTGATAAAATCCGTGGAGCCGAGGATGAGGAGAGTCCGAAGGGGAGAACGTCGAACTGAAAATGGAGGAAAGCCCCCTCATAGAGGATGGCAAACTTCAGGAATTTCCTGTGTCGAGGATGGATGGGCACATGAAAGTAGGCATCCGTCAGATCTATCGTAGCCATCTGGTGATGCAGCCCGATCACTGGAATCGCAGAACGGACGGACTCCATCTTGAACCACCGATAGTGGACATGATTGTTGAGGAGCTTTAGGTTGATGATGACCCTGGAATCCCCGGATGGCTTTTTTACCAAGAACAGACGGGAATAGTGACCTAGCTCCACCTCGTGACTGGGAACAGAGGAGACAACATTGGAGAGCATGCTGTAATGGGACAAAATGCCGGAATGCCCGCGCTGCCACCAAGAATCACCAGGAAACAAAGAGTTAACTGGGCAGATTTTTCTTTTATTCTATCCTACGCGTTTCAGAGCCTCTATCCGAGCTCCTTCCTCAGGGATGTTCCCTGAGGAAGGAGCTCGGATAGAGGCTCTGAAACGCGTAGGATAGAATAAAAGAAAAATCTGCCCAGTTAACTCTTTGTTTCCTGGTGATTCTTGGTGGCAGCGCGGGCATTCCGGCATTTTGTCCCATTACAGCATTCCTGTTTCCATGTTCATCGTGAAGGTGCGGCCCTGCAGCAGCCATTCTACAAGCCATCTTTCAGGCGATTATACCGGTTGTGGGTGACACAACTGAACCAGGTGAGCAGTTCCTGATATTTACCGCTATAACCCTTTGTAAAAAGGATAAGACCCTATGCGCATTTATCTCACGTTTACAGGTTAACATTGGAGAGCAGGAACTCCTGCACTTTGGAGTACAGAAGATCCTGGGCACCCGGAGAGGGCAGGGCGGTGACCCGGAGGCCCGGCGGAGGGAGAGACTCAAACTCTATAAGCAAGCCCGCGGAGATGACCTTCAGGACCCAATGGCAATCGGTGATCCCCTGCCACCGGGGAAGGAAGGCCGAGAGTCTCCCCCACCACCGAAACCGAGTCACTGTTTGTCGGGACAAGAATGCAGCTGAGCAGGGACGAGGATATTTTTACCTCGCCCTTTGGGATAACTCCACCTTTACCCTTGACCTTGGGCTGGGAGGCCGAACCAGTTCCTCCTCCAACCCCATGGTGCTCCTAACGGCCTCAATCAGGTCCCCCATATCCTCCGAGGGGAACAAAAACTTCCGAAGGTCAGAATGCAGTGAGGCAGAGACCTCCTCGGGGATCTCAGAGTCCGAGTCCCTGTCATCCTCAGAGTCAGAGGGGTCAGCCTGGAGCCTGCGTTTCTTAGGAGGGGAGGGTCCAGACACAGGGCCGGATGGGCCCAAGGAGGCCAGAGAAGCTCTAATCTCCTGTTGCACCATGGAGCACAGGTTATCTACCAGACTAGCGTGTTCAGCCCGGACGACATTGTCGGTACAGCCTTGGCAAAGTTTCTTATCCCAGCCTGGGGGAAACTTTTTCACACAGATAGGGCACTTAACAGACTTCCCAGCTGCTTTCTTGGGGGCTTCTTTGTCACCCTGCAAAAAAGCACAGGGGAGCCTCATCAGCCAAAAAACCCTCATGGTCGCACAAAGGCCCCCCCCTGCACCAGAACTTACTGTGGCCGGGGGAGCACTGGGCTCTGCAGAGGACGACATGACCCAGAAGAGTATGGCTTACCTAGCGTCAGATGTCTTCAGGGCAGCCTCTTATGCCAAAAAAAGGCCTGCCCCAGCGCCAAACACGTTCCCTGCCCCCTGCACAGGGGCTAGGCAGGCCCCAAACATAGTGGCGATCCTGCATGCTGCCGCACCGGGTGCCCCCCGCCGGCACCCAGAGGTCGGAGATATGCGCGACCGGAAGTTCCGCCACGTCACTTCCGGTCTGCGGCAGCGCGCGCATGCAGGAGGCGGCCGGAGGGCTCAGCAGAGCTGGAGGCCGCCAACCTGGGAGCCGCCGACCCACTTCAACCCAGGGGGGATCCGGAGGGCCAGGGCTGGTCCCGGACCCCCTCAGCAGCCGGGGCCAGATGCGGCGCCACTGAAGGGGACCGAGAGACGACAGGAGGAGGAGCAGGGGCCCGACCAACGCCACCCGGCAAAAAAACTTCAGGTACACTGTAGCTGGCCGCCACTACAGCATAGGAGAGAAAAAACCTCTCTCCATGCCCCATTGGGACAGGAAAGACACTGGCTAATGGGAGGTGAGAGGGGCCTTTTAACCTCTCTTGTGCTTCCTGTCCTTATTAGGGCGTGGAGATGCAGCCTCCTATGCTGTCATGGAAGGTTCCTAGAGAAAACACAATTCCCAATTGGAACACCCATCACCTCAAACAATACAAAATGGTTCAAGCTTGTGTAGAAGATAACCTGGAGAAATCCTGTGAAAAACAAGAAAGGGACTATAACAAACATGCTCCAGCAGAACCAATAACACCCGGAAGTATTGTCCTAAAGAGGAAAAGAACCAAACACAAGAACCCTATGTTCCACTAGATTCTGGACATGACAACAGCAAAGTCTGCCTCATCAGCAAGAACGGTGGAAAAACCACACAGACTGTGTCCAGAAACCACATCAAAAAGTGTCCAACAGATTGGGAAAACCAAAATCCCTCCAATCAACCAATTCAAGAGTCTGAACCAGTTCAAGAAGTAAGGCAAATGAGAAGGTAATCCTTACCATCTTAGGAGAATTCCCAGAAGATTGGCCTCAACAAGATGGAGCCATCATAGTGCCAGTGCTGAATTTCTACCAGCCCAATGAAGTGGTACAAAGGAATCAGGAAGAAATACCCGTTGCTAGAGAATCTGAGGATGCTAGAATCGGTACACCTACTAGCCCTGTAGTGAGACTATGGCAACGCAGACGCTTACCTGACATACCTGCATCAAGCCCTCCACTAGAAACCTCACCTGAGACAGTGATCGCAGAGATGCACACAAGGTCAACCCCCGTCTAGGTATGGAGAGTAGGTACAGTAAAGTCAGAGGTAGAGCACACTAAGGTAACCTGTAAATAGTCATTGTAAGATAAGAACGTAAATAGTAGTGTACAGAAGGGTTGAGGAACTGGGCCTAGTCCTACGCACATTAAGTTAGAAACAGAAAGTGCCTGGGGTGGGGAGGTACCAGGTCTCCTAAGCCGAGACACCCATAGGGTCATGTGTTTAATGAAAATGTGGACTTTTGAAAGACTTTTCCCCTTTTTCTTACCTGGAGTATGCAGAAAATTGACTGTATAGACTCTTTGAACTGAATTTTTCCCTTTTGAACTTTTCCCACTTTGAACTTTTAAAATTTAAAAGGACTACAGTTACGGGACTAACGTAGCCACAAACTCTTCAAAGCCTGCGGTGAATGGACTAGCACCGTACGGACTTACCTGTTTTCTATTTTTCAAATATTTTTCAGTGCTTTTTATAAATTTATATATTTTAAGACTTTGTAAATATGTTACCTGTTATATTGTTGAAAATTGTTATTCCTTTTTGTTTGAACAAAAATGCTTACCTAGTGGGGTATGTGGCGCCCTGCTCACGCAGGTAGCCACAGACTTCTCTAATGCACAGTTGGGTTTCCACAGCAGGTACCTACTACATGCAACATCTTCCACCCCGGCACAGTAGGGGAGCCCCACTTGCTGACCTTAGGCAAGATCCCCTATAAATACTGCTGCTGGGAGATGAGTTAGTTAGAGTGTGCAGACGCTAGGAGAGCTGCGAAGACGTCCTGGTGGTCGGTGCCGTGGTTAGGCCCGAACCAGTGACCCAGAGTGGCCTTTCTGACGTCCCGCAAGCCTGAGTGGGGACAGAAGGTAAGGAGCAGACAGCCGAACGGGAAGCGAGGAACTAGTGAAAGTTCGCCCTAAGAAGTACCGGACATCGGGCATCCGCACCTGTGGAATACTCCAGGACCACAAAGAACCCCGTCACACCGTGGAGGCTTCAGCCACCCGGTCCCCCTGTGGGTCAAAAAGAGGAAGCCAGACACAGCAACGTACCACTGCAGTGATCAGAGAGGGTAACCCGTGGTCCACACAGGAGGGGAGACAAACATCAGAGTCAGGAAGAGAGAGGAGGCCAGACTGGCTGCATGCAGGCTGGGCTTCAATTACCAAAGAGGAACAGAGGAGGCCTTATACCCACTTGCTGTGGGGACCCACTGTGCAACCTGGTCACCTGTCAGTGCCCTGGACATCTTTACCTGCGTACCATCAGTAAAAGGTAAAACAGACTTTTGCAGTGTGCATGTGTCATTCCTCTTCATCCTGGTGCCCCTCATAGACTGCTCCAACACTCCCCATACCATCTACAGCTCCACTACAAGCTGCCCCTTCACACTACGCTGCCCCGGAGGTCCAGCCCTACCTGTAGAGGACTTTGCCAAATTAGCCGCATTACCATCTACCTTCGGCGGACTGTGGCGGCGCTGATGACACCTCACCAGAAACTACAGGTGGCATTACGACAACTTGTATATAATATGCCCTGTAAATTTAACCCCTTTTTTGGAAGATAGACCCAGGACAGGGAATCAGGCGTGGCCACCACTCCCCGTGACACAGCAGACACTATGCGTGGAGCCTGATACCCGAGTACCCCAAAGCCTGGGCTCAACACTAACTCCCGGGTAATTTGGTAGTCCTTAACCGGTACTCTTTCTGTCACTGTCCTTTCAAGGGCGACTCTTCTTCTGTGCTTGCTTTGCCCTCCTGCCCTGTGACTCGCTCACACAGTGCCCCGAGCCAGTGGTCACAGGCGTTCGTGGGGTTTCTCTGGTGCCAGTCCTTTGACCCTACATGGCCACTTATTCAGCAGACGTGCACAGTTTCGGCTGTGGCACTTGGAGATACCGCAGCCTCCAGGTTGCTAGATGAGACTGGTCTTTTGCATTAGTCTTGGGGTCCCGGTGCCCCTACTCTGCGGCCTGGTTCCTCCACACAATTTCATTCTCTGTGGCTGCGGGCGTCTCTGGGTGGATTGCTCACTACCCAGTCCCCTGGGACCCCTTCTGTCTTCTGGAGCACCCTCTCTCTCGCTCTCTCAGCTCCCCTGGCTGTTATCGCCTCTCATAGGTCTCAGGACGAGCTCCCACTGGCTCCAGTCCTCTGGACGTCTCTTCCCAGATGTTAACCCTCTCTGACAGACTCTCCGACCCTCGCAGACTCCTTTAACTCGTGCCAGCCACCAACTGTCTTCTAGATCTTTCCCTTATCCTTTTATACTGCCTGTCACATGTCCTGCGTTACTAACGTTTGTCCTTCCTAACTTCACTCCCTCCTGGGTGCTTCCCTAAACAATTCTCTCCACCCATCCCTTCTAATTTGGTTCCTCCTCTCCCATAGGAGCAATCTCGCCCTAACCCTGACCTGGAGTGATGTAGTGCTGGGCTATGGGTGTCAGTGACACCCATTCACCCAAGAGTGGGGTACTACACCTCTGGCTGGGGTGCAGTACCTCTGTGGCGACTGAATCCACATATACATGAATATAAAAGGGATTTAGCCCCTATAAAATTATACCTATATTACAAATGTTAATCATTTTGATTTACATTAAAAAAATATGATTTATTACATAAGTAAATGTGGAGATTTTAGTGCATCCTTGGCATGGCCAATGGCTCAATGTATTGTTTTGCCTCTTCAGTTAAAATACTAAGCACCTTCCCTTATGTTGATTGACAGAGCTTTGCAGTGCTGCTTGGACTGAATTGAGGGTGACTGATGAATGCAAACACACTGATACTGTGTGTGCCTGCACTAGCTCCTGCAGTGTCCGTGTGCACTAGGGATAAACGAGTACCGTAGTATATGGAATCGCTATAACCGCAACGAGTAGGTCCCGGTACTTGTTGAGAGTATAGCGATTCCAAGTACTAGTGCAAAAAGTCCTGTAAAAGAGAAGAAAAGTGTTACAAAATAAAAAAATCGGATACTCACCTTAACCGATGGCGGCATCGGGGCCGGCCGATGGACATCTATGAATGGAAAAGGACCTTTCACTCTTCCAGCCAATCAGATGGCTGGGAGAGATCTGGCCAATCAGATGCCGCCACGTCACAATCACGTGATCGCTAGTGGCCACCTGATTGGCCAGATGGCAAGGTCCTCGGTGTACTAGAGAGGACCTTGCAATCTGGCCAATCAGGTGGCCGCTAGCGATCACGTGATTGTTACGTAGTGGCATCTGATTGGCCAGATCTCTCCCAGCCAGCTGATTGGCTGGAAGAGTGAAAGGTCCTTTTCCATGCATAGATGTCAATTGGCCGGTCCTGGTGCAGCCGTCGGTTAAGGTGAGTATCCAATTTTTTTATTTTGTAACCACTTTTCTTCTCTTTTATAGGACTTTTGCAGTGTATCTATTGATACACTGCAAAAGTACTCGGTACTTGCTACTCCCGAGTAATGCTAAATTACTCAGCGAGTAGCGAGTACCTTGAATAGTAGCCGAATAGTAGCGAGTAGACTCTCTCATCTCTAAGGGTACCTTTACACGCGGCTACATTTCTAGGGTGGCTACAGGTAACTTACTGGTTGCAGTGAAATCATGGAGACAAGGTTCTATCTTGTTGCTGTGTACAAATGGAATAATCCCTCCATGATTTCACTGCAACCAGTAAGTTACCTGTAGCCACCCAAGAAATGTAGCCGCGTGTAAAGGTACCCTAATGTGCACATTCTAGTTTGCCTTTTCTGTCAGCATTAACCACCCTCTACTGTGTGATCCTGTATTGATAGAGTGACAGACAGTATAGTGGGCTTCAGCGCATACTTTCACTGACATGTGTGTTCTTGGCTCTGCAGTGTTAGTGCATGCAGAGCTGCAAATTCAATTCAGGCAGCAATTCTGGATCAATGTAAGTGGTGGGCTGGAGGATTGTAATGGAAGAGGCTAGACAATGCAATCAGCCTTTGGATATGCTAATGGTGTACTAAGGAATCCTCCTTTAGGCTGGCTTCAGACTTGTGGACCCTCCGCAGCGTCTTGCAGAGAACTGCACAGGTCTGCGCATGACCGTGCGCTCTCATTCAATGCAATATGTGATTTGTACGCAGGCGGATGCTCGCGCACAAATCACACACAATCACACACTCTCGTCGCGTTCCTGGTGTGGACGAGAGTGTGTGATTTGTGCGCGGGCATCCGCTGCGTACAAATCACATATCGCAGTGAATGGGAGCGCACGGTCATGCGCAGATCTACGCAGCACCGTGTGTTCCCATTATAAAGATAGGGGCTGGCGGTGGCTGCGGTCAGCTTGCGGATCCCCTCTGCAGGATGCTGCGGAGGGGTCCGCAAGTGTGAAGGAAGCCTTACATACCTACGTTTCCCCAAAAATAAGACAGTGTTTTATATTTTTCTCCTCCGAAAAAGGACTACGGCTTATTTGTGGTGCTTGGCTTATATCTAGCCAAGAATAAGCAATCACACATTTATTCTTGAACAAAAAAATCAACATCTTTCCTTCCAAAAAGCAGTAAGATTTTTGCCCTGTGAGTCTCCACTATTCCTTTCCTGTTCTCCAGAGTAGCGTTTTTTTGGATTTTATGTTGTGGGGGTACAGTATACTGGTTGTTGAGGATGAGCAAATCTGCAGGGAGGCAGACTTTGGAGGTGGACATGTGGACTTGGGAGGCGGGGCTCGGCAGTGGAGCAGCTACCTTACTACTGGTACAATGTACAATATAAAAATACTACAAGGACATAAATTCAAATAACTTACCAAAAATAGCCAAAAGGTGTGATATCCATTGCAATTACTTGTGCATCTTAATGAATTAGAATATTATCAAAAAGGTAATTTATTTCAGTACTTCAATACAAAATGTGAAATGAATATATTATATAGAGTCATTACAAACAGAGTGATCTATTTCAAATGTTTATTTCTGTAAATGTTGATGATTATGGCTTACAGCCAATAAAAATCCAAAGGTCATTATTTCAAAAAATTAAAGTAGGGAGGATGAAGTTTTACAAACCGCAGTGCTGTATTCCACGAGACATCGAAGGGTGAACACAATATTGATTTATTAGTCAATGCTTTTCAGGGCTCCCAGAAATCCCCTGAAACATGGCAATATGACATGGATTTTTGATGATTTTCTAATTCATTGAGATGCACTAGTGGCAGGATACAGCTGGTCCAGTGATAAAGGCAACACAGGTGCATAATGCCAATGCAACAATCACTCTCAATCTGCCATGACGTTATTGGTGGTATTATGTATGCGCACAGATGAAGTTTCCATAGAGTGTCAGTCACACATGCAAGTATGATGCAGATTTTCTGTACGCAGCCTAATAATCGCACCCATGCTATTAGACCAGGCTGCCCAGCACTATGCATATGCACCACACAGGACAGATGCCCCAAAGGGTCCAGCTGCATTCTGCATAAAGATAAAAAAGTGCAACAAAAAAGGATGAATGATAATGTGAGTCATTGGTGGATATTTTGGCCAAAACACGCAAGATCGTAACCCACGTCAAGAGTCCCTAAACACTTTATTCAGAATAAAAAACAATAAAAGGACATAACTTCAAAAAACATCACCTCACACTGTATTTTGCTGCACCGACAAGTATTGCATCACTTTGCAATCGCTAGTACTCATCAGCTGAGAGTGATAGTGCACTGTGTATTTCTATGCAGGTGTCACTTTCAGCTGTGAGTACGAAGTTAGGGCTTATTTTTGGAGTAAGGCTTCATTTCAAGCCTTCTCAAAAAAAAGTCCAAAATACCCTGCTGTGGCTTATTTTAGGGGTAGGGATTATTTTTTGGAGAAAAAGAGTATATAATAAAACAGTTTTAATGTAAAACAAGATTGCTGAAATCTATGCTACAGATATGATTTTTATATGGGATAAGTTCACTATATTGGGAGTTGCTCTGTCCCCTTCTGATGATTACAAATCCCATGCGCTCTAATTACCAATCCTTTAGTATGCCCATACTTACACCATCAGGGGCAAACATACAGTGTCAACTTGATCGTCACTGCAGCTGTAGAAAGACCAGGAGAAACGCTGTAGTTTCCTTCCAAATCTTGTATTAGTTACAATGGAACAATAGGTCGAAAGGAATAATCTGTACAGGGTTGCACACATGCGTCTTCAGTAATGGCTTTTCGAAACTAAACTGGGAAGAAGGGAGGAACCTGTACAAATGAAAACTAAGGGTGGGGGGGAAAAATGTGAGTCTAAATCTACCTAGCAACAACAGAGAATTTGCTGATAGGAGGAAAAATATACAATGCAGGAATAGGCATTACAGGTTGTTCCCATTCATGGGACACAACACTCCCTGTCTGAAATCGTCCGATTTCACAAGTCCTGTGCGACGTAAGGGGTCAACTCCATCCTTCGGCGTCATGAATCTGCAATGAGAGGAGACAGAAAAGACAAAATACAATGGTAATGCAGTAGATTCAAGTCCATGCTTGACCAATGACGCATAGTCCTTGAATAAAAATGAAAAGATAGAAAAATGAGTTCAAGAAACTCATCTTCGGATTGGGGAAGCCGCAACATGCCAACTCTTCCACCAACCCAACAATCCAACGGTAAGTTTAGTCTGAAGGGAAAGTTCTAAGTTCAATTGGATGTCGACGGCTCTGTGTCCTAGTAAGGCAGTGGATAAGAGGAGCTGCGCTCCCCGCCGTGGCAGAGTCCAGCAACAAGTTCAGTTCATGTAATTCCTGATCGAAAGGGGCCAACCGGCAATGCACCTGGACTGAGCCTCAGCCTGCACAATGGCTGACCAGGTTTGAGAGTGTCCAGGGTGATGGGACCGCAGCTTTCAGTGCTGGCACCTGGGATGCATGATTTGTGCTGTAGATTGGTCTGAGTCTTATTCTCCACTCAGCTAGTTGGAGGTTAGTGGAGATGAGATGCCACTGTTCAAGTGTGGCTCTCTTGGCTCCAACTGTTAGCGCAGCAGGACTGAATTCTAGCCTTGATACGGTGTATGCAGGTTTTGAAGTGAACTTTACCTTGTTCAGGACGAAGCTGTGACATACCTTGCTGTTGGTTTCAGAAGTACTCTTGGAGGCTGCTTTAACTGTATCCTTTGTAGATGTGTCATAAAAAACATAGGTTTGACTCTCGGTGACAGCTGAAAGAGTCCTTAGAGAACCACGGTGCAAGACTTGGAGTTGCTGTAAGGCCTTTAGAGACTTCTTCCCCGTCTCCCACCTGTGCTGTCTCTGAGATGGTGACGTAGTGTTCCTGTCAATGCCCTCGATAGCAAGTTCTCTCAGCAGCACCCTGTTTTGAACTGTGATAGATGTACTGAACTTATGAGGATTGTGGATGCTGTTTCCAACAGGCGAGACTCCTCGTTTCATAGGAGGCTCATTACAGGGCGAAGCTTGGAAGGTGAACGTGCCTTGTTCAACATCCGGGGGTGTGCTGGGGTTACGTTGCATGGGTAGTACACTAGGACCTTCGATAAAAGGTAGCCAGTAGAGGGAACTTCTCTTACCTTGTGCACTGAAGTCTAGTACGGCCTTGGCGTCACAGATTGGGAACTTAGCAGTTGTTTGCTGCGAATCCCTTGGTAACTCAGACCTTGCAGGAAGAAAGGGTAAGGTAGCTACCCAGCTGTTGTAGTTGTCTTCAGTGGGTTTGATGCTTGTGACCCTGATTGTCACCTTGTCTTCCTCTGTAGGTGGCGCGTCGTTGACCTGGTTTGCAGGGTAGAGTGCTGTTGACTCAAGGTTGTCGTCTTTAAGACAAAGCAGGTTTGGGTTATCAGGTGGTTGTTCTTGCCACCTAGTGTCGTTTGGCTTCTCCTTTATCCAGTAGTGATGTGGGTACGGCAGAAGGGACACGTCGTGGTCGTCTGATGTGATGGTGGTTTTGTAAGAAATGAGGTTGCTTGGCTTCTTTGTCTGGTCACTATAGATGTCACCGACAGGGGCGTAACTTGAACTGGTAGGGCCCCATAGCAAACTTTTGAACGGGGCCCCCTCCAAGACACGCCCCCAATGACACACCCCTTTCAAGACACACACCCTTACCGAATCGGTGTTAACAGTCTGACGCCACCCAGTTTACCGTATATACTCGTGTATAAGCCGCCCCCCTACGTTTGCCCCCAAAACCTGGGAAAACCTATTGACTCGTGTATAAGCCGAGGGTGGACCCCAGCACAGGTATACAGCCCCCAGCAGTGTAGTATACAGGCCCCCCCAGTGGTATACAGGCCTCCCCAGTGGTAGTATACAGCAGCCTCCCCAGTGGTAGTATACAGCAGCCTCCCCAGTGGTATATACAGGCCCCAGCAGTATATACAGCAGCCTCCCCTGTGGTATATACAGCAGCCTCCCCAGTGGTAGTATACAGCAGCCTCCCCAGTGGTATATACAGGCCCCAGCAGTATATACAGCAGCCCCAGTGGTATACAGCAGCCTCCCCAGTGGTATATACAGCAGCCCCAGTGGTATACAGCAGCCTCCCCAGTGGTATATACAGGCCCCAGCAGTATTACAGCAGCCTCCCCAGTGGTATATACAGGCCCCAGCAGTATATACAGCAGCCCCAGTGGTATACAGCAGCCTCCCCAGTGGTATATACAGCAGCCCGTGTGGTATACAACAGCCTCCCCAGTGGTATATACAGGCCCTAGCAGTATATACAGCAGCCCCAGTGGTATATACATGCCCCAGTGGTGGTATACACAGGCAGCCCCAGTGGTGGTATATACAGGTAGCCCCAGTGGTGGTATATGCAGGCAGCCCCAGTGTGTGGTATATACAGGCAGCCCCAGTGGTGGTATATACAGGCAGCCCCAGTGGTGGTATATACAGGCAGCCCCAGTGGTAGTAGATACAAGCCCCAGTGGTGGTATATACAGGCAGCCCCAGTGGTGGTATACACAGGCAGCCCCAGTGGTGGTATATACAGGCAGCCCCAGTGGTGGTATATACAGGCCCCAGTGGTGGTATATACAGGCAGCATCAGTGGTTGTATATACAGGCAGCCCCAGTGGTGGTATATACAGGCCTCAGTGGTGGTATATACAGGCAGCCCCAGTGGTGGTATATACAGGCAGCCCCAGTGGTGGTATATACAGGCAGCCCCAGTGGTGGTATATACAGGCAGCCCCAGTGGTGGTATATACAGGCCCCAGTGGTGGTATATACAGGCAGCCCCAGTGGTGGTATATACAGGCCCCAGTGGTGGTATATACAGGCCCCAGTGGTGGTATATACAGGCAGCCCCAGTGGTGGTATATACAGGCAGCCCCAGTGGTGGTATATACAGGCAACCCCAGTGGTGGTATGTACAGGCCCCAGTGGTGGTATATACAGGCCCCAGTGGTGGTATATACAGGCAGCCCCAGTGGTGGTATATACAGGCAGCCCCAGTGGTGGTATATACAGGCCCCAGTGGTGGTATACAGGGCCCCCCCTTGCTGCTGCACACCTGTAAAGGAATACAAACCATGCATCATTATACTTACTTATCCCTGCCGGCTGTCGCTGTCGCCGCTCTGCACCGCGCTCCGGCTTCATCCGGCTTCTTCCTGCTTCCTCCTCCGGCGCACAGGCAATGACGTCATTGCCTGCGCCCGCCGGTCACCAGGAAGAAGCTGGATGAAGCCGGAGTGCGGTGCAGAGCGGCGACAGCGGCAGCCGGCAGGGATAAGTAATCGCAAGGCCAGCGGAGCTGACCGGATAGCAGCGTAGCGGCACTGGGTTCGGGCCCCCCACAAGCGCCGGGCCCCAAAGCGACCGCTACGTCTGCTATGCCGGTAGTTACGCCACTAGTCACCGATGATAATCCAGCATGCTCAGTACAGTAAAACTGCTCCAAACTGGGAGAGCAGGGGTTAAAAAAAGAAATAAGTATATGCTCACCTATCCCCAAAGCCCCCGCCGTCTCCAGCTGTCTCCCGCAGGCTCCCGGTGTCTGCAGAGGTCTTCTTGTTCTGTACAGGACCTGCCGTGATGTCACAGTCACGTGACCGCAGGTTACCCACCTGCGGTCACGTGACTGTGACATCACGGCAGGTCCTGTACAGAACAAGAAGAGCTCTGCAGACACCGGGAGCCTGCGGGAGACAGCTGGAGACGGCGGGGGCCTCGGGGATAGGTGAGCATATACTTTTTTTTTTCTTTTTTTAGCCCGGAGGCTACGATTTTATGCCGGAATCGGATGCCTATTTGGCATCCGATTCCAGGCATCAGAAGGGAGTCAATGCTGTCCGATTTTATCGGACAGCATCGGCTCCCTTCAAAATCATAGTCTGAAAGTAGCCTTAGCATAGTGTAGTTCATTGGTAGCTTATTCTCTCACTGAGCAATTTCTGACTGCAGTTTTATGAAGACTGCTGTTTATGGTTTGTTAAAGCCCTATTTAGGTAATCCTTTCTCTGGATTGCATGCAGTATACTACTCTTGGTAACAGGCTCTTTTACTGATTATGAGCTGTATACAAATCCTGGTCACAGCTAATCCTTTTCACTGTTCTGTCCCCTTCTGATGACTGCAAATCCCAAGCGCTCTAATTACCAGTCCTTTAAATAATTGTATGCTCATACTTACACCATCAATGGCAAACAGACAGTGTCAACTCAATCGTCACTGCAGTTGTAGAAAGACCAGGAGAAACATAGTTTTCTTCCAAATCTTGTATTAGTTACAATGGAACGATAGGAGAAAAGGATTAATCTGTACAGGGTTGCACACAAACGTCTTCAGTAATGGCTTCTCTGAACTAAACTGAGTCAGGAAAGAAGAATTAAAAAAACAGGATTTCACAACCACGCTACCACATATGACATCAACCAAATAAAATTATTGTGATTTTTATCTTCTATGCGTTTCTGGGCTCTCTGGCCCCTTCATCAGGAAATCCCCGATATACATTGGATTTTTTCCTGATGAAGGGGCCAGAGAGCCCAGAAATGCGTTGAAAATAAAAATCACAATCATTTTATTTGGTGGATGTCATATGTGGTAGCGCGGTTGTGAAATCCTGTTTTTCTATTTCTTCTTTCCTGACCTAATTGTAAGATTGGAAGAAACTGCAGCAACCACTTGGAATTGTTTCTGTTATTATAGCGGTTGTGGCTATTACAACCGTATCAGGTGAGCATTCACTTTTATATTGCTTTTCGTTGTGATATAGGTAACTGTGGCGCCACACGTAGTCAGGCGTCAAAGAGGGGTATTGCACCCGTAAAAGAGGTGTAATTGCCCCAGCTGCAGGTGGACCCTAGGTTGGTGGGTGGGACCCATTCCCAGCACTCCCACATTAGCTGAGCGGTGGGAGGTCACCCGAGAGGGGATATATTCACCTCTAAGGGGATCAAGGAGGTCTTTGTCAGCAGAATGGCTAACTAGGAGCAAGAAGCTCTTTCTCTAGTCAGTGAGAGGGGAAAAGGGCTGGAACAGTCGGAGTAGGAGGAAAGTTGGAAAGAGTGTGGAACAAGGCGGAAGGGTTACCCGGACAGTTTCAAGCCGATCTGGAGGGAAGAAGAAGGGATCTTGAGGAGATCCTGAAAGAGTTTGCCCGACGCGAGATGTCTGGGCTCTAGAGAGAGAAAGAGAGATGCTCAGAGTGGAGCGACCATACTCCAGGGGATTCTCCAGTCCACCATGGGAACGCCGGGCCGAGGATCCGGCCAGAGTTCATTTTGCAGTCGGCAACCGGCTGCTGTGATCCGTATATCGCCACAGCACCCTGCCAGATGGAGTGGCTGCCTGCTTCTCACCACGAGGGAGAGGACCCCCAATACTACCTACACGGAGCCATTGGGTATAGCCCCATTCTAGGCGGGGAAGAAAGGACACTGGTTCCACCATACCACCGGGGATCCACTTGTAGCCACCCTAGAGCTACCTGTTATTATAAGCATCTTGCTGAACTGTGAACTTTGTGTGATGCTGCTACAAGTTGACAGTAAAGTACCCGGGAGAAAGTGATCTTGCCTGCGTGTGTTATCCTACATCAACTTGTTACCTTCCAGGAACGCTGCCCGGAGGAACAGCCCTACCTGTAGGGGGCTTTGCCAACTCAGCCGCACTACCATCTACCTCTGGTGAACTGTGGTAGCGCTGGTAACCCATCACCAGGTACTAAAGTTGGCGTCACATGACAAACACTTATTCCTGTAAATACACCCTTTTTGAAGTGTCACCCAGGCCACGGGCTCAGGCGCTGCCACCCGTGACATCCCAAGCATTCCACCCGAGTATACCAGGGCCTGGGGCTCGACATATCTTTCTGGCATGACGAACAGGATCTCGTGCCCAGTATACCGGGTACTGTGCACCTTGGACTATTGAAAAGAACTTTTTCCCCATTGCTTGGCACCAAAAATGGGTTTCCGCCATCACTGCAGGAGGACCCAAGATGGCGCCGTAGCCATGTACTAAGCACCATGTGCAGGCCCGGGGGTGTGCCTCAGGCCCTAGAAGAAGGAGGGCCAAGACGGAGGCGCCAAAAAGTGTGGCCGCCCCGATTGCCATCAATCAATCAGGGGGGTGGCCCACAGGAAGTTCTCCGGGAGTGGCTGCCAATAAAGAGACAAACCGGAAGAGAAGGTCAGAACAACCAAGGCTCCTTTATACCCGGCAGCATGGCGGCACCCCATTAAAGAGATATCGTGCGCGAGGCCGAGGAGCAGGTCAGAATTGCGCAAGGAGACCCGGCAGCGGCGTCCCTCTTGACACTAGAGGGGGATGCTGACTACTGGAGGGACGCGTTTGGACAGCTCTGCCAGGACATGGATGAAGCCCTGATGTGGGTGTGCAGAAGGTGGAGCGCGGAGCGGGCCTGTGAGCTAGAACCATGAGGGAAGGCCGCGAAGCGCGAGAGGCAGCGGTAGCGTTGCAGACAGTTGTAGAGTACTGTGCCTCGTTACCACCCATACCACCACCTGTCCAGACCTGGGACACGGCGGTCCAGACTGAAACCCCAGTAACACCACCGTCCTGTACCAGCAGCTATATCCGGCTGAAGACAGCGCGGATGTCCCCTACCAAACCAGACGTCATTATTAAGGATGAGACTGACTTTCGAGGAACCGGAGGACGTAGAAGGAGGCTCGGGAGGGAGCACCCCAGAAGCTGCGTGGTGGACCGCATGGCAGCGGCAGCTGCAGGAACCCCTACCATCATGAGCTCAGCGGAGACAAGAGTGACCTCCAGAGTCCCAACCGACAATTCACCACCACCTCAGTACCAGTCATCCCAGTCATCTTTAAATGAAAGAGACCAAGTGGCAAGGCAACGATGCCGAGAGGAATGGTTCCAGAAAGAGCAAGCAAAACGGCGACTTCGGGACGAGGCAAGAGCATAGCCCCCGCTTCCAGTGGAGTTGCACCGACAAGGAGCCGTCATTTCAGTTTACCAGGATGAAGGATGGGGATTCCTCAGAGAACCTGGACTTCAAACGACATCTTTTTTGCACGACGCGATGTAGAATCGTACCTGCGGCGAGGACACCCGGATCGAGACTTATACCGAGGTGAGCAGGTTACCTTCGAGCGATATCCAGGCCCCTTAGGCTGGTTCGCTATAAGAGTTTCTCACAGCAATAGACTCCCGTAGCAGGGACATTGCGTTGTACATAGCCCCTTATTCAGAAACATGCCCCTTTATTTTTGCCTTCCATTTTTGCAATCCCAGGATAATGAGCGTGCACTGTGTTTTTTGACCTGAAGATGCAGAGACTTTTATTTTGAATTTTCCCCTTGTTGATAATGTGTGCTGTGTGAGCAGCGCCAGCGGCCCAGCGGTGATAATTCACACTGGACTGTGCTGGACAATACATTACCGCTGGGCCCGCGTAGTTAGTACCGGTCCCCATTGAGCTAAGTTAGATAATGTTTAACCTGCAGATAGTGAAGCTGGAGAGTAAGAAATTTGCCAACAGGTAACCCAAGGACCATGGGGTCTATTATACTAACTACTGCAATGTGTATGTATATATATATATATATATATATATATATATACATGTATATGTGTGTGTGTACCGTTAAAGAAATGTGTCTCCTAGCGATAGGGAGAAATCTAAATATGCTTGATTGTAAATAGTTTACCCATTGGTATTGTTATAGAAAATATGAAAAATGCTTTTTCACTTCCCAGTTAACAGGTACAAATACACACGGACGAGTATATTCCGGACGTATCAGCTCACAGGGGGTATGCACCTGTAAAAGAGGTGTAATTGCCCCAGCTGCAGGTGGACCCTAGGTTGGTGGGTGGGACCCATTCCCAGCACTCCCACATTAGCTGAGCAGTGGGAGGTTATGTGGGAGGTTACCCGGGAGGGGATATATTCACCTCTAGGGGGATCAAGGAGGTCTTTGTCAGCAGAATGGCTAACTAGGGGCAGGAATAGTCTATCTCTCTAGTCAGCAAGAGGGGAAAGGGTTGGAACAGTCGGAGTAGGAGGAAAGTTGGAAAGAGTGTGGAACGAGGCGGAAGGGTTACCCGGACAGTTTCAAGCCGATCCGGAGGGAAGAAGAAGGGATCTTGAGGACATCCTGAAAGAGGGGGCCCGACGCGAGAGGTCCGGGCCCTAGAGAAAAAAAGGGAGATCCTCAGAGTGGAGCGACCATACTCCAGGGGATTCTCCAGTCCACCACGGGAACACCGGGCCTGTGGATCCAGCCAGAGTCCATCTTTGCAGTCGGCAACCGTCTGCTGTGGTCCGTATATCGCCACAGCACCCTGCCAGACGGAGCGGTCTGCCTGCTTCCTCACCATGAGGGAGAGGACCCCCAATACTACCTACACGGAGCATTGGGTATAGGCCCATCCTAGGCGGGGAAGAAAGGACACGGTGTTCGTCAACTAAGGTACACCACTGGTTTCACCATACCACCTGGGATCCACTTGCAGCCACCCTTTAGAGCTACCTGTTATTATAAGATCGTGCTGAACTGTGAACTTGTGTGATGCTGCTACACAGTTTACAGTAAAGTACCCGGGAGAAAGTGACTTTGCCTGAATGTGTTTTCCTACATCAACTTGTTCCCTTCCAGGAACGCTGCCCCGGAGGAACAGCCCTACCTGTAGGGGGCTTTGCAAACTCAGCCGCACTACCATCTACCTCTGGCGGACTGTGGCGGCACTGGTGACTCATCACCAGGTACTACAGGTGGCGTCACATGACAAACTCTTATACCCCTGTAAATACACCCTTTTTGAAGTGTCACCCAGGCCACGGGCTCAGGCGCTGCCACCCGTGACATCCCAAGCATTCCACCCGAGCCTGATACCCGAGTATCCCAGGGCTTGGGGCTCGACATAACACCCTTTTTATTCCAGCTATCCACTTACTAAACTAAACAGAAGAACAAGGGAGGAACCTGTACAGAGGTAAACTAAGGGAGGGAGGGAGGGACAAACTTGAGTCTAAATCTACCTAGCAACAACAGGGAATTTCCTGATAGGAGGAAAAATATACAATGCAGGAATAGGCATTACAGGTTGTTCCCATTCGTGGGACACAGCAGGGATAGGCAATTAATTTTCCAAAGGGGCCATATATGAGACCATGACTGTTCTGGAGAGCTAAACCAATAGGCAGAAATAAATTTTAACATATCAATTATATTATACTTTTATAGTAATACTAGCTGTACTACCGGCTACGCCCGGGTTAATAAATAACTGATGTTAGTTATAACAAAATAGAATTTGAATATGTCATATTAATGACCTGCAGGAAAATAGAAGCTGAGCTGTGATTGGTTACTATAGGCAGCCTGATAAATCTCCAGCCAACAGTAAACCCTCCCCCCGCCGGGCAGTATATGTTACCTCACACATACACATAATAATAATAATAATAATATAATATTTATTCATTTATATGCCTATTGATTCCATAGCACTTACATACATGAGTAATTCTGTCTCTCTTGGAGCTCACAATCTAAACATCCCATCAGTATGTCTTTACAATATAGCTCATGTGACTGACATTGCTTAATTCCCTATATGGCACATGTGTTGCACATTGGCTGTTTTTAATCAGATGTTTATTTTTGGAAATTAAAGATAGCACACGTATGAGGCGAGTTGTGTGAGGTGATTTGTGCACATCTGTGTCTGTAGTGTGTGTGTCCCTGGGTGTGTGTGTGTCCCTGTGGGGTGATTGCATGTGTCCCTATAGGGTGTGTATGTGTGTGTGTCCCTGTGGGGGGGTCTGTGTGGTGTGTGTGTGTCTCTGTGTTGTGTGTGTCTCTTTGTGGTGTGTGTCTCTGTGGGGTGAGTGCATGTGTTCCTATAGGGTGTGTATGTGTGTGTGTCCCTGTGGGGGGTCTGTGTGTGTGTGTGTCTCTGTGTTGTGTGTGTCTCTTTGTGGTGTGTGTGTGTCCCTGTGGGGTGAGTGCATGTGCCCCTATAGGGTGTGTATGTGTGTTCCTGTGGGGGGGAGTCTGTGTGGTATGTGTGTGTGTCTCTTTGTGGTGTGTGTGTGTTCGGGTGCGTGGTGAGTATCCAATGTTGGGGCTGCACCTAAGCGACTATACACTTGCTGTTACTTTTTGTGTGCCTGTGATGTGTATACATGTCCCCGTGCGTGGTGAATATCCCATGTTGGGGCCCCACCTTAGTGACTATATGCTGGTATATGCTGTTAGTCTTTGGAACTGTCATTAAGACCCTCTCATTTACAACTGTCAACTGGTAACTGTCACTTTTTCCCCTTAAGTATGTACATTTTATGTTTTAAAAATGAAATTTTAGTGAAAATTATCCTTTGAGAAAAAAATGTTTTCAACATTAGCTGTAACCTCCAACATTAGGCACATAAAACCGCTTCTGGCGGCTTCTCTCATGTATGTTTTTCGATGGCACAGACTGCCACCTAGTGGGGACTAAAATTCTTCTAATGGCAATAAGTTATTGTGCCTGATTGCATTTGCACATTTTTTGTCCATTTTTCTATTTTCATTTGTTCCTAATTGTTCCTAATTCTAATTTGCCTTTTTTAAAGCTTATTTAATATGTGTTCTCCTGTTTTTTTCATATTTTCACCATTGTGGGAGAATTTCCAGATGTTTTCAGCTGATTCATCAATTGTGCACATGGAAAAATCACTAAATGTGTGGCAATTGTACTTCAGCTCCCTCCAGAGCGATTTTATTATACGACAGGTATTGTGGGTCTATTTTTCACCATTTTGTGAAACATATAATTTTTTTCAGCTACACATTCACAAAACAGGTCAAAGACATAAAGAAGGACCATTTTTGACTATGTGTAAAATTCATGAACCATATGTGCCATTTTGAAGAACTTGCTGCAAAAGAAAACTGCAACGAATGCCACAAAATAGAATATTGACTCAAACATGTATTTTGCATAAAAAATAATAAATATAATTATATGTGTGCATTTAATTGTTTTAGATAGATGATGTCTGCTGTGAAAGTCAGGATCTCTCAAGGCGGCCGTCACACGGTGCAATATCGTGAGCGATATCGTTAGCGATCACGTGCACGCGCGATCGCTAACGATATCGCTCACATCGCTGGTGAGCTGTCCCAGACAGACTCACCAGCGATGTGGAGCAGCGAGATCGCTGGTAACTATGGTACACATCGGGTTACTAGGCCCGCGCGCGCGCGCTTAGTAACCCGACGTTTACCATAGATACCATCTCCCAGCATAGGCTCTGCCGCTGGGAGATCGTTCATCGTGGTGTCACACACCACGATGAAGCAGATTGAACAAGCGTTTATCGCTTGATATGAGCTCCGCTCTCACATCTGCGATGTTACGATCAAGCGATTTTACATTGTAAAATCGCTTGATCGCACGTCAGCGATGCACAAACGATATCGCTTAAGCGATCAAAAAGCAGATCGCTTAAACGATATCATTCAAGAATTGCAACCGTGTGACGGCCGCCAAAAAACATTTGTTCTTTGCATCTATTTTTCAATGGAAGTGCACTGCCACCTTGTGGTTGGCATGGCTTCCCACTGAACCCTTTACACTGCATATGCTTAAGGCTACTTTCACATAACGATTCTTTAAAATCCGATGCTGTCCAATATAAATCGGACAGCATCGGATTCTTCTGATGCCTGGAATCGGATGCCAAATAAGCGTCTGACATTTTATCTGATGCCCGCCCTCAACCCGCTCCCTGTCAGCTGTCATCAGCTGTCTCTCCCCCGGTCCTCCAATGTGGTCCCCTGTCCTCCCCCCTTCTCCCCCAGTCCTCCATTGCGCTCCCCCTCCTCCCCTCTTGTCCTACATTGCGCTCCCCCTCCTCCCCTTTGTCCTTGTCGAGCCCACTGGGATGAGGGTACTCGGTACCAGACCGTGTCTGCTATTGGGGAAATCACGGTGGTCCTGGTCCGGTCCGTGTCCCGGGCCCTGGCAAATAAAAGGGTGTATTTACAGGGGAGAGTAGTTTATCGTGATGCCACCCACTATCTGCGGCCAGTAAGGGGGCCGCCGCTGCTGCAGAACCTCCGGGGACGAATGTAGTGGCAGCATAGATGGTATAGTTTCCTATGGGTAGAACTGTATTCCCCGGGGCTGTGATGGTATAGTCTATAATGGATATGGATGGTGGAGATGGGGTTAAAGAACACACACTCACGTTTTGTAGTCAAAGGTGCAATTCTCCTTTTCTCCTGATGCTGCAGCTTCTTCTAATCTGTGTGCAGGCAAAGGTTGCAATCAATACACAGAATCACAGTTTTGCTGTTTTCCAAAGCTTTACTGCAGATGTTGTTGCAGGTTATAGTCCACGGAGTCTGTAATGGGGCTAAGCTCTCTTCCCACCCTGTCCGGGTCATCAGCTTCCTCGTGTTACGCTGTGTGTGTGTCCTGGCTGCTGCTTCTAGCTGAGCTGCTGGGACTTCTCACTCTTTCTCTGTGTTCTGCTGGTACCACTTGGCTAGGCAACTTGAGTCCTCTGTGCTGTGACTGACCCCTCCGTGTTGCTTTGCACTGGTACTATGGGCATCTAGAAATCCCACTGTTCCTGGATTCACTGTGCTGTGGGTGCCAGACACAGTACCGGATCCGGTGTCCGTTCTGTGCACTCTTCTGGGGCAAGTGAAGGTATCACTCCAGCTCCCAGACGTGTTCCTCAGTCTGTAGTTCTCCTGTTCCTCCGACCCTTGCTGGGCCTGCACTGAGCTAACTCTGCTCTAACTGTGCTCTTCACAGTACTGTCCCGTACTGAACTCATCTCTCCCTCATGAAGCAGGAGTATTTAAGGGAGCAGGTTGTGCTCCCCCTCCTGGCTCAGAGGTGCTAGTGTTTGTCAGTGTGTTGTGGGGAGAGAACCCATGTGATGTTATTGTGGCACATTAACCCATGAGGTGCCACATTCCCCCTTAGTTAAATACAGTACTCCGGGACTGTGGAAAAACAAGTAAACAAACAGTTAACACAATATTTACAAAGACTTAAAAGTAAAAAGTACAAAAATCACTAAAATGTGAAAAAGAATCCAAAAAGTTCAAAAAGCAGTCCTTCCGGGGGTTTAGTCTATTGCCTCCGGGCTGATAAGTATATTCACAAGAGTTCTTACCACAACCAGTCTGTGGTATATATGGTCCATAAATGAATAAGGAGAAAAGTTCAAAGCTCATACAGGATAGTCTCTGTAGGTACTGGGCTTTTCTAACGTTGCAACCACTATATACATTTGTCCACTGGGCGTTTCTGCTTAGGAGGCCTGGATTCGCTACACCACCCCCAGGCACTTTCTTTCCCTAACTTAATATACATGGGGTCAATCCAGTTCCTCCACCCCTTGGACACAGTCTACCAGGTTCAATTTACGTTTACTTTACATTTAAACAAACATATTTACATTTCACAATTAATGACATTTTAATCTTTGTACCTAGCTGGTAACTGACCTTGGGAACTACGCTCTGATCTGCGTAATGTTGGTGGACTTAGTCTTATAATGTGAGTGGACGTGTACCTATTTGGGGTGCTTGGTATTATGGCAGATGGGTATCTGACTGCAGGACTGGCAAGTTCACTAGGACCAGGAATTTGTTCTTCCTCTTCAGATTCTACTTCCAGTTCTTCAAGTCTTGGGTCTTCTTCAGGTAACACGGGTTCTGGTAACACAGGTTCTGGTAACACTGGTTCTGGTAACACAGGTTCTGGTAACACTGGTTCTGGTTTTGGTTCCACCATTGAAGGGAATGCAATCATTGGTACGACAACTGCTCCATGGTAATTTGGCCATGTTTTAGGGAAATCTCCTAGTACTGTATGAAAGACTTCTTCTTTTTCTTTCTCGTGGATAGGTTGGACCTGTACGGGTTCCGTTACTTCAGGTGTCTTCAGTGTTTCAGGACACAATTTTAGCTGATCACGAGATACGACTGCTGAAGTTCTTCCTTCATCTTTGCTTATCAAACAGGTTTTAACATTGTCTAGGCTAGATGGTAAGACTGTGTATGGGACGGTTTCCCACTGATTATCCAGTTTGTTAGTGCGTCTCTTTCTCTTGAGAACTTGATCACCAGTTTGTAATGGCATTGCTTGAGCATGTTTGTTAAAAGTTTTCTCTTGTCTTGCTCTTGCTTGCTGCAAGTTTCTCTCTACACATTCTTGCACTTGTTGATACTGCTTCTGACGTTTGGTATCCCAATCTGATTCTTCTTTTACTTCTGTATCTGGTTTTACAATTCCCATTTCTAGATCAATTGGTAATTTACCGGGTCTTGCACGCATAAGGTATGCCGGAGTGCAGTTTGTAGAACTCACGGGGACATGGTTGTATAAGTCTACCAAATCAGGTAATTTATCTGGCCACTGGTTTCTTTCTGACTCTGGTAAAGTCTTTAACAGTTCAATTACGATATGATTCATCTTCTCACATAAACCATTTGTTTGGGGATGGTACGTTGTTGTGTGAATCTTCTTACAACCGTACATATTGCAGAATTCCTTGAATAGTTCTGATTCAAAAGCTGGACCTTGGTCTGCAAGCACTTGTTCTGGGTAACCATGTGGTCTACAGAAATGCGTCTGGAATGCTTTTGCTGCCGTCTTTGCTGTCAGATCTTTAACTGGTACCACCACTAAGAAGCGTGAGTAATGGTCCACGATGGTTAAAGCATAGACATAGCCTGACCGGCTTGGTGACAACTTGACTTGGTCTAACGCGACTAGCTCAAGTGGCTGCTTGGTTACTATTGGTTGAAGCGGAGCTTTCTGTGGATCCTTCCTTCTGAGGTTGCATGCGGCACATATTCTACACCAACGTTCAATTGACCTTCTCATGCCAACCCAATAGAATCTTTCTCTCAGGATCGCTTCTAACTTCTTCTATCCGAAATGACCTGCGCCATCATGATAAGCTTCTAAGACCATTTGAGTGGCTCGCTTGGGCACGATAATCTGCCAGACCAGTTCATGCGTTTTAGGATTGGTATGCGTTCTGCAGAGCTTCCCTTGATGCAGAAACAACTTGTCTCTATCTTTCCATAGCTGTATAGCTTCAGCTGTGGCATTCTGATCAGGGTTTGCACCTTGTTGCGTAAGCAGTTCTTTCACTAGCTTCACAGCTGGATCATTATCTTGGGTTTTGACCCATCCATAGTGTCTTAACGGGTTAAGATTTACTTTCTGCTCTCTCTGGTAGATGCCGGGTTGATACTTTTCTTCCTTTGAATGATGAAAGGCCGGTAATTCAATCTCTTCCAACCCTTCCGGTTCCTCTTCCACGTCTTTCAGGTGCGGCATCTGTGACAAGGCATCTGCGTTCCCATTCTTGCGACCTGCTCTGTATTTGATGACAAAGTTGTAATTAGATAGCCGAGCTATCCATCGCTGCTCCAGAGAACCTAATTTTGCTGTGTCCAGGTGAGTCAACGGGTTGTTATTAGTGATGAGCGAGCATGCTCGCCACTACTCGGTACTCGCACGAGTATCACTGTACTCGGGCTACTCGGCGAGCACCGAGTAATCTCGCGATACTCGTGCTGTGCTCGTGGTCGTCATCTCTGCATGTTGGCGCTCTTTTGAGAGCCAGCCCACATGCAGGGATTGGCTGGCAGACCACTGCAATGCCACAGCCCTGTTAGTTGTGGCATTGCAGTGATTGGCCGGCCTGCACAGCGTAACCGAGCCTTTATAAGACCCGGCCGCGCTGTGCTCTGCACACAGGCATCCAGACAGTGAGTGTAGGGAGAGTGTCTGCTGCTGCTTAGGGACAGATTTGCGGCCCTCATAGGTAGATCCGGAGCAGGGCTGCAAACTGCTGCTTACCACAACAGCCCTTCTCAGGACTAATCTAGGAGGATATAGGCAGGGTGATACAGATCAGAATCCAAGCTTTTCTGTGACCATAACAGTCACCAGACTGTTGAACTTACTACCTTGATACAGGTTAGGGACTAAAATCCTACTCTCCTGTGACCATTACAGTCACCAGACTGGTGTACTTACTACCTTGATACAGGTTAGGGACTAAAATCCTACTCTCCTGTGACCATTACAGTCACCAGACTGGTGTACTTACTACCTTGATACAGGTTAGGGACTAAAATCCTACTCTCCTGTGACCATTACAGTCACCAGACGGGTGTACTTACTACCTTGATACAGGTTAGGGACTAAAATCCTAATCTCCTGTGACCATTACAGTCACCAGACTGTTGTAATTACTACCTTGATACAGGTTAGGGACTAAAATCCTACTCTCCTGTGACCATTACAGTCACCAGACTGGTGTACTTACTACCTTAATACAGGTTAGGGACTAAAATCCTACTCTCCTGTGACCATTTCAGTCACCAGACTGGTGTACTTACTACCTTAATACAGGTTAGGGACTAAAATCCTAATCTCCTGTGACCATTACAGTCACCAGACTGGTGTACTTACTACCTTAATACAGGTTAGAGACTAAAATGCTTCTCTCCTGTGACTATTACAGTCACCAGACTGGTGTACTTACTACCTTGATACAGGTTAGGGACTAAAATCCTAATCTCCTGTGACCATTACAGTCACCAGACTGTTGTAATTACTACCTTGATACAGGTTAGGGACTAAAATCCTACTCTCCTGTGACCATTACAGTCACCAGACTGGTGTACTTACTACCTTAATACAGGTTAGGGACTAAAATCCTACTCTCCTGTGACCATTACAGTCACCAGACTGGTGTACTTACTACCTTGATACAGGTTAGGGACTAAAATCCTACTCTCCTGTGCAGGGGCATAACTAGAACTGGCAGGGCCCCATAGCAAACTTTTGAACGGGGCCCCCTCCAAGACACGCCCCCCAATGACATGCCCCCTCCAAGACACGCCCCCCCCCCAATGACACGCCCCTTCAAGACACACACCCTTACAGGCCCCAGCAGTATATACAGCAGCCCCAGTGGTATACCGCAGCCTCTCCAGTGGTATATACAGGCCCCAGCAGTATATACAGCAGCCTCCCCAGTGGTGTATACAGGCCCCAGCAGTATTACAGCAGCCCCAGTGGTATACAGCAGCCTCCTCAGTGGTATATACAGGCCCCAGCAGTATTACAGCAGCCTCCGCAGTGGTGGTATATACAGGCCCCAGTGGTGGTATACAGGGCCCCTGGTGGTGGTATATACAGGCCCCTGGTGGTGGTATATACAGGCCCCTAGTGGTGGTATATACAGGGCCCCTGGTGGTGGTATACAGAGCCCCTGGTGGTGGTATATACAGGCCCCTGTTGGTGGTATATACAGGCCCCTGGTGGTGGTATATACAGGCCCCTGGTGGTGGTATATACAGGCCCCTGGTGGTGGTATACAGAGCCCCTGGTGGTGGTATATACAGGCCCCTGGTGGTGGTATATACAGGCCCCTGGTGGTGGTATATACAGGCCCCTGGTGGTGGTATATACAGGCCCCTGGTGGTTGTATACAGGGCTCCTGGTGGTGGTATATACAGGCCCCTGGTGGTGGTATATACAGGCCCCCTCACAGTGTCCCAGCAGCACACACACACACAGGGTATATACAGGCCCCCTCACAGTGTCCCAGCAGCACACACACACACAGGGTATATACAGGCCCCCTCACAGTGTCCCAGCAGCACACACACACACAGGGTATATACAGGCCCCCTCACAGTGTCCCAGCAGCACACACACACACACAGGGTATATACAGGCCCCCTCACAGTGTCCCAGCAGCACACACACACAGGGTATATACAGGCCCCCTCACAGTGTCCCAGCAGCACACACACACACACAGGGTATATACAGGCCCCCTCACAGTGTCCCAGCAGCACACACACACACAGGGTATATACAGGCCCCCTCACAGTGTCCCAGCAGCACACACACACACACAGGGTATATACAGGCCCCCTCATGCTGCCGGCTGCTCACTGTCAATAAATATTGTTATATGTTATTAGCGGCGCCTCTCACCTCCGGGCTCAGTGCAGCAGCAGCTCCTGACCTGCTCCTTCCAATCCTGCTTATTGTCTGGCTGCTCTGTGTGCTGTAAGTGACCGGTCACTCAGTAAGTTAGTTAGGACAAGTCAAGGAAGGGAGGACTGAGCTCACTCGGAGCGAGGTCACAGGCCGGCCAGGGGGCGGAGTCAGATCTGCAGAGAACACACAGTGTCAGGCAGGCAGGCAGGCAGCAGGCTACAGACTGGCGGCGGCGGCCCCTTGATCTCTGTGTGCGGCGCCTGCGGCCGGGCCCCCACCCTCACTGACGGCCACACACACAATGACAACAGTATCGCAGGCGCAGCTGCCGGTATAGCAGCGGCTGCTTAGCGGTGCTGGGTCCGGGCCCCCCACAAGCGCCGGGCCCCAAAGCGACTGCTACGGCTGCTATGTCGGTAGTTACGCCAGTGCTCCTGTGACCATTACAGTCACCAGACTGGTGTACTTACTACCTTGATACAGGTTAGGGACTAAAATCCTAATCTCCTGTGACCATTACAGTCACCAGACTGGTGTACTTACTACCTTAATACAGGTTAGGGACTAAAATCCTACTCTCCTGTGACCATTACAGTCACCAGACTTGTGTACTTACTACCTTGATACAGGTTAGGGACTAAAATCCTACTCTCCTGTGACCATTACAGTCACCAGACTGGTGTACTTACTACCTTGATACAGGTTAGGGACTAAAATCCGAATCTCCTGTGACCATTACAGTCACCAGACTGTTGTAATTACTACCTTGATACAGGTTAGGGACTAAAATCCTAATCTCCTGTGACTTCAACAGTCACCAGACAGTTGTCGCTGTATACAGGCAAAATGCGCAAGGGCGTTGGCAAGGGCGTTGGCAAGGAACAAGGAAGTGGACGTGATGGTGGTGCAGGCAGAGGCCGAGGTCGTGTGCAAGCACTAATTTCGCAACAACAAAGGGGCACATCTCCTCGCTCGCACGTCCTGTCCCAAATTCTTGGGGCCCGCAGCAGTACACCGCTCTTGAACCAAGACCAGTGTCAACAGGTTGTTACTTGGATAGCGGATAATGCTTCAAGTCAGATGGGCACCTCCACAAACACCCTGTCTTCCACACGGTCAAGTGTCAGTAGCCGTGATACTGCACCGCACATTTCCCAACCTGATCCTCCTTCCTACCACCAGGACGAGTACACGTCCACGGACATTACTGATCCCACACTAGGACACTCGGAAGAGCTGTTCACGTATCCATTCGCAGAATCTGGCCTGTCGCCAGCTCCTCTTGAAGTGGGTGATGAGGAGATGGTATGTACAGATGCCCAAATATTTGAGCAGCCACGTTCTCACGAACGGAACGTTAGCAACGTGTCTCAACAAGGGGTGGATGATGATGAGACACAATGGCCAAGACGTCAGGAGGAGGATCAGGGTGCGGAAGAGGAAGACGACGTGGTGGATGATCCAGTAGCTGACCCAACATGGCAGGAGGATATGCAGAGCGAGGCCAGCAGTGCACAGGGGGAGGGAGGCGTAGCATCCCAACAGGCAGTACGAAGCAGGGTCGTGTCCGCAGGCAGAAGGCAGCCAACCGTTCCTCGGAACACCAACACGACTCAAGGTGCCTGTGCAAATGTTCGGTCTTCCAGAGTCTGGGAGTTTTTTAAGTTGGCTCCAGAAGACTCTAAAAAGGCCATTTGCAACACCTGCCAGTATCAGCAGGGGTACGAAAACTAGCAGCCTGACCACCATCAGCATGATCAGGCACATGTCAGCCAAGCACCCAACTTTGTGGGAAGTACAACAGAGTCGAGGAGCGGTGCTTGCTGATGTCACTGCTACGTCTTCGCGTGTTGTGCGTGCGAGCCAATCCCCTGTCCATGCTGGCCGCGAACAAGCCTCCGGCCCTGCACCTGAAGTTGCCCACGCACAAATAACACCAGCATCAAGCACGTCCTTGTCCCAGCGCAGCGTTCAATTATCCATTCAGCAAACATTTGAACGTAGGCGCAAATACGCTGCCAATGCCCCACATGCCACAGTCCTGAATTATCACATTTCACGACTCATAGAGCTAGAAATGTTGCCTTTCCGGCTGGTGGAGACGGAAGCATTCCGCGACCTGATGGCGGCTGCTGTCCCACGTTACTCGGTCCCCAGCCGCCACTATGTCTCCAGATGTGCTGTCCCCGCATTGCATAACCACGTGTCCAACAGCATCACACGTGCCCTGAACAGCGCTGTTTCAGCCAAAGTCCACCTAACCACAGACACGTGGACAAGTGCTTGTGGGCAAGGCCGCTACATCTCCTTGACGGCACACTGGATTAATATTGTGGAGGCTGGGACCCAGTCTGAGCGAGGGACGGAACACGTCCTTCCCACACCAAGGATAGCAGGCCCTACCTCTGTCAGGGTTTCACCGACACTCTACAGCTCCGGAATGTCATGCTCCTCAGCCTCCTCCTCCTGCGCATCCTCATCCACTGTACCCTCCACACCAGTCCCAAGCTGGAAGCACTGCAGCACTGCCTCTGCAAAGCGGCAACAGGCTGTGCTGAAGCTAGTCTGCATAGGTGACAAACCCCACAATGCAGAAGAGGTGTGGACAGCTCTGAAACAGCAGGCAGATCACTGGCTCACACCTCTGAACATAAAGCCAGGAAAGGTCGTGTGTGACAATGGCCGGAACCTGGTGGCAGCTTTGAGGCGAGGCCAGCTGATGCATGTTCCATGCGTGGCCCATGTGCTCAACCTGGTGGTTCAGAGGTTTGTAAAGTCATACCCAGAGCTGTCTGAACTGCTGGTAAAAGTTCGCCGTCTGTCTGCACATTTTCGCAAGTCACCTGCTGCTTTAGCCGGCCTTGCCGGCTTTCAGCGCCGTTTGCGTCTTCCGGCCCACAGACTGGTGTGTGATGTCCCCACGCGTTGGAATTCAACTCTGCACATGTTGGTCAGGATATGTGAGCAGAAGAGGGCAGTTGTGGACTACCTGCATCACCTAAGCCGTCGGGAAATGGGTCAAACTCCCCACATAACACCTGAGGAGTGGAGATGGATGTCGGACCTATGTACCGTCCTCCAAAACTTTGAGGACTCCACCAAGATGGTGAGCGGCGATGACGCCATTATTAGCGTCACCATACCACTACTCTGCCTTCTAAAACGGCCTCTGCTGAAAAACAAAGAGGATGCATTGCAGACCGAGCGCGATGATTTGGAGCAAGAAACAGTAGTGAGTGTGAGTGAAAACACACAGCCCAGCCTCATCTCATCACAACGTGCAGTGGAGGACTATGACGAGGAGGAGGAGGATGAAGACATGGAGCAACTCTCTGGCCAAATTGAGGATATGACATGCACACCTGTCATACCCTCGATTCAGCGTGGCTGGCCAGAGGACAGGGGAGATGAGGAGGAGGAGGAGGAGGAGGACAGCATGTTCAGTGATCGTGTTGGTCTGGATACTGAAGTGATGGCTGTTAAGAGTCTGGCGCACATGGCTGACTTTATGGTAAGCTGCCTGGCTAGTGACCCTCGCGTTCAGAACATTTTGGCCGACAATCAGTACTGGTTGGCAACACTGTTAGACCCACGCTACAAGGAGAACTTTATGTCTCTCATTCCTGAGGCAGAGAGGTCAGCCAAAATGCAGCAGTTCCAGAAGGCCATAGTCACGGAAGTAGGCAAATCATTCCCCTCACAAAACACTAGCGGCATAGGTCAGGAATCGGTGGACAACCAAGGCGTACGGCCGAGAGGGGCACAAGTCCAATCCGCCAGAGGTAGGGGAACAGTCTTTACGATGTGGGACAGTTTTCTCAGCCCCTCACGTACCACAGCCCCTGACGTGCGGGGTAGTGCCACAAGAAATGCTAAGTTTGGCCAGATGCTGAAGGAGTACCTTGCAGATCGAACAACTGTACTGCGAGATTCCTCTGTGCCTTTCAATTATTGGGTCTCCAAGCTGGACACGTGGCATGAATTGGCTCTCTATGCCTTGGAAGTCCTGGCCTGCCCTGCCGCTAGTGTATTGTCAGAGCGTGTTTTCAGTGCCACAGGTGGAATCATTACTGATAAACGCACCCGCTTGTCAACTGAAAATGCTGACAGGCTGACTCTGATCAAGATGAACAAGGGTTGGATTGGGCCAGACTTCACCACACCACCAACAAATGACAACTGAATTTAAATTTTGTTATGGGAATTTGCCATGTACCTCCACTCACCCATGGGTACACACTTCTGGACTTTGGCAAATCGCTGGACAGCTCCTCCTTCTCCTCATGAGCCACCATGATGACCGTTACAATAGTTAGGCTGTTGTTTGAGGTATACCCGCAGTGGTAAATTTTTTCGCCCATTCTTTTAGAATGGGCATTACAACGACAGGAGACCCGCTCCTTTTCAATGGGAAAAATGTTTTGAGGCCCTCATGCACTTCTCTATCCAGGGACAATGTGGAGCCTCCCAATTTTTGGCTGCCCTGCCAAAGGGCTATACTACAATACACCCACTTGAGGTTTACAGGCCCTACTGCATGTCTGTATGCATGGGTCATTGTTGAACCTCCCAATTTTTGGCTGCCCTGCCAAAGGGCTATACTACAATACACCCACTTGAGGTTTACAGGCCCTACTGCATGTCTCTATCCTAGGACAATGTGGAGCCTCCCAATTTTTGGCTGCCCTGGCCAAAGGGCTATACTACAATACACCCACTTGAGGTTTACAGGCCCTCCTGCACGTCTCTATCCTGGGACAATGTGGAGCCTCCCAATTTTTGGCTGCCCTGGCCAAAGGGCTATACTACAATACACCCACTTGAGGTTTACAGGCCCTCCTGCACGTCTCTATCCTGGGACAATGTGGAGCCTCCCAATTTTTGGCTGCCCTGGCCAAAGGGCTATACTACAATACACCCACTTGAGGCTTACAGGCCCTACTGCATGTCTGTATGCATGGGTCATTGTTGAACCTCCCAATTTTTGGCTGCCCTGCCAAAGGGCTATACTACAATACACCCACTTGAGGTTTACAGGCCCTCCTGCATGGCTGTATGCATGGGTCATTGTTGAACCTCCCAATTTTTGGCTGCCCTGCCAAAGGGCTATACTACAATACACCCACTTGAGGTTTACAGGCCCTACTGCATGTCTGTATGCATGGGTCATTGTTGAACCTCCCAATTTTTGGCTGCCCTGGCCAAAGGGCTATACTACAATACACCCACTTCAGGTTTACAGGCCCTCCTGCACGTCTCTATCCTGGGACAATGTGGAGCCTCCCAATTTTTGGCTGCCCTGGCCAAAGGGCTATACTACTATACACCCACTTCAGGTTTACAGGCCCTCATGCACGTCTCTATCCAGGGGCATTGGTGAACCTTCAAATTTTGGACTGCCCTTGCAAAGGAAAATACTACAATAGACCCAGTTCCTCAAAATGGGCACATTATGTCAAGAGGCCTTCATGTACGTCTCTTCTCAGGGACATCGGAGTGCCGCACAATGTTTTCACGTAAAATCTTTCATGTAATCACAAAAAGTAACATACACCAGCTGTATCTCACTATTGGGTATGTGCCCTTAACATTTCCACCCTAAATATTCATTTTGGTATCATTTTGGAAGGTTTTCTGGTGACTCCGTAAAATTGGCGTGAAACTCGGACAAGATTGTTCACAGCTGTGACTTTTGAGTGAGAAATGCTTCCAGGGGTCTTCCCCATGGTGTTGCCATGTCATTTGAGCACTTTTCTGAGACTTTTGTGACATTTTTAGGGTTTCTACATGCTGCCGGCAGTCATTTCATAAAAATACTCGGGTCTCCCATAGGATAACATTGGGCTCGGTACTCGGGCCGAGTACACGAGTATCTCGGGATGCCCGGCCCGAGCTTCGAGCACCCGAGCATTTTAGTACTCGCTCATCACTAGTTGTTATCCGTGTAGATGGTGAATTCTGCACTTGCCAAGTAATGTTTAAAATGTTCAGTCACAGCCCAAACTACTGCCAGTAGTTCTAACTTGAAGGAGCTGTAGTTCTTGGGATTTCTTTCTGTAGGCCGGAGCTTCCTGCTTGCAAAGGTAAAAACTCTCTCTTTGCCTCCTTGCTTCTGTGAAAATACTGCTCCCAGTCCAACGTTGCTGGCATCCGTGTATAGAATAAAGGGTTGATGGTAATCAGGGTATGCCAGGATCTCTTCTCCCGTCAGTGCACTTTTCAGCTTGTTGAAGGAATCTTCTCTTTCCTCATCCCACCGTGCCAGGAAATTACAGGATGAAGACTTTTTTGATCGTCCTACCAGAATGTCTTGCAGGGGAGCCACTAGCTTCGTGAATCCTCTGATAAATCTTCTATAATAGCCTACCAGGCCCAGGAATTGCCTCACTTCTTTCACGTTCGTAGGTCTTGGACAATCCCTTATCACTGTGACTTTATCAGGATCCGGTGCTACTCCCTCTGAACTCACGACATGCCCCAGGTACTGACCTTTGGTTTGAGAAGGTGACACTTGGATGGCTTGATTTTCATGCCATATTTGGACAAAGCTTCGAACACTTCTGCCAGGTCGTGTAGATGTTGCTCATACGTCTTGGAGTAGACTATGACGACATCTAAGTACAGGAGGACAGTTTCAAAGTTCTTGTGTCCTAGGCAGCTCTCCATCAGACGTTGGAAGGTCCCGGTGCGTTGCAGAGTCCGAACGGCATACAATTAAACTCACAGAGGCCCATCGGCGTAGTAAACGCTGTCTTCTCCTTGTCGGCCTCGGCCACAGGAACCTGCCAGTACCCACTAGTCAGATCAAGGGTGGAAAAGTTGTTAGCAGATTTTAATGCAGCTAATGACTCCTCAATCCTAGGTAATCGGTATGCGTCCTTATGTGTGATGCGATTAATCTGCCGGTAATCTACGCACATTCTCATGGTCCCGCCTTCTTTTTAACTAACACTAGAGGTGCTGCCCAGGGGCTACAACTGTCTCTTATTATCCCTGCAGATTTCATTTCTCTGAGCATGTCTTTGGTAGTTTAGTAGTGAGCTGGTGGTAATGGTCTATACCTCTCTTTTATAGGCTGATGGTTACCCGTTGGTATAGTGTGCTCTACCCTTTAATCTACCCAAAGTCTAACGGGTGTTTACTGAATATTTGTTCATATTCCTTCACTACCCGGTATACTCTATGCTTGTGACGGGGAGGTGTAGAACTAGTACCTACATGCAGCTTTTGGCACCAATCCTCCAGCTTCTCCTCTGAGCCATTGTTATCCGCCTGACATAAGGGTTCAAGGGCTCGGCGGCTGTGATGTTATTGTTTTCAACCGTGTACAACTTAGCCATGGTAGGTAATGTGACCTCATCTTCTCCGCAGTTTAATAGGCGTAATGGCACTCTCCCCCTGTGTACGTCAACTACTCCTCTCGCAGTGAGTATGGTGGGTCTGCTGTCTGAGTACATGGGTTCTACCAGGGCCTGATAGTCTCGCCCTTTGATGCCTATTGTGGCTCTACACCAGACCAACATTTCAGTTTTGGGAGGTATTACAATGGGTATTGGATCACTTACTCGTACACTGCCGATCTCACCTCTGGATATTTCTACCTTTGCTCAAATCAGGGTCTCTTTGTGCAGAAGCCTCTGTTGTCCAGTTCCGGCAGTCTCGGCGATTTGCTGCAAAACACTTAACACTTCGGAAAAACATTTCTCAATTACATTCATTCCTATCAGCATCACGGGTTCACGTTCTCGCCGGTTAACATCTATGATTATAACACCCTGGTTCTGCAATTCTACCTTCCCAACCTGAATATTCATCTCTCTAAACCCGACCTTTGGTATTAACTGTCCATTACTAGCCCATACATCAAAGTTAGAGTCATCTGGCGCACAAGTAATGTCTGAATCAGCCCAGTACCTTTTATATAGAACATGTGGGATTGATGTTATCTGGGATCCGGTATCCAGCAGGGCACTGAAGGGAATGCCATCCAACACAATAGGGATCACCGGCTTTCCTCCCATGAATTTGTCATACCAGGCTGAGGGGCCTTGAGCGTTCATTCTTGGGGAGCGGCCCGCCTGCCCAGGGAATCGTCGTTTAAAGGACACTCGCGAGCAAGATGACCTGGTTTCTGGCAACGGCGGCAAATGGGCTGTCCATCTGGTTGGTAGGATTGCTGGGTCATCCTCTTGCTGCTGGGTATCTTCTGGGCCTCATCCACGGAACATCCTCTCTGCTGGTCGCCAACTCGATCTTGGGTGCAGGCTTTGACTCTTGCAGTTCCTTGATGACCTTGGCCATGGAGATCACGGTGTCTGTCAGGGCATCTAACTTTTGATTGAGGGCTGCATTGGAGATATATTCCCCGGCCTCAGCATCAGTCGCTGACATGGCAGATGTCGCTGGCGCTGCCGGCTGCTGAGGTGCTGCTGCAGTGTCAGGTACAGATGTTAATTCCTGTGGCTCTTCCAGCTGCTGCAGACGGATAGCTCTATCTTTCAGCTCAGTAAATGTCATGTCGGGGTTCTGCAGCAGTATCATGCTCAACTGTCCTCGGTGGGAAGGGGAATGGAGGCCCTCTATAAATTGATCAAGTAGCATTTTTTCAGCTCCCAGGACTAAAGCAGGTTCGGCCAGTTTAAGGGCTTTGAGTGCTTCCTGCAGGTTCTCTGGCACTCTGTTTAGGTTTCTGGCGGCATGCAAAGAACCTCATCTTAGCCCGGGTATCAGCAGCAGATTCAAATGTTGCTTTCAGTCTAGCTACTAGATGCGCTACAGTGTCCTTATCTGTGTCCAGCCAGGACGCAACCTCCCGCCGTATATTGCCCGTTAATTGTCCCAATATCATTCCTACACGCTTCAGTGAGGCTTCAGTGAGGGGATACATCACATAATATTCCTTTATCTTTAGCATAAAGTCAGTTAGTGTATTAGCCTTACCGGAGTATTGGGGCAGCCACATTGCCCCTGGAGTATACAGCATCAGGAACGGCATGATGGGTGCTGTTCCTTGCGCCGCTGCACCGCCGGGTACTAATGCTGGGTCCGGCGCTGCAGCTCCACCGGCTACTCTGTCGCAGTCTTGTGCATCGGGCTGCGACATCTTGGCCCCCCTTAGTTAATATCCGCCCTCTGTCTTCCGTTTCCGTCCGGATGTTGTCTCTGGGAGGTTCCGGGGTGCACCAAGGATCTTCTTCCCCGCCGGATGTCGTCAGCACCAAGGGAGGAGGCTGGGTTCGCGCCACTGCAGGGTACCGCCCCCTTTCTCTCCTGAGCGCCGCGCGCTCCAAAATGGCGGATTCTCAAAAATACAGCTCAGATGGCGCAGTTTAAAATCAGTTTTTTTACATCAATCACGGCACACGCTGCCCGTTTTAACGGGCACGGTAGATCCCGTATGTGACGCCAGGTTTGTCGAGCCCAATGGGATGAGGGTACTCGGTACCGGACCGTGTCTGCTATTGGGGAAGTCACGGGTGGTCCTGGTCCAGTCCGTGTCCCGGGCCCTGGCAAATAAAAGGGTGTATTTACAGGGGAGAGTAGTTTATCGTGACGCCACCCACTATATGCGGCCAGTGAGGGGGCCGCCGCTGCTGCAGAACCTCCGGGGACGATGTAGTGGCAGCATAGATGGTATAGTTCCTGTGGGTAGAACTGCATTCCCCGGGGCAGTGATGGTATAGTCTATAATGGATATGGATGGTGGAGACGGGGTTAAAGAACACACACTCACGTTTTGTAGTCAAAGGTGCAATTCCCCTTTTCTCCTGATGCTGCAGCTTCTTCTAATCTGTGTGCAGAGCTGGCAGGCTTGTAGCTCTGCAGGTGGGAGCTCTCTGTCACTGGATGTAGGGCAAAGGTTGCAATCAATACACAGACTCACAGTTTTGCTGTTTTCCAAAGCTTTACTGCAGATGTTGTTGCAGGTTATAGTCCACGGAGTCTGTAATGGGGCTAAGCTCTCTTCCCACCCTGTCCGGGTCATCAGCTTCCTCGTGTTACGCTGTGTGTGTGTCCTGGCTGCTGCTTCTAGCTGAGCTGCTGGGACTTCTCACTCTTTCTCTGTGTTCTGCTGGTACCACTTGGCTAGGCAACTTGAGTCCTCTGTGCTGTGCTGACCCCTCCGCGTTGCTTTCCACTGGTATTATGGGCATCTAGAAATCCCACTGTTCCTGGATTCACTGTGCTGTGGGTGCCAGACACAGTACCGGATCCGGTAGTTCCTCAGTCTGTAGTTCTCCTGTTCCTCAGACCCTTGCTGGGCCTGCACTGAGCTAACTCTGCTCTAACTGTGCTCTTCACAGTGCTGTCCCGTACTGAACTCAGCTCTCCCTCATGAGCAGGAGTATTTAAGGGAGCAGGTTGTGCTCCCCCTCCTGGCCCAGAGGTGCTAGTGTTTGTCAGTGTGTTGTGGGGAGAGAACCCATGTGATGTTATTGTGGCACATTAACCCATGGGGTGCCACATCCTCCATTGCACTCCCCCTCCTCCCCTCTTGTCCTCCATTGCGCTCTCCCTCCTCACCTCTTGTCCTCCATTGCGCTCCCCCTCCTCCCCTCTTGTCCTCCTTTGTGCTCCCCCTCCTCCCCTCTTGTCCTCCTCTCCTTCTCTCCTCCAATCTTTCTCACCTGTCCACGACTCCTGCACGGTCCCACGCATATCCGGATGTCTTGCTGTTCTGTGCTGACAGGACCTCGCGAGACGTCACAATCACATGACTGCCGGTTATTGGTTACTGGCAGTCATGTGATTGTGACATCACGGCAGGTCCTGTCAGCACAGACAGCAAGACACCTGGAGACACCGGAGACGCGTGGGAGACGCCGGGGGCCTCGTGGACAGGTGAGCATAGATTTTTTTTTTAATTAACTCCTTAATTTACTTTTAGGAGCAGTTTTACTGTACTGAGCATGCTCAGTACAGTAAAATCGGGTCCGAGGAGACATCAGATGTTTCCTCGGACCCTGCTCCATAGGGCCCCATGTCAAATTGATCGAGTCGGATCAGATGTGCACTAAATGCCATCCGATTTGGTCCGATCTGAGTTTGTCCGGTTTTATTTTCGGTGCAAAAATCGGAGCATGCTCCGATTTTTGCACAATAAAAAAATCGGACAGAATCGGATCGGACCAAATCGGATGGCATTTAGTGCACATCCGATTCGGTCCGATGCCCATAGGCCTGCATGGAGGCAAAAATCGTTCGGATGCTGTCCGATTTTTATCGGACGCATCGGAACTGATAAAATTGTAGTGTGAAATCAGTCTAAAGCGGCCGTCACACGCAACGATTTCTTGCCCGATATCGTTTAAGCGATCTCCTTTTTGATCGCTTAAGCGATATCGGGCAAGAAATCGTTGCATGTAATCAAGCGATTTACGATGTAAAATCGCTTGATCGTGACATCGCTGATCTGAGCTCCGGAGCTCAGATCTAGCGATGAACGATGTCACGATCTGCTTCATCGTGGTGTATGACACCACGATGATCCATCTCCCAGCGGCAGAGCCTATGCTGGGAGATGGTAACTATGGTACACGTCGGGTTACTAAGCGCCGCGCGGCGCCTAGTAACCCGATGTGTACCATAGTAACCAGCGAGATCGCGGCTCCACATCGCTGGTGAGTCTGTCTGTGTGACATCTCACCAGCGATGTGAGCGATATTGTTAGCGATCGCGCGTGTACGTGATCGCTAACAATATCGCTAGCGATATCTGTGTGTGTGACGGCCGCTTAAGGGTGCGTTCACATCTGCCTATATAAAATCTCCCACATCCTCAGCTAGAAAAGTTGTGGCGAGGGTCAGAAACGTGGCGTGTGTTATTTTTCTCACCTACCATATGTATATATATGCCGGTAAAAACGGACATGTCTCTGTGTGGTTCACTCAGAGACTAGTCCTTTTTTACCAGCAGAATGGATCACACGGACCCTTACAAGTCAATGGTTTCATGCAAAACACATACACACATTAGTGTAACAGATACCAGTAAAAAAAACACAAGACCCATTGTTCTCTGCAGCATAGTCCTGCATGTACATGTGCTGCCAAAAACAATGTTATAACTTGTGCACAGAAGCAGCACATTAATGGGGTTGTCCAGGTTTGTCTTCTGATACAAGTGAAGTGAGACCTCGTTCATCTGGTCAGAATGTCGCCAGAAGTGTGCACATTGCACAACTTTGGTCATATGATGGCCCGCTCTCACTGCCGACACAGGTAAACCCTGATAGCACACAGTGCGCATGCTATGAGGATTCTCAAGTCTGCAGTCAAAGGTTATTAATCGACTGATCATCGGCTTCATGTAACTGCCGGCAGTCGTTTAAAGGCGGCAATTGTCCAGTATAAATGCTCTCTTAGATCCAGGTACCTTATTGGTTGATTTCTTCTCTGATTGGAATTGGCTCATCCAATTCTTCTTATCTGGTTCTGACACCATGACTTTTCACATCCACAGCTCATTTCTGTGGACTTCCATCTTCTCTTGTCTTGTGTAGCACATCCCGACACAATGGCCTTAAAACTAACAGTATCATTATAATTACACCTAAATAAAAAAGTATCTGCATATGCTGTACACTAAATAAGCCTTATATTCTGTACCTGTATTATAATTACACTAAAAAAAAATAATTTGCATATGTTGTACACTAAATAAGCCTTATATTGTGTTCTTGAATAAGTATTTGCCCCATTATACACCCTGCCCAAAAATTGCCCCCACACTGTCTCTGTTATGATACATGCCCTTCTTAGGCTGGCTTCACATTAGCGTTTGTGTCTGCATGCTGATGGCATGCAGACACAAACGCTGTCAAAAGCAGTGTGTGAAATGATGTGTCCGCAGCGGATAATGTCCGCCTGCGGACACATCACTAGGGAGCCCGGCAGCCAATCGGCGCTGTCCGGGGGCGGGCCGGAGGAGGAGTTCAGCGCCGGAGATCTCCTCCTCCCCGCCGCCGGTAAGCACCGGGACATGTCGGCTGGGAGAACAGCTGATTTAACAGCTGTTTGAATCTTCCCGCGCCGACACTGAGAGGAGATGTCACATCAGCTGTTCTCCCCGCCGACATCGCTAGCACATTACAGGCGGCTGGGAGGAGGAGGACAGCAGTGGCTCAGCTGATCTCCCGGTGGCCGTCGGTGAGCTCCTGTGACATCACCGGCGGCCACCGGGAGATTTTTCAATGGGTCCGCAGCGTTCTCCTGCGCTGTCAAGCGCTGAACACTGCGGACCCATTGAAGACAATGCATGTTTTGTGCGCTTGGGGACGCTTGCTGATTGTCCAAGCTCCCCGAGCGCACAAAAAAATGCAACTGGCTGCGTCCCGGGTGCGGATGCTGGACACCGGAAGGAGCAGATATCGTCCGCATCCGCACCCGAACGCAACAAACGCAGGCACTATGCGTTCCTATGTTAAACATAGGAACGCAGTGCGCATGCGTTTGACTGCGTATGGGAACGCAGCGTACGCTGCCTTCCCATACGCTAATGTGAAGGCACCCTTACTGTCCCCTTCATGTACTATGATTAATATGAACATGAACATGAAATATGGCTACAACATTGTTTTTCCTTAAGAAAAATATACTTCAAACCATCCCCCTTATAAACTGTGCCCTGTACGCTATCCAAGCTACCAATGTACCTGCGATAAGACTGCAAATGTACGTTTAAAAGCAATTCATTTTTAGAATAATAGAACTTATCAGGGTGTCAGGACTGCAAGCACTGTACAGGGAAGAGAGTTGGCTGTTGCTGGCTCTCCGCCTGTGCAGCTCTTGTGATGGTCAATGCTGTCATTTAGGTTAAATTGCTGTATTGGCATTTCACTATAAAAAATTCGGCTTTGGGTTGCAGATTGGGCACTCGGTCTCGTAAAGGTTCGCCATCACTGGTATAGGTCATCACATCTCCAGCTCCAAAGCAGAGAATTTACATTCTCATTTTCACCTCCTTTTTGATGCACTCTCTCACATAGCCTGCAACCTCGTATCCCACACAACCTGCAACCTCGTATCCCACACAACCTGCAACCCCGTATCCCACGCAGCCTGCAACCCTGTATCCCACACAGCCTGCAACCCTGTATCCCACAAAGCCTGCAACCCCGCATCCCACACAGACTGCAACCCCATATTTCACACAGCCTGCACCCCCACACCTCACACATCCTGCAACCCCCTCTCCCACACAACCTACAACACCTTATCCCACACAGCCTGCAGTCCCATATCTCCCATGCCCTCCTCCCATATCTCACGCAACCTGCACCCCCACACCTCACACAGCCTACAACCCCCTATCCCATACAGCCTGCAAATCCATATCCCACACATCCTGCAACCCTATATCCCACACCCATACTCTACATCATACAGCACATATCCCACATCACACAGCCCATACCCCACATCACACAGCCCTTACCCCATCATCACACAGCCCATATTCCATCATACAGCCTGTACCCCCACATCACGCATCCCATACCCCACATCCTACAACCTGTACCCCACCATCAGACAGCCCATACCCCACATCCCACAGCCCTACCTCACATCACACATCCTGTACCCCACATTACACAAACTGTACCCCACCATCACACAGCCTGTACCTCATATCACACAGCCTGTACGCCACATACCACATCCTGAACCCCACATCACAAACAGCCCTCATCCCACATCACACAGCCTGGACTCCATATCCCATATCCTGAACCCCATATCACACATCCTGTACCCCCACATCTCACACAGCCCATACATCACCTCACACAGCCCGTACCCCACCATCACACAGCCCATACTCCACATTACACATCCTGTACCCCACATCACACAGCCCGTACCCCCACATCACACAGCCTGTAACCCACATCCCACATCCTATACCCCCACATCTCACAGAGCCCATACCCCACCATCACACAGACTGTACCCCACATCACACATACTGTACCCCACCATCACACAGTCCGTACCTCACATCACATAGCCCGTACCCCACATCATACATCCTGAACCCCACATGATACATCCTGTAACCCCACATCACACACAGCCCGCATTCCACATCACATAGCCCATATCCCACATCCTGAACCCACATCACACATCCTGTACCCCCACATCTCACACAGCCTGTACCCCATCATCACACATACTGTACCCCACATCACATAGCCTGTACCCCCACATCCTGAACCCCACATCACACATCCTGTACCCCCACATCTCACATCCTGTACCCCACATCCTGAACCCCACATCACACATCCTGTATCCCGACATCTCACACAGCCTGTACACCACATCACACATCCTGTACCCCACATTACACGGCCCGTACCCCACCATCACACAGCCAGTACCCCACATCCCACAGCCTGTACTCCCACATCCCACAGCTCGTTCTCCACCATCACACAGACTGTACTCCACATCACACATCCTGTAGCCCCACATCTCACACATTCCGTACCCCACATCATACAACCCATACCCCACCATCACACAGCCTGTACCTTACATCACACAGCCCGTACCCCCATCACACATCCCGTACCCCCAAATCATACAGCCCATACCCCACCATCACACAGCCCGTACACCTTACATCACACAGCCTGTAACCCACATCACACAGCCTGTAACCCACATCACACAGCCTGTAACCCACATCACACAGTCCGTACCCCACATCACACAGTCCGTACCCCACATCATACAGCCCATACCTCTCATCATAGAGCCCATTCCCCACATCACACATCTCCCATGTTACATCTTCCCTCATTTCCTGTCACAGGAGCCTCCATCTTCTCCAGCTTTTCCTTTACGTCCTGCTGCTTCTAAAACTATGTGGATCCTCCCACACGGGTCATATGGTCGTGACGTTATCACAGGTCCTGCACCACCAGCACTGTATTATCTTCGGTGTGGACAGAAGTTGATTTTTGACCCTTTGCTCCTGCAGCGCACTTGGCAGTATAGCCACTGAAGGTAGATGATTTTCCCACCCTTACACTCTTCACCGACTGGCAGAGTAACAGTCAGGGGTGCAGTAGAATGCAGCGAGGTGGAGCATAAAGTTAAACTGACTTGCTCTCCCTGCGGCGCCCCCTAGCAGCAGGCGCCCTGTGTGACCGCACCACTGGCACATAGATAAAGCTGGCTATGCCTACGGTAACCTCACTGAGTCACCACTTGTTACAGCCCTGACTCTTGCGAAGCCCTGACTCAAAGCTCCATACATACGCTAGGAGACTGAGTTGTGAGACCTCCACATGGACTACAACGAAGCTGTGTGGGCATACTTTTGGGACATAAATTGGTGAATGAGGGACTGTCTCTTGTCTTTATTTTTTAATTCCCTCTTTTTATGTCTTTCAGGTTCACTTTTGTAGTCTACTTCAGATTTTATAGACTGCTTTGGATCTTCATGACTTTTTGAAAATAAATTAGTGAACAAGGGCTAAAGTCAGGGGGGTGGCGTTAAGGTAAAATATTTTTTTTTTTAAAATAGAGGTATCTGATAGATGCTTCTCCATATCTAATGTCAGGGTTTGATGCCAGATGACATTATATAGCTGGCATCAACCGCATAAACTATTACTCTGATTACCACTGCACCACGGCAATCAAGAAGAGCCGGGGCGAAGTGCTAGGAATGGCACATCTAATGGAGACACCAATGCTGGGTGGCTGGGAAGGGCCTATAAAATGGGCTTTCCCTCCCTGGTAATACCAGCCCGCATCAGTCTGTTTTATCGTAGCTGGTTCTCATAAGTAGTGAAGACTTAATACCCATTTTTTTTAAATATTTTTTATTTGGCTAATAACTATAAAATGTATCTATCTATCTTTCCCTCTATCTCTCTGTCTTTCTCTCTATTTCTCTATCTATCTTCGCATGTCTTTAATACATAAAAAAATTAATTTCAGTATCATGCATGTTTTCCAGTATGTGTCACATGGATGTCACACACATACAGATGCATAGCACATATACTTACACACAAATAACACACACATGACATACCGATGACCACATGACTTTACAAAATAGACCATGTAACATGTGCATTGTTTTAACGGACATGTGAAGGGAGCCTAAAAGATACCGTGTTTTTCCAAAAATAAGACACTTTCTTGTTTTCTTTTGATCTCCATAAAAAGGGCTATGGCTTATTTTTGAGTAAGGGCTTATTTTGCTCCGGGAAAAATAATGCACACAAATTGGGGCTATATATACACACCAGGATAAGGGCTAAATATACCAGTATTGCGGCTATATTACAGGATGAGGACTATGCACTGGGGGTATATATATATAATTTCCCATCCTCATGTATACATGATCTCCCATCCTTATGGTATATATGAGACCCCACCTTCCTGGTATATATGGCCCCTCATTCTGGATATGCCCCCCCCCCATCCTGCACATAGCCCCAATCCTGGCATATGGCCCCCCATCCTGGCACATGGCCCCCCATCCTGGCACATGGCCCACCCATTCTGCACATGGCCCATCCATCCTGGTACATAGCTCCCCATCCTGGTATATAGTCCCCTCATCCTGGTATATAGCCCACCACCCTGGTTCATGGCACCCCCATCCTGCACATGCTCCCTCAATCCTGGTATAAATAGCCCGTCATCCTGCACATGGCCTCCCATTCTGTACATGGCCCTCATCCTGAACATGAACCCTCATCCTGGTATATAGCCCCTCATCCTGCACATGGCCTCCCAGTCATGCTATAGAGCCCCCTGCTGGCGCACTCACAAAAATAATAAACATTTTTAACTCACCTCTCCGTAGCTGTTCCCAGCATTCCCATCCTCCTACAATGTGCTGTGCCTAAACGTTACTAGCACACACAGACAGCAGTGATTATTATAGATCTCACGGTCCTCGGGTCAACCATTGGCCAAGATCTTATTCTCCGGTCAACAACTTTCTGCACATAATTTAACTTTGGAGTCCTTGGCCCAACGAGGACCAGTACTAACTGTGGGGATCCGGTGTTAACATATTGTCCAGCACAGTCCAGTGTGAGTTATCACCGCCGGACTGCTATACATCGTCACATGGACACGCAAACATCTCTAGCTACTTGCTATATAAGAGGGGCTATATACATATTGAGTCTCTTTTACAAGATTCTATTCAAAGTTAATTGAGACAGGACATACGGATGGCAAACCACCCCATCGGTCCTGCATGTCTCTCAAATATCACCTGCTCACCTCGGTACAGATCACGATCTGGGTGACTGCGCCGCAAGTGCGATTCCATATCTCTTCTTGTTACAAAGATGTCTTCATTTAGTCCGGGCTCGCGGATAAATTCCCATCCCTCTTCATAATAGGTGGACACCAGCCCAGGACTGGTAGGCGGGACTTCCGAGACTTCTCCCTGTGGGCCTGTGGTGGGGGTGTGGCCGGGAGCCGGTGCTCCCGCTTCTCCGGCCAGGTGTAAGTTATTACGCAGTGGCAATCATGCACAGATGCAGGCGCAGTGTCCCCGGCCCTGTCACTGCCTGCCCGCGCTCTCTGCACCATCTCCTCCCCTCTATTAGACAATCTAATCTGTCTTTTGGGAGGGAGAGGGAAGGAGGTTGTGCAGGGGTCGGGGGCGCTCCTCCATACATGTAGACACAGCGAGCTGGATGACCCCTGAAATATCAACGCCTGCATTTCCGGGATCAGAGGAGCTGTAATCAGCTCCCAGTGTCAGAGAGGAGCTGAGAGTCTGCGCAGTGCAGTGACATCATCATTGTCAGCACACTGCAGGTGCAGGACGTCTCCACAGAGTGAGGATGACATGGGGGCCAGGAGGAGGATGAGCCTGGAGTCAACAGGATGACACAGGAGGAGGAGCAGTGAGTATACACAGCTCAAAAAACCTGAACATGGGGGTGGGGGTCAAGAAGGCTAATTTTCCCCCCATTGAGGAATAGCAGGCTCTCCTGCCCCAGCTCTGCACTGCCTGCATCTGATTACCTTCTACCTATATGTGATTCATTATTAATGCACATAACTGCAGCCAGACCTCAGTGTAAATATGATCCCTGCAGATACATGTCCAGAGGGCAGTATATACACCCTGGGTTCTATTAACTCTCTGTGATCATTGTTCTTACACCTAGGTGAAATCTTTCATGGCTGCTGGAATAATTCTGCTTCATAGACTAGTCTAAGAATGGGGAATATGAGTATAACTACAGACCATGATTTACAAATTAACCCGAACCTAGGAGGAATAGTAGATGTATCACATAAAGTCACATTTTACTCTGTACGCAGGAGCTTTAATCTGTCTGTGTGCCTGAGCACAAGTGTAAGTGTATAGTGTATAGGATAATACATCTAGTATGGAAAATATGTATTGTATAATATGGAGTAAATGAAATAACATACACTATATAGTATATAAACAGTATGTCAAGCCCACTGGGACGGGGTACTCGGTACTGGACCCGGTCTGCTGCTGGGGGATGTCATGGGTGGTCCTGGTCCTGACAGTGTCCCGGGCCCTGGCAATAATAAGGGGAATATTTACAGGGGATAATGTCAGTCGTGAAGCCACCCACGGCTTGTGGTCAATATGGGGGACCACCGCTGCTGCAGAATCTCCAGGGTTCAGAGCTGACAGGCTGTGGCTCTTCAGGTTGTGATCCTCTGCAGACCTGTTGGGAGGAATCAAGTGTTGGAAGTGACTCACCGTGGCCGGCGGACTCCGGTTGATACAGGCGATTCTTCTCCTTCCTTGTCACGGGTGGACCGCGCCTGCCGGTAGTGGGGCCGGTGTAGTGCAGATCAAAATTAAGGACGTCTTAGTGGGAACAGATTAAAGGGGTTTTAATTTGTTTTCTTCGTGACGCCACCTATGAGTAGATTCGGTAAGGGCTACCGACGCTGCGGAACCTCCGGGGTGATGGACAGCAGCAAGATGTTACGCTCCCCACAGGCTGAGCGGTGATCCCCGGGGGCTGGAGCTGCTCAAGATGTTGTGCGGCAGCTGCGGTTACCTTTAGTTAACGACGGACAGTTCATAAGGAGACACGGACACAGATAGTCTCTGCAACGGTTCTTTACTGTAACCAGCAGGCAGTACATGGCTTACAGTGGTTGAGTAGAAGACCGGGTGGACTCAGCAGTGATAGTGCTCCTCAGAGATCCGCAGTGTACCTCCTTTCTACCTCCTTAGCTTCTCTTGCCAGCGTCGCCCAGGAATACCAGGTCGGGTACGGGGAGGCTGCTTCAATGCCCTATCCATGATGTACGTTCTGGATGCTTTGGGGAGCCTTGGGTCCCTCAGTGGGTACACCGCTGGTTAGACGACTGGAAACTGGCTGGTGGTGGGGTGCTCCTGTAAAGCTGATCCTCCACGGGGCTGGTTCGCGTGGCAGAGGTGAACTGCTGCCAGCTTCGGTACCAGTGAACCGGCTGTGAGTTGTGGGCACGGGAGTCTTTTAGGAACCCGTGTAGATATGCCCAATCCCGGTAGTTAAGGCCTCAGGTGCTGACACCCGACCGGTGACGGCCCAGGGGCCCGCACGGGGTGCGGAGCCCCCGCTCCTCTCCAAGTTCTGTGTTCTAGGTTCTGCTCTAGATTCCAGACTCTGTTCAGACTGTCTAGATTATTGTGTGTTCTCTTACACTACCCTAACACTCCACCCACCAGGACCTATGATTGGTCCTCTGTTCTAGGTGTTGTATGTTGGGTTGGATCTCAGAGTTAACTATTGCACTGCTTTGTCAGAGAATATTGCGGCTGCAATACTCCCTTGTGACGCACTCGTTGCGGGGCGCCACACTCCCCCTTGGTTAAATCAGCTTGTCCCCAAGCGTCAAACTACTCACATTACAGAGGTTTTTTACATTTTTATACATATATGACACACTTTTATTAAAATAGAAAAACAGGTAAAGGTATGCTTTGGTGATATAAGCAAAGAAACAGGTTAACACATTGCGCGGACTCGGCGAGCGGTCGGCTGTCCTTAGAATAAAAGTTCAGGCTGTAGCCGCAAGATCACACGGTCAGTGATTAACGGGAACAGAGTCATTGATGAAGTTCAAGTTTTAAAGTCACTGGCTCTGAGAACGATGGCGCACCCGGATAGCAAACCACCCATCTGCACAAGCATAGCGCTCGTAGGTGATAATATCGCCCCGGTATAGGTCGCGATCGGGATGTCCTCTTGGCAAGTTTGACTCAACGTCCCGGCGCCCCACAAACACCTCCTCATTCAAACCCACCTCCCAAGCGAACCCCCACCCGGTATTTAAGTTAAAGGTGGAAATTCTACCTTCACGGCGGAGTTCATCAGGCAGCGGCGGCTGGCGGCGAGCCTCGGCACGGGCCTCCATGTTGGCGCGTTCTCGGGCTTGCCACTCCTCTCGTCGTCTCTGGCGTACATCTCCGTCGTTACGGCTCGGGGTGTAGAGATGAGTAACGGAGCTGGTGGTTTGGCGGGAAGCTTGAACTTGGCGGGCTGTCTGTATCGGAACCCGGTGGAACGGCACAGGGGAAGGTGTCGGCAGTGCACCCGACCAGTGTACCCGAGCTGTGTGCCCGGAAGGAAGTTCCTTGTTGTCTCCCCAAGCGAACCCGGTGTCGAAATCCTCAGCGGTGCTGTGGGTCTCGTCGTCATCCTCTCCGACCTCTTCCTCGATGACCACATCAGGCTGCTCGATGATGAAAGACGTTAAAGCTTGTTCCGTTGTACAACAGAGCGGTGGTGCTGCGGATCCTTCCGTAGGGACGTCCTGCAGGGCTTCCAGGCTGCCTGCCTCTTCATCTGTTTCCGCAGGTAAAGGTGTTTCAATCCCGGTTACCAGGTAGGCCTCGGCAATGGCAAGGGAAGCCTCCGGTACGGGGATAAAACAGGCGACTGTCTCTGTAGTGGTGAAACATGTCGCGGGTTCCTCAGTGGGAACCTGGTAGAGATCGAGTTCTTCCATGGAGCGTGTTATGAGCTCCGGCTCAAGAACGGGGTCGGTTGCGATGTTGGTCGCTGGAACGGGTCGAGTTGCGGCCTCCACCGGAATGACACAGTCTATTGGCTCAGGTGACGGAGCAGGACAGGTGGTAGGCGAGGGTGAGGCGGTCGAGAAGCTGGTGACGTCGTCTGGGTTTGGAGAAGCTGTACCCGGTCGGCTCTGCTGCATCGCATGGTGTAGTCGTCTGCCTAGGGTCGCGCTCCAGCTGCGAATCGTCCATTCCACTGTCTCTAGTAACCGCACCCGGAGGTCTTGTAGAGCCTCTAGCCAGAAGTCGGGGCTGCCATCTATGGTAAAGGCAGGATCCGGACCCGGTTGGCTGACGGCTGCTCTGGCCTCCGCCTCGACCTCCCGCATCAGGTCTTGGAGTCTCATGCTGGCCATTCTTCTCGGAGGGAAACCACACCCGTTCAACCGGTAAGACGTTCTGGTAGAGCTGGTGAAGAAGTCCTCTCTTTCTGTCGGTGTGTCTATGACACTCCCATTTCCTCTGGGCTTTTGTAGTCCAATCGTGGGAAAAGTCTTTGGGGTCCGCCCCCATGGTTGACTCGAGCAATCAGGGCGGACAAAGAGTTTGGCGCCTTTTGTCTTTAGCCCTCCCACAGTGAGGGGGGGGTTGACTCACTCCTGGGCTTCACGTGGCGGCTTCTTGTGGCGGGAACGCCATCTTGGGCGCCATCTTGACCCAATGGTGTAAAGGCGGGAAAGTTCTTTTTAGGACGAACAAAGTCCAATTGTAGACAATAAAGTCCAGTTTAAGCACATTATACCCGTTGGGTAACGGGCCTGCTCGTATCCTGTTCGTGACGCCATTTTCTGACTCACCGTGGCCGGCGGACTCCGGTTGATACAGGCGATTCTTCTCCTTCCTTGTCACGGGTGGACCGCGCCTGCCGGTAGTGGGGCCCGGTGTAGTGCAGATCAAAATTAAGGACGTCTTAGTGGGAACAGATTAAAGGGGTTTTAATTTGTTTTCTTCGTGACGCCACCTATGAGTAGATTCGGTAAGGGCTACCGACGCTGCGGAACCTCCGGGGTGATGGACAGCAGCAAGATGTTACGCTCCCCACAGGCTGAGCGGTGATCCCCGGGGGCTGGAGCTGCTCAAGATGTTGTGCGGCAGCTGCGGTTACCTTTAGTTAACGACGGACAGTTCATAAGGAGACACGGACACAGATAGTCTCTGCAACGGTTCTTTACTGTAACCAGCAGGCAGTACATGGCTTACAGTGGTTGAGTAGAAGACCGGGTGGACTCAGCAGTGATAGTGCTCCTCAGAGATCCGCAGTGTACCTCCTTTCTACCTCCTTAGCTTCTCTTGCCAGCGTCGCCCAGGAATACCAGGTCGGGTACGGGGAGGCTGCTTCAATGCCCTATCCATGATGTACGTTCTGGATGCTTTGGGGAGCCTTGGGTCCCTCAGTGGGTACACCGCTGGTTAGACGACTGGAAACTGGCTGGTGGTGGGGTGCTCCTGTAAAGCTGATCCTCCACGGGGCTGGTTCGCGTGGCAGAGGTGAACTGCTGCCAGCTTCGGTACCAGTGAACCGGCTGTGAGTTGTGGGCACGGGAGTCTTTTAGGAACCCGTGTAGATATGCCCAATCCCGGTAGTTAAGGCCTCAGGTGCTGACACCCGACCGGTGACGGCCCAGGGGCCCGCACGGGGTGCGGAGCCCCGCTCCTCTCCAAGTTCTGTGTTCTAGGTTCTGCTCTAGATTCCAGACTCTGTTCAGACTGTCTAGATTATTGTGTGTTCTCTTACACTACCCTAACACTCCACCCACCAGGACCTATGATTGGTCCTCTGTTCTAGGTGTTGTATGTTGGGTTGGATCTCAGAGTTAACTATTGCACTGCTTTGTCAGAGAATATTGCGGCTGCAATACTCCCTTGTGACGCACTCGTTGCGGGGCGCCACAGAAGAATCATGCAAGGGAGTCAGATGCAGGGTTCACTGTGTTTACTTCTCAGTTTTCTCAGCATAACAGCTCATTCACAGTTCACAGTACAAGTCTCTACACAGGCACAACTCTCCCCTCCGGGTTCCTTTACTCCCTGCAGCCAGGTTGTTCCTTTCTGTGACCCCTCACTCCTTCCCTGTCGCTTCCAGGCTATGACTCTCTCTGTTTTCTCGCTTGGTGTGCGTCTCCAGACAGTATGGCGGTGGCTCGGACCCCTGTGGGTCCTCCGGGTTGCCACTGAGCGACCTGTCCTTTGGGGTGGAAACCCTAACTTGTAGCTAGAGTCCCCCGTCGGTTGTCTGGGGATACCGGGTAAATCATCGGTCCCCTTCAGAGCCGACACTGTTGCTAGCCTAGCCTCCAATAGTCCTCCAGGGTGAGGCTCTACCAGGCTCCCTCTAACCATGTCTTTGGGTTCAATAGGAGGGCTACTCCGCCTGCAGTCTGCCGTCTCAGCTGTGTTTCTAGGACCCAGTGCTACTGGTCCTCTCGTCCCTCACACTCCTGGGGTGCTGGCTCCGGATGGGCTTTCTCTCTGTGGCCCGCACTGGCTCTCCAGATTCTGTGCTCCTTGCACCCCGCTCTTCCAGGACATGTGCTTCTTGTCTTTTCATCTCAGCCCACACCGGCCTACTGACTCCTTCCTCCTCCCCCTTCTCTATATCTACCCTCTGTCACCTGACCTACTTGCTGGCCCACCCACTGTCTCTAAACCCACCACCCCTTGCCCGCCTAGAGTTCCCGGGCTCTGGGTTGGGTGCTGCTCTCTAGTGGTTGTCTGGGCTATCTGTGAGGGTGTTGTGTAAACTGTCTTTCCTCCTACCTGGCTGCAGTTCCCTTTGTGGCCTCCTGGTCGCAGGGGCGCCACAAGTATATAAGGGATAGTAGTGTACAACATCTAATAACATCAAATGTGCAAAGTGTAACAAAAGATCAATAATAATAAAAAATTACAAAATGCCCGGGGCACCACAGAAACAAAAGCACGCCTCGGTCCATTGTATGGGGAGCTGTCGCGGTACCCGCTTTATTGTGACTTCCGGGTACCGCTCACACAAGCGCCTTCACGCTTGTACATCAATGCAAGGCGGTGGACCAATCAGAAGCCTCCTGTTGATGTCATATGCCGACATCAGCTGCAGGCTTCTGATTGGTCCGCTGGCCGCCGGCTTGCATTGATGTATATGCGTGAAGGAGCTTGTGTGAGCGGTACCCGGAGGTTACAATAAAGTAGGTACCGCAGCGGCTCACAGCATTGTTAAGGTGTGTGGGATTAAGAGAGAGAGTGTGTGTGTGTATATGTATGTGTGAGTGTGTGTGAATATGTCTGAGTGTGTGTATATGTGAATACTAGCTGTAGTACCTGGCTACGCCTGGGTTAATAAATAACTGATGTTAGCTATAACAAAATAGAATTTGAATATGTCATATTAATGACCTGTAAGAAAATAGAAGCTGAGCTGTTATTGATTGCTATAGGCAGCCAACAGTAAACCCTCCCCCTGGCCAGGCAGTATATGTTACCTCACACATACACATAATAGACAGCTCATGTGACTGACATCTGCCTTAATTCCCTATATGGCACATGTGTTGCACATTGGCTGTTTTTAATCAGATGTTTATGTTTGGAAATTAAAGATAGCACATGTATGAGGCGAGTTGTGTGAGGTGATTTGTGCACATCTGTGTCTGTCTGTGTGGTGTGTGTGTCCCTGGGGTGTGTGTATGTGTGTGTCCCGGTGGGGTGAGTGCATGTGTCCCTATAGGGTGTGTATGTGTGTGTGTCCCTGTGGGGGGGTCTGTGTGGTGTGTGTCTCTGTTGTGTGTGTCTCTTTGTGGTGTGTGTTGTGTGTGTGTCCCTGTGGGGTGAGTGCATGTGTCCCTATAGGGTGTGTATGTGTGTGTATCCCTGTGGGGGGGTCTGTGTGGTGTGTGTGTGTGTGTATCTGTGTTGTGTGTGTCTCTTTGTGGTGTGTGTGTGTGTCCCTGTGGGGTGAGTGCATGTGTCCCTATAGGGTGTGTATGTGTCCCTGTGGGGGGGTGTCTGTGTGGGGTGTGTGTCTCTCTGTGTTGTGTGTGTCTCTTTGTGGTGTGTGTGTGTGTGTCCCTGTGTGGTGAGTGCATGTGTCCCTATAGGGTGTGTATGTGTGTGTGTGTGTCTCTTTGTGGTGTATGTGTGTGTGTGTGTCCCTGTGGGGTGAGTGCATGTGTCCCTATAGGGTGGCTGTGTGTGTGTCCCTGTGGGGGGGTCTATGTGGTGGGGGTCTATGTGGTGTGTGTCTGTGTTGTGTGTGTCTCTTTGTGGTGTGTGTGTGTGTCCCTGTGGGGATGTGTGTGTGTGTCTCTGTGTTGTGTGTAAAGTATTCACTGATCTCAGGGAGACCAGTCCAAGAAAACACTGCGGGCAGCTGGCTAAAGCGCTCAAACACAGTGAATTCCTAGGCACATTGCCCCCTGGGAAATATGAATATGCAAATAGAGTCTGTGGAGCCTCGGTCCCCTGGCCTTGGTATTCCCTTGTCATATCTGTAAACTTGTAAAAGAGTTGGATATTGACTTAAAGGACCACTTCATTTGGTGGTTATGGTGTTCTCTGCAAGGAGCCACCCCTTGGCTGGGTCCTTCCCTGGAGGGATATATGGCTAGTCCTGTGTTTGAGACTCCTAACCGAGGCTCCACAGACTCTATTTGCATATTCATATTTCCCAGGGGGCAATGTGCCTAGGAATTCACTGTGTTTGAGCGCTTTAGCCAGCTGCCCGCAGTGTTTTCTTGGACTGGTCTCCCTGAGATCAGTGAATACTTTGCAATCTTGGTCTACTAGGCCTTGCTCCCACCTAGCCAGAATCCTACTCCACACTGATGAGGGGCAACACCCTGAAACAGCTGTATGTGGATGGATACCTGGCCTTGGTATTCCCTTGTCATATCTGTAAACTTGTAAAAGAGTTGGATATTGACTTAAAGGGCCACTTCATTTGGTGGTTATGGTGTTCTCTGCAAGGAGCCACCCCTTGGCTGGGTCCTTCCCTGGAGGGATATATGGCTAGTCCTGTGTTTGAGACTCCTAACCGAGGCTCCACAGACTCTATTTGCATATTCTGTGTTGTGTGTGTCTCTTTGTGGTGTGTGTGTTTGTGTTCGGGTGCGTGGTGAGTATCCAATGTTGGGGCTGCACCTTAGCGACTATACACTTGCTATTATTCTTTGTGTGCATGTGGTGTGTATACATGTCCCCGTGAGTGGTGAATATCTCATGTTGGGGCCCCACTTTAGTGACTATATGCTGGTATTTTGTGGCTATAGCTGACAGCTGGTGATTTTCCTCCAACACTTTTCCATTCACTTTTTCCCCATTATGTACATAGGGGCAAAATTGTTGGTGAACTGGAACACGCAGGGTTAAAATTTCGCCTCACAACATAGCCTATGACGCTCTCGGGGTCCAGACGTGTGACTGTGCAAAATTTTGTGGCTGAAGTTGCAACAGTGTAGATGCCAATCCCGGATATACATACATACATACATACATACACACACACATTCAGCTTTATATATTAGATGTCTGGGTGTATTTGTGAGTGTGTATAGGTGCAGGTGTGATGGTGAGGAGGAGGAGGCACGTGTGATGGCGAGGAGGATGGAGGGGAGAGGTGTGATAGTGAGGAGGATGGAGAGGGCAGGTGTGATAGTGAGGAGGATGGAGGGGGCAGGTATGATGGTGAGGAGGACAGAGGAGGCAGGTGTGATGGTGAGAAGGAGGAGGACGGAGGGGGTAGGTGTGATGGTAGAGGAGGATGGAGGAGCAAGTGGGATAGTGAGAGAGGAGGATGGAGGAGGCAGGTGTGATGGTGAGAGAAGCGAGTGTGTGATGGTGAGGACAGAGGAGGCAGTTGTGATGAGGACACAGGAGGTAGGTGTGATGGTGAGAGGACGGAGGAGGTGGGGCAGGTGTGATGTTGAGGAGAAGATGGTGGAGGCAGGTGTGATGGTGAGGAGAGGACGAGGAGGGTGGGCAGTGTGTGATGGTGAGGAGGACGAGGGGGGCAGGTGTATGGTGAGAAGGAGACGGAGGGGCAGTGTATGGTGAAGGAGGACGGTAGGCAAGTGTGATAGTGAGGAGGATGGAGGAGGCAGATGTGATGTGAGAGAGAGGAGGGCAGGTGTGATGAGGACGAGGAGGCAGTGGTGTGATGGTGAGAGGACAGAGGGGGCAGGTGTGATGTTGATTGAGGAGATGACGGAGGGGCAGGTGTGATGGTGAGGAGGACGATGAGGGGGCAGGTGTGATGTTGAGGAGGAAACGGTGGGGCAGGTGTGATGGTGAGGAGGAGGACAGAGGTAGGGGGGAGAGGTGGAAGGAGCAAGTGTGATGTGAGGAGAGGATGGGGGCAGGGTGATGGTGAGGAGGACGAGCAGCAGTGTGATTGGAGGGATGGCACAGAGAGGGCAGGTGGTGGTAAGAGTGAGGACGAGAGTGAGGTGTATGTGAGGAGGAGGAGGAGAGGTGTGCAGTGGTGAGCAGGACGACGAGAGGGGCAGGTGTGAGTGAGAGAGAGGAGGAGAAGGCAGTGATAGTGAGAGGATATGGAGGGGGCAGGTGTGATGGTGAGGAGGAGGACGGAGGGGCAGGTGTGATGGTGAAGACAGGTGAGGGAGGAGAGGAGGGGGCAGGTGTGATGGTGAGGAGGAGGCGGAACGGTGTGTGGGAGCGAGGTGGCATGGTGTGATGGTGAGGAGGACAGATGGAGGGGCAGGTGTGATGGTGAGGAGGACGGAGGGAGGCAAGTGTGATAGTGTGGAAGAGGACAGAGGGGGAGGTGTGATGAGGAGAGGAGGCAGGTGTGATGAGGAGGAGGCAGGTGTGATGAGGACAGAGGAGGCAGGTGTGATGGTGAAGAGAGGCAGTGATGAGGACAGAGGGGCAGGTGTGATGAGTGAGAGGAGGAGGGCAGGTGGAGTTGAGGAGGGACAGGAGGGCAGGTGTGATGGTGAGAGAGGAGGACGGAGGAGGCAAGTGTGATAGTGAGGAGGAAGATAAAGGGGGCAGGTGTGATGGTGAGGAGGACGGAGGGGGGCAGGTGTGATGGTGAGGAGGAGACGACTGAGGGGGCAGGTGTGATGGTGAGGAGGAGGAGGACGAAGGGGGCAGTGTGATGGTGAGGAGGAAGGACGGAGGTGCAGGTGTGATGGAGAGGAGGACGAGGAGGTAAGTGTGATGGTGAGGAGAGATGGTAGGGGGCAGGTGTGATGGTGAGGAGAGGACAGGAGGGGGCAGTGTGATGGTGGGAGAGGACGAAGGGGTGCAGGTGTGATGGGGAGAGGTGCAGGACGTGATGAGGAAGAGGCAGGTTGTGAGTGAGGAGGACTAGAGGGGCAGGTGTGATGGTGAGGAGGATGAGAGGGGGCAGTGTGATGGAGGAGGACGAGGAGGGGGCAGGTGTGATGGTGAGGAGGAACGGGGGGGCAGGTGTGATGGTGAGAGGAGGACAGAGGGGCAGGTGTGATGGTGAGAGGGAGGACGGAGGAGGCAAGTGTGATAGTGAGGAGGAGATGAAGGGGGCAGGTGGATTGTGAGGAGGACGGAGGCAGTAGGTGTGATGGTGAGGAGGAGGACAACAGAGGGGGCAGGTGTGATGGTGAGCAGGACGACGGAGGGGGCAGGTGTGATGGTGAGAGAGAGGACGGAGAAGGCAAGTGTGATAGTGAGGAGGATGATGGAGGGGGAAGGTGTGATGGTGAGGAGGAGGACGGAGGGGGCAGGTGTGATGGTGAGGAGGGAGGAGAGGCAGGTGTGATGGTGAGGAGGACGGAGGGGGCAGGTGTGATGGTGAGGAGGACAACGGAGCGGGCAGGTGTGATGGTGAGGAGGACGACGGAGAGGGCAGGTGTGATGGTGAGGAGGACGATGGAGGGGGCAGGTGTGATGGTGAGGAGGACAACGGAGGGGGCAAGTGTGATGTGTGGAAGAGGACAGAGGGGGTAGGTGTGATGAGGGCAGAGGAGGCAGGTGTGATGAGGACAGGAGGAGGCAGGTGTGATGAGGACAGAGGACGGAGGACGGAGGGGGCAGGTGTGATGTGAAGAAGAGGACAGAGAGGGCAGGTGTGATGGTGAGAGGGAGGACGGAGGAGGCAAGTGTGATAGTGAGGAGGAAGATGAAGGGGGCAGGTGTGATGGTGAGGAGGACGGAGGCAGCAGGTGTGATGGGAGGAGGAGGACGACTGAGGGGGCAGGTGTGATGGTGAGGAGGAGGAGGACGAAGGGCAGCTGTGATGGGAGGAGGGGAGGACGGAGGTGCAGGTGTGAGGCGAGAGGAGGACGGAGGAGGAAGTGGATAGTGAGGAGGAGTAGAGGGGCAGTGTGATGGTGAGGAGGAGGACGGAGGGGCAGCTGTGATGGTGAGGAGAGGAGAGAGGTGCAGTTGATGGTGAGATTGAGGACGAGGAGGTAAGTGTGAAGTGAGGGGAGGCTAGAGGGCAGTGTGTGGTGAGGAGATACGGGGGGGCAGGTGTGATGGTGAGGAGGACGATGGAGGGCAGGTGTGATGGTGAGGAGGACAACGGGGGCAGTGTGATGGTGAGGAGGAGACAGAGGGGCGTGTGATGTGGAGGGGGACGGAGGAGCAAGTGTGTGTGAGGAGAGGATGAAGGGCAGTGGGATTGTGAGGAGGACGGAGGCAGTAGGTTGATGGTGAGGGGAGGACACAGAGGGCAGGTGTGATGGTGACAGGACGACGAGGGCAGTATGGTGAGGAGAGGACGAGAAGGCAAGTGTGATAGTGAGGAGGATGATGGAGGGGAAGGTGTGATGGTGAGGAGAGGACGGAGGGCAGGTTGATGTGAGGAGAGAGGAGCAGGTGTGATGGTGAGAGGACGAGGGGGCAGGTGTGATGTGAGGAGGACAACGAGCGGGCAGTTGATGTGAGGGGACGACGGAGAGGCAGGTGTGATGGTGAGAGACGATGGAGGGGGCAGGTGTGATGTGAGAGGACAACGAGGGCAGTGTGAGTGTGAGAGGACAGAGGGAGGTGTGATGAGGCAGAGGAGGCAGTGTGATGAGGACAAGGAGCAGTGTGAGGGACAAGACGAGGAGGAGGGCAGGTGTGTTGAAGAGAGGACAGAGAGGCGTGTGAGGTGAGGGAGGACGGAGGAGGCAAGTGTGAAGTGAGAGGAAGATGAGGGGGCAGGTGTGATGGAGGAGGACGGAGGCAGCAGGTGTGTGGTGAGAGGAGGACGACGGAGGGTGGTGAGGACGAGGCAGTTGATGTGAGGAGGAGGAGACGGAGGGTGGATGGTGAGAGAGAGGTGGAGGGGACGGAGGGAGGAGGAGGAGGAGATGGTGATGTGAGAGGGAGGACGGAGGAGGTAAGTGTGATAGTGGAGGAGGCTAGAGGGGCAGGTGTGATGGTGAGGAGGAGGACGGAGGGGGCAGGTGTGATGGTGAGGAGGAGGAGGACGGAGTTGATCTAAAAATATGCAAATAGAGTGAAAGATAAAAAAGAAATCGGGAACTTTCATCTTCTTTCACAATCCTCCATCCGTCTGCTGCCGCCGCTATAGTGGGGGATCTTGTACAAAAATAACAGCAACAAGAATCACAAGATGAAGGTAAAGTTGAGTGATGACTCGGCCATGGAGTTCTCTGATGCCGTAGAGCAGAGGTCTCAAACACGCAGCCCCCAAGCTCCTTTACGCTTGTACATCAATGCAAGCCGGCGGACCAATCAGAAGCCTCCTGTTGACATCATATGCCGACATCAGCTGCAGGCTTCTGATTGGTCCGCCGGCCGCCGGCTTGCATTGATGTACAAGCGTGAAGGAGCTTGTGTGAGTGGTAACCGAATGTCACATTAAAGCGGGAACCGTGGCGGCTCCCTGTACAATGGATCACAGCATCATTAAGGTGTGTGATTGTGTGAGTGTGTGAGTGTATGTGAGTGTGTATATGTGTGAGTGTATTTATGAGGGTGCATGTGTATGTATATATATATATATATATATATATATATATATATATATATGTATTATATGTGAGTGGGAGTGTATGTGTGTGAATATGTCTGAGTGTGTGTGTATATGTGCGAGTGTATGTGTGAGGGTGTGTACATGTATGTGAGTATGTGTATATATATGAAGGTGTGTGAATATGTCTGAGTGTGTGTATTTGTGAGTGTGCATGTGTATGTGTGGGTATATACTGTATATATATAATATACACACACACACATGCACACTCTCAAATACACACACTCTCAGACATATTCACACACACACTCACATATATACACATACTCACTCACATACATATACACACATATAATTTTAATTGTTTTTTTTTGCAACAGCTATTTCAGTGTGATATATGTAATAACTGATGGACACAGTAATATTTCAGGTGTGAAATGAGGTTTATTGTACTAACCAAAAATGTGAAATATGCATTATTTCAAAATTTGACAGGTGCCAAAGTATGGGCACCCTTCTGATTTTCATGATTTGAATACTCCTAACTACTTTTTACTGGCTTACTGAAGCACTAAATTGGTTTGGTAACCTCATTGAGCTTTGTACTTCATAGCCCGGTGCATCCAATCATGAGAAAAGCTATTTCAGGTGTCCACTTGCAAGTTGTTCTCCTATTTGCATCTTCTCTGAGGAGTGGCATCATGGGCTCCTCAAAACAGCTCTCAAATGATCTGAAAAAAAAGATTGTTCAACATAGTTGTTCAGGGGAAGGATAAAAAAAGTTGTCTCAGAGATTTAACCTGTCAGTTTCCACTGTGAGGAACATAGTAAGGAAATGGAAGACCACAGGGACAGTTCTTGTAAAGGCCAGAAGTGGCAGGCCAACAAAAATATCAAAAAGGCAGAGAAGAAGAATGGTAAGAACAGTCAAGAACAATCCACAGACCACCTCCAAAGACCTGCAGCATCATCTTGCTGCAGATGGTGTCACTGTGCATTGGTCAACAATACAGCGCACACTGCACAAGGAGATGCTGTATGGGAGAGTGATGCGAAAGAAGCCATTTCTGCATGCATGCCACAAACAGAGTCGCTTGAGGTTTCATTTTGGAAGAAGGTCCTGTGGACTGATGAAACAAAGATTGAGTTGTTTGGTCATACAACAAGGCATTATGCATGGTGCCACAAAAACACAGCATTCCAAGAAAAACACTGGCTACCCACTGTCAAATTTGGGGGAGGGTCCATCATGCTTTTGGGCTGTGTGGCCAATGACGGCACCGGGAATCTTGTTAAAGTTGAGGGTCGAATTGATTCCACTCAGTATCAGCAGATTCTTGAGAATAATGTTCAAGAATCAGTGTCAAAGTTGAAGTTACGCCGGGGATGGATCTTTCAGCAAGACAATGATCCAAAACACCGCTGCAAATCTACTCAGGCATTCATGCAGAGGAACAATTACAATGTTCTGGAATGGCCATCCCAGTCCCCAGACCTGAATATCATTGAACATCTGTGGGATGTTTTGAAGCGGGCTGTCCATGCTCGGCGACCATCAAACTTAACTGAACTGGAATTGTTTTGTAAAGAGGAATGGTCAAAAATACCTTCATCCAGGATCCAGGAACTCATTAACAGCTACAGGAAGCGACTAGAGGCTGTTATTCTTGCAAAAGGTGGACCTACTAAATATTAATGTCACTTTTCTGCTGAGGTGCCCATACTTTTGCACCTGTCAAATTTTGAAATAATGCATATTTCACATTTTCGGTTAGTACAATAAACCTCATTTCAACCTGAAATATTACTGTGTCCATCAGTTATTACATATATCACACTGAAATAGCTGTTGCAAAAAACAAATTTTAAACAAAAAAAAAAAAAAAAAAAGAGTAAGATTAAGGGTGCTTTCACATCTGCGTTTTTCGTAATTCGCGGCAGATGCGGTGAAAAAACCGCATCTGCCGCGTTTACCGCATAACCGTTCCACTTGCGGCGCGGTTGCGTTTTTTTCTATGCAAAGTATAGGCATACTTGCGGCAGGTGCGGCAAGTGCGGTTTTGCACTTGCGGCAGGTGCGGCCGCGAAAAAAACCGCGGCTTACTGCGGTTTTTTTCGCGGCCGCACCTGCCGCAAGTGCAAAACCGCACTTGCCGCACCTGCCGCAAGTATGCCTATACTTTGCATAAGAAAAAACCGCAACCGCGCCGCAAGTGGAACGGTTATGCGGTAAACGCGGCAGATGCGGTTTTTTCACCGCATCTGCCGCGAATTACGAAAAACGCAGATGTGAAAGGGCCCTAAGAGAGGTGCCCAAACTTTTTTACATGACTGTATATATAGTGTGTATATGTATGTGAGTATGTGTATATATGTGAGCGAGTGAATATGTGTGTGTGTGTATATATATATCTATTATATAATTGCGAATAGCTTTTTTGCCCCCGGCGTGGTCATGTGGATATGCGCGAAGCATTGGCCGCGAAGCGGCCATTGCGAGTTGCCGTGGTCATGTGGATACGTGCGAAGCATTGGCCGCGAAGCGGCCATTGCGAGCAGTTCTAAGTCGACTCGCAATGCGAGCCGGCGTGGTCATGTGGATACGCGCGCAGCATTAGAACTGCTCGCAATGGCCACTTCGCGGCCAATGCTGCGCGCGCATCCACATGACCACGCCGCCTCGCATTGCGAGTCGACTTAGAACTGCTGCGAGTCAGAGACTCGACGTACTAGAATCCCGATGCATGTGCATCGGGCTCCCAGCTAGTATATATATATATGTGTCTGTGTGTGTGTGTATATGTATGTGTGTGTGTGACTGAGTGTATGTGTGAGTGTGTGTACATGTGTGTGAATATGTCTGTTAGTGTGAATATGTGTGAGTGTGTGTGTATGTGAGTGTTTGTGTGTGAGTGTATGTGTGAGTGTATGTGTGTGTATATTTGAGTATATGTGAGTGTATATGTGTGTGAATGTCTGAATATGTGTGTGTATATGTGTAAGTGTATGTGTGAGTGTGTGTATGTGTATGTGTGTGTGTGTATATGTATGAATGTGTTTGAGTGAGAGAGAACAAATAGAACAGAGACCAGGTTGTGGGGACATCACCGCAAAAGCTGATCAGGATGTGGGGACATCACTACAAAATGACATCAGGATGGGGGACATTACTACAAGATGACAAGGGAGGGAACATTACTAAAAGATGGGGACATTAGTACAAGATGAGTTCCAGGATGGGGGACATTAATATATGATGGGGACCAGTATAGGGACATTATTACAAGAAGGGGAACAGGAAGGGGGGCATTACTACATGAGGACCAGGATGGGGGACATTAATATAGGATGGGGACCAGGATGGAGCATTACTACACGCAGGGACCAGGGGGAAACATTACTTCAAGAAGGGGACCAGGATGGGGACATTACTGCAAGACGTGGACATTCCTACATAAAGGAGATTAGGGTGGGGACATTCCTACAAAGAAGAAGATCAGGATTTGTACTTTACTACATTGAGCAAAAAATTCTAGCATTGCTAAAATGTCATTTAGTCCTACAAGGAATGCGGCCCCCCCATATCAATTTTTTTCTATGTGTGGCCATCAACCCAGCCAAGTTAGAGACCCCTGATGTATGTAATGCCTAGTAAACAGCATATAACAAGTGTTTGGGCTATTTCTCAGTTAACCCTCACCGACACAAACAGCTCTTTTGGGTAAAAGCAAGTCAGGTCCAGGTGAGTGTAGCTGCAATAAACTAGCCTGAGGACAGGAAGAGGTAACCGTGTGTGAACAGTTACTAAAAATAATGGAGTCAATGCAGATGGAAAACAGACAATATTTGGCGTGCACGGCAAGTGGTGGTCAGTCACTAAACCATACCAAAGAGAAAACAAGGGGAGCCAGCACAGCCAAAAATTGCTGAAAAAATAAATGTGTAAGTACACCTGTCACTACCATACTGCATACAAATAAAGACATTTCGCAAAAGATTACTGAAGTAATCTTTTGAGCCAATCTCCCACGTCAAGGAATGTCTCAGACAGAGTGGTCCTACTCTACATATTTTTAAATTTTTGATGTGTCCGTAGACAGCATAATATAATATAAAATAAAGAGGACCATATAAAGCCAACACTCACCTGTAGACAGAGAATATCGGTTGCAATACCTCCATTCCTGCCCCATACAAATCCACACAGCCTTACTATCATGTAGTCTAGTCCCATGCAGGGTCTCAGGGAATGTACACTTACACAGTCTGGCCCCACAAGGTTCATCAGCCTGGATCAAGCCGCTGCTGATCAGAAGAGCCTTTTATAGCACTTCCTGATCAGGCACATGGCTTGTCACATGACAGGAAGTGACGTCAGTGGCATTGCAACATGTCACTTCCTGTCCTGGCTGCCTGTGGAACGCATATGCATTCCACCTGTTACTTCCTGCTTCCTGTCTGAGCCAAAGGCACACCTCCTCAGCTCTGTCAGAGCTGGAGGCAGATCACAGTGGCTCAGAACATCCCAGCAGAGTGTGTGAGCCCCTCCCACATCTGCTGTATCGCTGCCAGCAGTTCTAGGGGCAGAAATCCACTCATCCATATAGACAGAGAGTGCATTTTGACCAAATGGGGACTTTTGGTCACATCAGACCTTCAACATGGTTTTAGGCATTTATATGGGCATTGTTCCCATTGGAACTCGTTAATGTAGAGTGGTCGCCCGAACGCATCCCACCCCAGCCAGGGCACAGGTTTCCCTATCATTCATAGAGTGGGGCAGTATGGGGAAAGAAGGTAAAAGAGCAGTATTTGGAGTAACAGATAAGCCTAAAAAAATCTGTACATCTCTCCCTTGCTCACCCCCTAACCCTACCTGCCAGTGGAGGTCGGCACCCTGAAACTTGGTGCCCCCACTCAACGTCGACTCTCCCTCCTATTCATCCCTATAGTGTCAGCTTCACAGGAAAGGAGAGAAAGACAGGGTTTCATTCAGGCCTAGCGGCGCCACAGTATTCAAGGTGTAAATCCAGATACACTCTTTCTCAGGATCTTTGAATCCCAGTCTCCACCTCGAGCCGGGGGGTGTAAGTGGTCTATACCTATGAACTTGACACAGTTCTCATCACCGCCATGTACCGCATTCACATGCCTGGCGATAGGGGTATCATAGTTTTTCTTGATATCCCTTTTGTGTTCCCACACCCTCCTCAGCTCTCTCCTTGTCTTCCCCACATACTCCAGGTTGCATGGGCACTGAGCTTTGTAAACCACCCCTCGTGTCTTACAATTGATGAAAGTAAAAAAATCCCTGGTCTGTGGAGCGCTAGGGCTAGAGATAAATGGCACTAGGGTTATTTTAGAAAAAGTTTCTTTATTAACCTCTTACAGGCCACTACGCGTTTCTGCAGCAGAGCGCTGCCTTCATCAGGTGTGCTGTGGTGACATCAATCCGGTCATTGATCGCGGCAGGAGTTGGAGCTCTCGGAGCAACTTTCGGTGTCTCCACTATACCTCCAGGCGGAGGTGGATTCACAGGCGTAAGACCGCAGTTGTGCAGGGTTGCACAACCACCTCTGGTGAGTGGCCACACAGCCCTGGGCCTAAATCCACTTCAAAAACTTTCTTCACATGCGCTCCCACCCCCTCCCCCCTTTTTGTCTTACAATTGATGAAAGACCTGATGTAATAGGTTCTTCCATCACCATTGCTGATAAAGCTCTTGGTAGTGTCTATGGATTCACATTCGCTACAGTTCCCACACCTGAAACAGCCCTTAAGATTAGTTCTGAGCCATGTACCCGGGGCTGTTAGGTGACTGTGTACCAGCCTATCTTTGAGGGACTTTGCCTTTCGATAGGTCACTCTTGGTGTGGCTGGGAGGTACAGACTGAGATCCGGGTCCATTTTCAGGATAGGCCAGTGTCTAGCAAGGATGCCCCTTACGTCCTCTGCCCCGCTGGTGTAGGTCGCAATCAGGCGTACCTCGTCTCCGCCCCCTTTATCAGATGGTGCTGTTTTGGTCACAAGCAATTTCGACCTATCGAGGTCTTTTACCTCCTTCCAGGCCTTCTTTACCACCCTACTAGGGTATCCCCTTTCCTTGAGCCTCATCTTCAGATCTGTGGCCTGAGTCTTAAATTGCTCTTCTTGTGAGCAATTTCTTCTCATGCAGATCATCTGGCTCTTTGGTATACCTTTTTTATGGCTCCTAGGGTGGCCACTCTCCCACCTCAGTAACGTGTTTGTAGCTGTTTCCTTCCTGAAAGTACTCATTCTAATGTTTCCTTGTCCTGTCCTTTCAATCAGGATATCAAGGAACGGAGGTTTGTTCTTACTAACCTCCAAGGTGAAGTGTAGGCCAATGGTGTTATGGTTAAGTGCTTCCACCATAGCATCAAAGTCCTCTTCAGTCCCTCTCCACACTAGAAAGACATCGTCTATGAACCTAGTCCACAAAATGGTCTTCTCGGTATCAATCTGTGGGTGGTCCCCAAAGACCACGGTTTCCTCCCACCAGCCCAGGAGCAGATTTGCATAAGATGGGGCCATAGAACTCCCCATCGTGGTGTCCCTGAGCTGGTGGAAGTACTTACCGCCAAACGTGAAGGTGTTCCTAGTTAGACAGAAATCCAAAAGCTTAATCACAAACTCATTGTGTTTCTCACACTGCGTGCCCCTGCTCTTGAGGAGATACTTCACTGCTTCAATCCCCTTGTCATGGGGGATCGAGGAGTATAGAGTCTCCACATCTATACTACAGAGAAGCATGTCTTCCTCCAGAGTCACGTCCTTAATTTTCTTTAGGAGGTCTGTAGTATCCCTCAGATAGGAGTTAAGGGAGGTCATGTGTGGTCTTAGGATCCTGTCGACATATATACCTAGGTTCTGTATAATACTGTCAATACCCGACACGATTGGTCTGACCTAATCCACCACCAGGTCAGTGTTTTTGCAGACACCATAGCCATCATCTACATAAGGGTGGATGTATCCTATGATTACCAACCCTGATGTGTGTACCATGACTCCCCTGATGAAGAGGGATCTGAAACCTGTCGGGAGGAACGCATCAGATGACATGGTGGCGACTATAAAGTACTGAGCCCTGAGCAGCCTGGACAACATCAATGAAACGTTGATCCAAGTCTATGGACTCACTTCATGTGAAGCAGTGGAGTAACTGGGTGAGATCGCTCCGATTTGGAGTGCATACTTTGGTTTTTTCCACCTATACATGTGGTCTGTGTACCATGAGGGAAGTGTATGAGCCTTGATATTGTACTTCCACAGGTAGGCAGACGCGACTAGAGACATAAGCCAGTATTCCTAGCTATATGGACGGGATCTGGATTTGGCTCTATTAACCCCTTGGAAAAGAGTAAAGGGGATTACTCACAGCAATACACAGTTTTGTGCACTGTCACTTTTGCACGACTTTCTGTTTTTGTTAGTTTAGACAACTAGGTCTTTTTAACATTTGAGCTTATTAAAACCTATCTTTTAACTTCTCTTTTTATCTATGCTATTGCTTTAATTTGACCTGACCTGTATAATGGCCACTTTACACATCCCGATATTGGCGTCCAACTCCGATAAAAAGTCACGTGGTTCGTGCGTTGGTCCCGATATCGTTCGTGCGTTGTATGGTATAAATGTCCAATACGATGCACGAACGATGCCAAAACGATATCGGGGATCAACTGAGCCTGCTCTCCAACGGCCCGATATTGGATGGACGTTGTGGCCGGATCGTGCTGTGTGAAAGCCCAACAACGATGTGGAGTACAACTTCCCCTATTCTCACCCATGTTAAATGGTCGTTCCTGGGTCGGCCGTACAAGGGGGCGTACACATCGCTGTTGCGTTGCCTGCCGATATCGCGCTGTGTAACATCTCCTATGCGATCTTGTAATTCTGCCCAGAAAAAGCGCGCTCCCGCGGCGTTGTATCCAAAATCGGACCAATGTTGGGACGTGTAAAGTGGCCATGAGAACCATTGGTTTGAGCAGAAGGTAACCTGACCCGCTATTGATATAATCTTATATTCACCTATTGTCCTGTATATCCCATGTGACCGTTGTATCCAAGGACTGATCTCAGACGTCTTGTGCCACAGACCACTGAGGCTAATGATTGGTTTACAGTTATTTTATTCAAATTGCTTATACACTGCTTCTCCAATGAATGGAATCAATTCATTTAAAAGGTGAAACAGTCCAGTAAGACAGCGACGTTGCAAATAAGTTATTTTAATGAGGCTACCAGGGAAAGCAAATACTATAGGTACAACCAGAATGTTTTATAAGAGCCTGAATATACTGACTTAGAATAAAAGTTGGGTAGAATTAAGTAAGATTTTTCATATTTTTCTGCAAGCAGGCTAGTTAAAGGGTTGGTCCAGCACCAAAAATGTTCTTCCTATATATCTATCTTTATCCTGTAACTAGTTTTGTGATTTTATTTATTATACAATACCCTACACTTTTCCCTATCTAGTAACATAGTAACATAGTAACATAGTTTTTAAGGTTGAAGGAAGACTTTAAGTCCATCTAGTTCAACCCATAGCCTAACATGTTGATCCAGAGGAAGGCAAAAAAAAACCATGTGGCAACACTAAGCTCCACATTGGGGGAAAAAATTCCTTCCTGACTCCAGATACGGCAATCAGACTAATTCCCTGGATCAACGCCCTATCAAAGAATCTAGTATGTATAACTGATAATATTATAGTTTTCAAGAAAGGCATTCAGGCCCTTCTTAAATGTTAGTAGTGACTCACTCATTACAACAGCATGTGGCAGAGAGTTCCATAGTCTCACTGCTCTTACAGTAAAGAATCCACGTCTGTGATTATGATTAAACCTTCTTTCCTCCAGACGTAGAGGATGCCCCTTGTCCCAGTCTCAGGCCTAAGAGTAAAGAGATCATTAGAAAGGTCTCTGTACTGTCCCCTCATATATTTATACATTATTATAAGATCACCCTAAGCCTTCGTTTTTCCAAGCTAAATAACCCCAAGTTTAATAACCTGTCTTGGTATTGCAGACCCCTTAGTCCTCTAATGACTTTTGTCGCTCTTCTCTGGACCCGCTCTAGTTCAGCTATGTCTTTCTTATACACCGGAGACCAGAATTGTACACAGTATTCTAAGTGTGGTCGCACTAGTGACTTGTATAGAGGTAAAATTATGTTCTCCTCATGAGCATCTATGCCTCTTTTAATGCATCCCATTATTTTATTTGCCTTTGCAGCAGCTGCCTGACACTGGCCACTAAATGTGAGTTTGTCATCTACCCATACACCCAGGTCTTTTTCAGTGACAGTTTTGCCCAGTGTTTTACAATTAAGCACATAATTATACCTTTTGTTTCCTCTGCCCAAGTGCATGACTTTACATTTATCCCCATTAAAGCTCATTTGCCATTTAGCAGCCCAAGCTTCTAGTTTACATAAATCCTCCTGTAATATAAAATTGTCCTCCTCTGTATTGATTACCCTGCAGAGTTTAGTGTCATCTGCAAATATTGAGATTCTACTCCGTATGCCCCCTACAAGGTCATTAATAAATATATTAAATAGAAGCGGGCCCAACACTGACCCCTGTGGTACCCCACTGTTAACTGTGACCCATTCTGAGTGTGTTCCATTAATAACCACCCTTTGTTTCTTATCACTAAGCCAGTTCTTAACCCACTTACACATATTTTCCCGTATCCCCATTGCCCTAATTTTATGTATCAACCTTTTGTGTGGCACCGTATCAAAAGCTTTTGAAAAGTCCATATACACCACATCCACTGCATTTCGTTGGTGCAGTCCAGAACTTACTTCTTCATAGAAGCTTATCAGATTAGTTTGACAGGAACGGTCCCTCGTAAAACCATGTTGATAATGGGTCATGAGGTTATTTTTCTTCAGATACTCCAGTATAGTATCTCTTAGAAAACCCTCTAGGATTTTACCCACAGTAGAGGTTAAGCTTACTGGCCTATAATTTCCAAGTTCAGTTTTTGTCCCCTTTTTGAATATTGGCACCACATTTGCTATACGCCAGTCCTGTGGTACAGACCCTGTTATTATGAAATCTTTAAATATCTAATCCTTAAATATGTTTTACTACTGAATTTACTGTGAAGCTTTGTTTGGGAGTTCCCAAAGATGATGTCACAGGAGGCTGGGGCTGCACTCACTTTCCTGCAGCGTCAATAACCCATCCTTGAACAGGATGTCATCAGTGGGGAGCACTGCAGTTACCATGGTTTCCTGCATCACCTCCTTTTGAAGATGTCCTGGATCTATGATGTTAGATGCTGTGGGACATGCAAGTGCTGTGCCAGCACTCTGCTTCCATCTCTGCTGCCATAATTTCTAACTATGAAAGAAGTTGTCATCAGGGGGCTGAAATAGTAGCAGTGAATGACACTATTGGCGCTTTACAGCCTCTATCACAGGCCAGGGGGTGGTGTGGTGTCACTCATTACTTTCATCACCACCCCTTGATAATGTTTCATTTGAGGGCAGTGCTAGAAGCTGTGGGATGGCGCTGGTGTCATCCACTGCTTCTGTCTTCACCCCATGACATCTTCAACAGTTTGAAGCTACAGTGGTGGTGGAAATAGAAGCAGAGATCATGAGCTGCACTCTTATCTCCCACAGCATCTATCAACATTGACCCAGAACGTCTTTTGAGATGGCAGTGATGCAAAAAAATAAAAAAAAACAGTATTAAGTGACCAAAGGGCAGCCCCCGAATTACGTTCTTTTCCAAGATAGGCGATAGGCTGCAGGGAAGTGAGTGCAGCCCCAGTCTCCTGTGCAATCACATTGGAGACTTGTCTCAAATAGTGATGGGCGAGTCCTAAATTACTCGGAATCGCTTGACTCTAGCGAGTCCGAGCCCGGGACTCGCTACTCGTTGCGAGTCTAGCGAGTCCAATGTTAATGAATGGGGAAGCTAGTAATAGCGAGTAATGTGCGATTTACAAATCGCAGATGTGTCTCGGAAAGCGCTCGCATTGCCGTTTTGGAAACACAAGCAGGTGGCGTACGTGCTATTTGCAGGTAGGAGAGCAGCAACGCACTGATCTGCCACAGAGAAAATAAAAAAGGATAAATAGGGAGTGCACATAGGGCGTTATCTTCTTAATAAATAGTCCAGTCCCCCCAATCAGAGAAAATAAAGCTGAAGGGTTATTATGACCCAAAATCTATCAGGTGCAAAAAAATAAGAAATAGTACCTCAGCTAAGCCTCTGACTTCAGCTATTAGGAAAGCTGAGTGAGTAAGCTAAGCTATGAGGTCGGTCCTGTGTGCACTGTAAGGCTGCTCCTCCCTGCCTGCCTGCCTGCCTACAGTCCTCTACACAGTACTCCTCTCTCCTCCTGGTAGCTTTCAGAAGAGCTGTTTGGGTTAAATATAAGGAATCTTGAAGTTTCCCTACACTGACTGACACTCCCTATGATCTGCTCCAGCATCTACCTCACCCTGCACTAGCTCAGATCGTCACAGGAATGTGGAGGAAATGGCGGTGGCAAGGCTTATATACAGCCTCGCCTCTCATACATGACATAGGCATCACGATGGACAGAAGCCAATTATAGTCCTGCCACAACCAACATGGCTGTGGCATTACTGAATATGATTGGCTAACATGCTTGTCCATCTTCACAAGTTTTCTGACCTAACACGCTAGTCTGTCTCGGAAGCTTTGTCGGAACATAACAGATTCTGTATTCGCGAGTCCCGAATACAGTATACAGGACTCGGATTCGTAGACTCGCTCAGACTCGCTGCTGACAGTGGGTATCCGTGAAGCGGTGCGATTGTTTAAACGATTTGGGGAGATTCAAGCTACATAGCGATGTGATATAGCGAGTCTAGCGAGTGAGAAAAAGTAAACTCTGACAAAACTAGGATTGCCATTGACTTGCATTGGACTCGTTACTGTGCGAGTAATCGCTGGGAAACTCGCCGAGTACCGAGTCCTGCGAGTCCCTTACTACTCGCCGAGTAACGAGTCCTAGCGAGTAGACTCGCCCATCCCTAGTCTCAAACTAAGCGTCACAAGGAGTGAAATGAAAAAAAAAAATTAGTTAGATAGGGAGAAGTGTAGGGTAGTGTGTAATAAAGGTAATTACAAACGTGGTTAGGGTGTAAAGATAGATATTTAGGAAGGAACTTGTAAGTACTGGACCATCCCATTAATAACATAATTCTATCAAGGTCAGACATTCAGAAAGTCTACAAAGGCTAAAGATAGGGAAGCAGTATCAAATCAGAACACTATTCACATTCAGTTGTTTTTCTTGTTCATGCATTCTTTTGATGCATTACAGTTTTATCGCCTTTAGTTTATTTCCAAACAGGAAAAGCATACAGGAATCTCATAAGTAACCTTGACCGTTTAAAAGAAATCCATCTTATCAGTAGAAAGTGGCAACAAAGATTTACTGAAAATGTATATACAAGCAAATATACACAAAAGGAAATAATAAAGTACAAATAATTAGCAAATCCATTGGATAGAACTAACGTTCTCTTAAACCATCGACATTACATTTTCATTTGAGGAGATAAAGACTATTATTTTTAGAAAATGTAACTAAGTGTATGTAACTAAGACTGTTAGGGGCCTGTTACACGGTGCCACCTCACCGGCGATTGTGGCGGCGATGCAGGGGCGTGGCCTAATCGCGGCACAATCGCCGGCGAGTCGCCCATTGTAACAGGGAAATTCTATGGTGAAAAATCGCCTCAAAATGATCGCCAGGTTTCACAGCAGTGTTGTGAAACCTGGCGATCTGAACAGGGCGATCATACCTGATCGCCCTGTGTAACGCGGCTGACCCGCAACATTGCTGGTTACTGGTCAGTGGGTTGCTGGGCGACCCAGCAAGTGGTCACCGCCGCTACTTGCCGGTGAGTTCGCCGGTGAGTTGCTACGTGTGACAGCTCACCGGCGATGTCGGCCGGGATGCGCACTCTCGTGATTCCCCGCCGATAACGGTACCCTTAGATCAACACAAAGAAAGAACACTCTGGAAGAAAGTCAAGGCAATTCAGGTCTTAGCTTTTTACACCCTATAGCATTCTCAAAGGCTTGAAGCTAAATACTATAGAACTTGTAGAGTCATGGCCAAAAGTTTTGAGAATGACACCAAAATGATATTTTCACATGATCTGCTGCCCTCTGGTTTTTGTGTTTGTCTGATGTTTATATCACATACCGAAATATAATTGCAATCATATTATGAGTACCAAAAGGTTATATTGACAGTCAGAATGAGTTAATGCAGCAAGTCAATATTTGCAGTGTTGACCCTTCTTCTTCGGGATCTCTGCAATTCTCCCTGGCATGCTCTCAATCAACTTCTGGACCAAATCCTGACTGATAGCAGTCCATTCTTGCATAATCAATGCTTGCATTTTGGCAGAATTTGTTGGTTTTTGTTTGTCCACCCGTCTCTTGATGATTGACCACAAGTTCTCAATGGGATTAAGATCTGGGGAGTTTCCAGGCCATGGACCCAAAATATCTATGTTTTGTTCCCTGAGCCATTTAGGTATCACCTTAGCTTTATGGCAAGGTGCGCCATCATGCTGGAAAAGAACAATGCAGAAATGGTGGTATTTAGATTATGAGCGCTATACAAGGATACTGCACTGATTAGTATTACCTTTAGGTCTTTATTGAATATTGACAAATGTGAGTCCTCGCCACAACATGTTTCAACGCTAATGCGTCTTCCTCAAGTGGATCACATTTGTCAATATTCAATAAAGACCTAAAGGTAATACTAATCAGTGCAGTGTCCTTGTATAGCGCTCATAATCTAAATACCACCATTTCTGCATTGTTCTTTACCTTATCCTCCCTATGGGGAGTGTGGTGGAAGAGAGCAGCTTTGTACACAAGGACCTGGCTGACACAATAGACACGTGATTGATCACGGGACCCGGAGAAGCGAGCTGGAGCTGGGCGCTCATTCTGGAACCAGGAACCGGCGAGCAAAGGTCTAGGATCCCTTCCTCACCACTGAGCCTACTATCTGGTTGTGCAGAGATGGCACAACCAGACAAGGTGAGTGAGGAATTAATATAACGGAGATTCTGCCTTTAGCAAACAGTGTGGCGCAACCGAATTTTTATTTTATATCATGCTGGAAAAGGCATTGTTGGGCAAACTGCTCTTGGACGGTTGGGATAAGTTGCTCTTGGAGGACATTCTGGTACCATTCTTTATTCATGGCTGTGTTTTTAAGCAAGACTGTGAGAGAGCCAATTCCCTTGGCTGAGAAGCAACCCCACACATGAATGGTTTCAGGATGCTTTACAGTTGGCATCAGACAAGACTGGTGGTAGCGCTCACCTCTTCTTCTCCAAATAAGCTGTTTTCCAGATGTCCCAAACAATCAAAAAGGGGATTCATCAGAGAAAATGACTTTACCCCAGTCCTCAGCAGTCCACTCCCTGTATCTTTTGCAGAATATCAGTCGGTCCCTGATGTTTTTTCTGGAGAGAAGTGGCTTCTCTGCTGCCCTCCTTGAAACCAGGCCTTGCTCAAAGAGTCTCCGCCTCACAGTGCGTGCAGAAGCACTCACACCAGCCTGCTGCCATTCCTGAGCAAGCTCGGCACTGCTGGTAGTCCGATCCCACAGCTGAAACAGTTTTAAGATACGGTCCTGGCGCATGCTGGTCTTTCTTAGGCGCCCTGGAGCCTTTTTGACAACAATGGAGGCTCTCTCCTTGAAGTTCTTGATGATGCAATAGATTGTTGACTGAGGTGCAACTTTGTAGCTGCGATACTCTTCCCTGTTAGGTCATTTTTGTGCAGTGCAATGATGGCTGCACGTGTTTCTTTAGAGATAACCATGGTTAACTGAAGAGAAACAATGATACCAAGCACCTGCCTCCTTTTAAGGTGTCCAGTGGTGTCATTCTTACTTAATCATGACTGGTTGTTCGCCAGCCCTGTCCTCATCAACACCCACACCTGTGTTAATGGAACAATCACTAAAACGATGTTAGCTGCTCGTTTTAAGGCAGGATTGCAATGATGTTGAAATGTATTTTGGGGGTTAAAGTTCATTTTCTAGGCAAATATTGACTTTACAAGTAATTGCTGTTAAGCTGATCACTCTTTATGACATTCTGGAGTATATGCAAATTGCCATTAGAAAAACTGAAGCAGTAGACTTTGTTAAAATTAATATTTGTATCATTCTCAAAACTTTTGGCCATGACTGTATTGTCCATGATGTTTATAGCAGAATAATGCAATCAGACTTATTTCATACATGTAAAGATTTTATCTATTTAGATACAGAGGTTTGAGTGGTTCTGGTTAAAGCACCACTACAACATTTTTTTTGTTCTGTTTAATTGCACCGCTGTAGTGATGCTTTAGATGTAAGTCTCCTGAGCACCGTCTTGTACTCCCTTTCCACCGCCTTCATCCTTTTTCAGCAGTGCTCTGGCCAGTCTGCGGTGAAAAGTGATCTGCTGGCAGCTCCAGTGTTTTCATGGAGCACACCGGATGTCACTTTTCAATACCAATCTATGGGAGCCTCATTCTGGCTTCATAGAGATGCACTGAGTGCCTATGTCATAGCTTCTGACTTCAAACTAGTCAGAAGCTATGGGCACAGTATGGCGCCATGGGACTGGGTTGGTAAAGTATGAAAACTCTGGGAAGTCAGTATAAGGCCCCAGCCCCTGCTGCTTCATTTACAGCATTAATACAGAAGTGAAAAAAATGCTGTATTGGTGCTTTAAACATGTCCAGCCAGTTTTGGAGCTGTCCAAGACATAATAGTTTATTCCACCTTTACAATAAACATAAACTATATAAATCACCAACTTTAATGGATTTAGAGGGAATCTGAAACCAGGATATTAACATCTAATTTTACAGTAGCATTATTTAGAGATAGAGTCCTTGATTCCAGTGATGTGTCATTTACTGGGCTGCTTGCTGTAGTTTTATCAAAAACACTGTTTTAGCAGCAAGCGATTATCACTAGAAGGCTAGTCAATCATGTGCCATGTAGTCCTCCACATAACTAATTTGTGTTTAACCCCCACCCCCACCACTGGCAGTTTTCAGCCAATGCACAGTGTACACAGAAAGCTGTCAATCAGTGGTGTGGGCGAGGTTATACATAGCTCAGCATTCAGAGAACTAGTAGATCTGCATCAGATACAACTTTTATTAAAACAAAATACAACACGTAGACCAGTAAGTGACACATTACTGGAATAAGGGTTTACGACCTTACATCATGCTGCTCTCATGTGGAGTAGTGAAAACCTGTTGACATATTCCCTTTAATAACCTCTTACATGTAAAGCACTGACGTGTATGGCCTGTTGGTGCATGTATTTGGGTGGGTGTTAAGAGAGAGAACATATACCTGGGCAAGTTCTTTTTTCTAAAAACTATGGACACATTTTTTCACTCAGATAATTTTAAAATAAGAATTAAAATAATCTTTCAAATACTTGATTAATATATTTACAAGTATCATGCAAACCTATATGCATCTGTGGTTACAGACTACAAATAAACCCTATGTAGTCTGATGCTGAAAGTATACAGTAACTCCCTTACATTTATCCCAGCCACTACTTCCTCAGGTAAGATAGGAAAGGGTGCATATTACCACACTTCACTTTACTGTGTGTTAGATTATCTATGTATTTTTATAGCATATTCTCACAATGGCAACAAACATCTGCACCGTTGAATATTTCAAATTCTTTTTTGTTCTAGACACATTGGATCAGTAAAAACAATTGTTTGTAGATTGCACATGACATTTTGGCTCAACAATTGATTAAGTCTTTCTACAAAAAATGTTACAAAATATTGCAACTCAAAAAAACTGCCAATCTGGTAACGAAAACAAAATGTCAACCAAAAGTAGACAACATTTAAAGTGTCACTATCACAATGCAAGGGAAAGGTACATGCATAGCCCCTTGCCACTACATGGCAGTGATATAAAGGGGGAGTCACATGCGTCAATATCGCCTGCACGATCTCGGCTGCGAGTGACGTTGCAGCGATATTGACGCGTGTGACATACTGAATCAACTAGCAATAAATCGCTGGTTGATGATCGCCAGGTTTTAGAACCTGTTCTAAAACCTGGCGATTGTCGCCCGGTGGACACGCAGCATCGCTGCGTGTGACACCGGGAGTAGCGATATTCCAGCTCCCAGCGCCTCTCACAAGCGCTGGGAGCTGGTATCCAAGGTAAACTGCGGGTATCTAGGCAGCACGCGCTGCCTAGATACCCGACGTGTACCTTAGTTACCAGCCTCCTCTGCTCACCGGCTGGTATCTAAGGTACACAGCGGGTAACTAGGGTCCCTAGTTACCCGCTGTGTACCTTAGATACCAGCCGGTGAGCGGAGGAGGCTGGTAACTAAGGTACACGTCGGGTATCTAGGCAGCGCGCGCTGCCTAGATACCCGCAGTTTACCTTGGAGACCAGCCTGCTCCCGCTTCCAGCAGCCTGGCAGCGGGAGCAAGACATCATGGAAACGATATTTAAATCGTTTCCATGATGTCTCTGGTCAATTGATCGCTGGTGAGTCTGTCTGTGTGACAGCTCACCAGCAATCAGCCGTCAATGTCGTCAGCGATCATCTCACTGACGACATTGACGCGTGTGACACCCCCTTTAGAGATAAACACCGCACACTCAGGTATAGATTGCAAAGTGAAGGTTTCTCTTTATTAGTTGACATGAAGCACAAGGCGACTGAGAAACGACGTTTCGGCCATTATGGTGTGGCCTTTATCACTGAGTCGCTAGGTGGAACGTATAGCCTAAGAGCTTCCCCTGAGGAGATTGTGTTGTTGGAGGCAATGGTCCTTGGAGCAGCTGGGTGTTTTGCTGCTGTGTTCGAGGGTATCTACAGTCTAGTCACACTGTATAAATTGGTTTGCATAGGTAGCCTCAAGTTTCTGTTTGGGGAATCCTTGGGTCAATACACTCTTAGGGTACCTTTACACGCGGCTACATTTCTAGGGTGGCTACAGGTAACTTACTGGTTGCAGTGAAATCATGGAGACAAGGTTCTATCTTGTTGCTGTGTACAAATGGAATAATGTCTCCATGATTTCACTGCAACCAGTAAGTTACCTGTAGCCACCCTAGAAATGTAGCCGCGTGTAAAGGTACCCTTAGTGGGTTTCCTTAATGCTGTCTACAGATGACATGGAGCGTCTTGTTGGCGCCGCAGTGCCTGCGCATCCTGCGCTGTGGTTGGAGCTGCTCCAAAGACCATTGCCTCCAACAACACCATCTCATCAGGGGAAACTCTCAGGCTATACGTTCCACCTAGCGACTCTGTGATAAAGGCCACACCATAGTGGCCGAAACGTCTTTTCTCAGTCGCATTGTGCCTCATGTCAACTAATAAAGAGAAACCTTCACTTTGCAATCTATACCTGAGGGTGCGGTGTTTATCTATTATATCTGGATCTGGACTTACAAGACCCCTTCACTTGCACGTCAATTACTATACTCTACTACATGGCAGTGCTCGTATCCCTTTATTAAAGGAAAGGGCATCTGGTTCAACTCATTTATAAATAGAAATGCCTAACGACCCTACTTCCAACATGCAGTCTCCCTTTCCTCAATGACACCAATCTAACTATAATAAAGTACTTTGTCTTATTTAAAGAATGGCTAAACTAATGTTCAGGAAGAAAGCTGTTGAGAGTCGTATTGTCTCCATCACTCTCCTCAATGCTCGAAGCAAAAGTTTTTAATCTTTTAGGCTTTGGTTTGTTCTGCTGGTCATTGTCTGGCATGAGAGAAGAAATGCACCTCATTTCTGTGTAGTTGACTGGGTGACGTAACTTGTTTTTCTGTTTCATAGAAGAAAGTTTGGCAGCAAGTGCTATGGTTGAAATAATGAAGATGGTGCACACAACAGCAAGGATTAAGACTGTAAGCATGCACTGCCTCATTATAGACTGTGTGTTTACTCTATCTTCTGTGGATGTAGATATATATGTTACTCCAGATGGTTTTGCAGTGGAAGAAGAGGTGACATAGAGTTCAGTTGTTCGATCATACACAGTAACGGACGTTGAGGATTGGGAGGTCTTTGGTGCTTTCGGTGGTGAGCTAGATGTGATATCATCCAACAGGTTATCAGTGGTAGCTTGTTGGCTGCTTGCTTCAATGGCTTTGGAATTAATATTGCTTAAAGTGGTGTCTTTGATAACCATTTTGCTTGTTAAAACAGATGATGCTTCAGAAGCAGTAGAGTTTAATGGTAATTCAGGGAGCACAGTTTGTGACTGTGTTACCGATTTACCGACATGTGTGGTTTCATCCCCATTGAGTGTCTGTTCAGCTGTTTTTGTTGTAGTTAAAGTGGTAGTTTCATCCTCCTCAAGTTCAGCTCCTTTTGTTGTCTGCGGTAGATCAGTTAATGGGGTTGTTTTCTCATTATTTAAAAGAGGCATTTTCTTAGTTTTTGTATGAGGAGTATATACCTCTACAGTGTATGGAGTGGAATCAGTAAAGTCTTCCCAAAGGGGATCTGTTGGACCTACTTTCGGAGGAAGGATTTTTTCATGTGGCTTGTCATCCACATTGAGAGACTTCTTATCTCTAATTTCTCTTCTCAAGCGAGCCAGTATTAATTTGTCTTCATTCATTCGGTCCTCTGATTTCCACTCCCACTTGTAGGCAATGTGAAAAGGAGAATTATATGGTTTGTCTATGGTGTTATCATCATCAGTCAAAAGGGGCCCATTCCGAAGAGGGAGCTTGTATGAAATAGCAGGGGACATCAACAAACCCAACAGCAACGTTGTCAGAAACGGCATTCTTCCTGAAATATAGATTTTCATTGTTAGTTGTGCAGCAAACATAGTAAAAACTAGGTAAAAGTTTTGAAAATATTACATAGTATAATACAAAATAATATTGTGGTACCGTGTTAGCCAGAAAAATCGATGTAAATACTTAAGTCCCAAAAAAAAGGGGTTGAGAAAAGTATTATAGGAGTGATACCTTCAGTCAAGCTCTGAGGTACATTCGGATCTGTTCAAACAATGAAGACAGAGAACTACAACTATTATCACTGAGGAAAACATTCCTAAATCAAGGATACCATCCACTGGTAATAGATGAACAGATCCACAGAGCTGCAAGGGTCCCAAGAAGCAGCCTTCTGGATTACAAACAGAAGGAGGACAACAGCAGGACGCCTCTTGTGATCACATACAATCCTCATATGAACATCCTAAGGAGAATTGGTGCTGATCTTCAGCCCATATTCCACAAAGACCACAGACTGAAAGCAATATTCCCAGAACTGCCACTGCTCTCCTATAAACAGCCCCCCAACCTAAGGAATCTCCTTGTCAGAAGTGTCCTCACATCACCATCACAGACGGGCACATTCCCATGTAACAGCAAGAAATGCAAGACCTGTGCCCACATATCACCAACAGATACAGTCCCTATACCCAACACAAACCAGGACTATAAGATCATGGACTTCTTTTCATGTACATCCTCCAATGTGGTGTATATGATACAATGTACAAAGTGCACTACAGGAATGTATATTGGGGAAACAATGCAAAAGCTACAAACAAGGATGAATTTATACAGACAGACATACAATAAAACATAAGCTGGACACGCCTGTAGGAATACACTTCTCTGAGCCTGGACACAGCATGGCCGACCTAACAGTCCTGATATTGAAAGGTCACTTTAAAAATGACAGAGAACGAAAAATCTGGGAATTCAAATTCATAAGAATGTTCCAATCCTTAACAAAAGGACTTAATTTGACACCAGGATTCATGACTCATTACCTAGACACAACTAACACTTCCACAAGAAGATCTTCTGATGTGTAAATGACCATTGCATGTCATCTACATCATTAACAAAGACTTCATTTTCATTTCCTTAACACACCTCTTTTCCTTATTCCTACTGTATTTTGTATTTAAATGTCTCAGTAACTCATTTGTGATATTGTCTGATGAAGGAGCCTTGAGCTCTGAAAGCTTACAAATATAATTTTTCTTGTTAGCCAATAAAGGTATCACTCCTATAATACTTTTCTCAACCCCTTTTTTTTGGGACTTAAGTATTTACATCGAAAATATTACATGTATGATACGGTGTTGGACTTTCACCATAAGTCTACTTTTAAGACTAAATTTACAGTTATCTGAAGAATATATCTATTTACAATGTGTAGTGCATAAAGCATTATTAAATAGTCCCAATTACTTATCAATCAATTATACAGTGGTAACAAATTTTCCAGCAGGAGATTACCCAAAGCCCCATTACCCATATTGATATTAATAATGCTTAAGACCCTTACCTATTTACTAAAACAGTTTACATGGTCTGTCATCACTTCCCATTATGGGTTAGGCTGGGGTCACAGTTGCATTTTTCACAAGCGTTTTTGGAGACCTGCGTTTTCAAAAACGCATGTAAAAAACGCACCCATAGGCCCCCATGTTAAAAAACGCATGCCCTAATAGCAAAAACGCATATGTGACTGTACAATGCGTTTTTGGTGCATTTCCAAAAACGCATGCGTTTTTTAATATGGGGCCTTATGGGAAACGCATGTACAATTAGTGCTATTCAAAAACGCATGCGTTTTCCATAGGAGCCCGTGTTAAAAAAACGCATGCGTTTTAGAAAACGCATGCATTTTTTTTAACATGGGCTCCTATGGAAAACACATGCGTTTTTGAATGGCACTAAATGGTACTAATTGTACATGCGTTTTTGCATGCATTTTCCATAGGGCCCATGTTATAAAAACGCATGCGTTTTTCAAAACGCACCAAAAAATAGTACATGCACTATTTTTTGGTGCAGATTTCAAAACGCAGCCAAAAACGCAGGGAGCCATCACACACCTTAAAAAACTCATGCGGACATGAAAAAACGCATGAGTTTTGATAAATCACTAAAAAAACTCATGTCAACTGTGACCCCAGCCTTAGCCATGATTTTGTATAATGCAGCCCCCTAATAGAACAGTCCTACTTTTACCACAACCATCTGTTTCAATGTTCTGTGAAGGGCGCTCCCAGGTAGACATTTCTAGTACTGGGCACTGGCATTGTGTATATTTTACAACTGGACACTATAGGAATTAAACTCTAGTCTTTACCACACTGGTTCCATCTTTAGCTTGTTCAATGCAACTAAATGGTACTGAAGTCATGGCGCACAGCATGTTTTATAACCATACTGAAAAATGGAAGACTATGAAAAACATAATGGATTCTGACATCCTGAGACGTCAGATCTATCAGGCTCAATGCGTCTCATTTATGTGTTTAGTTGTTGTTTATAGCAATGAATCAGAATATATCTTTCATTTCCTATGCCTAGCTGGAAATAATGAAAGCCATGCTAATACTGGTTGCTATAGGCCACAAAGCTAGTGTTTGGGAAAAAACAACAACATAGAAATGAGTATATAAGCTAAAAAAATACAAAAACTAAATGCATTAAAAGCATAACTTTATTAGATTGGAAAATAAAATATTAAAAGAAGAGAAGTCACGCTATACAAATACAAAAAGTTTATTCAGTACATTAATAAGTGAGTGATACTTGTGATCACGATACTTATGTACTTTACAACCTTATTGGATGTGTATTGAGTGACTTCTCTTCTTTTAATATTTTATTTTTCAATGTAATAAAGTTATGCTCCTAATGCATTTAATTTCTGTAGATATTTTTTTAGCTTATATACCTGTTTCTCCGTAGGTTGTTATTACTTTGAGTAGTCATTATTCTATTCCAGTGCTCTTTATTGTATTTCAAAGCTAGTGCTTGGTTATGACAGTTGTTATAAGTAAGGCTCGTTTTGTATATGACTGCATTTCAACTAGTATATTGCTTCCCGCCATATGTGTCTTTTCATTGCCCACTGCTAGACACTCAGTACAACGTGATCACACATGCTGTAGAAGCCTAGGCATGTCCAGCAAGGAGAAAATTCCTTTGTGGTGATGAAATGTATATTTGCGTCATTCATATAATATTTAGTAAATTTTACTGCCTAAAAGAGTTAATAGACTCCGAAAGGAGGATATAATCAGGGTCAAGGGTAGGGTGAGGCAAACTAAGCATTTGCCGCTTAATCCTTTGGGGGCCCCCAGCATCTACACCAGGAGCTAAACTGATAATACCATTATCAGTGTAACTTTTGAATTGGAGACTGCTTGAGGACCTTTGGTGACATCATGATCATGTGATCATGGTGTCACCAAAGGTCTTTCACTCTGCGTGACTCTAGGACCTATGGTGACATCACGATCATGTGACATGTCATATCACTATGATTTCACCGCAGGTCATTTACTCTGAAGGAGAGCTGAAGAGGAGATAGACTGGTGGTAAGTGTGCCTGTGCATGTGTGTGTCTGTTTGTGCCTGTCTAGAATGTATGGGTTCCTAGTGGGTATATATATCAGTGTAGACATCAGAATGAATGGGCTCTTGGTGGTATAAATTAGTGAAGACATCAAAATGTATGAACTCCTTGTGGTATATATTAGAGAGGACATCAAAATGTATGGGCTCCTGGTAGGTAAGGCCGAAAGTGTTGGCACCCTTGAAATTGTTCTAGAAAATAAAGTATTACTCCCAGAAAAGTATTGAAATGAAACATATTTTGTATGCACATGTTTAACTCCTTTGTGTGTATTGGAACAATAAAAAAAAATCTGAGAAAAATGGCAAATTGGACATACAGTTAGGGCCAGAAATATTTGGACAGTGACACAAGTTTTGTTATTTTAGCTGTTTACAAAAACATGTTCAGAAATACAATTATATATATAATACTAGTAAAAAGGCCCGATGCAATTGCATCGGGCGCGTGGTGAAATGAATTGTGTGCATCCTTAGATGTGCTAACAGGAACAGTAAACATGCATGACACGCTTTGCGCTTGTGAAAAAAGCATAGTTTTTATTTACATTTGTAAAATAAGGGCAAAACATCATACTGTAAGGTAATAGTGACAGAAAAATAATCTACATAAGTTAATTGAGTATATACAGGTAGCTCTGTGGGTATCAGAGTATACAGTGAGCTGCGTGGGTAGCAGAGTACACAGGCGGCTGCGTGGGTAACAAAGTATATACAGGTATGTGTGTGGGTCGCAGAGTATACAGGCAGCTGCGTGGGTAGCAGAGTATACAGGCGGTTGCGTGGGTAGCGGAGTATATACAGACGGCTCTGTGGGTAGCAGAGTATACAGGTGGCGGCCTGTGTAGGAGAGTATATAGAGGCAGCTCTGTGTGTAGCTGAGTATACAGGCTGCTGCATGGGTAGCAGAGTATATACAGGCAGCTCTGTGGGTAGCACAGTATACAGCCGGCTGTGTGGGTAGCAGAGTATATACAGGTGTCTCTGTGGGTGGCAGAGTATACAGGCAGCTGCGTGGGTAGCAGAGTATACAGGCGGTTGCGTGGGTAGCGGAGTATATACGGGCGGCTCTGTGGGTAGCAGAGTATATACAGGCAGCTCTGTGGGTAGCACAGTATACAGCCGGCTGCATGGGTAGCAGAGTATATACAGGTGTCTCTGTGGGTGGCAGAGTATAGAGGCAGCTGCGTTGGTAGCAGAGTATATATAGGTAGCTCTGTGAGTAGCAGAGTATACAGGCGGGTGCGTGGGTAGCAGAGTATATACAGGTGTCTCTGTGGGTCACAGAGTATACAGGTAGCTGCGTGGGTACCAGAGTATATACAGGTAGCTCTGTGGGTAGCAGAGTATACAGTCAGCTGCGTGGGTAGCAGAGTATATACAGGCAGCTCTGTCAGTAGCAGAGTATACAGCCGGCTGCGTGGGTAGCAGAGTATATACAGGTAGTTCTGTGGGTAACAGGTTTGTGGGTGTGATGGTGACCTTAATGGGCGTCCTGGTGGGTGGAGAGGTGATGTGACGTAATGGCTGTCACCACTGACTTCTTGTATGAGAGCTGCATACTTCCAGAGTGGAGGAAATCGTGGCGTGTCCTTGGTGTGAGGTAAATTTCATGAAGGCGCATGCACGGTGAGGGATGGTTACTGCGCTCGTGCGGCTGTGAATGGCGTCGTAACTGTGGCTGGCGTGACTGCGGCTTACGGTGGGTCTCGAGCGCGCCATCGCTCTTGGGGCTGTGAATGGTGACGTAAGCGTTGGGGACGTGACTGTGGCTGGGGGTGGCGCAGAAGTGTGCCAGCGCTCGCGGGTCTTAGTCTGTGAATAGCGGCTCGCGAAGGCGCTGAGCGCGATCGCTGGGGACGGTGCCGCGGTGCATGGCGGAATAGCAGCACAACATTGGTGATTAAATATATAGATACCTACAGCGGTGTGAGTGTGCAGCGATGCAGAAATCCAGGATGGGGGCCGGGGGACAGCGGGAAGGTGCGGGCAGGAGGGGGCCGGGGAAGAGCGGTCGGGTGCGGCCAGGAGGCGGCCGGGGAAGAGCGGTCAGGTGCGGGCAGGAGAAGGCTAGGGAACAGCGGGCGGGTGCGGGCAGGAGGGGGCTGGTGAAGAGCGGGCAGGAGATGGCTAGGGAACAGCGGGCGGGTGCAGGCAAGAGGGGGGCCCGTCCTGGCCGCACTTAAACACTGTTCCCGGACGTCATCCTGCGTGCAGCAGAGTGCTTAGCAGAGTATACGGGGCTCATTGGTTAGCAGAGTATATGGGGGTTGAGTGCTTAGCAGACTTGATGGCGGCTCATTGGTTAGCAGAGTATACAGGGGCTCATTGGTTAGCAGAGTATACGGGGGCTGACTGGTTAGCACAGTATACGCTGGCTCAGTAGTTAGCACTGTATACAGAGCCTCAGTGGTTAGCACTCTACAGTGGCTCAGTGGTTGGCACTGTATATTGTTTGTCAACAATTAGAACAGTAATGTGGCTCAATGGTTAGCACTGTATATGGTGGCTCAGTGGTTAGCACTGTATACGGTGGCTCAGTGGTTAGCACTGAATATGGTGGCTCAGTGGTTAGCACTGTATATGGTGGCTGAGTGGTTAGCACTGTATACGGTGGCTCAGTGGTTAGCACTGTATACGGTGGCTCAGTGGTTAGCACTGTATATGGAGGCCGAGTGGTCAGCGCAGGATGGAGGCAGAGTGGTCAGTGCAGGATGGAGGCAGAGTGGTCAGTGCAGGATGGAGGCAGAGTGGTCAGTGCAGGATGGAGGCAGAGTGGTCAGCGCAGGATGGAGCCAGTGGTCAGCGCAGGATGGAGCCAGAGTGGTCAGCGCAGGATGGAGGCTCAGTGGTGAGCGCAGGATGGAGGCTCAGTTGTGAGCGCAGGATGGAGGCTCAGTGATGAGCGCAGGATGGAGGCTCAGTGGTCAGCGCAGGATGGAGGCTCAGTGGTCAGCGCAGGATGGAGGCTCAGTGGTCAGCGCAGGATGGAGGATGAGTGGTCAGCGCAGGATGGAGGCTGAGTGGGGAGTGCAGGATTGAGTGGTCAGCGCAGGATGGAGTGGTCAGCAGACGAAGGAGGGTGAGTGGTGAGCGCAGGATGGAGGGCTCAGTGGTCAGCGCAGGATTGAGGCTCAGTGGTGAGCACAGGATGGAGTGGTCAGCAGAGGATGGAGGGCTCAGTGGTCAGCGCAGGATTGAGGCTCAGTGGTGAGCACAGGATGGAGTGGTCAGCAGAGGATGGAGGCTCAGTGTTGAGCGCAGGATGGAGGCTGAGTGGTCAGCGAAGGATGGAGGGCCAGTGGTGAGCGCAGGAAGGAGGCTGAGTGGTCAGCACAGGATGGAGGGGCAGTGGTCAGCGCAGGATGGAGGCTGAGTGGTGAGCAGAGGATGGACGCTCAGTGGTCAGCGCAGGAAGGAGGCTCATTGGTCAGCTCAGGATGGAGGGGCAGTAGTCAGCGCAGGATGGAGGGGCAGTGGGTGGTCAGCGCAGGGCGGAGGGCCTGTGGGTGGTCAGCGCAGGACGGAGGGCCTGTGGGTGGTCAGCGCAGGACGGAGGGCCTGTGGGTGGTCAGCGCAGGACGGAGGGCCTGTGGGTGGTCAGCGCAGGACAGAGGGACAGTGGGTGGTCAGCGCAGGACAGAGGGACAGTGGGTGGTCAGCGCAGGACAGAGGGACAGTGGGTGGTCAGCGCAGGACAGAGGGACAGTGGGTGGTCAGCGCAGGACAGAGGGACAGTGGGTGGTCAGCGCAGGATGGAGGCTCAGTGGTGAGCAGAGGATGGACGCTCAGTGGTCAGCGCAGGAAGGAGGCTCATTGGTCAGCGCAGGATGGAGGGGCAGTAGTCAGCGCAGGATGGAGGGGCAGTGGGTGGTCAGCGCAGGGCGGAGGGCCTGTGGGTGGTCAGCGCAGGACGGAGGGCCTGTGGGTGGTCAGCGCAGGACAGAGGGACAGTGGGTGGTCAGCGCAGGACAGAGGGACAGTGGGTGGTCAACGCAGGACAGAGGGACAGTGGGTGGTCAGCGCAGGACAGAGGGACAGTGGGTGGTCAGCGCAGGATGGAGGCTCAGTGGTGAGCAGAGGATGGACGCTCAGTGGTCAGCGCAGAAGGAGGCTCATTGGTCAGCTCAGGATGGAGGGGCAGTGGTCAGCACAGGATGGAGGGGCAGTGGTCAGCGCAGGATGGAGGGCCTGTGGGTGTCGGCGCAGGCCAGAGGGACAGTGGGTGGTCAGCGCAGGATGGAGGGAGAGTGGGTGGTCAGCGCAGGATGGAGGGAGAGTGGGTGGTCAGCGCAGGATGGAGGGAGAGTGGGTGGTCAGCGCAGGATGGAGGGAGAGTGGGTGGTCAGCACAGGATGGAGGGAGAGTGGGTGGTCAGCGCAGGATGGAGGGAGAGTGGGTGGTCAGCGCAGGATGGAGGGACAGTGGGTGGTCAGCGCAGGATGAAGGGACAGTGGGTGGTCAGCGCAGGATGGAGGGACAGTGGGTGGTGAGGTCAGGATGGAGGGAGAGTGGGTGGTCAGCGCAGGATGGAGGGACAGTGGGTGGTGAGGTCAGGATGGAGGGAGAGTGGGGTGGTCAGCGCAGGATGGAGGGACAGTGGGTGGTGAGGTCAGGATGGAGGGAGAGTGGGTGGTCAGGTGAGGATGGAGGGACAGTGGGTGGTGAGGTCAGGATGGAGGGAGAGTGGGTGGTCAGCGCAGGATGGAGGGACAGTGGGTGGTGAGGTCAGGATGGAGGGAGAGTGGGTGGTCAGGTGAGGATGGAGGGACAGTGGGTGGTGAGGTCAGGATGGAGGGAGAGTGGGTGGTCAGCGCAGGATGGAGGGACAGTGGGTGGTGAGGTCAGGATGGAGGGAGAGTGGGTGGTCAGGTGAGGATGGAGGGACAGTGGGTGGTGAGGTCAGGATGGAGGGAGAGTGGGTGGTCAGCGCAGGATGGAGGGACAGTGGGTGGTGAGGTCAGGATGGAGGGAGAGTGGGTGGTCAGGTGAGGATGGAGGGACAGTGGGTGGTGAGGTCAGGATGGAGGGAGAGTGGGTGGTCAGCGCAGGATGGAGGGACAGTGGGTGGTGAGGTCAGGATGGAGGGAGAGTGGGTGGTCAGGTGAGGATGGAGGGACAGTGGGTGGTGAGGTCAGGATGGAGGGAGAGTGGGGTGGTCAGCGCAGGATGGAGGGACAGTGGGTGGTGAGGTCAGGATGGAGGGAGAGTGGGTGGTCAGGTGAAGATGGAGGGACAGTGGGTGGTCAGGTCACCTGGAGGAGAGTGGGTGGTCAGGTGAGGATGGAGGGACAGTGGGTGGTCAGGTCACCTGGAGGGAGAGTGGGTGGTCAGGTGAGGATGGAGGGACAGTGGGTGGTCAGGTCACCTGGAGGGAGAGTGGTTAGGATGTGTCCCCCGCTTGCATCGGGTGTCAGGCGCAGTCTGTGTGGAAAGCGCAGCAAGGAAAGAGCGGTCATGTGATATCTGTCACATGACCGCTCATTACCGGGTGAGACCGAGCGGCCGGTGAGAGGGGGACGGGTAGGGGTAATAGAGCGGTGGGAAGGGGCTGGAATGGAGGGTGTGTGTGCAATGGAGCGGTGGGGGGGCCGCAATATAGGGGGGGTGCGCATTGGAGAGGTGGGGGGGCCGCAATGGAGGGGGATAAAGCGCAATGGAGCGGTGCTGGTGGAATGGAGCGGTGGGGTGGGCGATGGAGCGAGGAGGGGAGGGAGGGAATGAAGCAGCGGGTGGCGGTGGGAAAGTGGAGCGAGATGTAATATCCAAGATGGCGGCGAAATCTCGCGAGATTTTGCACGCCATGTTGGAAATTACATGTCGCCGCAAGGACAGTGCTCCTCCAGCTGCATGGCGTCACCGAGGCCCCAGCGTTGCTAGAGCAGCGAGGGGCAGCGGTGACCTGGCGGAGGCGGCGGCAGGGCGGACGGGTGCGCGGCGGAGACGGCGGGTGGCGGAGACGGCAGTGCGGGTCTGCGGCTCGTGATGACGCTGCGCGTCATCACTCGCAGTCCCGCAAAGCATGTTGGGATTCGGCTACAACGCCCGAATTCCCAACTGCGGATTATATAAGTAGATGGGCTGAAAGTGCACACTCCCAGCTGCAATATGAGAGTTTCCACATCCAAATCGGAGAAAGGGTTTAGGAATCATAGCTCTGTAATGCATAGCCTCCTCTTTTTCAAGGGACCACAAGTAATTGGACAATGTACTCTGAGTGCTGCAATTAACTCTGAAGGCGTCTCCCTCGTTAACCTGTAATCAATGAAGTAGTTAAAAGGTCAGGGGTGGATTCCAGGTGTGTGGTTTTGCATTTGGAAGCTGTTGCTGTGACCAGACAACATGCGGTCAAGGGAACTCTCAATTGAAGGTGAAGCAGAACATCCTGAGGCTGAAAAAAAGAAAAAATCCATCAGAGAGATAGCAGACATGCTTGGAGTAGCAAAATCAACAGTTGGGTACATTCTGAGAAAAAAGGAATTGACTGGTGAGCTTGGGAACTCTAAAAGGCCTGGGCGTCCACGGATGACAACAGTGGTGGATGATCGCCCCATACTTTATTTGGTGAAGAAGAACCCATTCACAACATCAACTGAAGTCCAGAACACTGTCAGTGAAGTAGGTGTATCTGTCTCTAAGTCAACAGTAAAGAGAAGACTCCATGACAGTAAATACAAAGGGTTCACATCTAGATGCAAACCATTCATCAATTCCAAAAATAGACAGGCCAGAGTTAAATTTGCTGAAAAACACCTCAAGAAGCCAGCTCAGTTCTGGAAAAGTATTCTATGGACAGATGAGACAAAGATCAACCTGTACCAGAATGATGGGAAGAAAAAAGTTTGGAGAAGAAAGGGAACGGCACATGATCCAAGGCACACCACATCCTCTGTAAAACATGGTGGAGGCAACGTGATGGCATGGGCATGCATGGCTTTCAATGGCACTGGGTCACTTGTGTTTATTGATGACATAACAGCAGACAAGAGTAGCCGGATGAATTCTGAAGTGTACCGGGATATACTTTCAGCCCAGATTCAGCCAAATGCTGCAAAGTTGATTGGACGGCGCTTCATAGTACAGATGGACAATGACCCCAAGCATACAGCCAAAGCTACCCAGGAGTTCATGAGTGCAAAAAAGTGGAACATTCTGCAATGGCCAAGTCAATCACCAGATCTTAACCCAATTGAGCATGCATTTCCCTTGCTGAAATCCAGACTTAAGACGGAAAGACCCACAAACAAGCAAGACCTGAAGGCTGCAGCTGTAAATGCCTGGCAAAGCATTAAGAAGGAGGAAACCCAGCATTTGGTGATGTCCATGGGTTCCAGACTTAAGGCAGTGATTGCCTCCAAAGGATTCGCAACACAATATTGAAAATAAAAATATTTTGTTTGGGTTATGTTTATTTGTCCAATTACTTTTGACCTCCTAAAATGTGGAGTGTTTGTAAAGAAATGTGTACAATTCCTACATTTTCTATCAGATATTTTTGTTCAACCCTTCAAATTAAATGTTACAATCTGCACTTGAATTCTGTTGTAGAGGTTTCATTTCAAATCCAATGTGGTGGCATGCAGAGCCCAACTCGCGAAAATTGTGTCACTGTCCAAATATTTCTGGCCCTAACTGTAATTTCACATAAAACTCCAAAAATCGTACCCTCAACTAAATATTTTGGTTGCACACCCTTTGGAATAAATAACTGCAATTCATCACTTCCTATAACCATCAGCAAGATTCTTACACCTCTCAACTGGAATTTTGGACAACTCTTCTTTTGCAAACTGCTCCAAGTCTCTCATATCTGCAGGGATTCTTCTCCCAACAGCAATTTTAAGATCTCTCCACAGGTATTCAATGATGGGATTTATATCCAGACTCATTGCTGCCACTTCAGAACTCTCCAGCACTATGTTTCCATCCATTTCCAGGTGCTTCTTGAAGTATGTTTAGGTCACTATCCTGATGGAAGACCCATGACCTAGGACGCAAACCCAGCTTTTTGACACTGGTCATTACCATATGACGAAGCATCCTTTGGTAATCTTCAGATTTCATGATGCCTTGCATACAGTCAAGGCACCCAGTGCCAGAGGCAGCAAAACATTCCCAAAACACCTTTGAGCCTCCACCATATTTGACTGAAGGCACTGTGTTTTTTTCTTTGTAGGCCTCATTCCTTTTTCAGTAAACTGTAGAATGATGTGTTTTTTTCAAAAAGCTCTATCTTGGTCTTGTTTGTCCACAATGATGCTTTCCCGGAAGGATTTTGGCTTACTAATGTACATTTTGGCAAACTGCAGTCTAGCTTTTTATGTTTGTGTCATCAGTGCTGACCTCTAGGGTCTCCTGCCATAGTGTTTCATTTCAAATGTCAATAGATACCGTATATACTCATGTATAAGCCGACCCGTGTATAAGCAGACCCCCCTACTTTTGCCCCCAAAACCTGGGAAAACCTATTGACTCGTGTATAAGCTGAGGGTGGACCCCAGCACAGGTATACAGCCCCCAGCAGTGTGGTATACAGGACCCCCAGTGGTAGTATACAGCAGCCTCCCCAGTGGTAGTATACAGCAGCCTCCCCAGTGGTATATACAGGCCCCAGCAGTATTACAGCAGCCTCCCCAGTGGTATATATAGGCCCCAGCAGTATTACAGCAGCCTCCCCAGTGGTATATACAGGCCCCAGCAGTATTACAGCAGCCTCCCCAGTGGTATATACAGACCCCACCAGTATATACAGCAGCCCCAGTGGTATACAGGCCCCAGCAGTATATACAGCAGCCCCAGTGGTATATAGCAGCCCCAGTGGTGTGGTATACAGCAGCCCCAGGGGTATATAACAGCCCCAGTGGTATATAGCAGCCCCAGTGGTGTAGTATACAGCAGCCCCAGGGGTATATAACAGCCCCAGTGGTATATAACAGCCCCAGTGGTATATAGCAGCCCCAGGGGTATATAGCAGCCCCAGGGGTATATAGCAGCCCCAGGGGTATATAGCAGCCCCAGTGGTGTGGTATACAGCAGCCCCAGGGGAATATAGCAGCCCCAGGGGTATATAGCAGCCCCAGAGGTATATAGCAGCCCCAGTGGTGTGGTATACAGCAGCCCCAGGGGTATATAGCAGCCCCAGTGGTATTTAGCAGCCCCAGTGGTATTTAGCAGCCCCAGGGGTATATAGCAGACCCAGTGGTGTGGTATACAGCAGCCCCGGGGGTATATAACAGCCCCAGTGGTTTACAGCAGCCCCAGGGGTATATAGCAGCCCCAGGGGTATATAGCAGCCCCAGGGGTATACAGGCCCCCAAATGCTGGCACTCGCCCCCCCTGTGTGGTAAGGGCCCCCCCCCGCTGCTTAACTTACCATCCCTGGTCTTCTGCACTGCTCCGCGCCGGTCTTCTGTGCTCCGCCCTCCATGCTCCCGTCCGGCTGCATCCAGGATCCCCGGCTGTCGCAGTTACGATGACGTCATCGTGCGGCGGCCGGGGATCGCGGATGCAGCCGGACGGGAGCATGGAGGACGGAGCACAGAAGACCGGCGTGCAGAAGACCGGGGATGGTAAGTTAAGCAGCGGGGGGGGGGCCCTTACCACACAGGGGGGGCGAGTGCCAGCATTTGGGGGCCATTACCGTATTGACCCGTGTATAAGCCGAGGGGGGACTTTTCAGCCCAATTTTTGGGCTTAAAAACTCGGCTTATACACGAGTATATACGGTAGTTTGTGCTGACATTGATAGATTTTATGTGTTGTTCAAACATACACAAAGGAAAAAAAACATGTTTATGACAAAATATGTGTAAAAGCAATCATTTTCTGGGATAAATACTTCATTATATTTTATGGAACAATTTCAAGGGTGCCAACACTTTCAGCCATGACTGTATGTGTGTTGTATGCATGTGTTTTTGTATGCATGTGTTTGTATGAAGGTGTATGTGCTTGATGTACATATGTGTGCATATGTGCTCGGTGTATATATGCTTGTGTGCTGTGTGTGTCTGTCTGTGTGTAACATACAGTGATTGGGTTATGTACTGTAGGATATTGTGGGGAACAGGTTGATTTACTAATGATCTTGTGTGCCCATTGACCAGGACACAAGCGCTGAGCAATTTCGATATTGCTGATCTCACTTATTTAATGGTCTAACTCATGTAAATGCAACCTAAATGTTTAGGTGTGATTTGCAATATATATGAGCATTTAGAGCCCCACTTTAAACCTATGCCCAGGGCTCCAATTTGTCTAAAACCAGCCCTAGATACAATAAAATGTACATCTGCAGACATATCAAGAATAAGGAAAGCTTTGCATCGGAAAGTAGAAATGCAACATTTGCTCTCTATAAAGAGTTGTGCTTAATAAGCAAGATGGGGCATAAGCGTATACATTATTTTGCAATGGAGACTTTATTTCATAAGGGCAATGGGTATAATTTTGTGACATAAACAGGAGGCATCTGCTGAAGATATACAGGGATAGTTTCCAAATAAATATGTCAAAATATAGATTCCCATTATTACATCATTAAAGAGGTTTACTGAAACATTGATATTTGATTGTCGGAACCACCAACTCCTAGTACCCTGATTGGCCATGAGGCCACAAAGCTCCAGTTTCAGTACACAGTGAGCTATAGAACCAGGCATAGCTTTAGCTGTATGTATGGTGCTGAGAGTGAGATACATCCAGCCCTTAATTCAGCTAAATAGTAAGGGTGCCTGGCGATACATGCAATAAAGTACAATAGTGGCCTCACACTCACAGTTTTTAGCAGCCAGGCACCATCATTCATCATTCCACCTTGTCACAAGGCCACCCGGAGGGAGCACAGGAGGACTGCTGGTTGCTTCCGTGCCGACACATCTCCTGGGCCAAATGGTGCACACTTCCAGTTTACAGTAGCACTTCTGGAAATACAAAAATAGAAGAAGCAGCACTCACCAATCAGGATTAAACATAGTCTTTATTCCAAAGCAGTCATAAGGTTTAAAAACAGGGGTTGCAAGGGGGGGACAGGGGGTCCTCAGAACGACGGCCATTTCGCGCCTCCCAGTGGCGCTTCCATAGGTTACAATGCACCAGTAACCCTTGGAACAACAGTGTGTTGTAACCCGTGAAAGCGTCACTGGGAGGCGCGAAACGGCCGTCGTTCTGAGGACCCCCTGTCCTTCCCTCCGCAACCCCCGTTTTTAAAACTTATGACTGCTTTGGAATAAAGACTACGTTTAATCCTGATAAGTGAGTGCTGCTCCTTCTGTTTTTGTATTACACTAATGGCCTCTCCTAAGAATTATAAGGATGAGCCTTCAGTAATAAAGCTACAACTGGAGCTGTACAGTCCCTTAATTCACCTAACCAACGAGCGATCCAGAAGATAGACTCCCACACTTAAATATTAATGTGATCATCAGTACTAATACCTAAAGGATATGTCACTACTACACGGACCCTTTCATTTAGCAACAAATGTGGATATTGGTGTAATGAAAATCTATATAAAGCCACAGCAATATGCAACAATTTACAAATATGACCATATGAACATGTTCACACATGGAATAACTGTTGCAGATTTTTTTTTGCAAAATCTGCATCAAAATCTCCATGGAACAACATTTCCAACAGGTTTGAACAAAGCCTAAAGGTACCTATGCACATTAAACTAAGAATGAAAGGAAAAAAGAGATCCTGGCATCATAAATATGCAGATATAAATGTGAGTTGTTTTATATAAGCAATTCAAAACAGTGACGTTTTTGTCCAATACATCAGACCGTACTAAAAAAAAGATTGCCATGGAAAAGAGACGATGGAAAGGATAAAGCACTGGAAGGCAACTTCCGAAGCAGCAATGGTCTCATATGCCATAGCGCTTTATCTTGTCTATCTGCTCTCAACCTCATTGTGATCCAACATAAGCATAAAAATAGAAAATCCAAATAAAAAAATAAAGGTTGTTTTAGCCAACTGATGACAAACTGTCATGGTCAGGAAAGAAGACAATAGTAAGATAAAGGATCTTTCATCCATGATCGATCTGTCATTCAAGATTGTTCACAGTAAGATTTTGTGCCGAGTGTAATCAAAAACATATAGGTAGGTTAAGTGTAAGGAGCGAAATGGACCAAAATTTGAATGTACATTAATGGAATGATCAAGCAGCACACAATCATTCATTAGACAGTCGTTCACCCAATAACCTACTTCTATCTAACATGTATGACCCCCTCAAGAAGAGACATAATGTGAGCAATGCCAGTCATGTGGTTTAGCAACCTGCTTACATGAGGCTCTTGTCCTGCAGTCATCCCGGAAATGAAGACTTGTGTTCTTACTGCTGATTTCGAAATTGGTAATGTCGGTAAAGTCTTTGAAAATATTACAACTCATGATTTTTACAGTCAAAAAGGAAGTTTCAAAGATCATGCCCGAAACGCAAAGAAATGAAACGTATAGTCACAAAAATGAGTAAAATAGCTATATTATTTATATGTTAAAAGATTAAACAATGATGATATGCAAAAAAAATAGCATAGTTAATATTGGTACTGTTAAATTGCATGGAGAAGTTACAGGTAACTATAATGTTTTCAATGTCATTAGTAGATGATAGATAGATAGATAGATAGATAGATAGATAGATAGATAGATAGATAGATAGATAGACATGATCTTGATGACTCATGAGTTTCTTACCGTACAAATCCTTCCTTGCCTAATATACAATTTAATGGTGAAGATGATCTGGTCTTCCCTTATTCAGAAGCATTTCAGGGCTGCAGCCTTTAAACTATGTACCTGAAGAAGACAGGAAACATAGAGGCGAGGGTGTGGAGTCTTTAATAAATAAGGAAGAACAGGACCGCAGGCTGTGGTTTCTTGAGAGGCGGGGGTTAGTGAAAGATAGAGTGCATGTGAAAGATTATCAGAGGAAGAATACAGTTTTGTAAAAAGGAAAGGAGTGACAGATAGAGGTATAGATTAGACAGGCAGAATTAAATGTATATTAAACATAATAAGATATGCTATGTGACACACAGTGCGAGCAGGTAGGATGGTTAGAGATAATGCAGGGGACACAAATATGCAGACATGATTATACATGCAAGAACTTACTTGCTCTCAGGCATCATCTGCTTAACCCTAGAAATACATTGTCGGTTAGTGAATCACTAGTTTGATTTTAAATAATAATAATAACTTTTACTTATATAGCTCAAAACATATTCTGCAGTACCTTACAATTCAGAGGGGTCATGTACAGATAATACGAGACACTACAGAGTGGGCTCTGCTCACAAGCTTACAATTATAAACATTTTAAATGGATACATCAAAGTCACCAATTTGGGTACCACAGGGTTTTGGTATTTATAGGAATGTTAAGGCAATGGTGTTTTTGCTGTGGCATTGCTGTACAGACACTATTCATATGACAATCACTAACACCTAAACTAGGTTTTCAGAGTTGACGAGTTAGCAGTCCACAGAACAGCCTGTCTATACGTTAACCATACATTTGCTCTATGTAAAAATAAATTCTAATTTCACATCTGTCTAACTGTCTGACCAGGCTCCAAAATAAATTTTAGTATATCAGTTTGAGATTACGTTGGTGAGTCAAATGTAGATTAAAATTCATTATAAATTGCAAGATAAAATTGTTGAAGAATAAGGGTATAAAAATACCAGTGACACATCTAGTCTTGTCACTCAACAGTCCATGAGTTCACTGTAACTTGTTCAGCAGCTCAATTGAATGTATATGTGGCTGCCTCTCCACCCTATGAGGGTGACCGTCTGCTGGGGCCATGTTTCCGAGATAGAGATGTCCCCTGCTTCCATTTGATCGTTATGGCACAGGTTACCTATATGGCTTAAATGTCACAAAATGGACCATAAAAAATCATGACGTGCTTAAAAAAATTACTTTGGCATACCTCTTTTAATCAAACTGTACCGATGTGTCAATAAAAAATAAACAAAGATACAGATTAAGCTATAGTCCAAGATTAAGATATATGTTTTGATCAATTATGGGTGAACCTAAACTGTTCAGGGTACGTACCAGACATCTAGTGTCCATGCATGGACCCTTTCCTTCCCTGAGGAAGTCTGTGTTACTGTTTGGGTTCAGCCACCCAGATAAAAGGCTAGGAGGCTGGAAAAGGAATCAAAATGGGGATTAAGGTACAACAATCTTATCGAGTTTCCGTACTGCTGCCACACTGCTTTCAGATTCGCTCCTGCTTCCCCCGCCCACTTTGTGTGCCCGTGTCTGTGGTTGGTTACAGTAAGACTGCACCCCTACCCTTTGTTCTGGCATCTGTGATTGGCTTCCCTACACACTAATGTAAAAATAAATAATTACAAAAAATGTCGTGAGGTCCCCCACATTTTATACCCAGCACAGATAAAGCAGACAGCTAGAGGTTGCAGCCCCTATCTGTGTACTTTATCTTGGCTGGGTATCAAACTACAGTGGTCCCCAAGTGGGTTTTTAAAATCATTTAAATAAATAATTTTAAAAAATGGCATAGGGTCCTCTCCAATTTTGATACTGAGCCAAGATAAAGCAGACAGCTGGAGATTGGTATTTTCAGCCTGGGCAGTCCCATCTCTAATTTTTTTTCTGCATCATGTTACCAGTTACATACCTGATACCTGCTGCCCATGATATGACTTCCTGCCCTCTTTTCTAGCTGCTCTCAGACATTGTGTATGTACAAATCAATATCCACATCAACCTCCCTATCTAAATTGAATATACAGATTAAGAACGTTTGGTACAGATAGGAGTATATGGGTATTAATGGATGACCTTGAACTTGCCTGAAGACAGCCAGAAAGTGTTGTCATAGGAAGGAGCTGCAAGTATTAGCCTTCTAAGTACTGATAACACTTAGGATTAAATCCTTATATTTTACTTTAGTTTAGCCAATGAGCATTGGTTCTGTAGAAAAAATAAATGTGTTTGTTCATATTTTTAAACTTATTTTAGTTTACAGAAAAAAAAAAATTCCAGGGAGTATATGGGAGATGTATTTTCTTCCTGTGTTACCTGTATGGACCATGCATGTATCGACCATGCACCAGTGTGGGCAATTTATTGCAGTCTAAATAAATTGGAGTCAGCTGGCAGAAATTTTCAGGCTATTACAGTCTATGAGATGTCAAGAAGTAAAGACCCTTCAGTTATAGACCTTGCGGTGACAGGGGCTCGCATAGCCTCTCTGTGTCTATAGTGTTACTATCTGAGGTGGTCAACAGGGTAGGGGGTACTCGGATCCCGGGACAGGACGACTGCTTCGATGGGGGATCACGGCTAGTCGGTTCCCGGTTCCGTGCCCTGGACTCTCAGTGGTGTGGATTAGGGGGAATGGTGATGAGGATGGGGGTAGTAGTGTCGTGACACCACCTGTAGTACCTGGTAACGGTGGATACCAGCTCTGCGGTGGCGTGGATTAGGGGGAATGGTGATGAGGATGGGGGTAGTAGTGTCGTGACACCACCTGTAGTACCTGGTAACGGTGGATACCAGCTCTGCGGTCAGCCGCTGAGGTGATGGTGGTGCAGCTCAGTGTAATACAGCTCCCCACAGGTGGAGCTTTACCTCAGAGCAGCGAGGGTGGATGAGGGGAGTCGTAGTAGCGGCTTGCGGGGGACGCTGTGGGCAGCGGCGGAGAAGCAGACTCACACAAACAATAGTCTTTGTTTTTGTACCTTTTACTGATGTCCGGTAACAGGTACAGTCCAAGAGAGTTACCAAGTTCTCAGTGCAATTTGGGATTTTTCACCTTGAGAGTTGTGTGGCCTCCTCTGCTACTGTGTACAGTGGTTTAGGGTAAGTCCTGCCTATAACTGAACTCGCCACTTTCTTCCCTCTCAGGGCTTTACTCTTTAACCGACAATGAGGGCCTTCTGTGGGGTCCCTACACTCCTCTTGGGCCCCTGGTCCTGTGCTTGGTCAGGTTTGAGTGTCGCTATTAAGTTGGTACCTCAGGGGAATAGATCCTCCTGGTTTCTCCGGGCTTTTACTGCTTCAGTGTATGTTCTGCATGTTAAGATTCAGGTGTCCGGGTGAGCTAAGGGATCCTAGATCTGGTCCCTTGTTCTGACCTACTGCTCCTTCCACTGGCCTCCGTCCCTCTCTCTGGGGTGCTCCACAGCGGGTCAGTCTCCCTTGTTTCTGGGCCTTGCTTTGCCCAGCAACCAGGTCTTTCCAGCACCTTCTCTAGGCTCCTCCACTGGACTTAACTGCTCAGAACAGACTAACTGACTCCTCCCCTCAGGCCTGGATCCTTTATAAGGGAACTTGTTTAAAGCAGCAAGTAGAGCTCCCCCTCCAGGTCTGGGGTGGAAGGTGTTGTGTGCTGTGTGTACCAAAGTGTAAATCCCTCCTTGCACCAGATGGGTCCTGTGGCAATCCCCAGCAGGGGTGCCACATATCCAGCCTACTCTTCTCTAGATCTAGTGACACAATATAGAAGTCATCCTCTAATGATAATTAGTTTACTCTGTCCCACCCTACAGTATATGGCAAAGCTGATAAATTAGTTAGAAAACAAAAAGTCTCAGCTTATTGTCTCTTTTACTTGTCAGCCTGAAAACTGTAATATTTATTTTTGTTAGACTTTTAAAACCCCAAAACAGAAAATATAAATTATAAATATAAAGTATAAATGTAAAATTTAAATAGTCACAAAAAAAATTATTTAAGGCAGATTTATATACCACTTACTATTATTCTTGAAATTGCTCCATTTCTTCATGGAACTAGATCAGGGGATGAAACGTTGACTGTTCATTATCTAGTAGCGCTGAAATCAAGTACTATAGCCTTAGACGCTAATTATTTCAGCAATTACTCCTTTTCTGTTGAAATATATCTTCTAAATACCATTGTTATTTGTGATTGCTGAACAATCTTAAGGAATGTCACACGCGTCGATATCGCTGTCAATGTCGCTCATGCGTCACGGATTTTCAGTCGCTCAAGCGACGTAAAAGTGACGCAGGAGCGACATTGAAGCGTGTGACCAAGCGATGCAACCAGCAATATGTCGCTGATCGCCGATCGCAGGTTTCACTGCCAGATGTAAAACCTGTCGCTCATCGCTCAGTAGACCTTGTGCATCGCTGCGTGTGACACTAAACTCAGTGACGTATTTTCTATTTTGACAACGTACAAGCGACTAAATAAAATCGCTCGCAAGATGGCGACATCATCGCATCGCTGGGTCATATTGACGCGTGTGACATCTTACCTGCGATAATTCCACATCGCTCAGGCGATTAATAATTTGTGACGCATGAGCGATATCGCGGGCGACATTGACACGTGTGACAGGCCCTTTACTCTTCTAAAAAGCATTTGGCTGTGTGCTCACAATCCAGAGGCACTGGGTGTTGGACGCAGTGCCTCCAAGCCTATGGGAAGCCGCGGGTGAGTGTTGGGTGACCACAGCTGTCCTGTACTCACCATCTGCAGCTTCTCCCTGCGTGCACCCGATGGTGATCTCTTCCAACTCCACAGCATGAAATTAAAATGCTGCAGAGATGCAGAAGTCCGGAAACCCGCAATGCCGCTAAAAACACACTGCTGTTGGGAGAGGCATAGTGGGCATGGGTTTCTTGAAATCCCTTCCACTGTGCTTGTACTGTACAAAAGCAATACATTGCATCTAAGGGCCTGTCACACGTGTCAATGTCGCCCGCGATATCGCTCATGCGTCACAAATTATTAATCGCCTGAGCGATGTGGAATTATCGCAGGTAAGATGTCACACGCGTCAATATGACCCAGCGATGCAGTGATGTCGCCATCTTGCGAGCGATTTTATTTAGTCGCTTGTACGATGTCAAAATAGAAAATACGCCGCTGAGTTTAGTGTCACACGCAGCGATGTACAAGGTCTACTGAGCGATGAGCGACAGGTTTTACATCTGGCAGTGAAACCTGCGATCGGCGATCAGCAACATATCGCTGGTTGCATCGCTTGGTCACACGCTTCAATGTCGCTCCTGCGTCACTTTTACGTCGCTTGAGCGACTGAAAATCCGTGACGTACGAGTGACATTGACAGCGATATCGACGCGTGTGACATACCCTTAAAACGCTGCAATTCCTGATAGTGAGCTCACAGCCTTATTGTCCTTTCAAGTCCTTCTCTAGTATTTATCTTAGTCCACAACACAGTATAGCAATAACTGTACACTTGTGCAGGATATATAGTAGTAGGCAGTAAAACTATATAGGGAATATATCCATAGAGCCCAATTTGCCTGATAGATCCCCACCCACCCCCTATAGACTGTGAACCCTCATGGATAGGGTCCTCTGCCCTACTGTACCTGTATGATTCAATTGTCGTCATTTATGCTCTTGTCCTCATCTGCCCTTGCACATGTAAAGCGCCATGGAACCTAATGGCGCTATATAAATATTTAGTAATAATAATAATAATATCAATAGATGCCAAAAGTGTTTCCTTTTGAGATCCACAGGGCAGGGGTGCCTTAATAATTTTTTTTATTGAGCCCTGTATGTCTTCATATGTCACACCTTGGTGGCTTCCATCACAGGTACACAAATCAGTGTGATGATGCAAGCTGAATTCTTTTACTTTTCAGATTTGTTGATCGCTGTAGATTCATTTGTGATAGATTTAGATTACAAGTCTACGATATATTCTGCAACCCATAAACCATGAGTGAAGAACATCTGCAAACTCTTAAAGGAACCCTTTTTTGGCAAACAAACAGATTACGTACCGTTCCAGTCCATACATATTTCAACAGCTAATCAATATCCAGTCTCCAGACTCAGACCGCAGCACACCAGTATGCTGAATGGTAAACAGGATTCCCTCTGTACACACAGATGCCCAGATCACTCTGGGGAATAGATCTCAGGGTTTCCCGGCTGCATCATACTGAGCCTTTTACAACACATTAGTCTCAGGTACAAAACACAAAGTGGATGAACACAGGACCATTAACCACTTCCATACCTTCTGAAAGTATTAAACATTTTTTTTCTAACATAATTTACAAAAATTCTGATTATTTCACTTCTCCAGTATAGTGCTGTAAGTGGAATCAGCCGTCCCTGGTGTGCCTACCCTAGAGGAAGAGAATGCCAGCCACTGCTATAAGGCCTATGGTAGGGCTGGATTGAATGACATTGGGTTACAAATCTTTTGCTGGACCAAAAAAATGAATATATCTTTACAACATTGTGACCATTGTTACAACTTCAGCAGAATTCACACCGTGTTTTTAAAATAGTAGTTCATCCACAAATATACTTTGGATCATCGCAGCGACTCAATAACTATATCAATGTTTAAAGGGGTAATGCAGGGAGATAAAAAAAATACTTCTACTGGTCCAACCCCCATAATCTATAAAGATGAGATGCCTAGTGCAGTTCTAAATCCACACAAAAGCTGGGATGTTATATCCCTCTGGGATGGTATATCCTACATCAGGAAGGTTGCTCCTTGCTGTAAGTAGTAGCCAGCCCCCTGCTTCTATCTGTCCAAGAACATGGAGCATGGTGGGTGTGTGATCTACTCCCTGCTTTTTGCGTTTTATAGCAGAGATCCCCCTTATAATAATCTCTGGGACATCACATCACACATCAGGGGAATTACTCTCTGCTTTTAGTAACAGCCAGCCTCCTGATAATAGCGTCTTCTGTTTGGGCTGGTAGCAGGGGGCGTGGGTGGGGTTTGGCCTGCTCCGTGCTGTTATTATCCTCCGGCCCCTGATAATAGCTACTTTTATTCTGTCCTAAAGCAGAGGGCAAAGAGACGGTGTGGCCTGCAAAGTGCTATAAGCAACAAGCCCACCCCTGATAATCCTGATAAAAGCTACTTCTCTGTCCAAGAGCAGGGAATATTGTGGGGTGTCGCCTGTTCCCTGCTGTTAGTAACATCCAGCACCCTAATAATAGTTCCTTCTATTCTGTCTGAGAGTAGGTGGCATGGTGGGGGTGTGGCCTGCTCCATGCTGTTAGTAACAGCCACCCTCTGAGTAGCTGCTTCTATTCTGTCCTAGTGTCGAGAGTATGAAGTGGGTCTGGATTGTTCACTTCTATTAGTGATTGCCAGCCCTCTGTATCTGCTTCTATTCTATTTAAGAGCAGGGGACGTGGTGGGGCTATTGCCTGCTCCATGCTGACTGTAACAGCCAACCCACTGATAATAGCTGTAAAACACCTACCAAGCCCCCTACTATAGGACAGGATAGAAGCAACTTTTATTATGGGCCTGGCTGTTACTAACAGCATGGAGCAGGGCCCTGATGTGTGTTGTAATGTCTCAAAAGGGAGGGATAGCACCAAAATGCAACTACAGCTAAACACTGAATTACAGGTACTGTAAGGATTTAGAACTGCACTGTGCATCTCATCTTTATAGTTCAAAGGGCAGGGTCAGTAGAAGATTTTTTTTTATCTTAGCTAGTCCTCACCAGCAGCCGTCTCCAATTCTGCACCCCCATCACTTTTGGTTCGGCATCTATCAAGCACTCTGAATGCTAGGCATGATTTAAGGGAATCCATGACAAATAAAAGCTAAATACTAAGGATAAATGTAGTCTACCATTTTTAAATAATTGTCTGTTTCCTATTTTGAAAAGTTGTTTCAAATGTGACAATTTGAAATGTTTGTGTCGCAGTATTCTTAACACATACGAGCAATAGCTTTGATTCTCTAGTGATAGATAAGACTTTTTATATGTCAGTTTTTAAGTTGCAGTACTTTGTTATTTATTTGTTACAATGTAACTATAATTTACAATACATCAGAAGAACTATCCAAATCATTAGGAAAAGAATGAACAAACACAGACACAACATAAAAAAATGGAATTTTAAATCATAGTCTGTCCAAAAATGTTTGCTCTATACACAATAAAGATCCCTCCAACTTAAAGGGGTTATCTGGGATTTAAAAAAAATAAAAAAAAAAACAGGCAGGTGGGTGGCAGCTACCTGCCTGTTAGTGCTTAGGCATTTTTTTTTAAATAAATCCTGGATAACCCCTTTAAACATGACCTCTCGGGTCCTCATTCTAAAGACCACTTTTAATATGCTAATTAGGGTTTTGACTAGTCAAAAGGGTGTTACTTTCCACACTAGTTGGCTCATTTAGCATGTTATCACGCCTATTTGGGAGTGATAAATGCTTTAGAAAAGCTGGCATCTTTGCCAGTGCTATACAACGTGCTCACTGTGCATGATCGCAAGTCATCCGCACTCCCGTATGCGCACATTAACCTGGGTGTATGCATACAGCTTCAGAGCAATATAGAGTGCATGAGTGGAAGTGCGAACAACTTCTATGATGTGCAGTGAGTATCTCTGAAGCCGTAACTCGTACTCCGGACTTCAGAGAAGCTCAGTGCTGAGGTGAACAAGGCTGTGCGCATACTGCACCCCAAAGAGACATAGTAACATGTTAATTGGAACAACTAGTTGAATAACTAACACACCTTCGACTAGTCAAAATACTTTTTCTAAAGATCTCTTTCTGTATGCAAGTGGACTGTAATGAAGGGAAAATATGTGCAGGGGCTGGCTGGTAGATCTTGCCCTTGGGGCAGTCTACTTTTTCCAGCCTGAGCCCAAGTGAGGACCAGGGTTGTCTGGGGGGTGCTATCGGAGAAAGCCAGGTGAAGAGTGGAGGGGTGGAGCCTGCTTCACTCACCGGCCTCCACCACCTGCCGCCTGCTTCCCGGGCCCGCTGTCATTGCGGCAGCTGCAGCCGCAAAGCACACCGCTATAATTTCAGTGGGCGGCCCTAAACTGGGTAAATACCACCGGCCTGGGGGGCAGATGCCTCCCTGCCACCTGGCCAGTCCGCCCCTGGATATGTGCACAGAACTGCTCATGGTTCTGGGTGCACAAAGGACCTGACAGGTTTCCTTTTAGAGTCTCATCCATACCATTTTAGGAGATTGGTTAATGGAGAATCGATTTAGATTTTCAAGCTAGGTACTCCTAAGGAGTTAAATGACAGCTTTGAGAACATGCCTATAAAAGGTCTTATGTGTGACTATTATATATAGATTTTCTTTACACAAAAATGTAAAACATTTTTTTTTAGTTATATTTGTTGTTTTTTTTCCATCTAGAGATTGTACATACAGTTGAAACCAGAAGTTTACATACCCTATATAAAAAGACACATATGCTTGTCTTTCTCACTATCTGACATGAAATCAGAATAAACCTTTCCCATTTTAGGTCAATTAGGATTACCATAATTATTAATATTTACCAAATGCCAGAATAATAAGAGAAAAGAGAGAGAATGTTTAAGGCATTCTTATTGCTCTCTGAAAAGTCACAAGTTTACATACGTACATTTAATTAGTATTTGGCACCATTGCCAGTAAACTGTATAGGTACCGTCACACGCGGCAATTTTGCTAGCAATTTCACTGGCAATTTGCTGGTTGCAGTGAAATCATGGACACATTGTTCTATTTTGTGGCTGTGTACAAATGTAACAATCACTGCAACCAGAAAATTGTCAGTGAAATTGCTAGCAAAATTGCCGTGTGTGACGGTACCTTATGGCTTGGGTCAAACACTTTGGACACCCTTCCACAAGCATCTCACAATAGTTGGTAGGAATTTGGGCCCATTCCTTCTGACAGAACTGGCGTAACTGAGCCATATTTGTAGATCGCCTTGCTAGCTCCTGCCTTTTCAGCTTTGACCATAAATTTTCAATAAGATTGAGATCAGGGCTCTGCGATGGCCACTCTAAAAACATTTACTTTGTTACCCTTACATTACACATAATGTTCTTTTCCTCGTAGATGCCATCTTTTTTGTGAAGTGTAGCAGTGCCTACAGCAGCAAAACAACTCCATAACCTCATGTTGTGTGGCGCCCTGCTCACACAGGTAACCACAAACTCACCTACAGCACGGATGGATTTCCACAGTGGGTACACAGACACAAGCAACCCCAGCACAGTAGGGGGAGCCCTACTTGCTGCCCTTAGGCAAGATCCCCTATAAATACTGGTGCTGGGGGCAGAGTTAGTTAGAGTGTGCAGACGCTACAAGAGCTGTGAAGACGTCCTGGTGGTCGGTGCCCGAGCCAGTGACCCTAAACAGCCTTTGAAGTAGTCCTGCAGGGCCCAAGAGTGGGGTCGGAAGGTGAGGAGAGAAGAGAGAGCAAAGTGGGGACCGAGGAGCCATCGTTAGGTTCACTCCAAACAGCACCCCGGACACTGGAGTCCGAGTCTACTGGAGAGCACCTGGCCCAGTAGAGAATACCGGCCTACCGTGGAGACTTTAGTCTCCCAGGCATCTGTGCAGTCAACCAGGGAGCCAGGCACCGCGGAGAGAGGAATAGCGGTAGTCCATCGAGGGTTTCCCAGCGACAGTATAGGTGATAAGAGAGCAGAGGAGGCCAGCCAAGCTTCACACGGGGCAGGGGCTTCACACACATGGGGAAAAGAGACAAGGAGGCCTTATACCCACTCACTTTGGAGATCCAGAAGTGCTTTTGAACACCCGGCAGTGCCCTGGACGTTTACCTGCAACTCCACCAGTAAAAGGTAAAGAAACAACCAGTGGTGTGTGTGTCGGTTCCTTACCTGCGCCCCTGCCATCCACAGAGACTGTCCCGTTATTTAACAGCCCTGCCAAATCCCTGTTCCATCCCTCATCATCATTACCAAACTCCCCAGGGATCCAGCTCCGCCTGTGGGGAGCATCAACACCTAGCTGCCCAACCATTATCCCTGGAGGCCCCACACAGCGCTGGTGTAGTCACCAGATACCACAGGTGGCGCCATGTGAACTTGAACTTTATTCCCATTCCAACTACCACTTTTTAAAGCTGACCACTAGGGCCACGAGTCTGGGCCAGCCACCAGTGACATCCAACAGCAGCCGAGGGCCCAGATAGCCCAATTCCCATACCCTGGGGTGCATCATAGCTTTCCTGGCATCACAAACAGGATTCCGTGCCCAGTGCTACCGGGTACTGTGTGCCGTGTTTAAGACTGTAATTTGTGACTGTTGAACTGAGCCGCCATTACTGCGCCACAGAGCGGGAAGAAAGGGGGCGTGATGGCTTACAGAGCGCAAAACCAAAACAAGCCCCTCACTCTGCTGAACACTTCCGAAGCGCAGCGGCCTAATCCAGAAATTCGCGAACGCTTAACCCCCTGCCTACAAGGTTCAAAAAACTGTTTAACTGTTTAAAGACTGGTCGTGATTCACTACGGGGGCCCCGAAAATGTCCGCCTTGTCCAGCGATGACGACAGCATATTTGCTGACCCTGAGAATCAATCCGAAGCGACCAAGGCTGCAACCAGTAGAGCTGCCGACCCACCGGGCGCAGTAGCCCCGATCATGCCGATCTCGCTACCGTATATCCTGGGTGCTAAGTGGTTACCCCAGTATGACAGCCGCCCTGATACGTTGTATGCAATGACTGGCAAGCAGCGCGCAGCTGTTGTATTGGGACAGTTAACTGGTGCAGCAGAAAGAGGCTGCATCCTGGTCCACCGCTGAACGGGGATCAGTAGCTATAATCTTCGATAAACTAAAAGTTGCTTTTGAGGACTGTAATCAGGCTGACATAAGAATGCGCTTCTCTCATTGTTATTAAAAGCCAGGGGAGGATCTCCGGACCTACGCCTGGTGCCTACAGGAGGCACTGCGAGCCCTGAAGCAAGTCAGCCCTGCTACTGTCCCTGATGAGAATAAACTATTGGTTGAACAGTTTACCCAGGGGCTACTATCACCAGAGGACAGCAAAACCCTGCGCTGGTGGTCCCTAAGCCACCCGGATGCTGATTTCAATACTTTAAAGGACATGGCCATAAAGGGGTTACAGCCAGTGGAGACTCCTGAAGCTGCCATCCGGCGATGTTGCAGTGGCAAGGCTCCGGCTACAACAACACCAGTACCCGTGCCTGCAGCTGAAAGCCGTGTTCAGTCTACTAACTCCGACAAAATTGACTCTTTGTGCTTGGAGATGCGCCAGAAGAGCAAAAACCTGACCACCGTTAAGGAAGCCCTACAGCTGCAGCAGAGGCCAAAGCCACCTCCTAAACCCCAAACTCTAATCCAGCTTGCTGACAGCCCGGAGGACGTCCCATCGATGAGAGGAAGGAAGACTACATTGCCCAGAGGGAGGACCACCGATTGTTACAGCTCCACAAGAGAACCCATCTGTCATCGCTGCAACAAGACCGGCCACATCGCACGATACTGTCCTTTAAACGAGCAGACTTTGGGGGCTGGGGCCAAACCTCAGGACTAGCTCGACAGGGCCCAGCAACTGGTATGATACCTACATCGGACAGCTACCATTCCTGTCTCTCATACTAGATGGCATCTCGACACCTGCTTTATTGGACACCAGGTCACAAGTGACCACTATCCCTGATATACTTTATAAAAAATTCTGGTCATGGAATGAACTTAAGCCATCTGATGTGAACCTCAATATTTATGCTTCTAATGGTGAACCACTTACTATAGTGGGGGTTAGAGAAGTATCCATACAAGTAGGGAGGGTGGAATTACAAGACCAAGGGATTATTATGGTAGCAGAAAATCCCAATAACCGAGATCCTTACATTATTCTTGGTACAAATGTTGTTAGCAATTGCATGGGTGAAGTGTTGTTCTTGCTTCAACAGATTGCGGACACTGCCAAACCTAGGCAGAAGAAGGTTCTTGAGAGAGAGATAAGAGCCCTCCTGCAACAGGTAAAACTTACAGGTGGTGAAATTGGTACCGCACGGGTAACAGACCCGCTTCCTATTGTAATACCTCCAATGAGTGAAATGATGATTTGGTGTCAAGCAGCTATAGGTCTAAGAGGGCAGGACTATCAGGCGGTAGTGGAGCCCATCAGTTCAGAGCACAGGCCTACACTTTTGACAGCCAGGGGGTAGTCGATGTACACAATGGAAGAGTACTAGTTCGCATTTTAAATTGTGGCAGTGAAGAGGTCAAACTACCCAGGTATTCCACTGTTGCTAAGCTGTACACTGTGCATAACAACGAGATCCAAGCAGTGGGACCCTTACCTCTACCCAAAGAGGCAGAGGATAACAACGCTGAGGGTCAGCTTGAGGACTGGTGGCAGCAGCTCTATGTAGGAACTGATTCCACTCCCATGCATAAAAAGCAAGGTGTCTACCCGGTAGTCCAAGAATTTGAACAGGTATTGAGTAAGCATCCACTTGACTTTGGTAAGATTAAAGGGGTACACCATCATATCCCCACAGGTACATATCCACCAATCAAAGAGCGATACAGGCCTATTCCACCTGCACACTATCAAAAAGCCAAAGAGATGTTACAGGACATGAAGGACGCAAGGGTCATAAGAGATAGTTGTAGTCCCTGGGCAGTTCGACTAGTCCTAGTCAGAAAAAAGGATGGCAGCAAAAGAATGTGTGTAGATTACAGGCAAATAAATCGCATAACACACAAAGATGCTTACCTGTTGCCACGCATTGAGGAATCACTAGCTGCATTGAAGTCTGCTAATTACTTTTCAACCCTAGATCTCACTAGCGGGTATTGGCAGGTCTCCGTTGCAGAAGAAGACTGTGAGAAGATGACATTTACCACGGCCATGGGCCTATGTGAATTCAACAGCATGCCCTTCAGACTATGTAATGCACCCGAAACGTTCCAGAGGCTGATGGAGTGTTGCCTGGGCATAAGAACTTTGATACGGTACTTCTTTACCTAGATGACATTATCGTGTATTCTAAATCCTATGAAGAACACCTAACCCATCTAGCAGAGGTATTTGAAGCCTTGTCCAAATACGGGATGATGCTAAAACCATCCAAATGCCACCTGTTAAAGCCGAAGGTTCAGTACCTGGGACACATAGTCAGTTCCGAAGGATTGGCCCCAAATCCAGACAAGGTCACTGTCATCATGGAATTACCAAAACCAAAGACCCTCAAGGAAGTATGTCAGTTCCTGGAATTGGTGGGATACTACAGGAGATTCATCAAGGAGTACACGAAGAAGGCTGCTCCCATGCAAAACCTCCTTTTAGGCCAACCCCGGAAAAGCAAGTCCAGAGATCCTCCCTTGGAGTGGGGCAAGGAACAGGAAGAGTCGTTCCAGCAGATGAAAGAAGCCCTGACAGATTAAGAGATCCTGGCTTACCCCGACTACAACCTACCATTCCTATTGTACACCGATGCCAGTAACGTGGAGTTAGGAGCTGTACTCAGAAGCAAGAAGGCAAAGAAAGAGTGATTGCCTATGCTAGTAGAAAGCTTCGCCCTACAGAAAGGATCCCTAACAATTACAGTTCATTCAAGTTGGTGTTCCTGGCCTTTGTCTGGGCCGTCACAGAAAGATTTAAAAATTACCTGGTGTCTAACAAGTTCACTGCCTTCACGGATAATTATCCCTTGACCCACCTGGAAACTGCAAAATTGGGTCCCATGGAATGGAACAGAAATGGATGGCCAGATTATCCAATTACCAGTTTACCATCAAGTACCGGGCTGGTCATAACAACGGCAATTCAGATGCCTTATCCAGTATGCCTCACTTAGCAGATATGGGAGCAGACGAGGAGGAGCTGGAAAAGATAGAGCTACCCGCCTTCCATCAGGGACATCTCAGTGTCAGCAAATCCACATAGAACTTACTGAGAGAGTAGTGAACCCGTTACCACTCATTGGTTGGAAGGAATCTCAATATAGTGACCCGGCTATCAGTTTAGTAAAAGGACTGATAACTCAGGAGTCCACAAAACTACCTCCAAATCCTCCACCAGAAGCAAACCACCTGTGGAACGAAAGAAACAAATTGTTCATATACCAAGAAAATCTCTGTAGAAGATATATCGATCCCAGAACTCATGAAATGGTCTGGCAGATCGTAGTACCCCAAACTGAAATCCAAATGGTACTAAATGCCTACCACAACCAAACTGGACACTTTGGGTGGAAAAAGCTGGAAATGTTGCTCAAAGACAGATTCTACTGGGTTGGCATGAGAGGATCATAGAAAGATGGTGTAATGACTGTGGACCATGTATCCTGCGCAGAAAAGACCAGGAGAGTCAAAGAGCACCACTCCAATCCATTGTAACAACGCAACCTCACCAAATTGTAGCTTATGACAGGTAGAGGCCCCTGCACTACCTGGGACTCCTACGCCAAGGCACCCGTAGTAAGTGTTGTTTATTCTGAACTTACAGAGGCTTTACCTGTAAGGACTTTATTGAACTCAATTGAACTTTTGAAAAACTTTACCCCTTTTTACCGGGAGCTTACAGAGACTGTACTGTAAAAGACTCTTCAAAATACCTTTTCCCCCTGTTTACCAACTTTAAAAGGACCATAGTCACAGGACTGGTTGTGACAACTAACTTTACTTTTCCCAGCCTGCGGTGGATGGACTAGCACCATATGGACTGTACCTGTTATGCCATTTTTCAGTGTTTTTTGTAAATTGTTGGATTTTGAGACTCTGTAAATATGTTACCTGTTATTATAATATATATATATATATTATATCTATAAACACGTGTATAATTTTTCCAAATGTCTGCCCGTTTATTTCTCACCAGCATCAATAACCGGGGTAGTACATTTAACCTTTAACACAAACACGTCACATAATACATTACAGTACATAGAATATTGCACATATACATTTACGGTAACCCGGGACCTGTAGACACGACTCTTTCCCCATTGGAGCTCTATCAACCGCTCCCGTGGTGATCACGGCCTCCGTCCTATCTATACATTTACAATACATTTATAACAAATACATTAGTTACAGATCAACGATGAACCCTCTGGGTTCCGAACAGGGATTGAGCAACCTGAGTACCGGGTATGTCATGTATCCCCAAGGGGCTCCTTCCTGGACGCATCTCAACCTACATCCCGGTCAGAGTCCACCTGGTTCAACCATGGTGTCCCCACTCTAGGAGCCCTTTTTAACCCCTGCTTCTGACCTACATACGCCTCAACGGGCCCTGTGGTTCCCAATGGCGGTACCAGCCACCCGGCTTAAGTTACCCAGCACGATGACATAACCTTAACCCTTAGTCAGGACTCCTGCCTGACTGGGACCTTACATACCACATGTGATCCATCCTACTATATTCATGGACCACATGCCTCTTCACCCCGCTCAGAGCCCATCATAATCCATCCATGGACTGTGGCTCCTCCATGACCATAACAGGGACCTGGTCAACCGTACAATCCGGGCTAACCACGCATCACCCTGGCCTACTCACCACGGTACGGGCCACCAGTCGCCACCAAACCTCCATCTCATGGCAGGTCTCCAGGTCGACGACTGTACCCTGCGTCTGAGTAGCACCCTTCCGGATCAGCCATGGTTACCCTTCTAGGAGCCTTCATGACCCCTGTCTCTGGCCACAGGTACATACACACTATTGAAGGACGGGTGCCTCCTGCATGCAGCAAGCAAGCCTCCCTCTCGTCCACCAGGGACGGATCGCCTTCAACTCATCATCCATACTGGCTGGGTCACTCTCCCCCACAACATTATACATGGCTCTTACACATAGGCCATAGTCTCTCATTCAGGGCACTTTTACCTAAGCCCTTACATACTTCTACGGGTCCTTTACCGACTGCCTAGTCGGACCCAATGGCGGTTATGCCCGCCTGGCATGATACACACGCAGCTCACTTCATTACATGGGAACTTCCGTCTTACTGGGCACGGATCCGGATCTCGCTACCTGAGGTAACGGGTTGGCCAAGCCTCCCCACGGGCTCCTTCCTGGACGCATCTCAACCTACGTCCAGTCCAGCGTCCACCAGGTCAGCCACGGCTTCCCCACTCCAGGTGCTGAAACGACCCCGGTCCTGGCTACCGGCATTGAGCTAGCTCGCTCCCTTCACCATCTCTCCTCATGACGGTCTGGACTATATCTTTCCATCCCTCACACAAACTGGATCTGCATCTCTCTCTGTACTCAGGCTGACTGATGTCAGAAGTCTGTGAACTCTCTGGTCTGAGCTAATCTCCTCTGAATTAATGAATCTCTGAGTTCTGAGTTCTCACAATCACTCAGCTGCCAGGCTCTTATCGTGCCTGCCACTCCCACCTGGACACACCCACTTGGCTGCTAGTAATCAGCTCCTCTAGTTCCAATACAGCTGCTCATCTCTGTGCCTGATCTCTTCAGCTTTCACACAGCTTATTTTAACTCCCTGTGTTCCAGGTTGGTTCACACAGTACACCCAATGCTCTAAGCCGCTCATTGATCTCAAGAGCCATTCACTGCCGCTCATTAGGCTCATGAATCCTTCATACATTGACATACAGGTGCCGGACATGATTATACAACATACCTATGGTACAACCTGGCTCATGTGCACAGGATCCTATACTGATCCTGCATGTGATGCGCTCCGGCCATGGGGACATGCCGGCAGTGCCTCACAATATATATATATTAACCAAAAATGTTTTTCAGTCCAGGAGTACCGACCTTACCTAGGGGGGAATGTGGCGCCCTGCTCACACAGGTAACCACAGATTAACCTACAGCACGGATGGATTTCCACAGTGGGTACACAGACACAAGCAACACCTTCCATCCCAGCACAGTAGGGGAGCCCAACTTGCTGCCCTTAGGCAAGATCCCCTACAAATACTGGTGCTGGGGGCAGAGTTAGAGTGTACAGACGCTACAAGAGCTGTGAAGACATCCTGGTGCTCGGTCCTGCACTAGGCCCGAGCCAGTGACCCTGAACAGTCTTTGAAGTAGTCCTGCAGGGCCCAAGAGTGGGGTCAGAAGGCGAGGAGAGAAGAGAGAGCAAAGTGGGAACCGAGAAGCTATCATTAGGTTCACTCCAAACAGCACCCCAGACACCGGGGTCCGACTCTACTGGAGAGCACCTGGCCCAGTAGAGAATACCAGCCTACCGTGGAGACTTCAGTCTCCTGGGCATCTGTGCAGTCATCAACCAGGGAGCCAGGCACCGCGGAGAGAGGAATAGCGGTAGTCCATCGAGGGTTTCCCAGTGACAGCACAGGTGATAGGAGAGCAGAGGAGGCCAGCCAAGCTTCACATGGGACAGGGATTTCACACACACGGGAAAAGAGACAAGGAGGCCTTATACCCACTCACTGTAGAGATCCAGAAGTGCTTCCTGAACACCCGGCAGTGCCCTGGATGTTTACCTGCAACTCCACCAGTAAAAGGTAAAGAAACAACCAGGGTTGTGTGTCAGTTCCTTACCTGCGCCCCTGCCATCCACAGAGACTGTCCCATTATTTAACAGCCTGGACAAATCCCTGCTCCATCCCTCATCATCATTACCAAATTCCCCAGGGATCCAGCTCCGCTTGTGGGGAGCATCAACACCTAGCTGTCCAACCATCATCCCTGGAGGCTCGACGCAGCACTGTGTAGTCACAGATACACAGGTGGCGTCAAGTGAACTTGAACTTTACTTCCATTTCAAATACCCCTTTTTAAAGCTGACCACCAGGGCCACGGGTCTGGGCCGGCCACCAGTGACATCCCAACCGCAGCAGAGGGCCCAGATACCCGAGTTCCCATACCCTGGGGTGCGTCAGTTGTCACCCCCATGTTTCACAGTTGGGATGGTGTTCTTACGCTTCCAAGCTTCTCTCTTTTTCCTCCAAATGTAACGATGGTAGTATTTGGCCAAATAGTTCAATGTTAGTTTTGTCAGACTACAGGACATGTCTCCAAAAATGTAGCACTTTGTTCCTGTGTGTATTTCCAAAAATGAATCTGGCTTTTATATGTTTCATTATGAGTAATTGATATAGAACACCAGAGACAACAGAATGTCTGGGTATGGTGGGGACTAGTTTATTTTCCGACGCATTTCAGAGCCACATACCGAGCTCCTTACTCACGGAACATGTTCCCTGAGGTAGGAGCTCGGTATGTGGCTCTGAAACACGTCGGAAAATAAACTAGTCATCACCATACCCAGACATTCTGTTGTCTCTGGTGTTCTATATCCATTGTGGCAGCAGCGCGGTACTTTGTCCAGAAAATTTGTTGAAACCGCAGTGACCTGTGGAAGTACAGTCCCAGCAGCAGCTGCATTTTCTGAGCGATAAAGCTGGTTGTGTGCTACACAACCCTACCAGGTGAGCAATTCTGATATCACATCTCTGATTCTGTCTAAGAGATAAGACCCTATTGCGCATTCTCAACCCTCTAGATATCTTTTGGAGTAATGGCTCTTCCCAACAGAGTGGCCTTTCAGCCCATACAGTACTCATTTCACTGTGGATAACAACACAATCATACCAGCTTCCTCCATCATCTTCACTAGGTCTTTTGCTTTTGATCTTAGGGTTGATATTCACATGTTGGACCAAAGCTTGTACTGTACTATGCAGCGTTTGGACACAGAAAAAACATGTCTCTCCCTCTCCTTTGCTACTCCTCTGTTAATTCCTTCTCTGGCTAAATATTTCACAGATAATTCAGTTCAAAGTGCTAATGATATTAATATTGCTAATAATATTATTAATACTAAAAATGACTTACATGGCTGTATACAAGCTGCCCCTCCTCTCACCTCTAACCTAATCTCCCAATTCTTCCAACATACTGTATAAGGCTAGGTTCACATTTGCGGACCCCTCCGCAGCGTTCTGCGGAGGGGATCTGCAATGTGACCGCAGCCACCTATTTTATAATGGGAGTGCACGGTGCTACGCTTGACAGCGCAAGACCGTGCGCACCCATTCACTACCATATGTGATCTGTACGCAGGCAGATGCCTGCGCACAGATCACACGCTCTCGTCCGCACCAGGAATGCAACATGTCGCGTCCCTGGTGCGGACAAGAATGTGTGATTTGTGTGCAGGCATCCGCCTGCGTACAGATCACATATGGTAGTGAATGGGTGCGCACGGTCTTGCGCTGTCAAGCGCAGCACCGTGCACTCCCATTATAAAGATAGGAGCCTGCGGTGGCTGCGGTCACATTGCGGATCCCCTCTGCAGAATGCTGCGGAGGGGTCCGCAAATGTGAACCCAGCCTAATCTCCAGTCCTCTCCATCTTTGCTCTCCTATAGTCTGTTTCTCACATATCCATCTCCAAGACATCTCAGTGCTTCCCCTAACTCACCATTCCAACTGGTTTAACTCTATTCGACTTTCCATACTCGAAAATCACCTTGAGTATGAATATGGACCTGTTCAGAAACAGCCACTATAACCCTGTTACTATATCTTTTCCCCTTACAATATCTTCTTACCTCTTTCCCTATATAGCAGTTTCTCACTCATTTAGTTATGTTTATTGTTTTCTATCTTGTTAAAATCTTTATTGTGTACTATTATACATATATTATGTACTGTTAACCAAGTTTACATCTTTTTTACATGTAAAATGCTCTTGACGTTGGAGCTCTAACATCTTCCTACCCTGCTCCATATAAATAGCAGCGATGTACATTTTAGTGCCCACACCATTAGCTAGAGTGTTTTTCCATTTCAGCTAACACGCCAATGCAATAGCCTCGGTCAGTTCTTCTGTGATATTTAGGTGGTTGACGGAGGGTGCTCCATCTATACCGACATCTGCACCCTCACAGAGGAAGTGATTGCAAGGTACCGATGATTGCATCAAGAAGTGAAAAAAGGTGGGACTTACCATCCCGTAAAAACCCCTTTTATTCAAATCTGGATTAAAAACGCTTTAAAGGGCCAGTTCAAACTGCCCACATCCTCCTGCATTATCCATGTTTTTATCAAGATTTGAAAAAAAGTTTTTTTATGGGATGGTGACTGCCATCTTTTTCATTTCTTATTTTGGCAAAGCTACTGTTAATCAGGTTAAACACCAGGATATCTCATTAGCCGGATTATGTTCTCCTATTTTATCCCCAGAAAAGGAGTTTTTGGATGGTGTCGGACCAGACTCCTATTCCTTCCCACGATTGCTATGCCAACTTGAGGACTGCGAGAAGTAGGATATGATAGGATGAATGTTTGTGTGAAACTGTCAGGTAAATTACACTCCCTAAAAAATAATAAAACCAAACGGTTAAAAATTTTAATTTGTATTCATGACAGATGCAAATGCTCAAAAAATAGGGACACATATCTTTTTCTTTTTCACTTTTGAACCTAAATAATTGTCAGCCAATGCACTGTAAATTCTTAATTAGTCCTTAAAAAGGACACGTTACAGATGAAAAGTGACCAGTGTTAACTTACATCTGAATCCTGCTGGTCCAGCCCACTCTCTGTGAAGAGTTTGTGATGGGCTGTTGTGCCCCTCACCATTTGACTGATGTCATAGTAGTGTAAAAAATTAAATTAAAAAAAAATAATGGGCTTCCTGTACTTTTGATTTTCAGCACAGATAAAGTTGACATCTACGGGCTGCCCTGCCTGGCTTTATTTTTGCTGGCAATCCATGGAAACCCATCATTTTTTTTTTTTAATTATTTAAATCAATAATTTAAAAAAATGCATGAGTTTCGCTCTATTTTTGATTTGCAGCCAAGATAAACCCAGGCAGCTGAGGACTGGTATTCTCAGCATAGTGTGACCCATAGTTATTAGGCTCCCACAGGCTAAAGAATAGCAGCCCGCAGCCGCCCCAGAAATTGGCGCATTCATTAGAATCGCCAATGCCTGACACTTTACCCGGCTCCTCCCAATGCCCTGGTGCAGTGGCACCAGGGTGATAGAAGGGGTCGACAGATGAGTATTGACAGCTTGTCATTAAGCCCAGTTTGATATTGTCAGGCCTGTATGTAACCCGCCCATTATCAATCTAGTGAATAAATATATATACTAGAGCATCTCAATGAATTACAATATCATAAAAAATCAATGTAATATTGCCATGTTTCAGGACGTTTCTGGGAGCCCTAAAACATATTGACTAATAAATCAATATTATATTCACCCTTTGAATTAGCTTATTTACCTTGGAGGTGGATGGGGAGATACCCAGTGTCCAGATTCTAGCACCCTTGGCCGTGCGCCCTGATGCGCATATCAGTCACTCCTCATCCTGATGAAGGAGTGACCGATATGCGCATCGGGGCGCACGGCCAAAGGGTGCTAGAATCTGGACACTGGTTCTCCCCATCTACCTCCAAGGTAAATAAGCTAATGCACTTTATACTTTAGCGCATTACTAAGGTAGCCCTAGTAGTATATACAGGGAGCTAGTTATCCATACCACATTACACATGTAATTATATGAGTAGGTGGAGGACCAAAACACTGTAATAATGGAGGGTGTTAAATAAACAAATGGATATTCCAGTATAATCTAGGACTGTGAAGGTCACTGTGCTGTGTAACCTCTGTATATGAAAGATCGGCACCATATATAAGTTGACAGACTTCGCAGATATAATGATATGATGATACGACATGTATATGGTTATATAATTATGTGACCTTTGTAAATAATGTGTACAGTCCTTGTTAACCCTGTAGAACCGTGTCTGCAAATACACTGTTACACCTTATCTTGCACTTTAATAAAGCTGAATTGTAAAAAAGTATTCAGGAGTTGTGTCGCAAAAATTTTTTTGTTAATATATTAGGGACTGTGTGCGACCTACTGCTGTATACTGGGGGCTGTGTGTAGCTTCCCCACTGTAATACTGGGGGCTGTGTGCGGCCTTGTGCTGTTTACTGGGGGCTGTTTGTAGCCTGCGATATACTAGTAGCTGTTATCAGCCACCAGTATACAGCAGGAGGCCATGTGAGACCTCCTATCTGAATACTGGGGACTGTGTGCAGCTTCCTGCTGTATACTGGGGGCTGTTTGTGGCCTCGTGCAGTAATACTGGGGACTGTATTTGGCCTCCTGCTGTATACAGGGGCTATATGTGGTCTCCTGCTGTATACTGGAGGCTGTGTGTAGCCTCCTGCTGTATACTGGGGGCTCTGTGCAGCCTCCTGCTGTATACTGGGGGCTGTGTGCGGCCTTCTGTTGTATACTATGGGCTGTATGTGGCCTCCTGCTGTATACTGTGGGCTGTATTAGGCTCCTGCATATACTGGGGACTGTGCGTGGCCTCCTGCTGTATACTGAGGACTGTGTGTGGCTGCCTGCTATATATTGAGGGCTGTATGTGGTAGCTTGTCAGAAAAATTCCAAACAGGTGTCTTAGTCGTTGTGTGGTTTGTGTGGCTGATGCTTCACTGATAGTCATTCCCCAGTGTGCACAGTTTTCCAGAAGTCCTTGTCTTCGGCAAGCTTCGCTAAATGTTTTACAGGCATGCATAAGCTATTACATTATGAATGTCCTTAGGTGCCTACAGCAACCATTCAGAAGCTGAGCTATGATTGGTTGCTATAGGTCACTTGATAAATATCCAGGCTAACTGTCAAAAATACCAAGGCAGTATCTTTTATCTAAGGCCCCTTTCACACTAGCGTCTTTGACAAATTGTGGCAGACGTGGCAGATTTACAGCATCTGCCGCCTAACGGCCACACTTAAGGCTCACTTGCGGCAAGCCCCATGCATTGTCTATGGGGTTTGCGGCAGGTGCAGTAAGTGCAGTATAGCCATGGTTCCGGCATTTGCGGCAGTTGCTGACGCAAAAAAAAATGCTGCTCACTATTTTTTTTGTGGCTGCAACTGCCATAAGTGCCGGAACTGCAGCTAAACCGCACTTGCCACACCAGCTGCAAGCCCCATAGACAATGCATGGGGCTTACCGCAAGAGTGCCGCAAGTGTGGCCGTTAGGCGGCAGATGCGGTAAATCTGCCGCATCTGCTGCAGTATGACAAAAACGCTAGTGTGAAAGGGGCCTTAGGCTGCTTTTACATCAGCGGTTTTTTGAAATCGCGGCAGATGGGGTGAAAAAACCGCATCTGCCGCGATTAACGCATAACCGCTGCACGTGCGGCACAGTTGCGGCAAGCCCCATAGAATGTCTATGGGGGCTTGCGGCAGATGCGGCAAGTGTGGTATTGGCTGACCGCGGTTTTTTTCGCGGCCGCACCTGCCGCATCCTTACCGCAAGCCCCCATAAACATTGCATGAGGCTTGCTGCAACTGTGCCGCAGGTGTCGCGGTTATGCGTTAATCGCGGTATATGCGTTTTTTTCACCACATCTGCCGCGATTTAAAAAAAAAATGCTAGTGTGAAAGTACCCTTACACATACAAACAGTATATAATGCCTTAATTTGGTGAATCACTGTAAAGCGCGGGGTTAAAATTTCTCTTCAAAGCTGACATTCCCTGAGACAAATGTGGTGACTGTGCAAAATTTTGTGATTGTAAATGTGACGGTGCAGATTTCTTTAGTGGACACACACGTGGCTTTATATATATATATATATTTTAGAAATAAGCCCTCTCCCTATGATTCTGCCTCCCCCTGTTTCGCATCAGGGTCCATGAGCCTTAAGTTATGACACTGTATACTGTATATACAGGTGCATCTCAATGAATTACAATATCATCAAAAAGTTTTGTTTTTCAGTAATTCAATACATAAAGTGAAACACATGTATTATTATTATTATAAAGACTCATTACAAACAGAGTGATCTATTTCAAGTGTTTCTTTCTGTAAATGTTGGTGATTATGGCTTACATCCAATGAAAACCCAAAGGTCATTATATTTGCTGGTGACAAATTTCTTTTAATATAATAGGAGTTAGATATTGGAATATACTGATAAAATACCAAGAACGATAAATATTATTAGCATATTGGTTCTTGTTTAAGAGTAATAATTTAGCAATAGAAGAAAGTTTAGCATCACCAGTTGCCAATGTAAAAAGAGATGCTAAACTTCTATTACTATTGCAATTTGAGCATTTACATGCTACTGTTCACCCGGAGAAACAGAGATTGCATATGTGGAGAGTTAGCTTTTATTTGTTGATATCAGGGCCTTAATGTTTGTGCTAATCACAACTCAGTCTACATTCATGGGTTCCTTTTTTTGTTACAATCGAGGTAGAATTGTACCATTTTGGCTGCCATTACAGGGGAAAAAAAAGAATTATTCTTACCGTTAATTTGGTTTCTAGGAACCGTCAATGACAGGGTAGGAGGTTGCCTCTCCACACCCTAATTAGGGACAGGAAGCACAAAGAGGTTAAAAAGCCCCTCCCACCTCCTACTAGCCAGTGACTTACAAAGAGCCATGGCACCGATTACCTTAGCAATTCCAGGAAAATATCGAGTAACGTAGGGAGGGAATTAAGTGCTGTCATGGAAAGTTCCTAGACACCGAATTAACGGTAAGAATAATTCTTTTTTCTCTAGTCACCACGACAGCATAGGAGGAATACCAACGAATTATCCAGTTGGGGTGGGTGGGGGAACTACAGCATGCAGTACTTTTCTGCCAAAAGCTAAACCTCTGTTGGACACAAGATCTAGTCCAGAGGTTCCCAACTCCAGTCCTCAAGGCACACCAACAGTGCAGGTTTTCAGGATTTCCTTAGAAATTGGAATCATCCCCAGTGTAGGTGATTCAATTATCACCTGTGCAATACTAAGGAAATCCTGAAAACCTGCACTGTTGGTGTGCCTTGAGGACTGGAGTTGGGAACCTCTGATCTAGTCTATAGTGTTTGGTGAATTTATGAGGAGACAACCACGCAGCTGCCTTGCAGATCTGCTCATGAGAAGCCCCTGCTCGTTCAGCCCAGGAGACCGAAGTGGATCTGGTTGAATGAGCTGTGAATCCAGACAGGGATATCAGGTTCTGACAGAGGTACGCTTCAGTAATAGCTTTCTTGATACAATTAGCGATTGTGCTTTTCACTACTTTTCGGCCCTTGTTACGCCCGAATGGCTCGACGAACAGATTGCGATCAATCCTCCAAGGTGCAGTCCGATCCAGATTGTGTAACACTATCGTGCGGACGTCTAGAAAATGAAATTCTTCTTCCTTTGAGTTTTTCGGATTTTAAAAAAGGAAGATCAATAATTTGAGCACGATGAAAGTCGGAAACTACTTTGGGAAGAAATGAAGGATCCAGATGAAGAACTATGCTATCATCATAAATTGGCAGATAAGTATCTCTTATTGACTGAGCTTGCAGCTCTCCCGATTCTTCTTGCAGTCATGATGGCGACAAGGAAGGCTGTCTTGTGAGAGAGAAAAGAAAGTTTGCAAGATGATAGAGGCTCATAGGGAGGATGTGACAATCCAGTAAGGACCACAGTCAGGTCCCAGGAAGGTGTAACAACCTGACGTCTGGCACAAAGTCTATTAGCCGATACCATGAATCTTATGATCTAACAGTGGTTGGCCAGGCCTTCATCAAAAACCGAACTAAGGGCAGATACCTGGACCTTCAAGGTATTAGGTCTGAGGCCTAAATCCAACACTTTCTGTAGGAAGTCCAGAATTTGTGAGATATTAGGTTCAGGAATACACTGTGAAAGAGGGAGAAATGGCGCACATAGGGTCTTATCTGTGTAGTGAAGGATATAGCTCGGTGTGTGATACACTCACCTTTGAAGGTTGTGCCAGTTCACAACACCTATTGATCACAAAGAGCCAGGCTGCTGCACCTCCTAAAGGATCCAAGGTGTGTAAAAAAAGAAAAGGAGTTTCCACGTGCGCTGCCCCAGGTATTAATCGGACTTCAAAGCTTGATCCAACAATCTTTATTTGTAAAATCTCAACACGTTTCGTGAGGTCCTCCTCACTTCATCAGGAGATACAAGCATCATGCTTGGGACCGCACCAGGGGGAGAATTTTTTCAAGATTTTGTTGTAGATTTTGTTGTTAACAGGTTTCCTACATTTTTGCAAGGTGAAGATTACTTTCTCTGAAAGGCCCTGCACCCTTAATACCTTGGCTTCAGAAGCCAAGCAGCTAATTTTAGCCTCTGAGGATCTGGATGAAATAGAGGAACCTGCTAGAGTAGATCTGAGTCTGTGGCCCGTGGGAATGGACCATCCACCTTGAGGTCTATTAGATTGTACCACCCGCTTTGGCCACATTGGAGCTACTAGGATAGTTGGGACTCCTTTTTCTCTTATCTTCTTCAGAGCCTTTGCCAGCAGAGGAATTGGGGGAAAGGTGTAGGCCAGGCGAAATCTCCAAGGGTGGGAGAATGCATCCACCCCCATGCATTCGTCCCTTGGATTCTGGGAGAAAAATGTTCTTACTTTTTTTTATGTTTTTGATATGTTTTAAGCTTTTTTTTCTGGGAATTTCCATTCCTGTGAAATGAAGTTCTGTATGTTTGCGTGGACAGGGAAGCCAACTTGTTTTTTCGACTTTAGCTCCGCAAACATTTCATCCTGGACAGTATTGTTCCTCTTCCAGGCCAATGGTGCTACGAAAAGCGCTAATGAGCTCGCCCGTATCCTCTGAGGAAAATAGGAATTTTTTAATATGTGCCCTTCTGGAATATGAAGTGTCATCCATTTTGTCAGAACCAAATCATGAATTTCTTCTGACGCAGAATCTGAAGGGTCTATCTGGAGCTTCCTTTTCTTAGGGGAAGGAGGACCAGGTACATGGGTGAATCTCCTGCTTCACCATGGAGCACAATTCATCCAACAGAGATGGGTGTTCAAGCTCTGACAACTTTGTGCACCCCTGACAGAGCTTCTTATCCCAAGGTGAGGGAAGCTTCTTGCTACATATGGGACATTTGGAGGTTTTCCCTGTAGACTTCTTAGAGGCAGACTTGTTTTCCTAAGTAAAGAGGAAACAGGCTGCCATGAAAATCTGTCCTAAAAACATGTAAGATTTAGGGACCCACCCTCACCCCACAGACTCACTTTGACTACGGCAGCACTAGGCTCTGCAGAAGCAGGGCAGGAAGAGACACCATCCATCCTCACAGAAGGAGTAATCTTACCTCAGTGTTGTATTCTGGGTGGGCTTATATCCCTGTAAACTCTGCACTCAGCACCAATGTGTTCCCCTCCTCTTCCTCAGGGTACCAGACAGGCCATTCTGTGAAAAAATTAGAGTGTCCTTCACGCTGTTCGTTGCCGAGATCCGGAGGCCGGAAACGCATGCTTTCCACCGTGGAACTCAAGACCCGGTCGTTCAGATGCTAACGTCACTTCCGGGTCACGCTGACAGAACAGAGCATGAGGGAGAAGAAGCCACAGTGCTCATGGAGACCTCCAGCCAAGGATCCCTGATGCACATTGCCCCACGAGGTGACGCCGCTGGGTCAGGGACATTTCTGAAACCCCACAGGGAGAATGGGAGCAGAATGGAGGAGGAGAGAGGAGCCCACGACCAACACTGCCCGGCTTAGAAAAAATAAAAAAATATGCCACAGTTGCCGGCCCCGCAGCATAGGAGAAAACCTCTCCATGCCCCATGGGGGACAGGAAAGACCCTGGCTAATAGGAGGTGGAAGGGGCTTTTTAACCTCTTTGTGCTTCCTGTCCCTAATTAGGGTGTGGAGAGGCAACCTCCTATGCTGTCGTGAAAGGTGACTAGAGAAAAAAGTATTGCAGCCACCACTTGTCAATGCAGCCTTAAAGTGGTTACTCGGACTGTATGAAGTCTCATAATAGAATTGCTCCTAGCAATCTACTGATATCTATGAGTCCTGCTATTCTAAGGCCCCTTTCACATCAGCATTTTTCGCTGATGTGCGGCCAATCCGGCATATGCGGTAAATCTGCCGGATCTGCCACACATCAGCGAAAAACGCTGATGTGAAAGGGGCCTAACATTTAATATCAGTTATTGCTGAGAGGACCTGCAGGTGGCCACAAATGTCACGCACAACCATAGGCGCACCCAAGGGGGGGGACCTACGTGTCTGGACCCCCCCTTTGGACGGCCCTGAGAAGTGGTGCAGTACACAAGGAGCTGGGCCCCTATGTCAGGAGACAGGAACAATTACACAGCACCCAGGGCCCACAAAAGAGGCTGCTTTTAGGGGGCTTCGCTCCCCCAAACCCCCCCACCGGGGGCTTTGCCCCTCGGAACCCCGCTGGGGGGTGACACCCCCCTTTCAGGGCCGGTGTGTTTTCTTGGACTCCTACCTTGGGAAATTTCTGGGTGCGCCACTGGCACACAACAGCTATGTAATACATGGTATCATCTAGCTTGCACAGGTGGGAGGTGTCCTTTCTATTATAGGACTTCCATATGATGTCCAGAACTGGTCCAAAGATCAGTGGGCAACTTTAGGCTGGAGGCACACGGTGCGAAGTACTTGCATGAGTGCCATGCGAGGGATACTCGCATTGCACTGGGAACCAGTGTTGCCCTATCAGGCAGGGCACACTGGCGCGAGTCCCCCGCACCTAACTCGCACTGCGAGTCAGAAGCGAGTGCAATCGCAGCATACTGCGACTGCACACGATTCTGATGCGCGTGAGGGCAATGCAAGTGTATGGGGGTGAGAAAATCTCGCCCCCATACAGCACACAGTGCGAGTGTGCAGGCAAAAATGCTTTAAACTCGCCGGCTGTCAAAGCCGGCAAGTTTAAAATGACCGCTTTGTTGGTACAGTAAGCTATCATCTTGTACTGCTGTGACAGCAGCGGTACAAGATGTTTAGCTAATACAATGATGATTGTAGTTAAATAATGTATTCTGGGGTTATTTTACTGATTAACTCCATCAGCATCCTCTGCACCTCATGTGTGCGCCGAGGATGCTGATGCGGCTCTAAACCCAGTGCTGAAGGGGTTAATATGCAGCTGGTGTAGTGACACCATGTATGTTGGGAGTGTCCTCACTCTCTTCTGCAGACATGGTGTCATTACACCATGTGTGTGAAGGGGTTAATTTTTATGTATAATGGGTTAAAAGAACTGTCGGGTTTATAAATTCAGAGAAAAAGCCGGCTCTCTGTTACCGTCTATGGGGAGCTGTGGCTTCAGCACCACGAGAGGGGACAGCTCCCCATAGACAGTAACATAAGCCGGCTTTTTCTCTGAATTTATAAACCTGACTGTTCTTTTAACCCATTATACATAAAAATTAACCCCTTCACACACATGGTGTAATGACACCATGTCTGCAGAGAGTGAGGACACTCTCCACATACATGGTGTTACTACACCAGCTGCATATTAACCCCTTCAGCACTGGGTTTAGAGCCTCAGTATCCTCTGCGCACACATGCGGTGCAGAGGATGCTGATGGGGTTAATCAGTAAAATAACCCCAGAATACATTATTTAACTACAATCATCATTGTATTAGCTAAACATCTTATACTGCTGCTGTCACAGCAGTACAAGATGATAGCTTACTGTACCAGCAAAGCGGGAAATTTAAACTCTGTGGCTTTGACAGCCGCAGAGTTTCTATTCCCGACAAATGCTGCCCGCGGTCCTTCAGGACCGTGGACAGCATTACAATCACACAGCACACACGCACTCACACCTCACAATCACAGCACACTAACTAACATACATACAGCCAGCCACACTCACCATACGCACCATACACACCCACAATCACGCACAGCACTCGCATCACTGTCATGCATCAAAAACGCAGCATTTTTGATGCACGATAGTGTGCCTCCACTCTTAAAGGGAAGTGTGTCACATGCAACCATTGAGGCACGTTCATATGTGGCATGTTGCTGCTTATTCTGCGCTTTAAAAAAAACCATTGTTTTACAGTACCAGTATAATCAGTGAATTACTGAAATCTTGTGCATATGCTGCATTTTTCCACAAACATTTTGATATTTTGAGCCCTGCTGCCTTTTTGCCAAGAGACAGGATGCTAGTGTTCTCAGCGTTTTTGCGGCGCTTGTTATCCATTAAAATAAATCGATGAAAAGTGATGCAAATCTGTACATATTGTATGCAGTGTTTTTCCTGCAACCACTGGTTTTGGTGCAGAGAAAATAAAAACACTACAAAAACACCACCTGGGAATATACCCTTATTATTGCAGCTTGTTTGTAGATATCATAAATTTGATGTGTAAAAAGTGATGATTTGAGCTAATCTTCAATCCTTTCCTATTCACACACATTGCAATGAATGCACTTTAAGAGGCAGGCACTATACCATAGGTACACAATAAGATGGATGGACCTCTGTAAACACCTCACACCAGCATTGGAGAACGCCAGCACTATTGTGTTCCTTTTCTTCCAATTTACAGCCTATTATATACCCACATTACAACTCGTGTTAATCATGCTTTTCGACTAAAACATCACGTTTTACCCAAGTGTATGATCTGTAAATAGCTGGATATCAGCAGTACTGGAGTTCTTTAATATGTTCTGAAAAAGGAGATGAATTCTCTTTGTGCACCCAAGAAAGCGAGGAGTGTATTGCTAATCATCTATCATACACATATGAATATGGTTAGAAATTGTTTTGCAAATTTAAAGGGTTATTATCATCTCCAAAATCCTATCCCTATATGTGTTAGGTGTAATAATAATAATAATAATATTAGCAAATATCTCGAATTAGAGATGTAGTATAGTTCACTTGATATACTATGTCTCTTAACTCATGTGTTGGGCATTGCAGCTTAGGTATCTTTACAACCACTCATATAGAGACAGGCTAGGGTCACACTTGCGTTTTGTTTTTTTTAAATCCTGATCCGGTTTTGAGCTTTCAAAAAGCTAAAAACCGCATCAGGAAACGCTCCTCATAGGAGCCCATTCTAAAAACCGGCCGTGAAAAATCATGCAGGCTGCAGTTTTCGGAGCGATAATCCTGAGCAATGCGGTTCCTGTATACTTTGCTTATCCCGGCTGCCGCCGAGATAAGCGAAGTGTTTAATGTGTTATTAAAACAATAATATTATTAATAAGTGTGCCCATCATGTCTCTAGGGGGTGCCCACCCCCCTAGAGACATCATGCTGCCTACTCTGGTGGGCATGTAATAGGTTAATATATTGTGTACAGTAAGCCGGCTCCTGTCGGCTCTGTACATTTTTATGAATGAAGCCGCGGCTCCACTGACAGCTGTGCGCATACTATACGTAATGTATGTATAGTATGTGCGCTGTCCGAGGTCCTGTAGGCTTATACAGTAGATCTATGGTGCTGCACAGCCTATAGATCTACTGTAAGTGAGTACAGGACCTCGGACAGAGCACATACTATACATACATTACCTATAGTATGCGCACAGCTGTCAGTGGAGCCGCGGCTTCATTGAGAAAATTGTACAGAGCCGACAGGAGTCGGCTTACTGTACATGAGTAATTAACCTATTACATGCCCACCAGAGTAGGCAGCATGTCTCTAAGTGGGGTGGGCACCCACTAGAGACATGAAGGGCACACTTATTAGGAATATTAAAGCTTATTTTAAAGATTTGACAGTTTGCTCATCCCTGGGGCAGCAGGGATGAGCAAACTGTACGGTAACCGGATTGCTCTGGATTACACATCCGGAGTAATCCGGTTACCGGATTGCGGCTTCAGCAATCCGGTTACCGGATTGCGGCTTGTCTGAAGCAAATTGCGTTCACCGCATCCGGATCTGGATGCGGTGAACGCAATTCTATTTCAAAGTGTAACCCTAGCCTAAATTAGTTGCTTTTGGTTGTAACGATGGATACCTAAGCTGAAATACCCTGCACATGAGGTAAGAGACATAACTTATCAGGAGAACTATACTACATTTCTAATTGTAGGCATTTGCTAATATTATTACTATTACATCTACTATATATTGAGATAGGATCTTGGAGATGAGAATAACCCGTTAAATGTAACATAGTAACATAGTTTTTAAGGTTGAAGGAAGACTTTAAGTCCATCTAGTTCAACCCATAGCCTAACATGTTGATCCAGAGGAAGGCAACATTCATGTGACGCCGTGATCTGTAGACCCGATCTTTATTTTTGCAGTGTTTCTGGGAACTCAATATCAACAGTAATAAGATTCTGTGACTTTACTGAACTCAAATAAAGCTCATTTTCACTTCACAAAGCTGGAGCTTCTATACTAAATAAAGTGACGGTAAATATAAAAAAGTGATATATTCTTTGTAAAGGTCTTGCATGAAAACAGAGGCATTACTTCACTTCTGCATTATGAGGTTCACATCCTGTTGCACATCCCATATCGGAGCTGTGTATATTACAAGCCATTTGCGCACATCACACGTTTCAACATTTATTGTAGAAATTCACTGGAGCACTGCTACAACAGGGAAAACATTTATTTTCTATTGTGTTTTTTTTTAACATCACAAGTCGCACATGTAATCTGGTTTGGCGACTCCAATACACTGCAAGGGAATTTTTCACAACTCATATATAGACCTAAATAGCAAAATTTATTTATATTGAAGAGTGTGCTTAAAGGCCACTTCACACACACAGATATCTGAGTCCAATATCTGAACAGATCTCTGGTTGCAGTAAAATCATGGATACATTGCTCCATTTTGTGGCTGTGTACAACATGGAGCAATGTGTCCATGATTTCACTGCAACCAGAGATCTGTTCAGATATTGGACTCAGATATCTGTGTGTGTAAGTGGCCTTTAGTCATACATCTTTGTAAAAATATTTAATGTGAATTATATATGGATCAAACATGCACTAAAATCACTCTTGACAGTTTTTCAGAAGATATTTTTTTGTTCTTTTGCCCCAGCCTACTCATAATACAGACAACAGATTTGCCCTATCCCTTAAGGCCCAGTTACACAAACAGATATCTGTGCAGATATTGTTCGCAGATCTCTGGTGCAGTGAAATCATGGACACATTGTTCCATTTTGTGGTCGTGTGCAAATGTAACAATGTGTCCATGATTTCACTGCAACCAGAGATCTGTGAACAATCTCTGCACAATTATCTGTGTGTGTAACTGGGCCTTTATATCGACCTCATACCAGAGGTTTAGATAGTTGAGCACAAACAGAAAAAGACCCCTGTGCAAGAATAAGGAGCCTCTGCAGTCCAAATGCTCATCATAATGCCCCCTTTATGTGCTGCTTTGGTGGTGGAATTGGGCTCTCTCACCTCATGGGTCCCTCTGTGGCTGTACAGGTCACTACTAGAACAACCCCTTCTGATTCCACGTCTCCCCCAGGTAAAATAAAATACTTTGTACTCTCCTCCCATGCTTGGGCTGTTCCAGCACGGTCGGTAATCATGATTTGGGTCTCACATGATATTGTGACGTAAAGCGAGCCCCATGTCCAATCACCACCGACTTCTGTCTTCCCGCCTTCGGACCAAATGAGCTATTAATAGGAAGTGAGTGTGACGTGCCCCAGGGTTGTGGGGTACTAGGAATTGTGGCTATAGTGTCTCCGGGGAGTCACAGGAGTCGAGACCCGGTTCCGTGGCCCTGGGTTTAGCTGAAAAGGGGGGTTTTCTGGCTTGGTAGGGAAAGGGGGATGGTGAATAGGGAGATTGTTCATGACGCCACCCGTGGTTTGTGGCTATAGGTGGCACCGCTGCTGCAAAATCTCGGGGGATGGTGGACCGTAGCTGGGATAGAATGGCTCTCCAAGGGCAGAGCAGTTCCCCAGGGCAGTGAAGTTGTTTAGGTGTAGGGTGCAGGACGACGGACTTGAAGCAATAAGCAGACTCACTGTTTATTGGTCACTCAGTCTTTTACTGGAATAGCTGACTTCAGGCAGTTATCTGTGGAGTCCTTGCCGAGAGCAACTCAGGGTTCCTCCTCACTTGGCCGGGTCTTTGGCTCCCTTACTGCGCTCTGTGTGTTGGCCCTCCTGCTGCATTAGCTAAGCTGCCGGCCTCGTCTCTTCCTGCGAAGGACCAGTATGACAGGCAACTCGAGTCCTTTCTAACCATTGTCTCGGATGTCAGTTCCTGAACTCTCTTCGTTGCTGTGTCTCCAGGCACGGTGTGGCTGAAGAACCTGGAATTCCCCACCTTCTGGTATTGACTGTCGGGACGTTGACCCTGCACAGTCTCTGACTCTGGTGTCCGTTCTCTTTCCTCTGGGGTGAGCATGGTGTTGCTCGGCTCCCTAGGTGGTCCCGCGACGCTCCTCAGACCCTAGCCTTAGGCCTGGCACCGAGTCAGTGATCCTGGGACGAGCTCTACAGCCTCAGTCCACCAGGATGTCTTCCTCAGTCCTCCTAGGAACTGAACTGCTGTACCTAGGATGAGCTTAGCACAGCTCAATCCTCCAGGTACTCTTCACAGTCCTCTCAGGAACTGAACTAACTTGCTCCGCCCCAGACCAGAATTTATAGGGGTGCTCACCTTGAACCTGGGCTTGGTCTCCCCCATCTGGCCTGGATGCAGAAGGTGTTGTGTGTGGTTTTCCTGCCTCATGAGAAGACCCTTTTGTTGCTCTCAGCGTGACACCACCACTCGGGGACAGTGATGACACAGTGGCAGTAAGACACTGGGGTGCCACAAGTGGCAGCCACAGGGTCACTTCCTATTGATTTTATAATTTGGTCCGTAGGTGGGGAGACTAAAGCCAATGGTGATTGGACATGGGGCTCGCATTATGTCACAAAGTTGCGCGAGACTCGAATTGTGAGTACTGACAGCACTGGAACAACACAAGAAAGGGAGGCGAGTACAGGATCTCTTATTTTAACTGGGGAGGGGACATGTTGAATGAAAATTAGTTCACCTAGTAATGTAAAGCCCTAGAACCCTATATTATCTTGTTATTGATGCAGACTGGTAGCCACAGATAAGAGCAGCAGCTGGGATGGTAAGCCATTCACCCCAAACCAAAAGCACCCAACACATCCCTGAATCCTGAGACCTAGGACTTTATGCCAGGCAGGGGAGAGGTGGGGAAGAGCTGAGTGGTGGGTGGAGCTTAGGAGACACCTGTGAGAGGGGGAAGAGTTACAGTAGCTTACCTCAGGGAGAGAGTGACAGTTAGTTCAGTCTGAGTTGGAGCTGGAGCAGAGGACAGGGTGACAGAGGAGAAAGACAGTAATAACAAGTGAGGAAAACCAGGACCCGACGGCCAGTTCCATCTTATGGGTCTGAGGCTACTGACTGGGTGTAGTGGAGAAGGAGTCCAAGGTGGAAGACCGGCTTTACGGAGACACTGAGGGGACTGGGTCGACTGACAGGGTACCAGCCCTGTAAAAGTGGTTGGCAGCTACAAGCCCCGGCCACAGATTAACGGGTGAGGTGAAGGGTCTCTATGCCCAGAACCAAACAGATCGTCACACCAAGGAAAAGCCTCATATAGAACTTGGGAGTCAGTGTGAGGAACCCCTGAGAAGTCCGTGACTGCTGGCCCTGAGATAGTGAGTGGTCCTGAGGAGAGAGACCCGGAAAGGTTCAGAGAAAAGGGGGTGCTTTGGTGAACCAGACCAGCTGCTGACAGGCTACCAGTACGCTCACTGCAGGAAAACCGTGACTGTAAAATAAGAGAAAGCAGTGAAGTAAAGTACCCGGTTAAACTTGAGAAATGTGTGAGAGTCTTTATTGAAGGTCTATGGCTGTAGAGACCAGCATCTGAGAGGAGGTCGAGCCTGAGAGATCTGAAGGACACCGGTCAGAAGTGCATCCCCATCATCACCTCACGACCACACCAACCAAAACCTATTATCACCAACCCAGGGGTTAAATCAGCCCTGCCTGTGAAGGGCTTACCACCTTGCTGCATCTCATCATCATCCCCTGGAGCTGAGACAAGCAGTGGCGGTCACATCTGGCCGCATACCACAGTTGGTGTCACAGTGACAAACTTTTTTTTTTTAATTCATTTTTCCCCTTTTTATTTGTGGTCCCTCCAGGGCCACGGAACCGGTCCACGGCCACTACCATGACAATTCCCCCTGTGACCAGACAGCAGGGACTGATCCCGAGTAACCCATAGCCCTGAGGGCAATGCACATCACTTGCGTTTTTTTTTTCTTTAAAAAACTTCACCCTATTTATAATCAAGACTTTTTTATGCGAATGCGAATGCATTACACCCCTTTTCTTTTAGTCATAGGAGTGGCACTTTCTATAATTTCAGTGTTGCTACTCTTCAAATTATGCACCCCCTCCGCATTGTGATTGATTGCTGCGACTGGCCTAATCTCACGGCAATCTCAAAATGTGCATTTTCCCTCAGCTGCCTGGGCATGCGCACTGAATATGGGTTTGTCACCAGAATAATTTGAAATGTGTGCCAACACCGGGCTTTATCATGTCTTCTTGGGAGCATGCTTGCTAAGCGTGTCCCTGCATTACCACTGGGTACAGAGTGGTGGTAACATACGGACACGCAGAACGGTTATAGCACAGATACGGTGGTAACACAAGGATGTGCTTAGCGTGGCACTCCCAAGGAGACATGAGAGTTTATGCGCAAAACTATACAAAGAACCAACCACATGACTGAAAGAAAAGGCTTCACATGTACATAAAAAGTGTTTTTTTATGATAAATTCAGGGATTTTTTTATTTAAAAAAAACCAAAACATATTGATGATGCACATCAAAAAGACATTGGGGGCAGTCTGGCAACAAAAAAGGATGTGACATGTTCCCTTTAATAAGGAAGGGGGATGCACCTAATTTCCTTCTGCATGTGCAAGTAATTTCTCCTAAGAGCTTACAGAGATTGAGTTTGTATGAAGGATGTTATCATCTGGTGTATATAACACATTGTACGTTATTTTATTTCCCAGTAATCTTGCATAGTTTACAATGTTTCGTCATTACTTGCATAACCACACATCTCAAATATTTACCTCCGTCTCCCTGGCTACAAACTTTCATGCATACTCAAGCACTGCCAAATATGTCAGAGGACTGACTAAGATGTAGGACTAGAGCAAAGCTGTCCAAAATATCTTCTTCTATAGTCTGCTGCACCGCACTCGAGAATATGTAGATATTACAAGACATCTTCTCCCTGCATTCTACTGCCATACTCTTTTATTACGCCATAAGATGCCTTTTCTTTTTAAATAAGATTTTTTTTCCACTAGAATGCACTAAACTAATAAAGAGCTGCCGCCCCTTTAGCCTACTGGCAAAGGTTTTTTTTCCTTTATAGAGAGTCCATAATTGTGTGGATCAAAGAACATCATGTTGTAAAGCTTTTTTTTGTTTTTTTTTACCATTTGTTATTCAAAGGATCCCAGTGATTCCAAGACTGTTTTTTTCATGACATATTGGACTTTATATTAGTGGTAATATTAAGACTATATTTTTTGCGTTTATTAAATTTGGCAAATTTTCTAGCTTTGAATTTTTATATTCTTAAACCACATAGTTATAATCACAATTTTTGAAGCAAAATTTGTTTTTGTTAGGAAGTTAGAAAGGTTCAAAGTTTATCATCATTCTAAAAACTGCACCCCTCAAAATGCTCAAAAGCACATTCAAGAAGTTTATTAACCCTTCAGGTGCTTCACAGGAAGCAATGTGGAGGGAAAAAATTAACATTTTACTATTTCCAACAAAATGTTATTTTAGCCTCAAATATTGCATTTTCACAATGAAAACAAGAGTAATTGCACCATACAGTTTGTTGTGCAATTTGTCTTGAGTATGCAGATACCCCATATGTGGTGGAAAACCACTGTTTGGACGCATAGCAGGGCTCAGAAAGGAAGGAGCATCATTTGCTGATTCCCCATATGTGGATTAATCTGCTGACATCATGTTGCGTTTGGAGAGCCCCTGATGTGCCTAAACAGTGGAAACCCCCACAAGTGAACCAATTTTGGAAACTAGACCCCCTCCCTCTTCCACCCGAGGAATTTATCTAGATGTGCAGTGACCAGTTTAAATGCCCATCTGCTTCATATGTTAAGCCGTGAAAAAAAAAATACTTTTCTTTACATAAACATATGCAGAAAAAAGAGTCCAATGACCAAGCACTACACCTGTGGAACTCTGCTAAAAGCCTGTCGGCTATCCCCGGTGCCTGGTGTTGCACAGCCTTAAATGAATAATCAAAGATTCAAAAAAGAGAATAAAGAAAGGCGGCACTCACCGTATAGGCTGGTGGAAGGGTGTTTTAATCCAGGAAAATCAATCCATTAAAAGCGTTGTTAGTGCGGTGGGGAGAGGGAGTGAGAGGCCGTCAGAACGACGGTACCGTTTCGTATCGTGTAGTGATACTTCTGCGGTTCAGAGTATCACTTCACGATACGAACGGTACCCGTCGTTCTGACTGCTTTCACTCCTCTCCCACGCACTAACAACCTTAATGGATTGATTTTCCTGGATTAAACCCCTTCCACCAGCCTATACGGTGAGTGCCGCCTTTCTTTATTCTCTTTTTTGAATCTTTACATAAACATGTTCTTTTAGCCTCAAGTTTTTCATTTTCAAAAGGCAACAGGATAAAATGGACCCCAAAATGTGTTGGTCATATTCTCCTGAGTTTGCTCATTCCCCATATGTGGCGGAAAACCATTGTTTGGGCACATGGTAGGACTCAGAAGGAAAGGAGCTGTCATTTAACTTTTTGGATGGCAAAATAGCAGGAATCGTTAGCTGATACCATGTCGCATTCGGAGAGACCCTGGTGTGCCAAAATGGTGGAAATCCCCTAAAAGTGACCACACTATAGGAACTAGATCCCCCCCAAGGAATGTGCAGTGAGCACTTGGAACCCTCTTGGTGCTTGAACTGTGAAAATGAAACAAAAAACTTTTTTTTTTTTTTTTTTTAGGGCTGTGGTGTCAGAGTTAGTATCCATTTTGGTGGAGGCAAAATCGGCATAAAAAGAACCAACTCGGACTCCTAAAATATATAATAAACTGGGTACAGTAGTTGAATACAGTATTAGCTGATTATTATTTATTATTATGTTCTTGACATTATCAAAATAGCTTGATTACTGTATCATAATAATGATTATGTTGATGATGGTGCCTGATGCTTGACATTGTACAACAATAAAGTTATCACTTAAGCATGAGCCATGTATGAAGGAGTCGATGTCATGGAGTCAGTCAGGGAAACTGAGGAGTCAGAGTCGGTGGTTTGGCTTACAGACTCCTCAGTCCTGTTTTTTTTCCCACAAAAATGTTTTTAGCCTCAATTTTTACATTTTTACAGGGGCAACCGGATAAAATAGATCCCAAAATTTGTTGGACAATTTCTCCATGGAGTCCAAAGCTTCAGCGGTCAACTCTTCCATTCTGAAGATTTCCATAATTTCTCTATACCACTCTAACATGGTTGGAACTTGAGAAGACTTCCAGAATCTTGGAATGACTGAAAGGGCCGCTGACAGACAAAAGCGAAGAATATCCTTTTTGTGAAACCCAATTGAGGGAAGATAAATAGCAATGCCACCCGCCTACCTGTGATCAAAGAGTAGTTACCAAACACCCGTGACCAAAAGTTGTGGAACACAGGGCAACTCCACCAAACATGGAGCATGGTGCTTTTAGCAGCACCGCACCCCTAACACATCTCAGAAACCGAAGGGAAAATAGCGTGCCATTTAAAATGTTCATCTGAATGGATATGTTGTTTCCCTTTTGCTCCTCGTCATTATGGTTATAGAGCAGCTATCCATCAAGGCAATCATTCCATGGATGATCAAAGTGACACGGCTTATTTACTCCATAGTAGGACCTGTAGAAGAAAATAGATTGTGAGCTCATCCTTATCAAACCTGATTGGCTTTTAAACCTGTGGCGCCAGTCCTTTATAGACTTATCTTCAGAAAAGTAGAGGAAGACCGCACATCCACCCCTTTAATTTATAGGTTTATTTTTCTGTGAACCACTTAAAAAAAATAAAAATAAAATACAAATGATGTGATTGCAGTTCTACTGAATAGTTTCTGGCATCTCTGCTTACTTAACACTAGTATCTGCCATAATTATCACAGAAAATAAGGACACAGACACGCCAGAGACACATCAATGAAAACTGTGAACTCCTAAGGTGGACTTTAATCTTTTCTAATTTTGTATGGATCACAAAGAATTAGTGTTTGGAAAGCACCACCAGTGTTTTGTTTTTTTTATTTCACCACTAGAGTGGTGCGTTAAATCCAAGTCCCCCCCATCTTATACTCACCATATGGTGTCTTCATCCATTTCCATCAGTGCTGCGGTTGGGCTCATGTGATTTGTGACCTGCCGACAGCTCTAGTATTTTATGGAGCGCATTGGAGGTCACAAATCAATGTAACGCTATGGGTACCTTTACACGCAGGCAACTTTTCTAGGAATTTCACTGGCAACTTACTGGTTGCAGTGAAACCATGGACACATTGTTCCATTTGTACACAGCAACAAGATAGAACAATGTTCCATGTTTCACTGCAACCAGTAAGTTGCCAGTGAAATTCCTAGAAAAGTTGCTGCATGTAAAGGTGCCCTATGGGAACTAGTTCTGGCTCTCAGAGATGCATTGAGACCTTGTGCCGGAACTTCTGACTTTTAGCCAGCCAGAAGTTACATGCCAAGATGGCGCCTGGGACTGTAACGGCATCGTTAAAAGGTGAGGGAAGGTATTATACATTTATTGTATGACTCCAGCGCTGAATAACTAAACAAACTGCTAGAGTGGTACTTTGGAAAAGTAGAGGAAGAAGGAACATCCCCACCTTTTTATAATATATGGTGGGTTTTGAAACACAAGATACACTTGCCAATAGTCATGGCAGGGTCTATGCTATTATACAACTCAGTACAGTGTGGGAAAGCTTTTGGTAGAATAACTAGAACTATAAATATACATATTTAAATATGTACAGTCAAAGGAAGTGGGATATCAGCAAATGTAGATGATATTGGTATCTCACATATATCACAACTTTGCAGTTGAGATCCATATCTTTAGTTGATGAGAAAAAAACAAAACAGGAAACAACAGTTAATCCTATAAATCAGTATGGCCTAAGGCCAAGGAAAATAATCTGATTTAGGCTCGGCTCACATGATGCGAACATAGTACAGATTTCAAACATAGTACAGAAATCAAATGTAAATGCAGCAGCATTTATAGCATTAGTAAAGGGTGCTTTAACAATCTCATCCATACATTGATTATTTTGGGCCAAGCATAAATTGGCTTTTTCTTCCTCCCAATTTGCATGTCAAGTTCTGTTGGGGAGACTTTTTTTTTTTTTTTAGAATATTTTACACATTCATTTCAGTAGCTCCTCCTACATCTTCAGTTTGATGATCCACTAGGCCTTCCATGGTTTTGTTTTTTGTCGTAAGCTGACAAAAATGTACATGATTAACTGCAGGAAAAACATGCGTTTTAGTATTTTCCTCTCAAAGAGCCATTTTTTTTCAATTTTTCTATCCACATAGATATGAGGCATTTTTTTTTTTGCAGGATGAGTTATACTTTCGAGTGGCACCATTCATTTTATCACATGTACAGTGAAGCAGAAACAAATTCAAAGTCTAGTGAAAGTGCAAAAACAAGCACAATTCCACAGTTGTGCTTTTACGTGGTCAAAATTGTTGGTACCCATCGTTTAATGAAAGAAAAACCCACAATGATCAATAAATAACTTGAATCTGACAAAAGTAATAATGAATAACAAATCTATAAAAATGAACAAATGAAAGTCAGACATTGCTTTTTAACCCTGCTGCCACAGAAGTTTTAAAGAGAATTCTCATGAAATAGCCCTGGACAGAATTAATGGTACCCTAAAGGTACCGTTACACACAGAGATATCTGTGCAGACATTGCTTGTGTGGCGCCCCTGCGGCTAGGCGCCACAGAGTGGTATTACACTTATTATCTATATGTAATATTATTGTAAGTTGCTAGTTTGGGATTTAAATCTTATGGAGTCTATTTTTACACTCACTTAGGACCACACCACCTAGAGTAGGGGGAAACAGTACTTGGTAGATCCCAGATAGGTGGGGGCAGAGCTTAGGATAGAGGAAGATGACAGTTGACTGTTTACCTCAGACGGTGCTGGAAGGCAGACAGAGTGGTCAGGCCTGGCAGCCCAGCTGAGTGGAGGGTACCCCATCTTTAAGTGGGGACCCCGGACAGAAGGCAACGGGCCAGGATGGTAGGAGCCGGCTCGTAACGTTGAGTGAGCACGGCGACACGGACAGCTGAGGCAGCCAGGAGTTCAACCCTGACTGCAAAGCACGACAAGCTGCGGGCCCAATAGACACAGGTTGCCGTATGCACCACAAGGTACCTCACCCCTCAGGACCATAACAGATCCATAACCGGTGGGATAACAGCCCGATTACTGATGTCAGGAGGAGATTCAGCTCCTCTTAAATCCGGGAAAGGATAACCGTGCCTTACTGATGGAGATCAGGGGACTGGGGGAGAGCTCTGCAAGGGTGGGAAAGATTGAGAGAAGAAAGAAAGAAGTAATCCTTGAAAGACAAAGAGAGGACATCTAGAGACTCCATAAGGGAAACTCTGAGCTAGCAACATTCACCCTGTAAACCAAACTGTACCGTCTCTTGTTATGCCATCAGCCGATACCAAGAAAGCAGAGTTAATCTTGAACTGGTTTCTGTTAATCTTCCCGCCGCAGCCAGGAGGGCTCAACATCATCAGCAGCATCAGCAGAGGGGTAAGAACTGCAGCACCACCATTACCATCACTGTCCTCCCTCCCCGTCTCACCACAATAGCTGCCCTGAGTAAAGCTCCACCTGTGGGAGCTGTACCACACTTAGCTGCCTCAACCATCACCTCAGCGGCCGGCTGGCAGCGCCGGTACCATCTTACCGAACACTACAGGTGGCGTCATGATCCCCTGTAAATAACCCCTTTAACCCCCACCATTAACATCAACATCTATTCTAATTGATCACCAGGGCACGGCACCGGGGTCCCGACCATCCGTGACTCCCCACACAGTACCCCCAGGTGTCCGAGTACCCCATCCCTTAGCTCTGGTTGTATCACTTCCAACTCATGGTTGCAGTGAAATCATGGACACATTGTTTCATTTTGTTGCTGTGTACAAATGGAACAATGTGTCCATGAATTCACTGGTCCAGTGAGTTGTAAGAAATGTCTGCACAGACATCTCTGTCTGTAACGGTACCTTTAACTTTATATTTTGTTGCACAACCTTTTTAGGCAATCACTGCAATCAAACAATTCCTGTAACTGCCAGAGACTTCTGCACCTCTCCTCTCGACAGGTATCTTGGCCCACACTCCTCAGCAAACTGCTCCAGTCTCTCATGTTTGAAGGTTACCTTTTCCGGACGACATGTTTCAGCTCTTTCCAAAGATGTTCAATAGATTTAGGTCAGGGCTTATAGAAGGCCACTTCAGAATAGTCCAATATTTTCCTCTTAGCCATTCTTGGGCGTTTTTAGCTGTGTGTTTTGGGTTATTAGCCTGTTTCAATACCCATGACCTGCAACTGAGACCAAGCTTTCTGACACTGGGCAGCACATTTCTCTATAGAATCCCCTGATAGTCTTGAGAGGTCATTGTACCCTGCACAGATTCAAGACACCCTGTGCCAGATTCAGCAAAGCAGCCCCAGAACATAACAGAACCTCCTCCATGTTTCACATTAGGGACAGTGTTCTTTTCTTGATATAACTTAATTTTTCCATCTCTTAACATAAAGCTGATGTGCCTTGCCCCAAAAGTTCCATTTTTGTCTCATCAGTCCATAGGACATTCTCCCAGAAGCTTTGTCGCTTCGTCAACATGTAGATCAACAAATCCCAGTCTGGCTTTTTTTTATAATTTATATTTTCAACAATGGTGTCCTCCTGTGTAACATTTTATATGATTCAGTTGGAAGGGTTGTGTGGGGACTTTTTTTTTAACCGAGCCAACATTTTTACTGATATCATTTAGCTGTATATACAATATTTTGATTGCCTCTTAAATTTTTTTTTGCAGTGCTGCATCATCCAATAATGTAATTCTGACCATTCAAGCTTCTCTTTTTGTATTATGTAGTTTTATATTTTAATAGATTGGATGTAGCGATACCACAAGTGTATTTTTTTAAATGGGGAAAAGGGGGTTTTACTTTTTACTGCACTTTGTAATTATAGAGGATTTGAACCTTCAATCATCCAATCGTTCATTCTACACAGGAATGCTACAGTACTGCTGAGGATAGCGAAAATCAGTCTTCTATGAATACAAGCTACAGGACTGGCATTCACGCAAGTACGGTCAAGACAAGTACAGAGTTCTGCAGCAGACCTCTGGTCGTAATGGTAACACATTAGCACTCTGTGATCACGTCAAAGGCATTCCGATGGGCGCATAGAATGACACGCCCCCATGAACACAGTAAGGGCCACGTCACACGCATCAATTTACTGAACGATATCGTTTAAGCGACCTACTTTTTTGATCGCTTAAGCGATATCGTTTGTGTGTCACTGCGTGTAATCAAAAGATTTTTCTTTGAAAAATCATTTGATTGTTCACAAATCTGCAATCAAACATGTTCACAAATCTATCGGTGGTCGGCCGGTGGACAAGCAGCATCGCTGCGTGTGACACCGGCAGAGCAAAGATGAACAAGCTCTCAGCACCTCACAGCCTATGCTGGGAGCTCGTATCCATGGTAAACATCGGATTACTAAGCGCCGCGCGATGCGTAGTAACCCGATGTTTACCATGGTTACCAGCGTTCTCGCTAGTCCACATCGTTGATGAGTCTGCCTGTGTGACAGCTCACCAACGATGTGAACGATATTGTTAGCGATCGCACGTGCACGTGATCGCTAATAATATCGTTCAGTAAATTGAACCGTGTGACATGGCCCTAAATGTTGCTGTCAGAGATTGGCAGCAGCATTGAACAGATTATCATCTACAGGCAGAACTCTGTTCCACCCTCGGCTGTTAGAGGCAGATGATAGCTGGATAGCAGAGCTATCACCTGCTGACAACGATGCGAGTATGCATCAAAGTCAGTGAGCTGGCATAAGACATAACTGTACATCCAGTCGATAAGTGAGTAAGATGCAGAATCGCTGTGGAATTTGGTTTAGAAATCCATGCTCATAATCTGAATTAAATATCTAAACATGCGTCTTATGAATCGAGCCTAAAAGGTGATTAAAAGTCTTTGGTCATAAAAGAGCAGAAAAACCCAATCACACCAATTAATACATATCAAAGCCTTTTCTTCAGTATGAATTTACAAAATGCAAAATAAGACCAAATTCAGACATTTGTGAAACACAATCTATTCACAGACCATGATTTCCAGACTGACAGCTAGTCAACTGACCCAAACACATTGCTTTTTGCTGCTGCAAAACCTTCTCACTTGGTTGTAAAAATGCTGCTCCCAAGTAGGAGGCATTGCTGCATTTTTGGTGTGTCGTTTGTCTACAGTACGTTTAAATAAAGTTAGTTTCATTCACTGCAAAAGCAGCAAAAACAGTTGCACTTTCTCATTGCTTTCAATAGTGAAATATAGCTACAAAAACACAAAGAATTGACATGGCGCTTCTTTCAAAAATGCAGTTTTCCTTTTGTCAGGGAAAAAAAAAGGTGTTTGCATAAGATTTCTGAAATATCATAGCTTTTGCTGGTACTTTAAAAAACAACTTTAAATTTCTAGAAGACTCATGAAAGCATGCTGCTAAAAAAATGCAGCAAAAAAAAAAAGCAACGTGTGAACATAGCCTTATAGGCTAAGCCCTTGAGTCTCATTTGATGACAGTAGTAAAAATAAATACCAGTGTGCTACACTAACTGTTTGCACCTAGAACGGCAAACCATCATAATTCATATTAAATGCAGGTAGTATTCAGGTTGCTAAAGGGTGGAGACACACTGGCTTATGAATCGTGTGAGTGCAATGAGAGAAAAACTCGCATTGCACTCAGACCAGTATCACTAAATGTTACTGGTCATATTAGTGTGTTTTCAATGCACTGAATTCGCATTGCAATGTTTGCTTTTTACTGTCGGCTGTTGTCACAGCAGCGGTGTTTGAATTTGCCAGGTTGCCGGCACAGCAACCAATCGGCTTTCACCGCTGCTGTCACAACAGCAGTGTTTTAAAGTCAGTGTTTTCCATGGTGCTGAAGTGTGGCGGTGTTTAAATGTCTGTGCTTTCCATGGTGCTGAAGTTTTATCGGCTGAGAACTCCACACACAATCATACAGAAATTTTCATGCAGGACAATGCTCCCTGTCACACAGCAAAACAGGTAAAGCAGTCCCTTGAAGAAAAAAAAACATTGAAACAATGAAATGGCCAGCCCAGAGTCCTGATCTAAACCCAATAGAAAACCTCTGGAAAATCCTTGTAAAATAAAGGATTTCAGTTGATAAACTGGTTATTTTGGAAAACACTGTTCTAGTGGCATGGTGTACCCCTTACTCAAAATCCTTCAAATGTTGATCAATGTAGATTACATTCTGTCTGTTCCCTAATTTTGATCACCAGTGAATATAGCTTCCCACAGGCTCTAAAAGCAGCATTTGGGAGTCATACAGTGACACCTAACAATAATGCAGCAGTTACCCATTGGTAATAAAATACCAAACAGCACTGATTCAGTGAAAACAAGTCATGTTTAGACTCTAAATGCTGCCGTAAGGGTTGTGTAAAGCTGGGGTTCCACAAATGAGAAGTTCACACCAGATGCTGGTAATGGTCAGTCTTTGTAAATCTGATAGAAAAAAGTTAGCTTCAGATATTTAAATTAAAAAAGGGCAGCCACTCACAGTAGGTACTATGGGGGAGGGTGGGGAATACTTTGGTTTTATTCGAGTAACAAAGGTCAGTTTCTCTACTAGATGAATCGCCATGTGTTATGCCTAATGTAGAGACTAGAGGAGCAGTTAAATGGAAAATATTAATTTACAGGATCTTGAACCAGGCACAACATTTTTTTTTTTTGTTTTAAGCTTTTTTTTTTTAATTTAAGGGGAAAAAAAGACAATCACAATTTATCTAAAATGTATATATTAATAGACCTCTTGCAATTTTCCCTATTGGCTACTTGGGCTATTGTAATCCAGGGATAACAATTTTCTATATGTGCAAAACAAGTTTGTTTTTGATGCTGCAACTGGATTTACTGACATTTAATGAGGTGTTAATAAGGAGTACTGAATTTTAATTCACAATTACTAATGTAGAGGTTAGGCCCTCTTTCTCCATGACTGTAGACTCAGACTTCGGTTTTCCTTTTCCCAAGTCTCATCATCATCAGAGGCAGGATTAGGGTATGTGCAGAGAGGATGTTTCTCTTCCACCTGCAGCTAAAACAGGGGTATTTGCCACTTTCAAAAACCAATGTGTGGGGACAGCAGTACTCAAACACATTGGTGTTGCTGAAAAGCCCAAACGCAGAATCAGATTAGCATACATTTGCATAATGCCTTATATCTGAGTAAGAAATAATGGCTGGCACTAAGAAAAGGCACAAAAAACCGGTGGGGAATAAAAAAAGAGCGGAGGTTTATTTTTAATTTTAAGTATGGCCTCATGGATAAGGCTATTAGCAGTGGCGTACCGATCGCAATCTCAGCAGTCGCGGCTGAGACCAGGCCTGGACCTGTAAGGGGCCCACGCCTCCAGCCGCCCCCGTGACCGCAGCCTCCTGCTTCACCTGGATGTGCGTCCACGAGGACACACATCCATGTGACAGCGCGACCGCACAGGCTCCGACACTCCGTGTGTCAGGGGGAGGGAAGCCTCCTGCTTCCTGCTGCTGCTCCTGCCCCTCCTCTCCTCTGATCTGTCGGCTTCCTGCCCTGCGCTCCACTGGGGAGCGCATACAGCAGGCGGCACCTCCTCCTCCATGAGCATGTGACACAGCAGGTGAGAGGGGGGCCTGGGACACAGTAGGTGAGAGGGGGGCCTGGGACACAGCAGGTGAGAGGGGGGCCTGGGACACAGCAGTGAGAGGGGGGCCTGGGACACAGCAGGTGAGAGGGGGGCCTGGGACACAGCAGGTGAGAGGGGGGCCTGGGACACAGCAGGTGAGAGGGGGACCTGGGACACAGCAGGTGAGAGGGGGGCCTGGGACACAGCAGGTGAGAGGGGGGCCTGGGACACAGCAGGTGAGAGGGGGACCTGGGACACAGCAGGTGAGAGGGGGGCCTGGGACACAGCAGGTGAGAGGGGGGCCTGAGACACAGCAGGTGAGAGGGGGGCCTGGGACACAGCAGGTGAGAGGGGGGCCTGGGACACAGCAGGTGAGAGGGGGGCCTGGGACACAGCAGGTGAGAGGGGGGCCTGGGACACAGCAGGTGAGAGGGGGCCTGGGACACAGCAGGTGAGAGGGGGGCCTGGGACACAGAAGGTGAGAGGGGGGCCTGGGACACAGCAGGTGAGAGGGGGGCCTGGGACACAGCAGGTGAGAGGGGGGCCTGGGACACAGCAGGTGAGAGGGGGGCCTGGGACACAGCAGGTGAGAGGGGGGCCTGGGACACAGCAGGTGAGAGGGGGCCTGGGACACAGCAGGTGAGAGGGGGCCTGGGACACAGCAGGTGAGAGGGGGCCTGGGACACAGCAGGTGAAAAGAGGGCATATACAGTTAGGGCCAGAAATATTTGGACAGTGACACAATTTTCGCGAGTTGGGCTCTGCATGCCACCACATTGGATTTGAAATGAAACCTCTACAACAGAATTCAAGTGCAGATTGTAACGTTTAATTTGAAGGGTTGAACAAAAATATCTGATAGAAAATGTAGGAATTGTACACATTTCTTTACAAACACTCCACATTTTAGGAGGTCAAAAGTAATTGGACAAATAAACATAACCCAAACAAAATATTTTTATTTTCAATATTTTGTTGCGAATCCTTTGGAGGCAATCACTGCCTTAAGTCTGGAACCCATGGACATCACCAAACGCTGGGTTTCCTCCTTCTTAATGCTTTGCCAGGCCTTTACAGCCGCAGCCTTCAGGTCTTGCTTGTTTGTGGGTCTTTCCGTCTTAAGTCTGGATTTGAGCAAGTGAAATGCATGCTCAATTGGGCTAAGATCTGGTGATTGACTTGGCCATTGCAGAATGTTCCACTTTTTTGCACTCATGAACTCCTGGGTAGCTTTGGCTGTATGCTTGGGGTCATTGTCCATCTGTACTATGAAGCGCCGTCCAATCAACTTTGCAGCATTTGGCTGAATCTGGGCTGAAAGTATATCCCGGTACACTTCAGAATTCATCCGGCTACTCTTGTCTGCTGTTATGTCATCAATAAACACAAGTGACCCAGTGCCATTGAAAGCCATGCATGCCCATGCCATCACGTTGCCTCCACCATGTTTTACAGAGGATGTGGTGTGCCTTGGATCATGTGCTGTTCCCTTTCTTCTCCAAACTTTTTTCTTCCCATCATTCTGGTACAGGTTGATCTTTGTCTCATCTGTCCATAGAATACTTTTCCAGAACTGAGCTGGCTTCTTGAGGTGTTTTTCAACAAATTTAACTCTGGCCTGTCTATTTTTGGAATTGATGAATGGTTTGCATCTAGATGTGAACCCTTTGTATTTACTGTCATGGAGTCTTCTCTTTACTGTTTACTTAGAGACAGATACACCTACTTCACCGAGAGTGTTCTGGACTTCAGTTGATGTTGTGAACGGGTTCTTCTTCACCAAATAAAGTATGCGGCGATCATCCACCACTGTTGTCATCCGTGGACGCCCAGGCCTTTTAGAGTTCCCAAGCTCACCAGTCAATTCCTTTTTTCTCAGAATGTACCCAACTGTTGATTTTGCTACTCCAAGCATGTCTGCTATCTCTCTGATGGATCTTTTCTTTTTTTTCAGCCTCAGGATGTTCTGCTTCACCTCAATTGAGAGTTCCTTTGACCGCATGTTGTCTGGTCACAGCAACAGCTTCCAAATGCAAAACCACACACCTGGAATCCACCCCTGACCTTTTAACTACTTCATTGATTACAGGTTAACGAGGGAGACGCCTTCAGAGTTAATTGCAGCCCTTAGAGTCCATTGTCCAATTACTTTTGGTCCCTTGAAAAAGAGGAGGCTATGCATTACAGAGCTATGATTCCTAAACCCTTTCTCTGATTTGGATGTGGAAACTCTCATTGCAGCTGGGAGTGTGCACTTTCAGCCCATATTATATATATAATTGTATTTCTGAACATGTTTTTGTAAACAGCTAAAATAACAAAACTTGTGTCACTGTCCAAATATTTCTGGCCCTAACTATGTTTCATATATAAGGCTGCATATATAATACTGCACTATACGGAGAGGCTATGAGGCTGTATTATACTATATGGAGAGGCTATGATGCTGTATTATACCATATGGCGAGGATATGAGGCTGTATTATGCTATATGGAGAGGCTATTAGACTGTATTATGCTATATGGAGGGATGTGAGGCTGCATTATATTATAAGGAGGATAATGGGGGTTTATTATAATAATTGACTGACTATGGGGGCTAACTTATGAATGGAGGACTATGGGATGCATTATAATACATTGAAGACTATGGGGGTACATTGTAATAAATGGAGAAATATGGGAATGCATTAGAATACTTTGACGACTATGGTGTCGGGAAGGAAGGACCATATAAACCAGGACGGGGGACATATATATCCAGGATAAGGGCCATATTCCAGGAGGAAGACCATATATAACATGATGAGGGACATTACTGAATAATGAAGGGGGAGAGGGGTCAATTTGGGAGTCTTTAGAGGATTTAAAACGTTACATGAGGCCCATTCATCTGACCAACGTGTGCATGGAGGGGGGGGGGGGGGGGCGGGGGCGAGGAGGGGAAGGGGGGCCAGGTCTAAATTTCGCACTGGGGCCCGCCAGACTCTGGTTACGCCACTGGCTATTAGAACTGCTATTAGAAGGAATTGGTATCTGATAGAGAGTGACAGACCTTTGCGTGAGATAGCCCTATGCAAACCCCTTATTACACATAGAAGATGCAGGAACATAGGGGATATGGTGATTCGTAGAAGGATGGTACCTGAAAAAACGTGGCTAGAAAAACAGTGCCCAGTAGGTAATTATAAGTGTGGAGACTGTCATTTTTGCTCACAGCATTTGGTAGATAATCCAGTTAGGAATGGTTATATTTTAAGTAAGGTCAATAGTTTAATTTCATGTAAAACAAAATACGTAGTATATGCCGTAAGGTGTTACTGTGGGAGATACTATATTGGAAAAACTATTAGATGTTTGTTTATACAGTTCAGAGAGCATGTAAAATCAATAGCAGTGGTGTAACAAGATATGCCGGCGCCGGGGGCAAAGATCTGTATTGGCGCCCCCCCCCCCCAAAGTAGGCAAAGTAGGTGAGAACCGGAGAGAGGAAGGGGGGGGGGGGGGGGGAAGTGCACTCAGATTCCCGCCCGCACCCGCCCCCCCTATTGCAGCCCTGGTTGAGGATCGGGGGGAGGGGGGTCGGGGGTGCCCCGTGGCAAAAGGTCCAGCTGCACCCCCGAGGACAGGGGCTCTGTACATGGCAAGGGATGAGACACAGGTGGGACAGGGTGTCTGTACACAGTGAGGGGTGGGACAGTCCACAGGCAGGGTCTAGGTACAGGACGCCAGTGGAGCCGCAGAAGCTTAGGATATAGGATAGTGGCGGCCCAGTGTGCGCGCTCCTGCGACCTCTGTGCACCCACCTCCGTAGGACGCGCTTTTTCCTCCCATCTGCCGGGATGCCTGCTCTCCTCTCGGCCATACATGGTGCAGTATCCTGTGAGGTTCAGCCTTACACAGTGAGGATGCCGCATTGCTCCGGGTCACGGAGCCAGAGCTGGGGGTGAGCGTCTGTGTGGCGGAATAGACGCAGCTGAGGCCAGAGCAGAGCGGGGCTCTGCATTACATGGAGGGAGGAGAGCCCCGGGGCGGAGGAGGCGGAGCCCATCACTGAGCCGCCATGCATCTGCACCAGGTGCTCACCGTCGCCATCAACACCGGGGACAACTGCTTCTCCGTGGGCAGTGTCAGTGACATCCGGGGGGGGGGGGGGGGTGTCAGATTTCATCCCTCCCCCTATTGCAGCCCTGGTTGAGGAGCGGGAGGGGGGGGGGGGGTTTAGTGGGGCCTGAATGACAAAAATGACCTCTCTGTATTTCTGTAACCTTCGTTTTAATGGTAGTAGCTGTATGAGCACTTGTATATTATATGATGTTTGTTTCTTCTTTTTTCTTTCTGTAGGTATTTCAGTGTTAACACTAATCACTGAATAGCTTATGTCTAACAACTGGAATGAGATTACATATTTTGAAAGCACCTGTCCTTGTCCATAAGACTACAATCTCGATTGCTCTTTTGTATCAGCCTCCAGTAGAGGATAAGCCTAGCAAGACAGACAGTAACTAGTGTTAGGACCAAGTTAAGAGATACGCCTCAACGTTGGCAACTAGGTGGATTATTGATTTGGCCATTTCCATAATGCGAAGTATCTAATTTTTTCTTTATTTAAATTTATGTCTGTCGAGTGCCGCTTACTGTATTTAAAATGGAATACGTTTTTAAATGGCACCTTCACTGGCAAGATTGAGTGCCGCATATTTACTTGTGTATTATGATGACATGGGTTCACTACCCTTTATGATGGGCTAATGCTCTCTCTGGTATCAGTCTCTAACACGCCTAAGGGGTTAACTTCTTTTCCCAAGGCATAGATTACATATATTTAAAGCACCTGTCCTTGTCCATAAGACTACGATTTCTATTACTCTCTTGTATCTGCCGCCAGTAGTAGAAAAGCCCAGCAAGACATAGGCAGTAACTAGTGTTAGAACCCAGTTAAGAGATACGTCTCAACGTTAGCAACTTGGTGGATTATTAATTTGGCCATTTCCATAATGATAAGTATCTCCTACTGACATCAAGCTGAAACTGGTTCGGCTTGTGCCAGCCAGGGGGTGTATACTGTAGTGAAGGAGTTATTTTTTTTTTTTTTTTCAGATTCCACTTGGTGTCAGCCTCCTAGTGACTACAGCGTAACATCCATGGTCATGTGTCCCCCAACGATTGAGAAAAATATATAGTGAAGATAAAGATGGGTTTTTAGGCTATGTGCTCAACTAGCAGATTATTTCGGTCCAAATCTGCATTTCCTGGCAGAAAAAAACACTACAAAAAACGCTGTGTTTTTAGGTGGGTTTTTTCTACATGTGTTTCTACTGTATAGTCTTATGAGAAAAACGCACAAAGAATGAGCATGTAGCTTTTTTTTCTCTACACCAAAATCTGCAAGGAAAAGAAAGGAGATTTTTGTGTGTACTCACCATAAAATCCTTTTCTCCAAGCCTCTAATTAAGGGACACAGGACCATTGGTGTTATGCTGCAGTTCACCAGGAGGCTGACACTAAGTAGAATCTGAAAAAAACAGTAACTCCTCCCCTACAGTATACACCCCCTGGCTGGCACAAGTCGAACCAGTTTAGTGACCAAAGCAGTACGAGAAATAAAATATAGGCCTCTAAAAAGGCAACCATAAAAAACTCAAAGAACCATAAAGAAGACTATACGGCCCGGAATGGGCAACAGGGAGGGTGCAGTGTTCCACAATTAGAGGCTTAGAGAAAAGGATTTTACGGAGAGTACACACAAAAATATCATTTTCTCAACCGCCTCATTGGGGACACAGGACCATGGGACATCCCAAAGCAGTCCCTGGGTGCGTAGAAAGAAGTGACACAGAACAACTCGGTCTCTTGCAAGACATGCATATTATAAATGAGCTGCCGCCGCCTGTAAGTGCGCCTACCCAACACACGCATCTGCTGATGACTGGGTATGGACATTGTAGAGCTTTGCAAATGTGTGCAGGCTGCACCAGGGGGTGCTTGCACACCTACTCGGCAGATGTCTGGTGTTAGATGGCCCAGGATGCCCCTACCACGCGAGTCGAGTGGGCTCTTAAGACAACTGGAATGGGCATGTTCCGCAATTGGTATGCTTCTCGAATAGTTGACCTGATCCATCTGGCCAATGTGGCCTTGGATGCTGCCAGGCCCTTCCTGTGAACCTCCGGGAGAATGAATAGGGAATCAGACTTCTGGAAGTGCGCAGTTCTAGAGATGTAGTACCAAAGGGCTCTAACCAGATCCAGCCTGTGCAGAGCCTTCTCAACACTGTGTACCGGCGCCAGGCAAAATAAAGGGAGAGAAATGTCCTCGTTCAAATGGAAGGAGAAAACCAACTTCGGAAGGAACGACGGCACCGGCCGGAGCACAATCTTATCCTGATGGAAACCAGGAAAGGCGCTCTGCAGGAAAGCGCTGCCAGCTTAGAGACACGACGGATAGAGGTTATCGAAGTGCGGTAGTAGATGTGAACAAAGGCTGGCTTCCTTGCTCTGATCATTGTTTTCATCACGTCTGAGGAGAAATCGGCCTGGGTTAAAACCCAGGTCTCAACAGCCACTCCGTCAAATTCAGGGCCGTCAAATGTTGGTGGCATGTTGAACCGAGTAGATACGGACGGTCTGGAAGGCACTAGAGCGTGTCTGCGACGATCCGTACCAGGTTGGTATACCGGGTGCGCCTGGGCCAATCTGGTGCCACTAGAAAGATGGGGACGCCCTCCGTCTTGATTTTTCTCACCACCCTGGGAATGAGAGGCAGAAAGGGAAAGATGTAAGGGAGGCGAAACGGAGTCCAAGACTGGACGAGTGCATCCGCTCCTACTGACTGTGGGTCGTAAGACCGAGCCATGAAAATGGGCATTCAGTCGCGAAACCATGAGATCCACATCCGGAGTTCCCCCGTAATGACATATCTGTTGCAAAACCTCCGGATGTAGGGCCCACTCTCACTATGCAATGCCCTGACGGCTAAGGAAATCCGCCGCCCAGTTGTCGACGCCTGGAATGTGCACTGCTGAAAGCACTGACTGGGTTGATTCGGCCCAGTGAAGAATGGGTTCCACCTCACGCATCGCTTGACATATGCCACTGCTGTGGCATTATCCGACTGGACTTGAAAGTGGCGAACTGCCAGAAGACGATGAAAGGTTTGTAGCGCCAAAAATATGGCCCAAATCTCTAGGAGATTGATGGGCAGAGTGGATTCCCGTTGAGACCATCAGCCCTGTGCTGTATGGTGGCGGTAGACCACTCCCTCAACCTATCGCTGGCATCGGTAGTGAGCACTGCACAGTGAGCAGGGAGGAGGGACCTCCCTTGCAAGAGAGAAGCTGGTTGCAGTCACCAGTGAAGAGATTGCTTTATCCTGGAGGATAGCCGAAAGGTCCGGTCTAGGGTAAACATACTCCTGTCCCAGGCTGTTAAAAGGGCCATCTGCAGAGGCCTGAGGTGCAGCTGGGCGAAGGGTACTGCCTCCATCGCCGCAACCATCCTGCCTAGCATTAGAGAAAAGGGGATATTTGGGGCACAACTGAAAATATGGTAATGAAAGGGATCCACCCCAACATGCCGTGAGAAACAATGATTAGAGAAGAAAGTTGCTTGCAAACAAAAGGGTGATCACCAAATAATCAAATTTAGATGATTTTATTTAGCAAAAAAAAGCACATAGGTAGACAGACAAAATTTAAAAACAATTAAAAAGGCTTTTTGCAGAAAACATACAGAAGGATCCCCCTTAAGTAATAATGGAAAACATTTGCAGCACCTTTTGGGCAAAGTGATATCAACAATAAATATATATTGTGGGTTGGTAATACACCAAAACAATTTTTATGTACAGTATACTAGGCGCAAGATATAGCAAGGAAATAAATGGATATCACCACAGTAGGACAGGAGGGTTAATGAAAAACAAGGGGTGCAGTAGGACCCAGGAGAGCGGACCAATGTAGAAAGTTCACTTGTATGTGAAGTTGACTGGGGCTGCTGAGAACCAGGCTGGGTGAATAACTAGGCTGAGTTGTTAGGGGCTTTAAAGGGCTATAGGGAGCCATCTAAAAAAAATGGTTCATAGATACATAACAAAGTATCAACAGTCAAGATATATATCGGGTAATCAACCCAAACCTGTAACTAAAATTACTATAGAGTCACTCAAGTGGTACCAGGAGGATTCATATAATCCAATTGTATAAAGGCAGTGACCAGCCAAAACCTGTGGCCAAAGCCACTACAAAGTCAACTTAAGTGGTGTTAAAAGGAAACATTGTTAGATATGGCCACAAAATGCTCTAGAGCAGGGGTCTCAAACTCGGCTGGGTTGGTGGGCCGCACGTAGAAATTTTTTTTTTTATCGGGGGCCGCATTGCTTGTAGGACTAAGGGTACCGTCACACCAGGTGACATCGCCGGAGATATCGCAGGCGACACACGGGAGCGCGCACATTTTTGGCACCCGCCAGCGTCGTGTGTTTAGACGTGGCGATACCTTCGGTGATGCTTTGGCAATGTTTCAGGCAACGTCGCTGTTGGGGTGTCTAGAAACCCCAGCAGGGATCCTGTAACATGGGAGCCTATGGCTCCCATCGCCTGTAACATCGCTATTCGCGATGTTACACAAGGCGATGCTTACACATCACCTGATGAGAGTGGTTGCCTGGTTTCACAGCAGTGCTGTGAAACCAGGCAACCACTCTGAGCCGATTTTTCGATGCAAAATCGCCACTTTACACGGGGCGATGTCACCTGGTGTGACGGTACCCTGACATTTTTAGTAATACCAGATTTTTTGGTCAATGTAGTAATGTCCAAATCCTGATCCCCTTCTTGTAGTAATGTCCGCATCTTGGTCCCTTTCTTGTTGTAATGTCCCCATACTGGTCCCCATCCTGGTCGCCCTCTTGTACTAATATCCCCAACCTGATCCCCTTCTGTAGTAATGTCCCCATGTTGGTCCCTTTTTGTAATGATGACCCCCATACTGATCCCCTTTTGTAGTGATGTCACCATCCTGTCCCCCATGCTGGTCCCCTTCTGTAGTGATGTCCCCATCCTGGCCCCCATAGTGTAGTAATGTCCCCCATGCTGGACCCCTTTTTTAGTGATATCCCCAACCTGGTCTGCCTTCTTTTTACACACTCACACATATTCACTCACAATCACACCCATTCACACTCACACTCACTCATGTGGAACAAAAGGGGGGGAAAGCACAACCCATGAACTACCTGGTGGTCTAGTGGGGGTGTCAATAACAGATATGGGGGGTTCGCATCTCACCTTTGGAGGTTCTGCAACCCTGCACAACCTCGGTGTATCGCAGTGGATGGCTCCGGACTCCAGCGGTCGGGGTTTCCTCCACGAGCAGCTCCTTCTTCCAGTCAGGTGACTCGAGCAAGCCGATCACCTGCCCCTGTGACGTTCTCAGCTACGTCACCGCAGGCTCTTTGGATTCTGTTAGCGGTGACTTTGGCTCACAGCTGCTCCTGCTGCAACCCTAGGATGGGGATATGATATTTGTACAGAAGTGTGTGATTATAACAGAAGCGCTAGAGCACAGGAGGCACACGTTTAATAACCTTTAATATACCACAACGTGTTTCTACGGCGGTCCGCCGTCTTCATCAGGTAAATCCACGTGATGAAGAATGCGGACTGCCAAGGACTTTTGTTATAATCACACACTTCTGTACAAAATCGCGCACTCTGATACCCTCACGCATTCACACTCACAGGCACCCACAGGCACTCTGACACCCACAGGCACTCACAAACACAGGCGCTCACAGACACTCACAGGCGCTCACAGGCACTCACGCTCACAGGCACTCACGCTCACAGGCACTCACGCTCACAGGCACTCACGCTCACAGGCACTCACGCTCACAGGCACTCACGCTCACAGGCACTCACGCTCATTCACGCTCACTCACGCTCATTCACAGGCACTCACAAACACAGGCACGCACACACACAGGCACTCTCACAGGCACGCTCACAGGCACACAGGCACGCTCACAGGAACGCACACGCGCTCACAGGCACGCACTCGCGCTCACAGGCACGCACTCGCGCTCACAGGCACGCACTCGCGCTCACAGGCACGCACTCGCGCTCACAGGCACGCACTCGCGCTCACAGGCACGCACTCACGCTCACAGGCACGCACTCACGCTCACAGGCACTCACGCTCACTCACGCTCCCTCACGCTCACTCACAGGCACTCACGCTCACTCACAGGCACTCACGCTCACTCACAGGCACTCACGCTCACTCACAGGCACTCACGCTCACTCACAGGCACTCACGCTCACTCACAGGCACAGGCACTCACACTCACAGGCACTCACAGGCACAGGCACTCACACTCACTCACATTAGCACACACTTATTTCCCTAACCATGCTGGTCCAGTGCATGGGGACCCTGGGGCTTCCCTGTGCGGCCCCCAGCACTTTGGACAAAGAACCATGCTGGCGGCGGTCCAGTGCATGGGGCCGCCGCGGTCTCCGCGCTATAACATTACTTCCGGCCACTTCACTTTGCCGCTCGCTCTGCCAGTTCAATGCAAGCCACCGTCAGCCAATGAGAGGCCCGCAGGTGAAGTCAGCGGCCTCTCATTGGCTGAGGGCTTGTATTGAGCTGGCAGAGCGAGCGGCAGAGACAGTGAAGCGGCCGCAAGTAATGTTATAGCGGAGACCGCGGCGGCCCCATGCACTGGACCGCCGCCAGCATGGTTCTTTGTCCAAAGTGCTGGGGGCCGCACAGGGAAGCCCCAGGGCCACATGCGGGCCGCGAGTTTGAGACCCCTGCTCTAGAGGGACTGCACCCAATTTAGAAAGATAGAGATTACCTACTGGGGATGATCCAGATAGTATGGAAGGGAAGCCCCCTCTAGTTACGGTACGCCTGACGCGTATCGTTGCAGATGTAACTTCTTCAGGGGAGGCAAAGTCCTGCCTAGGACTCTCATCCCAAAATGAAGGGACTGAGACACAGTGCGAAGAAGAGCTTGGACGGTGGCAAGTATTGTTGATGCGCTTGGGATATCGGGATGTGTAGATACGCATCTCGAATATCTATTGAGGCCAGGAATTCTCCCTCCTCTATTGATGAAATGATGGAGCAGAGGGACTCTGTGCAGAAATGGCGAAGACGAACAAACTTGTTCAGGCACTTTAAAGTCTAGGAATGGGACGCACAGACGTATGGGAACTATGAAAAGGTTTGAGTAGAACCCACTGAAATGCTGGCTTTCTGGAACGGGGATGATGACTTCCGCCTGCAGGAGGGAGTCGACGGCCTGGAAAAAGGCACAAGGTTTGATGGGGACCTTGGAAGAGAAAAATCAAGTGTGTGGTCAGGCCACAAACTATGTTGTAGCTGGAAGACACCAGTTCCCCGAAGCACCTGTCTTCTGTGATGGCAAGCCAGATGTGATAAAAACAGGAAAGTCAGCCGCCTACCAGGGTGGTGTCTTCCATGAATGAGGGCAAGTCAGGACGACGAGAGCCTATAGGATTTGGATCCCTTAGGTTTGGGCTGTCATGACCAAGATTGCGAGGTTGTGTTAGATCTTTGTGTGGACTGGGAGCCCCTGTGCCTTCGTGGGGAGTGGTTTGTAGTTTGCGACAGAGGGAAACCATCCAGCCAAACGAATTCCGAAAGGATTGAAAACGTGTCTGCTAAGATCGGACAAAGGGGCGTCCAGGCTTCTGTTGGGGAAGTGAAGTGCTCTTCCCTCTGGTGGCGTCAGCTATCAGCTGATCTAGCCATTCCTGAAGAGTCGGGGAGTCTAGCTAGGGATTTCTTCTAGCCAGAATCCGCTCTCCACTCTCAGAGCCAGAGCGCCCTGCGAATGGTATTGGCATTTGAGGCTGCCACAACTGTGCAATTAGCGAAGTCCAGGGATGCCTGAATAAGATATTCCCCGGCTACCGAGATCTGGGCCGCAAGGTCCGTCAACTTGGGGGAAAGGCTGCTATCCCTTACAGAGGAGTGTAATGTGTCCACACAGGACATAATTGGCTTAGTGACCCATACAGAGGCAAAGGAGGGTGACTGGGACGAACCTGTCGCCTCGAAAACAGAGTGAGCCAGCTGTTCAATTGGTCGGTCGGATCTTTAATAGAGGATCCATCAGGCAGGGAAAGCAAGGTTCTTGCGGCTAGATGGGAAACCGAGGGATCGACTTGTGGGGAAAGCATCCAGTCCTGGCCTAGAGCAGGAGAGAAAGGGTAGCGAGCTTCGATAGCCTTGCAGTTCCCAAACCCCTTACCTGGTTGGGTTCTATGTTTCTTCAAGAGCTCCTGGAACTCAGAATGATCCACAAAAAACTTGTGGGTGCTTTACCCGCTTGAAAGACACAGTATATTCTGGTTTCTCACGTTCAGGTTCATCGACCTAAAGCGTCTGGTTGACGGCAGTGATCAAATCCTCAACCATGGCCTGCGTGTCAGGAGAATCTAAGTCAAAGGATACCTCCGGCTCAGAATCCAAGTCTGGATCCTGGAATGACTGAGGTGAGGGTGAGCCTGGCTATAGCTCCCTGGTGGGAGAGGTGAGGGAACCCCGTGAGGATGCAGAAGTGCTCCCATGATGCCCTGTTTAAGCCACGGATTGCTGTCTATCTCGTGGTCTGCCCCTATGTGGTGTGCTCTCGCGTGTCGGAGAGTCATCCTGTGAGTCTGATTGGCCTGCGTTGTCAGTCATGGATGGCTCTGCAGGGCCTGGAGCAGGGTAGTAGAGAGCTTGTCCATGGATTGTGTTGGGAATAGAGCCCATTCCGGAGGGTTAGGGGCACAGGGAGATGCGGAGTCGGCGGAAGGCTCCTGGTACAGTATTAGGGGCACAAGTCTGAAAATGCGGGGCAACATGTCTGCTAGGCAGTTGAGACCAGCATGTAATGAAAAGCATAAGATTTGAAAGTTTTGTGGGCCTTCTTAGTGGTCTTTAAGCTGTGCATGGTTATGTTGCAGATTGTATGGCAATATGGGTTACACTGTGGGGCACAGGGGCTACTGAACCAGGGAGAGGGGGCAGAACAAATGAGCTGCAGCAGAGTAGAATCTGCTGAGCTCCTTATTCCAAACCTATGGTCTAGATTCCGGTGCAGCTGTGCCCAGTGATCTGGTATCCCCCCCCCCCGTCCTGGGAGAGGCTGGATGCCACAGTAACTGCTGGTATGCAGCGTTGCTGGTGCAGTTATGGAGGCTGCACATGTGGAGAGGAAATGGGGGGCTGCAGGTGTGCAATTAGAGCTCGCGTGCGAGAAGCGTCGACATACAGGCAGAACGCCCCGCCCCCCCGGGAAGTGGCCAGTAGGCGTTCCGCCACGAGTGAAGTCACCTGAAGGCAGGCTGGAGGGTGCGGGACTGCGTGAAGTAGGCTGAAGCCGGGGACTAGAGTAAATTGCGGCCCCAGGAATGAGAGCAGGTCAGTGTGGATGAAAGATCCATGCCCTGATGCCACTATACAGAGCGAGCCCCCCGCCAATGGCACACTCCCCCTGATGCAAGGGGTGTGTGAATTGCAGGCTGTGCTGAGGTTTATTAACCGGCATCTCCATCAGGGCTCTGGAGGAGGCAAGTCTGCAGGTGTTACCTGGTGCTGGCCCTGCGACCCATAGTCCCTGTGAGGGGAAGATGGGGAGGGCGTATGGTGGTTGTCGCCTACGACCTAGGGTCCCTGAGAGGAAGTCTGGGGAGGCCCGGGGATTCCAAATGTAGTAGCGGTCAACTACAACCCAGGTTGCCAACAGTGGGATCTGGGGAGGACCGTAGTATTCCTTTAGGCACCTGGGCTGGTATGAGAAGCGGGTGCAGAGGGGAGTACAGGGAGGTAAAACTCTGCGTGGCTCTCCAATGTGTGGTGATTGGAATGCAACGTAATGGTCGCCATGTGAGGCAAAAAAAAGTAAAAAATATTGTCCCTTGTCACAGAAGGGGTATGTGGAGATAACACTCTGTGTTCCCGTCCGTTGACACTAAGCTGAAACTAGTTCGGCTTGTGCCAGCCAGGCGGTGTATACTGCAGGGGATGAGTTAGTTTTTTTTTTCAGATTCTACTTCGTGTCAGCCTCCTGGTGAACTGTAGCATGAAACCCATGGTCCTGTGTGCCCCCAATGAGGCGATTGAGAAAAATTGAAGGTTGGCACAACACTTTAGAAAACTCAGGCTTTGCTGGGATGCGTTTTCACTTGAGGAATTGATTAAAAACCACAAGTAAAATGCATCAAAAATGCACCTAAACCGCTAGGTGTGCACATAGCTTAACTGTGGGTAATATTCTGATGTAGCTCTTTAATGTTAAGTTCAGGATGTTAAACTTTCACAGCATCCTGTGATCAAAATAGACAGTAGGTTATTCTAAAATGTTAATTTGGGGAGCTTGGAGACGACTCTTGAGATACATTGAGCAAGATTTGGGCAGCTGAGGGTATATACCAGGCATATCTATTGCTAAAGATGGCAAAAACAAACAAACAAAAAAAAAGTGATAAAGCAAGGCAAATGACCAGTGATCGAGTAGTCCAGAATTCCTTTTAGATTGTTTCCATTTACATTAGTATTTTCTCCAGTTTGTGGTTACTTCTGAATGCAGCATATTGTCTTCCATTCCACAGATGGGCAGTCAAACAATGTAAATATAATACAGTGTATAAAAAGATCTTTTGCATAATTTCCTATCATACAAAGCATTTTTGGCATTGAAGCCCCCTTTCCAAGTATTAGGCTATGTTCACACTGCGTTTTTGATCCTTTTTTTATCCATTTTTGCAGTGAAAATGCAGTGATCACATCACTCAGATGGAATCCCAGCAAAGTCAATGGGTTTTCAAGTTTTGCTGTTCAGTCTGTGCTTTCATGACATGGTGTGTTTTTTTTCCCTTGAAAAATGATCCGTTTAAAGAATGAGTATGTCAGTTATGGCTGCGCTTTTCCCATTGAAACCATTCTGTATGGGCTAAAAAACACACCAGAAAAAGAGCAGCCAAAATGAATATTTTAAAACTGATCATTTTTTTGAAAAGCTGATCCAAATTTCCAGCTCTAAGATAAAAATGCACAAAATAAAAAGGATCATAACACAGTGTGAACATAGCCTCTTAAGAGCATCTGTCTCCAATACTTGAAAAAAAGAGAATTTTGTTTAAAGAAAAAAGAATTTACGGTACGTAATCATCAATGGGAGACCCAGACAATGGGGTTTAGGGCACTGCCCTCCGGAGGTCACACTAGGTACTACAAGTTTGTAGACACCGCCTCCTCCGCTTATAAACCCCTACCGCAGGGAACATCCTCAGTTTGGTCCATAAGCTGCGAGGAGAACATAAACCACACCCGAAACATCGGGAAGAATGCCGTGCACAGACGGTCAACAACCCGGCAAACACTGTCTCAACAGAGAGCAGAACAAATGCAAAACATGCAAAGGAACAACTGGGTGGGTGCTGGGTCTCCCATTGATGATTAAAGAAAAAAGAATTTACGGTACGTAAACAAAATTCTCTTTTTTCTGGTCATCATAATGGGAGACCCAGACAATGGGGATGTCCTAAAGCAATACCCCAGGGCGGGAAGAGTTCCTCAACAAGACGGATATACATGGTTCCCTTCAAAGGTGGGCAACCGCCGCCTGGAGAACCCGCCTGCCCAGACTTGCATCCGCAGAGGCATGGGCATGCACCATATAGTGCTTAGAGAAAGTGTGCAGGCTGGACCAAGTGGCCGCCTGACACACCTGTAGAGCAGACGCTCGATGTCGCAAGGCCCAAGAGGCACCTACAGCCCTGGTAGAGTGAGCCCTCAATCCCACCGGGAGAGGCAAACCAGAGGACCGGTAAGCCTCTTGAATGGAAGCCTTAATCCATCTGGCCAAGGTTGACTTCGAAGCCGCGGACCCCTTACAGCGACCTGTCGTAAGAACAAATAAGGAATCCGAACTCCTGAAGGAGGCGGTCCTGGACACATAAATGCGTACAGCTCTCACGAGATCCAGTGTATGGAGGTCGCGCTCCACCTGATGAACGGGAGCGGGGCAAAATGATGGGAGAACAATCTCCTGGTTCAGGTGAAAAGTTGAAACCACCTTCGGCAAGAATTCTGGCCGTGGGCGCAACACCACCTTGTCTTGGTGAACCACCAGAAAGGGTGACTTGCACGATAGTGCAGCCAATTCTGAGACCCTCCTTAGAGACGTAATCGCCACCAGAAAGGCCACTTTCTGGGACAGACGAGATAGAGAAACATCTCTCAACGGCTCAAACGGCGGTTTCTGTAATGCCGCCAGGACCATGTTAAGGTCCCAAGGGTCCAGAGGTCTCTTGTAGGGCGGAACCATCCGCGACACCCCCTGCAGAAATTGACGCACCTTCGGGAGGAGCGCCAATCGCCTGTCAAACAGCACCGAAAGTGCTGATACTTGACATTTCAAAGAGCCAAGGGATAATCCCAACTCCAAACCCGACTAAGAAAGCCAACAACGTCGGGATGGACAAGGGCCAAGGAGACCGTCCACCAGAGGCACACCAGGTAAAAAAGATCTTCCACGTCCGGTGGTACATCTTCCTGGAAACAGGCTTCCTAGCCCGATTCATAGTGGCCACCACTGTAGGGGAGAAACCCCTAGATGTCAGGAGCCAGGCCTCAAGAGCCATGCAGTCAATCTGAGGGCCCTGGAATTGCGGTGGAAGAATGGGCCTTGTGCGAGTAAATCTGCGCGTTCTGGAAGAGCCCACCTGTGTCCGCCTGACAGTTGCCACAGGTCCGGATACCAGGACCTCCTGGGCCAATCTGGAGCCACTAGAATGGCTATCCTGCACTCCGACCTGATCTTCCACAGGACCCTGGGAATCAGAGCCAGAGGAGGGAACACATACGGCAGTTGGAAGCTGGACCAACTCAGTATCAGAGCATCCGCCCCCAGGGACTGAGGATCCCACGATCTCGCCACGTACTGGGGCACCTGATGATTCAGCCTTGAGGCCATCAGATCTACGTCCGGAGTGCCCCATCTGCTGCAGATGTCCCGGAAGACGTCTGGATGCAGGGACCACTCTCCGGCGTCCATCCCCTGCCGGCTCAGGTAGTCGGCCTCCCAGTTCTCGACCCCTGGGATGTGAACTGCGGAGATCAAGCAGTCGTGTTCCTCCACCCACGATAGGATGCGGTGGACTTCGGCGAGGGCCTGAGCGCTTCTGGTCCCTCCCTGATGATTTATGTAGGCGACAGCCGTCGCATTGTCGGACTGTACCCGAATGGGTCGTCCTGCCAGGAATTTCTGAAACGCCAGGAGCGCCAGATAGACCGCCTTGATCTCCAGGACGTTGATCTGCAACGTCGACTCCGCCTGAGTCCAGAGGCCTTGAGCCCTGTGGTGTAAGAACACCGCGCCCCAGCCCTTCAGACTGGCGTCGGTGGTCACCACTAACCAAGAAGGTTTGAGGAAGGATCTTCCCCGTGACAAGTGACGTGGCTGGAGCCACCACTGCAGGGAGTCCCTGGTCGGTTGCGACAGTGTCACCAACCGATTCAGAGAGATCGCTCTCTTGTCCCACCGGCGAAGAATCTCCAGCTGGAGAGGACGGAGACGAAACTGTGCAAATGGCACCGCCTCTATTGCCGCTACCATGCGTCCCACCAGTCTCATCAATTCCCGAAGGGATGAGTGAGGTGACAGGAGAACGTGCTGTACTCCTGAGTGGATCGCCAGCTGCTTGGCCTGAGGAAGAGACACCAGAGCTGAGTCCGTGTGAAAATCCATGCCCAGATATGTCAATGACTGGGTCGGAACCAGGGTCGACTTCTGAGTATTGAGAAGCCACCCGAACTGTTCCAGTGACCTCATGGTCGCTTCCAGGCTCACCCGACAAAGGTCTTCCGATGGCGCCCTGACCAATAGGTCGTCCAGATAGGGTATGACGGCGTGACCCTGCACATGCAGGAGAGCCATCATAGATGCCATCACCTTCGTGAACACCCTTGGCGCAGAGGCCAACCCGAAGGGTAGGGCCACAAATTGGAGATGTTCGTCCCCCACTGCGAATCGTAACCAGCGTTGATGAGCCGGCGCAATGGGCACGTGAAGGTAAGCGTCCCTGATATCGATGGACGCTAGGAAGTCCCCCTGTGACACAGCTGCGATCACGGAGCGCAGGGATTCCATGCGGAACTTCCGAACCAACACGTGACGGTTGAACAATTTTAGGTCCAGGACCGGCCGAAAGGAGCCGTCCTTCTTTGGGACAATAAAAAGGTTGGAGTAAAAACCCCTGAACCTCTCTGCCGTGGGTACTGGGACCACTACTCCGTCTCTGCGGAGTCCCTCCAACACCCGGAGAAAAGCCGGAGTCTTTTCTGGGGAAGGAACAGACCGATGGAATCGGGATAATGGCTTTGACGTCAGCTCTATCCTGTAACCTCGCGAGACTACGTCTCGAACCCACTGATCTTGAACGTGAAGCAGCCACCTGTCCTTGAATTGAGACAGGCGGCCCCCCACCTGTGGGGAGGCAGGATGAGAGAGCGAGTCATGTCGAGGCGGGCTTGGGGGTGGCAGCAGCTGCCCCCGCCGGCTTCTTCTGACGACTCTTTGAGCGCCACTGAGAAGCGGGCTTGCCCCCTCGGTCCGTGCGAGCGGACGGTGCTGATGACTGTGAGCTGGACCGAAAGGACCACTGCTTCGGGTTCCTCTTAACGGTATACCGTGGCTTAGGCTTATTCTGCGGTATCTTAGACTCAGCAGAATCCTTGATCAGCTTGTCCAGCTCTGTGCCAAAGAGTCTGTCACCAGAGAATGGAAGATTCTGCAGAATCTTCTTAGATGTGGCATCTGAGTCCCAAAGACGCAGCCACAACAACCTGCGGATCGCTATCGCATTGGCCGAAGCCACAGCTGAGCGAGTGGCAGTTTCCAGAGACGCCGTCCTGGCGTAGTCCGCATAGGCCCTTGCTCTCTCAGTGAGTGCCAGGACCTCCGGACTGGACTTTGCCAGGTCAGTGATACCATCCAAGCAGGTAGTAATCGCTTGCAAGGTCCAGACCGTGGCAAAATTAGGGGCAAATGAAGACCCCACAGCCTCATAGGAAGACTTGGCGAGTTGCTCGACCTGTCTATCAGTAGCATCCTTCAGCGAGGAGCTATCAGAGGCAGAGAAAAGGGAGCGTGCAGCAATTCTAGTCATGGAAGCGTCCACCTTTGGAGACTGCGACCATTCCTGAAGCACCTCCTGGGGGAAGGGGAAGCGATTGTCCTTAGGTTTGCGGACATAGCGCCGCCCAGGATGTAACCTGGGTGCTCTAACCACCCTTCCAAAATTAGTGTGGTCCATGAAGGATCCACTTGGTCTAGCCTCTGGCCGCAGCCATTGATAGACCTCCTTCGGGTGCACGACAACCTCTTCAGGGGGAGTCACGAGACGCAAGGTCTCATTGATGGAGGACACCAGATCCTCCACCCCGTCTGGAGGTTCAGACACAGACACAGACCCGAAGTTTGAACCCCCATCATCTTCCTCACCATCAGAGGAACGCTCCTCCTCAGAGAGAGCCTGGAGCTCGGGTGAATCCTCACGACGAGCCCGCTTAGGGGGTCTCACAGCAGAAGAGGGAGACACCCGGGGGTAACTGGAAGGAGTAGCTGGGCTTTCCAGTCTCCTATGCAGTGCCTCCAGTGACTGCGACATGGAGGACATCTGGGACAGCAAGGATTCATTGATCCTGTTCTGTGCTTCCCATGGCCCTGGGATTACCTGAACCTCAGGGTACAGCACCGGAGCTGCTGCTGCCTCAGCTGAGCCAGTCCGGGCTTCTGGGCGTCCGCAGTTATTGCAGGACCCCTCCACCAAAGTTCCCTTGCAAGTAGCACAGGTAGTGGTGTTATCCGCCGCCTTAGCAGCATGCTTCCTTACTGAGGACATAGCCACAGTAGGGGTAGTTGAGGCCAAGGCCAATAGACAAACAAACCGGGAATCCCGGTGGCTTACCGACCGCAGTAACGCGGTGGGAGGAAGCGGTGTGCGTGCGTGACCTCCGCGAGGTCCGGTCTCCCTCTGAAGTGCAGACACGTGCTGCCGTAGAACCCAGCCGGGAAGTGAGGGAGAAGATGGCCGCCGCCAGCACAGAAGTGGGCGGCGCCGGGAACACGCGGGAGCACACGCACACGCCCCCCGGTGACGTCATCGTAAGGGCTGCTTCTCCTCCTCCAAGCAGCCTCTGTAATGGAGGTGCTGGAGCCCGCAGCGCGGGAAAACAGTGCGGAATCATCACACACACATACACAGACTGTCAGCACACACAAACATGCACAGTCTACGGCCTCAGCCCCTGTCACACACAGGGCGGTCAGCCAAGGTGACCCCAGCACAGGGTACACCGCCAGATCCGCGGACCCGAGGGTAACGCGCGGTCTGAGTGTCAGGACACAAAGTGACAGACACTACCCCCAGGCACACAGGAGACACAGAGTGCCTCAGTGCCGGTCCGGTCTGTAAGCACCATTTAGGGAGGCCTCGGACGGGGGTTCAGCCCAGTCCGGAGTGTAAGCACCATTTAGGGAGGCCTCGGACTGGGCTGGCTCCAGTCCGGTCTGTAAGCACCATTTAGGGAGGCCTCGGACGGAGCGGAGCTGTGCAAGGCTCCCATCTCCCACTCTCCAGAGCCCCCCAGAGAGGGATGGAAAGGAGCGCAACAGCGTACCGGGAGAACACAGAGTGTCCAGGCTCTAGGCCCTCCGGTACCTCCACCAGCGTGTGCCACAAAGGGTGAGCGGGGAGGCTGTCGCAGGTCCCGACTAGGACCATATTACCTTGTCTTCAGACGCCATCACGTAAGTAGTGAGAGTGCAGTGAAGTGCAAGCAAAGCGTGATCCTCCGAGCACACTAAGTTTAAAACTGAGGATGTTCCCTGTGGTAGGGGTTTATAAGCAGAGGAGGCGGTGTCTACAAACTTGTAGTACCTAGTGTGACCTCCGGAGGGCAGTGCCCTAAACCCCATTGTCTGGGTCTCCCATTATGATGACCAGAAAATATAACAAATGGGTGGCTGACAGTTGTGTCGCACGCACTCATGTATTACCAGTTTATATTTTTAGAACAGTCCATTAGCCTGACCCACTGATTTTGAATATGGGAGACTGGTCTGAGAACTGGACCAAACTTCTGCAAGCTGTAGTTTCCTCTGTAGGGACAAAAAGTCCCATTGACTTTAATGGGTCAACAATCAGTTCAAGTACTATTTCATCTACTCCTAAAGCTTAGGGCCACGTCACACACACAGATAATGGTTCAGATATTGGTCAAAAATCTCTGGTTGCAGTGAAATCATGGACACATTGTTCATTTGTATATGGCCACAAAATGGAACAATGTGTCCATGATTTCACTGCAACCAGAGATCTGCCAACAATATCTGCACAATTATCTGTGTGTGTGACGTGGCCCTTAGAGCCACTTATGTTTATTAGGAGACAATGGACCGACTAAATGTACCAGTAAACACACAGGACGCATGTGCAAATAAATCCATCCTAATCTTCCAATGCAAACTGTGAAATCTGAAGCATAAATAGGTTGTCTAAAGCCAGTCATCCTGGCATGTAACTCACTAGTGCAATGCGAGGAAATCTTGCATAGCACTCAGGCTTGTGTTAGGCAATCAGGCAGCTCGGACCTGCGAGTTTTTCTCAGCCCCTATGTGGGCTGAGGAATAAATCACAGTGTGCTGCGGTTATCAGCAAGTCTATGGGTGGGAATGAAACATCAGACTACACTTGGCACACATCCTAGTGCAGTGAGTTGTGCAGGAAGGCCAACAAAGGATGAGATGGAGAGAATACACTCATAGAAACGTAGAGTTGGAAGGGTTCTCCTTGATCATCTGGTTCAACCCCCTGCTCAAAGCAAGCTTCAATAAATCATCTCAGACACATTTGTCCATTCTGATTGAAGGGGAACTTGCCACCTGTCGTGGCAGACTGTTCCACTCGATCACCCTATCAAAAGGTTTTTTCTAATATCTAATCTGTGTCTCCTCACATTGTTTCATCCCACTGCTTCTAGTCTTTCCTTGTGCAAATGAGAATACGTTGATCCCTCTACCTTGTGACAGTCCTTGAGATATTTGTCGATAGCTATTAAGTCTCCTCAGTCTTCTTTTTGCAAGCTAAACATTCCCAAATCCTATAACCGCTCCTCATAGGACATGGTTTGCAGATCAGTCACTATTCTGTTTACTCTCTGAATTTGCTTAGTTTGTTGATGTGTGGTGATATTGAATGTGGTGCCTAGATCTGGACAGTATTTCAGATGAGGCCGATAATGACTTCACATGATCTCTAGATAATATGCTTATGTTAATACATCCCAAAATTGTGTTTGCTTTCTTGGTGCTGCATCTCTCCCTCTCCTCCGTAGCTGTGATCTGATGTCTGCAGTGCCAGAACTGAAAGTCATTAGTATATCACATCAGATGCCATAAGCAATGTGACTCTGGCCTAAATCTGCAAATTCATATTAAGGTTATGCACCAATGTTGAGATTTTTGTGCAGTAATTTTCTGCATCAATAACGCCACTAAACTGCAATCTGTGGTTAGAAAATGCACCACAAAACGCATGTGTTTTTGATTCAGCTTAGGTGCAGTTGGTGGTCATGTATTTTTTTTTTTTTACTATAGTCAAAGGCTGGGAGGGCAGAAAAAACACAATAACAATTGACATGCACATTCTTTTATCTTGACCACAAACTGCAAAAAAAAAATAAAAAAAAGGATAATTTGCACAGCACTTTAGAACTCTCACAGAGTTTGCTGGGGAAAGGACATACATGCAGGCTTGTGACAAAAGGTTACAAAAAATAAGCAGCATTGGCATACAGCCAATTGGTTGCAAGCAAATACTGCAATTGATCATTTGGATGATTAACTACCCTACTAGTTCACTGTAAGGATATGGTGGGGGTCTTCACATTGTGTCTTAACCTTGCATTTTACTATACACTGATATTAAAGAGAAACGAAAGGGGAACAAAAGTGCGCCGCCATTCTCAGATTAATTCCAAATAGCACCGATGTTATAATGAATGATTTACTGCTCCAATAAATCGTTCATTATAACATTGGGACTATAGGAATTGATGATCTGAGAACGGCAGCGTGGTTTTATACCCTTTTGCTCTCTCTTTAATATCTGCTGAGTCCAAGTAGGTCCGCTGAAATGTTTGATGCGCTTATAGTGGTTGGGACTGTTCACAACCCTTGAAGGTCAGCCTCCATGTCAGTCATTTTTCACTATTCATTTAAAGCCTACAATGCTGCTTTAAAATAAAATATAAAGTATAATATTATATATACGGTATATATCATATTAAAAGGAAGCTAAAGCCAGTTTGAAAAGGGCCTTTTTAAAAAAACTGGACAATGGAAGAAAACAATAAAAAAAACTATCAATTTACCAGATTTTTTGGTCAATTTACCAGATTTTTTAAAAGCTTGTTTACATGTAATGACTGTCAGTCAGTTACATGCTTTTTTTTTTTTTTTTTTTACAGAGGCAGAACAGCCCTCAGATACACACTGAACATACAGTAATTGATTGGCATTGTAAATAAGCAGCCATTGTTCTGGATGCAGGTCCTACCTGCACAGGGTGATGTACTGCAGAAAACAATGATCTGAGCAATCCAAAAGATCTCACCTGAAGAAGTGTTTTGTTAGTTTACTGGCTTCCTTGTGCAAAGTAAGCACATCTTAAGTTTTATGAATTTACAGAATGTCTTGATGGATGAGGATTTTTCTTATCTTCTTATTTTAAGCGGTGTTAGGCTGACGTCACAGTCTTTGTGAACGCTGCGTACCGAACGCAGCCAAACGCTTGCTCACTGCGTTCCTATGTTTACCATGGGAATGCATGTGCCTGCGTTTGGCTGCGTTGGGTAGTGTTTGCGTTCGGATGGGCACGATTTGTGCGCCCTCCGAACGCAGCTTGTTGCATTTTTTGTGCGGTCGCTTGTTTTATCTGCAAGCGCCCGCAAGTGTACAAACCATGCATGGATCTCAATGGATCCGCAGTGTCCTCTGCATGACACCGCAGGAGAATGCTGCGGATCTCATTGAAATCTCTCCTGGTGGCCGCCAGTGATCAGCGGCGGCCACCGGGAGATCATGCAGAGCCACAGCTGATCTCCCGCCGGTGTCAGCGGGGAGAAACAGTTGATCTGACAGCTGTTTAAATCTCCCGCGCTGACACCGAATAGGTGAGGTCGGTGCGGGAGATTTGAAGCAGCGATCAGCTGTTTCATATCTCCCGCACTATTATCACCTATTCGGTGTCAGCGCGGGAGATTTAAACAGCTGTCAGATCAGCTGTTTCTCCCCGCTGACATCGGCGGGAGATCAGCTGTGCTGGGAGGAGGAGATCTCTGCCACTGATCTCCTCCTCCCGGCTGCCCCCAGAGACAGCTGATTGTCGGAGATTCTCTGCTGCGTTCACATTATTATGGGCTGCGTTGGCATCTGCATGCCCTCTGCATGCAGACACAAATGCTAATGTGAAGGCAGCCTTACAGCACCAGAACACAAGTGAATGTGTGTTGTGGAACGTGAGCAGGCACTGGTACAGTGAGATTGTAGTATAAGGGTCAGAAAATGTATAGAAAATGTATAGAAAGGTGTGACTTACTAAACCTTTGCAAGACGACGTATTAGCTGATGTTTCAGAGGTAAAAGCCATTAAAAAACAAATTATGACAGTCACTTTAACCACAAACCTTTCTAGTACTTTTCAGCTTTCGCCCAATACTGTGTTTGTTGTATTTAGGCGCTCAGGCGTTAAGAAAGAACACTTTATTCATACAACTTTTTTTCACAAGCAAATAGACCAAACACTATCACCCACAGTAGATAGATCGTCAGCTTACTGGAGTTATAGAGGAGAAAACATCTTGTTGGACAAACCTGCATTCTTAAATATTAAAAGGCCTAAAAGGTGTCCATAGCATTTCGATAACTGTCACCTCCTAACCCCACCACACACTTGGCTCAGCCGAGTATGTCTGTGTGATGAAAGAGTCAATGCCAGACACCTCTGGTTGCTACTCATCTCCAGTGAGTACAAAGAATTGGGCATTTTAAATGCATCTACCATCAGCGCAGAGTCGGGGCACTTCCACACACCAATGATCTGGCACCGCCAAAATTAGCAGGCTCTGTGTCGCCCTTTTCTCCCAGCAGTGGCTCAGTCATTATAAGGAGTGTTCCAGCAATTCAATTTGTGCGATGGTATTCTTTATTTTGACATATGTAAAATACGTCATCACTGTATTAATGGAAAGTTCCATTAAACAAAAGGTTTCTAGCTATATTGTCAGAGGTGTTACAAGAGACCATGGACCAGGTTTATGGCACATAGCACTGCAGAGTAGTTTACAACATAAAATGTGGTTATAATATATGGATAGAAGGAACCTTAATAGCACAGCCCACAGTTACCAAGCTGTCTTAAGCCACCATACCCTGTATTTCTTACTAATTCATTCTCTATGCAATAACCTCCACTGGTAAAATAATAACTTAGCTCTTCATTTTTGGCTTTTGAGCTTTTTGAGAGTGCTTCTAGTCAAAAACATGGATGAACTTTGCAAACTGCTCCAGATACATACAATTCACTACTATCTTCAGCAAAGAAAGCAAATACCTGTAACAAACATCGAATGAACCATGACGTTAAAGGCTATGAAGCAGTATGGCATGTAGTCATGTTGGCATTCAAAGTTGAAGCACCTATAAGATCTCACCCTTTTGCCACCTACATTTTTTTCACCTGGACACCTGTAAATCCTAAGAAAATAAATCCCTTAAGATACTATACTTTCACTTTTAAAATCTGATTCAATCCACATGAAAATGGCACAGCAGCTTCTTATTAGACACCGGCAGCAATGCGAGGCTGCTGCCAAAATCAAGGTGCATGAAGTACATTGAGTTGCTATCAGATAGCAGTCAAATTTAAGCTTTCATTCCAAGCTTGGCAAATATAACAAAAAACATACAACTTAACTAGGCTTGGCTTCTTTGGACAGAATCTTAAAAAAAAGTTGCAAGAATTGAAGCCTTCCTCCTTGAAAACATGAGCATTATTGCATCAACGGATTGGTAAAAGAGCCACCACCCCCTAGATGGTCTCCAAACACTCTGGAGGGCTAAGTTTTGATTAACTAAAATTACTATATTTCCACTTCCCAGATATAATACTGACACCTTTAGAAACAATACATTAAAACAAAAATGACAGGACTGATATGAAAAGGCTGCAAACTAAACCATTCCCTTCTCAAATGTAATCACCCTTTTCATCTCTTCTCATGGCCACGCAAAAGAAATGTTACTGCACACAATAGCAAAATGATTTATATAAAACTCATGAAGCTTTTATGGGTAATTATTTTCTTGCGATTCCAGACAGTAACACAGTGCTTCCTCCTTTACATTAAAAATAAAAATACTATACGATGCATGGTCCCAATATATTTCAATAAGGTCTTTTTGGCAAGAAAAAAATAAAATTGGAAAAAAAAAAAAAAAAAAAAAATGTGGCATAGGTCCATTTCTTCCATATACCCTTTCCTCCCCAGAAAACTCTGATCAGAACCAGAATTTAAAAAAAAAAAAAAATATATATATATACTGATCTTGGAAACAGGAAATATTGTCATGTAACACTTGAAAGATGAGGGTAAAAATCTTGGCTTGTAATTAACAAAAAGTTTGTTGGTTTTAAGCAGTGGCTTGTTTTAATGCCTTTCCCTTTTGAATGAGGCCCACATAAAGGTTAGGGTATCAACAGATTGTGACACTTCAGGAGTTAAGTAACCGGCAGCCATCTTAACTCCTGAGATGGCACAAGTGTTGATGCACCTGGTGGAAGGGGAGTAGGTGGAACGTCTGTGTTTGGATGGGAATGGTGGACAGTCTGTGCTGGAATGCTTATCATTGCTAGGACCCGGAGGAGTGATGAGTGTGGAATGTGATCTGGCAGTGGGCACCTCCAGCTCAGCTAAAATTTCGTTTTGCTTATTTTATTCTTCAGACGTATCATTGTTGGTGAGATTGGCGATTACATCTTCTAATTTGGAGATACGTTCACCCTGGGCTCTGATGAGGTCCTTCATTGAATGTAGTTCTCTCATCACATCATCCAACTTTCCATCACTTGCCTGAAAATAACCAGTAAAGAGGTCACAATGGAGACCACACTACATGACAATTAAATATTCTGTTAAAAAAAAAAGTAATGTTCATTTTGTATGTTCACTTTACAAATTTGGCACAAAATTAGAAAACATTGAATAGCTGGTTATGGTTGGGGTGGTAGTAGCAAAACTTTTTTAATCCGCTTAACAATGAGCACTGTTCAGGTTCAGCACTCATCCGGATGGGACGAATGGAAAAGTTGCAAATGGATCAGCACTCAGCCCAAAGTTAAAGGGACTCAGTCAGGTCATTTTTCAGTATTATTACCCTTAAGGAGTGCCTGGTCAGACCTTTTAAAAACATAAAATCTTTATTGTACGGTTGTAGTTTCCATGCTATAAGCATTTTCACACCCTGTAGGCAACTGCTGCATTAGTTCTCTCCATTACTTTCACAACCAAATAATCCGGCAGCTATAATTGTTATTTAAATATCCACGCTGGTGTTCTGTCCCTCCCCTCTGTGCTGAAGAGATCAGAGCTGCAGCTAAGCAGCCTCCCCCGCCTTTCTCCAACGAGTCACACAGCATATCATACTACAGGAGGGCAGGGCTAAGTAATAATGCATGAATATTCATTCCTTGGGGACTGGGAAGCAGATAGCTCAGTGTAATGATGATGAAACAGCGATTTTTGTGTACTCACCGTAAAATCATTTTATCCGAGTTTATCATTGGGGGGGACACAGGACCATGGGTGTATGCTTTTCTGCCACTAGGAGGACACTAAGTAAACACAAAGAATTCAAGTCCTCCTCCACAGTATACACCCACTTGCAGGAAGTAGGATTTTCAGTTTAGTACTAAAGCAGTAGGATGACATGCTAACATAAGAAGATACAAAGGACTAAGCTATGCATAGCACCCACCCTAGTGACCCGCACAGGACTGTGTCCCCCAAAGATGAACTCTGAGAAAAGGATTTTACAGTGAGTACACAAAAATCCGTTTTTCGTTTGCATCATTGGGGCACAGGACCATGGGACGTCCAAAAGCAGTCTCTGGGTGGAAATAGAGTAAAAACATGAGCATATTGCACGTACCAAGTGCCATTTGCTTACAAGTGTGCGACTGCCGCTGATAGGATTTTCCTACCTAGGCTTGTATCTGCAGAGGTATGGACGTTGTAGTGTTTTGTGAGGGTGTGCAAGCATGACTAAGTTGCTGCTTTGCAAACTTGTGACGCCGAAGCCTGATGTGTAATGGCCCATGAGGCGCCCACCGATCAAGTGGAGTGTGCCTTTTTTCATGCTGGTATAGGTCGGTTTCTGCCACGGTAAGACTCTTGGTTTGCAGGACGAATCCACCTGGCTATTGTGGATTTTGATGCTGCCATTCCCTTTCTGTGTCCTTACAGAATGACGAACAGCATTTTGGTTTTGCAGAACGGGGCTGTTCGAGAAATGTACAGTCTGAGGGCACGTACGAGGTCTAGGGTGTGGAGTGCTTTTTGAAAGTGATGCACTGGTGTCGGACATAGTGAGGATAGGACGATGTCCTCGTTGAGGTGGAAGTGGGAAACCACCTTGGGCAGTAATGACGGAGCCGACCGGAGGACTACATTATTCTGGTGGAAGGGTAGATAAGGAGGGCGGCAGGGTAGGGCGGCTATCTTGGATATGCGTGCGATTGATGTAATGGCGACCAGGAAAGCGAATTTCCAAGAAAAGTGGCTTGGGGAGAATTCTCGTAGTGATTCAAATAGGACTCTTGTGGAACCCCAAGGGTTACGATTAGGTCCCAGACGTCAACGGGTGTCTTATATGGAAAGGGGGGGGGGGGTTTGTTGTGGTCGAGTGTGAGTGACTCCCTGAATGAAAGATTTAACTTGAGGCCTTGTTGTGATCCTGCGTTGGAATAATAAGGAAGGGTGGAGATCTAGCCTTTGAGAGTACTGAGAGCCAGGCCCAGAGTCCAGGCCTGCTTGTAGGAATTGTAGGAGAGTTGGAAAGAAGAAACAAAGCGGGTACCGGTCACGATCTTTGCACCACTGGGAGAATACTTTTCAAGTACGGTGATAGATGCGTGCAAACGTTAGATTTAAACGGCCAATGTCCAAGCTGAGTGTATGAGTGTTAAGCAGAACCTCATATGGGGCACTGCATGCTGACTTATGCCTAAGGCTGCAACCTAGGTCAGGGGTAGACTGTACGAGTGTTAGCGCGTAGAGCTATTTGAGGGTGAAATCAGGCGAGGGTAGGGGTTGACCGCCCAGCAGAGAACTGAGGCCTGATCATAGTTACACAAGAGTAAGGATGCAGTAGGTGGTGATCTAGGGTCTAGGTCTGACTTACCCAAGTTGAAGACCTGGATCTAGCGGACTAGAGGAAAACGATAGTTACCTTGTGCGTTTGTGGACATTAGAAAGTTGGCGACGCTGCCGCTGTACTTTAGTTAGAGCCTTCAAGATAATCTGCATGAAGGAACTTTGCGTATGGTAGCAGGTGATCCAACCTCTCGGGGTGACATTCTAAGAGGTAAATCATATTTGCAGATGGTGAAAGGATGTCCAGTTCTGATGCAAGTGAACTTGCACCTAACTTGATTGTAGTCAATGACATGAGAGACAGGATTTGCAGGAGAGAAGGGAGGAATTAACTAACAACCCAAAGGTTGAGATGTTGACAAGATTAGTAATTATTTGGGTCGTGTTATAAGTTACCACCTAGGTTATATTAGGTGGAAGAAATGAAGCACTTTTTTGTATTAGGGTTGGGGAGTCAATAGGTATGGAGCTGTCCTTCTAGATGCTGAGCAGGGTGCTCTGATTTCTGTTAAAATGAGAGAGAGGAATGAGTAAGGAGGTACGACATACCCTACGGAGTACCTGGATGCAGCTTGGCTGGGGGGGGGCAATCCGATTAAGCTAGGTTACCTCATGTGTGGACATCAGAGACCTTGAGGAGTCTGCGACTGTACCTTGCATGAAGAGGGTTTGCATCTGCTGTAGTTAATCTGAGCTCTGGTTGGGGAGGTCAGCTTACTTGTTAATGTTCTGTAGAGGAGAGTTAAGAGGCGACAGGCAGGCATGGACACTAACAGAGGCTTCACAGACTATCCTGTGATAATGATGGAGATGCGAGTTCAAAAGTGTCGTCATAGTGTGGTACCTAACAGCTTAGGTTTAATGGAATGACGCGTGAGCGCAAGTACCCTTGTGGCCATGTAGCAAATATTTAGCATAGTAGGTATATATTATTTCTGAGTACAAGCATGGAATCCAGCCTTCCTAGATTAAGAAAAAGTGAGTGCCGCGCACAAATTTATAAGTTATAGTGGTTGAGTTCTGACCAGCAGGACAGTTGCCAGAGGCCATCTACCACAGTTAGATAAATGATACGGAGGAGGAGGGTCCAGCTTTGGGATAAAGGATGGAGTCTCCTGACCACTGCATTCATCAGTTGCATGGTGCCAAGTGGCAGAATGACCTTGCTACGGAATATGAGACAGGGCTCAACGCGGCAGGCATGATTAGAGCTGCAGACCAGATGTGGTATGTAAATTACTGGTTCACTGGCAGGTGGGGCAGATCTCATAAGGCTGTAGAGGTAGATGGCTATAGAATACATGGCAGCTGTGTTTTCTGCACACCTTTGAGGTGGTAGACCCCATGGGTCAATGCTGCAGGCAGATAGACCGAACCTGCAAGTTGGATATGTGCACTGAATAGTTTTGGGTCTCTGTAAGGCGCTGAGACAGACAGGTATGGGAGGTTTGAAAGCCGGAAGCCTTGCTCATTCTGCCTTGCATCGCTGCAGTTCTGTAGTGCATGCAGTTGTGCGCGCTGGATAGTCGTGCAGCTACCGTAACTTGGCAATGTAACCTGCTGTATCAAACGGGAATGGTTTTCAGGGTTGGTGAATTTCCGCTCACTAGTGGGTGCTCCTGTAACCTGCTGTGATGGGCATGTATGAGATGGTGTGCCCGTTCTCTAAAGGAACACCAATGCGCAGTGGCCACACATTATACCACTTTAGCATAAATCTTCTTTGCAGGCAGTTAACAAGAGGATTGAGAGGATGCACTGTTGGGATTGCATGTTTTTCATCTCAGTGAGATCACGGACTGAGCTAGGGACAAAACCCACCTAGGAGGGCTAGGTACACTAGGTCCAGCCTCAGTGGCTCTTGGGTGCCTACGCATAGTAGGGTGGAATGTCTGCGCTGTGAGCTAGTTGACTGAAGGCCCATGGGATACAAGGTGATATGTATTTTGTAGTGAGCCCCTTATCCTGGGCTCAAATTTATGATCCTCAGGTCAATCACAGACTAGAGTGTTCGCTCACTGCTTCACTTGCTCTATCAGGGGAATGGCTAAGGCAGCACTGTCCCCAAAAAAACACTGCTTCCAGCGCGGCTTCCTACCAACTATGCGGTGTGGAAGTGCTGGGAAAAGGGCCCCCCATGTGGGTTCCATGCATACTAAGGGAGAAGGGCAGGCATTGAAAGGCATGCTGCAAGTCTCGCCCAAGGGGGCGTGTTCGAGAAGTGTGCGTCTTAGTGAGGCATCCAGGGGGCAGGGACTGGCAGAGCCTGTGTGCAGGCCAAGCCGGGGCCTAAATTTTTGGCCAGGAGTCGGGGACTAACGGCCGATGCCGCGATGAAGCCAGGTACATCCGGGACAGCCCTCTGCAGTGGACGCACAGACCTAAAAAGTGTCCCGGCTGGAGCCGCCGCAGAAACATCTGTGAGCTGGAAAGGCCAGGTCATCGTTAAAGAGCTGCGACCCCAGAAATAAATGGGGATACATGGATGTCTGCTGACCTTAATCCAGACCCTCTTTGGTGAGAGGGAATGGAGAGGATGAGGCTTGGCTGCCTGCCTATGCAGCATACCTGCCCTGCAGATATGCTGGACTCCAGATAGGTCTTGATGATCAACTGCAGTGATCCATCTGTGTGTTTAAAGCCCCCATAACTTCCTGTCACATAACCCATGCGAGCGCCCTCATCTTACCGGAGGTGTTCGTCCCAGCATGGAGCCGCCGCAGATGTGGGGCCACCGGACCTTGGATAATGCTGCCTGTGCAACACAGTGCAGTGCTGCTATTCCATTGCCTCTGTTATGCAGGGAGATGTGGCGGGAGCTGCACGGACATTTTAGTTTGTACTGTGCATCCCAAGGGTTAAACCCTGGAGGATGTGACAGGGGACGTGGTCCGGCTAGTATATGCAGGGAAAAAATGCAGGCTGCAGAAGGAAAAACATGAAGGCGACACTCCGGGATACCTTCTGGTGATGAATGTGGAGATGGGAGCCCTTGAGGTATCAGTCGCCCTTAAATGAAACTCGGGCACTGGGTATCGTGGGTTATCCCTGCACGATCCCTCATAAAAGGAGAGCGGTGCCGTCGCCTGAAAAATGTAAGAATAAATATTAAAAATAAAAGTAAAATAAAAAATGAAGGCTAAAAATTGTCTATGAATGTGGTCTGACAAACAGAGCACATGTGCCTCCTTGCGACATTAAGCTAAAACTGAATATCCTACTTTCTGCAAGTGGGTGTATACTGCGGAGGTGGACTTGATTTCTTTGTGTTTAGTGTCCTCCTAGTGGCAAAAAAGCATGCACCTATGGTCCTGTGTTCCCCAATGATACGAAGGAGAAATTAATCTTTTATTTGAAGCTTACAGAGGATAATAAGAAAGCATTAAATAATAAAAATACATGAATAGAGAGTAGTGATGAACGAGCATTAAAATGCTCGGGTGCGATGCTCTGGTCGAGCACTTCAAGATGCTCGGGTGCTCGACCGAGCACCGAAGCCAATGCAAGTCAATGAGTGATAGGCTCCGCCCACAGACAACTGGCTATAAACCGAGTGTTTCCGGGAACGGGCGGAAGGGTGGGCTTCTTCAAATCGTCACAGCATATAACACCTTGCTGTGCCCCCCAGAGGGACCCTAACAATCAATCTGCTCTCTGTGGGGTGCCAGCTCACATTGTGCACTGAAGGGGGCTGTATACTTGTGTCACATCGATAATGATTAGTGATGAGTCCGAGCATCTCGGCGGTACTCTGTGCTCACCGAGCATCCCGAGTACTGGGATACTCGTGCGAGTACCGAGTAGCAGCAAGCATGCTCGCTCATCACTAATAGAGAGAGCTTAGAAAATGGAATTAGAAAATGCTAGCAGTTAGGGGCCTTTCACACTTGCGGTTTTTTCCTGATTTGGAAGATCAGGAAAATGCCTGATTCTTACAGGATTCTTTTTTTTTGCCCATTCTCTTTAATGATTTCAGGAAAAAACATGAAGCAACAACATTCTACCTGACAAAATTAAAGTGAATGGGCAAAATACTGTAAGAATCAGGTTTTGCCTGATCTTCCAAATCAGGAAAAAACCACAAGTGTGAAAGGCCCCTTACATATGGATTTTTGACCTGACAGATTCCTTTTAACTACCGCTGTCATTCTCTGACTGAGAAAAAAAGAAATTGAAAAGCTACAATTTCATTTTTTTTTTTTTGGTTGCTACAACTTGTAAAAAAAATTACCACGCAGCCCCACCAGCTGTAAAATTAAACTTTTACAGGTCATTAAAAAAAAAAAAAAAAAAAAAAAAATCAGATTTTTTAAATTTTCACTACTTAAAAGGGGTGGCCCAAAAACTGAAGATATTTTTAATCTATTGCCCCAATTTAAATTAATATCTAATATTCTCATATTAAAAATGTCCTACCCTTCCCCGACTACACTTTTTTTCCCCCACTTCCTGTCTGATAATGCTTTGTTTGAGAACCAAGTGGGCGGCAAGGTGGCTTAGTGCAGAGGTTCCCAACTCCTGTCCTCAAGGCACACCAACAGTGCAGGTTTTCAGGATTTCCTTAGTATTGCACAGGTGATAATTGAATCACCTGCACTGGGGATGATTCCAATTTCTAAGGAAATCCTGAAAACCTGCACTGTTGGTGTGCCTTGAGGACTGGAGTTGGGAACCTCTGGCTTAGTGGTTAGCTCTGCAGCCTTGCAGTGCTGGGGTCCTGGGTTCAATTCCCACCAAGGACAACATCTGCAAGGAGTTTGTATGTTGTCTCCGTGTTTGCGTGGGTTTCCTCTGGGCACTCCATTTTACTCCCACACTTGATACTGATAGGATGTTTAGATTGTGATCCCCAATCAACAGCGCTATATAAATAAATATTATTATATTATTATTATAAGTGCATGCTGGTATACTCAAAGCATCTTCAGAGCACTGCTTCCGACTCCTCTGTGAAATGAAGAGTCATCAGTGATGGCTCTACTGATCTAAGGCTGGCTTCACATTAGCGTTTGTGTCTGCATGCTGATGGCATGCAGACACAAACGCTGTCAAAAGCAGGGACACTTTGATGTGTCCGCAGCGGATAATGTCCGCCTGCGGACACATCACTATGGAGCCCGGCAGCCAATCGGCGCTGTCCGGGGGCGGGCCGGGGGCGGAGATCAGCGCCGGAGATCTCCGCCCCCCCCGGCCGCCGGTAAGCTCCGGGACTGTCGGCGGGGAGAACAGCTGATGTGAGAGCTGTTTGAATCTTCCCGCGCCGACACTGTGAGGAGATGTCGGCGCGGGAAGATTCAAACAGCTTTCAGATCAGCTGTTCTCCCCGCCGACATCGCTAGCAGATTACAGGCGGCGGGGAGAAGGAGGACAGCAGAGCCTCAGCTGATCTCCCGGTGGCCGTCGGTGAGCTCCTGTGACATCACCGGCGGCCACCGGGAGATTTTTCAATGGGTCCGCAGCGTTCTCCTGCGGTGTCATGCAGAGGACACTGCGGACCCATTGAAGACAATGCATTTTTTGTACGCTTGGGGACGCTTGCTGATTGTCCAAGCTCCCCAAACGCACAAAAAAACCCAACTGGCTGCGTCCCGGGTGCGGATGCTGGACACCGGAAGCAGCAGATATCGTCCGCATCCGCACCCGAACGCAGCAAACGCAGGCACCATGCGTTCCTATGTTAAACATAGGAACGCAGTGCGCATGCGTTTGACTGCGTATGGGAACGCAGCAATACGCTGCCTTCCCATACGCAAATGTGAAGCCAGCCAAAGCTGGCAACAGAGCAGGTCGCACAGGAAGGGACAGGGTGTCACTGATCACACTTTCAGGGAGGGGTAAAGGGCTGTGACATCTGCCCCCAGATGATGCTTTGTTTGAATGCACTGGGAGTTTGCTTTGTTTTGCATGCAATGGAATCCTCAAACAAAGCCTCGCACAGGACGTCAGTATTAGTTACAGTAGTTAGGAAAGGGTAGGAAATTTTAATTCAGCCATATTAGAATTTTTCTTAGATTGGGGTAATAAATATGTAGGGGTGTAGATTGGAAAAAAAAAAAAAAATCAAAATGTACATTTGAGATTGCCGTAATTGCACTGACCTAAAAATCCAAACAAATGTGAAATAGAGTGGGGGTTTTTCACCGCAATATCACCTCACATTATTTTTTTTTCCCGGTACATTACAAGGCCCTTGTGTGGCTACGTGTGTAGGAAAATAAAGATACAGCTCTTGGATGAAGGGGAGGAATAAAGGAAAGCACAAAACTGAAAAATCACCCTATCCTTAAAAGGGATAATCTCTGGTCTATGGCCAACTTTAAAAGGCCTATGGGTGGACATTTCTCCAAAAGTCTGCCTCTAAAGACTATCTCAAATGAAAGGGGGCATTACCTGCAAAACATGTAATAACTGACAGTCTGCTTTCCAGATCTAGGTGTCTCCCACTGGTAACGTTAGTATGAACAACTACCCACCCTCGAGAAACGCAAAAATCAAAATAATTTTTATGTGGAGACAAACTAACCTAGGGATCATGTCAGCACTTTTTTTTTTTTTTTTACACTTACAGGAACAGATGTTTGTGATGCTGGTTTGGGGGTGCTGGATGGCTCAGACTTCTTTTGCGCTAGTGGCTTGCTTCCCAATATATTCTTCTTCACCACATGCAAATCCCGGTTCTTGCTTGGCATGTACCCGTCTTTTAGGGATATTAAAATTGGATCAGCATTTTTCCCATCAAACCACTCTTCAGCTTCCATGGGGGCTTCTGGGCCAGATGTATCTGGGTATAAGTCATCCTGGAAAAGATCAGACTGGGGGGGGGATGGGAGAGAGAGAGAAAAAGAAAAAGAGTAACTAAGACGCTGAAGCTTAAGAATACAAAAAGTAAATAATTTAGCCAAAAAGTATTTTTGATTGAAAATCCAATAGGTAGGGTTTGCACTTGTTTAATTCACCTGTTGTAAGTAGGCTTAAAAGAGAGAAAAATGGCACTTCATAGGCACTGGCTTCACATGGAAAGTGCTATGATTTCTTGCAGACATCCAGTGTAAAAATCACATGATACTGCGCTCTGTCTGCATATTAACTTATGATAAGGACTGCAGATATCAAGATTAACAAAGTTTACACATTTGCAGTTTTGCATGCAGTCTTTGAAAAATTTCTATTTCTTAGGGTGCTTTAACATTACGATTTTCGGTCATCCGATTGTATCCATTTCAAAACGGATACAATCGGATCCCATGTCCCCCTATGGGAATCGGATCGGATGTGCCACTATTGGCATCCGATTTTGGCACCATCCGATCTCAATCTATCTAATCACGGGCACAAAATCGCAGCCTGCTACGATTTTGTGTCCGTGACTCAAATCGGACAGCATCGGATCACTGCTGATACGAGTGCCCACAAAATGTGAGCCTATGGATATCGTCGGATCCGAGTTCACCTCGGATCCGATGTCGGCTCAGTGTTCCCTGCCTCCTCCATCTTCTTTCCCCCGCTATCCCATTCTGTCCCCCCGCTCCTCGATCCTGTCCCACATGACATGTCAGCTGACCGGCTCTCTTGACATCACCACAGACCCTTCAGCCCCGATGGTGTCGCATCCTGGGAGCTGGTGAAAGGTGATGTATCCTCCAGGAGGAGTTTGTTTTTTTTTTTAACACAGGGAAGAGAACAGGGGACAGAATAGGGATTAGATCAGGATAGAGGAGCGGGGGGACAGAATAGAATAGCGGGGGGAAGAAGATGGAGGAGGCAGGAGCAGGGAGAGACAGGGGACCGCAGGCTCCACACGGATCCTGCATAGAATCGGATCAGATGGCTATTTGCCATCCGATTGCAGGGATCCATGTCTGCCCGTGGGATCCTCCTTCAAAGTCAGATCCCACGGACAGGCAGTAAATCGTAATGTGAAAGCACCCTTAAAGAGGAGAGAAACTTGGAGCTGGATTGGGTGGGGCTTTTTTTTTTAAACACTCACTAAACACAACACTTTTGTTTGTGTCACCATTTTATGAGACCTTTAACTTTCACAGGGGGCACTATTACCATGAGGGACACAGTCCTATTACCATATATGACATCACAAAGCATTCACTGATCTCAGGGAGACCAGTCCAAGACAACACTGCAGACAGCTGGCTAAAGCGCTCAACACAGTGAATTCCTAGGCGCATTGCCCCCTGGGAACTATGACTATGCAAACTGAGTGTGGAGCCTTGGTAAAGAGTCTCAAACACAGGACTAGCCAGATATCCCTCCAGGGAAGGACCCAGCCTGTGTTTGAGACTCCTAACAGAGGCTCCACAGACTATTTGCATATTACCATATATGGGCACAAGGAGCACATATTACCATGAGGGACATGGACCTATTACTATATATGGGCACAGTCACCATATATGGGTGATACAAGGGCAACCAGGCAAAGGAGTGGTGACAGACGACGCAGGCCCGATTCTAAAGAATCGGGTAGTCTAGAATCCATATATAGTTTATTTACTACCGTAATAGTTAGGGGAGTGTGGTGAAATTAATTGTGAGTATATGGTGGCTCAGTGGTTAGCAGTGAGTGCAGTGAGATTGGTCGGCGCAGCGGCGCGGGCAGAGCCGTGGGCGCAGCGCCGCGGGCAGAGCCGTGGGCGCAGAGCCGTCGGCGCAGCGCCTTGGGCAGAGCCGTCAGCACACACATACACACCGCTATACTTACCACCGACCCTGCGTCTTCCCCGCCGCCTGGATCCTGAGTCAACATGTCGCTGCCCCCGGACAACTGGATCCAATATGTCGTCCGGGTAGTTTGGCGAGACATCTTGGACGCTATATTGGATCCAGTAGTTCGGGGGCGGCGACATGTCGACTGAGAATCCAGGCAGCGGACGCAGGGCCGGTGGTAAGTATAGCGGAGTGTGTGTGTGTGTGTGTTGTGTATGTATGTATGTGTGTGTACAAAGTGAGGGAAGTGCGGACAAAGTGAGGGAAGTGCGGACAAAGTGAGGGAAGTGCGGACAAAGTGAGGGAAGTGCGGACAAAGTGAGGGAAGTGCGGACAAAGTGAGGGAAGTGCGGACAAAGTGAGGGAAGTGCGGACAAAGTGAGGGAAGTGCGGACAAAGTGAGGGAAGTGCGGACAAAGTGAGGGAAGTGCGGACAAAGTGAGGGAAGTGCGGACAAAGTGAGGGAAGTGCGGACAAAGTGAGGGAAGTGCGGACAAAGTGAGGGAAGTGCGGACAAAGTGAGGGAAGTGCGCACAAAGTGAGGGAAGTGCGCACAAAGTGAGGGAAGTGCGCACAAAGTGAGGGAAGTGCGGACAAAGTGAGGGAAGTGCCTTCACATACACACATATATACACATACTGTTCATTGCATTTGGAGGGGTGAGGAAGAGGGAGGCTGGAGGGGTGAGGAAGAGGGGAGGCTGGAGGGGTGAGGAGAGGGGAGGCTGAAGGGGTGAGGAGAGGGGAGGCTGGAGGGGTGAGGAGAGGGGAGGCTGGAGGGGTGAGGAGAGGGGAGGCTGGAGGGGTGAGGAGAGGGGTGGCTGGAGGGGTGAGGAGAGGTGAGGCTGGAGGGGTGAGGAGAGGGGAGGAGAGGGAAGGCTGGAGGGGTGAGGAGAGGGGAGGAGAGGGAAGGCTGGAGGGGTGAGGAGAGGGGAGGCTGGAGGGGCAGAGGCTGGAGGGGCAGAGGCTGGAGGGGCAGAGGCTGGAGGGGCAGAGGCTGGAGGGGCAGAGGCTGGAGGGGCAGAGGCTGGAGGGGCAGAGGCTGGAGGGGCAGAGGCTGGAGGGGCAGAGGCTGGAGGGGCAGAGGCTGGAGGGGCAGAGGCTGGAGGGGCAGAGGCTGGAGCGGGAGGACTGGGCCGGAGGAGAGAGGAGGCGCCGGGACAGACGGGAACGTTCCTGGCCGGAACTTCCGAGAGCGGAACGTTCCGCCGCCGGTCCCTGTAGACGGGCGCCGGGTCCGGAGGCCATCACGGAAGTAACCTTCGGGTTTTCCGGAAGTGGCCTTCGGGTTTTATATTATAGATAAAATTACTTAAAGGTAAATGCTCATTTTGCTTTTATGTAAAGCTTTGTCTTGTACTTACATATATACTTAAATTTAGAAAGGAAAAAAGTTTATGGAGGTTTTCTTTAAAGCTCTTGGAATAATTCATAATATTCAGTCGCTTATCTCCATGGCTATGCATTAAACTCAAAGCCCTGCACTAAGGATGCTTACATCTAACAATAAGTTGACTTTACGGAACTCACCTTCCTGGGCACAGTCATGATAATTGGCTCACATTTCCTCTCATGAAGTTTGTAAAACCTAAAAGGAAAAATACTTCCGTTTATTATAGGCTTTATAGCAGCTAATATGTTAAAGAGGACCTGTCACCAAACCAGGCATGGTGATCTTATTACAGCACTGGATGCAGCATGTCTGCAGCATGCAGGCAAGGGGTCACCCAGCACTTGAGCAGCCCTGTACCTCGAGATAATACACTCAGAAAACTTACATGCTCCAGCCATTAAGGAGGTGGCTAGAGGCTGCAGCCAAGGGCAGATTCAGACCCCTTGCATGTGTAATCTGCACACCGCTGCCAATCATTCTCTCCCTCTTCAGCAGCTTTTTTTTGCCAGAACTTGCCGTTTGGCCCCGCCCCTCAGGGGGCGGGGCTAAACAGACTTTCTAGGAGAGAGAAAAAAAACTCTTTAAATGCTGCTGATGAGGGAGAGAATGATTGGCAGCGGTGGGCAGATTACACATGCAGGGGGTCTGAATCTGCCCTTGGCTGCAGCCCCTAGCCACCTCCTTAGTGGCTGGAGCATGTAAGTTCTCTAAGTGTATTATCTCGGGGTACAGGGCTGCTCAAGTGCTGGGTGACCCCTTGCCTGCATGCTGCAGACATGCTGCATCCAGTGCTGTAATTAGATCACCATGCCTGGTTTGGTGACAGGGCCTCTTTAAACTTTTGTACAAAGGAAATTCTTGAAATGTCTTATTTATAGTGTATTGTTTGATCACATCACATATCTTTTAAACACAGTTTTCGGAGACCGTTTTAAAGACGACAACATTTTAAAGATAGAAATTACTATTTCCTTAGAAAACAAATAGAGACCGTTATTTGGATATAAGGTAACTGCAGCGTTTATCCACAGAAAGAAAAAGCTACGTATGCGCTAGCCCTAATACTCACTTTATAGCAACACAATTATATCTCAAGTGAACGGTAAACCTTTATTTTTATTACCCATCTTCCTTACTTAACATTAACGGTTTTTCTCACACAGCAATGGCTGTTACTTCTCAAGGAACAAAATTTTATCATATATGCGGTTACAATCCTTTTAAAAAATCTGGACACAAGAAAAAAATTTTAGGCCAATACAAGATTAGATGTTTCATATATAACTATCAATCAATGCAGGCATGAAAAATATGATATGATAGAAAATGTAAAGCCATACCAGGCCAAAATTCATGCTTTTTTAAAACTTTAGGAATCTGTAAAAAAAATAACTGATGAAGAAAAAAAAAATCCAAAACTTTTAATTTGTAATTACTGTATATACTCGTGTATAAGCCGACCCGTGTATAAGCCGACCCCCCTACTTTTGCCCCCAAAACCTGGGAAAACCTATTGACTCGTGTATAAGCGAGGGGGACCCCAGCACAAGTATACAGCAGCCTCCCCAGTGGTGTATACAGGCCCCAGCAGTATTACAGCAGCCTCCCCAGAGGTGTATACAGCAGCCCCAGTGGTGGTATATACAGGCAGCCCCAGTGGTGGTATATACAGGCACCCCCAGTGGTGGTATATACAGGCAGCCCCAGTGGTGGTATATACAGGCAGCCCCAGAGGTGGTATATACAGGCAGCCCCAGAGGTGGTATATACAGGCAGCCCCAGAGGTGGTATATACAGGCAGCCCCAGTGGTGGTATATACAGGCAGCCCCAGTGGTGGTATATACAGGCAGCCCCAGTGGTGGTATATACAGGCAGCCCCAGTGGTGGTATATACAGGCAGCCCCAGTGGTGGTATATACAGGCAGCCCCAGTGGTGGTATATACAGGCAGCCCCAGTGGTGGTATATACAGGCAGCCCCAGTGGTGGTATATACAGGCAGCCCCAGTGGTGGTATATACAGGCAGCCCAGTGGTGGTATATACAGGCAGCCCCAGTGGTGGTATATACAGGCAGCCCCAGTGGTGGTATATACAGGCAGCCCCAGTGGTGGTATATACAGGCAGCCCCAGTGGTGGTATATACAGGCAGCCCCAGTGGTGGTATATACAGGCAGCCCCAGTGGTGGTATATACAGGCAGCCCCAGTGGTGGTATATACAGGCAGCCCCAGTGGTGGTATATACAGGCAGCCCCAGTGGTGGTATATACAGGCAGCCCCAGTGGTGGTATATACAGGCAGCCCCAGTGGTGGTATATACAGGCAGCCCCAGAGGTGGTATATACAGGCAGCCCCAGTGGTGGTATATACAGGCAGCCCCAGTGGTGGTATATACAGGCAGCCCCAGTGGTGGTATATACAGGCAGCCCCAGTGGTGGTATATACAGGCAGCCCCAGTGGTGGTATATACAGGCAGCCCCAGTGGTGGTATATACAGGCAGCCCCAGAGGTGGTATATACAGGCAGCCCCAGAGGTGTATACAGCAGCCCCAGCCCCAGAGGTGTATACAGCAGCCCCAGCCCCAAAGGTGTATACAGCAGCCCCAGCCCCAAAGGTGTATACAGCAGCCCCAGCCCCAAAGGTGTATACAGCAGCCCCAGCCCCAAAGGTGTATACAGCAGCCCCAGCCCCAAAGGTGTATACAGCAGCCCCAGCCCCAAAGTGTATACAGCAGCCCCAGCCCCAAAGGTGTTTACAGGCAGCCCCCAAATGCTGGCACTTGCCCCCTGCTTGTAAGCCCCCCCGGCTGCTTAACTTACCATCCTCTGTCTTCTTCATCGCGCGCAGGTGCCTCGGTGCTCCCGTCCTCCATGCTCCCGGCGTCATCCAGGGTACCCGGCCGTCGCGTAGCGATGATGTCATGCGACCGGCCGGTCACATGACCCCGGATGCTATGGAGGACGGGAGCACGGAGAGACCTGCGCGCCCCGATGAAGAAGACAGAGGATGGTAATAATAGCAGCCCGGGGGGGGGGGGGGCCTTACAAGCAGGGGGGCAAGTGCCAGCATTTGGGGGGATATATTTAGTTATGCACTGCTTCCCCCTGCCGCTGATTGACAGGGGGAAGCAGTGCATTTGTAATGAGCGGCCCCACGTGACGGGGCCGCTCATTCAGCAAACTCCCACCGCCTCCTCCAGCCTCCCCAGCTCTGGACACAGCCCCTACCTACCGTATTGACCCGTGTATAAGCCGAGGGGGAGACTTTGCAGCCCAATTTTTGGGCTGAAAAACTCGGCTTATACACGAGTATTTACGGTAACTAAAGTTGTGCTTCATATAGAAAATTTTTTTTTAAAAATCCAAAGACGTCAGGTAAAAAAATACATTCATATTTAGATCACTTGATATTGAATGACCCATTGACGTTAGAACAGTTAAATATTTAAAAATATGACCCCATCGCGATCCCAACTTGAATTTTGGCACAGATGTGGCTAGGAGCATAGCAGGTACATGGGCAGTTTTGGAAATTTTAAATATTTTTTTTTCGGAAATGCGTTTTAAAATTTTACGTTTGCATTTGCATGCGTAACATATTAACAAAGATCTTCTGTGACATATCTGGTGACAGCCTGGACAGTTCTGAGTAGAGTGGTGTTTACTTTGTCTCTCTATCTTATTTCTAGCCTGAGTTATGAGGAGAAATGTAATGGTAGGCAACACCGAAATTCACACTTTTTCCAAACTTTGAAAATCATTTAAAAAAATTTTGTAGAAATATTTTCTCTTCACATTTTGCATTCTCCGACATGCTATTCTCAAATAAAATCTCAAACGAATTTATAATATAGAGGTAATAATCATTGGTTCACCTGACATGGAATGACCCAATTCACAAAGCACAATTTTTTTTTTTAAACTGTTTTTATTCAAGTTTCTTAATAAACAAAGTTGTAAAAAAAAAATGCTTACATTTTTTTCGTCACATGTCAAAACAGTAAACTGAATTGTTATAATTAAACCCTCATCTAATTCCCCTCTAACAACTTATATCCCCTCCTGCTCCCCACCCTTCCCTGCGTGCAACAGACCAAATATTGTTATGATTAAGTCTCATATGTATACTGGTCTATTTCGATAAGTCTTATTCAGGCTCGGTCTGGGCTGCCGGGTAACCGGTTAAAAGTGATGGTGGGCCCCCAGGCATTGTGGCCCCGCCCCCTTAGCCCCGCCCCCGAACGGGTCCCCCTGGAGCAGCGGTAGCATACTGATCGCTGATACCAGGTATCATACATACATACCTCCCAAGTGTCCCGGATCCAGCGGGACAATTTTCAGTTGTTCTCCCGCTGTCCCGGCCGGGAGATTACATTTCCCGCACAGCAGAGAGTAGCTGCCGGCCACGCCCCCTATACAGTTTAGCTCCGTGTGTCACAGTGCTAGGCACTGTTCGGGGCGGCCCATTAGTGCTGTGCTCAATGCGTAGTAAATGTGCCTTTTTTTATTGAATAAAGTTTTGTGACTCTCCTGCACAAATGCGGGGATTGCTGGCACTGCCATGTGTTGTACGGCTCTGTGTTCCTCCTGCACATGCTCTCCCTCACCCCAGCTGTGGCCAAGGATTCCTTCCTTCATTCTGCACTGAGGCGGCTGCAGTGAGAGGCCAGCATCAGTGAGGGGAGGGGGACGTCATTCTGTAGCAGAAGGTAGGCGGGCCAAGTCTGTGCCGGAGGTGGGGGAGAAACACAAGGCAGTGTGCCCTGAGAAGAGGGGAGAGCAGTGCAGCCATAGGAGCCCCCTCCCTCCTGTAATCTCACTAACTGCTCTGCTGTCGGGAGCAGAAGGAGGGGGAGAAGGAGGCCTCCAGCATGTACAATCCTCTGCTGATGATTCCAACTTCTCAACACTACTGTACTGCCACTTGATGCCCTGGAAATATGAAGAGAGTGAGTATATATGTATTCATACATATATCTTGTGTGTATGTGTCATGTGTGTATGATGGTATGTGTGTGTGAGTCATGTGTGTGGTGTGTGAGAATAATGCATGTGTGTGAGTAATGCATGTGAGTGATGCATATGGCCTGAGAGTGATGCGTGTGGTGTGTAAGCGATGCATGTGATGTGTGATGCGTGGGGTGTGGGAGTCGTGTGTGATCTGTGTGAGTGATGTGTGTGATGCATGGGATATGTGTGAGTGATGTTGTGGGGTGTGTGTGAGTCATGCATGTGGCATTAGAGTAATGCGTGAGGTGTGTGAGTGATGCGTCAGTTAGAGTGATGTGTGTAATGTGTGTGAGTGATACATGGGTGTGTGTGAGTCATGCATGTGGCTTGAGAGTGATGCATGTGGTGTGTGAGTGATGCATCAGTTAGAGTGCATGTGATGTGCATGGTGTGTGAGTGATGCATGGAGTGTGTGTCATGTGTTAAGAGTGATGCATGGGGGGTGTGAGTCATGCATGTGGCATGAGTGATGCGTATGGTGTGTGTCATGTGTCAGTTAGAGAGATGCGTGTAATGTGTGTGTGTGTGAGGCGTGTGTTAGAGTGATGCGTGGGGTGTGTGTGATTCATGCATGTGGTGTGAGAGTGATGCATGTGGTGTGTGAGTGATGCGTCCGTTAGAGTGTGTGTGATGTGCGTGGTGTGTGAGTGATGCATGGGGTGTGTGTCATGTGTTAAGAGTGATGCATGGGGGGTGTGAGTCATGCATGTGGCATGAGTGATGCGTGTGGTGTGTTTCGTGTCATTTAGAGAGATGCGTGTAATGTGTGTGAGTTGTGTGTGTGTGTGATGCTTGGGGTGTGTGAGTGATGTGTGGGGTGTGTGTGAGTTATGCATCAGTTAGAGAGATGCATGTAATTTGTGTGGTGTGTGAGTGATGCATGTGATACGTGGGGTGTGTGAGTCATGCGTGTGGTGTGAGAGTGATGTGTGTGTGTGATGCTTGGGATGTGATGCTCAGCAGCCTCATGTATTGCATCTAGACCTATGAAGATTAGACCAGGTTAGGTCTATCTGTTAGATCAGTCCGGGCATTGTGCTCCTTACACGGCCGGTGGAATATGGCCGTCTGATCTTGGCCTTAAGGCTACGTTACACGTAGCGATATTCCAGCGACCCGACCAGCGATTGGGATCGCTGGAACATCACTATGTGATCGCTGATGAGATGCCAAACAAGTAGATCTCACCAGCGATCACCCAGCGATGTGCCGACACCCGACGGTCGCTGGGCTCGGTCAGGGTGTCGGGTGGCACACTGGGTGTTGCTGATCATTGCCCTGTCACACATGGCGATGCATGTGTGATAGCGGCAGACCAACGATTGGAAAATGGTCCTGGCCATTCCTCAGCAATCAGCGAGATGATCGCTGGTCGTTGCGGCATGTCACACGCAGCGACGTCGCTGCCGAGGTCGCTGTAACATGTAAAACAAAAAGGAAAAGGGGCGCAAATGTGTAGGATCCCCTTATTAAAAACGTCTATGTGGCGTGGGTAGGTGGCCACTCACCTTATCGGGTTGTGCAATTCCTGCACAACCCGGTTTATCAGCCTCCGCCACCGGCGGTATGTGCACTGCCTCTCCGCTCTCCTCTCTCCTGTTCAAGGCAGATTGTTTGTGCTGTTCCTGAGCTGCTCCAGCCGCCAGTCCTCAAAAGGGAGTAGTTTTCATGCAAAAAATAGTAATGGCGGTCTGATTAGGAGCGCTCTAAGGAACAAGCAGACATGTAAGATGTTTTCATAAATGTCAAACCTTTTATTTACTTCTTAGCTCCCCTCACAGCTCCACTACGCGTTTCAACTGCATACAAACAGTCTTCATCAGGTGGTGTCACGGTGACTATCGTCCCCCTCAGCTGAACCCTCCCTGCACCATGTAAACTTCGCACTTGGATTAAAGACATTTCTGCAAGTAACCTTTCGGTGAGTGCGGTCTTTCCTCATTGCTATAAAGTGCATCAAATGAATTGGAAAAGGAAAAAAAATGCAGCAAAAATGCAATAATCAGAAGTTTAATATTAATAAGGGCATCTGTTGAATGTTTGTCACTTGTAAATGGGCGTGGCTTGGGTGTGGCTAGGGGTGTGGCTAAAACCTGCGTGGCGCGCTGTGCGCGCCACATCTTTTGTCCCTCTTTCTGTTCTTCATAAGTTGGGAGGTATGCGTACATCCATGTGACTGCATGACCAGTGTGTCGGAGGGGAGGTGGCGGTGCTGGCGCTGGCCTGCGTTTAAACAGGCTTGTATCGGCGTGTGGCCGCTTCTGCACTCTGGCCCTCACACTGCGAGGCAGCAGCGGCAGCTGCTTGTTATCTCCAGCCGAGAGCAGGGCAGTGTCCGCGCCTCCTCCTGTAGTGCTGAGCGCTGCTGGGCAAGTACAGCCCGGCTCCCGAGGGGCGGCAGTGAGTGCCGGATGTTGGAGGTGCACAGAAAGGCAGAAGCTAATGTCTGCCGCTGAAGCACCTGGTGGGGCATATGGCGGCACCAAGCTGAAGCGGCTGGTGGTGTGCACGGTGGAGCAGGTGCGGGTGCTGGGGGCTGGCCAACCGCTGCATGCTGATCACCAGGAGGAACTTACAGATCCTGTAACAGGTCAGAGACAGTGTTCTGTGCCCCTGCCCCATATACTGTGTTCCATCTCCATATACTGTACCCCCCTAAATTGTGTGCCCCCTCCCACTATACTGTGTGCCCCCCATACTGTGCCCTCCCCATATACTTTGTGCCCCCATACTGTGCATGCCCACCCCACATACTGTACCCCCTATACTGTGTGCACCTCCCCAGTGGCGTAACATCCACGGTCACAGCTGCGACCAGGCCTGAAGGTACAGGGGCCCGCCGACCCCTGGCGGCATCCGCTTTACATGGATGTGTATCCCTGAGGACGCACATCCATGTCCCCAGCCGCCAGATGTATAAAGTCCGGCAGCACCGTTCTCTCGCTGCCCCCGCTACTGTCCTGGCCAATCAAAGGCCAGTCGGCGCACGACCTCAGCTACTGGCCTGTGATTGGCTGCCCAGGCGGCTCGTGGCATGTGATTGGCCAACACAGCGGCACCGCAGTCATCTCCTTGCCTCAGATGCCGTTAGTGTACGGTGTCGCTGTCCTGGCTCCTCCGAGCTTCTGCAGGCTGAGAGAGGCGCCGGTAGGGTGGACCGGTGAGTAGTGTCCCTGTGTGTGTGTGTCCTTGTGTGTGTGTGTCCCTGTGTGTGTGTCCCTGTGTGTGCGGTCCGTGTCCCTGTGTGCGCGTCCGTGTCCCTGTGTGCGTGTTCGTGTCCCTGTGTGTGCATATGTGTCCCTGAGTGTGTGTGTGTGTGTGTGTATGTGTGTTGGGAGGATATATGCTATATGGAGGGTTATGAGGCTGCATTATTGCATTATACTATATGAAGGGCTGTGACGCTGCATTATATTATGTGAAGGGCTGTGAGGCTGCATTATATTATATAAAGAGCTGTGATGCAGCTTTATACTATATGGAGGGCTGGGACGTTGCATTATACTTTATGGAGGGCTCTGAGGCTGCATTATAATATATATGGAGGACTGTGAGGCTGCATTTTACTATAATGGAGGACCATACATACCAGGATAAAGGCATATTCCAGGAGGAGGACCATACATACAGTGGCGTACCACCCACAGTTGCAGAGGTCGCAAGTGCGACCAGGCCCGGAAGTACAGGGGCCCGGCATCCGCCGACCCCTGCGACTGCTTTACATGGATGTGCATCCCTAGGACGCACATCCATGTCTCTGCATAGCGCTCTGCCAGGCCGGTCCCCAGGCGGTTGATTCCGGCTGCCTTAGGACAGGAAGGCGCGGTGGCGCGGCAGCTTTGAAACTCCCGCGGCTGCTGCGTCACATGCTGCATCTCAGGACGGAGCCGTGAGCTTCTGGAGGTCCGGAGAGTCTGGCGGCAGCTTCCTCAGTCTCCCGCCGTGTGTCTATTCCTGGCCGTTCATCCAGAAAGTGAGGGCACACTGTTGCTGAATACTCACAGAAGAGAAGTAGAGAGGTGAGAGGAGGAAAGCGCCGGGGGACACAGGAGGAGGAAAGCAGGGGAGACAGAAAAAGGGGACAGAGGAGAAGGAGAGCGTGGGACACAGGAGGACGGGGGATAGAGGAGGAGCAAAACGAGGGATGCAGGGAGACGGAGGAGGAGAGTGAGGGAGACAGGAGAGCGGGGACACAGGAGGAAGAGAGTGGGGATCACAGGAGAACTGGGGACAGAGTAGGAGGAGAGTGGGGGACACAGGAGGAGAGCGGGGGGCAGGAGAAGGAGAGCAGGGGACAGAGGAGGAGGAGAGCAGGGGACACAGGAGACCGGGGACAGAGGAGGAGGAGAGGGGGAGACCTAGAATAGGGGAACATGGGGGCCCAAGACGTTATTACTATATGGGGGCTAGAATGAGGAACTTACATTATTGGTTTACGGTGGGAAGTGGGGACATATTTACTGTAGGGGCCAATCAGGCGACATTATTACTGCTGTAATATAATTTACTTTTCCATGAGGGGAACCAAAGGGAGGCCTTGTTACTGTGCGAGGCGGCACGATGTCGCTTTTTTGGTCGTTTGATGTAGTGTAGAAATCTTGGGAAAAGTGTGGAATGTGCTATGGAAGTGATCAGTTTTATACAGTAGATAACTGTGTTATTTTCTGCAGAGATGAGTCCTGGCTAGAAGACGTGATATTTGTCTGCGACAGGGGAAGAAGCAACCTGAAGATGAATGACTTCACCAAGATACATCTCTGGTGAGTAGGTGTATTACCTATCCACGCACACTATACACTATATACAGAGCTCCTGTGTATAATGTCACTGGTGATCTCTGCATCACCTGTACACTGACACTATATACTGAGCTCCTGTGCATAATGTCACTGGTGTTCTCTGCATCACCTGTACACTGACACTATATACCGAGCTCCTGTGTATAATGTCACTGGGGATCTCTGCATCACCTGTACACTGACACTATATACTGAGCTCCTGTGTATAATGTCACTGGGGATCTCTGCATCACCTGTACACTGACACTATATACAGAGTTTCTGTGTATAATGTCACTGATAATCACTGTATTTACACTGACCAAATATACAGAGCTTTTTTTAATCGTCATTATTGTAGTATTATTGGTCACTTTTCACACTGAAGAAGAAACAACTGGGCACCACAGAGTATTGACATGTAGTAGTGGGTCTGGCACCAAACTTGTGGTTTATCAGGTAAGAGGAGAGGGAAGGAGCAGACGACGGCAAACCATTTTGAGCAGGGTGGTGCTTCTATGGGTTGACCGGATTTTATTGGTCACTATGTAATGGCATTATGTGCTCTGGTCATGGCGTTGTGTATTTGTCCCTTGAATGTGGAATTATTCAATTACAATATGTCGGTTATATGTGGTCTTATCATGGTGTGGCAGTATTTATACCATGCACATGGTAGTATTTGATCACAGTTTAGTAGTAATATGTGCTCTGATCACAGTGTGGTGGTATGTCTCCTTTATATGTGGTATTACTGGTCTTGGTGTAGTGGATTGTGGTTGATTACACTGGTCAACAGCATTTTTGGTGCCAAAGATATTTCATTGAATTTAGGGTAACTTTGGGGTGCTGATTCTGAATATGTCATCAGTTTTGCCAGATTGGCTCAAGTTTTTGAGATTTTTCGTAAAATGTGTAACAAAAAAGACGTTTTTTGCTACTTTTTTAACGAAGTCTGTTATGTTTCTTCTATGTTTTGTCAGTGTATATTCACCACAAATGTAACAGAATGAGTCTGGATCGTTAAGACAACTTCTTCTTGATGAGTTCATGCTTTTCACTGGACAACAGAAAACAACATAAAGTTAGTGCAAAAAATCAAGCTATGAACAAACTTTTAGAACACTAATTAACACAAAACTATATTGAGAACTGCTCAGTTCAAGTACTAATCCAAAGAAATTAATGAGATGATGCGTCGCATTTACGAACAAGTGCTATAAATAAGATACCAAAAATCTCAAAAACTTGAGCCAATCTGGCAAAACTGATAGCATATTCAGAATCAGCACCCCAAAAATACCCCAAATTCATTAAAATATTTTGGGCACCAGAAAAAAAAAATTTTTTTTGTTGACCTGTGTAGTTTTTTTCTGATATCAATAAGGGGAAAATTCTTTATTTCCAGTAGATATTAAAAACTTGGTTGCTTAACCCCTTCCTGTCCTGTGACACAGCAGCAGCAAAATGCACTTACAGAGGTTCTCCAGAGAAAGCAAGTAATTACCTCGTCTAAGGCCACGTTCACACAGTGTGTATTTGGTGAGATTTTCACTTCAGTATTTATAAGACAGAAGCAGGAGATGGTGAGAAATGCAGAACATATAACCTCTGATTGCTCCACTCCTGGTTTTTGTCTTACAAATACTGAGGTAAAAAACTCACCAAATACTCAGTGTGTGCACATGGCCTAAGGATGTGATAAGGTATTAGTTGGTGGGGGTGCGACTGCTGAATGTGCAGCTTTTATCCCCATTATGTGTCCAAAAAATAGAAAAATATCCAGCACAGAGTCTTGAGATCTAGATCCTTAAAAATTCATTATATTAGAAAAGTATTAAAAAGCGCATTTAAGTCAATGTCCTTAAAGACAGTCCTTAGTCATAGGTTTGTTTTGTCCCCATTAGACTGGAGGTGATGTACAGCTCGCCCATGATCCCTTCACTCCCTCAGTGGCTGTGAGCGCTGGGTTTGCCTTTTTCTGGGAGCTCCAATGATAATGAATGGAGCCGCGGTCACATCATTACCGGCCGCTGCAGTTAATAAAAGGGGTAAAAGTGCCACATTCTTCCGACCATGTGGTTTTGATTGGTCGGATTCCACCAATAACTAAGTGATCACCTGCCGAATCTGACGATTGTTGGTAACTTGTTTTCACCAAAGTATCCCTTTAATGTACACTACAGTAATGGTACATCGCAGTAATGGTGAGCGCAGAGTGATGTACAGGAGTAACCGCTATAATGGGTATAACGGCTAACAGGTATTTGCATATAGCCGGGTGAGTGGGCCCCTGGAGTCAATTACCCTGGTGGGCCCCAGACACCCCAGTCCGACCCTGGTCTTATTGTACCGTGTGTTCTTACCTGTAGCAAGGAATGAAAACCATATAATTTATGGCTTTTTGTAATGTTTAGAAAAATGAGTAAAATGACACTGCACCTGTTACTCAGCCCCTGTATCTTGATCAACACCTCCAAACACAATGATGTCCCCCACGCCAAAGGATGGCCCCACCCGGCCCCCATGCCGAAGGATGGCCCCACCCGGCCCCCATGCCGAAGGATAGCCCCACCCGGCCCCCATGCCGAAGGATGGCCCCACCCGCCCCCATGCCGAAGGATGGCCCCCCCGGCCCCCATGCCGAAGGATGGCCCCACCCGGCCCCCATGACGAAGGATGACCCCACCCGGCCCCCATGCCGAAGGATGACCCCACCCGGCCCCCATGCCGAAGGATGACCCCACCCGGCCCCCATGCCGAAGGATGACCCCACCCGGCCCCCATGCCGAAGGATGACCCCACCCGGCCCCATGCCGAAGGATGACCCCACCTGGCCCCCATGCCGAAGGATGACCCCACCCGGCCCCCATGCCGAAGGATGACCCCACCCGGCCCCCATGCCGAAGGATGACCTCACACGGCCCCCATGCAGAAGGATGTCCCCACACAGGACCCATGAAGAATGATGTCCCCACACAGGATCCATGCAGAATGATGACTCAACAAAGCCTCATGCAGTTTTATATCCACACACCAAAACCCCATGAGTATAATGTTTAAGAAAAACAAAAACCACACAATACATTAGTTACCTCACCCCGGTCCACTGCTGCTGCTCTGGTCTACACAGACTACTAAGGAACAGCTGGCATGATGTAGTGACGCCCAGGCTCAATGATGGAAGGAGCAGTCCTCTCCCTGTTCTATCAGTGTTTTCACTGGCATCTGTATCACGGAAAAAACGATACCAGGGAAAGTGAAACGCTAAGAGAGGGGCTACCTCATGGTGTGGGATGCCCTTGCATAAAGTCCTCTTACTGTCCCGGTTCACAGGCCACACTAAAACAGCCAGATAGCCACATGTGACCCGCACTTTGTTCAAGTCTCATCAAGGATATACATGGCATATTGACAGGATATGATGCAACTCCAAGATAGATGTGGGTCTGAAATCCATGGATGACCATGAGAAATGACCATGCATGTAGTCCATCTTTATTCCTACTAGAGTTCATTAACATGTTTCAGGATCAACGGGAAATAGGTTGTTGCTTGGTGTTGAGCACTGGGGGAAAAAATATCTAGCCATGGGCCAATTATACAATGCCAAATGAGTGCAGGTCACAGAATTCTTTAGGTCTGGTACTAGAACATTGTAGATTTATATTTGAGACATTTTTGAGGACTTGTTTAATTACTCTGAAGAGAACATGTACTTTTCTTTTGTTGATTTGGGAATCAACATTAAGGTCTAGCTAGTAGTGTATTAAACGTCTTTGTGCTGTCCCTGTATGCTATTCATTTTATATAACGACGAGTGAAAGTCATGGCGTAGTAATCTATAGTGTTTCCACAAACGCCAGCACAATGTTCAGATAAAATATATATTCAACACGTTAAGGCACCAGTCTAGCATTTTTTTTTTTTCAGCACTGGAATGGTGCTAATAATCTATGTCCCCTGCTTCCAAGCTTATACTCACCTTCTGTGGTCTTCACCTTTTACTTTTAACTCGACTCTCCAATCCAGTGGCGCCATCTTGTGACATCGTCATCTGACTGTCTGGAAGTCAGAAGTTACGTAACAAGCCCTCGATACAAGTCTAGGAGAGCCAGAATGAGGCTCTCCAGTTTACATTGAGTTGTGACCTCCAACTCGCTCCATGAAACACTGGAGCTTCCAGCAGGTCACAAACTGACAGAGACAACCAGGTGTGGCGCCGATAACAAAAGAAGACACCGGAGGGCGAGTATAAGATGGTGCAGGGAACTTACATTCAAAGCTTCACTCCTGTGTAATTTTTCTTTTTATTTTACTGCTGAAGTTTTAAAAGCAGGCACATTCATTATGGAGAAAAATAGAAAAGACAGGGATTCATGTTCCTGACCACTCAACATTGGAGTAAGATTACACCTGTACATGTGCACAATTTATAAGAGATCCAGTTTTGATTTGCTTTGGAAAAAGAAAAAAACTTGGGATTACATTCATTTTTGGTCTGTTTGTAATGGGCCCACTTTTTACCAATGGTTCTCTGAACACCTCTAGTGTTCTGGGCATAAGCAGTGCTTAAAAAAAAATTTAACAGATGACCCCCCATTATAATCTGTTTTCCAAAGATTTGAATGTTTAAAGAAAAAAAAAAGGCGAGATCATGATGCTGGAAAACCCAACGTCAGTAATAAATAATTCTCAGGACGCTTTATCAAGATTTGGTATTAGTGGACAGAATTTAAAGGGTCAGAAGACCATACATCGCTGTTGGAGGAACCATGAACTAGATATGAACCTACCTTGGACAAGATCCCCCACCACTCCCTGGTTGACAATTCTCCCCCTATAACCACCCCCCACCCCATGATTATCCTTTCTCCCGTTGTCCATTCCGGTCCTTTTTCCCCTCATCCTCCCTCCATCCGACACCTTTCTTTTCCTGCCAAACTTTCTAGCTCTCTATCCCTTTCTTTCTCCTCATCTCTTATCCTCTTCTCCTTTTGCTCTATAGATTTTAATTTAGGGTTAGGTGTTGACTGAGTGTCTTCAGGAATGCCTACGGAGAACTGGAACAATTAGTGGTGTATCATGGTGGGTTTACACGTCCCAACGTCGGTCCGATATTGGATCCAACGACGCGGGAGCGCGCACCTTTTGGGCAGAATTCCAAGATCGCATAGGAGATGTTACACAGCGTGATATCGGCAGGCAATGCCACTACGATGTGTACGCCCCCTTGTACGGGCGACCCAGGAACGACCATTTAACATGGGAATGAATAGGGAAAGTTGTACTCCACATCGATGTTGGGCTTTTACACAGCACGATCCGGCCACAACGCCCATCCAATATCGGGCCGTTGGAGAGCAGGCTCATTTGATCCCAGATATCGTTTTGGCATCGTTCGTGCATCGTATTGGACGTTTAAACCATACAACGCACGAACGATATTGGGGCCAACGCACGAACCACGTGACTTTTTATCGGAGTTGGACGCCGATATTCGGACGTGTAAAGTGGCCATTACACTCCGAAATTACTGGAGTCTCCCTAGCAGTGGCTCCTAGTTTTGTTTTTAAGACCATAATGATAAGTTAGGCCCGTTTCACATCAGCGTTTTTCCCTGATTGCGGCAGATCCAGCAGATTTATCACAGCAGCGGTTTTTATTTTCGCCGCCGCAAGTGCCAGATCTGCTGCATCCAGCAGAACCGTACTTGCTGCACCCGACCGCAAGCCCCATAGACTATGCATAGGGCTTGCCGCAAGTGCGGCCGTTAGGCGGCAGATGTGATAAATCTGCTGGATCTGCCGCAATCAGCGAAAAACGCTGATGTGAAAGTGGCCTTACGTGGTTTTTGCATATAGTGATTCTTCTCAGCTTATTTTCTGTACTATCTGATTGGTATTTAACAATGATTTGCCTTATGCAACTTTGTTAATAAAGCTAAGTTTATATAAAGGAGAGAAAAAAAGATCCATTTGTTATTTGCAGAGTACTTTTTTGATCCAGCTAAAAAAAACATCATCAGATGGAAAGGAAGTAAACTAAAGACATTTTAGGACATTTCCATCTGCATTTAATTGAATGGATACTATTAAGGTGTTCCCAGCCCTAAACAGATTCAAAAACGGAAACAACTGGACATGTGAACAGAGCCCAACAAAATGGACCCCAAAGTGTACACAGAATGGGATGATCTTACTATCCTGGATTCAAAACATATGACTTAACTAAAAATGTGCAGAATATACACTCCTACCTTCAATGTCACTGAAGGGTACAGAAGAGATGAGATAATGTAAAGGTTTGTTATATCTTAGTACCTGGCAATCTCACACTTGTTCACATCCAGTCCTCGCTTTGGCATATACCCCATTCCTCTCTGCGGCTCTTTGCTGCTGAAAGTGTTGAGGTAGTGAACATAAGGCGATTCATCTGTAATCTCAAAATACCGAATACTGCTGTCGCCCTGTTATGGAAAAGCAGGAAAGGTTAAAACATGCCTTTATATGGAAAAACTGAATTTGGAGACACATCAGATTCTCATCCAGTCAAGTAAGGCCCCTTTCACGCTGGCGTTTTTGAAAAAATGCGGCAGAATTACTGCATCTGCTGCCCAACAGCCGCACTTGCGGCACCGATCCGACAAGCCCCATGCATTGTCTATGCGGCTTGCGGTCGGGTGCAGCAAGTGCGGTTTTGCAAGTTGCGGCACTTATGGCCGTGAAGAAAAAAAAAGCGGTCAGCAGCGTTTTTTTCGTGGTCGCAACCGGCAAAACCGCACTTGCCGCAAGCCCCATAGACAATGCATGGGGCATGCCGGATCGGCGCCGCAAGTGCAGCCGTTAGGCAGAAGATGAGGCAGATGCGGTAATTGTCGCATCTTTTAACAAACGCCACTGTGAACGTGGCCTAACTGCAGAGTATAATATGAGGTAACGATCCAATATGGGGACTTGATACTCATTTTACCACTATGCGAAGTGTGAATAATCTGACAGCAAATTAGTGTGTGGTCTTTAGAAATTAGTATAACTAGTCAGTTACATTGAACATCAAAATGAATCAGCAAAATAAGGTTAGAGTACTATGATATCATTCAGTGTAAAATCATCATTCTTAGAATATAAACAAAATAAGAAAATAATAAAACACGCGCGCTGAGCTATTTACAGGCATCATGACTCATTTATTCAGTAGCATCAGATCATGGAGATTTTTTTGTCTCTTCAGTTTTGATGATTTTGTGATAAAGTCATGCTGACGTAGGTATGAATGGCATGTGTAAACTCTGCACATCTTAAATTTGTGCTGTGTGAGGTGCTGTCCACCTCAGGCCTTGCTAAGGTCAGGATTTTCAGCAGAAACAGGAATTTTTACAACGTAAAAACAAAAAATTAAAAAACCTTTACCTTTATTCAATATTGTCTCTAAGTGCAGAGTGCCTAAAGTGCTGGATGGTAGGTAACAATGGGCCAGATGTCTTTCAGAAAATGTTGGTATATATTTTATAGCATTTGTAAACCTGGTTTTAGTTGCTCTTCTACTTTTCTATTGATGACCTGTTCTATAAATACATCAATGTTAAGATCATTCAGGTCTGACATGCCTGGTAGTAAATAAATTGTCATATGGCACTCATGGCAATTTTCTTTTTTTGCAATTTTACCACACTTGGAATTTTGTTCCCATTTCCCACTACACTATATAGTATAATAAATTATGTAATTCAAAAGTACAACTCGTCCTACAAAAAAAAGCCCTTATACAGCTGTACTGACGGCGGAGTCATGGCTCTTGGAAAAAAAACGGAAACAGCAAAAACAGAAAATCGCTTGGAAATGAAGGAGAAACTGACTCCATTGGTGGGTTTACACGTCCTGATATCGGGGCGATATCATAGGCAACGGCGCGGGAGCACGCATTTTTTGAGCGCTTTTCCCGATATCGCATCGGCGGTTTACACGCTGCGATATCGGGAAACAACGTCCCTACGATGTGTACGCCCACCAACCCAGTAACGACCATTTAACATGGGAGTTAATGGGTGAGGTGCGAGTACACATCGTAGTTGGTCTGTTACACGCTACGATGCTGCTACAACGGCCATGAGATATCGGGCGGTTGAAGAGCACACTCATTCAACCCCGACATCGTTTTGGCATCGTTCCAGCATCGCGTTGTACATTCAAACCGTACAAAGCGCGAACGATATCGGGTCCAACTCCCGAACCACGTGACTTTTTGTCAGAGTTGGACGCCGATATCGCGACGTGTAAACCCGCCATCACATTTCTGTATCAGGAATCAAAAGATTCAGCTGCCCACTGGATGGGACAATTGCTAAAGCAACCATCCAGCCTCATGCACGATACCTCGGTGTGCAGCATCGTGTCCCAATGTCTGATGTGAAAAAAAAAATGGGGATTGCACATCACTTTAATATTCTACAGGCTAATAAAGCTGTTTTCAGCAAACAAATTACCGTACTACAAAATAAAACATCAACATGGTACCTGTCTTCTCCTGTTGTGCACAAAGTACAAGAATGATTAAAAGGTAAATTAAAAACACACACTCAACAATCAATAGGTAACTGATGTTTAATGACCTAATCTAATGGTAAAGAGCAGGAAAGATTTTAACCAACACCTTTATTTACAGGGTTATCTGTTATTGCTAGGCTCACACCCCTGAAGTTGGCTCACAAGTATTATGTTAATTTGAGGTAATGCTACTTTAGTTTGGGGCCCTTTTCCAAACCACTTGGTACGGTTTTTTTTCCTATGATCTGTGGAAACGATCAAAAAAAAAACGCCCAGTTCCTTACAGGATTCATTTTTTTGCCCATTCACTTTAATGATTTCAGGAAAAAACCTGAAGCAACAAGATTCTACCTGAAATCATTAAAGTGAATGGGCAAAAAAATGAATCCTTAAGGGTATGTGCACATTGGACGGTTCTGCATCATTGCAGACCGTCAGAAAACCAGAGTAGAATTTCAGGAGATGAAATTCCTGACCTCAGCAGTGTCCATAGTTTTTTTAGCGGTTTTATGAGCGTTTATAAACGTTTTACTAGCGGTTTTTCTTGGCGTTTTTAAGACTGTTTTTTGTGCACTTGTAAGCTAGATACGCTGGAAAAACGCTCAAAAGAAGTCACATGCTCTATCTTTGAAAACCGGTGAAGAAAGTGGAAAGGAGAAAAAAAAAAACACGCTCTAATGTAAACAGCGTTTTCTGAAAACCATTGACTAGCATGTTAAGCCAACCGCTGGTTAGGATTAACATAAATTTACATAAAACTCAGCGGAAAACGCTAAAAAACAGCTCAAAAAACTTCCAATGTGCACATACCCTAAGAATCAGGTTTTTGCCTGATCTTCCAGATCAGGAAAAAAACGGAAGTGTGAAAGGCCCCTTAGGAGAAGCTGAAGTACCGTCACACACCATCATATGGCTTCCATGACGTGAGCGCGCACGTTTCGGGTAGTTTTTTTTCAGAACGCTGTGGAGTTGCCACACGTATCGATCTTGCGTGCGATCTTTGGCGATCCTGTGTTCCAGAAATCGCCTGCAGAAGACAGGAAGCGATCTTCCCTTCACACATCGCCGCATCACACGCCACAATCATAGCAGAGATGTGGGCATACTGTCTGGATAACGGCGTGCTAGAGTGTGTTTCACCGCGCCCCTATCACTGGATTGGTGGACAGATCTGCGTTCCCATTGGTCAGCCTTGCGTGAACGCACGGGTCATCAAATAAGGCGCCTCAGACACGGCCAGCCAATCGGAGCGCAGTATCACCCGCCAATCACTGCAGATGCGGTGCGAAAAAAAACAGCATCCAAGCACGCCTTCGGGATTGATTTCAGGATCACTGTGTACGTCGCTATCGCCCTGTCACATGGCACGATGCGCTGATATCCCCTGATTTCAATGCAGTGCAGGGCAATCAGGCAACGCTCCACCGGCGATTTCTCGCCGTAGAATCGCCCAGTCACACGCCACTACGCACATGCAATGTGGTTTCCACATTGCCAAAATCGGGCATTGCCAGCATTCTCACCGGCGATATGGCGGCACCTTAAGAACTTTCCACAGAAAAACGTGAGTGATAAGATTTCATAGAGTTCTTTTTAGCATCAAATGTATTTTTTTTTCTTTTTACAGGTGTTACAAAACACCACAGATGGCGTGCGCATTGTATTCTGCATTATCATAACGTGATGACACCCCCCCTCGCCCATCCAGAGACTGAAGAAAACTTTGGCACTCTCCTTGTCCTTGACATTTTTCCCCCTGCACAGTAGCCCGGACAGCTCAGTGCGTTTAGGAATAATGAAAGGTGAATGCAGTACCACAGCCATGCTGTATTTTACATTATTAGGATAAGTGGGCTCCCAGAAATTAGACCCCCCCCCCCCCACTGATCATCAAGTAACAGCACATCATAGTGAGAATTACAAGATGTTTCCCACAAAGGTGATAAAGTTTAGTTGTTGCTAAACTTCAGGAATATCCCAAAGCCCCGTCCGTGTCCAATATAAGTGTTTGCAATGTGTTATTGCTGCGTCCAAACCGCTACGTTGTATAGTACAAGCACAGTGGATGGATGTAGAGAAATCACGTGCCCACTGTGCTTGTTGTCTTTGCAGCGTAAACTGACATGCGGGCGGCATCCCGGGCTGCAAGCATGTCAATTTATTGCTGCGGAGCCTGTCGTGATCTCAGCGGGTGAATGCCATAACAGTAACAGCGCCCAGAACACTGACTGAGGGTACGGGGCAGCTGTATTCACCCACAGAGAACACTGGCTTCCTAGAAGGAGGAAGGCTCCTGCGCACGGGGCACAGATAAAAAGCATCATGGGCACATACTCTTACCCTGAATTATAGAATATGCTCTGCAAGACAGAGGGTAGATACACAGCTTAAAGAGAATCTTTCACCAGATATTTGCTACCCCATCAGAAAGAATTATGATGTAGAGGTAGAGAGCCTGATACCAAGCAATGCTCCACTTACTGGACTGCTTTCTTTGGTTTCAATAAAGCTAAAAATCTACCAGTTCTCTGGATACTCAGCTCTGTATAACCACACCCACAGCACTGACTGGCAGGCTTTCTGTGTACACTGTGCATAGGCAGAAAGTTGTTGATCAGTGGCGGGGATGAGGCTATGTATAGCTTCGTGAATACTGACTACCAAAAGGTAGTGGCTTTACTAGTCCTTCAAGAAAAATACTCCTGCTGCTAGCAGCCCAGTAAGTGACTTCACTGGAATCAGGGTCTGTCTGTATTAGGGTATGTGCACACAGGGCGTTTTTGCTGCGGTTTCCGCATGCAGAAAACCATTGGTTTTATGGTAATGTATGCTAATTTGTTCCTGCGGTTGGGCTTCCCAGCAAAACCAATGTGTTTCACAGAAACGCTGTGCCCACACATTGGTTTTGCAAGTGTCAAGAACTGTCAAATACCTGCGTTTTTGGTGCGGATAGCAAAGAATTGACATGTCAATTATTCCTGCGTTTTTGGTGCAGTCAATGGGAAAGATGCAACATCAAAAACGCAGTAAAAACGCACAAAAAATGCAGTAAAAACGCGCAAAAAAACGCAGACAAGATCATAGCACTTCTGTCAAGAACTCTAGGATCCTCAGGTTTTGCTGCGTTCAGGACTGCTCAAAAAACGTCCTGTGGGCACATACCCTTATGCTGGTCTCAGATTAGATGTCAAAAACCTTGTGACAGATTCCCTGTAATGAAGCGTTTGTATATAGCGGATCTTCAGTCTGGTGTAGTTCATGTCACTGGCATTCTCTCCATCTTCAGAGATCAGCTGAATAATCTTACCTTGCCACACAAGTAAATGATGCTAGTGTCTGGGTCATAAAACGGTAGCAAGACTCCATTACTTGTATCCATTTCGTGTAGTGCAATAGGCTCATCCAAATTTTTCTGCATATAAAGAAAATATTACTTGCAACAAAAAAAAAGCAAAAACTACTTACATTTAAATTCTAATTTTCAAACCAAAGCACAGTTAATATCAAAACACACTGTTAACCATTTCAGAAACACAAAAGTGAAATGTTTGCAGATGGATAGTCATCATTAGTAAATGTTAAAGCCAAGATATCTAGAAGGATAAATCTCATGAGCTATAACCATGCTCACTCTCCTACCATTATGATGTGTCCCATATATAACCAGCTTACCATCATGCATAAAACATGGCTGACAACCTACCTCCAAAGACTGTCATTTTGCACTGTGCAAACACTACCTGCCAGTAACGCATGTTTTAAGATTTAATTCTTCCATGAGATTTCAGTAACATTACAGAGCACATCCAAGTACCAATATACAATTCAGAACACTTCGCAATTTAACAAGATTGGTGAAAAAAAAAGTTGAGAATTTGCCTATAGCAAGTAAACAAATAAAGGTTTTTTTTTCCCCGCAGACAAAAGTTAATTTTAATCAGAAGATCTTTGAATAATAATTTCCACAATTAGATGCACTTAGAAGAAATGTTCCTGTGCGGAGATAATCTTATATGTGTCCTTGCAATGTACTGCGTAATGGATGTGTCTGACCATACAGGAACATGGTCTGATCATACCACATCTCATGTGCTGAGATAATCTTATATACCGTATATACTGGAGTATAAGCCGAGTTATTCAGCACAATTTTTCTGCTGAAAAGTGACCCCTTCGGCTTATACTTGAGTTAGTCAGTATTTGCTATGGGGGAAGGTGGGTCATCGGAAGCTGGAGGAGGCTGCAATAGGAGCAGGTGGTCACATGAGGCCACTCATTAGTGTAATGAATATGCACTGCATCCCCCTGACCAGCAGCGGTGGGGGGGAGCAGTGCATATTACATTATACTATGTATACTCCCCCCCCCCAATCATAGTATCTGGCTCTCGTGCTGTGGCACACATTAATACAACAAACCTATCCGTCGAATCCCCGAATCCTTGCAGGCACTGTCGTGTCCTCCTGTCTTCCTGCTTTTAGTGGCATCATATGACGGGCGCAGTGTTGAAGTCATTGCGGCATCGGTCACATTATGCCGCCATAAGCATGAAAACCGGAGGTCGCGGTGGTGCCTGCAGGAATTCGCCGGAAAAGTAATGTCAATGGTTTGTTGTTTTAATGTGGGTATGATGTGGAGGGAAGGGGTGGGGGTGGCGAGTATACAAAGTTGGGAGCCATGTGCCAGCATGGGGGGGGGGGGGGGGGGGGCTATAAACATTGAAGGGGGACATGTGCCAGCATGGGTGGTTATACAAAGATGGGGGGTATGTGCCAGCATGGGAGGCTATACCCAAAGGTGGGGGGCATGTGACAGCATGTGGGCTATATAGAAAGATGGGGGGTGGGGGGGGGGGGATGTGCCAGCATGGGGGGCTACATACAAAAATGGGGTGCATGTGCCACCATGGGGGGCTATATACAAAGATGGGCGGCATATGCCAGCATGGGGGGCTATATACATTGATGGGGAGGCAACATACATTGATGGGGGCATGTGCCGCTATATACAAAGATGGGGGCATGTACCAGCAGAGGGGGCAATATGCATTGACAGGGGCATGTGCCAGCATGGAGGGCTTTATACATTGATTCTGGGCTATATACTATGATGGGGGGCTATATACAGTGATGAGGGGCTATATGCTATGCTAGGGAACATATACAGGAATGAGGAGCTATATATCAAAATGGGATAGGCTATATACAGTGATGAGGTGAAAATATAACAGAATGGGGGCTATATACTGTGGTGGGGGGCTATATACCAGGATGGAGGGCTGCGGTATTTCTCACCCTAGGCTTATACTCGAGTCAATAAGTTTTCCCAGTTTTGGACGTAAAATTAGGGGCCTCGGCTTATACACGGGTCGGCTTATACTCGAGTATATACGGTATGTGCCCCAGCTATGTACTGTGTAATGATTGTTTCTGAACGTACAGGGACATGGTCTGATTATATCACATCTCCTGTACTGAGATAATCATATATGTGTCCCTGCTATGTATTGTGTAATGGCTGTTTCTGAACGTACAGGGACATGGTCTGATCATACCACATCTCCTGTACCGAGATAATCTTATATATGTGTCCTTGCTATCTACTGTGTAATGGATGTGTCTGACCGTACAGGAACATGGTCTGATCCTGGGCAGGGGAGGAAGTAAAAATAGTATACAGATATTACAGCACGGGATGACAGTGAATTTTGTGGGATAAAAAAATTTCCTTGCCCGATATTAATCGGTCTCTAAAAGTCGCAGTGGCTAACCATGTAGATGCTGCTGTCCATCTCTCACACCGGCATTTATGCATGTTGGTGTGCATTCATATCAGCCGCCATCTGTGCCTACTAATGTGATTGTGGTAAGAAATACATTATTATGGCAGCCGGGGGCCTCCTGAGGGCCGCATTCATTGCCAGCTGCATAATCCTATGAAGCTCAGCCACAGACTCGTGTTTGTAAAAGAACAGTCAAAATGTAGAATTAACTAATTATAAACATTATTTATAAGAAAAAAAAAAGGTAAGAATTACAAGGCTGTGTGGGCACCCCATAACACTAAAAATGTAATAAAAAGCAATCAATGTGCATGTACTTTCAAATTGGTAACAATAAAAACGTCAGCTCACCAGACATCATTAGGGGCGGGCGCAATGATGCGGTGGCCCAGGATTCACCGTCTAAACTGCCAATCGAGGGTGGGTGGTGACGCGGCCGTGATTGGCTGCGTGACACTGACCCGTCCGCATCATCAGGGGGCGGGCGCAATGACGTGGCAGCCGTGACTCGCAGCGATTGGCTGCTGAGGATGTCAATTGCGGCCTTGGGAGTTGGAGCGAGGGCCCAGACCGGGGCCTGGAGTAGATCAGGCCCCGGGGACACGCTTGGGGGGATGCCCCGATGGTTGTGGAATCAAAGCCTTGGGTCCTGGGGCGAAGGCCCAAACCGGGGCCCTGAGTTACTGCTATGGGGCGGTCGTTCAGTGCTCCTTGCTGCGGCCGCGCGCCCTGAACTTACCAGCGGTGCGCGTCCCGGCATAGAGCCGCCGCAGTCTGGATATAACAGAATTGCTCTGGTTTCAGACCTGAGCTAGATTGTCCAGCCTCTCTTTTAGAGTGGGGAGAGCGTGGATGCCTGCAGCCTCAATGCAGCCTGTTTTGTAGAGAGGGGAGAACATAGATGTCTGCAGCCTTAATCCAGCCTCTCTTGCAGAGAGGGGAGAGCATAGATATCTGCAGCTTCAATCCAGCCTCTCTTGTAGAGAGGGGAGAGCATAGATGTCTGCGGCCTCAATCCAGCCTCTCTTGTAGAGAGGGGAGAGCATAGATGTCTGCAGCCTCAATCCAGCCTCTCTTGTAGAGAGGAGAGAGCATAGATGTCTGTGGCCTAAATCCAGCCTCTCTTGTAGCGAGGGGAGAACATAGATGTCTGCGGCCTAAATCCAGCCTCTCTTGTAGAGAGGGGAGAGCAAGGGTGCCTGCAGCCTCAATCCAGACTCTCTTTGTTGAGATGGAATGGAGAGTATACTTGTATAAAAAAAAAATCCTTCTAATCCATGTAATAGAATAAATAAAAATAAAAGTAAAAAGGGAAGATTGTAAAAAATTAGTTAGGCTATAGATGTGGCCTGAGTCAGGACACGTCTACCTCCTGCAACACTAAGCAAAAACTGAATTAGTCCTTACCGGTAATTCCTTTTCTTGGAGCCTTCCACGACAGCATTGGAGGATGTCGTCCACGCCCTATTGGGGGACAGGAACACAGAGAGGTTAAAAGCCCCTCCCCTTCCTCAGTACTCCAGTGTTTACCAAGATCACACTTAGCCATGGATTACCTGATACAAACCGGAAGCAAACACCAACAAGGGGGGGAACTGATGCTGTCGTGGAAGGCTCCAAGAAAAGGAATTACCGGTAAGGACTAATTCAGTTTTCTCCATTCGCCTTCCACGACAGCATTGGAGGAATACCACCGATACTCCTCAGGGTGGGACTATTGCCTGTAGGATTCTCCTACCAAAGGAGAGATCCCAACTGAAGGACAGATCTAACCTATAGAGGCGAGAAAAAGCGAGGAGAGACTACCACGTAGCCGCTCTGCAAATCAGCTCCAATGAAGCTCCAGCCTGCTCCGTCCAGGGAGTAGCAGCAGCCCGAGTTGAAGGAGCCTCCAACCCCACCGGAGGAGCAAGGACCGGAGCGACGTAGACCTCACAGATCACCTTCCTGATCCAGGAAGTGATGGTAGCCTGGGAAGTCTTCTTCCCTGTATTATTCCCAAAAGCCGAACAAACAGGTTCTGATCTAACCTGCAGGAAGCAGACTCTCGGAGATAGAGGAGGACAGTTCGACGTACATCCAAGGAGTGAAACACGGCCTCAGCCGCATTAGCAGGAGATTGACAAATTGAAGGCAGAACCACATCCTGGGACCGATGGAAAGCCGACAACTTTCAGAAAAAAAGATGAATGCAACCGAAGCGTAATGTGAACAACGGACAACATGAGGCACGGAGCCCGGACATAGAGTGCGGACACCACGAGGCACGGAGCCCGGACAGAGAGTGCCTGCAGTTCTCCAACTCTGGAGCAGAAGAGATGGCCACCAAAAACGCCACCTTGTGAGAGAGAGACGTAAGGGATGCAGCAGACAAGGGTGCAAAGGGACTTTGAGCAAGCCCTTGGAGAACAAGCATCAAATCCCAGGGAGGGACAGAAGGCCGAATCCGGGGACGCCACCCCCAAGCAGAAGAAAAAACTGCTTGAGCCATGGATGGGAAGCAAGATCCTGGCAAAAACCGCCCCAAGTGCCGACCTCTGGACTTAAAGAGTGCTCGGCCGAAGCCCCAAATCCAAGCTACGCTGCAAAAATCCAAGAGTTGGGCCACATTAGGATGATGCATGGTCGGGATGGAAGGAGCACATCAGGACAGGAACCGATTCCAGCCCTCCCGTAAATAGCGTTTGTCACAGGCTTCCTGCTCTGCTGAAGCGTGCGGATCACTGCCTGGGAGAGACCCTTGGTCCTCAGGATCCCGGCCGCAACAGCCAGGCCGCCCGAATGAGCCACTGAGGGCCCGGGTGAAACAGAGGACCCTGGGACAGTAGGTTAAGACTGGGCTAACACAATCGGTCCCTCCAGGCCCAGGTCTCGGATGGCGTCGTACCACGCCAGTTTGGGCCCCAGGGGAGCCACCAGGATAGTGTCACCCCCTCCGCCCGAATCCGTTGCAACGTCTTGGGAAGTGGCGGGAGTGGAGGAAATGCATACACCAACCGGAAGTCCCAGGGATGGGCAAAAGCGTCCAGCCCCCGAGGATGGTCCAACCGCGTCAGGGAGAAAAAGGTTGGCACCTTTGTATTCGAGCCCGAAGCGAACAGGTCGATCGAAAGGACACCCCACCTGTCCGTAAGAGAGCGAAATACTTCCGGATGGAAGCACCATTCTCCTGGGTGGACCTCCGTGCGGCTCAAGAAATCTGCCTGTACATTGGCCATTCCCTGGGTCTGGATGAATGTGATCGCTTCCCCCATGAGTTTGGTAACCTCTGGGGCCGACGAAATCCCAAAGGGCAGCACATTAAGCCGTGAATGGACCGTCCCGCCTGCCCCGGAGATCGTGAATCGCAGAAAGCGCTTGTGGGACGGGTGAATGGGGACATGAGAATACGCGTTCTGGAGGTCCACAACAACCTGGAGTAGCGCCCCTGTCCCTCCTCTCCAGGAGGAACCGGGGACCCCACACCCGAATCCAACAGGTGTCGCAGACCCAACAAGAAAAAACCGTGCGAGAGTCCCCCTGAGGAAGGGAGAGGACTCGAAGACACGGAGGGGCTGGCTCTCGAATTCCAAGCGTAGACCCTCCCAAATGGTCGAGAGGATCCAAGGGCACAAGGAGATTGCTTGCCACTGTGGCAGAAACCGCAGGAGCCGTCCCGCAATGGGGAAGGCGACCTTGTTTAGGGGCGGCTGGTGATGCCGCTGCTGGGGGAGCAAGATATTACGGGTCTTGTTCCCGTACTGGAATGCCCAGCGACCAGACTTACCCTTCCCTTTAGACTGGGAGGGTTGGCTGCGCTCAGGCCAAAAGGACTGCCTCCGAAAGGGCTCCTGTTCCGGGAGACACCTTTTCCGGTCTGACACCTTTTCCAGGATGTCATCCAATGTCCTTTGCAAGGGGAGGCCATACAGCTGGAGCTTAGACGTGACCTCCCCATTCCACCTTGTAAGCCACACTGCCCTGCGAGCTGTGTTAGCCAACACTGCGCACCTGGCGCCAACGCGGAACGACTCAGCAGAGGCATCGGCCAGGAAGCCCGCAGCACGTCTCAGAAGTGGAATGGAGTCCAAAGCTCCTCCCTGGGAGTACCCTGCAGGATGAATTCTCCCAGCTGGGTGAGCCACTTAAAGAGAGACCTGCTCACATGTAGAGGAAATGTACACCGTTAAAGACATAGCTGCCGCCTCCCAGGATTTTTTGAGGACACTCCATTTTATGAACGAGGGGGTCCTTCAACCGGGAGGAATCTTCAAAAGGCAACGCGGTCTTATAGGCTAAGCTTCCCAAATGGAATACTGCCATAGACCTTCATGTTAGAAGTCCCATTGACTTTATAGAGACTTCCATAGAGATTCCCATTGGGTCTCTCATGAGGTCTCCCATCCAGCCCGTGACTGAGGCTCCTGCTGCTTAGCTTCAACAGTGTGTCAAGGGCATGCACAATGGGTTTACAATAGCAGCTGATTGCTACCCTGGCCACCAGGATGTCCACCTTCGGGACCTCCCAGACAAAGTCATCACCCTCCAATCCACTCGGATGGGGTGAGCCGCTTAGCCGTCAGGCCTCTGAACATTTAGTCCTGCACAGAAGAAGGGGATTCTACCACCTCTACTCCCATGGTACAATGGACAGTGTCCACCAATGCACCCATGGACTCCGTGGAAAAATAGTAGTGTCCAGATTCTCGTGTCTGGACAGAGGCAACAGCGGCAATATCCTCGCCGTCCTCTAACGCTGAGCTCTGGCCAGCCTCCATGAGATCCACAGAGTCACAATCCTGGAGCTTCCTCTCTTACGGAGGGGAAGGCCCGGACGCTGCAGCAAACCCCCGCAGTGCCGAGATAGAAGCCTGCACCTCTTCCCTAACGGATTGGAGCTCCTCAAGCAAGGATGGGGAGTCCATCCTGACAACCCTGTCAGTCATGGCCGACACCTTGTTGTAGGAAGAGGGAAATTTTGTGCCGCAGCCACATTATTGCTGCCTTTCACAGACGGCCCTTGTCTCCCTATAGACAAAAAGGGAAGAGAAGGGGGTCCCAGTGTGAGTGCAGGGCTTAAATAACTCTACCCCTTGTGACCACCCCCAGAAACACTTACATGAGCTGGGGGAACGCTGGGCTCTGCAGAAGCAGAGGTGGAAGCCTATCACCCTCCATGTGTCAGGGATCAGCCTTACCTGGGTGTAGCTTCCGGCGGGTACTTATCCAGAAGTATCGTGCCCCCAACGAGGAACACCTGTTCCCTCCCTCCTCCTGGTCACCGGCCGTGGGCAGTAGCGCGCGAAAGTCCTGCTGGGTTCCCTGGAGCCGCGCCCAGCCTGCCACAGCCCTTACAGGAGCCGCCGCCCGAAACCGGAAGTGCCACACCGGAACCGGAAGTGCCACACCCGAAACCGGAAGTGTTACCCCCGAAACCGGAAGTGCCACCCCCGAAACCGGAAGTGCCTCCGCGGCACCTCTGATGCATGCCCCAGGGACCGCAGCTGGAGGAGGGAGACACCGGAGAGCTGAATAGGCCTCCGGCGTTGCAATACACGGCCTGCTTTGCCCCGTAGGACGCAGGAAGGCCGGATGGTCCCACCACGGGAGCCCCGAGAAGGAGGAGGAGGCCGCCCCCGACGTCCATCCCTGGCCCGGCTGTAAGTACACCCCAATGCTGCCTCTGCCGGCCTGACAGCACTGGAACCTCTCCATGCCCCAAGGGGGACAGGAAGACACTGGAGTACTGAGGAAGGGGAGGGGCTTTTAACCTCTCTGTGTTCCTGTCCCCCAATAGGGCGTGGACGACATCCTCCAATGCTGTCGTGGAAGGCGAATGGAGAAAAACTGACTATGTTCACTCCTACATGGGGGTGTATACAGCTAGGAGGAGCTAATTTTTATAATTAACTTACTGTCGCCTCCTAGAGACAGAAAAGCATACACCCATGGTATCCTGTGTCCCCCAATGAAGGGATAGAGAAATTAAGACACAAACCAATAGATTTTTCTTCTTTACAAAATAATGCAATATTTGTATAATGTAAAAATAAATATATTTGTTGAGCAAAAATATAAACACTACACATTTGTTTTTGTTTATTTCATTCTTCATAATTTTGTTTAAAATGCATATATCAGTATACGCAGCGTTTAGGATGCAGTGTCTTGTTGCTGCTTTGTACAGTAGAAGCACAGTGGATGAGATTTGTAGAAATCCCATGCTCACTGTGCTTCACCCGGCCGCAGCATCTCTTCACCTGTGGTGTGGGTTTCTGGATTTCTGCATCTCTGCAGCATGGAGTTGGAAGTGGGTGTGATCGAGTGCACACATGAAGAAGCCGCCCTGCACCCAAATGCCGTAGACGAGGACATATGAAAAATGCCTTGTGTATATAGAAAAAGTCTAAGATCTTTGAGTTCAGCTCATGAAAAACTGGAACAAAAACAAAAGTGTTGTATTTAGATTTTTGTTCAGTATATCTCAATTAAAATGGGGTATTGCCATTATTGCACTGACCCGGACAATAATGTTTCCAGGTAATTCTTACTGTATAATGAACACCATACAAACAAAACCCAAATAGCAATAAGGAATTAGGAGTTTTCCTCCCTTTGTCAGTATAATGTATGGCAATATGAATGGAGTCATTCAATGTTGATGGAAAGAACAGTGTTATGGCTTTTGGAAGAAGAGGTAAAAGAAACATTCATTCACTTGTCATTAAAATGGTAATGGTCTGATTACGGAAGTCATAGTTACTGAAGGGTAATTAATGAAAAAAAAAAACATTAAAATGGCGCGAGCAGCATTGAAGACTTCATTGCATTTATGCCAGACACGAGTATCAGCGTAATGTGGAGTATGCAAACATGGGTGTATTACATGAAGAGTAAGCAATATGAAGTACTAAAAGTTAAAAATAGAAAAGAAAAAGAACAAAAACATCTAAGCAAATTTATTTTGCCCACAACTGCTGTAGTCAAGTAAAATAACTACCTGACTTATCAGTAAATATATATGTGTCAGCAACAAGGGAAAGAACTTTTATGACATACCGGATTCCACAATGCTAGCTGACGCTCACTCATACGGCTGAACCCAGTGGTAAAAATGCTGCCATCAGATAAAAAGATTGCTCTCATGGGCCGAGCTCCTTCGTGTGCTTTATCTTTTTCCTAGGAAAGGTGAATGTGGAAAAAAAAAAAAAAATCAATTATCATAGAAAATCAAGTATTAACTCTACAAAAGGTGAAATATAGTACAGTAGCCATAAATGGATACCATTTGTTGTGTTAGTGTCAGCTTACATCAGGCGTCTACTACCTGTGACCCACTAAGATCTAGTGTGGCACCCAACCATCTGATCACAGAAATGCTTGCCTTTGCTATGCAAACGACATACATAATAGTTGTTTCCCCCAATAGTTTCAGGAAAATTGGGTATTTTTCCCCTCCCTGTTGCTCCTGGAAGGTGTAAGATTTTACAAGTTGTCATCTAAGCTTGTGGCTCTCCTCTGTTGTAGTTTATGGAATTTAAGCTTATAATTGGGAAAGCCACATTCACTTATAGTTTGCTCTCCTGAAGCGGCCGTCACACGCTACGATATCGGTAGCGATATTGTTGGCGATCACGTGCACGCGCGATCGCTTACAATATCGCTCACATCGCTGGTGAGATGTCATACAGGCAGACTCACCAGCGATGTGGACCAGCGAGATCGCTGGTTACTATGGTACACATCGGGTTACTAGGCGCCGCGCGGCGCTTAGTAACCCGACGTGTACCATAGTTACCATCTCCCAGCATAGGCTCTGCCGCTGGGAGATCGTTTATCGTGGTGTCATACACCACGATGAAGCAGATCGTTAAATCGTTCATCGCAAGATCTGAGCTCCGGAGCTCAGATCTCGATTTTGCGATTTGATCATTTATCGTTGGTCGTATCTTGCCGTCACACGCACAGACATCGTTCAAGCGATGTTTAATCTGGCGCGTTCAAGCGATATCTTTCAAGATATCGTAGCGTGTGACGGCCGCTTGAGTGATAACTGTGTGTGAAGGAAAACCATGTTGTTCCCAGAGAACGTTCTACTTTCTGGACTGCCATCTCTTAGGTATTTATGGCATACTATGGTATGCCGGAAATATCTCAAATGATAATCGTTTTAAGTTTCATAGCAGCCCTTGTCAACATGACACTTTGGCCCTCGGACTCGAATAAGTTGTCAAAGGCCGTCTTGGTGGCATGATAAAACCAGCGACCGGAAAACGTTTATGGAACGACACACAGGCAGACTAAAGTTAACTCAATGCAAATAGGTTCTTGGCAGTGCGAGTCCTGTTTACACATGATGATGCACTTCTGAGAACACTGATCTTTTATGCTGCAAAAATCATCATTGGGTGAATCGACAGCCTGTTTACACAGCAAGATAATTATTCCTGCTCAAAGTGTTTGGCTACGTCTGGGTATTTTCAGGGTCATAGGTCTGAATATAGAAGCAGGACACATGAGCAACTTGCTGCGCAATACAGCTTTTCTTGGTCATTATTTTGCTGCCAGGAAAGACTGAGGTACACCATCAGCGACACTACACCCCCTTTAGATTGTGGGAACCTGCACAAATTCAACAGTTGTCACATATGAAGAATTCACACAAGTGTGTCATTTTGAACAAGGTCTTAAACACAAACATAGATTTACCGTATTTATCGGACCATAAAAACCCTCTCTTTATCCCCAAAATTTTGGGACAAAGTGGGTGGTGTGTCTTATAGTCCAAATATACGGACTATGTGACTGTGGGGCTATGCCGGGGAGAGCAGTGGCTCTGGAGCGGGGGTTGGGAGGAGGTTGCAGGCGTGCTGCTAAGGCAGCGGGAGGTCACAGGCTCCTGCTCATTTAATATGCACTGCATCCCGCTGTGCACCTCTCAGTGCTCAAGCTGCGCTGAGAGATGAACAAAAGGATGCAGGGCATGTTAAATTAGAGGACGTGTGCCATCACTGAATATGCACCCCCCCTACCATTTGGGTACATGGCCCTCTCATTTTGAATATGCCCCACCCTCATCCCAGATATGGCCCGCCATGCTGTAGCACACAAGAAAATAAATATAATTCAGCCTCTGCCGCTTGCTTCAGTCTTTCCCTGCTTTCAGCACTCGCTGTTTTGAGTCCTACTGTATTCCCGAGGCAACCGGTCGTGATTGGCACAGCGACATAATCACAGAGCTCCCCGGTCTCATGATCAAAAGCCCCGGGATTGCAGGACGATTCAGGACGCAAGTGCTGCAAACAGAGAGAGATGGACACAAACGCCGGAAGGTGACATATAAAGTTTGTTATTTTCTTGTGTGCGGCAGCATGGGAGGCCATATCCAGGATGAGGGGGGCGGCATATTCAGAATGAGAGGGTCATGTACCACAATGAGGGGGCCATATCCAGGATGGTGGGTAAAGTACCCAGATGGTGGGGGCTATATACCAGCATAGTGGGGGCTATATCCCTGGCAGGGGGGCCATACCCCGGATGGGGAAGCTGTATACCAAGATGGTGGACCATATTCAGAATGGGGGGGGGGGGGGCTATATCCCTGGATGGGGAGCCAAATCCAGGATAGGGGCCTGTATACCAAGATGGGGGATCATATGAAGGATGGGGGCCGATATCCCAGGATGGGGGGCCATAACCAGAATGGGGAGCTGTATACCAGGTTTGGAGGCTGTGTCCCAGGATGGGAAGCCAAATCCAGAATGGGTGATGCTATATACCAGAATGGGTGGGAGGCGCCCATAATCCAGATGGGGGGCTATATCCCAGGATGAAGGGAGTATACCAGAATTGGGGGCCATATCCAGGATGGGGGGTGGCGCATATGTTACCTGGAAGGGGCCCAACATGGGGAGGACATTAACCCCCATAAGTGTCAGCAGCACTTCCCCCTGCCCCCATAACAGTGCATTATACCCACATTTTATGCTTACATTTTTCTCTCTATTTTCCTCCTTCCTCCTCTAAAATCTGGGTGCATCTTATAGTCCAAAACATATGGTATACTTTTAGAAAATAGTACGCCATACCATTTCTTCCAATGCCTACCCCTCTGACTACATACCGCTACTAATTCCATTTTACGTGGATCAATAACACGAAGTTTCTTGTCCTTGGAGGCTGTGCAAATAAGGCTGCCATTTCGGTTCCAGCTGGCACTGTAGATCATGTCGGCGTGCATATCTTCTAGAGAAGAGAGAGCCTCCCCGGTACCCACATTCCATATAACTATGACATTATCACAGCCTGTTAACAAAATTACAATTAATTTTAAATTTCTCAGAGCTCAAGTTCCCTATATAACATTCTATATAAACCCTCACACTAACAAGACTTCGAAATACAATTTAAGCATATAGACTTCTAATTTTGTGTAGAGAAGGCATTCGATGGATAGTTTTTGTTCCATGAAATGTTTGTATAGTGGGTAGTTGGAGTGTATTAATATACTCGCCTAGCGCAGCTTTCTCTGGTATCCAGCACCTTTCTGCTACAACTCCAACTAGCCTGCACACACTAAGGCCACGTTCATACATCATTCAAATATTTAGAAGGCGTTGATTCTTTTTTTTTTTATCATGTCACACATATAAACATTTGATGAAAAAAATAATAATGTGAGTGCTTCTTTACGTTAAGTCTTAATGTGTTTGTATCTTCTGGGGGAAAAAAATGTATGTGAGAAACTTAAGATAATCTACCACTAGGAGGCAGTATGTCCAAGCATATTGGGCTTCATTACTATCCAACATTTGACAACAGTAGCAGTGTGCTCTGAACACTATAAAGCCCCGGTCTCACATAACGATGTGTCAGCGATGCCGACAACGATCAGCATCGTTGATGCATCGTTGACACATCGTTATCAGGTCGCTGGTGAGCTCTCACACTGACAGACTTCACCAGCGACCTCTGGGCAGCCAGATCGTTGGTACCCAGCGTCCGCTCGTTCCCTGCATCCTGGGAGCGGACGGACGCTGGTAACCATGGTAACAGCGGGTCTCTCCTGCACTTAGAGACCCGCTTGTTTACCATGGTTACCGGCACCCGCCCGCTTCCGAGTTGCGGGGAGCGAGCGGGTGCCGACCTCTCCTATCCTGTCCCTCACTATTCTCATCTCTCCCTGCTATTTCCCTGTTCCCTACTCTATCCCCTATCCTAAACCCTAATCCTATCCCTCTCCTTGTTCTAAATAAAGAAATCCCCCCCCCCGAGGCTCACCGGCATCAGAGGCTCCCATACTGGCATCTCTGTAATGGAGATCTCAGGGATAAAGGACCTGTGATGAGGTCACAGTCATGTGACCCGCCTATACTGTATACTGTATAGTATAGGCCGGTCACATGACTGTGACCTCATCACAGGTCCTTTACCCCTGAGATCTCCATTACAGAGATGCCGGTATGGGAGCCTCTGATGCCGGTGAGCCTCGGGGGGGATTTCTTTATTTAGAACAAGGAGAGGGATAGGATTAGGGTTTAGGATAGGGGATAGAGTAGGGAACAGGGAAATAGCAGGGAGAGATGAGAATAGTGAGGGACAGGATAGGAGAGGATGCACCCGCTCGCTCCCCGCAACTCGGAAGCGGGCGGGTGCCGGTAACCATGGTAAATAAGCGGGTCTCTAAGCCCGCTTGTCACCCTGGATGTCATGTTACAGCGCTGCTGTGCGGCGCTGTGACATGGCGGGGGATCCTGACAGGTCGCTGATCGCTGCCCCCGCCGGTCACACACACCGGTGTGTGGTGACCAGCGGGGGGGCCAACGACCAAAAAATGGTCAGGAGCCCTGTGCAACGATCAGCGACCTCACAGCAGGGGCCTGATCGCTGCTATCAGTCACACGCAACGATATCGGTAAGGATATCGTTCCTACGTCACAAATAGGACGATATCGTTACCAATATCGTTATGTGAGACCTAGGCCTAAAGCCTACAAAAAGCGAGATTTAACACTAGTACGCTTAAGCACTGTGCCCTGAAAACAGTTGAGTAAAAAAAAAGAAAAACAATCATTACACTACGTAACACAATTTTTGTTCCAAGTGTAATATTTCAACTGCTTATGTGTAAAGACTATGGAAAAACAAGAACATTCAGCACAAACTTTGGTTTTATGACCACAGCTCAGAAAAATTTAATCTTTATTGTAACAAAAAAGGAAATTCACCATGTAACAAGTTTTAATTTTTGTTTGTTCCTTGGTACAAAGTGTGGTTTCCTAACCCGTTATGCCTAAAAGAAATGGAAAAACATGGTTGTTCCATGAAAACTTTGCTTCTGTGATCAGAACAATGACACTTACGAAATTCTCTCAATTTGTATTCAATACTGAGGCAATGTCATTGTCATGATCACAGAAGCAAAGTTATCATGGAACTACAACCATTTTCCATTTGTTTTAGGCATAACGGGTTCAAAAAACACACTTTGTACCCGGGAACAAAAAAAAAATATATATAAAATTGTTACATAGAGCTTTTACTGTGCTCAAGGTCAAAAGTAATGTTTCCAAAAAAGCCAACTTTACTAAGAATAATAAAAAAAAAAAAAATCAGATGAGTGAAGAACATGATTTCATTGCTTTACTGTCCACCTTGGACCACTCAAGTGACAGAACTGGACTAAAAATACATAATAACAGCAGGGCTATGTGCCCACTGGACCATTGTGCTGCTTTTTTTGTGCTATGTTTATCAGCTCACAAATGCAGCCAGGTAAAACAAACAAACAAAAAAAAAAAAAGTAGCACAAACATATTGCATTTCTGCAGCGCTTTTTCGGCTGTGGTTATGTAGGCATGTAGGAGGCACACACAGACACTTTATTACCCTCCCTGGCGATCTCACGGTGAGCTCCGGCAATGTCTTCCTTCTGGGCATCAGTAAGACCTGCGGATACGGTACTGACAGGACCTGGTCATGTGACTCAGCCTGAGTCAGGTCCTGTAAGGGTATGTGCACACGATCTGGAGACCTTGTGTGCTGGACTTGAGGGAAGCTGCAGGTGAGCGTAGTCACCCTGTCCCCACGATCTGCATTCGGTGCAGGGCGACTTTTCCCTGCATTCACCCACTGGGGCTCACTTCCGACTCCGCATAATTAAATTAACATGCTGCGGAGACGCAGAAACGCGGTAACCAGCACCACAGCTGACATATTGCTGCGAGAGATTGAGAAGTGGGTATGGGATTTCTCAAAATCCTATCCACTGTGCTTGCAGTGTACAACGAATGGTTTTAGATCCATCGGTAGGACAGCGTCCAAAACACTGCTACTCTGAATCATGTGCGCACACTAAGTCACTTTGCACAAGTCCTGCCGATGTCTAGAAGGAAAACATCGCCGGGGCTCACCTTGGGATCACCAGGGAGGATAAGTAATTGATGCTTTTTTAACTGCACTTTCCAGAGCAAAAACACTCCAAAGACAGATTGTGTGAATACCAACCTGTTTGTGATGCTTTATTGGGAGGTTAGAATGGAGTCAATGGGGAAAACACTGATCAGAGACAGGCATGTTAATTGGCATGCTAGTTTTGAGCGCATCAGACTTCTGCAGCAAAAACAGACCACATAAGGCACATGTGGACACAGCTTTAAAATCCTCATAGACTTGAAAGTAAATGCTGTGGGTGGTCCATATCCGCTGCAGAAACAGACCACCAAAAACGCAGCACAAACGTCCAGTGGGCACATAGGCTAATAATAGAGTAGAGGTAGCAAATATTTTTTTTAAAAAAGTAGCACAGTATGGTTATTTACAGACAAACAGAGGCATTTATTCTGGGCTCATTGGCCAGTTTAGCATATTAAAGACAGTCAGTGGACACAGAATATAACAGAAATGAAGCCAACATCAAACATACCTGCACTGAGCAGCACATTTCGGGCTGTCGGATGCCATGTCACAATGCCTACTCTCTTGGAATGTCCTTCCAACACTACCACAGGCTCTGTGAGCGGAATGGTTAGGCCACCGTCTGGATCTGCCATACCTAAATTACAAAAGTTTCAATTTTACATTTGGTTGAAATTCTTTAAAGGGAACCAGTCAGGTCTCATATGCCCTCCAACCTAGCAGCAGTGACATAAGTACCTCCAAATTTCCTGCCTAATGCCATTTGATAAAATTACTATTAATAAAAAAGCATTTCTAGATGCCAATTAGGCTTTTTACTAGTTGACGGGGTGCAGTTTCCCCTGACAAGTCTCTTTCTTTCCATGTAATAATGCCCCTGTGAGCATTAGAATATGATTTCCAAGAGTTGGTGTCATTGCAGCTCTAGGAAATTAGATTAAAATGATCCAGCACCTGACCACGTCTCCAATGTCTTCAAAGTGCTTTATTTGTGCATTAAAACATAAAACAGATAACATGGGACATGAGCCCCACCGAACTAGGAAATACTGCACATGCGCGCGCCTTGTTTTTGCAGTGCTAGTTCGCCTTTGAAGCGGTGTTTACACACCCTGGTTTCAGATAGGCGCACTGAGCATGATCAGAGAAATATCTTCCGATTATGCACAGTACATCTCTATGAAGCCAGGAGGCGTACAGCCTGTTTTAGCCTTGCACTAACACTAAGTGAGTGTCAGAACAAGACTCTATTGGCTTATACTGTAAGTGATTTCCGGCTCATATATAGACCCCAGAGTGATACGGCAAGTCAGAATAGAAGTCACATGAACAAGAAGAGGACCAAAGTTGTGACCAGGGTAAATTATTGGACTGCTTCTTTAAGAGCAAATTTAGCAGTCAACTGTTGTTCTATAAAGATTTTTTTGCTTGTTTTTACGTAGTTGATAAAAACATGACATCTTTTGAAAAATTAAATAAATTGCTAAAATTCTTTATGGAAATAAATTCTGTACAAGTACAGTTATTATGCAAAAATGTTTAGTCTGGTATGATATGATACAAATAAACTTAACACTACTATTTTTTTTTTTTCACAATACAGATTTACAAAAAGTGAATAAAAGATAAATCTATAATCACACCAATATTTTGGTGTGACGACATTTTGCATTCAAAACAGCATCAAATCGTCTAGGTACACTTGCACAAATTCAGATGATAAGATTATAGTCAGGTGTAGAAGTAACCAAAATAGGCAGCTAGAAACCCACTTGGCACTGCAGTCTCCCTCCCATAAAGCCATGCTGATGTACACAGATGTAGTCCATGCACATAGCTTGCTGCCATCAAAATCAGTGTTCTGTCATTATACAAGAAGTCACTGAAAGTCCTATGTAGGCCTCTATAACTGTCATTTAGAGAGTATATAGTACAGCTTAACCACCGTTTGGGTGCTCTGGGGAACAATAGGCTGCAGAGTCTGTAAATATAGCCCCGGCATACAAAAAAGATGAGGAGATTTTTGGTATCTTTGTGTTCTTTATTATAAATGTTGACAAGAACAAGTTGTATCACACAACGTTTCAGCTCAAGGCGAGCCTTTCTCAAGTGAATCTTGTGGATGTGGTTAGAGCACGTGGGTAGGTTCCCACATGAGCATCCGCTCAGGCCAGTACCCTCAGGGGATACTCAGCAGGTGACTCCGTCCTAAATTCTTAGTGCAAGTGTAGCAGCAGCATAGTGGCTGGTCTGTATGGAGGGACAGGAGCCGTGTTCTTGTCAACCTTTATAATAAAGAACACAGATACCAAAAATCTCCTCATCTTTTTGTGTGCCGGGGCTATATTTACAGACTGTCAGACATAAAATACAGTGGGTACAAAAAGTATTCAGACTCCTTTAGATTTTTCACTTTGTTTCATTACAGCCATTTGGCAAATTCAAAAAAGTTCATTTTTGTCTCATTAATGTACACTCTGCATCTCATCTTGACTGAAAAAAATAAGAGAAATGTGGTTATTTTTGCAGATTTATTAAAAATGAAAAACAAGTATCACAAGGCCATAAGTAATCAGACCATTTGCTCAGACACTCATATTTAAGTTACATGCTGTCCATTTACTTGTAATCCTCCTCGAGATGGTTCTACTCCTTCATTGGAGTCCAGCTTTCTTTTATTTGTCTCTCACTGTAATCTATGTAATTATTAACAATGAATGTGATATATCATCATGGTAGTATGATATAAATATGCACAGTGTATGTTATATGTATGTGGTATTTTATAACAATTTTAGGTTATATGGCACAATGCACTTTATAGTAATGTAAATTCCTCATCAATGCACTTTTGAATTATGATATATATGTTAAATACACTCATTAGTGGCACAGTGGTAGTGAAAGCACATTGTTTGCACTTAAGAAACGCTGACCAGGTCCACTCACGGCTCAGGGATGACGTAGTGTGTCTCTTAGAGCACAGCCTCTCGTTCGCCCATGCCGCCCGTGTCATGTGACCGCGCTCCGGCCCCGCCCGCTTCCGGCATCACGGTCCCAAGCGCCGGCGACGCGCAACAGCGCGTCGCTTCCGCTTGCGTTCCACAGACCGGAGGCGGCCGGGAGCACGTGAACGGGGGCGGTCGCATGACGTAGGGCGCAGTGATGGCGCGTACGCGCGGCTGTGCACACCGGCTCCAGGGCAAGCTGATAGAACGCCCTATTTAAGACCGCCAAGGGAACCCCAAAGCTGGCGCACTGACCCCCTGAAGAAGTCTCACCAGACGAAACGCCGTCGGGGTGACTGGAGCTCTAACCACTCAGGTCGGTACTACTCTTGGGTGACATGTGAATAGTTGATCCACTTATTAAAGGGCAGCAATGAGCTTAGACACTGAGGATGTATTCATTAATCAATGGATCTAGGAGGTGTGTGACTGGGCATTAATAAGGCTGTGGCTTTGAACCTTTGTGTAGATGCCAGTGCTTAATTAGTATATGGGCAATTACAAAGATTAGCCACAGAGACTAACCAGCAGGTATAACACAGTTACACTCAATAGCAAAATCCCTTTTAACCATTTGAATTGGAATATTATAACTAATCATCACAGTGATGAGCTGTAATTGCTGAATATGAGGGTGGACGATCACATGTCATGTCAGTGAGACGGAGTATGGTTATCTTCTTAGTGAGCCCTGGAGGCACCTAACACAATAATTTGACCTCTTTATTGATCTTCTATATTGAAGTTTATCCAGTATCCTCAATAAGTAACTGTATTGTCTTTTGAAAAAATTGTTGTAAATGAATTATGCACTGTAGTGCTTTTTAAAAGCTCTTTAATAAAGAATTGAGATTTTTAAAGACATTCTATAGCCCCTTTGGGTCTTTTTTGATAAATCATATATGTAAGGAATGCATTTAATGGATAGAGTTGTGATCTAAATAAAATACAGTGGGTACAAAAAGTATTCAGACTCCTTTAGATTTTTCACTTTGTTTCATTACAGCCATTTGGCAAATTCAAAAAAGTTCATTTTTGTCTCATTAATGTACACTCTGCATCTCATCTTGACTGAAAAAAATAAGAGAAATGTGGTTATTTTTGCAGATTTATTAAAAATGAAAAACAAGTATCACAAGGCCATAAGTAATCAGACCATTTGCTCAGACACTCATATTTAAGTTACATGCTGTCCATTTACTTGTAATCCTCCTCGAGATGGTTCTACTCCTTCATTGGAGTCCAGCTGTGTTTAAACTGATAGGACTTGATTTGGAAAGGCGAACATTTACCTACATAAGACCTCACAGCTCACAGTGCAGGCCAGTCCAAATGAGAATCATGAGGTCAAAGGGACTGCCCAAGGAGCTCAGACAGAATTATGGCAAGGCACAGATCTGGCAGTACTCAAGGTTCCTAAGAGCACAATGGCCTCTGTAATCCTTAAATGGAAGACGTTTGGGACAACCAGAAGTATTCCTAGACCTAGTCATCCAGCCTAATCGAGCATTTGTGGGAGAAAAGGCTTGGTGAGAGAAGTAAAGAAGAATCCCAAGATCACTGTCTGAGCTCAAGAGATGCAGTAGGGAGAAGTTCCACAGAGTCAACGATCACTGCAGCCCTCCACCAGTCAGGCCTTCGTGGCAGAGTGGCCCGATGGATGCCTCTACTCAGTGCAAGATATATGAAAGCCCGCACAGAGTTTTAAAAACAAACACTTAAAGGACTCCCAGAGTATGAGAAACAAGATTCTCTGGTCTGATAAGATGAAGATAAAACTTTTTGGTGATGATCCTAAGCGGTATGTGTGGAGAAAACCAGGCACTGCTCATCACCTGCCCAATACAATCCCAACAGTGAAACATGGTGGTGGCAGCATCATGCTATGGAGGTATTTTTCAGCAGCAGGGAAAGGACGATGGTTGCAATTGAAGGAAACATGAATGCAGCTATGTACAGAGATAGCCTGGATGAAAACCTCTTCCAGAGTGCTCTGGACCTCAGACTTGGCCGAGGGTTCACCTGCCAACAAGACAATGACCCTAAGTGCACACCTAAAATAACAAAGGCGTGTCTTCAGAACAACTATATGACCATTCTTGACTGTCCCAGCCAGATCCCTGACCTAAACCTAATTGAGCATCTCTGAAGAGACCTGAAAATGGCTGTCCACCAATGTTCATCATCCCACCTGACGGAACTGGAAAGGATCTGCAAGGAAGAATGGCAGAGGATCCCCAAATCCAGGTGTGAATAACTTGTTGCATCATTTCCAAGAAGACTCATGGCTCAAAGGGTGCTTTCTACTCAATACTGAGCAAAGGGTCTAAATACTTATGACAATGTGATGTTTCGTTTTTTTTAATAAATCTGCAAAAATTTCTGCATCTCTGTTATTTTTAAGTCAAGATGGGTGCAGAGTGTACATTAATGATAAAAAAAAAAAATGAACTTTTTTGAATTTACCAAATGGCTGCAATGAAACAAGAGTGAAAAATGTGAAGGGGTTAGAATACATTCCGTACCCACTGTACATATGGTTTCAAGGCAGGAAACATACCAATTAATAGGCATTAACAGAGGTGGAGTATTCCTAAAACTAGGATTACCCCCAATGAGTAGCCCCATAAACCATCAAAATTAGTTGAAAAGTGTTACTGAAAAAAAAAAATGTCAGCAGTTAGATGTACATATTGTAATGGTCTAATCAGGAGGAAAAAAACGTACCATATTTTTGGCTTTATAAAATGCACAGGATTATGAGACGCACCCCAAATTTGGTGAAGGAAAAGAGATAAACTTTTAATATTAAATGGTGTCCATCTTATAATGCCAGTGTCCGATTTACAATCAGTATACATGTCTCTTACCCTGGTATATGACCCCCCCATCCCATATATATTCCCCCCATTCTGGTAGAAGGCCCCCTATGGCAGTACATAGGCAACTGTGACGGTACATTGCCCCCAGTGATGGTACATAGCACCCCATCCTGGATACGGCCATCAGTGATCGTAAACATAGCCACCCATCCTGGATATGGCCCCAAGTGTTGGGACATAGCCCCTCGTCCTGCACTCACCCTTCCCCCATTGTGGATATTGCCACTCCCTCCCTCTGTCATTCTATATGTCCTGATGTTGGTGCACACACTAAAATAATTAACACTGTAATTTACCCTCCACCGCTCCCTGCCGCTCACCACCTTCTTCATGTCTCTGTGACGAACATGTAACTGGGGTGCTCAGTGACGTCATCGGTGTATAGCTTACCCATGGTAACACAGGGGGTGTGAGCCTCCTTACTTGTTTCACTTACTCAATGCAAGGCACCTATTCCTTAAACTTTTTGCAAGTGTACCTAATATTAATACAGTTTTGAAGACAAAAGATGGTCACACACCCTTGTTGATTGATAAAAAGAAAAAAATTAACACTGACATTTGTAAAGCATTTTGCAGCATTTTTTCCAATTTTCCTTAAAAGTACTTTATAATAATTAATCATATTACTATTAACTACCAAAGACAATACAAATTATGATTTAACACCAAAACATTTATACCCCCTTTCTCCAAAATGTTTACTTAAATTCATTAATCCACAACTAGAGGCACATGACAGCCCATCTACAGTACCTACCATGACCGTGCAGTCTTCAGAGCCACTTGCAATAACATTGTCATTATGAGGACACCAGTCAATGTCCAGCACTGGTCCTGTGTGACCGCACACTGTAGGATACGACTTGTCAATTCTTCCACTCTAGAAAAAAGAAATACAATATGTTAATCCAGATAAGACTGGGTGCTACAATTAAAAAGGAAACAGTATTTTTTTCCCTTCTTATATTGCAGTTAAGAGTCTGTGAATGACTAGTCAATAACTAGGTAGAACCAGAGTCTGTATTTGCATTAAACCACAATAACGTTTGATCTCAACAAATATAGACACTACAGATGACAGGAGCTGTTGAACAGCTAAAAGGAAGGAAAGCCAATAACTTATCCTAAAAATTAAGAACATGGTCCACTTCTAACACCAGCCAGCTGGAGCACTGGGCAAGGGTCTGTTTACACGGGCCGACTGGCGGCACTATATGGCAGACGATCAGTAAACCTTTACCAAACTTTGGTCGTTTACACAAGCAGATCTATAGGCTGCCAAAGCTCTGCTTACACAGATTAATGCAAAGCTGACAATGATCTTTTGAGATGTGCAGAAGATTGGTTTGCTCGGTCATTGGCATTCTGTTTATACAGCAAAATAATCATGAAATTAGCGTTCAACAACATTCGGTCACAATTACCTCTTGGTGTAAATGCTCAAGGCTCTGATTACACTATTAGCAATTGCGAGAATTGTCAGATTGGCTTTCTAGTATACTGAATAGAAAGGCTATTGCTACAAAATAAAAAAAATAAAAAAATCGGATTAAAGTTCAGAAACCTATAGTTCAATGGGACTTGCCAGCACAGAATGACTGTTCAGACCAAGTACAGGCACTTGTGCATCATGGCGGGGCCAAACATTAAAATACACCTTTCTCCCTGCTTGTTTTCCGCTCAATCTGCACTCTCCCCTCTTTGATTGACAGTTGTAGCTTGATAGATCCACAGAAGGGAAGATATAAATGGAAAACAAGCAGGTGTGAAGTTGTATTTAAAAGACTGACCACACCATGATGTATGAGTGCCTGTATTTGGTTTTAACAGTCACTCTATGAGGACATTGTGCCTTTAACACAACATCCCATCAAGCTATGTGTCATAATTGTCCTGTCTTAAAAGATACATTTTAAATATGACCTCTTGTACTTGTATGCAAAAAATAGATACCCCTTGATGAAGACAGCTGAATTAACGTCGAAACATGTAGTGGCAGTGCAAGGGGCCAATAAAGGTCTGTTTTAATTATCATCTCTGTGTGATTTCCACCTCAGTATTCCAGAAGCCGGTATATACTTTTATACTTCCATCTCTTGTAGTTGTAGTCATTCTGATTAGTCAAAAGCACAATTTGGCCCAGGTTCATCAAGACCAACAGTGTTCACAGCAGTCATGGGGAGGTATGCTGTTGCATACACTTTATGTGCACCTCGCAATAAATCTCACTCTCATAAGGTCATCATTAATGTGACAAGTGGGGGTTTACCAGTCTCCCATCATGCCTCAACTCTGTTCACTTTATCAGAGGTAGGTGAAAAGGCGCGGAGCTCACATCAAAGCCCCGACATCTCAGCTGATCTCATCAGCTGAGATGTCAGGGTAACAGCACCGATCAGATCAGGGATCCGATCGGCCTGTTAACCCCTTGCATCCTGCTGTCAGTTACTGACAGTGGGATCCAAGGCAGCCGCGGCGGGGAACGAGCTGTTCCCCATCCTAGACCAGCTAGTCACTGAGCAGTTCCATGTTGCGCTTGGCAGGCGCTGCCAACCACAACAGGTCCACGATTCTGGAGTTACTGATGAGCCTTTTCCCCAAATCACAATAGAAGCATTAAAAACAAAAACACACGTTTGGTATCGCCGCGTTCAGAATCGCCCGATTATCGTATTAAATCCGTTAATGAGAGCCGTAAACTCCGTAAAGGAAAAAATGGTCCAAATGCCAGAATTCAGTTTTTTTGGTCGCCGCAACATTGCTATAAAATGCAATAACGGGCGATCAAAGCTGCGGATCCCCCAAATGGCATCATTAAAACGTTAGCTCAGACGCAAAATAACCGTCATCTCAGCCAGATCCAAAAGTGAGGTGCTACGAATCTCAGAACATGGCGCAAAAACTAATTTTTTTTTTTTTTTTTTTTTTTTTAAACATCTGAATTTTTTTTTTCACAACCTAGATACCAGTAAAGGTATACATGTTGGGTGTCTACGAACTTGTACCGACCCGAGGCATCACCCCGACACGTCGGTTTTAACAAAGTGAACATGGCGACTAAAATACCCAAAAAACAAAAGTGTTATTGAACCTTTTTTTTGCAATTTCACTGCATTTAGAATTTTTTTGCAATTTCCCTGTACATTATATGGTAAAATAAATGATTGCACAACTCGTCCCCCAAAAAAAACAAGCTGTCATATGTCTATATTGAGATATGGCTCTTGGAAGTAGGGTAGCAAAAAACAAGAATGAAAAACGAAAAATTCCTGGGTCATGAAGGGGTTAAAAGTAGGTTCCGTCCCGAACTGTGTACACCTTGATGTTGCTGGGATAACTTTGTACCTTTTTGCAAAAACGTATCTCTTTTTAAAAGCACTTGCTTTCTATTTATTTTTGGCAGGGTATTTTCACACGTTTGTATATAGTTTTTTCCTTAAGGTTTAAGTACCCGTCACACATAGCGAGATCGCTGTTGTGTCACAGGTTTTGTGACATAACAGCGACCTCTCCAGCGATCTCGCCATGTTTGACACGTGGCAATGACCAGGCCCCTGCTGTGAGATCGCCGATCGTGTCTGAATGTCTTGGACTATTTTTTGATCGTCGGGTTCCCGCTGGCCAGCATGCATCGTGTGTTTGACACCTTAACAATGACCTCTTGGCGACTCAAAACTCAGCCAGTAAGTCTGAGTCGTGAAACTAGCTGCTGTGTGACAGGGTCCCAACGACCGCTGAGGTTGTTATACGGGTCACCGTATCGTTGCTTGCGTCATTGAGTAGATCTGTTTGACATCCCACCAACGACCACGTAGCGACGTTCCAGCGATCCTTACCAGATCTTATCGGTCCCGGGATCGCTGGAACATCGCCAAGTGTGACGGGACCCTTAGTCTGTTTGGTGGCCAGTGTGAACATGCTCTTACAGGCATGTTCCCCAATGTTTGCTCTGGCTCAGTTTTTATATCCATCTTCCAAAACTGTAGGATGTTAGCACATAACAGCATACTCCAGAGCCCATCACAGATGCCAACCATACATGGACCCAAAAAGAAAATGTGCAGCAATTATAAATGCCACAAGAAAGAAAAAACCCTCACTCTTCACATTCACAAACCTGCATAGCAGACCAACCGTACTTCCTAGTGTACACAATAATAGTTTATACAATCACTCAGTGATGAAAGAACATTAATGTTTGTCAGCAGCATATGTCCTGTTTACCCTGCAAGCTTAAAAATCATCTTCCCTCACGGTTAAGGTCAGCCTGTTCAGATAGGCAGATAATGGGGATGCTTATAGTCGATCATCAGCCTATCTAAATGGGCCGTATTACTACTTTTCCTAATATTGGTGTGGTTCACTGAATACATTTTATTGACAAGATTCTAAAGATCTGTTCCCATTATCATGAATCAGACATTATGCAGATAGAAGTAAAGACTGAGAAGGTCAAGTGTTGAAAGGTCACTAATCAGAGTGGGTTTAATGGTCATTGCTGCCATCATGTTATGTGCAGTCATCAGTGTAGCAGATTCTCCAACACTGACAAACTGCTGGGTAAAACCATAGACAGAGCGAGCACTACCATACTCTGTACTCCAAACATGCAGACACTCAGATGGGTGCGACTCGTGTACAGAGTGTAATAAACGTCAAAGGAAGCAAGCATTATTTCACAAAAAATTGTGCATTTGTCGCCATTTTTAGAGTCCCATAACGTTCTCAATTTTGCCATCTGGGGCTAAGTGAGGGCTTAATTTTTCGTATCCTGAGTTCAAGTTTATAAGTACACAATTTTGATGTATGGTAGATTTGATGTTTTGATCACCTCATACTGACTTTATGCAATGATGCGGCGACCAAGGAACGTTCATTTTTTTATATTTTTTTGTTACAGCTTACCATTCGGATTCATTTATTTTATAATTTCGTTGATCAGTAATTCCTGAATGCAGCAATACCAAATGTGTATTTTTTCTTAATCGATTTATTTTCAATGGGGCAAAAAAAGGGGGATTTTAACTTGGTTTATTTATTTTTTTTATTATTTTGTTTTACTTGTTATTTTTACTAGTCTCCTTAGGGGTCTTGAAGCTGCCACTGCCCGATTTAAGCCAGTGTCCACAAGAAATAAGTCATCACATTGAAAAGGGGTCATCAGCTGCCTCCTGGCTTTCATGACAACCCTTCAGGGCCCCATGATCACGTCACGTTATCACCAGTGGAAATGGTGTGATCCAAAATGTGCAGGGAAAGATGTAAACTCAGCGTTTGAGCACGCATCAAAGTCAGGGATACGACCAATGACTCACATACACATCATTGGTCATGAAGGTGCTAAAGGGGTTATCCGGGATTTAGGGAGGGGGAATGTGCGAGGGCATTAACAGGCAGGTAGACAATACCTACCTGCATTGCTGGTGCCGTTCACTGCCAACATGGAGCTGTCTTAAGCCCCTGTCACACATAACGAGATAGTTAGCGAGATCGTTGTAACGTCACAGGTTTTGTGACGAAAGTGATCTCGCTATGTGTGACACTTAGCAGCGATCAGGCCCCTGCTGTGAGATCGCTGATCGTTACAAAGTGCTCTGGGTCATTTTTAGGTCGTTGGGTCTCTCGCTGGTCAGAACGCATCGCTGCGTGTGACAGCGAGAGACCAACGATCAGCGATCTCACAGGCTGGTAACCATAGTAAACACCTAGCATCTAGGCAGCACGCGCTGCCTAGATACCCACTGTTTATCATGGTTACCAGCGCTAAGCAGAGAGGAAGCTGGTAACTATGATGAACAGCGGATATCTAGGCAGCGCGCGCTGCCTAGATACCCCTGTTTATCATAGTTACCAGCAATGCGGAGGTGGCTCCCTGGTCGCTGGGGAGATCTGCCTGTTTGACAGCTCCCCAGCGACCAGGTAACGACACACCAACGATCCCTACAGGATCGTTATCGTTGTCTTCTGTCAGCGTTTTTGTCGCTTCTGCTGATGTCACTTCTATAGAGGGTGGTTTCTCCAGTCTGTCGACGGGCATCATAGCCGACATCATGCTGATTGACAGCCGACTCCCCCAATTAGGTAGCAAGAAGCGAGTTGTCAATTAGCATGAGGCTGGCTGTCCTATCCCTTCCACAGAGCAGAGCGGAAAAGAAGCAAGTGCTGTTTACACGGCAATTCTATCCCCAGCAACAGCAGTCTGTCTGCGCTCTGTGCCAGTGGTGAACGGTGGCGGGCACCGTAGCTAGCACATTTATACCTTTAAGGTGCTAATACAGCTGTTTTTTTTTTTGTTTGTTTGCTTTCACTGCTGAAGTGGTGCTTCAAACCTAAAGTTCATGCCCCTACTCGTACTAAACAGTCTTCAACTTTTATCGCTGCTGCTCCAGTCCCATGGCACCAGCTGGTGCCCATAACTTATGACTCGCCTGAAGTCAGAAGTTACCGACACATTCTCTCAAGGACTCTATGAGAGCCAGAACGAGCCTCTCAGACTTAAATTGTAGAACGACCTTACAGCATAAAACATTGGGAGAGATTCGGTAGGTCACAAAATGCCCGAGACCAACAGGAGCAGCGGTGATACGCAGAGCTGTTGAGTCGGTAAGTCAAACCACTGACTCAGACTCCTTAATATCCCTTGCTCCGACTCAGAATCCAATTCCGACTCCTTCATTCATGGCTCATTTTAAAGTGATAAATTTATTGTAGGTCAATAGTAACATCAGGCTTTAATCATTATAATGACATTAATCAAGATATTTAGATAGATCATAATAATTCATAGTAATATGCAGCATTGAACTATTGTACCCAATTTATTATATATATTATAGGAGTCGGACCATTTTCTACCGACTCCAACACAGATGCCACAGCCCTGGGTGATAGAAGTTGAAGATGCCAGAGAGTGAGGACAAGACTAAGTGCAGAGAACTTAAAAGCACCCCTCAGGCGGTAATAGAAGACAAAACCGCTGGAGAAGTGCTTTAAACCTCAATTGCCATTTATTAGCCAAAGTCTCCAGCTTACATAAACCCCACTGTACTATTAAATTATACTCAGTGTTAGTTACCTGCCTTAGGCTGCTTTCACATCAGCGTTTTGCGCAGATCGTAGTAGTTGCAGTGAAAAAAACGCAACTGCCGCGATTACCGCACAACGGCCGCACTTGCGGTTCACCTGCGGCAAGCCCCATGCAATGTCTATGGGGCTTGCGGCAGGTGCAGCAAGTGCGGTGTAGTTGCGGTTTCGGCACTTGCGGCAGGTGCGGCCGTAAAAAAACGCGGTATGCCACGGTTTTTTCACGGCCGCACGTGCCGAAACTGCACTTGCCGCACACTTACCGCAAGCCCCATAGACATCGTATGGGGCTTGCCGCAAGTGTGCCGCGGCCGTTATGCGGTAACCGCGGCAGTTGCATCCTCAGACCACCTACTGGTCTCTGTCGCTTATAATCATGCAGAACCCTAAGATATAGGACCGGTCTGGTCTGTCTCCGGCACCTGAAATTCCTCCTTCAAGGAATCAAAGGGCTTCAGTACCTGGTTCTCTAGAATCTGTGACAGACATCTTATACCTTTGCGCAACCATGCCTTCTGTTCCCCTAGTTTATAATATTCACCCAGATTTTCATTCATCCAAATAGGGGTGTAAATTGTCACTCCAGAGACCTCTCTGAGCTTATTGATCTTAGACCAAGTCTTTTACACCAGACACAATGTGGGGAACCTCTTACCCAGTTGACCAAAATCCCCAGCCTCCAACCCTTGCACCAAAGGAGCCCTCCGTATCATATCTACTATATAATCGTCTAATGTTCTCTGTCTGTCATGGAAATCGTGCGCCAGTGCTCATTGGTCATTGGCAGACAATGAGCGCAGCGTATGCAAAAGATCCACGATGGTGCGGCTCTCCTCTAAACCCCCGCGCGCTTCTCCTGTCCTGCCCGCGCTCCATAGGGCTACTTCTTTAGTGATGTCACAGAGGGGACGGAGAATCCTGTTCCTCCTCCCCTCTGTGAGATCTGTCACAGTTCCATTTGATTTCGCAGTGAAATATACACTGCGAAATCAAATGTAAAATAAAGATAAATGTTTTAAAAATAATAAAGATAGTTATACTTACCCTCCGCAGAGTGCTCAGTAATCGGGAGCGGGAGCAGGAAGTGTCCTGCTAGGACTTTGCATGATGTCAGAATGGCATCAACGTTCGGCGCTGAGATTGGCCCGCTCGCGGTCATGTGATATGTGCGGCACATATCACATGACCACGAGCGGGCCAATCACAGCGCCGAACATCAATGTCATTCTGACATCATGCAGGGTCCTAGCTGGACACGGCCTGCTCCCGATTACCGAGCACTCGGCGGAAGGCAAGTATAACTATCTTTATTATTTTGAAAACATTTATCTTTATTTTACATTTGATTTCGCAGTGTACAATGCAGTGCAAAATCAAATGGAACTGTGACAGATGTCACAGAGGGGAGGAGGAACAGGATTCTCCGTCACCTCTGTGACATCACTAAAGAAGTAGCCCTAAGGAGCAGGGGGGGAGGGGGGGGTTTGGGGGGTGTGCAGGCAGGAGCCGCTCACTCCATCCTGCAAGTGCCCCCCTCTTCCTAAGGCCTCTGCAAAATGTCAAATTTTATCCTAGGTTCATACCCACGCCACACCAAATCTCAGAATATGGAATTAAGTCTCTGAAATAGACCCCATGGGAGCCACACCGCCGAATTATGGAGCACATATAGGGGCTTTGACATACGTATCATCTTAAGTTAGGTTCGTCCTGCCCACCACCGAGTCTGAGCCTTATCTTTAAAGTTTACCCAGAAGCGGTACCACATTAAGTCTAAAAAACTCCGTAATTGGTGAAGCAACCTGAATTCCCAGGTATTTGAACTGGTCAACTACACCGAGTCTAGCACAGCCAAATTCTCCTAACTCACCCAGCCTTTCCTTGTCTACAATCATAAGGTTGGATTTTTCTTAGTTTATCTCTAGACCAGACATTTTCCCAAACCTCTCGACAATATGTACCGCCTGTTTCAAGGACGCCAGGGGATCCTGCAAGAACAAAAGATCATCATCTGCATAAAGTGCAATTTTTTCCTCCACCAGTACGAACTGAAAGCCCTTTACCTCAACAGCCTTTCTAATATGGGCAGAGTTTGGCTCTATAGCAATGGCAAACAGCAATGCAGAGAGGGGACATCCCTCCCAAGTCCCTCTGTTAAGGGCAAACTTATCTGATCTCTCTCCATTCACTCATATTCGAGCTACCGGGGAGGATTACAGCAACTTTACCCACGAGATAAATATCTGCTCAAAGTCCATTTGCTGCAACACCAGCCACACTGTCAAATGCCTTATGGGCGTCCAAAGATGCCACTGCTCTACATCCCGCATTATCCGCAGGCAGTTGAATGTTTAAATATAACCATCTCAGATTAATAGTCATTGATTTATTAGGCATGAATCCAGACTGGTCTGGATGAATCACACTGGCAAACACCCTTGCCAGTCTGCCTGCCAGAACTTTAGGTAATAATTTGGCATCTACTGACAGTAGTGAAATGGGCCTATAGCACACTGGTCTCCGAGCATCCTTGTCCTCTTTGGGCAACACCACTATCGTTGTCTCCCTCATGGACTCCGGAAGCCTTCCTTCCTCCAGGGCCCCCCCCCCTGAAATATCATCTAGAATCTAGATTGAGCAGGGTAACACGTTCTTAAGCTGTTTGTAAACCTCCACAGGCCAATCACCTGCCCCAGGGGCCTTATTCACCATGGAAGCCAGAGCCTCCTCAAACTCTTCCACTGTCAAAGGTTGTTCCAAGCCATCTCTATCCTCAGTCCCAAGTTGCATTATATCCGCACCCTCCAGAAAATGTAATATCTCTTCCCTTGAAGCCAAAAGCTTAGAGGTATACTCTCAAAAAGAACCCCTTTAATACTTTCAAGATATCCTCCGTCTCTTCTACCAGTCTACCCCCATTATCATATAGAGCACACACATAGGATGACTCCCTCTGAGCAGCTGCCACAAAGGACATAAGATTACCAATGTTCTCGCCATCCCCATAAAAGGATACCCTCTGAAACTGCGGCTTCCTTTTTGTATAATGATTGTATTGGTGATCGTTCTGTCTCCACCAGTGCTTAATGACCCATGTAAATAGGTGCTGAACATGAATATAGTCAAATTGGCACCTGATTGTTTTGAAACCGGGCAAAAAGACCAATTTTAGAAGGTGCCATTTAGGTCGAAAGACCAAGGGGGTTGACTGGTCTAAAAGGACGTGTGAAGACACTAAGGTGCAGAAACACACAAGTTCCCCCATTGTTTGGAACCTCAAGTCCTAAATAATTTTCATTTTACATAAAATGTATTCCTGTGTATAATGTCCCATTTTCTTGTAACTATTCCACTATAAAACAAACATTTTCCAAGCCTTTTCAAAACTGCTCAGAAGAGAGATTCGTTTTGAACACAATGAGGAGTTACACTTGAGGCCAAACACATGACGCTAAGGTGGTCTAGGACTGTCAGAAATGATGACATTCTGACTGTGGAGGCCACAGATTGACAGGACATGATACTACTGGAAATTCCTTCCATAAGTCCCCTGACCCTGCAGTCGAAAGATTTCAGTGATTGAATGGGCAAGACGTAGTCTGATGCAGAATTGGAAGAGTAAATCGGAGCAGTGAAGGTTTCACCTGGTAAGTTACACTTTATTTTTTATGATCAAATTAAGCCACACACAAAGGCTAAGGTAGCTTAGAATTGGGAATTTAGTGAGGTCTTCACAGGAGAGCGTGTCTTTGGCCGTCACTGCAGCTAACAACATGAAGAGAACACTGCTCAGTGGCAATTTATTTTCCAAGTATGGCAGTAACCTAAAAAACTAGCCCCTTTCATTCCACAAAGTTGGGTAGTTAGTTAGAGAAAAGAAATTAAAATTAGAATTATACATTCCTTCCGTATCTCCACTTTATTGACACAGGTTAATGGGCTCAAGGACGTATTATGATTTTGGGCTTTAATTATTTGTGCTAAACCTTATTTCATGATTCCACATCAACACAGCAAGCCAGACATATGAACAGTCAAGACAGCCATTACTACATTGTCTATTCCAATAAGGGCAAGAACTTTCAGCTAACACAACTGGGCTGAGGGCATGAACAATACATGAGATGAACCCGTTGAATAGTCAAGTCCTGGCCAATTCAAAAGCCATTGTTCAAGATGTCCAAAAATATTGCCTCACTGCAAACGTCAATTTCTACTGAGAAGCCAGATGTCCTTTTAGTACTGCTGGACACTGAAATAGTAAGGATCATTTGCCAAATTTAAAAGGAAAGAACAGGGAGTACCAAATATAGCTGGAGCTATGCAATGTTATTTGTTTTATAATCATAATAGGCGAGCAAATTACTTTTGCCAGTCATTAACTACAGAGGATGCCAAAAGCATTCCTGCAGAAATAACATGGGCTCTAGAGGTTCCCTTGAGTATAGCACTTTACTGGCATAGACACTTGCTTACTTTAATATCTGTGCCTACATTTTTCAGGTTCTTGTCCTGGAGACTATCTGAAGCTTGGAAACCAGCCTGGCATGTAACATGTGCTGTGCAGCTTGTATAAGGCAAACGTCACCCACGCAGGTTTCTCATAGAAAAGCTCCATATTTATGTTCTGCAGGTGAGGGGGAATGTGACCATACGTCTCAGCAGCTCAGAGATGGATGACATCAGGACCTGATCCAGCAAGACCATTCCTTAAAAGGAGTTTAGAGTGACCATCATTTTACTTTTTATTTCATAAATCAATAGTACACATAAAAATAAGCAACTTTGTAATAGATCGTTATCAGACAACTTTGTTTTCCCTCCTAGACTGATCTTTCAGTCTCATAATTCTCAATTCCCAGGTAAAATCAAGAAAGTTGGGTGACATGCACGGTTAGCAGCAGTTTTGTAAAAAGGAAGTCCTTCCTTTATAGTTCTCTCTTTCAGCTTCTCAGAAAACACAAGCTACTTTACACCAATATGATTTAACAACTTGTCTACACACAAGTTGGAGGGCCCCGCCTCTCCCCTACTGAACAGAAGTAGATATAAGGCTGCCTTCAGAGTTGCAGATGCATCTGCAAGCATCTGCATGCAGACCGCGGCCCCTATGTTTATAATGGAGCGCACGGCGGTCTGCAGATGCTTGCAGATCGCCGTGCGCTCTCATTGCCCGCCATTAGTGATCTGTGCGCAGGCGGATGCCTGCGTACAGATCACACACTCTCGCCCGCGCACCAGAGACGTGACATGCTGCGTCCCGGGTGCGGACGCGGGACACCGGAAGGAGCAGATATGGTCCGCATCCGCACCCGAATGCAGCAAACGCTGCCAAACGCAGGCACTATGCGTTCCTATGTTAAACATAGGAACGCAGTGCGCATGCGTTTGAATGCGTATGGGAACGCAGCATACGCTGCGGCGCCAAACGCTAATGTGAAGGCAGCCTAACACATTCAATCTGTGATCCAATTCGTACACAGTTCACACACTACATCCTGCTACTTGTGAGGTCAATAAGCACAGTAGTAGGTCATAATATGGTTAGTGTAGGGTCAGTTCCGAAAAGGGTCACCTTGTCGCGGTGGAATGGCTTAAAGTACATATTTTTTGCAAAAAAGGTATGTACCAAGTACTGTGTTTTTACTGCACTAGCTTTTATTTATTGCAAGGTATCTGGAGACACATTACACATACTTTTTTTTGTTCTATAGGTGTTCTATCACATTGCAATCTTTTGGGATCCGTGGCTGTCCGTTGTAAAACAGACTGCCACGGATCCGATTCGGCCCCCATGTATCCCTATGGGCAACGGATCGGATTTGACCTAATTGCCATCCAATTTGTGTTGGATCCGATTGTGTCCAATTTTTTGCTGTACCCAAAATCTGAGACTGCTCTGATTTTGGGCACAGCGGACCAAATAGGATGCGACCCGATCCACGGCCATTAACATGGGGCCTATGGAGCGCGGGTCCGAGAAAACAGCTGATCATTTCTCGGACCCAATTTTAGTGTACTGAGCATGCTCTGTACACTGAAACTGCTCTTTACCTCTCCGGCATGTCCCCCGATGTCAGCATCTATCTTCCACAGCTTGAGGACCTAGCTGGGCAGGGGCTAACCGTTCAGCTGATCGGTCACATGACTGGTTACTGTGGTCATGTGACTGATCAGCTGATCAGGTAGTCCCACCTCCCCAGCTCCTTCAACCCTCAGGAGCTAGACTGAGCGCATTGAGAGAGAGAGGACGAGTTGGTAAGTTTATTATCGTTAACTGATTATGTTTTGAAACAAATGTGCTGAATGCATAATGTTCGCTAACTGTATTTCTTCCTTAGTGATTACCCACTATTGGGTGAGAATTGCGAACTTTAATATTATTATTATAATACACAAGAGACTTACTACACTGGCGTTGGGCCTAGACAATATCAGAAAATGTACGGTTGATTTTCTTGCATGTTTTTTTTCAATGAAGACAAATTAAACATAAAAAAAGGAAAAAGTGCTGAAATAATTTTTCTATTCTTCGTATGATTTAAAGGGATCCTGTCACCCCCAAAACACCTCCTAAGCTCTTAAAAGCTGTCCCTAGTGCATATTAACACTTTCCCTACACTCCTTTTTGCTCCTAAATGCACCTAATCAAAGTGAAGAAAAACGTTTTATAAGTACCTCATTATTGATGCTAATGAGTGACTATCTATTCATAGTCACTCATCCAGGCAGCCCCTCTTCATGATATCACGCCTATTCAGGCGTGATCTTCCTAATAGATTCAAAATCGCGCCTCTCTGCGCGCCTCCCCACTCTCCCATTACGCACGGGCTTCAGTGGGGGCATTATGACGCGATTCACGTCATTTCCTGGCGCCGGGTGACGTATACACCCGCGCCGCTCGCTTTGAGCTTCAAGTGCCTCACTGCGCATGCGTGCGGGAGCCGGAACAGAGCGGCCGGCGATCCGTAGACACAGGCACAGAAGAGGATTCCATTCCTCATAACAACAGTACGGCGGTCCCATTACAAACCCCTAACTTATTAGGGGTTTATTAGGCGATTTTGAATCTATTAGGAAGATCACGCCTGAATAGGCGTGATATCATGAAGAGGGGCTGCCTGGATGAGTGACTATGAATAGATAGTCACTCATTAGCATCAATAATGAGGTACTTATAAAACGTTTTTCTTCACTTTGATTAGGTGCATTTAGGAGCAAAAAGGAGTGTAGGGAAAGTGTTAATATGCACTAGGGACAGCTTTTAAGAGCTTTGGAGGTGTTTTGGGGGTGACAGGATCCCTTTAATGACAGCAACATGGCATTTTGGTATTTCCAACTTAAAGAAAAACAAATAGTAAAAATTGTCAAAGAGGAACAGGACAGAACTAGTGTATTAATTGGGATACTAAATGGTTTTCAAACTATTGCCAAAGTCAACTAAAAGATGCTTAAATGTAGTAATACTGTTAAATATGGATATTAGCTATAGTATAGTCTATCACTGGCCTCAACGCATGCTGTACACCACTTAATCCAGTGATTGGCTGCAGTGGTCAAATGAGGTATAAGGATGCAGCAAATGTGAACAAAAGATCAGTAGGGAGAATGGTGGCTGGGAGAGAAAATCTTCTATCAATGGTATGGTTACAGGCAGCTTTTATTTTTTATTAACTTAACACATTTAAAAGGGAAATAACCAGCAGGTTTTAGGGCTATAAAGTGAAGCCAGGGCCTTACAAGCACTGGGATACTGAGTGCAATCATATCTTTACTGCAATGATTCAAGGTTTGATTGCAGAGAAAACGGTTATAAAAGTTATGGCAAAGCGGGAGGAAATTAAAGAAGTGTACAGCTCAACATCGCTATGTAGGGTTGGGTTTATTTTTATTACTCCCCTGTGGGCTTTAAGCCAAAACCTCCCCTGTCCCTCCCTTTCACTATTTAGCACTGCAGCCCCAGGACACCTGACATTATGCATACTGATAGCGCTATGTCAGGGGTCCTGTATGTGCCCAAGCTTATACTCCTGCCCCTCAGTCTATCGCCCATTTATCACTAAATCTCCTGTGATCGCGTGCAGTAGACCCTGCAACCTCCAGACTGCACGTCCCCGGTCTCATCACAGTCACAGACCGCGGGAAGATCTTCTTTTCCAGCCTGTGAGGAGAGGAGACCGGGACAGATCCTTACTATTGTCACTTGTGACTGTGAGGAGACCAGGGACGCGCAAAGGCTGGAGGCAACCGGGTCTTCTCCTGCACTCCTGTGACCGCATGAAGTCACAGGAAAATTGGTGATTAGCAGGCAATGGACAGAGGGCGGGAGCCTAAGCTCTGGCACACACAGGCCACCAGACATACTGCTATAAAACACATGACTCCTGTTGGTCTAAAAGAAAATTATTAGAATTTGAGAGTCCTCGGTGGTTGATACCTTTTCATGGATAACTGAAAAGATGGTAAATAATAGCAAGGTTTTGAGACTAATCAGGTCTCTTCTTCAGGCTTAATGACGACACATTCTGAACACATATATACACATACAGGGGATTATTGGGTGCACTGACCGGCATCAGAATGTGCACAACACATGCTCCAGAGCCAGCCAGTATAACCAATATACCCTCACACGGCATAGGGCCAGAAATGACGAGCAGCCCCGGCATTATACTAGGAAGGCGGTCCATGGTTTTCAAGTGCGGGACCACGCTTCTAAATTATCACTCTCATAAGAGAGTGATAACAACGAACTGACGGGGAGGGGGAGTCTTAGAGGGTCCACAGGTCTAGATGATGGGTGGAAAATATAAGTTATAGCTTTATTTTTAAACCATTATACTTCACAGTTAGGTCAGATAAGGGATGCTTAGGAATGTAATATTATTATTTATATAACACCATTAGGTTCCATGGCGCTTTACATGAGGATAAGAGAGACAAGAACAAGTACACTAAATCTAGGCGATCAGGACGTACAGGTACAGGAGAGGAGGGAACCCTGTCCACAAGGGCTCACAGTCTACGAGGGGCAGGCGGGGATACAGTAGGCTGGAGGAGTGTCAGTTATGGGGCGGTCGCCTGGGTCTCATGGCAGGTTGTAGGCTTGATGGAATAGGTGAGTCTCCAGGTGACACTTGAAGCTTCTCAGGGTAGGAGAGTGTCTGACGTGTTGGGGCAGGGAGTTCCAGAGTTTGGCAGATGCCCGGAGATGAGGGGGGAGCAGAGGAGGAGTTCTTGTGAGGAACGGAGGTTGCGTGAGGGTAGGTATCGGGAGACCAGGGCGGAGATGTATGGTGGGGACAGGTTGTGTATCGCTTTGTATGCCATGGTTAGTGTTTTGAACTGGGATCTCTTGGAGGCGGGGAGCCAGTGAAGGGCTTGGCAGAGGGGGGAGACATGGGAGTAGTGGGGGGACAGATGGATTAGTCTGGCAGCAGAATTGAGGATAGATTGGAGAGGTGTGAGGGAGTTGGAAGGGAGGCCAGTGAGAAGGAGGTTGCAGTAGTCAAGGAGGGAGATGATGAGGGCATGAATAAGTGTTTTAGCGGTGTCGTGGGTAAGGAAGGAGAGGATCCGTGAGATGTTTCTAAGCTGGAGCCGGAGGGATGTGGAGATGGCTTCGATGTGGGGCTTGAAGGATACGGAGGAGTCAAGGATTACCCCGAGGCACTTGGCTTGGGAGACTGGGGAGAGGGAGCAGTCACTGACACAGATGGATAGGTTGGGAAGTGGGGGAGAATTTCTTAGGGGGGGGTTAGACTATGAATTCAGTTTTGTCCATGCTGAGTTTAAGGAAGCGAGTAGAGAAAAAGGATGAGATGGCGGAAAGGCATTGTGGGATTTTGGAGTAGGGAGGTGATTTCAGGGCCGGACAAGTAGATTTGGGTGTTGTCGGCGTAGAGGTAGTACTGGAGGCCGTGGGACTCAATGAGTTGCCCTAGGCCAAGAGTGTATATGAATAAAAGTAGTGGACCCAGGACCGAACCTTGGGGGACTCCGACAAAGGGGATAGGGCGAGGAGGTGGTGTGGGAGTGGGAGACACTTAAGGTCCAGTCTGCTAGGTATGAGGAGATCCAAGAGAGGGCAAGGTGGGTGATGCCGAGGGATTCCAGGATCTGGAGAAGAAGGGAGTGCACAACCATGTCAAAGGCGGCGGACAGGTCGAGGAGGAGGAGGATGAAGTAGTGACGTTTGTTCTTGGCGGCAAGTAGGTCGTTGGTGACTTTGGTCAGGGCCGTTTCGGTTGAGTGGAGGGGTCGGAAGCCGGACTGTAGGCGGTCGAAGTGGGAGCAGGAGAAGAGGTGAGAGGACAGTTCAGAGTGGAAGTGCTGTTCGAGTAGCTTAGAGGCGAATGGGAGAAGAGATATGGGGCGATAGCTGGCGACAGAGGTAGGGTCAAGGGAGAGTTTTTTAAGGATGGGCGTGATTAGGGCGTGTTTGAAGGCTGAGGGGAAGGCGCCTGTGGTAAGTGATAGGTTGAAGAGGTGGGTGAGGGCTGGGATGAAAATGGAGGTGTGGTTGGGAATGAGGTGGGATGGGAGCGGGTCATACGCGCTGGTGGTGAGGTGTGATTTCGACAGGAGGGAGGAGAGTTGGTCTTCAGTTATGGTGGGGAAGTGGCTAATGGAGGAGGAGGGCAGTGTAGGTGAGGGGGAGTTGTGGGGAAAGTGGGCCAAAGTTGTTTCTGATCTTGTCGATCTTCTCCTTGAAGAAGGTCGCCAAGTTTTCAGCAGAGATGAGGGGAGGGGGGGTGGGGGAGGAGCAGGCGGGCAGAGTAAGGAGTTGAAAGTTTTGAAGAGCTGTTTGGGGTTGCGGGACAGGGAGGTTATTAGGGATGAGAAGAAGGCTTGCTTGGCAGTAGCAAGTGCCGTCTTGAAGTCAGTGAGACATTGTTTGAACAGAGCAAAGTGCTCGGAGGTGCGGGACTTTTTCCATCTCCTCTCGGCGACCCTGGACGCCCGTCTTAGGTTTTTAGTGAAGGTCGTATGCCAGGGTTGCCTGTTAGAACGTGGAATGTGAGGGGGGCAGCTAGGTCAAGGGCGTTCGTTATTGTGGTGTTGTATAGGGTGGTGGCAATGTCTATGTCACCAGTGGAGGGTATGTCGGTGAGAGGGAGGAGGGATTTGGAGAATAAAGGAAAATCAAGATCTCTTAGGTTTCGGCGAGGGTGATCAAGTTTGCAGGGAAGGGGTAACGTGGCAGGGAAAGAGAGGGCGGAGAAGGTCAAGAGATGGTGGTCAGATAGGGGGAGTTCCGAGGTTGTGAGGTTGGAGAGGGAGCAGAGGCGGGTAAAGATGAGGTCAAGCGTGTGGCCTTGTTCGTGGGTGGCAGAGGAGGACCATTGGGAGAGCCCTAGGGAAGTGGTCAGGGAAAGAAGGTTGGAGGCGGCTGGGCGGGGAGTGTCAATGGGGATATTGAAGTCGCCCATGATCATGGTGGGGATGTCAGCGGAAAGGAAGTGAAGTAGCCAGGTGGTGAAGTGGTCAAGGAAGGAGGTTATGGGTCCAGGGGGGTGGTAGATGGCTAGCTGGAGATTGCAGGGGGAAAAGATTCGGACCGAGTGGGCTTCGAAGGAGGGGGCAGCGACAGAGGGGGGCGGGGGAATAGGGCTGAAGGTGCAGGAGTTGGGCAAGAGTATGCCGACACCACCGCCGTGTTTGCCAGAGGGACGGACGGGGGGACAGCTGAGGCCGTCGTATGATAGTGCAGCAGGCTGTGTCAGAGGGGGTGAGCCAGGTCGGAGGTTGCAAGGGTTGGCGATGGGTCGTGGGTCTGGGATGAAGGTGGTTGTGGGGATGTGGGTGGCGGGGGGGGCCAGGATTGGGGGAGATGTCACCGGCAAAGAGGAGGAGTAGGCAGAGGGTTAGCAGGTGGGAGTAGGAGAGCTTACGTGGCGGGCGTGCTTGTTTGGTGATTGAGGATTGAAAGTGAATGGATAGGTCAGAGAAGTGGGTGAGGTGGTTAGGCAGGATGGAGGATGAGAGCAGTATTTCGTTGCTGGGAGGGGGGATAAGTGGGGGTAGTAGGAAGTGGAGAAGGATGGGAGTGAGGTGAGGAGTAGCGGGAACATTGTGTACGGTGAGCAGGGAGTGAGGGTGGCGGCAGAGGTCAGAAGCAGAGGGGAATGGCATGGTGGTCGTCAGTGGGGAGCGGTCCCAGGATGGGGTGTTGACCGGAAATGAGATGTAATACAGGGGGCCGGAAGGGGCGTGGATCAGTTTAAGGGCAGTCGGGATTGGCTGTGGCGGCCGCGGGGTCAGTTGGGGCAGCCGGGGAGATGAGATGCAGCCGTGGATGCGATCAGGTGCTGCTGGGGGCGAGATGCTGAGGTGCAGCCAGGATCCGATGTAGCTGGGGGTCAGATGTAGCCAGGGGGGTCCATGTGGCAGAGAAGTCACTCAGAGACAGATGATATCAAGAATATATATGATATGCCAACGGTGGATGGATAATCCAGGGAGGGGAAAAAAAAGTGCAGTCACCATTGTAGATGCATGTAATGATCAACATGCAGGTTAGGAATATCTATGATCTTTCCACTCTCCATGCAGAATGTTCTGATGTTTTATACAGCTTTTTAGAGATGTACTTTTAGTAGAATTCTTGGATCAGACTAGAGTCTGGATCAGACTCATTGTTCAGAATTTAGCTACAGCTAAGGGTCATCAGGTGTGTATGAGGGGGTGGGGGGTGTAATAGGAAGCTGCAAGCTGCAGGGGCAGGTAGTGATTAGTCTGGGGGCATAAAGTAGCTGACAGGCAGTAAAATTGCAGAGTTGAAGATAAGACGTGTAATGCTTATGATCCTTTGATTAATGGTTCAAGACTTGAAGTTTCCTCAATTGATGTAAAACGACATAAATCCATGCAACACATTCATTCCTGCTCTGAATGTGTCAAAGGTCATTATAAGTTTATATTCCCAGACTTCACACTATCACGTCTTATCTCTGAGCTTTGGCATTTACTGCCCTAGATGCTCTTCTCCCACCCAATACAGACCACTATTGCTCTGCTTGTTCAACCTGTATAGGTGTACATATGTGTGTGTTCAGAATGTGTCACTATTAAGCCTGAAAAAAGAGACCCGAGTTGTCTCGAAAGCTTGCTATGTTTACCATCTTTTCAGTTAGCCATTAAAAGGTATCAACCACTGAGGACTCTCAGATTCTAATATTTTTCTATCTATTGTATAACACGGTACAAACATATTTTACCTTATCTAAAAGAAAAGACAGAAAAGGTAAAGAAAAAAAGCAAAGTTGCATTAACCTTAATGTACAAATAAGCCAACACTGTGTGACAGCAGTTATAATCTGTAAGTAACAAGTGCTTAAAAGGGCAGGGATTGCGGTTTAGGGGTCAGATCAGCAGTCAGCACTTCCTACATCAGTCTGATCTCTTCAGCTATATAGAGCAGTTAAAGCAGTAATCACACAGTCAGGGAGTGAGCTAGCAGGGGCGTATTCACATACAGGGAGTGATGTAGCAGGGGTTTGTATTCACACACAGGGAGTGATCTAGCAGGGGTTTGTATTCACACACAGGGAGTGATCTAGCAGGGGCGTATTCACACACAGGGAGTGATCTAGCAGGGGCGTATTCACACACAGGGAGTGATCTAGCAGGGGTGTATTCACACTGCTTCTCCCTCCCAGTCCAGCACTCCCTGAGCCTAGACAGTAAATGTTACCATATAAGGCCATGGATGATTTGAACCCTGACAGGCACAATCCCTTCTTCCTGCACTGCTGCTCATTGGCTGCACTGTCTCCTGCTATGATGACAGCAGGGTGTGTGCTTTGTAGGCATCCACACTGCAGCGTGGTCCATTAACCCTTTCCCTCAAGGGAATAGTGGTAATAGCACGGAGATTTTTTAGCACTGCAGGAAGTAATGTAATTTGCACTTTTTCATTACATATACTGTATAGTCCTAAATAAACAGATAATGAAAATAGAATGGGAAACCAGAACTAGTAAACACTAGATCAAATAATGGGATAAGTTGATATCATGGTACTGATCTATATACTAGAACGTCCTCAAAGATCTCATGCTACTATAGCAGTGATCTAATGAATCTAAAAATTGCATTCAAAGAAACAGTTAAAATCCTTTTCACCATACAGGAAATGTATTCTCCCAAGCTCCCCCCCCTCCCTCCCCTGGCAAGAACCATCATGAGGGCTCATGTGCACAGCAGGATGCATTTAATTGGCACTTTATGACATCTCCACGAAGCGTGGATATCCCCCCCCCCACCCGACCCCCCGAAATCAAGAGACAGTTCAATGCAGTATGACATCCACTGATTACCTTTTTTTGGAAAGGTTTGTGTTGCTAGTGTTACAGGGACTGTCTTTCAAAAAGACTGTTCAAACCAAGCACGACCACTTGGTGCATCATTGCAGGGTCAATCATTTAGTACATCTTCCGATGTGGCACCCCAAGGGTTAAAGTGCCACAGAAACATCAACACAGGTTTAATCCCCCACAACACTACACTAGAAGTGGGAGGAGCTTATTGGCACCTGCACTAGTGGGAGGAGCTAAAGCTGTTTACCACAGAGCTAAGTGACAGTTTTCAGTTCAGAGGAGAGTTTAGTTTGAGTCTGGAGCAGGAGCAGAGTCAAGTAGTCAGTGGAGGTCCTGAGAGGTCTGAGGAGAGGAGACAAGAAACAGAGGAACATACCCGGGATAAAGAGTTACCCCAAAAACTTGACCCCGGGGAGGCGCTTAAGACGGATACCGTGATCCGGAGACAGACGGACATACACATGCTAGTGACCCCTCTTCCAGCACCAAGTCACCACGAGGGTTCTATGCACTAGAACTCACGTTGCCCCCTTTTGACTGACAAGACGGGGCCCATATACAAGCGATGCAGGGCCACAACAGCTAGTAAGGAAGAAACGTCAGGGTGAAGGTATTACTAGTGATGAGCGAGTCATTACTCTTTGCTACTCGCACGGATAGTACAGTATTTGCGATATACGTTGCACGGCTAGTAACCCTGTAGAGCTGGCACCTCAGTGAGACAGACAGGACAGTAAACACCGGCATAGTGACGGTCCACCATCTTCACAGCACCATAGCAAAGCAACACGGAGGAGTCAGTGACACAGAGGACTCAAGTTGCCCAGCATATTGGTACCCGTGAGCAGAGACAGGGCCAGCAGTTCAGCTACAAGCGGCAGCAGAGCCACACACAGTGCTTAAGTAGGAAGCCAAGGACCCGATCAGGGTGAGAGCAACCTGGTACAGACTCCGTGGACAATATTGTGATATACCATCTGCAAGTAAAGACTTGGAAAACAACAGAAACCATGAGTGTGTGTGATCCTTATACTGAAGCCCCACTTGCCCTCATATACTGCAATTACCTCTACTCTCATCATCTCTACTGCTACCCCTACTCTCCTGCAGCAGCAATAACTATCCTCACAGACTTTAACTACTACTACCACTGCCCCGGGGAACCCAGTTCTGCCCACAGGAGCTATTCTATCCAAGCTGCAATCCCATCATCCCCGGAGGTTCTGCAGCAGCGGCGGCCCCATTACTGGCCGCATATAGTGGGTGGCGTCACGAGTGACAAATCCCCTGTAAATAACCCCCATTTTATTGTGCGGGCCCGGGACACGGTCCGGACCAGGGACCGCCGTGACATCCCCCAGCAGTACCCCTGTCCGGCACCAAGTCCCCCGTCCCAGTGGGTTCCACAACCTACCTGCCTGTTTTCTTGCAATCTCTACTCCTTTCCCCTTTTTGACTGAAAGCTCTAGCTCCATAAAACCAGATGAGGGCAGATACAGATGGGAAAAAAAAAAAGCAGGTGTGAAGGTGTATTTACTAGTGATGAGCGAGTCATTACTCTTTGCTACTCGCACGGATAGTACAGTATTTGCGATATACGTTGCACGGCTAGTAACCCTGTTAAGAGCTGGCACCTCAGTGAGAGCAGATTGAATGTTAGGCTCTCTGGGGGGCACTCCAAGGTGTTATGTGCAGTAGAAATGCAAAAATAAGCCCACCATCGCGCCCTGTCTCAGAAATGCTCGTTTATGGCCGGATGTGTGTGGGCGGAGCCTACCATTGGATGAATATGCGAGTATTAAAAACTACTCATTACAAGTATAGCGAGCGAATATTATGCCACTCGCTCATCATTAGTATTTACATATTTGGCCATGCCATGATGATCCGAACGCCTGTACTTGGTTTGAACAATTAGGGTATTTTCAAGGGTCTCAGGTCTCTCAAGGCTTCTCCTGACTCCAAATTTCTTAGCAAATTTGCATTTTCTTCTGCGGGTTTCCTGTGTTTTTTGCGCAATTTTGGCTGGTGCGGTTTTTTTTTGCGTTTTGGCCACAAAACCATGCCAAATACGTAGAAAATAATTCATATGCTCATTTGTTCAATACCTGTGCCGTTTCCACCTTCTGCAGAAAACAAAAAACAATGTGTGTGGACCGCTTTTCCCTGAATCACACAGGTTTTGCTGCAAGCCAAAAAATGCAGGTTTAGATTAGCAAGAAACCAAGGCAAAACCTGCCTACAAACGAGGCAAAAATGCACTGTGTCAACATAGCCTTATTCTGTTCTGACAGTGTCTCTTTAAAGAAACCTGCTGTTCGGACCTGCTTCTTGTAGATGATCACAAATATTCTATGTAATAGAAAACAGGAATGATACTGTGTAGCCATCCCTGAGCTCCATAAATAATAGCAGAATAGGAAGGTGGTCTTCTAGAAGACATTAAAAAAGGTGAACTTGTGGCCATGCTCGAGCACAAGTTTCTTGCAAATCGTGGGAGAAGTGGAACAGTTGTCTCTCAATGGTGCAATTGTATGGCATCATCTGGAGTATCAGCAGTGTAGAAAAGGATGTCATCCTCACAATATACGGTATGTGAAGCCTGGGAATGATATTTATGACATATACTTTCAATATGTCATTCATGTCCTAAATTGTAATACCACTAAGTTTTAATGCAGCCCCTGGGAATATTTCACCCTTTCAATTTGGCCTGTCAGAACAGGAAAGGATATGCATCCCCATATTAAAAGGCTATTCCCATCTGTTCTTCATGGGCAGGAGGGGAATAACTACTTCTAGGTGTCGGCCATTAGAGGCAAAGCTATGAACACATCAGAGCAGCTCTACACTGTATCCGTAAATCACATAGAAATGGAGCTATATGTAAAGTGTAGTGAAGAGAGCTACGCTGGCTTTGCTATGCACATTCTGTGATTCCTAATCCTTTGTACAGGAGTTATGCACACACAGCACAGTTATGCTCGGCTGTTTCCATAGGTCCATCTCTGGTGGTACCTGAGAGCAGTAATTCCAGTGAAAGTCCTAAAAGGTTTAGATGGGAATGATGGTTTAGATGCTTGAGAAAATGCAGTCATACGTCTGTATGCAGGTTGTGTATGGCATCCAATCTCTGCCCCAGTTTCTTCAGTGGACCTAAGCTGTAATGCCACATACATCTCATGGGCAGGTGTGGCTTTATTATTAAAAGACCGCAATCTTTCTGAACCTGTACAACCTATGTAGAATAAAAGCCACTGTGGTGGATTTAGTAAAACCAAGCTAACACGCACCCTACAGACCCATTCAGCCTCAATAGAGCTGCTTTGTCAGATGCTTGGAGCCCGGTTGGGAGTAGAACATCAGAGGTTTATTGGTGAACATCAATAGCAGGATATGTTCACAATACTATACAAATATATAGCATGGCAGTCTACATAAGTCTTGAAAGGGAATAACTCAGAATATTGTGTCAGAATATTTTACTAGAATGACAAAAAATTGTAACATCCAAGTTAGAATTTAATAAAAACAAAAGTGTGTAAGGGAAGTAAATATCAGCAGTTCTCCTTTCGATGAATCTGCAAAGCTTTCCTTCCATGCCATAGCCATGTATAGCAATGTCCGTTTGCTGTGCCAGCAATTCCACTTCTATATTTTGTTTTCCGTGCACGTTTCCTGTTCTCTATATAAAGAGGGGCCAGGACATGTTTTACCCCAGCACAATACAGCAAAAAGTACTATATAACCTTCCAGGAAATCTATAGCCAAAATGAAGATGGCAGGAGCACACCGATCAGATTAGGAAAAAGGGGCTGGAGAGACCCAAAATAGATGGCGAGTGCAAAAATTAATTCAAAGTCTCCCTCCTCATTTCTGGAGGCAATTTTTAGATTGAGCATTTAGTGCAAATGCAAAGACATTCTGTATCGACAGATCATATCATAAAATGGAAAACTCCTGTACTGCAATCAATAATGAGTACATTTGGCTGAGCCTGCATCTTTATGGGAAGATAACCATTTTTCACCCTTCACAAATGATGGGACACATTTTTATTGGTTGATTACATGCAAATATTAATTTATAGGGGTTGAAAATTCCACAAATTGAGAAAATACCTGTAAGTAATCATTTTGACATGGGGCAGATTATCTCTACAATGTCACCTTGCCATGAACCTCAATGTATTACTCCATACAGATATAGGTGTGATATTCACCACTCTGCTGATAATTTTCTAATCATCAGACTTTAGTGTTGGTATTGCACCTTTAAGTGAGTGACTAGGAAGCAGGGAGGAGGCCCAGACAATAACATATTCCCAGTGCTGTGGTAATATCAGGGCAGGGCTGAATCAACAAGCCCAAGGGGCACAAATGTGCTATGTGCCTGTGCTACACACCATATCGAAAGGGCTCTTGGGAAAGGAGCTAAAAGCTTTTCATGCACATTATTGATTTGTGATCTAACACCACAAGGCCATCATCTCATATTCCTTCGTTTTATTGATTATACATGGGAGGGGAATATTAGAAGCTAGCTCGGCCACACATCTTTCACTACTCATCTCTCACCCTCTGGATTTAGCCATAAGGACTTCCCATAACTACTTAGGGCTACCAACAATTGTATGAATGCATGAAATCCCTTGTGCTACAACAAGCAAAATGCAAGTTAATGACAGCTGTAAGGCTACGTTCACACGCTGCGTAATTGCTGCTCTTCTTTCGGCTGCACTTTTCCCCAAAAGAGCATCTGTGTTTGCGTTCCCGGCAAAGTGAGTGGACGTTCACACACTGCGTATTTTGCGGAGGCGCTTTTGGGCTGAAAGCGCTTCCGTAACAAGAATAAACATAGCAACTGTTTGCGCCAAAAAGCATGCACTTCCTCAAATAGGCCCCATTATAAGCTCTGGAACACGCATTGCTGTTTACACAATGGTCTATTCCAGTGCATATTAGCGGAGGCAAAGGTGGAAGTGATGTCACACAGGAGCATGAAGAATCTTTCATTTTCCTGTGTGAATTTTCGCTTTAGCAGGGTATGTACAGGCAGATTCTGGCTTATTTCATGAAATATTTAAAAAAAAGGGGCTTCCTTATATTTTTGGTTCCCAGCCAGGTACAAATAGGCAGCTGGGGGTTGGGGCAGACCATACCTGCCTCCTGGCACCTGGCTGGCATAGAAAAATATGGCGTAGCCCATGTTTGTTTTTTTGTATTTAAAAAATATATAATAATGATAATAAAAACACATTTAGGGATTACATCTTTATTAACTCCTCGACCTTTATCTCTGTGCTAAACACTCTCTGCTCTGCTTCATCAGAGACCAAGGGGATGAACATAGCTTCTATCCCCTTGGTCCCTGAAGGAAAGCCCAAAGCACTGTGGCATCATAAAAGGGGGGGTATGGGGTAACTCAGGTCACCTGAGGACAGCTCAGATCATGCCACCTGAGCTGTCCTCGGGTGACCCCAGTGTCTCCTCGCTTACAATGCCGCAGATCACGCACCTTATACACTGAGCTGTCAGAAGATTGCGCCCCTTGATAGCGCAGTACATAAATGGCGTAGGAAATCCTGATATACCGGCAAAAGAAGACATGACTTTAGACAGTGATTATAATAAAGTAGTCAGTTAGACCCACTCCTGCAGCCCCTCACGAGGTGCCCCCACATTATATACATCCGCCCAATAAATTTTATTCATATCTACACAGTATAACATAGGGCACAAGCCCTTCTTGTGAGGCGGGGTATTTAATAACTCAACGAAAAGGATCCCTTGAGAAGATAGGAAATGACATCAAGGACACTTTCTCTACAATCTTTATCACTGTCACAATGCAGAAAAAAATGCATCCATAAAAAAAAACGCATCATGTGAATGCAATGCACCTGCTCAAAAAAACGGATCCTCAAAATTCAGGAAAAACGCATGCTCAAAAAAATGCAGCGTGTGAACGCAGGCTAATGGAGTTTTAACCCATTATCTACCAATGGTTTTTTTTGGGACGCCTAATCTTTTGCTTCTAGCAACTAAGATTTTATAATTAGGTCTAATTTTTTGTGTTGTGTTTGTAAAATGAATGTTTTCAAAACACAAAATCATGTCATTGTCATTTTTAATTGACTATTCTTCCACCCAGAGAGCTTTCAAAACACTATTTTCGAAAAGGAAAATTGCTAATTTGGCAAGTAATGGGTTAAAAGAGGCTGTCAAGGCAGGGTCTAACTCCATGCATTGTGCATCTCTCTCAAGAATCTGTACAGGAACTCAGCAGGCACTGGATGTATGTCCTACTAACCCAACCACCCAGAGGAAAGTTGCATCTCTCCAAGAGAAAAGTCAGATCCATTGGGCTGGTATGCCTACACAAACAGTACGACTGATAGCGAATATATACGGCACGACTGCACAGCCCTCAGATGCCTTCTGGTTTAATTTCGACATGGAGCAAATATTGGTCTCGAGGGCAATGAACATGATGAAAAGAAAAAACTTAAAATGCAGTACTCCATTACATTCTGTATAGTAGTCAAAAACGTGGAAAAAAGGAACTAACAAATTTTACGAAAGTGCATCAAGAGTCATTATTCCTATCTTACGTATGAGTGAAAGTTGGCAGGGAAACATTGTAAAAACATCAACAATATAAAAAATACACTGCTAACATACATGACATGCTAAAGGATTACTGTGATGGTGGAATATGGTGGGTTACATTTTAATGGATTTTACAAGTGTTGTGTTGTTGCTATACTGTGTATTCCCCCCTTCCCCCCCCCCCCCCCATCTGGTTTAGTCATTACACTCCAGAGGGTCTGACAATTGAATTCTTGTGGACATATCCTTACTTGGTCATTCCAGCCCCTCTGCCTTTAAATGTTTCTACTACCCCCTGGTGTGTGTTAGTAGACCTGTCTGCTGGACCCTGGATTGGACATTGGGAGGTGGTTGGGGGGGGGGAGGGGAAGGGGTAGAATGCACAGTGGCAGTGAAATTTGATTCTGTGTGTGGGGGACTGAAGCTGAGACCAGCCCTCCAAAGGCACTGGAGAGACACCCTGATCACTGGGATATAACCGTATGCTGCTGGATTGTTTTAAGGATCTTTCTGTTGGATTGCTTTATTGATTTTTAGGTTTTTAAGCAATAAAGGTTCTTGGGCTGTTCACACATTTCTCCCTCTGTTCATTGTGGCCCCGTGACATTACTATTTCATGTACAATTGAGCTTTGTACCTTAATGTGCACTTAAGATGAGGGAATATATTGTAAACAGGTATTCATAGACTATTTGCATACACACCTAATTATTAGATTGTAATTCACAGCACAAGCTTAGAATGCGCTACTGACAACAGGGTTATGTGTGGGGGGATTTTGGCCCAGATGTAAAGACATGGAACAGAGCTGCATTGCACAAATACATCGAACATGTAGTGCTTGCTACCAGCTACGAAAAAAGTTCTTGAATATTTTATGACCAGACAACGCCTTTAATGCTTCAATTGTTTTGCAAAAGTAAGATCCCAATTCATTAAGACTCATTCTCAATAATGGACAAGCACGAATAATATGCACCAAATTCATAGAGAAGTGCACACCACTTCATGAATTCGGTGCATCTTATTAGTGGCATGCGACTCTCCAAAAATGTAACTCCACTCAGGAGCTAGATTTACAATTCTGACATAAGAAATACCAACAGCATGGATGAATTTGACAAGCAGGTGTACCCATTCCATTCTTTACTCCTCCCCAGCTCCACCTGTTTATTTTGGCAGAGCTGCTTGAAATGGGTGCAAAGGGTATTGTGAATGTTTTTAGTGTTTTACGCCAATTTTTTGGCAAAAATACTTTGATAAGTTCGCCACCTAAGGCCTTGTGCAGACACTGTTTTGATGCTGATATTGAAGAATCTGTATGCCTATCCTTACCCCAGCAAAGTCAATGAGAATTCTGAAGTGTTGTGCACATGTTGCTTACCTTTTCCTTATAGATTTGGTGCAAAAAAACAATCTGCAGCATGTCAATTCTTGGTGCAGATTTGCCTGCTTTTTTTTTTTTTTAGCCCTTTCAGCCATTGACATTTAAAAAAAAACCCACAAAAACAAACGCAGAACACAAATCTGCACCAAAAACCGGGTGCATTTCTCTACCAGAAAATTTCTCCTGTGTGCGCACATAGTTTAAAGGCCCCGTCACACCTGACGACGGGGCTGGGGATGTCGGCGGCGCCTGCGCGCCTGTTTTTGGCGCCCCGCCAGCATCGCCATCCCCCATTTACATGGGGCGACATCTCCAGCCCCATGCCGATGAGCTGACAGGCGGCATCGCCGCTGGGGTGTCTGAAAACCCCAGCGGCGATGCAGGACAATGGGAGCCTATGGCTCCCATCGCCTGACAGTTTACCGGCAGCCGGTTACATGGGGTGATGTGTGCACATCGCCCCAGATCGGTCGCCTGGTTTCAGAGCAGTGCTCTGAAACCAGGCGGCCTCCCGGCGGCGCCGACATCGCCCCTTTACATGAGGCGACGTAGGGGCGATGTTGCCGCCGATAGGCCACGCCCCTACGTCGCCTATGTAATCAGCGGCGATGTCGCCCGTGTGACAGGCCCTTAAGTGTTTTCCAATATATACACATGGTCAAAATTTCTGGTACCCCTCATTTATTGAAAGAAAAATCCACAATGGACACAGAAATAACTTGAATCTGACAAAAGTAATAAATAATAAAATCTATGAAAATGACCAAATGAAAGTCAGACATTGCTTTCCAACCTTGCTTCAACAGAATTTTAAAAAAATAAACTCATGAAATAGGTATGGACAGAAATGATGGCAACCGTAACTTAAAATTTTGTTGCACAACCTTTTAAGGCTATCACTGCAATCAAACGATTCCTGTAACTGTCAACGAGACTTCTGCACCTCTCGACAGGTTTTCTTGGCCCACTCTTCTAGAGCAAACTGCTCCAGTTGTCTCCTGGTTGAACGTTGCCTTTTCCAGACGACATGTTTCAGCTCTTTCTAAAGATACTCAATAGGATTTAGGTCAGGGCTCATAGAAGGCCACATCAGAATATTCCAATGTTTTCCTCTGAGACCAAGCGTTCTGACACTGGGCATAACATCTCTCTATAGAGTCCCTTGATAGTCTTGAGAGGTCATTGTACCCTGCACAGATTCAAGACACCCTGTGCCAGATGCAGCAAAGGAGCCCCAAAACATAACAGAACCTCTTCCATGTTTCACAGTAGGGACAGTGTTCTTTTCTTGATATGGTTCATTTTTCTGTCTGTGAACATAAAGCTGATGTGCCTTGCCAAAAAGTTCAATTTTTATCTCATCTGTTTGTAGGACATTCTCCCAGAAGCTTTGTAGCTTGTCAACATGTAGTTTGGCAAATTCCAGTCTGGCTTTTTTTGTATGATTTTTTTTTTTTTTTTTTTTTCAACAATGGTGTCCTCCTCGGTCATCTCCTATGAAGTCCACTTTGGCTCAAACAACGACAAATGCTGCAATCTAACACTGATGTTCCTTGAGCTTAAAGTTCACCTTTAATCTCTTTGAAAGTTTTCCTGGACTTTTGTTACCATTCGTATTATCTGCCTCTTTGATTTGTCATCAATTTTCCTCCTGCTGCCACGCCCAGGGAGGTTGGCTACAGTCCCATGCATCTTAAATGTCTGAATAATATGTTCAACTGTAGTCACAGGAACAGCAAGCTACTTGGATATGGTCTTATAACTTTTAAAATGCTTGTCTAGAATTTTCTTTCTAAACTCCTGAGACAACTTTCCTTTGCTTCCTCTGGTCCATGTTGAGTGTGGTACACACTATGTCACCAAAAAGCACTGAGTATCTGTAGCTCTATATACAGGCCCACTGACTGATTGCAACATTGTAGACACTTGTGATGCTAATTAGTGGACACACCTTGATTTAACATGTCCCCTTGGTCACATTTTCAGGGGTACCATCATTTCTGTGAAAGCAGGGTTGAAAAGCAATGTCTTATTTTCATCTGTTTATTTTCATAGATGTTTTTGTTTATTATTACTTTTGCCAGATTCAAGTTATTTCTGTGACCATTGTAGGTTTTTCTTTAATTAAAGGTTACCTGACCCCACAAACTGACCCCCCCCCCCACATCTTTCTTCCTGTCCCTGCACCCACTCTTATCATTTCTATCCATTCCTTTTGCAGAAAAAAAAAAATCGATTTTTGTAAAGTAGAGAAAAGTTTTTATTCATCTCCGTCCTGTGTGGGTTCTCGGTTTCTGAATTAATCTCAAAGGCAGGCCTGTCTGTTAGCCCCGCCCTCTTTAATGACACAGCTAAGCTCTTAGTAAGCATAGAGGGGCGTGCATATTTACAAGGGAGCAGCAGACAGGCCTGCCTTTGAGACTAATTCAGAAACAGAGAACTCACACAGTACGGAGGTGAATATAAACTTTTCTCTACTTTACAAAATCGATTACTTTCTGCAAAAGGGATGGCTAGAAATGATAAGAGGGGGTGCAAGGACAGGTATAAAGATGCGGGGGGGTCAGTTTGTGGGGTCAGGTTCCCTTTAAATGAGGAATACCAACAATTTTGACCATGTGTGTAGATACAGCACCAAATATTATTCGGAGAATGACAAAATAATATTTATTTCAGAGAACGAAGGAGCAAAAACTAAATTGGACCTTTCCAATCTGGAACTCATTACATTGAGAATGGGGTAAATTTCCATTAGCACCCGACCACAGGCCCCATAGACTATGCATGGGGCTTGCTGGATCCGGGCCGCAAGTCGGCTGTTAGGCAGACGATCTGGCAGATGCCGTGCCAGCTGTTGAATCGGCCACAAACATCAGCAAAACACTGATGTGAAAGGAGCCTAAGACATAAGCACGCATAACTTCCACACATGCTGTCATTGCTTAGGATTGCATGATTACATAGAAGGGAGAGGCACAAAAAAGGCCAGGCCCTTGAACTTGCCAACATGGCATGCACACACCGAAACACTTTCCAAAAGCTTCTTTTACAATCAGATCTGTGGTGATAATCAACTTTAAAAATACAGCCCCAGCATATTCCACAGGGATTTCTAAGCTCTGAACAGCAAAAAGAAAAAACAATCTTTCCTAATAGATAGAGATCACCAGATCAAACCAAAATCGTACATTACATATACCCAAATAAAAAGCAATTCTGTCAGCACAAACTGACTGTTCAAACCAAGCACATGCATGCTGGACATCTGACATAGGGAGGAGAGTAAGGCTGCCTTAACACTAGCGTTGCCTTCCGCATCATCCTGCGGAGGGGAACCGCAAGCTGAGCGCATACACCGCAAGTCCCTATGTTTAACATGGGGACGCGGGTGTATGCACTCGGGTGCAGATTCGCGTGCGCACCCATTCACTTCAGTGAGTGATTTGTACGCATGCGGGATGCTTGCGTACAAATTACACACTCTCGTCAGCACCCTGAACGCAACATGTCGCGTTCCTGGTGTGGATGAGAATGTATGATTTGTGCGCGTGCATTCACATGCGTACAAATCATACATGGAGGGCAATGGCTGCGGACAGGGTGCACACGACAATCTGCACCCGAGCGCATACACCCGCTTCCCCATGTTAAACATAGGGACTTGCGGTTCCCCTCCGCAGGACATTGCAGAGGGGATCGCTAGTGTGAAGCCAGCCTAACCTAGACTGGTCAGCTATTTCAATCAGCACCCTTATCAGTCTTCTAAAGCCATATAGCTTTGGAAAGAGGGAGGTGGACAGAGATGGATGTAAAAGAAGTAGGATGGAAAGCACTGAACTGCTCAGCCACATCAATGGTGTACAGAGCGACTGCTTGGTTTGAACAGAATTTGTGCTGAGAAGATTGACAAGGCTATGCACACTATAAAGGTATATAGACACTAGTGCACCTCCGTATAACTGAAATTTTTAAGATAACAGTATAGTGTTTTTAATTTTGACATCCTTGTCTGGAAGTGCATGGTGTTTAGGCTGCACACAGTTCTGCAGTGTGCACTATCCATAAAGCATGTCAAATATACTACAGATTCTACACGGCTGACAAGCAGAGAATTAAAAGATAGCTGGAAAAAGCTCTTGCTTAACACCTTAAGGCTGCTTTCCCACAATCAAGCATTTTGAACACAGCGCATTGCTGCTGCGTTCAACAGTACATGCACCAGGGCTGTGGAGTTTGAGGCTGTGTTCACACACAGTGTTTTTTTTAGCGTTTTGGCCCGCACAAAAAAGCCCCGTAAAAATACGCAGATGCATCCACACACCGCGTGTTTTCACGGGGCTACTTGTTCAGTGATGTCACAGAGGGGGAGGAAGACTCCTGTTCCTCCTCCCCTGTGTCACATCTGTCAAAGCCCCTATTTGATTTTGAAGTGTATTATACACTGCGAAATCAAATGTAAAATAATGACAAATGTATTAAAAAAAGAGAATTTTGTTTACGTACCGTAAATTCTTTTTTCTTGAATCATCAATGGGAGACCCAGACAATGGGGTTTAGGGCGCTGCCCTCCGGAGGTCACACTAGGTACTACAAGTTTGTAGCACCGCCTCCTCCGCTTATAAACCCCCACCGTAGGAGACATCCTCAGTTTAGTCCATAAGCTGCGAGGAGAAATAAACCACACCCGAAACATCGGGAAGAATGCCGTGCACAGACGGTTCAACAACCCGGCAAACACTGTCTCAACAGAGAACAGATCAAATGCAAACATGCAACGGAACAACTGGGTGGGTGCTGGGTCTCCCATTGATGATTCAAGAAAAAAGAATTTACGGTACGTAAACAAAATTCTCTTTTTTCTGATCATCATAATGGGAGACCCAGACAATGGGGATGTCCTAAAGCAATACCCCAGGGCGGGAAGAGTTCCTCAACAAGACGGATAACACATGGTTCCCTTTTAAAGGTGGGCAACCGCCGCCTGGAGAACCCGCCTGCCCAAACTCGCATCCGCAGAGGCATGGGCATGCACCATATAGTGCTTAGAGAAAGTGTGCAGGCTGGACCAAGTGGCCGCTTGACACACCTGTAGAGCAGAAGCTCGATGTCGCAAGGCCCAAGAGGCACCTACAGCTCTAGTAGAGTGTGCCTTCAAACCCACCGGGATAGGCAAACCAGAAGACCGGTAAGCCTCCTGAATGGGAGCCTTGATCCATCTGGCCAAGGTCGACTTTGAAGCCGCGGACCCCTTACAGCGACCCATCGTGAGGACAAATAAGGAATCCGAACTCCTAAAGGAGGCGGTCCTGGACACATAAATGCGTACAGCTCTCACGAGATCCAGAGTATGGAGGTCGCGCTCAACCTGATGAACGGGAGCGGGGCAAAATGATGGGAGAACAATCTCCTGGTTCAAGTGGAATGTTGAAACCACCTTCGGCAAAAATTCAGGCCGTGGGCGCAACACCACCTTGTCCTGGTGGACCACCAGAAAGGGTGACTTGCACGAAAGTGCAGCCAATTCTGAGACCCTTCTCAGAGACGTAATCGCCACCAGAAAGACCACCTTCTGGGACAGACGAGAGAGAGAGATGTCTCTCAGTGGCTCAAACGGCGGTTTCTGCAGAGCCGCCAGGACCATGTTGAGATCCCAAGGGTCCAGGGGCCGCCTGTAGGGCGGAACCACCCGAGACACCCCCTGCAGAAATTGGCGGACCTTCGGGAGGAGCGCCAAGCGCCTGTCAAATAGCACGGAAAGTGCTGATACTTGACCTTTCAGAGAGCCAAGGGATAATCCCAACTCCAAACCCGACTGTAGGAAGGCCAACAATGTCGGGATAGACAACGGCCACGGTGAGTGACCACCAGAGGCACACCAGGTAAAAAAGATTTTCCACGTTCTGTGGTATATCTTCCTGGAAACGGGTTTCCTTGCCCGATTCATAGTGGCAACCACTGTAGGAGAGAAACCTCTGGATGTCAGCAGCCAGGCCTCAAGAGCCATGCAGTCAATCTGAGGGCCCTGGAATTGAGGTGGAAGAATGGGCCTTGCGCGAGAAGATCTGCGCGCTCTGGAAGAGCCCACCGGTGTCCGCCTGACAGTTGCCACAGGTCCGGGTACCAGGACCTCCTGGGCCAATCTGGAGCCACTAGAATGGCTACTCTGCATTCCGTCCTGATCTTCCACAGGACCCTGGGAATCAGAGCTAGAGGCGGGAACACATATGGCAGCTGGAAGCTGGACCAACTCAGGATCAGGGCATCCGCCCCCAGAGACTGAGGATCCCATGATCTCGCCACGTATTGGGGCACCTGATGATTTAGCCGTGAGGCCATCAGATCCACGTCCGGAGTGCCCCATCTGCCGCAGATGTCCCGGAAGACGTCTGGATGAAGGGACCACTCTCCGGCGTCCATCCCCTGTCGGCTCAGATAGTCGGCCTCCCAGTTCTCGACCACTGGAATGTGAACTGCGGAGATCAGGCAGCCGTTTTCCTCCACCCAAGCTAGAATGCGGTGGACTTCGGTGAGGGCCTGAGCACTTCTGGTCCCTCCCTGATGATTTATGTATGCGACGGCCGTCGCATTGTCGGACTGTACCCGAATGGGTTGTCCTGACAGGAATTTCTGAAACGCCAGGAGCGCCAGATAGACCGCCTTGATCTCCAGCACGTTGATCTGCAACGCCGACTCCGACTGAGTCCAGAGGCCTTGAGCCCTGTGGTGCAAGAACACCGCTCCCCAGCCCTTCAGACTGGCGTCGGTGGTCACCACTAACCATGACGGTTTTAGGAAGGACCGTCCCCGTGCCAGATGATGTGGCTGTAGCCACCACTGTAGGGAATCCCTGGTTGGTTGTGACAGCGTCACCAGCCGATTCAAAGAAATCGTCCTCTTGTCCCATCTGCGAAGAATCTCCAGCTGGAGAGGACGGAGGCGAAATTGTGCGAACGGCACCGCCTCTATCGCCGCTACCATGCGACCCACCAGTCTCATCAATACCCGTAGGGATGACTGTGGAGACAGGAGGACATTCTGCACTCCTGATTGGATCGCAAGCTGCTTGGCGTGAGGTAGGGACACCAGGGCCGAGTCCGTGTGGAAGTCCATGCCCAGATATGTCAATGACTGGGTCGGAACCAGGGTCGACTTTTGAATGTTGATAAGCCACCCGAACCGTTCCAGAGACTTCATGGTCACCTCCAGGCTCACCCGACAAAGGTCTTCCGATGGCGCCCTGACCAACAGGTCGTCCAAATAGGGTATGACGGCGTGTCCCTGCGCATGCAGGAGAGCCATCATGGAGGCCATCACCTTTGTGAACACCCGTGGTGCTGAGGCTAGCCCGAACGGCAGTGCCACAAATTGGAAGTGCTCTTCCCCCACTGCGAATCTCAACCAGCGCTGATGAGCTGGTGCAATGGGTACGTGAAGGTAAGCGTCCCTGATATCGATGGACGCTAGGAAGTCTCCCTGTGACACAGCTGCGATCACTGAGCGCAGGGATTCCATGCGGAACTTCCGAACCAACACGTGCCGGTTGAACAACTTGAGGTCCAACACCGGGCGAAAAGAGCCGTCCTTCTTTGGGACAATAAAGAGGTTGGAGTAAAAACCCCTGAACCTCTCTTCCGTGGGCACAGGGACCACCACTCCGTCTCTGCGGAGTCCCTCCAACACCAGGTGAAAAGCCTGAGCCTTTTCTGGGGATGGAACCGACCGATGGAATCGGTGTATTGGTTGTGACGTCAGCTCTATCCTGTAACCTCTTGAGACTACGTCTCGAACCCACTGATCTTGAATGTGAAGGAGCCACTGGTCCTGAAAGCGGGACAGGCGGCCCCCCACCTGTGGGGAGGCAGGATGAGAGAGCGAGTCATGTCGAGGCGGGCTTGGGGGTGGCAGCCGCTGCCCCCGCCGGCTTCTTCTGACGACTCTTGGAACGCCACTGAGTAGCAGGCTTGCCCCCTCGGTCTGAGCGAGTGGACGCCGTTGATGACTGTGAACCGGAGCGAAAGGACCACTGCTTAGGGTTCCTTTTCACGGTGTACCGTGGCTTAGGCTTATTCTGCGGTATCTTAGACTCAGCAGAATCCTTTATCAATTTGTCCAGTTCGGTGCCAAACAGCCTGTCACCAGCGAACGGAAGATTTTGTAAAATCTTCTTAGATGTGGCATCTGAGTCCCAAAGACGCAGCCACAACAGCCTGCGGATCGCAATTGCATTGGCCGAGGCCACAGCAGAGCGAGTGGCAGTTTCCAAAGATGCCGTCCTGGCATAGTCCGCATAGGCCCTTGCTCTCTCAGTGAGAGCCAGGACCTCTGGACTGGACCTAGCTAGATCAGTGATACCATCCAAACAGATAGTAATCGCTTGTAGGGTCCAGACTGCGGCAAAATTAGGGGCAAACGAGGACCCCACAGCCTCATATGAAGACTTGGCGAGAGCTCGACCTGTCTATCAGTAGCATCCTTCAATGAGGAGCTATCAGAGGCAGAAAACAAGGAGCGCGCAGCAATCCTAGTCATGGAAGCATCCACCTTGGGAGACTGCGACCATTCCTGGAGCGCCTCCTGGGGAAAGGGAAAGCGATTGTCCTTAGTTTTACGGACATAACGCCGCCCAGGATGCAACCTGGGAGCTTTAATCACCCTTCCGAAATTAGTGTGGTCCATGAAGGAGCCACTTGGTCTAGCCTCTGGCCGCAGCCATTGGTATATCTCCTTGGGGTGTACAGTCACCTCCTCAGGAGGAGTGACAAGACGCAATGTCTCATTGATGGAGGACACCAGATCCTCCACCCCATCTGGAGGTTCAGACATAGACCCAAGAGTAGAACCCCCATCATCTTCCTCACCATCAGAGGAACGCTCCTCCTCAGAGAGAGTCTGGAGCTCAGGAGAAGCCTCACGGGCTCGCTTAGGGGGTCTTACAGCAGAAGTAAGAGACACCCGGGGGTAACTAGGAGGAGTAGCTGGGTTCTCCAGTCTCCTATGCAGTGCCTCCAGGGTTTGCGACATGGAGGACATCTGGGACAGCAGAGATTCATTGATCTTATTCTGCGTTTCCCATGGCCCTGGGATCACCTGAACCTCAGGGAGTAATCCCGGATTTGCAGACTCAGTAGTAGCAGACCGGGCCTCTGGGCGTCCGCAGTTATTGCAGGACCCCTCCACCAGTGTCCCGTTGCATGTAGCGCAGGAAACGGTGACCACTGCCGCCTTAGCAGCATGCTTCCCAACTGAGGACATCTCCACAGTGAGGGGAATATAAGCCAAAGTTCACAAACAACCCGGGAATCCCGGTGGCTTACCGACCGCAGTAAAGCGGTAGGAGGAAGCGGTGAGTGTGTGTGACCTCCGCGAGTTCCGGTCTCCCTTGCAAGTGCAGACACGCGCTGCAGCCAGATCCCAGCCGGGAAGTGAGGGAGAAGATGGCCGCCGACAGTGAAGATGTGGGCGGAGCCAGGAACACGCGGGAAGAACACACAACACGCCCAGCGGTGATGTCACCATAAGGGCTGCCTCCTCCTCCTCCAGACTGCCTCAGCAATGGAGGTGCCGGAGCCCGCAGCGCGGGAAAAGAGTGTGAATATCACCACACACACTCTCAGACTGCATGTACACATCAAAACACTCGCAGTCTGCAGCCTCAGCCCCTGTGACACACAGGGCGGTCAGCCAGGGAGACCCCAGCACAGGGTCACCGCCAGAACCGCGGACCCGAGGGTAACCGCGCGGTCTGAGTGTCATGACACCACAGTGACAGACACTACCCCCAGGCACACAGGAGACACACCAGGTGCCTCAGTGCCGGTCCGGTCTGTAAGCACCTTTAGGGAGGCCTCGGACGGGGGTACAGCACCAGTCCGGAGTGTAAGCACCATTTAGGGAGGCCTCGGACTGGGCTGGCTCCGTCCGGTCTGTAAGCACCATTTAGGGAGGCCTCGGACGGAGCGGAGCTGTGCAAGGCTCCAGGCTCCCCCTTACCAGAGCCTCCATGGAGGGATGGAAAGGAAGGAGCGCGACAGCGTACCGGGAGAACACAGAAGTGTCCAGGCTAAAAGCCCTCCGGTACCTCCACCAGCGTGTTCCGCAGAGGGTGAGCGGGGAGGCTGTCGGGGGTCCCGAGCGGGACCATTTTACCTTGTCTTCATACGCCATCACGTAAGCTGTGAGAATGCAGTGAAGTGCAAGCAAAGCGTGATCCTCCGAGCACACTAAGTTTAAAACTGAGGATGTCTCCTACGGTGGGGGTTTATAAGCGGAGGAGGCGGTGCTACAAACTTGTAGTACCTAGTGTGACCTCCGGAGGGCAGCGCCCTAAACCCCATTGTCTGGGTCTCCCATTATGATGATCAGAAAATAATATATTCTTATACTTACACTCCGCCGGGTGGGGGGGAAGGGTTGGATTCTCGACCATCATCATTGGCTGTTGAACAGTCAATCCCAGCGATAGTCACACTCCAGCTATGGAAAGGACTGTCACAACCTCTTTATTTCAATCGGATAAAGTGCTGAAGGTGGCAGGTATCACCCCCTCCAGCGCTGATGGAAGTGATCTGATGGGAGTGAACACTTCCACAGCTCAAACATGGCAGCAGTGCAAGCTGTGTGTGCCTGCCCGCCTGTGCCCACTGCTCCTCCACAGTCTGATGTCCCTGCATGAAGATGAAGCTGCAAAGGAGCGATGTGACAGCTGGCGGCAGTGCAGGCCACATGTGCCCCCCCCCCCCGCTTCCTGTGCCCGCCCCTCCAGTTCTGTCTCCGCCATCCCTCTTCCTCCTCCAGTGCCTGCCGCCCCTCTTCTTCCTCCTGATCACCTCCTGATCCCCTGGCCCTCCGGTGCCCGCCACTTCTGCCCTCTGCTCCTCCACAGCATCATCTCCCTGCATGGAGATGAGGCTGCGGAGAAGCGATGTGACAGTTGGCATAGCAATCTGTGTGATCACTGTGCCCCCTGGTTCTGCCTTCGGCGGGGGCCAATGAGCTGCCTCTGTGTGGCGCGCGATTTCGGCAACAGACAGACTCAAAAAACCCTTAGACAATTATATAGTAGATACACACACACAAAAAAAAAACTATATACATCACTTCCACAGATTAATACCTTAAAACCTGTCAAGGAATAACCTTGACTGAGAACCTGGTGACAGTCCCATGTGTATGTGTATGCTGGGAAAGATGACAGTCACCCAAAAGATTATTCAGCCAACATGCCCAATGCCTTAAATCACATTCTTGTTAGAAAGGCTGGTACAAACAGTAGACCTGTTTCTATGTGTACTACCACAGTTTATGTGCCATCATTAATTAGTACATAAGGACCATCAGTCACAAAGATTCTTGATGTTTAATAAGGATAGGGTCATCCTGCTTTACAATTGGTGGCATCCACAAGTTAAAATAACTAAAGGTAATATTTTAGGAGGTAACGAAATATAGTGTTTATCAAAACTGGAAGATACCAACTTATTTATATTAAAAATATCTTTTTATTCGTATCAAATACGAATAAAAAGATATTTTTAATACAAATAAGTTGGCATCCACAAGTTAGACGACTGGTGATCTTACATTAATCTCCTATTGATTCTTAGATTATTGGATTTTTAGGCTATAGGTTGAACTCCATGGACTTGTGTCTTCTTTCAACCTTAAAAATATTAATATCAGACAAGTGCTCAGCAGTTTAAAGGATCTGTTGCGGTGCTGCGTGCTGTTGCCTTAGCAGTGGCAGCCCTAGGTATTGCACTGTTGTCCTTTCGAAGTGAAGTTGACAATCCTACAATTCCCTGCACTGGAAATACTAAGTGTAGTGTCATACAGGTTTAGTGTATGTGTATGACACTACATATTTATTCATTAGTGTATTTGTTTGATGACATATTTTAAACTTAAAGTACAAAAGCAATTACTGTAAGAAAATAACTCAAATTAGAAGTAACAAGCATGCATCCAATTGAAAAGATTCAGCTTCAAAATAAAAAAGCAATTACCTTCTGTAATGGCAGCACCAGGAAAGCTCCACCACCACTGGCTTCAATTATTATGGCAACAAACTTGGGGTTAACAGCACAGAAGGAGCTATCCCAGGTAACACGGGAAACTCTGATGTCATCGTAGCACTGATCATTCTTCACAGCCTGCCCAAAGACGTGCCGGAATTTACTTTGTCGAACCACACGCCTCATCGTTTCTGTAAACACAAACATGAAAAAAAAAAAGGAAAATAATAAAGTCAGTATATACATACAAAATGCATAAACAATACTTCCATATTGCTCAGGGCAACTTAAGGACCGACTTGTGTTTTTGGAGTATAAATTGTTTATATCTCATCATGTACCAACTCAAACACGGCTCATAAAGGCATTGTATTATTTCTCTGAAAGCTTACCTGCAAGGCAAAGTGTTACAAAGCCAAACCCAAGGGTGAGGTTGAAGGAGTAGCTGCTACATCATTAAGTAGGTGGATTACCCAAATTAAAAATTTATAGTCAGTGTCTCCACAGCCGGCTGCTTCCACCCTGTTTGTGGACAGCAAGTTAGCAGGACTCTACATGGCAGGCGCAGCACTGATGGACTTTGCTGGGCGCGAGATTCACAATGGATTTATTTTATTCACCTATATTTTATGACTAGGTGCTCTGCAGACCAGGTAGAAAAAAAAAATACTCAATGTTGCTGTGGACACATACAGGGGTTGGACAAAATAATGGAAACACCTGGAGAAATCAACAAGTTAGTTTAATCTGGTGTAGGTCCACCTTTTGCGGCGATTACAGCCTCATTTCTCCGAGGTACGGATTCATACAAGGATTATCATTGGCCGGCAGATCTCCACGAAATAGCACCCCAGATCATCACAGAACCTCCGCCATGTTTTACGGTTGGGAGAAGGCAGTCTGGATGGAATGCTTTTTCGGCTGTCTCCAAACGTACACTCAGCCGGAGGTCGGAAAATGGGGTAAACGTCTGAGAATATCACGTTTCCACTGCTCGAGGGACCAATTCTGGAGGTTTCTACACCAGTCTAAACACGTGGAAACATTTGTCATTGAGAGCAGCGGTTTTCTAAGGCTGCCTTCACACTTGCGTTTGCAAGCGAAGCGTACCGAACGCTGCCAAACGCTTGCGCACTGCGTTCCAATGTTTCACATGGGAACGCATTTGCCTGCGTTCGGTTGCGTTTGGATGCGCACAATTTGTGCGCCATCCGAACGCAACATGTTCCATTTTTTGTGCGGTCGCTGGTGCTCGTTTTATCTGCAAGCGCCAGCAAGCGCACAAACAATGCATGGATCTCAATGGATCCGCAGTGTCCTCGGCATGACCGCGCAGGAGAACGCTGCGGATCTCATTGAAATCACTCCCGTTGATCACCGGCGGCCAGCGTGAGATCATGCAGAGCCACAGCTGATCTACCGCCGGTGTCATCGGGAAGACAGCTGATCTGACAGCTGTTTAAATCTCCCGCGCTGACATCGAATAGGTGAGGTCGGCGCGGGAGATTTGAAGCAGCGATCAGCTGTTTCTTATCTCCTGCACTGATATCACCCTATTAGGTGTCAGCGCAGGAGATTTAAACAGCTGTCAGATCAGCTGTTTCTCCCCCCTGACACCGGCGGGAGATCAGCTGTGCCGGAAGGAGGAGATCTCTGCCGCTGATCTCCTCCTCCCGGCCGCCCCCAGAGACAGCTGATTGGCTGCCCGGGCTCCATACTTATGAGAATGCTTGCGGAGATTCTCCGCTGTGTTCACATAAGTATGTGCTGCGTTGCACTGCGTTTGCGTCTGCATGCCCTCCGCATGCAGACACAAACGCAAGTGTGAAGGCAGCCCAATTGCAGCTCTTCCGTGGAATCCAGATTTGTGCAGCTCCCGACGAACAGTTTTGGTAGAAACTGGGTTCTGTAGGTGTTCATTGAGCTCAGCAGTGATTTTCAGAGCCGTGGTCTTGCGATCCTCTCCCACAATTCGCTATAGAGTCTGACGGTCTCTCTCAGTCAACTTCCGACTTTCAGCCGGACCTGTGCTTTGCTGCGGACGTTTTTCCTTCTCTTTCAAACGCAGTCATTACTTTGGAGACAGTACCTCTTGACCCGCCAAACATTCGGGCACTTTGTTACACTAGCGCCTGCCATACGAGCACCAACTATTTGGTCTTTTTGAAAATCCGAAAGGTCTGCCATTGGTATCAGGTTCTCATAAATGTTCTTACAATTCGGCAAAACAAACAGTTTATTTATGTTAAGTGATATGTGTATGTAAATTATTAACTACAAAGCATTAACATGTCACGGTTTGCATGTTTATAACATGTTCGAAGATTATGATGCCAAAACGTTAGGTGTTTCCATTATTTTGTCCAACCCCTGTACATGTGTCAGCAAGTCTGTACTTTTCAAATAGAGAGTATAGTAAAAGATAAGTTACTTTGCCAGGGTTGGATAGGTAGTAGAAAAGAAAGCTGGGCTGCAGCAATTACAAAACTAAAAGGTTATGGGGTTCAAAGATCAAGAATGTAAATAATATCGAACTGGGCATTTCCCATAAACATATCCTTATCCACAGTTAAATAGTCTGTGATTGCTGAGCAATCAATTGCTGACACTCCACTAGAAAATAAAATTAGTCTTACAGTAATTCGGATTCTAGGATCCTTCACGACAGCAGAACGGAGGTTGCCTCCCCGCCCTAAATAGGGCACAGAAATACAAAGAGTTAATACCCCTCCCCTTCCTGCACTCACCAGTGTTTTTTCTGTACGCACTATCATGAATACTTAAAGGGATCCTGTCACCCTCAAAACACCTAAAGCTATTAAAAGCTGTCCTAGAGCATAGTAACACTTACCCTACACTCCTTTTAGCTCCTAAATGCACCAAGTGAATTGCAGATAAATGTTATTACGTACCTATTAGGGATGATAATGAGTGACTATGCTATTCATAGTCACCCTGGCAGCTCTCCCACTTCATGATATCACGCCTCCATAGGCATGATCTTCTTAATCAGATTAAAATGCGCGCCTCCCGCTCTGTGCTGTGTCTCGGCGGCCTGTAGTGGGCTGTGTGATGTAGTACACCCGCGCCGCTCGGTTACTTCAAAAACTGCGCATGCGCAGTGCGGGTCTTGAAGCTAACAGCAGCGCGGGTGTACTACGTCACCGGCGCCGGAAATGACGCGTTTCGCGTCACACAGCCCCACTACAGGCCGAGACACAGCACAGAGCGCGGGAGGCGCGCATTTTAATCTGATTAGAAGATCACGCCTATGGAGGCGTGATATCATGAAGTGGGAGAGCCTGACCAGGGTGACTATGAATAGCATAGTCACTCATTATCATCCCTAATGAGGTACTGTAATAACATTTATCTGCAATTTCACTTGGTGCATTTAGGAGCTAAAAGGAGTGTAGGGTAAGTGTACTATGCTCTAGGACAGCTTTTAATAGCTTTAGAGGTGTTTTGGGGGTGACAGGATCCCTTTAAAACCAATAGTGCATAATCATCCATTAAGAAAATCAATTAGGGAGGGAAATTAGTGCTGTTGTGGAAGGTTCCTAGAAACCGAATTATCGGTAAGACTTATTCAATTTTCTCTAGTCACCTTCCACAACAGCAGAACGGAGGAATACAATCGAACATTACCTAGGGAGGGATAACAGCCTGCAGGTCTCTCCTGCCAAACGCAAGATCCCTAATCCCTATTACAGTGTAGTCTGTAATGCCTGGTGAAAGTATGGACCGAGGACTAGGTGGCGGCTCTGCAGATCTGCTTGGTAGATGCATCTCCCCTTTCTGCCCACAAAGTTGAGAAAGATATGGTGGAGTGAGCTATTAAGAGTCTCAGGCGGTAAACACCCGTGTTGAAGATATGCAGTGCAGATGGATTTCTTAATCCAGTTGGCGATTGTACTATTGGAGGCCTTCTACCCTTTGTTGCGGCCGCAGTGATGGACAAAGATTCTGGTCAACCCTCAACGCGGCAGTCTGTTGGAGGTAATGAAGGAAAATTCTGCGAACGTCAAGGATATGAAAGGTCTCTTCCTTGAGATTGGAAGGAGTACAGCAAAAGGAAGGCAGGACAATGTCCTGATTCCAATGGAAGTCAGACCACTTTGGGTAAAGATGAACAGTCGAGTTGGAGCACAATACTATCATCCAAGATTCTCAGATAGGGTTCCCTAATTGAGAGGGCCTGAAGTTCTCCTACCCTCCTGGTAGAGGTGATAGCGACCAGGAAGGCAGTCTTCTGGGAGAGAATCTGGAGACTTGAGGCAGATAAGGGCTCAAAGGATGTTTGCATCAGTCCATTGAAAACAATATTAAGGTCCCAAGGAGGGACTCAGCTCTGGAGTCTTGGCTGAAGTCTGCTGGCAGATGTCATGAAACGCATAACCCAGGGGTGATTGGCAAGACTTTGGTCGAAAAAAAGAACTAAGAGCCAACACTTGTACTTTTAGTTTACTACGCATAAGGCCTAATTCTAGGCCATTTTGTAAGAAGCCCAATATACATGCGATATTCAGATGAAATGGATCTGGAGGATCTGCAGCACACCACGAGATGAATTTCTTCCATATCTTGCTATATATGGCAATTGTTACAGGCATCCTACTCTTCAGTCAAGTGGAAATCACCCTGTCAGACAATCCTGTGGCCTTCAGGATCCTGGCTTCAATAACAAGGCTGCTAGGTTCAATTTCCGGGGGTTCGGATGAAGAATGGGCCCTTGGTGAAGCAGGTCAGACTGTAGAGGCAGAGGAGCCAGACCCTCCAGGGCCAGGCTCACAAGAGCGCTGTACCAGTTCCGTCCTGGCCAGGGAGGTGCCACCAGGATTGTGGGAACGCTGTCCTTCCTGATCTTCTGCAACATCCTGGGAATGAGCAGAATTGGGGGAAAGGCATATGCCAGGTTGAACCCCCATGGATGAGAAAACGCGTCTACTCCCAGAATGCTGTTGTCTGGTATCAGGGAGAAGGCGGCGTCCACTTTTGCGTTGTGAGAAGCAAAGAGGTCCACTTCGGGAAGACCCCATTTGGCTACCAGAGACATGAAGACATCTTGATGAAGATACCACTCCCCAGGATGAATGTCCCTCTTGCTGAGGAAGTCCACCTGGATGTTGTCCGGCCCCCTCAGACTGCAGACAGGGATAAGAGATGTCTTTCAGCCGAGGAAAAAATCCTTGCAGAAATCAAGCTTAGACTTGCAAATCAGGTTTCCACCGATGACAGATGTGGGCTACAGTGGTGGTAGTCCGAGAAGACACGTACGTGGTGGCCTTGGATCAAGGAGACTGCCGCCCTAAGTGCCTCTTCCACTGCCTTCAACTCCCGGAAATGTGATGACCTGGCGTTGATCGGAGAGGACCACCTGCCCAGGAAGTGGTGACCCGCAATCGTGGTGCCCCAGCCCCTTTTGCTGGCGTCCATTTTAGGAACATAAAAGGCGACTGGTCCCAGGCGACACCTTTCCGGAGTTTGCGAGGAGTCAATCACCAGGTTAGAGAGGACTACACATCCCCTGGTAGAGGCACCTCGAGAGGGAAGTCGATGACAGCATATGCCCCTGCAGAGCTCTGGTGTGGGCTTGAGCCCAGGGAACCGCCTAGATGCAGGTCGTCAATGAACTGAGAGTCGACATGTCTCTCAGGGTAGGGTTTCGCTGATCCAGGAACCTGGAGATCTTCTGTACACGCTCCTGCCGACTGCCTGTTGGCAAAAAGGAGGCCTGCTGGGACGAGTCGAGGAGAACTCAGAGGAACTGCGTGGATGGAGTCAAGTTGGATTTCTCCAAGTTCGGAATTCATCCCAGAGAACACAGGTTCTGTAGGGTGGTGGTGACAGCCTGGTTCAGTCGAGGTGACGATGGTGCCAGAATTAGAAAGCGTCGAGGTACGGGACAATATAGATCCCTTGAGCCCTGATGAAAGTCACTACCTCTAACATCAGTTTTGAAAATACTAGGGTGCCCGAGGAGAGTCCGAAGGGCAGGGCGTTTTATTGAAAATGGTACACACATTGACACTTTGAGACCGCAAACCTGAGGTATTGGCGATGCACTGGGTGGATGGGTACATAGTAATACGCATCCCTTAGATTAAGTGTGGCCATAGCCCAGTCCTGTCCGATTAAGGGAATGGCAATTCTGACGGATTCCATCTTGAACCGGTGGAAAACCCCGGACTGGACTAGGAACCCGATGTTTTGGGTTTTTTGTTTTTTTTTTTACCAGGAAGAGGCGTGAATAGTGACCTTTGCCTTCTTCCTGGGAAATCCTGAGATCAGTGAATGCTTTGTGATGTTTGTCTACTAGGCATTGCTCCCACCTAGCCAGTATCCTACTCCACACTGATGAGGGGCAACACCCCGAAACAGCTGTCTGGATGGATACCTGGCCTTGATATCTTTAAACTTGTAAAGAGCTGGATATTGACTGAAAGCCATTTAATATGGTGGTTATGGTGTTCTCGGCAAGGAGCCACCCCATGGCTAGGTCTTTCCCTGAAGGGATAGCTGGCTAGTCCTGTGTTTGAGACTACTAAATGAGGCTCCACAGACTCTTTGCATATTCTTCATGGGGAGGAACACAAGAGATCACCTCTGACTCCAGGAGAGTCTGAAGACCCAGATATAAGGAATCCTGAAGATGTTTTGAGGGCAGGGAGGTGATCGTTAGACACCGTGGGGGGGGAATGACTCCAACTCTATGTGTAAACCGTCTTGAATGGTGCGAAGCACCTACTGATTGATGGTGATGGAACGCCACCTGGGAAGAAAGTTTGAGAGCCATACCCCCACCGTGTCGCAGTCACTGCTTTTCTGGCTGCTGCTGTTGATGGGGGACAAGGATATTCTTCCCTTTGCCCCCTTTCGGGTAACTGCACCATTCCATTTTCCTATTGCCTCTGTATGAAGGTGCCTGTTCAAGGGAAGGACGAAAAAACTGCTTCCTCGCAGTTCTCTGTTCCGGTACAGATTTCTTTTTGTCCATGGCCTGCTCTACAATATCATCGAGGGCCGGACCAAAACAAAGTTACCCTTTGAAAGGGATGGAACAAAGTTTGACTTTGGAAGTGATATCCCCGCTCCAAAGCTTAAGCCAGTGAGCCCTACTGGCAGAGTTAGAGAGGGCCGCAGATCTTGCAGCGACCTGGACAGACTCTACAGAAGCATCAGCAAGGAAACCTGTTGCCTTCTGCAGAAGGAAGAGAGAATCAAGAATCTCCTCCCTAGAGGTAACCTGGGATATATGATCTTCCAACTGGATAAGCCAGTGAGAGAGGGACCTGGCAACACAGGTAGCTGCGATATTAGTCTGTAGAAGGCATGAGGAGGTATCAAAGGTCTTTCTGATCTTATCCATGAGATCTTTTAATTGTGAAGAACCCTCAAACGGGAGGGCGGCCTTCTTCGCAACTCTAGACACCTGGACATCCAATTTTGGGGGTTCCCACTTGGAGCAGTCACCATCAAGGGGAAACCTATGCTTCCGCTCAGACGGAATACTGAGGCTCTTTCGAGGGATTCCCATTCATGCATGACCAGGCTCAGAATGTTATTATTCACAGGGTACCCCTTACGGAGTTTGGCTTTCAGACCCTCGAACATCTCGTCCTGAATGAAGTGAGACTTGCACCTCCCCCACCCATATGGTAGTGCGCACCATATCCAGTAATTCCTCCATATTGTCCGAGGAAACTAAGTATTTCTTTTTGTCTGACCCTGAAGAAGCCCTAGACTCCTCTAAGTCTCCTAAAGCCTCAGGGTATGATGAAACAACCTCGCCTGACTCAGAGGTAGGGTCCTCATGGGCCATCTTCCTCTTTTTAGCCGGAAGGTGTGGTGGATGAGACATAGCCGACATGGAAAACTGGGCCTCCTGTCTAATAAGGGTCTTAATACAGTCCATCAGGGATGGTTGTTCAGCACGTCGGCTGTCATCAGTGCAGGTTGGCACAGTTTCTTTTTGTGCGAAGCGGGCAATTTGAGTTCGCAGACACCATATTTGCGTGTAGAGGTCTTCTCCTTATCTTTCTTGGGGCCAGAAGCTTTATCTCCCTAAAACAGAGAGAAAGGACCCTGTAAGCCACCAGAAATAACATACACAGGGGTAAATGGGGGACCCTATCCTGCTACTCACAGTAGGGAGTTCAGCGCTGGGCTCTGCAGATGCAGGAACAGGGTCTTTGTCACTGTCCATGTCCTTCAGTCACACAGACACAGATTAGATCCTATCTGGAGGTGAAAGCCAGACTGGGCATTTATCTGCCGGGTCCTTAGAGCCATGGACAATGTGGCTCCTCCTCTGGGTCCAGAAGGGGGGTGACTGCCTCTCAGCAAGCATAGGTCATGCAGAATAACCGGAGGAAATGCCCACATGCCGGCCGCGCACATGCTCTCACAGGGAACGCAAACCAGAAGTGACGCAGTAACCTACGCGGACGTCACTTTCGGTGCACCCAAACATCGCTCCCCCATGACAGCGCGGGATTAGCAGAAAGGAGGGTCCCAGAATCGCATGCCGTGCATGGAGACGGGAGCAGCATCAGCAGGAGGAGAGCTGAAGCCCTGACCTCAACTGCCTGGTTCATGTAAGTACACAGTGCCCCTAGTCACCGGCAGTACCAAAGTAACCCCTTCATGCCTCATAGGGGACAGGAAAAACACTGGTGAGTGCAGAAAGGGGAGGGGTATTTACCGGCTTTGTGTTTCCTGTCCCCTATTTAGGGCAGGGAGGCTACCTCCGTTCTGCTGTCGTGGATGGTGACTAGAGAAATCTAGAATAGTGGCTCCGTTCACATAAATCATTGAACAATAGTGGGCAAGTGTGACCCCCCATTTCTATATCCAGTTAATAAAACAGTAGCAGCACATGCTCCCACAGAGGATTTTGGGCAGGGCTATAGAGTCCATAAACCAAATATACAAATCACATTTCCCAGACACCAACCCTGACTCCAGGAGAATTGACAGAGTCCAAATCCACAGCCCTGGCGTGCAGTCAGTAAGCCAACCTCCAAGTCAATTCCTCCATTTCTCCGAATCCGACTCCATCGCATTGATTTTGGGACCTCCACACCTGGGATTGGTAAGGGGGCCAAAGCAGTCAGAGATCTACAAAATATTAATCATTGTCTATGGGACAACCCCTTTAAAGTGTCAAAAGTAGTTTCCGCACCAAGATGGCAAAGAACAGCTAAAAAAATTGAAATATGGTGGTTCAAACACATTCTCCAAGGTGATTGAATAAAATTTGCTCTACGTTATTTACGGCTGCAGGAATCCAACTGTTGCAAATAGAAAATAAAAATAAAGTGTGTACAAGGTATAGTGCTATATTTACAAGCAAATATCGCCACGTAGTAAAGCAGCAAAGTTTTAGTGTCTAGTCTCTTTGTAGTCATACCAACATTAAAGTAGGAAGTACAACAAATCACAGCATAACCGCAGATTAGGAAACACAGTGTCACCTTAGTTCCAGAAAAGGAACTTTATCTAAAGCAAGGTAGACAATCTGCAATCATCACAAACCGGGAGCGGAGGCATCTCTACGGATATTATATATACATATAGCCAATATTTAAGGAAAGTATGTATCACATTCAACTTGCATTTCTAGACACTGTTCTTTCCTTGAGCTGAACACAGAGCAGTAGTGACATCAGATCTGCAGAGACTTCAAGAAAAGAATAATAAAGGAAGCGTCTGCCACTGGTACGCAGCCAATTAGTGCTGGCAATGGTTCAACTGCATAGATTCAAGAGAAAAGTAACCTCTACACTGCCAGAAAGAAAAAAAAGCTTGTATATATCATTTGTCATCTCATCAGATACTTGGTCAATTGTGTCAGTAATTATGGAGGTAACATTATAGTTAGTAAAATCATGCGCAGACAAATAGAAAAAAAGCAGTACAGCTGAGGTTCATCACAAATGATTCCCAAGAGTCTGGATCACCCCAAAGCTAAAAGCACCAGTCTAGTAAGCATTCCTGGTTTGGGATATTCACAACATATTTACATGATTGAGGAACAGATCTCACCCTGCTGCGGCTCATGAACAACAATTTTCAGCTACATTATTCTCCCGCGCCATAGGGTACCATAAACGCCCCCCAAAAAAAAACCTGCAGTTTATTTTACATACAAGGTGATTAACATTCAAACACATTTCTATGGCCCAAAATAGATTTCAGTCTCACACTGCTCTTTGGAAGATTACCATCTTCGGTAACAGCCACTCAGTACCCACACAAAATCAGTAATCCACCTAGAGAAATTGTTCCCCTTTTATGTCCAGGTTCAGTTTATAGCATGACACAGCTTTCTCTAAGCACAAGAATAAGCGCTCAGATACGGTGGCTCCAAACTTAGGCTGGTTTCACATTTGCGGTTGTCTGCATGCAACGCAAACGCAGGGCAAACGCTGCCATACTTATGTGAACGCAGCGGAGAATCTCCGCATGCGTTTGCGTCTGTATGGTGCCCGGCCAGCCACTCAGCGATCTTGGCAGCGATCAGCGGCAGAGATCTCATCCTCCCGGCCGCTGCTGATCTCCCGACTGTGTCGGCGCGGGAGATATGACGAAACAGCTGATCTGACAGCTGTTTAAATCTCCCGCGCTGACATCACCTCTTCGGTGTCGGCGCGGGAGATTTAAACAGCTGTCAGATCAGCTGTTTCTTCAAATCACCAGCACCGACACGTCAGGAGATCAGTGGCAGCCGTAGCTGATCTCCCGGGAGATAAGTGGCGGCCACAGAGTGATTTCCATGATATCCACAGCTTTCTCCTGCACTGTCATGCGGAGGACACTGCGCATCCATTGAGATCCATGCATTTTTTTTTGCGCTTGCTGATAAAACAAGCGCCCGTGAACGCACAAAAAAATGCAACAGGCTGCGTTCGGAGGGTGGTGCATAAATTATGCGCATCCAAATGCAGCTACTATGTGTTCCCATGTTAAACATAGGAACACAGCGCACATGCGTTTGGCTGCTTTCGGTTATGCTGCGTTCCAAACGCAAATGTAAAAGCAGCCTTATCACAATAAAAAGCTTTAGTCTGAAGACTCATACGTACATCGTTATATTTATTTCAGTCGCTGCCATTGATTAGGATACAGATGCTTGAAAAATTTCATAAAATCTGTACACAATACATAACTCTACCGACATTAGGAATGTGCCCATTAGGAAAGGTATATAGGGATATATTCAATCTGTACTAAGGGCCCACCCCAAGTACCTAGCGTAGGGGTGGAACAGAAAGCTCATATTCCAGAGAAACCGTTTTACACAGTAATTAATGATGTGGTTTTCCTACACTGACCATGCAAAGTGGGTAAAACCATGGAAAATACAAAAAAGAAAACGAGCACTAAATACCATGTGGTTTTGATTCATATTATGGACTACAAACACCACATGCTGGTTAGGTAAATGTATGTTTGATACCCGCTGACACCTGGAGCAAGTCTGGTCCGCGGAGGGATAACAGGTGAATCCCCCACATCATCATAAGCAACACACCTATCCATGTAGTATACAGTTTTATAGGCCCCTTCACTCAATACCTAACAAAACCTATAGATAGTGTTTTTCGTTTTGTTTTTACCTCCTTTTTAAAGCATGTCCAACCCATAATCCTGGTCAAAAACTTCCTTCATCTTTACAGTGTGACAGATACTAACTGAAGGACTATTTCTGTGGTATTGAAGTTAGGGAGACGAACATCAGTGTCACATATGATATAAGGCTGGGTTAACACTTGAGGACCCCGCCGTAGCGTCCTGCGGAGGGGATCCCAAACTGATCTCAGCCACCACAAGCCCCTATGTTTATAATGGGGACGCAAAGTGCTGTGCTTGACTGCGCAAGACCGTGCGCTCCCATTCATTTGCCTGTGTGATTTGTACGCAGGCGGATGCCTGCGCACAAATCACACACTCTCGTCCGCACCCTGAAAGCAACATGTTGCATTCCTGGTGCAGACGAGAGTGTGTGATTTGTGCACAAGCATCTGCATGCGTACCAATTACACAGGCAAATTAATGGGAGTGCACGGTCATGCGCAGTCAAGCGCAGCACCGTGCTTCCCCTATATAAACATTGGGGCTTGCGGTGACTGCATTCACATGGCGGTTCCCCTCCGCAGAACACTGTGGAGGAGTCCGCAAGTGTGAGCCCAGCCTAACACAAGTCGGATTGTGCTTAGTAATTATATTCAAGTCATATTGACTTCATGATAAGTTTCCTTTTGGGAACAGCAGAGGATGTGGATTTAAGATAGGGAAGTGAGTAAATATTTGGTAAAGTTGGTGCATTACAGGGGGTAGAAATATTTCATGCTAGGCTTTTTTCCATGTAAAGAGGACAGTTCAGCCATTAGCAGCTCTACATTATTTAACATGAAGCCTTATTTAATCTTCTTCCCTTTCTAGCAGATGGCGATTACAACACTGATCAAAGATCAAGACTCCGAAAACCAGTCAAAGATGAACATGCTTCTAAACTGCTCTCGTGAGAACAGCATGGTGGAGCAATAGCTTCTGGGAAAAAAAAAAGCCTCTTCTGAGCTTGAGCATTATATATTAAGCAGTTGCTATATAAAATGCTGTGAGCCATTTTCACGTTTTGACATTTTACTTTATTCAGGGGAGAAATATCAAGTTAGGCCAGTTTCACATTGGCATTTATGTGCGCAGTGTAGACCTGGATACTTATTTCCTGGCATCCTCATGCGTTTTGCGTCCCTTTAATTAACATTGTGTACGCAGATACATGCGCTGCCATCAGTTTGTATGCATCTGCATTCCTGTACATTGCTTTAAGGTACCCGCCGGACGCATCATGTTGCATTTTTTGAGGTCTGAAAAATGCGCAGGTATGCACATGCGGAGTAGCGCGTCAAAACAACGCATGAATGTCTATGGGAACGCATGGGCATGCTAGGACATGCGCATGGTTGCACTCCATGCGCATCCGTATTTCAGACTGAGCATGTCCAGGAGCTGATTTCAGCCTCTCCCAAATCTCAACTGTAGAAAAGAGGGGGTGGACACTGGAAGTCCAGGACTGAGGATCTCAAGACACTGGATGTAAGAATACAAGCTTTGAAATAGTGTGTCTCTCTCAATTCAGCCTGTACTGTCTCTCGGTGTGTGTCTCACAATGCAGCCTGTACTGTCTCTCGGTGTGTCTCTCACAATGCAGCCTGTACGGTCTCTCGGTGTGTGTCTCACAATGCAGTCTGTACTGTCTCTGGGTGTGTGTCTGACAATGCAGTCTGTACTGTCTCTGGGTGTGTGTCTGACAATGCAGTCTGTACTGTCTCTCGGTGTGTGTCTCACAATGCAGTCTGTACTGTCTCGGTGTGTGTCTCACAATGCAGTCTGTACTGTCTCGGTGTCTCACAATGCAGTCTGTACTGTCTGTGTGTCTCAATGCAGACTGTACTGTCTGTGTGTCTCACAATGCAGACTGCACTGTGTGTGTCTCAATGCAGACTGTACTGTCTGTGTCTCACAATGCAGACTGTACTGTCTGTGTGTCTCACAATGCAGACTGTACTGTGTGTGTGTCTCACAATGCAGACTGTACTGTGTGTGTGTGTCTCACAATGCAGACTGTACTGTGTGTGTGTGTGTGTGTGTCTCACAATGCAGACTGTACTGTGTGTGTGTCTCACAATGCAGACTGTACTGTGTGTGTGTGTCTCAATGCAGACTGTACTTTGTGTGTCTCACAATGCAGACTGTACTGTGTGTGTCTCACAATGCAGACTGTACTGTGTGTGTCTCACAATGCAGACTGTACTGTGTGTGTCTCACAATGCAGACTGTACTGTGTGTGTCTCACAATGCAGACTGTACTGTGTGTGTCTCACAATGCAGACTGTACTGTGTGTGTCTCACAATGCAGACTGTACTGTGTGTGTCTCACAATGCAGACTGTACGGTGTGTGTCTCACAATGCAGACTGTACGGTGTGTGTCTCACAATGCAGACTGTACGGTGTGTGTGTCTCACAATGCAGACTGTACTGTGTGTGTCTCACAATGCAGACTGTACTGTGTGTGTCTCACAATGCAGACTGTACTGTGTGTGTCTCACAATGCAGACTGTACTGTGTGTCTCACAATGCAGACTGTACTGTGTGTGTCTCACAATGCAGACTGTACGGTGTGTGTCTCACAATGCAGACTGTACGGTGTGTGTCTCACAATGCAGACTGTACGGTGTGTGTCTCACAATGCAGACTGTACGGTGTGTGTCTCACAATGCAGACTGTACTGTGTGTGTCTCACAATGCAGACTGTACTGTGTGTGTGTGTCTCACAATGCAGACTGTACTGTGTGTGTGTGTCTCACAATGCAGACTGTACTGTGTGTGTGTGTGTCTCACAATGCAGACTGTACTGTGTGTGTGTGTCTCACAATGCAGACTGTACTGTGTGTTGCATTATGCAGTCTGTACTGTACTGTCGATAACTATGTTGCTGCTCTGTGACTGACAATGTGCCCAGTGCCACACTGTGCCATTTGCCACTCTGTACAGTGTGATCCTCTGTGTCACTTTCTGTACGCTTAGGTTAGCATTTTATGTTCCTTGTAGTCCAAACAGTGCTGCTGCCCCGGTTGTGTGATGCTGTCCAGGTTCTGTGCTCTTGGCCCTCTCAGCTGCTAATTACCGTATATACTCGTGTATAAGCCGACCCGTGTATAAGCCGACCCCCCTACTTTTGCCCCCAAAACCTGGGAAAACCTATTGACTCGTGTATAAGCCGAGGGTGGACCCCAGCACAGGTATACAGTCCCCCCCAGTGGTATATAGCAGCCTCCCCAGTGGTAGTATACAGCAGCCACAGAGGTATATACAGCAGCCCCAGTAGTAGTATACAGCAGCCTCCCCAGTGGTAGTATACAGCAGCCTCCCCAGTGGTAGTATACAGCAGTCTCCCCCTGTGGTAGTATACAGCAGTCTCCCCCAGTAGTAGTATACAGTAGTCTCCCCCTGTGGTAGTATACAGCAGTCTCCCCCTGTGGTAGTATACAGCAGTCTCCCCCTGTGGTAGTGTACAGCAGCCTCCCCCTGTGGTAGTATACAGCAGCCTCCCCCTGTGGTAGTATACAGCAGCCACAGAGGTATATACAGCAGCCCCTCCCCTGTGGTAGTATACAGCAGCCCCCACTGTGGGTATACAGCAGTGCCTCCCCCTGTGGTATATACAGCAGCCCCTCCCCTGTGGGTATACAGCAGTCCCCCCCTGTGGTATATACAGCAGCCCCTCCCCTGTGGTAGTATACAGCAGTGCCTCCCCCTGTGGTAGTATACAGCAGCCCCCCCGTAGTATATACAGCAGCCCCCCCCTGTGAGAATACAGCAGCCCCCCGTGGTAGTATACAGCAGCCCCCCCGTAGTATATACAGCAGCCCCCCGTGGTAGTATACAGCAGCCCCCCTGTGGGTATATAGAGCCCAACCCCGTTGCTGCCGCACACCTGTAAAAAGAAGATCTTTCATACTTATCCTCCTGCTGTCACCGCGCGCATCCTCCGCTCTCCTTCTTGCTTGCACCCGGGCCCCGGCGTCCATCCATATGACCGCGCACAAATAATGACGTCATTATTTGTGCGCGGTCACGTGGATGGACGCCGGGTGCAAGCAAGAAGGAGAGCGGAGGATGATCGCGGTGACAGCAGCAGGATAAGTATGAAAGATCTTCTTTTTACAGGTGTGCGGCAGCAACGGGGGGGGCTCTATATACCCACAGGGGGCTGCTGTATACTACCACGGGGGGGCTGCTGTATATACTACGGGGGGGCTGCTGTATACTACCACGGGGTGGCTGCTGTATTCTCACAGGGGGGGGCTGCTGTATATACTACGGGGGGGCTGCTGTATACTACCACAGGGGGGCGGGAGAGCACTGACAGTGCTATGTAATATGCACGGCTCCCCCTGCCGCTGATGGACAGGGGGATGCAGTGCATATTGCATTGCACTAATGAGCGGCCCCACGTGACCGGCCGCTCACTATACAGCCTCCCCCTGCCTCCTCCATCCCCCGGACACCGGCCCCACACAGTCAGCCGTCACTGACTCATGTATAAGCCGAGGGGGGCACTTTTCAGCACAATTTCTGTGCTGAAAAACTCGGCTTATACACGAGTATATACGGTAATTTAAGTATGAGTGTCTATTTTTCAATGACTATGTTGCTCTGTGACTGCCACATTGTGCCCTGTGCCACACCGTGTACAGTGTGACACTCTGTAAGTTTGCTATGCTTATGCTTTGCATTGTTTGTTCCACGTAACCCAAACAGTGCCCCTGTCCCTGTTCTGTGCTCTTGGCCCTCTTGGCAAATTAATTTAAATATGAGTGTCTTGGTACTTTTCAATGACCGTTGCACTGTGACCTGTGCCACACTGTGCACAGTGTGACACTGTCACATTGTGTATGCTTATGATTTACATTTTCTGTTCCTTGTAGCCCAAACAGTGCCGCTGTCCCAGTTCTGTGCTGCCTGACTGCTGTAGTGTTGGACTGCTGACTGTAATGCAAAGTCTGGGCGTCCATTGTGTTTTTCATTTTACCTTTTTTTTTTTTTTTTTTTTTTTTTGGCATAATTTTTGTAGGTTCTTTCTAACAAGTTAAATTTCTCATATTTGTTATGTCATCTAGTGTTCCACTTGACTGTTGACTGCTACTCCAAGATGTCCTCCAGTGAAGACCTGAATGCTTTCCAGAGTAGACATTACACTGATGGAGTAATCACCTTTGCTATACTGATTGGTATGTAAAGACTGTCAATAGGACACATATGGTTAAGTCATGTATTTTCTTTACAGGACACTCCCAGTGCGGAAGAGCAGGAGCAGTCGAGTGGACACGAATCTTCCCAGGGTCGTCGGGCTCCAGTTAGTGTCAAGGAAAGACGCGGTGTAAGTAGTCTGTCCATTATCACAGTTTAATGTTGTGTTCATTTTGCAATTTAAGTTTGGGGGGTTTATATTTTTTCTGTTTTATGTTTTTCCATCAGGTCCAAACTGAAGACGACCATCCCTGCATCGATAATGAGATGCTCATTGCTCTGGTGCAAGAATGAGTAGCTTGTAGGACCCCCGTGATCAACATCAGTCCGACTCTGGATTGACTCGACGGCTCTGGGAAGAAGTGGCTAAATCGCTGGTGGCTGATTGGGACCATGCCACTCCACAATACCGGAAGTGTTTTATAAGTATTGCTATGTGCTCTGCACCTGAAGTGAACCTGTAAATGTAGGTGCATTGTTTTACAATTTTATTTTCTTTCACAGTCAAAAAAGTACACGTCCGTTGACGCTTGATGAAGGATCGCTTCAATAAGGACATCAGAGAGGAGATACGTGTTCAAAGTGGTGCTGCTCCAAAGCTAACCAAACACATATCGCCAGATATGTTTCCTGAGGTCTGTGGTTTCTAAGCGATCGTATCTTTGTTTTATTACTGTAAACTGTATGCATGGCCATGTGTAATGTTACTCCTAAAGGTGTGAAAAGTCGAAAACAAAAGTATAGAATTTGTATGTGGTTCTATCATTACTCCACAGCAGCCGCCTGCTGTCATGGGGTTATATTTAACTACGATCTCCATTTCACTCCCCAGAACCGATCACTCACGTCACGCTCACCTCTAAATCTCCTCCCTCATCTCGGTTTAGCGCCGTACACGTGACTGTCATCAGCTAGAATCCGAACCTCCCACTCCGTCTTCAAGACTTCTTATAAGCTGGATCATATATGATGGCAGTTTTTACCATTACCTTTTGTGCCTCCTCTATTTCCTGATATATTGTAAGCTTGTGAGCAGGGATCTCACTCCTCATGCTTTACTTTTGTTTTAGGCTGTATTGTATGTAAAGATATAATTGGTTTATATTGTACTGATTTCTGTTGAATTGCATGGTATACCCAAATTTGTTAAATTCTGGGGATTATGTGATGCTATATAAGGAAATATTTGTATTGGTAATATATTTTTTTTTTCTACACAGAACTGGAGCAGCACCATGGAACCTGCATCGCCCTCTGTTGGAGCGGCCCATCATCGACCAGCTAAGGCTACTTTCACAACGATTTAGTAAAATCCGATGCTGTCCGATATAAATCGGACAGCATCGGATTCTTCTGATGCCTGGAATCGGATGCCAAATAGGCATCCGATTGACATTTTATCTGATGCCCGCCCTCACCTCGCTCCCTGTCATTGTCATCACTGTCTCTCCCCGTCCTCCAATGTGTCCCCCGTCCTCTCCCCCCGGTCCTCCAACTCTGGTCCTCCTCGCTCCTCCTCCCCCGGTCCTCCATTGCACTCCCCCTTCTCCCCGGTCCTCCATTGCGCTCCCCCTGTCTCCCTGGCTCTCCATTCTCCTCCCTTCCCCTTCCTCCAATCTTTCTCACCTGTCCACCACTCCTGCACGGTCCCACGCGTCTCCGGTGTCTTGCTGTTCTGTGCTGACAGGACCTCGCGTGACGTCACAATCACGACTGCCGGTTATTGGTTACTGGCAGTCATGTGATTGTGACATCACGGCAGGTCCTGTCAGAACAGCAAAAAACCGGGAGACGCCGGGGGCCTCGTGGACAGGTGAACATAGATTTTTTTTTTTTTTTTTTTTAATTAACCCCTAATTTATTTTTAGGAGCTATTTTAGTGCGCTCAGTACACTAAAATCAGGTCCGAGGACACAGATGTTTCCTCGGACCCTGCTCCATAGGGCCCAATGTCAAATTGATCGGGTCGGATCGGATGTGCACTAAATGCCATCCGATTTGGTCCGATCCGAGTTTGCCCGATTTTATTTTTGGTGCAAAAATCGGCGCATGCTCCGATTATTGCACCGATAAAAAAATCAGACAGAATCGGATCGGACCAAATCGGATGGCATTTAGTGCACATCCGATTCGTTCCGATGCCCATAGGGCTGCATGGGGGCCAGAATCGTTCCGATGCTGTCCAATTTTTATCAGACAGCATCGGAACTTAAAAATCCGTAATATGAAACCAGCCTAACAAGCAGTACGGCATGTCCCAATCATCTACCAGCGAAGGAGCAACCTGCCAGGCTTCAGAGACTGGGGAGCAGGCAGCCAGTTCAACAGGTCCCCCTCCACTAGCCCTCTGCCACTGGTTTTGTTGGGTCTTCTCGCCAGCAGCAGATGGCCTGGGAAAGGACAGTCATGCCAGAGGTTTTGCACTTAAGCTCAGTCTTTCAGGGAGGGATGAAGGCACTTGGAGACAGAGTGGATAGTGGGTTCACTCCCGTGAACAAGATTTTCCAGTATGTCAACAGACGCCTGGAAGCCAACCTTGAGAGACCGGCGCAACATTTTTTTTTCCGTAATAGAGCGGGGAGTGTAGGAAAACCTGACACCTGAACTCCAGCTGCATGTGATGAATGCCTATCCGGCTGCTTACAGCAAGGCCCTGCAGCAGTCCCAAACCTACCATCAACAGAAGTCAGAGTATTACCATCAGTAACACATTTCTTTGCCTACACGGCAACAAGCGTCAGCACAGTAACAGTGGCAGAAGACTCCAGCACCCCCACTGCACACATTGACAACACTTCTCCAGAGCATGCAAGGAGTTGGATGCACGCCAGCCCCACTACAGATGACAGCACAAACTTTCCTCCACCACCACCGCTGGACATTAGCTCAAGTCCCAAGACACACCACGCTGCAGAGTGTGGCACCCCTGCAGCATGCAGCCTCCACTGTGCTGCAGAGTTCAGCACCCCTGCAGCATGCAGCTTCCATCATGCTGCTTAGTGCAGCAACCCAGCAGCATGCAGCTTCCACCATTATGCATAGCTCGGCACAACCGCAGCACACTGAGGGACAAAGGTATACAGAGCCCACCACTTCCACACTGCCGGCAAGGAGAGGTTGCACAAAGAAACCAGCCGCCAGTGCAGAATGCGTTGCTCAGCAGCCAGCCCCACAAATGATTGAAAAAAAAAAAAAAAAGAAAAGAAAGTCCTAAAAAAACTTGTCCCATAACCATCTTGCCCCTCACCTACCAATGTGTTTATGTTTTCAAATGGCTCTATCTTCCCATGGGTTTCTCCCTGCCAATGTGTCTATCCCTTCCTACTTATTTTAAACTCCTAACGTGTCATCTTCTCCCAATGTTCCGTCTACTCCTAATGTGTCACCCCCTGTTTGTTTGGCCCCATACATGACATCATAGACCTCACCATCTGTGAGCCAAACTTGCATTTTATTGCCCCTTCCCCTGTAACCCCTTCCTCCCCTACTCATCCACAATCAACCCAGCTCGATACAACCCCCCCCCCCCCGTCAGAAACATTACCCCATCCGGTACCCCCACAATCTATAACCATTTGTAATTTGCCATTTATTTATTTTGAATGAAAATAAAAAAAAAATTATTTGGTTTGCGCAATCCCAGTGTTTGCTTCGTCTTTTTGTGCAAACACACACGTGTATAGTATCGCTGACCTGATTGTTGAGCGACGTAATGGGTGTGCCACTAGGTGTATCAGTGCGACTGAGGTGCTCATTGGGTACCTGTGGTTACTACTGCTGATGGTTTGATGCTTACAACCCCTGGGCAATAGTAATGATAGGCAACCCATGTGCACCATTGGCGTACACCCACACCTGAAGTGACAGAACCACTTAATATAAACACAATCAGTAGTAAAATTTGTGTGAAATAAAGCGATGACACGCTGTGTCAGCATGCATTTTCGCATGCGTATGTTACGAGTGTGTTCCAAATGCTAATGTGAAACCGGTCTAAAACAATCATCAGCTACCAATACACTGGATATTATAGGTTGAGATCAGGATGACAGTCAAAAAGTGCACAGTGGGCTTTAGATTACTGAAGAAAAAAAGGGGGAGCCAGCACAGTCAAAAATTTTTTTTAAAAACAATAAATTGTGTAAATACACATATTGTTTCCATACTGCACAATGATGAGACATTTCGCAAAAGATTAAATAATCCTTTGAGCCACTCTTCCACGTCAAGGAATGTCTCAGATAGCGTGGTCCTATTCTATAAATTTTTTATTTTTGTTGTTCCTAAAACAGCAAAATACATATGAAATGGACCATATAAAGCAATCACTCACCTTATGCATATCAGACCATGCTTCCAAGGTGTCTGGTTAGGTCGCCAACCTGAACCTAACTTTTCTTCTATCCATGAGTGCTGGTGTGGCCTGTTGAGGGTTAACTGTGAAATAGCCCAAACATTTGTGGTGTAGGCTGCAGGTGTGGGGGCCTCAGTTGACTTCTTTCTATTCACTGACCTAACCAGACACCTTGGAAGCATGGTCTGATATGCATAAGGTGAGTGATTGCTTTATATGGTCCATTTTATATGTATTTTGCTGTTTTAGGACACAACAAAAATTAAAAATTTATAGAATAGGACCACTCAGACATTCCTTGACGTGGAAGAGTGGCTCAAAGGATTATTTAATCTTTTGCGAAATGTCTCATTACTGTGCAGTATGGAAACAATATGTGCATTTACACTTTTTTTTTTTCTGACTGTGCTGGCTTCCCCCCTTTTTTTCTTCGCTTTAGATTACTACAGATCTTGGTGTCCATGTATAGTAGGTACGGAAAGTATTCCGACCCCTTCAAGTTTTTCACTCTTTGTTTCATTGCAGCCATTTGTTAAATTCAAAAAAGTTATTTTTTTCTTATTAATGTACACTCTGCAACCCATGGGCGACACGGTGGCTCAGTGGTTAGCACTGCAGCCTTGCATCGCTGAGTACCTGGGTTCAATTCCCAGCAAGGAGCTTGTATGTTCTCCCCGTGTTTGTGTGGGTTCCCTCAGATTTCCTCTCACATTTCAAAGACATACTGATAGGATGTTAGATTGTGAGCCTCAATGGGGACAGCATTACTGATATATGTAAAGTGCTATGGAATTAATAGCGCTATATAAATTAATAAATATTATATTATCTTGACTGAAAAGGAAGAAATGTAGAAATTTTTGCAAATTTATTAATAAAGAAAAACTGAAATTTCACATGGTCATAAGTAGTCAGACCCTTTACTCAGACACTCATTTAAAGAGGACCTGTCACCCCCCTGCTGCATGGCAATCTAAATGCAACACTGAATGAATCATGTCTGCTGCATTCAGGGAAGGGGTCCCCCATGTGTGTGTGCTGCGTACCACGAAATATAGCCTTAGGTAAACTCACTGTTAAAAGTCAAGAGGGCATTCCCTGGTGCAGGAGTCAGCTTTATTCATGGGGGCCATTCTCTCCCCTTGCCTCTCTGTGCTGCTTCTGCTGTGCTGGCTCTGCCCTCTTCCTCTCGGTCACTCATCTTGCCGCACACAGCATGCAAATCATTTGTCCTGAGGTAAGCTCCAGATTCCTGCCCTGCTGTCTGAACAAAGCATAAACAGCACAGCAGAAGGTGGCACAGAGAGGCAGAGGGGAAGGGAATAGCCCCTATGAATCAAGCTGACCTGTACCAGTGAATATCATCCTGACTTTTTACAGTGAGTTTGCCTAAGGCTATATCTCGGGACACACAGACACATGAGTGACCCCTTCCCTGAATGCAGCATTCAGTACTGCACTTAGATTGCCATGCAGCAGGGGGGGAGGGACAGGTCCTCTTCAAGTCACATGCTGTCCATTTCCTTGTGATCCTCCTTGAGATGGTTCTACTCCATGACTAGAGTCCAGCTGTGTTTAATTAAACTGATGGGACTTGATTTGGAAAGGCACACACCTCTCTATGTAAGACCACATAGCTCTCAGTGCATGTCAGACCAAATTAGAATTATTAGATCAACGGAACTGCCCAAGGAGCTCAGACACAGAATTTGTGGCAAAGCACAAATCTGGCCAAGGTTACAAAAGAATTTCTGCAGTACTCAAGGTTCCTAAGCACAGTGGCCTCCATAATCCTTAAATGGAAGAAGTTTGGGATCACCAGAAGTGCTTCTAGACCTGGCCGTCCAGCCAAACTGAGCAATCGTGGGAGAAGAGCCTTGGTGAGAGAAGAAAAGAAGAACCCCAAGATCACTGAGGCTGAGCTCCAGAGATGCAGTAGGGCGATGGGATAAAGTTTCAGAAAGTCAACTATCACTGCAGCCCTCCACCAGTTGTGCCTTTATGGCAGAGTGGCCCTATGGAAGTCTCTCCTTAGTGCAAGACATATAAAAACAACACACTCACATGAAGGACTTCCAGACTATGAGAAATAAGATTTTCTGGTCTGATAGGTCAAAGATAGAACTTTTTGGACATTCTAAGCTGTATGTGTGGAGAAAACCAGGCACTGCTCATCACCTGCCAAATACAATCCCAACAGTGAAACATGGTGGTGCATCATGCTATGGTGTTTTTTTCATCTGGAGGGACAGGATGACTGCTTGCAATTGAAGGAAACATGAATGCGGCTATGTACAGAGATATCCTGGATGAAAACCTCTTCCAGAGTGCTCTGGGCCTCAGACTTGGCCGAAGATTCTCCTTCCAAGACAATGACCCTAAGCACACAGCTAAAATAACAAAGGAGTGGCTTCTGAACAACTCTGTGACCATTCTTGACTGGCCCAGCCAGAGCCCTGATCTAAACCCAATTGAGCATCTCTGGAGAGACCTGAAAATGGCTGTGCACCAATGTTCACCATCCAACCTGACAGAACTGGAGAGGATCACCAAATCCAGGTGTGAAAAACTTGTTGCATCATTCTCAAGAATGCTCGTGGCTGTACTAGTTCAAAAGGTGCTTCTACTCTAAACAGAGCAAAGGCTCTGATACTTATGACCATGTGATATTTGTTTTCTTTAAAAAAAAAATAAAAAAATGTGCTAAAATGTATACATTTGTTTTTGTTTTTTTTCCAGTCAAGATGGGGTGTAGAGTGTACATTAATGAGAGAAAAAAAAATAACTTTTTTGAATTTACCAAGTGGCTGCAATGAAACAGAAATTGAAAGAGGTCTGAATACTTTCCATACCCACTGTACTATTGTTGAGTGGGTCATGGATCAGTATCTACAAGAAAGCCCAACTCCTCTTCTATTCACAAATAGCTTTATTTTCCTCACATGGGTTTCTATTTGTTCGTTTCCCGACTTCCTAAATGTGCTACTATATAGTGTGCATCGTCTCTAGATTTGACTTCCATCGAGCAGATCTGGGATGGCATTGGTCGGCAAATGCAAAGGGTGCTGCCAGCTGCAAATCATGATGACTTGTGTGCCCAAGTGCATTCACTGTGGTAGAACTTCCTCTGACAATCCTTAATAAGCTTAGGGAATGTGCCCACAGGACTTTTTTAAGCAGTCCTGAACGCAGCAAAACCTGAGGATCCTAGAGTCCTTGACAGGAGATTAGCTATGATCTCATCTGCGTTTTATGTGCGTTTATACTGCGTTTTTAATAGCTGCGTTTTTCCTGCGTTTTTTCCATTGACTTTAGCAAAAACGCAGGAAAATAAATAACATGTCAATTCTTTCCCATCTGCACCAAAAACGCAGGTATTTGACAGTTCTTGACACTTGCAAAACCAATGTGTGGGCACAGCGTTTCTGTGAAATACATTGGTTTTGCTCGGAATCAAAACCGCAGGAACAAATTAGCATAAATTACCATAAAACCAATGGTAAACCGCAGGCAGAAACCGCAGGAAAAACACAGCAAAAACGTCCTGTGGGCACATACCCTTACTGTTAGCAGCCAAGACAAGTATATGCAGAGATTCCTGCACAGTGTTCATACTTATTACTGAATAAATCAAAATGACCCTTGCCTGATCCTCCCATAAGATTTGTACTGCCAGAATTAACATTAATGGTTGAAACACGTAGGCCAGACAAATTCAACCTGAACCAAAAGGCAACAACAATTTATGGATCACATTTTTGTTGGATCCATGGCTGTCCGTTGTAAAACGGACAGCCACGGATCGGATTTGGCCCCCATGTTATCCTATAGGGGTCGGATCGGATTTGGGCCAATTGCTATCCCATTTTGTGGGATCCGATTTGTGTCCGATTTTTTGCTGTACCCAAAATAGGAGACTGCTCCGCTTTTGGGCACAGGAAAAAAAAAAAGCACATCCCACAAAATAGGATGGCAATTAGGCCAAATCAAATCCGATCCTTGGCCTTTAACATGGGGCCTATGAGCGCGGGTCCGAGGAAACAGCTGATCGTTCCTCGGACCCGATTTTAGTGTACGGAGCATGCTCAGTACACTAAAATTGCTCCTAACCTTCTAATATCACTTCTGCAATGTTAAATATACATTGCAGAAGTGAAATTTAGTAAAAGAAAGAGTTAACAATAAAAAATCTGTATGCTCACCTGTCCGCGATCCATCGATGCCTCCAGCAAGGTCCAGGTGCTTATAGGACCTGCCGTGATGTCACAACACGGCAAGCGTCATCGGGTCACATGATCGGGTTGTGACATCACCGCAGGTCCTATAAGCACCCAGACCTTGCTGGAGGCAGCGGTGGATCGCGGATAGGTGAGCATACAGATTTTTTATTGTTAACTCTCTCTTTTACTAAATTTCACTTCCGCAATGTATATTATACATTGCGGAAGTGAAAGTGCCCCGCTGTGTCCAGATCCGTGATAATCACGGACCTGCAGGACAAAGTACATCGTGGTCCGAGCTGCTGTAATCATATGATAGAAAGACCAGATACAGCGGTATGTCAGGGTATAGTAGTAGCTGTTTATTTTCCTACGCGTTTCTGAGTCGTATCCCAAACTCCTTCCTCAGGGATGTTCCCTGAGGAAGGAGTTTGGGATACAACTCCGAAACGCGTAGGAAAACAGCTACTATTATACCCAGACATACCGCTGTATCTGGTCTTTCTATCATATGATTACAGCAGCTCGGACCACGATGTACTTTGTCCTGCAGAAGCTTATCGTGACCACAGTGACCTGTGAAGGTACGGTCTTGGCAGCAGCTGTATTGTTCTGAGCGATTACGCTACACAACCCTATCAGGTGAGCAGTTCCTAGATTTCACCACTTAAAACCTGTCTCCTAAAGGATAAGACCCTATTTTGCGCATTGTCACCCCTATTTTAAATCACGGACCTGGACATAGAAATAGGTCACCCCTGTGGTGTCCTTTACTGTCCGTGGGGTCCTACAAAAAGTAGGACCCCACGGACAGGAAAAAAAACATTAGGAGAAAGCAGCCTCACCTGGCAGTTCCCAAGCAGAAGTTATTTACTTTTCTGTTTTGCCCATTTACTTTCCTGTTTGCTAGAAAATTGCTCTGATTCAGATGCATTCTCCCAGCCTCAATCGATTTAAAAAAAATAAAAATATCTGCTTTGCCGTTTTGCTTTCCTTTTATGTGTAGAGCTGTCAATGAGCAAAGATAAGCTCTGCTATTTGCAAGATCTGGTCTGTTACCATCATCTGTGAATTGGATCGAGTTCTTCCCTTATGATTGATGCATGCCACCATCACTGAATACGAATATGTCGACCTTGTATTGATGAAAGTAAATTCTCTCTGGCAGGTTTCACCACCATCAGTTCATTCATGTTGGAGGACCCCATCTTTTCATACTTTGATCACCTGCCTTGTACTATACCTTCTCTAAATGAGCACCGCATCCTCTTGGGCTTGCATCCGTAGTAACGGTTATTACAACATTTGAAACTCAATTATCCCAAGCGACCCCCCCTTGATATATTTATGTTTAACCAACATTGTAGAAATGCCAAAAATACCAAGGAAAGGGTTATATATACTTCCTTCAAAAATCCCTTTTAGGGCATGCGCACACAGTGTATTTTAGATGTATTTTTTTTTTTGTGCAGCTGACACAAATCTGCTTGTCTATCCTGAAGCTAGCCAAGTCAATGAGAACTCTGAAGTGTTGCGCACATGGTGCACATTCTTTCCTTGCTAATCTGGTGTAGATAAAATCCATGATGCATTTTTGAAGAGTTTTTTTCTATTAACTTAAATGTAATCATGAAAAAAACAAACACAAAACGCTTGGGGGTTCACACAGTGCGTTTTTCAGTGCGGCTTTGGTCGCTCTCGCTCTCTGAATGTCACCCAGAATGAGACCAAACAATGCTCTTCCTTCAGATGGGAAACATGGCTTATATTTTTGACTGTATATCCACGTGCCAATTTTAAGCCACAAAGTTCTTCAGGCAGCATTGGAGAACTGCCAACCTTGCTGTCAACCCACTGAATCAGTCAATGCGTCCGCTAGGAATGCTGCTGCACCTTGCATCAATGATGTGGTTGCTAGGATGTTTTCTTTTGCGATTTTATCCCTTAACAGTCTCCAATTAGTCTAGCCAGACCATCAGGAACCAGCTGTGGAAGTTGAAGGTATAGCCTGTTTTAGTGCTCCTGCCGAAAATTTTCAGGCTCTCTTTTTGCCCTCTGTCTACGGGATCCCGAAGAATCCTCACATCTTCAAACGGTAAAAAAATTTTTTAGCAGACTTAGCTAGTGCCACATCTATTCATTGGCATGCATCCTGTCCCATAGCGCTGTGTTGTCCTCCTCAACAGGATATTTCCTCTTCAATTACTGATGAGGGCAGTGAACTTCTCGATTGGCCTTTCTATTCCCTTTCAATAAGATTCCATATTTTCATTAACCATAAAGGATCGGCATCTCTTTTGCTACTTTTTTTTTTTTTTTTCTTTCTTTCATTACACAATGCATCTAAGAACGGGCAGGTAGTTGCCAACTACCTGTCCGTTGCCTGGTGCCAATCTTTGCTGGTACAGTGTTGTAACAGACCAGTCATGCTGGCGATTCAGCAGCTTACACTGAAGTCCAGGGCCGGTCCAGCAAACGGCGTACCCAGGCAAGTGTCGGGGGCCCTGGCGTGACTCAGGGGGCCCACCGCCGCCCACATCGCGCCAGTATTATTTTACTGGCGCGGTACGGTACCTTAATGCATCCCTGAAGCTGGATGCCAGCCTCCACTCCCGCTTCTGGCCCGTCACTCCCGGCTCCTTAGCTGGCCACAATGTGGAACGCATAGAAGAGGCATCCCCGCTTCGCCCCTTCACTTCCTCTTACTTTGCGGTGCACAGTGTGGGGGCAGAGGGATACCGCTCAGGGGCCCCCAGGGATAAATTACACTTGGGGCCCCCTGTCAGGGGAAAAGTGCACAGTGGGTAGACAAACACGGGGGGAGAGAGGGCCAACAGGGGGGGGGGGGAGAGAGAGAGAGAGAGAGAGAGAGAGAGAGAGAGAGAGAGAGAGAGAGAGAGAGGGCCAACAGGGAGGGAGAGAGAGAGAGAGAGAGAGAGAAAGAGAACAGGGAGAGAGAGAGAGAGAGAGAGAGAGAGAGAGAGGGCCAACAGGGAGAGAGAGAGAGAGAGAGAGAGAGGGCCAACAGGGAGGGAGAGAGAACAGAGAGAGAGAGGGCCAACAGGGGGGGAGAGAGAGAGAGAGAACAGGGAGAGAGAGAGAGAGAGAGAGAGAGAAAGAACAGGGAGAGAGAGAGAGAGAGAGAGAAAAAGAGTGAACAGGGAGAGAGAGAGAGAGTGAACAGGGAGAGAGAGAGAGAGAGAGTGAACAGGGAGAGAGAGAGAGAGTGAACAGGGAGAGAGAGAGAGAGAGAGTGAACAGGGAGAGAGAGAGAGAGTGAACAGGGAGAGAGAGAGAGAGAGTGAACAGGGAGAGAGAGAGAGAGAGTGAACAGGGAGAGAGAGAGAGTGTGAACAGGGAGAGAGAGAGAGAGAGAGAGTGAACAGGGAGAGAGAGAGAGAGAGTGAACAGGGAGAGAGAGAGAGAGAGTGAACAGGGAGAGAGAGAGAGAGAGTGAACAGGGAGAGAGAGAGAGAGAGTGAACAGGGAGAGAGAGAGAGAGAGTGAACAGGGAGAGAGAGAGAGAGAGTGAACAGGGAGAGAGAGAGAGAGAGAGAGTGAACAGGGAGAGAGAGAGAGAGAGAGAGAGTGAACAGGGAGAGAGAGAGAGAAAGAGAGTGAACAGGGAGAGAGAGAGAGAGAGAGAGAGTGAACAGGGAGAGTGTGAACAGGGAGAGAGAGAGAGAAAGAGAGTGAACAGGGAGAGAGAGAGAGACTCCCCTATCCCCCAACTAAGAGCCTGATATGCCATGGACTTATATACCCCACCCTGGACATGTCCCCACCCCCTAAAAGGATCCCGATATATCATGGACTTCAATATGCCTACCCACTCCCGTCCCCCTATTTTTACTATTTGCTTTGGCAATGCTGATATTTACTTAGTCCTGCCAATAAAGCTCATTTGAACTTGAACTTGAGTGAACAGGGAGAGAGAGAGAGTGTGAACAGCAAAGCAACGGACACAGCCTGATAGGGCAAAAATCGTGGTGTGAAGAGGGCCTAAGGGGCCCGTTACACCAGGTGACGACGCCAGAGATGGCAGAGGCGACGGGCGGGAGCGCGTACGTTTTTGACGCCCCGCCAGCGTCGCATGTTTAAATGCGGAGACACCTCTGGCAACGCACTGGCGATCTGACAGGCGGTATCGCTGCTGGGGTGTCTAAAAACCCCAGTGGCGATGCTGTAACATGGGAGCCTATGGCTCCCATCGCCTGTCAAGATTGCCGTCCCCCTGTTAGATGGGGCAATGTCTACACATCGCCCCTAAGTGCTCGCCTGGTTTCAGAGCACCGATGTGAAACCAGGCGACCACTCAGAGGCGATATGTAGCGCCGATATCGCCACTTTACATTAAGTGAGCCGTCGCCAGGTGTGACGGTACCCTAAGACTTTCGACCGGGGCCCACAAAAACCTGGGGCCGACCCTGCTGATGTCGCATCGAAAGAGTCTTGTCCTATTTTCCACTCTGACCTGTTGATGGGGCGTGACTGTTGATGTCATGCTGATAGACAGCCATCTTCATACTGCTTATCTGCAGCATACCAGATGTCAATCAGCATGATGCTAGCAGTGGCACCTCTGACAGAGCAGACCCAAAAAGAACTACTCTGTTGACGTGTAGCATCTGAACCGCTGATAGCAGCGATGAGCCTAATGCTGGGTACAACAGGCAGTTAGCAGCCTCTTAGTATAAATGAAAAACTGGCAGGTAGTTGATGTGTGCCACAAAATCAAGCCCAGGTAGCCCCTTTAGAGACGCTCCTAGGATGATCTAGCATTACAGTAAAAAAAAATCTTAAAATGTCAATGATTTGCTTTGACAAGTGGAATATTCCTATTTTCCCCAATTCTGAGCATATTTCAAATGTATCCTGGCTGCATACTTGGACAAGTCAGGACAATACAGTCAAATATGCTTATACAGAGCACTATGATGTTACACTTGCTATGTCAATAGGGTACAAGAATGTTTCAAACATACCTGAAGAGGGCAAAGGGTAAATGGCCTTATGAATGTATCTCAGTAAGTTCCAAGATGTTTACCTTAGAACCCTGGGCAACCAGTAAACTCGCCTACACACATAAAAGAAAGCATGAAACAATAAAAGAATAACATTGGACTACATGCATCAAAATCTGCTCCAAGAACAGGCAGTGTGGCCCATGAGACATCAACTAAACCACAATGAAAGCTGAAACCTGACACGGATTATACAGCTCAGTTTCAATTTTGTAGTATGGAGGTAATCTCTGATTGTATAGAATAGGATCTAAAATATGGCCTCTCCGTAGTGCAGAACTGCAGGTGTGTGTGCGCCACACTAGAACTTCTGGCATACCTGAAGTCTTTAAAGGGGGATGTATATGCACACAATTACCGTATATACTCGTGTATAAGCCGACCCGTGTATAAGCCGACCCCCCTACTTTTGCCCCCAAAAACTGGGAAAACTTATTGACTCGCGTATAAGCCGAGGGTGGACTCCAGCACAGGTATACAACCCCCAGCAGTGAGGTATACAGCAGCCTCCCCAGTGGTAGTATACAGCAGCAGCCCCAGTGGTAGTATACAGCAGCCCCAGAGGTATATACAGCCCCAGAGGTATATGCAACCCCAGAGGTATATGCAGCCCCATATGCAGCCCCAGAGGTATATGCAGCCCCATAGGTATATGCAGCCCCATATGCAGCCCCAGAGGTATATGCAGCCCCAGAGGTATATGCAGCCCCATATGCAGCCCCAGAGGTATATGCAGCCCCATATGCAGCCCCAGAGGTATATGCAGCCCCATATGCAGCCCCAGAGGTATATGCAGCCCCATATGCAGCCCCAGAGGTATATGCAGCCCCATATGCAGCCCCAGAGGTATATGCAGCCCCATATGCAGCCCCAGAGGTATATGCAGCCCCATATGTAGCCCCATATGTATATGCAGCCCCATATGCAGCCCCAGGGGTATATGCAGCCCCAGAGGTATATGCAGCCCCATATGCAGCCCCAGAGGTATATGCAGCCCCAGAGGTATATGCAGCCCCAGAGGTATATACAGCAGCCCTAGTGGTGTATACAGCAGCCCCAGTGGTAGTATACAGCAGCCCTTAGGTAGTATACAGCAGCCCCAGTGCTGTATACAGCAGCAGCCCCAGGGCTGTATACAGCAGAAGCCCCAGGGCTGTATACAGCAGAAGCCCCAGGGCTGTATACAGCAGAAGCCCCAGGGCTGTATACAGCAGAAGCCCCAGGGCTGTATACAGCAGAAGCCCCAGGGCTGTATACAGCAGAAGCCCCAGGGCTGTATACAGCAGCAGCCCCAGGGCTGTATACAGCCGCAGCCCCAGGGCTGTATACAGCCGCAGCCCCAGGGCTGTATACAGCCGCAGCCCCAGGGCTGTATACAGCCGCAGCCCCAGGGCTGTATACAGCCGCAGCCCCGGAGGTATACAGGCCCCCCCCTTGAGGTCTGAAAAATAAAAAAGAATGAATACTTCACCTGTCCGACGCCTTCTGCCGCTGTGCGATCCCCAGTTCCAAGTGAGGTCTCTTCTGACAGGACCTGTGGTGATGTCAGAGGGGCGTTCCCGGGCACTCGCGGTCATGTGATACATATCACATGACCGCGAACAGCCAATCAGCGCTGGGAACGCCCCGGGAACGCCCCCCCTCTGACGTCACCACAGGTCTTCTCAGTACACCTCACTGAATGAAGCCCGGGATCGCGTGTCGGCAGCTGCGGACGGCGCGACAGGAGACTGGTAAGTATGATATTCCTTTACAGGATGGGGGGGGCCCTGGAGCTTGATGGGGGGGGGGCCTGTATACCTCCGGGCTGCGGCTGTATACATATACTCGCGTATAAGCCGAGGGGGGACTTTTCAGCCCAAATTTTGGGCTGAAAAAGTCGGCTTATACGCGAGTATATACGGTACCTATTTTTTAAGTCTATTTTTTGTGCTACATGTGGTTTTCACCAATTTTCACATTTTTGGCTAAATTTGTAATCTTGCAACATTCACACTGGCCACTGATGCTATTTTCCTGTTAGTTTTCTGCAGGTTCATTATCACCAGAGACAGGATTAAGTAGACAGGGGCATTCCATCAATTCTCAGCTGATAACACAGGTTCTACCATTAACAGTAGGTGAGCTCCCCCTCCTTTACAAACTTTGCACACAATCAGATGCTTTAATTTAAAATATAGGGTCAGAGTCTGCTCATTTCTGATTATGTACATGCAAATTTCCCAATACACCAGGAAGTTAAGGGTCTAAAAAGGCTCAAGTGACCAGTGTGAAAAAACAGGGCTAAAAACGTGTATACCATTGAAATAAAAATCTGAATAAAAAGGATTTTCGGATGACACTCTTCCTTTAACAGTTGTAAGGCCATATTCACATACTGTCACTGTGCCACATGACCACACAAAGAATAGCATCTGGCCAAGTAGTTATTCTACCAATTTCACAGTATAAAAAGAACAAGATCCACACACTGACAATGGTAAATGTCAGCAATGTCAGCACTGTTGTCAAGTAGAAATTTCTTTTTTTTTTTTTTTTGAAATTGCAATAACTGCACATTACCGCAAGGGGACACAGATGGGGGCATTACTGCCAGGAGATGGTCAGAATGGAGCACATAACTGCCAGGAGAGGGTCAGGATGGAGCGCATAACTGCCAGGAGAGGGTCAGGATGGAGCGCATAACTGCCCGGAGAAAGACAGGATGGAGCATACAACTGCAAGGAGAGGGTCGGGATGGAGCACATAACTGCAAGGAGAGGATCAGGATGGAGCATACAGCTAGAAGGAGAGGATCAGGATGGAGCATATAACTGCAAGGAGAGGGTCACAATGGAGCACATAATTGCAAGGAGAGGATCAGGATGAAGCATACAGCTAGGAGAGGGTCAGGATGGAGCACATTACTACATGACAGGAACCAGAATTTCAATGTGGAATCTGCTTACATTTCATGCTCAAATTATCTAACAGTCTGCATTTTTTTTCCATAAAGATCAATCCACCTGCTATGTCTGGAAAGGGCAGTGGGAGCAGCTCAGCTTCAATGTGCAGTAAGCACACGAGCTGGATGCCCCCTAGCTGAAGAGATGACTGCAAAGTTAAGTTTAAAATCAATTAATTGTTAAAATAATAGAATTGTTTATCAGGGTGTCAGGACTGCAAGCGCTGTGCAGGGAAGAGAGGTGGTAGCTGCTGGTTCTCCACCTGTGCATCGCTTATGACGGCCACTGCTGTAATTTAGGTTAAAGTGCCGTGTCGGCACTTCGCTCTAAATAATTTTGGGTTGCAGGTTGGGCACTGCCTCTGAAAGGTTCGCCATCACTGTCCTAGAGGATGAGCGATGGATGCTGTGAAAAATGTTTAGTGCATTGCCCCCTCGTGATATCCCGTTCTAGGAAGGGTGATGGATCCGCCCATAGGGACAGGAAACCTACAGATAAAAAGTGGCGGGGCCCCCCCCCCGCCTCCTTAGTTGGTTACAAAGAATTTGGAGGAAGCGCCATAACCATATAAATACATGAACATAATCAGTATATCAGGATACCATCACCGTAAGCATGAGAGATCCCACAAACACCTTTCTGAAGTGCAGAAAAAAACCCTGTGAATAATCATAATACTAATGATAAGAATAAGAACAATAACTACGGGTGGGAAGCGAGTGGGAGCAGTCGGACTAGTAAAATACGACTACCGGTAAGTAATCTCAGATTTTCCTATCGCCACAAAAGCACCTACTGAGAGACTTTCAGAGACCATCACCTGGGAGTGACAACAGTATTGAGAACTGATCTCCCGAAATAACGGCCAGATGAAGACAAATCAAGGCGATAGTAACTGAAGTACGTGGAAGGTGAGGCCCAAGCAGCCGCCTTACAAATTAAAACTATAGGGACATCAGCTCTCTCAGCCCAAGAAGACGACAAGGCCCTTGTGGAGTGGGCTCTTATACAATCTATAGGATTCTTACCTTTGGCTGAGTAGGCTGAACAGATTGTGTCTAGTACCCATCAGGATAGAGTGCTTTTTGTGGTGCCAGACCCCTTTCTGTGACCCTAAAAGGAGACAAACAGAGCCCCACTCTTCCAGGTATACACTAACACTGTCCTCCTGATGTCTAACGTATCTAACCTGTGTTCTTCTGGAGTGGACGGGTGATCATAAAAGGTAGAAATGTCTCCTGGCACTGATGGGATTTAGAGTAAATCTTTGGTAGATAGGAGGGGTCTGGTTTTAGAATTAGTTTATCTGGAAACACTGGAGGGAAGGGAGCATCTATTGAAAGTGCTTGTAAGTCACTCTTCTGGCTGAGATCAAGGCTACCAGTAAGACTGTCTTCAAGGTCAGGTCTTTAATGGAAGCAGAAGACAGGGCTCAAAGGGTGGCCCAGTCAAAGCCTCTAGCACTAAATTCAGGTCCCAGGGTGGCATCCTAGCTATATTCACTGGATCAATGTGCTCACATGCCTGAATTAATCTAGAAATCCATCTATCACCCGCTACATTACAGTTGTACAATGCACCTAATGCTTATTTTGCTATGGCCATGACAGCACCAACCGAGAGAGTGGATCCGCCCACAAGGACAGGAAACCTACAGATAAAAGGGGCGGTCCCCCTCGCCTCCCCAGTTGGTTTCCTGTCCTTCTGGGAGGAACCTACAGTTGAAGTTTACCTGGGGCCTGAGGCTGTCATGGAGGGCTGATGGAGGTCCGTGGTATCTGGGTCCTGGAGGCAGCGTCGGGGGAGCCCTGGTGCTACAGTCTCCCTCGTTGTCTGGTTTTGTATGCACGATCCAGTGTCCGGATGGTGCCGCTCTGGGGTTGTGCGGGGTGCTGCCTGGGGCCGTCCCTAGTGCTTGTGTCACGACGCAGGGCGGGGGGAGCGAGGCGATTTTGCCGTCCTGCGTCACCTCCGGCCGGCGCGCATGCGCACCGGGAACCCCGGAAGCACCCTTTGAACCGAAAGTGCGCGTCACTTCCGGCGGTCCGGAGGAGGGCGCATCTCCTGTCGGGGAACAGCGCGGTTTCAAAAGGCGGTGCCTGGGGCCTTGTGGTTGCGGACATCATGTCTTCCCCAAGGGATGCAGAGGGACTCCCGGAGGGAGTCTGCCAGCCTGTGACTCTGAGTACCAGCGGTACCAAGCAGGCTTCCAAATCCAGTGCCTGTAAGGAACGCTCCGCTGAAAGCTCCAAAGGCTTTAAGCCCAAGGCTGGGTCTCCACCTCCTGAACTGATACCAGTGTGGGCAGTAAGGGTGAGTTATGCTGGTTCTCCCACTCTACTAATTGCCATTCCTCTGTCTCTCTCTCTCTCCCTTGTTTCTTCTACTAGCCTAAGAAACACTCTGACAAGCGGAAACATAAATTGTGTGCCTTGTGTGATGAGTCCCTGTCAGATGACTATGATAAGCGGCTATGCTGCTCCTGTATTGCTCAGACGCTTGACGAAGAGGCCCCTATAAGGACGGCGGACCTGAAGTCCTTTATACGGGACGAGATCCGTACCTCCCTTTCCCAGATTCAGCAACCCTGTATGCCTGCTTCTCTCGGACAGTCTCCCTATCAGTCAGAGGGTGATTCCCAGGAGGAGGGTCTGGTTCATTCATCCCAGTCAGGCTCCTCGTCGGAAGATATGGGGGGGTTGTTCTTTTGCGATGCAAGACATGGATAACCTGGTTAAGTCGGTCCGCGCTAACAATGGGGATTGTGTACGCTAAGGAAGCAAGGTCAGCTTAGGATGTTATGATCGCTGGGTTGTCTCAGAAGAAGAGACATGTTTTTCCGGTCATTGCGGCCATTAAATCCGTGGTCAGATCTGAATGGGAGAAACAAGACTCTAGCGGGTTATTGCCTTCCTCTTCCAAAAGAAAATACCCCTTTGATGATCCTAAGTTGCTGACCTGGTCTAAAGTTCCCAAAGTGGATGCGGTTGTGGCTTTCTCTTCCAAACGGAATGTGTTGCCTTTGGAGGATGGTGGTTTGTTGAGGGATCCCTCTGATAGAAAAGCGGATGCCCTGTTGAAAAAATCCTGGGAGACAGGTATTGGGGCTTTTAAGCCGGCCATTGCTTCTACTTGTGTGGCCCGTTCCCAGTTGGTCTGGTTGAATCAGTTGGAGCAGCAGATTCGTTCTGGGGTGCCCAGGGACAGATTGCTGGCTGCCCTTCCTCAGATCCGGAGTTGCTCCGCTTATTTGGCAGATGCTTCTGCAGACTCTCTCCGCCTGGCGGCTAGGTCAGCTGGGATCTCGAACGCAGTCTGCAGGTCTCTGTGGCTTAAGGAGTGGAAGGGGGACGCCCATGCGAAAACTAAATTATGTGCGACCCCGTGCGGGGGCGAGTACCTCTTTGGCTCCGTGCTTGACGGTATTCTCTCTAAGGCAGGGGAGATAAAGAAGGGGCTCCCTAACCCTTCTGTTCCTAACTACAGGAGAGCCTTCTGGAAACGCTAGTTTACCAGGCAGCAGCCCACTCCCAAGTGGGAACCAGCACGGAAGAGACAGAGGTGCTTATTTCGGTGGTTCCTCATCCTCCAAGCCCCCGCCAAAGCGTAACTAATTCTGACCCACCTGTCAGTGGACGATTGGCTCATTTTTTTCATCAATGGTCCCGAATTTCAAATAGCCAATGGATCCTCGGCTATTGAGTCCATTGAATCTGCCATTCGCCTTCTATTCCCTAGGTGCTTTATGGCTGTGCTCGACCTAAAAGACGCTTATTACCATCTGCCTATTCATCAGGCACACCAGAAGTTCCTCCGCGTAGCGGTGGTCTTGGAGGGTCAGGTTCGCCACCTACAATTTGCCGCCATGCCGTTCGGTCTTTCCAGTGCTCTCGGGTTTTTACCAAGGTGATGGCGGAGGTTATGGCATATGTGAGACAACAGGATGTTCTCATTGTTCCGTATTTAGATGATTTTTTGGTGGTTGGGGACTCTGCGGGGCAGTGGACTTCCCGTTTGATTCGGGTCATGTCCTCCATACAGGCCCTGGGATGGCTCATCAATGTCCCCAAGTCGCGGCTCCGTCCGGTTCAGGTCCAGATTTTTTTGGGGCTCCTGTTGGACTCTCTTGCCCAGAAATGTTTTTTGCAGGCGACCAATGTCTCTGTGGTGAGGAGCAAAGTGGCGGAGGCCATGTCCACCCCGTCAATGTCCCTGCGTCGGGCCATGTCTCTCATGGGGACTCTGTCATCCTGCATTCCAGCTGTACCGTGGGCGCAGTTACACTCTCGATGTCTCCAGCAGGATGTGCTCACTGCTGGGGACTCTCTTCCGGGGTCGGTTAGAGGGTCGTCTCAGTCTGTCCCGGGCCGCCATTGCCTCTCTGTCTTGGTGGATGGATTCTCGTCACCTGTCTTGGGGGGTGCCCTGGGTCGTTACTCCAGACTATGTGGTGACGACCGATGCTAGTCCGTCGGGGTGGGGGGCTCATTTGGGACCTCGCCTGGCTCAGGGTCGGTGGTCTCCAGAGGAAGTGTTGGGATCTTCCAATTTGCGGGAGTTGCGAGCAGTCCTGTATGCACTCCTCCAGTTTTTGCCACACCTACGCGACTCCCATGTCAGGGTTCAGTCAGACACCACCACCGTAGTGGCCTACCTGAATCATCAGGGGGGGACCTGGTCACCTTTCTTACTCGCTACCGCAACCTCGATTTTTCAGCTGGCATAAGTCCATTTTCTCTCCCTGACGGCCCTACATATCCGGGGGGGTCGACAATGTCAGAGCAGACTTTCTCAGCCGCCACTCTCTCAGGCAGGGGGAGTGGGTTCTGGACAGGACAGTCTTCCGAGGGATTGTGCGTCTCTGGGGCATGCCCGTAATCGATCTGTTTGCTACCAGGGAGAACAGGCAGGTTCGGCGCTTTGCTTCCCTGTATCCCTCGGACCGTCCGGAGGTGGTGGATGCTCTGCGGGTGCCTAGGAATTTTCCTCTGGCGTATGCTTTTCCTCCGTTCTGTCTGCTTCCTCTGGTTCTACGCAAAATCAGGGAGGAGGGGGCAAGGGTCATCTTGATCGCCCCCTTTTGGCCCAGGAGACCTTGGTTTTTCTGGCTGAGGACGATGCGAGTGTCCGACCCTTGGGTTCTCCCGGCGGGTCGGAAGCTGCTCTCAGGATTTTTTCACCCTCAGTTGGAGGGCCTTCATCTGACGGCCTGGAATTTGAGCGGCGGCTTCTGAAACGGCGGGGGTTTTCTGACACTTTGGTTAATATCCTCCTCAGCAGTAGAAAGGCGGTTACCACTAATCTTTATTGTAGGGCCTGGCGTAAGTTTTTGGACTTTTACTCTGGGGGTGTCACTGATCGTGCTCCGATTCGTGCTATTCTGGAATTTTTGCAGCAGGGGCGGGACTTGGGCCTGGCGGTCCATACTCTGCGGGTTCAGGTTTCTGCTCTGGGGGCCCTTTTTAGTCAGAATATCGCGAGTGACCGGTGGATCTCCCGTTTTTTTTCAGGCTTGTGACCGTGCTGCTCTGGTGCACATCCCTCGGCTGCCTCCCTGGGATTTGAATTTGGTTTTGGACGCCTTGACGGGACCTCCCTTTGAACTCGGCCTCCCTTAAACACTTGACCTGGAAGGCGGCTTTACTGGTAGCCTTGACATCAGCTAGACGGGTGGGCAACCTGCACGCCTTGTCCATTGACCCACCGTTCCGGTTAGTTTTCCCCGATACGAGGGGCCCATCTTAAGAACCAACCTATCTCCCTAAAGTCTCCTCGAAGTTCCATAGAAGCCAAGAAATCGTTCTGCCCTCCTCCTGTGACAATCCCACTAGCCCTGAGGAGTTGACCTTTCAGACCTTAGATGTTAGGAGGACTGTGCTTGAGTATATTTCTAGGACTCAGCCCTGGAGGAAGCGTAGGGCCTTGTTTGTCTCTTTCCAAAGGCCTCAGAAGGGAGCTCGTACCACTAAAAACACCATCTCCAGATGGATCCGGGAGGCTATCTGCTTGGCCTACTCTGCAAAAGGTGAGCAGCCGCCGGCCGGTATTCATGTCCATTCCACTCGTGCCATGTCTGCCTCCTGGGCTGAACAAGCAAAGGTGTCTCTTGAGTCTATTTGTAGGGCTGCTACTTGGGCTTCACCTTTTACCTTTTTTCGGCACTATCGCCTTGACCTCTCCTCTTCGTCTGACCTCGACTTCGGGAGGGCAGTTCTTAAATACTGTGGTCCCTCCCAGGTGATGGTCTCTGCAAGTCTTTTGGTGGGAGCTGTCATGGCGATAGCAAAATCTAATACTTACCGGTAGTCGTATTTTGCGGAATCCATGACAGCACCCACTCACTTCCCACCCATACTTTTTCGCATTTTTGACATGATTGTCTGTGGTTGTTCTTTTTGGTATTTCGTGTATGGTCACTTGCCACTGGTGGCCATTTATTGCCTGGGGTTTTGTGTGCCCATCTTTTTCACATCTTGTGGTGCTGGTCTTCTCGTATTGTGATTCATTGTGTTTGTGTGTTTATTCGGTGTTGGCGGTTCCTCCACTTTCTCTGTAACCCAACTGGGGAGGCGAGGGACACCGCCCCTTTTATCTGTAGGTTTCCTGTCCTTGTGGGCGGATCCCCTCTCTCGGTGGGTGCGGTCATGGACTCTGCAAAATACGACTACCGGTAAGTAATCTTAGATATTTGCACCTTTAGAGTACCGACAGCCAGGCCAAGTTCACGACTTTCCTGTAAGAACTCCAGAATGGCAGGAACAGGCAGGTGCATGGGTGGAAAGAGACCTGAATAAAATTGCAAGAATTTCCTCAACACTTTAGACTAGAGATTCTTATGGTAACTGGTTTTCGACTTTGGAGAAGAGTGGATGTTAAGGCATCAGAAAATCCTCTTTGCCTTAAAATCTGCCTCTCAAATTCCACACTGTCAGATGGAGACCCTCCACTTGAGAATGACGGAATGGACTCTAGAGATGAGCTCCAGACCTGTTGGCAAGATCCAAGGGTCGGTTACAGACAGATCTATAACATCTATATGGGCATGTAGATCATAGGAGGATGAACAAAATGAAACATTGATATCCGCTCTCTTACTATGTTTTACCTGTACAGTTGTGGTCAAAAGTATTGACACCCCTGCAATTCTGTCAGATAATACTCAGCTTCTTCCTGAAAATGATTGCAATGACAAATTCTTTGGTATTATTATCTTCATTTAATTTGTCTTCAATGAAAAAACACAAAAGAGAATGAAGCAAAAAGTAAAACATTGATCATTTCACACAAAACTCCAAAAGATGGACCAGACAAAAGTATTGGCACCCTCAGCCTAATACTCTGTTGCACAACCTTTAGCCAAAATAACTGCGATCAACCGCATCAATGAGTTTCTTACAATGCTCTGCTGGAATTTTAGACCATTCTTCTTTGGCAAACTGCTCCAGGTCCCTGATATTTGAGGGGTGCCTTCTCCAAACTGCCATTTTTAGATCTCTCCACAGGTGTTCTATGGGTGTCAGGTCTGGACTCATTGCTGGCCACCTTAGAAGTCTCCAGTGCTTTCTCTCAAACCATTTTCTAGTGCTTTTTGAAGTGTGTGTAGGGCCATTGTCCTGCTGGAAGACCCATGACCTCTGAGGGAGACCCAGCTTTCTCACACTGGCCCCTACATTATGCTGCAAAATTTATTGATAGTCTTCAGACTTCATAATGTCATGCACACGGTCAAGTAGTCCAGTGCCAGAGGCAGCAAAGCAACCCCAAAACACCAGGGAAACTCCGTCATGTTTGACTGTAGGGACCATGTTCTTTTCTTTGAATGCCTCTTTTTTTCTCCTGTAAACTCTATGTTGATGCCTTTGCCCAAAAAGCTCTACTTTTGTCTCATCTGACCAGAGAACATTCTTCCAAAACGTTTTAGGCTTTCTCAGGTACGTTTTGGCAAACTCTAGCCTGGCTTTTTTATGTCTAGGGCTAAGAAGTGGGGTCTTCCTGGGTCTCCTACCATACAGTCCCTATTCATTCAGACGCCGACGGATAGTACGGGTTCACAATGTTATATCCTCGGACTGCAGGGCAGCTTGAACCTGTTTGGATGTTAGTCGAGGTTCTTTATCCACCATCCGCACAATCTTGCGTTGAAATCTCTCATCAATTTTTCTTTTCCGTCACATCTAGGGAGGTTAGCCACAGTGCCATGGGCTTTAAACCTCTTGATGACACTGCGCACTGAAGACACAGGAACATTCAGGTCTTTGAAGATGGACTTGTAGCCTTGAGATTGCTCATGCTTCCTCACAATTTGGTTTCTCAAGTCCTCAGACAGTTCTTTGGTCTTTTTTCTTTTCTCCATGCTCAATGTGGTACACACAAGGACACAGGACAGAGGCTGAGTCAACTTTAATCCATGTCAATTGGCTGCAAGTGTGATTTAGTTATTGCCAACACCTGTTAGGTGCCACAGGTAAGTTACAGGTGCTGTTAATTACACAAATTAGAGAAGCATCACATGATTTTTCTAACAGTGCCAATACTTTTGTCCACCCCCTTTTTTATGTTTAGTGTGGAATTATATCCAATTTGGCTTTAGAACAATTATTTTTGTGTTTTTTCATTGAAGACAAATTAAAAGAAGATAATAATACCAAAGAATTTGTGATTGCAATTACCGTATATACTCGTGTATAAGCCGACCCGTGTATAAGCCGACCCCCCTACTTTTGCCCCCAAAACCTGGGAAAATCTATTGACTCGTGTATAAGCCGAGGGTGGACCCTAGCACAAGTATACAGCCCCCAGCAGTGTGGTATACACCAGTCCCAGAGGTAGATACAGCAGCCCCAGTGGTAGTATACACGCAGCCCCAGTAGTATATACAGCCCCAGTGGTATATACAGCTCCAGTGGTAGTATAGACGCAGCCCTAGTAGTATATACAGCCCCAGTGGTAGTATATACAGCCCCAGTGGTAGTATACAGGGCCCCAGCAGTATATACAGCCCCAGTGGTTTATACAGCCCCAGTGGTAGTATACAGGGCCCCAGAGGTATATACAGCCCCAGTGGTAGTATATACAGGGCCCCAGCAGTATATACAGCCCCAGTGGTTTATACAGCCCCAGTGGTAGTATAGACGCAGCCCTAGTAGTATATACAGCCCCAGTGGTAGTATATACAGCCCCAGTGGTAGTATATACAGCCCCAGTGGTAGTATATACAGCCCCAGTGGTAGTATATACAGCCCCAGTGGTAGTATATACAGCCCCAGTGGTAGTATATACAGCCCCAGTGGTAGTATATACAGCCCCAGTGGTAGTATATACAGCCCCAGTGGTAGTATACAGGGCCCCAGCAGTATATACAGCCCCAGTGGTAGTATACAGGGCCCCAGAGGTATATACAGCCTCAGTGGTAGTATATACAGCCCCAGTGGCAGTATATAGGGCCCCAGCAGTATATACAGCCCCAGTGGTAGTATACAGGGCCCCAGTGGTAGTATATACAGCCCCAGTGGTAGTATATACAGCCCCAGTGGTAGTATATACAGCCCCAGTGGTAGTATATACAGCCCCAGTGGTAGTATATACAGCCCCAGTGGTAGTATACAGGGCCCCAGCAGTATATACAGCCCCAGTGGTTTATACAGCCCCAGTGGTAGTATACAGGGCCCCAGAGGTATATACAGGGCCCCAGAGGTAGTATATACAGCCCCAGTGGTAGTATATACAGCCCCAGTGGTAGTATACAGGGCCCCAGCAGTATATACAGCCCCAGTGGTAGTATATACAGCCCCAGTGGTAGTATACAGGGCCCCAGTGGTAGTATACAGGGCCCCAGAGGTATATAGCAGCCCCAGCGGTAGTATACAGGCATCCCCAGTAATGCAGGGCCCCCCCAGCGTCTCTCCGGTCACCTGTAAAGGAAGCTATACTTATCACAGTGCTCTGTCCGCGCCCGCTCGCACCCGCTCTCAGCAGCCGACCGGATCCTCCATCTTGCGTCTTCTTTCTTCCTGTTTCCTGTGCTCGTCGCAGGGAATGACGTCATTGCCCACGACGAGCACAGAAACAGGAAGAAAGAAGACGCAAGATGGAGGATCCGGTCGGCTGCTGACAGCGGGTGCGAGCGGGCGCGGACAGAGCACTGTGATAAGTATAGCTTCCTTTACAGGTGACCGGAGAGACGCTGGGGGAACCCTGCATTACTGGGGATGCGGGGGCTGCTGTATACCGATGTATACATCGGTATGTACCGATGTATACATCGGTATACAGCACTGACTCGCGTATAAGCCGAGGGGGGTACTTTTCAGCCCAATTTTTGGGCTGAAAAACTCGGCTTATACGCGAGTATATACGGTATTTTCAGGAAGAAACTGAGTATTATCTGACAGAATGGCAGGGGTGTCAATACTTTTGGCCACAACTGTATGTAAAGGAGCCGTTTCAGACTATGGGCCAGACATACAGGTGCATCTCAATGAATTAGAATATCATCAAAAAGTTAATTTTTTTCAGTAATTCAATGCATAAAGTGAAGTGAATATAGTAAATAGAGTCATTACAAGCAGAATAATCTATTTCAAGTGTTTATTTCTGTAAATGTTGATGATTATAGCATACTGCCAATGAAAACCCCTATGCCATTATCTCAGAAAATTAAAGTAGGGAGGATGAAGGGTTAAAAACTGCACTGCCGTATTCCACAAGACATCAAAGGGTGAAAATAATATTGATTTGTCAACGCATTTCAGGACTCCCTGAAAAATGGCAGTATGATATTGATTTGTCCTGAGAAAAGGGGCGAGGGAGCCCTAAAACGCTGACTAATAAGTCAATATTATAATCATACTTTGCTATCCCAAAGAATATGGTAGCGTGGTTTTTCACCCTTTAGCCTCCCTACTCTATATGCACCACACTAGGGACTCCAGCAGCCATGATGTGCTATTATAGTGGTTGTGAATCTCAAAACCACACAATGTGAGCCTCTGATACCTATTTAGGTAATATTTTCTCAGACCCTCCATCCTCCCTACTTTAATTTTCTGAAAAAAAGAGAATTTTGTTTACGTACCGTAAATTCTTTTTTCTTTAATCATCAATGGGAGACCCAGACAATGGGGTTTAGGGCTCCGCCCTCCGGAGGTCACACTAGGTACTACAAGTTTGTAGACACCGCCTCCTCCGCTTATAAACCCCCACCGTAGGGAACATCCTCAGTTTAGTCCATAAGCTGCGAGGAGAAAAATGAACCACACCCGAAACATCGGGAAGAATACCGTGCACAGACGGTTTGAACAACCCGGAAAACACTGTCTCAACAGAGAACAGATCAAATGCAAAATGCAACGGAACAACTGGGTGGGTGCTGGGTCTCCCATTGATGATTAAAGAAAAAAGAATTTACGGTACGTAAACAAAATTCTCTTTTTTCTGGTCATCATAATGGGAGACCCAGACAATGGGGATGTCCTAAAGCAATACCCCAGGGCGGGAAGAGTTCCTCAACAAGACGGATAATACACGGTCCCCCTTAAAGGTGGGCAACCGCCGCCTGGAGGACCCGCCTGCCCAAACTTGCGTCCGCAGAGGCATGGGCATGCACCATATAGTGCTTTGAGAAAGTGTGCAGGCTGGACCAGGTGGCCGCCTGACACACCTGTAGAGCAGAAGCTCGATGTCGCAAGGCCCATGAGGCACCTACAGCTCTGGTAGAGTGTGCCTTCAAACCCACCGGGAGAGGCAAACCAGAAGACCGGTATGCCTCCTGAATGGGAGCCTTGATCCATCTGGCCAAGGTCGACTTCGAAGCTGCGGACCCCTTACAGCGACCCATCGTGAGGACAAATAAGGAATCCGAACTCCTAAAGGAGGCGGTCCTGGACACATAAATGCGTACAGCTCTCACGAGATCCAGAGTATGGAGGTCGCGCTCAACCTGATGAACGGGAGCGGGGCAAAATGATGGGAGAACAATCTCCTGGTTTAGGTGGAAAGTTGAAACCACCTTCGGCAAGAATTCAGGCCGCGGGCGCAACACCACCTTGTCTTGGTGAACCACCAGAAAGGGTGACTTGCACGAAAGTGCAGCCAATTCTGAGACCCTTCTCAGAGACGTAATTGCCACCAGAAAAACCACCTTCTGGGACAGACGAGAGAGAGAGATGTCTCTCAGTGGCTCAAACGGCGGTTTCTGCAGTGCCGCCAGGACCATGTTGAGGTCCCAAGGGTCCAGAGGTCGTCTGTAAGGCGGAACCACCCGAGACACCCCCTGCAGAAATTGACGAACCTTCGGGAGGAGCGCCAAGCGCCTGTCAAACAGCACTGAAAGTGCTGATACTTGACCTTTCAGAGAGCCAAGGGATAATCCCAACTCCAAACCCGACTGTAGGAAGGCCAACAATGTCGGGATGGACAAGGGCCACGGTGAGCGTCCACCAGAGGCACACCAGGAGAAAAAGATTTTCCACGTTCTGTGGTATATCTTCCTGGAGACAGGTTTCCTTGCCCGATTCATCGTGGCAACCACCGTAGGAGAGAAGCCCCTGGATGTCAGCAACCAGGCCTCAAGAGCCATGCAGTCAATCTGAGGGCCCTGAAATTGAGGTGGAAGAATGGGCCTTGCGCGAGTAGATCTGCGCGTTCTGGAAGAGCCCACCGGTGTCCGCCTGACAGTTGCCAGAGGTCCGGGCACCAGGACCTCCGGGGCCAATCTGGAGCCACTAGAATGGCTACTCTGCATTCTGTCCTGATTTTCCACAGAACCCTGGGAATCAGAGCCAGAGGCGGGAACACATATGGCAGCTGGAAGCTGGACCAACTCAGGATCAGGGCATCCGCCCCCAGAGACTGAGGATCCCACGATCGTGCCATGTAATGGGGTACCTGATGATTCCGCCGTGAGGCCATCAGATCCACGTCCGGAGTGCCCCATTTGCTGCAGATGTCCCGGAAGACGTCTGGATGCAGGGACCACTCTCCGGCGTCCATCCCCTGTCGGCTCAGGTAGTCGGCCTCCCAGTTCTCGACCCCTGGGATGTGAACATCGGAGATCAGGCAGCCGTTTTCCTCCACCCAGGCTAGAATGCGGTGGACTTCGGCGAGGGCCTGAGCACTTCTGGTCCCTCCCTGATGATTTATGTAGGCGACGGCCGTCGCATTGTCGGACTGAACCCGAATGGGTTGTCCTGACAGGAATTTCTGAAACGCCAGGAGCGCCAGATAGACCGCCTTGATCTCCAGCACGTTGATCTGTAATGCCGACTCCGACTGAGTCCAGAGGCCTTGAGCCCTGTGGTGCAAGAACACCGCACCCCAGCCTGTCAGACTGGCGTCGGTGGTCACCACTAACCATGACGGTTTTAGAAAGGACCGGCCCCGTGACAGATGATGTGGCTGGAGCCACCACTGTAGGGAGTCCCTGGTCGATTGTGACAGCGTCACCAGCCGATTCAGAGAAATCGTCCTTTTGTCCCATCGGCGAAGAATCTCCAACTGGAGAGGACGGAGGCGAAACTGTGCGAAAGGCACCGCCTCTATCGCCGCTACCATGCGTCCCACCAGCTTCATCAACCCCCGTAGGGAAGATTGTGGTGACAGGAGAACATTCTGCACTCCTGATTGGATCGCAAGCTGTTTGGCTTGAGGTAGGGACACCAGGGCTGAGTCCGTGTGGAAGTCCATGCCCAGATATGTCAAAGACTGGGTCGGAATCAGGGTCGACTTTGGAATGTTGAGAAGCCACCCGAACTGTTCCAGAGACTTCATGGTCACCTCCAGGCTCACCCGACAAAGGTCTTCCGATGGCGCCCTGACCAGCAGGTCGTCCAAATAGGGAATGACGGCGTGTCCCTGCACATGCAGGAGAGCCATCATTGAGGCCATCACCTTTGTGAACACTCGCGGTGCCGAGGCTAGCCCGAATGGCAGTGCCACAAATTGGAAGTGTTCTTCCCCCACTGCGAATCTCAACCAGCGCTGATGAGCCGGTGCAATGGGCACGTGAAGGTAGGCGTCCCGGATATCTATGGACGCCAGGAAGTCTCCCTGTGACACAGCCGCGATCACGGAGCGCAGGGATTCCATACGAAACTTCCGAACCAACACGTGGCGGTTGAACAACTTGAGGTCCAGAACCGGACGAAAAGAGCCGTCCTTCTTTGGGACAATAAAGAGGTTGGAGTAAAAACCCCTGAACCTCTCTCCCGTGGGTACTGGGACCACCACTCCGTCTCTGCGGAGTCCCTCCAACACCAGATGAAAAGCCTGAGCTTTGTCTAGGGATGGAACAGACCGATGGAATCGGTGTGCCGGCTGTGACGTCAGCTCTATCCTGTAGCCTTTTGAGACTACGTCTCGGACCCACTGGTCTTGAACGTGGAGAAGCCATCTGTCCTGGAAAAGAGACAGGCGGCCCCCCACCTGTGGGGAGACAGGATGAAGGAGCGAGTCATGCCGAAGCGGGTTTAGGGGTGGCAGCTGCAGCCCCTGCCGGCTTCTTTTGGCGACTTTTGTTGCGCCACTGAGTGGAGGGCTTGCCCCCACGGTCCGCGCGAGCGGACGCCGCTGATGACTGCGAGCTGGGGCGAAAGGACCACTGTTTTGGGTTCCTTTTCACGGTATACCGTGGCTTAGGCTTATTCTGCGGTATCTTAGACTCAGCAGAATCCTTTATCAGCTTGTCCAGCTCGGTGCCGAAGAGCCTGTCACCAGCAAACGGAAGATTTTGCAAAATCTTCTTAGACGTGGCATCTGAGTCCCAAAGACGCAGCCACAACAACCTGCGGATCGCTATAGCATTGGCCGAAGCCACAGCCGAGCGAGTGGCAGTTTCCAAAGTTGCCGTCCTGGCGTAATCCGCATAAGCCCTTGCTCTGTCGGTGAGTGCCAGGACCTCTGGGCTGGCCCTAGCTAGATCAGAGATACCATCCAAGCAGGAGGTAATCGCTTGTAGGGTCCAGACCGCGGCAAAATTAGGGGCAAATGAAGACCCCACAGCCTCATAGGAAGACTTGGCGAGTTGCTCGACCTGTCTATCAGTAGCATCCTTCAATGAGGAGCTATCAGAGGCAGAAAACAAGGAGCGTGCAGCAATCCTAGTCATGGAAGCGTCCACCTTAGGGGACTGTGACCATTCCAGAAGCACCTCCTGAGGAAAGGGAAAGCGAAGGTCCTTAGGTTTACGGACATAACGCCGCCCAGGATGTAACCTGGGTGCTCTAATCAGCCTTCCAAAATTAGTGTGGTCCATAAAGGACCCACTTGGTCTCGCCTCCGGCCGCAGCCATTGATAGACCTCCTTGGGGTGAACAGTCACCTCCTCAGGAGGAGTGACCAGACGTAATGTCTCATTGATGGAGGACACCAGATCCTCCACCCCATCTGGAGGTTCAGAGACAGACCCGAGAGTAGAACCCCCATCATCTTCCTCACCATCAGAGGAACGCTCCTCCTCAGAGGGAGCTTGGAGCTCTGGAGAGGCCTCACGAGCTCGCTTAGGGGGTCTCACAGAAGAAGTAAGAAGCACCCGGGGGTAACTGGAAGGAGTGGCTGGGTTTTCCAGCCTCCTATGAAGTGCCTCCAGGGATTGCGACATGGAGGACATCTGGGACAGCAGAGATTCATTTATCTTATTCTGCGCTTCCCATGTCCCTGGGATCACCTGAACCTCAGGGTACAGACCCGCAGATTCTGATTCAACAGTAACTGTCCGGGTCTCTGGGCGTCCGCAAGTATTGCAGGACCCCTCCACCAGTGAACCGTTGCATGTAGCGCAGGTAATGGTGCCATCTGCCGCCTTAGCAGCATGCTTCCTTACTGAGGACATCGCCACAGTAGGGGGAAATAAGCCAAGTTGTAACAAACAAACCGGAGATCCCGGTGGCTTACCGACCGCAGTAAGCGGTAGGAGGAAGCGGTGTTCGTGTGTGACCTCCGCTAGTTCCGGTCTCCCCTGGAAAGTGCAGACACACGCTGCAGCCAGATCCCAGCCGGGAAGAGAGGGAGAAGATGGCCGCCGACAGTAAAGTCATAGGCGTGGCCAGGAACACGCGGGAGAACACAAAACACGCCCATCGGTGATGTCACCGTAAGAGCTGCTTCCTCCTCCTCCAGGCAGCCTCAGTAATGGAGGTGCCAGAGCCCGCAGCGCGGGAAAAGAGTGTGTAACAATACACATACACACACAGACTGCATGCACAAAACCAAACATCAGCAGTCTACAGCCTCAGCCCCTGAGACACACAGGGCGGTCAGCCAGAGTGACCCCAGCACAGGGTACACCGACAGAACCGCGGACCCGAGGGTAACCGCGCGGTCTGAGTGTCATGACACCAAGTGACAGACACTACCCCCAGGCACACAGGAGACACACCAGGTGCCTCAGTGCCGGTCCGGTCTGTAAGCACCTTTAGGGAGGCCTCGGACGGGGGTACAGCACCAGTCCGGAGTGTAAGCACCATTTAGGGAGGCCTCGGACTGGGCTGGCTCCGTCCGGTCTGTAAGCACCATTTAGGGAGGCCTCGGACGGAGCGGAGCTGTGCAAGGCTCCAGGCTCCCCCTCTCCAGAGCCTCCATGGAGGGATGGAAAGGAAGGAACTCGACAGCGTACCGGGAGAACAGCAAGTGTCCAGGCTAAAAAGCCCTCCGGTACCTCCACCAGCGTGTTCCACAAAGGGTGAGCGGGGAGACTGTCGAGGGTCCCGACCGGGACCATTTACCTTGTCTTCATACGCCATCAGGTAAGCTGTGAGAATGCAGTGAAGTGCAAGCAAAGCGTGATCCTCCGAGCACACTAAGTTTAAAACTGAGGATGTTCCCTACGGTGGGGGTTTATAAGCGGAGGAGGCGGTGTCTACAAACTTGTAGTACCTAGTGTGACCTCCGGAGGGCGGAGCCCTAAACCCCATTGTCTGGGTCTCCCATTATGATGACCAGAAAAATGAAAATCCAGTTATCAACATAAACAGAAATAGATCACTCTTTGTAATGACTATATAATACCATATATGTGTCACTATGTATTGAATTACTGAAATAAACTAACATTTTGAAGATTATAAAAAATTTGAAGGAATCCGGGCACTGACCTGGAGAAGCACGCAATATTATATAGATGAGGTGGTGCCTGGATCCAGTGTTGCTCAGCTGCAAGATGAAGTAGTAGGTGAAGGAGCAAGGACAGAGTGGCACTCACAGGAATCCAATTGCAGTTTTTCACGGCTTTATTCAGCAGTATACATGGTTACAATGCAGGGAGGGGGGTCAGCAGGACAAAGGTCACAGTTTTTCACTATACAGCGCTTCCACAGGTCCTGAATAGAACACGTGGAAGCACTATATAGCGCAAAACAGTGACCGGTGTCCTGCTGACCCCCCTCCCTGCATTGTAACCATGCATACTGCTGAAAAAAGTGAAAACTGCAATAGGATTCCTGTAACTTTTTGATGATATTCTAATTCACTGAGATGCACCTGTAGATCTCTATGAGAATTTGCTGATTATAAATATATAAGCGGTAGTAAAAGCCAAGAAGCCAGCGCTGCCTGTGGTTAGCACACAATACAAAAAGTGCATATGCACATATTAATTTCTAACTGTACTTTAAACTGAGACATTTAGCAAACAATTGATCAATTCTTTGAGCTACCCAGTCACGTCACGGCATTCTCAGATGGGGCAGTCCTGCTCTACATTTTTTATATATGCTGTGCCATTACGGCCTCCTGAATGCATTAAAAGCAGAACTATATTATATGCACACATGTCTGAAGCCTTTCTAAACTACTCCCATGGCTCCAGAAAAGGGCAGCACAGATAAAGGCAGATGAGGTCTGGACATGACATCCGGACATTATCAGATCTAACCCCCACACTGCCAGACCAGCAACCATGGATGAGGGTAGAACAGGCCCAAACACATGTGCAACAATCAAGCAAAGTCTATGGGCAGGGTGTGGCCGCTGTATGTGTATACAGCGGCCTAGATCAATCACAATAAAGACAGATAGAATGGCATGCATAACCAAGTGTGCACGGCAAAAGTTAGACATTAATATGTGCATATGCACTTTTTGTATTGTGTGCTAACCACAGGCAGCGCTGGCTTCTTGTCTTTATTTTTTTTTTTTTAAGTGATAGTGTTATTATAGGTGATAGCTGCTCTCTCTAAGGCCGGTTTCACACTGGCGTTTGCAAACGCAGCGCAGCGAAAGCAGCCAAGTGCTTGCGCACATGCTTTCCTATGTTTAACATGGGAACGCATGTGCCTGCATTTGCGCACAATTTGTGCACCCTCCGAGGGCACTCTGATCGCAGCTTGTTGCATTTTTTGTGCGGTTGCAGGCTCTTGATTTATCTGCAAGCGCCCGCAAGCGCACAAACCACGCATAGGAGTCAATGGATCCACTGTGTCCGCCGCATGACAGCGCAGGAGAACGCTGCGGATCACATTGAAATCTCTACCAGTGGCAACCAGGAGACCAGCTACAGCAACTGCTGATCTCCCGCCGGTGTCGGCAGGGAGAGCAGGTAGAAACAGCTGATCTGACAGCTGCTTAAATCTCCCGCACCGACAACAAAGAGGTGATGTCGGCGCGGGAGATTTGAAGCAGCGATCAGCTGTTTATCTCCTGCATCGATATCACCCTATTCGGTGTCAGCGCGGGAGATTTAAACAGATGTTTCTTCAAATATTCCATGCTGACACCAGCAGGAGATCAGCTGTGGTCGGGAGGAGATCTCTGCCGCTGATCTCCTCCTCCCGGCCACCCCTGAGACAGCTGACTGGCTGCATACTAATGTGAACACATGCGGAGATTCTCCACTGCGCTCACATCAGTATGGGTTGCGTTTGCGTCTGCATGCCATACGCATGCAGACACAAACGGCAATGTGAAACCACCCTAATCTCAGTATAGAGTTCTGTGTGGTGATAACTGGACACATCTGCAGGTTCCTCTCAGCTTCCATCTCACAGGCAGACAATGAGAGCACAGTAAATGTGTTTGTAAGAAAAAACTCAGTTCTACTGTTCTGTGTTAGCTACGTATTACATTAGTAACTCCCCTTTTATATAAAACAAGCTTTAGAGGCAGATTCTCATGGAGATTATCTCCAGCCCATTACGTATAAGAAAAACATGGATTCCTCTGGAATAAGATCATATCGCTGATTTCAAAGTATCATTTTATTCAGCTTCCTGTGAGCTTACGTGCCCATACAAACAGCTTTGGAGAGTTGATCCTACTGACAGATTGCCTCTAAATAGTTTAGCAATACTGAATGTAGCATAGGTGGGATAGAAGTTATTGAAAATCGTTTTGCTCACATCACAGGAGGCAGGTGCGAATTCCTCCCACATCAAAACAGCATCCACATGTTAATAAGACTAGTGAGACTGCTGGCTCTGGTGAGGTCTTCAGAATCTCACCCTCCCTGGCTTCACTTAGCCAGCAAATGACAGGATTGAAAGCAGATGACTGTCAGAATAGCAGCATTTTCCATGGCTAAAATTCCATCAGTCGTTATAATTGTTCCAGCACGAGTCGTGTTTACACTATAGTGATCATCAAGGTTTTTGGATGCATGCATTCAACTCTAATCTGAGTCAAAGGGCAAGGCATTCGACTATATAAAAAATTTACAAAAGCCTTTAAGATTACAGCATGTGATCACCATGACAAACAAGACAAAAATCATAGTATAAACCAGAATAATGAGTCACTTTTAACACTAAGGCTGCTTTCACATTACGTTTTTGTGCCTGTCTCCTTGGGATCCGACTTTGAAGGAGGACCCCACGGACAGGCACGGATCCCTGCAATCCGATGGCAAATAGCCGTCCGATCCGATTCTATGCAGGATCCGTGTGGATCCTGCGGTCCCCTGTCTTTCCCTGCTGCTGCCTCCTCCATCTTGCTCCCTCTGCTTTTCTATGCTGTCTCCCCCGCTATTCTATTCTGTGCCCCCGCTCCTCTGTCCTCATCTAATCCCTAACCTGTCCTCTTCCCTGTGTAAAAAAAAAAAAAAAAAAAAAAAAAAAAAAAAAAAAAAAAAACACTCCTCCTGGAGTATACATCACCTGTCACCGTCTCCCACGCAGCAGCAACATCAGGACTGAAGAGCCTGTGATGATGTCACAGAGTCGGTCACATGATCCGTCAGCTGACCGGCTCTCTGACATCACAGGTTCTTGAGTCCTGATGGTGCAGCATCGTGGGAGCCAGTGACCGGTGATGTATACTCCGGGAGGAGTTTTTTGTTGTTTTTTCTCACACACAGGGAAGACAAGAGGGGACAGGATAGGGATTAGATGAGGATAGAATAGCGGGGGCACAGAATAGAATAGGAGAGGGAACAAGATGGAGGAGGCAGGAGCAGGGAAAGACAGGGAATACGGAGCAGACATCGGATCCGAGGTGAACTCGGATCCGATGTCCATAGGCTCACATGTTGTGGGCACTCGGATCAGCAGTGATTCAATGCTGTCCGATTTGAGTCACGGACACAAAATCGTAGCAAACTGCGATTTTGTGCCTGTAATTAAATCGGATCGGATGGTGCCATAATCGGATGCCAATAGTGGCACGTCCGATCCGATTTCCATAGGGGAACATGGGATCCGATTTCGGATCCGATTGTATCAGTTTTGAAACGGATACAATCGGATGACCGAAAATTGTAATGTGAAAGCAGCCTAAGGCTGCGTTCACACATTGCGTATTTTGCCGCGTTTTTTTTACGCGCGCTTTTCAAAATACGCAATGTGCTTTTTGTCTGCCAGCAAAGTGAATGGGAAATTCACTTTGCAGTGCAGACATTGCGTAAAAATAAGCAGTGCGTTTTCCGGGAGAAAACGCAGCTCCGTAAAGAATTGATATGTCAATTCTTTACGGAGCTACTTCTGCGTATTTTCTCAGAGGGGAGGAAGAATCCTGCTTCCTCCTCCCCTCTGTGACAGCTGTAGCCGCCCCATTAGACTTCACAGTGTTAATACACACTGTGAAGTCTAAATTAAACTAAAGCAAGTGTGTGAAAAATAAAAAACAATGAATACTCACCTTCCGACGCCTTCTCCCGGTGTCTGGTCTCCGGTTATAAGTCAGATCTCGTCTGACAGGACCTGTGGTGATGTCAGAGGGGGCGTTCCCGGGGCGGTCCCATCGCTGATTGGCTGCTCGCGGTCATGTGGTATCACATGACCGCGAGTGCCCGGGAACGCCCCCCCTCTGACATCACCACAGGTCTTGTCAGACGAGATCTGACTTAGAACCGGGAATCGCACAGCGGCAGAAGGCGTCGGAAGGTGAGTATTCATTGTTTTTTATTTTTCACACACTTGCTTTAGTTTAATTTAGACTTCACAGTGTGTATTAACACTGTGAAGTCTAATGGGGCGGCCACAGCTGTCACAGAGGGGAGGAGGAAGCAGGATTCTTCCTCCTCTCTGTGACATCACTGCGCTTTCTGGGGGAAAGAAAGCGCAGTGTGTGAATGGTCCTGCGTATTTTGCTGCGCTTTTTTGCGCGGCCGAAAAACGCGGCAAAAAGCGCGCGTAAAAAAGCGCAGCAAAATACGCAAATGTGTGAACGCAGCCTAACCTGGAAAAAGCAATATGACTGATGAGATCACAACCAACGCTGTAGTGCCATGGAGGTAGAGTACGACACAGATGTTAGTGAGTGGACTGTGTGGTGTTGAGGAGATAGCCTAAAACTTTCATTCTGTAACGACAATGCTATGTGCTCACTGTACATTTTTGTGCTACGTTTGTATGTGCACAAACGCAGCACAAACCTATTGCATTTGTGCACATATAAAGGCACTACAAAAACGCAGCACAAATAAGGGAGGACACACAAACACCAACTGATGACTTTTCCTCCGTACACTGGTAGGAGAGGCCTTTATCATCCTGCCAGGACCATGCACCATGTGACTCAGCCTGTCTTTGTCTCTCATAGGTCCTTCAGCCAGTGTGCATGGAGCAAGAAACACTAGAGATCACCGGGGAAGGGGAGTATTGATGCGTTTATGCTTCAGAAATTGCTTGAAAAAAGCATCCCAAACGCACTGTGGGAATACCCAACAGTTTGTGATTTTTTTTTTGTTAGATTAGAATGGAGTCTATGGGGAAACCGCAGCCAAAAAACGGGCATGTTAATTGCAGACAAAAAAAAAAAAATGCGATTTCTGCACCAAAAACACGCATGTGGACACAGCTTTTGGAAAATCACATTGACCTTTATTTTAACTGTGGGTGCTGCATTTTTGGTGCAGAAACACAGCAAAAATGCACAGTGGGCACATAGCCTTACAACAGAGCTGGATAAATCCTAGCTGCCAGGCAAATTGATCCATGAATTCTAGAAATCCGCTTGTCAAATTCAATTTTTTTTTATGCCTATGACTATGAGAGCAATGTTACCCAGGCTTGAGTCATTCCATGTCAAATGAACCAATGATTTTCTCTTCTATATTTTTAATTCTTTTGAGATTTTGTTATTTGATAATAGCATGTCAGACAATGCAAAATGTGAAGAGAAAAAAAAATTTTTAGAATTTTATTTTTTTAATTGATTTTCAAAGTTTGGAAAAAGTGTGAATTTCGGTGTTGCCTACCATTACATTTCTCCTCATAACTCAGGCTAGAAATAAGATAGAGACACAAAATAAACACCACTCTACTCAGAACTGTACAGGCTTTCACCAGATATGTCACAAGAGGATCTTTGTTAATATTTTACCCATGCGAACGCAAACAAATAATTTTAAAACGCATTTCCGAAAAAAAAAGGTTTAATTTAAAAACTTCCAAAAATGCACGTTTCTGCTATGCTCTTAGGCCCCTTTCACATCAGCGTTTTATGCTGATCGCGGCGGTTGCGGTGAAAAAAACGCATCTGCCGCCTAACCGTCACACTTGCGGTTCACCTGCAGCAAGCCCCATGCAATGTCTATGGGGCTTGCGGCAAGTGCGGTATAGTTGGTTTCGGCACTTGCAGCAGGTGCGGCCGCGAAAAAAACGTAAACCGCTGATGTGAAAGGGGCCTTAGCCACATCTATACCAAAATTCAAGTTGGGATCGCGATGGGATCATATTTAAAAAAATATAACTATTATAGCGTCAAACCTTGAATTCAGATCTATTCTGCCTGTGGTCTAAAAATGTGGGGTCTATATTCACCAAATAATCCATGATTTTTTAGAGAATACTGTATTATTATTATGTTACAGCTTAGAAGCAGGAGAGGACAGAGGAGAAAGCTTTGTTAGGTTGAACCTGAGAATGAATAGGGGTAGACATTGAATGCAGAGCAGATGACAGGCCAGCAGCTCTGTCAATCATGTTAAGTATCTGCCCACAGCAGAGTAAGGAAGTAAAGGCCGGTTTACACGTTGCGATGTCCCAGTGACCTGACCAACGATCGGGATCGCTGGGACATCGCTATCTGATCGCTGGTGAGCTGTCGCACAGGCAGACTCACCAGCGATCAGCCACCCGTGTAATGACCTAGACATCATGGAAAAGAATAAAATATTATTTTCCACGATATCGAGGTTCCGCTACGCTGGGGTAACGCTGGTAACCAGGATAAATATCGGGTTACTAAGCGCAGCGCTCTGCTTAGTAACCCGATGTTTATCTTGGTTACCAAGCACATCACGTTGGTAACCAGGATAAACATCGGGTTACTAAGCAGAGTGCTGTGCTTAGCAACCCAATGTTTATCCTGGTTACCAGGGAACACATCGAGTTAGCTGGTCGCTGCCCCTGTCACACATGCCGATGCATGCGTGACAGTGGGAACCCAGCTGCCGAGAAACGGCCCTAGCCATTTCGCAACGATCAGTGAGGTGATCGCTGATCGTTCCGGGATGTCACACGTAGAGACGTCGCTGCAATATCACCAGTTGCAGCGACATAGTTAGCGATGTCGCTACAAGTAAACCAGCCTCAAGACAGAGCTTCAGAGCTTTCATGCCCCGACATACCTGGACATGTTTACTCTTAAACAATAGTCTGTACAAAGTCATCAAGGCAGTCGGTGTACTACAATATTGGTGAGTGTGTTTAAAGACTATTAATATAAATTTACTCAGTTAAATGCTTTTCTTATTAAGGGCTAATAAACACATTCGTAGACTGTGAGCCCTTATGGACAGGGTCCCCTCCCCTCCTGTACCTATACGTCCTGATTGTCTAGAGTTATTGTAATTGTGCTTGTCTCCCCTATCCTCATGTAAAGCGCCATGGAACCTAATGGCGCTACATAAATTAAAAAAAATAATAATATTATGATTATTATTATTAATAATAATAATAATAAATAATAACATAGCGCTATTCTGAGTGATCATCATTCAGAAAAAGGCCCTCATTGATTTCAATTACTTTTTCAATTATAAATATTATAATTATGAAAATATACGGTAGTATAATTATAAATATGAATATTTCAATTATTAATTACTACTATTGATTTCAAGTACTATTCTTCTTAAACACTTCATAAATGACATGTTTAGTGATCTAATATAAAAAAAATTGTTTAATGTATAAATAGGTGTTAAAAATGTGATTCTTTTAATCTTGTTCAATCACACTTGAGGATATGATCACCTTTTTCTTTTGGTTTGTTCAATACATTCAGGTTGAAAATGCTGAGCAGAGCAAGTTGTGTTATGATGATTTAGGCCCCTTTCACTTCAGCGGTAAATGCTGATCGCGGCAGTTGTGGTGAAAAAACCGCAACTGCCGCGATTACCGCATAACGGCCGCACTTGCGGTTCACTTGCGGCAAGCCCCATACAATGTCTATGGGGTTTGCGGTAAGTGTGCGGCAAGTGCGGCCGCAAAAACGCACTTGCCGCAAGCCCCATAGACATTGTATGGGGCTTGCCGAAAATGAACCGCAAGTGCGGCAGTTATGCGGTAATCGCGGCAGTTGCGTTTTTTTCACCACAACTGCCGCAATCAGTGCAAAACGCTGATGTGAAAGGGGCCTAAGGGCCCTTTCACATCTGCGTTTTTCGTAATTCGCGGCAGATGCGGTGAAAAAACCGCATCTGCCGCGTTTACCGCATAACCGTTCCACTTGCGGCGCGGTTGCGGTTTTTTCTATGCAATGTATAGGGGGACTTGCGGCAGGTGCGGCAAGTGCGGTTTTGCACTTGCGGCAGGTGCGGCCGCGAAAAAAACCGCGGCTTACTGCGGTTTTTTTCGCGGCCGCACCTGCCGCAAGTGCAAAACCGCACTTGCCGCATCTGCCGCAAGTCCCCCTATACATTGCATAGAAAAAAACGCAACCGCGCCGCAAGTGGAACGGTTATGCGGTAAACGCGGCAGATGCGGTTTTTTCACCGCATCTGCCGCGAATTACGAAAAACGCAGATGTGAAAGCACCCCTAGATGTATTTATCCAGGCACTTACGGTATTTGTTTTTTTGTATTTGTTTATTGTTGCATATAAATGTTGAATTCAATAAATTGTAATTTGAAAAGAAAAATGGAAGAAACTAACACAAACATAAAAAGAAAAATGCCGTATTTTTCGGACAATAAGATGTTTTTTTTTCCCCTCCAAATTCTGGAGGAAAGTGTGGGGTGCGTCCTATGGTCACAATGTACTGTGGCTGGCTGTGAAGGAGGGGGAGCGGGAGCACGGGGGGGGGGAAGGCAGGAGAGTGTCCCCGCTGCTGGATCCAGTGCTGGAGAAACCACATGGTGCCGACACAGAGTGGAGGAATATTCTTTAGCCGCATCCCAGCCCACCTGTCTGCGCAGAGGAGTGAGAGGGGAGCAGCTAATGAATATTACTCCACTCGGAGGAACCATGTGGTTTCCCCAGTGCTGGATCCAGCAGTGCTGGGGAGATCAGGAGTCTACTGTGCTGGGGACAGCAGGCAGAGCTGGGATCGCTGCAGAGGTGACAGCATACCTCCGGAGCACAGCATGTGCTGACATTAACTGCCGCTATCACTGTCATCTTGCAGCCGATCTCTTAGAGCTGCTTTACACACACCAACTTCTGTGACCAACTTCTGAACAGATCTCTGGTTGCAGTGAAATCATGGACACATTGCTCCATGTTGTACACAGCCACAAAATGGAGCAATGTATCCATGATTTCACTGCAACCAGAGATCTGTTCAGAAGTTGGTGTGTGTAAAGCGGCCCTTTCACTTCTCTCTCAAATTGCAGGACCTGTAATGTGGTAATGAAATGGGCGGTCTGAAGCATCACATCTGATGAAGCAGTGCTGTCATGTGATGCTGCAGCCTGCCCACTTAATTACCTCATCACAGGTCCTGCAATTTGAGTGTTATAGATTACGGTAACTGCTGTCACTGCCATTCTGCAGCCAATGTAAGTGTAAAAGCCAAGAATGAATTGTAATTGTTAATAAACAACTATACATACAGGCTTTCTACCACTCCTGTGGTGAACTATAACTCCCAGCATGAAAAAGGATCTGCAGGACATGCTGGGAGTTATAGTTCTCCCTTGATATGAATTGCACCTATGAGATCTTAAATCAGCACTCCAATGTTTTTTCTTCAGCACTAGAGTGGTGCTTTATATGTAAGCCCCTTCCCCGTTTCTTATACAAGGATAAGAAATGGGGAAGGGGCTTACATATAAAGTACCACTCTAGTGCTGAAGAAAAAACATTGGAGTGCTGCTTTAAGATCACATAGGTGCAATTCATATCAAGGTACAACTATAACTCCCAGCATATCCTTTGGCATGCTGGGAGTTATAATTCTATGAGATCTTAAAGCAGCACTCCAGTGTTTTTTCTTCTGCACTGGAGTAACGATTTAAGTATAAGCCCCCTCCCCTGGTTCTTATATTCACCTTCTGGCATTTTTATACTGTACTTTACCAACACCACTCAGTTCCGCGGCGCTATCACATTTTTTCTCAAAATCTTTTTTTCCCTATTTTTCACTTCTAAAACCTGGGTACTTCTTATGGTCCAGTGTGTCTTAGGCTGGCTTCACACCACATTTTTTTTTATCCAGGGCTGTCCGGTGTAAACCAGACAGGCCCGGACCGGTTTTTAGCCCCATAGTAGCCTATGGGACAGGATGGAGCCGGATGGCAGCTCTCTGCCATCCGGTTTCATCACTCCGGGACAATCCAGGGGAATACGGATTATTCTCTCCGGACACAAAAATGATGCTTGCATTATTTTTTTGTCCGGGAGAAAAAATCTCCCCAATTTGCCAGATCCCGGATTCAGCCGGATGCTCCCGGAGCCCCGGGAACCGGCGGCTGCATGCTGCTGTTGTTTCAGGACCGCGGCTAGCTCCATGCTAGCTGCGGTCTTGAAAAATCAGCAACTGCGGCTGCAATTAGCAGCATCCGGCTGCACACAGGACCGGAGGGCACATTTGGCCCTCCAATTCTGTGGGCTGATCCGGTCCGGGGCTGTCAGGGTCATCCCGGACAGCCCCGGATCGGATCACACCATGGTGTGAAGCCAGCCTTACAGTCCGAAAAATATGGTAAATTTGATAAGTCCCAAGTTGAATCTCTGTACAAATATAACCAAGTACACAAGTAACACACATGCATTTTTTTCACAATTGCGCATCAAAATTTTGAATTTGATTTCTCCAAAACATAATAAAAAAACCGTCTTCTGACGTGTCAAATGAAAGCCAGTAACGTTCTGAGAAAAATGATGCCTCTCCTACCTCCATCTTAATTCTAACCCGAGATATGATAAAAAATCTAATGCCATACCAGGACAAAATTCACGCTTTTTTAAAACTTTAAAACTTTGTAAAAAATTAACTGATGGCTAACAGTGTAAACATTCTTTACCTTAACTGATGAAGAAAAAAAATTAAAAACTTTTAATTTGTAATTAACTAAAGTTGTGCTTCATACAGAAAAAAAATAAAAACAATCTAAAGACATCAGGTAAAAATATCAATATTTGGATCACTTGATATGGAATGACCCATCACCAGGTTTTTGCCACCGCATCTGAGAGTAGTATACTATAGGACCCGAAATCCTGATTTCAGCGATGTGTCACTTAGGCTGGTGTCACATCACGTTTTGATCCGATCCGGGGCTGTCCTTGTGGACCGGACAGCCCCGAATCGGATCAGCACACAGAACCAGAGGGCAAATATGCTCTCCGGTCCGGTGTGCAGCCGCACGCAGCTGAAGCTGCTGATGATTCAGGACCGCGGCTCGCAGGGAGCTAGCTGCGGTCCTGAAATAACAGCGGCGTGCGGCCGCAGGTGTCCGGTTCCCGGATCGGGGCAATCCGGGAGGATCCGGATTCACCCGGACACATGGAAACCGAATGGCAGCTCCATCCGGCCCCATAAGCAAACTATGGGGCTGAAATGTGATCCGTGCCTATCCGTTTCTCATCAGATCGGCCCGAATCACAAAAAACGTGATGTGAAACCAGCCTTAGAGGGCTGGTCAGTGTAGTATTGATAAAATCCCTCAGCTCTCAGCTAAATATTATCATTAGTCTGGTAGTCTGGCATATTCACAAACTGCTAAATCTGCAAAAGAAAAAAACTGCAATTTTATCAAAAAAACAGCAAGCAGCTCAGTAAGTGATACATCGCTGGAATCAGGGTCTCTGTCTCTACATTTTGCTGTTCTCAATTGGGATGGCAAAAACCTGGTGACAGGCTCCCTTTAAGGGTATGTGCCCAAAGGACATTTTTTAAGCAGTCCTAAACGCAGCAAAACCTGAGGATCCTAGAGTCCTTGACAGGAGATTAGCTATGATCTTATCTGCGTTTTCTGCACGTTTTTGCTGCGTTTTTCCTGCAATTTTTGCCATTGACTGTAGCAAAAACGCAGGAAGAATTAACATGTCAATTCTCTCCCATCCGCACCAAAAACGCAGGTATTTGACGGTTCTTGACACTTGCAAAAAACCAATGTGTGGGCACAGCGTTTCTGTGAAACACATTGGTTTTGCTGGGAATCAAAACCCGCAGGAACAAATTAGCATAAATTACCATAAAATCGATGGTAAACTGCATGCAGAAAACGCACCAAAAACGTGCTGTGGGCACATACCCTAAAGTCTTTTCTATAGAGTAACTGGCTTTCCTATAAAGTATCATAACTGGCTAACAGTATAAGGTGGACCTCTACAACTGAATGGGGTGTAAAAAAAAATAAATAAATAATAATTGTGAACTCGCGGCAGAAACCGCCACATTGACATGTTTTCTTCAGTGGTAAACCGGTCTGAAACATATCAGGGGAACATATCTGAAGTTTCCATCATTCTTAAAACCACTGTCCAACGTGTCCATATTGCAGCACAGGGGTGGCTGATTTTTTTTTTTTTTTAATTAGTCTTAGGCTGCGTTCACACATTTGCGTATTTTGCTGCGCTTTTTGCCGCGTTTTTCGGCCCGCGCAAAAAAGTGAAGCAAAATACGCAGGGGCTTTCACACATTGCGCTTTCTTTACTCCAGAAAGCGCAGTGATGTCACAGAGGAGAGGAAAAATCCTGCTTCCTCCTGTCTGCAGGATTTCACATTCACATTCACTTTGCTGGCAGACAAAAGGCACATTGCGTATTTTGAAAAGCGCGCGTAAAAAAGCGCAGCAAAATACGCAATGTGTGAATGCAGCCTTAAGGCCACTTTACACACACCAACTTATCTGTCCAACTTCTGACCAACTTGCTGGTTGCAGTGAAATCATGACACATTGTTCCATTGTACAGTCACAAAATGGAGCAACGTGTCCATGATTTCACTGCTACCAGCAAGTTGGTCAGAAGTTGGACAGATAAGTTGGAGTGTGTAAAGTGGCCCTTAGGCCCCTTCCACATCAGCGGTATTAGAATAATGTGGCAGTTGCAGTAATAAAAACCGCATTTACTGCATAACGGCCGCACTTGTGGTTCACCTGCGGCAAGCTCCATGCAATGTCTATGGGACTTGCGGCAGGTGCGGTATAGTTGTGGTTTCGGCACTTGCAGCCGCAAAAAAAGCGCTGTCAGCCACGTTTTTCGCGGCCGCATCTGACGCAAGTGCCAAAACCGCACTTACTGCAAGCCCCATAGACAATGCATGAGGCTTGCCACAAGTGAACCACAAGTGCAGCAGCTATGCGGTAAATGCGGCAGATGCGCTTTTTCCACCGCAACTTCTCAATTCTTTACGCAGCTGCGCTTTCTCACAAAAAAAGCACTGCATATTTTTACGCAGAGTCTGCACGGCAAAGTGAATTTCCCATTCACTTTGCTGGCAGACACAAAACACATTGCGTATTTTGAAAAGTGCGCGTAAAAAAGCACGGCAAAATAAGCAATGTGTGAATGCAGCCTAAACATGCTATTTTGTTTACTCTAGGTTATATATAAAACAGCATTTTAGTGGTAAAAAAAAAAAGTCATGCCTTTTGAATATTTTGTTTTAAACGTTATTCCTTTCTTGTAATATTGTCTTACAATTAGCCCCATATAGTACTTTTAGCCAACATCTTGTGGTAATGTCCCTATCCTGATCACTATCTTGTAGCAACGTGCCCATCCTGATCCCCCATCTATGTTCCTATTCTGTAGTAGTGTCCCTATCCTGCTCCTCTTCTTGTAGTAGTGTCCCCATCCTGTTCGCCTTCTTGTAGTAATTTGGGCCGTGGAGTCACTTTGGCTGGAGTCAGATTCAAGGAAATTGAGGAGTCGGATGTTTGGCCTACTGACTTCACAGCCATGGTAGTAATGCCCCCATCCTTGTCCCCTTCTTATGGTAATGTCTCCACACGGTCCCCTTCTTGTGTTAAACTGTCCCCATCCTGACCCCCTCCTTGTATTAATGTAGCCATCTTACTCTTCTTTCTTCCACTAATTTGCTGTTTACACGCAACACACACACACACACGAGATTCTTCTCACCTGTCCTGCATCCTTTTTGCATAATTTTTCTGCAGCCAGCACGCAACGTGGACAACTTGACTACTACAATCTGCGTTTTATTATATATTCCAGGCGCCAAGCAGAGACAAGCTCTCTGGCTCAGCTACATCAATACAAGCTGCTGGCCAATCAGAGACCCGCAGGCGATGTTATACACGGACGTCAGGTGCCAGCCTCTGATTGGCTGGTGGATTCTATTGATGTAGCTGAGCCTTAGAGCTTGCCTTTGCGAGCCACCTGGAAAACATATCAAGCGCGGACCATGGTGGCCCCATGGACTGGACTAAAGCACCATAAATTGGTCCACGATGCCTGCAGGCCGCACACTGAAGCCCTAGGGCAGTGATGGCGAACCTATGGCACGCGTGCCAGGGAGGGCACGCAGAGCCGTCTCCGCTGGCACGCGGCCTCGCCTCACTGCCGCTCTGCACTGCCGGCATTATGGCGCCGGCAGTGCAAAGCTGTGTCAGAGCGGAGGGAGAAGACTTCTTCTCCCTCGCGTCTCCAACAACTCTCTGCTAGCTCCGCCCAGCCGACGTCACGTGACCGCGGTCATGTGACGCGCTCGGAGTCCTGTGACGGCTGGACAGAAGACGCGATGAGAGGAGCAGCGATGGAGGCGGGAAAACTAGGTATGATTTTTTTTTTATTTTAAGCTATAACGCGGGGCATATGGAGGCAATGTAAACAGGGGGCATATGGAGGCAATGTAAACAGGGGGCATCTGGAGGCAATGTAAACAGGGGGCATCTGGAGGCAATGTAAACAGGGGCATATGGTGGCATTGTAAACAGGGGGCATATGGTGACGTTATTAACTGGAGGGGGCATATGGTGACGTTATTAACTGGAGGGGGCATATGGTGACGTTATTAACTGGAGGGGGCATATGGTGACGTTATTAACTGGAGGGGGCATATGGTGACGTTATTAACTGGAGGGGGCATATGGTGACGTTATTAACTGGAGGGGGCATATGGTGACGTTATTAACTGGAGGGGGCATATGGTGACGTTATTAACTGGAGGGGCATATGGTGACGTTATTAACTGGAGGGGGCATATGGTGACGTTATTAACTGGAGGGGGCATATGGTGACGTTATTAACTGGAGGGGGCATATGGTGACGTTATTAACTGGAGGGGGCATATGGTGACGTTATTAACTGGAGGGGGCATATGGTGACGTTATTAACTGGAGGGGGCATATGGTGACGTTATTAACTGGAGGGGGCATATGGTGACGTTATTAACTGGAGGGGGCATATGGTGGCGTTATTAACTGGAGGGGGCATATGATGGCGTTATTAACAGGAGGGGGCATATGGTGGCGTTATTTACTGGAGGGGGCATATGGTGGCGTTATTACTGGAGGGGGCACATGATGGCATTATTGCAAGGAGGGGGCATTTACTACAAAGTGGGGAGGCATGAGGGTGTCTTTACTACAATGAAGGGCATTTATTACAAGGATGAGGCATGAGAGGGCATTTTCTACAATGAGGCAGAAGCATGGGGGGCATTTATTACAAGGAGGGGGCATGAGAGGGTATTTACTACAAGAAGGGGGCATGAAAGAGGCTTTACTACAAAGAGAAGACATGATGGGACAATACTGCAAGGAGTGGACATGATGCAGCATTTCTGCAAGGAGGGGCATAATGGGGCATTACTACAAAAAGGGGGTGTGATGGGGCATGACGGGGTATTTACTCCAAGGATGGAGCATTACTGCAGTGAGTGGACAAAGATGGGGCATTACTTCAAGGGGAAAAGGATGGGGCATTACTACAAGATGGGGGCAGGTTGGGGATATTACTGCCAGAAGAGGGTCAGGATAGTGACATAACTGCAAGGGTAGGGTCAGGATAGAGCAAATAACTACAAGGAGAGGGTCAGGATGGAGCACATAACTACAAGGAGAGGGTCAGGATGGAGCACATAACTACAAGGAGAGGGTCAGGATGGAGCACATAACTACAAGGAGAGGGTCAGGATGGAGCACATAACTACAAGGAGAGGGTCAGGATGGAGCACATAACTACAAGGAGAGGGTCAGGATGGAGCACATAACTACAAGGAGAGGGTCAGGATGGAGCACATAACTACAAGGAGAGGGTCAGGATGGAGCACATAACTACAAGGAGAGGGTCAGGATGGAGCAGATAACTACAAGGAGAGGGTCAGGATGGAGCAGATAACTACAAGGAGAGGGTCAGGATGGAGCAGATAACTACAAGGAGAGGATCAGGATGGAGCACATAACTACAAGGAGAGGATCAGGATGGAGCACATAACTACAAGGAGAGGATCAGGATGGAGCACATAACTACAAGGAGAGGATCAGGATGGAGCACATAACTACAAGGAGAGGATCAGGATGGAGCACATAACTACAAGGAGAGGATCAGGATGGAGCACATAACTACAAGGAGAGGATCAGGATGGAGCACATAACTACAAGGAGAGGATCAGGATGGAGCACATAACTACAAGGAGAGGATCAGGATGGAGCACATAACTACAAGGAGAGGGTCAGGATGGAGCATATAACTACAAGGAGAGGGTCAGGATAGAGACATTGGCACAAGATAGGGACCAGGATTTCAGTGTGGAATCTGCTTGTGTTCCATGCTAAAATCTATCCATCTCCTATCTATCTAATATTCTTCCATTTTTTATCCATACAGATCAATCCACCTGCTGTGTCTGGAAAGGGCAGTGGGAGCAGCTCAGCTTCAATGTGAAGTGCACATGAGCTGGATCACCACTGCTGAAGAGAAGAGAAGACTGCAAAGGTAAGTTTAAAATCAATTCATTTTTTGAATAATAGAACTTACCAGGGTGTCAGGACTTTAAGCACTGTACAGGGAAGAGAGTTGGCTGTTGCTGGCTCTCCCCCTGTGCAGCTCTTGTGATGGCCAATGCTGTCATTTAGGTTAAATTGCTGTATTGGCACTTCACTATAAAAAATTTGGCTTTGGGTTGCAGATTGGGCACTCGGTCTCGTAAAGGTTCGCCATCACTGCCCTAGGGGGTCGTATGTGGCCTGTGTGTTTGAGACCCCTGCGTTATACCATTGACTGAACTAAATGATATTGGCAGGTTTGACAGACATCATTCTAATGTCTATGTACTGTTCAACTTCATGTTTTAGCTTTAGTTATGCGACATACCTAGTCTTTGGAGTCCGAACCACAAATAACTTCCTCCAAAATCAAGAACATCCAGTATGTGCTCTCAAATTAAAGCTGCATTCATATATCCATGTGTCACACTCTGCGTATGAGTCATGATTCATTAACTAACCGCGGGTCTTTTGACAAACAAAGCATGATGAGCTAGTGTAATCGTTTCTATTCGCTTTGCATGGATAGTACCGTATTCTTGATACTCGTTTCTCGGCAAGTATCGCAGATGCTCGGGAATGATGTGTTGATCGATCAATCTGACACAAATTGCCAGCTTCCTTCAGTACACAAAGCGAGCTGGCACCTCAGTGAGAGCAGATTGAATGTTAGGGTCTCTCTGGGGGGCACTCCAAGGTGTTATATGCAGTAGAAATGCAAAAAAGCCCATGCTCCGCTATGTTCCGAAACAACTCACTTTATGGCCGGATATGTGTGGACGGAACCAATCACTAATTGACCAACATTGGACTCGCTGTTCGGATGAATATGCAAATATTAAAAAGTACTTGTTAACGAGTATAGCAATTACGAATATTACGCCACTTGCTCATCACTACCTAATACACATGTGAGTCTAACAAGCTCAAGTCAGGAGATTGGCATCTGATCCGTGAATCAGGTTTCATTAGGACCCAAATGAATGTGTGAATGCAGCCTAATCCCAAATTCAGAGGGCTGCATATTGACTGCAATAACTGGATTGACCATGGGTCTCCTGATCTGAGCCTACAACCGCATATATGTTTGTGTGTCTGTAAACTCAACTCAGAAGACCTGCAGCCAGTGTAGGCATTACCATCCATATACTGAATATGAAACAGAATATGAACTACAGGCCAGCCTACACATCAGATGAAACTAGTCAATTTAAAGGGAACCTGTCACCTGAATCTAAGGCCCTACACCATCACTACCTGTGCCTACACCTTCCTAGCTGCTCCCTATCTATCCCTTTCTCATCTAAAGTGGCCCTATTAAACATCTGAAAAATAAGTTTAAACTTACAGCAGTCCCCGAGGTCGGGGGACTGGGAAGGCGTGGCCACGCTCCATTCACCACTCCTCCGTGGTGTAGTGCACGCCCTGCTGGGCGACATTATTCTTTGTCCTCTCTTCCCCACCATTTGGAATCTCCCGCCCTCTGTCATTCTATGCACCGGCCGGACGGCACATCGGCCCTAGTGCATTATGGGGCCGGTCACGTGATCGGCCCTAGTGCATTATGGGCTTGATCACGTGATCGGCCCGGCTCCGGGCATGCACAATGCGCTTATTGAAGCCGGGCCGATCACGTGATCAAGCCCATAATGCACTAGGGCCGATCACGTGACCGGCCCCATAATGCACTAGGGCCGATCACGTGACCGGCCCCATAATGCACTAGGGCCGATCACGTGACCGGCCCCATAATGCACTAGGGCCGATCACGTGACCGGCCCCATAATGCACTAGGGCCGATCACGTGACCGGCCCCATAATGCACTAGGGCCAATCACGTGACCGGCCCCATAATGCACTAGGGCCGATCACGTGACCGGCCCCATAATGCACTAGGGCCGATCACGTGACCGGCCCCATAATGCACATGGGCCGATCACGTGACCGGCCCCATAATGCACATGGGCCGATGTGAGTGGTGAATAGAGTGTGGCCACGCCTTCCCATTCCCCCAAACTCGAGGACAGCAGTAAGTTTAAACTTATTTTTGAGATGTTTCATAGGGACACTTTAGATGAGAAAGGGATAGATAGGGAGCAGCTAGGTGTAGGGACAGCTAGTGATAGTGTAGGGCCTTAGATTCAGGTGACAGGTTCCCTTTAAGTGTATTCACAGTCCCGTGTGCCTCCGACTCACTAACAGATTTGTTGGGCAATAAAACAAACGGTAGGAATTTCAATGCCCAATCCTTTTACTTTTCATGGAACATAAGATGCTGCATGGAGTGTGTGGCCGCAGTTTTCTCCTGTTTAGGCTCTTCAGCACACTCATGGGGAAGTAGATACTTACAGCTGTTAGTCAAATTACCATTCGCTGTACAGCTAACATGTGTGGGGTCTGCTTGGAGGCCTTGCTCACATGTCAGTGTTTATCTGAATTTAAAAATAAAGTCCAACTGTGGTCCATTTTGCAAACAGAACCTATCCATTTAAGTTATTAAGTCCATAACAAAAGATACATAAAACACAAATGGATGAAAGGTCTTTATGTGGGTAGAAGAAGTATAGATAATAGGAATGAGATGTGATTAAAGCCTTAAATGGAATGACCATGAAAATTCATCAATAGAAGGGAAACTGCTCAACCCCATTTTCAAAGTCAGTGAGGCATTTTTCCAACCCAACCCCTTTAACATTTGGAGTAACTCACATGGAATTTAGCAACTGTAAGGCTAGGTGCACACTGGTGGGCGGGTTTGTGTCGGCGGCGGCTGGGCGGACCCGCCAGGAAGCTCTGCAGCCATCCACCGGCATCCTGGCGGGTATGTGCGGCGGGTGACGGGCGGGTGCACAGCGGGTTAGCACCGGCGGTGTTGCGGCGGCTGGAAGCAGTACATGATTGAGCTTGCAGCCGCTGCAGAACCGGCCGGTTTATAGAACATGCTCATTCGTTGCTAAACCGCTGGGAACCCAGCGGGTTAGCAACGGATGAGCATGTGTAAACCGCCGCTGTGTGCACAGCGGGTGTCGGTTTACATAGGTTTTAATGTTAATCCAAACGCCGGTTTGGATTAACATAAATTTACATGAAATTTATGTAAGCCGACCGGCGGTTTACACAGCTAAACCGACCCTAACAAGAAGTCCTGTGACCATGGGTTTTATGGCCCTGCCTAATGGCATATGGATCTAACACCCTTTTGGCTCAGATTGAAAGACTTGCAGCCATAAAGATGCTAAAATAAAGCCACATTACAATTGCCTAAATGAGACTTAAGCCATGTGATGGTCATAAAAGTACATGTAGTCCTCCATAAGGAGTTAGTATGTTCTTTCCCGTTTTTGTGTGGGTTTTCTTTGATACTCCCATTTCTTCCCACACTCTATAGACATACTGATAGGGAACTTAGATTGTAAGCCCCAATGAGGACAGTGTTGTTGATGTATGTAAATTGCAATGGAATTAATGGCGCTATGTAAGTGCATAAATATATTATAATGTGATACACTATAGATAAAAATAAATGTATTACTAAGAATTTTTTAATAATATGTATGCATGTATTTTGCTCCGAAACAGTCACATAACTGCCTATATCACTAGCATCAGGCACTTTTGTGTATTTTTTTGCTGATGGGGTACAAGGTTGATTCACAGAAGATGCTTGGAACAAGGAGCAAGAATAAAGGGAGCAGATGCATGGGCTCTGGCTAACAAATGCCATGCACACATTTTCAAGCTCAGTGAATTACGTGTGCAGTCTTCTTTCATATGCATCATTTCTGAATGCTATATTTGATTCTGCTTTGTGCGCACACAGCACACTAATTAACGGTCATAGACTCAAGGTGCTTAACAGGCAGTATGTACCAGGCCATACCTCCCCCCACCCCTAAAAGTAGCAGGGGATGAATGTATGCCAGAAACAAAAGAATCCAGCAAGTGTGACCCATGTTTTCCCCAGAGAAATTATATTAATGGAAAGATTTATTGAAATATGTAGTATCTACAGGTAGCTTTGGGAACTACATTTTCTGGGTCATGTCAAATAAACATGCAGCTTTCTGTACAGATACTAGAACTTCCTTGTAAAATAGGTAGGAACATGCTATTTCTATTCAGGCTTTTAGCAGCGCATGTGACTTATTCTCCAAGTAAGAAACGATTTTAGGTATTCTCTGCATATTCTAACAGATCACAGGAAAACTGAAATTCCTCAGAGAGGAAGCAGGAAAGAAGCTGATGCACAGCAGTAAATAAGTAGAAAGGAATTGCCACATTTTGAATGGGAAAGCATTTTATAGTATAGTTCTCTTATCAGAAGCTGGGAAAGTCTTCTTGTCAAGCACAGGATCTCTTTGTTTTTATTCAGAGATGTATGTGGGGGACTTGTTCAAGGCTGGTATTGTATTTAAGCCCCATCACATTAAACGAGATAGTTGCTAAGTCACCAATTTGGTGACGCAATAGCGACCTCGCCAGCAATCTTGCAATGTGTGACACTTAAGGTGGGGTCACACGCGGCGATCTGGCCTGCGATGTCGGAAGCGATGTGCGGGTGCCCGCTCGCTTCCGACATCGCAGGCCAGCTGTCACACGGCACGACGTTGCCGGTGACGCGGCGGCGATGTGGGCGGAGCCATCGCTCGCTGGACTAAGCCCAGCGAGCGATGGCTCAGTAACGCTGCGATATAGGCTGGATCGCGCCACCAACAGTGTCAGACGGCGCGATCCAGCCTAATCGCTGGTCACAGGTTGACAGGTTTATGAACATGTTCATAAACCTGTCAACCTGCGACCAGCAATAATTTGCAGTTGCGTCGCGCTGTCACACAGCGTGACGCACTGCAATATCGCCCGCGACATCGCTGTGACGTCACTTTGCGGCGATGTCGCGGCGAGATCGCCTCGTGTGACCCACCTTAGCAGCAACCAGGCCCCCGCTGTGAGATCGCTGGTCGTGTCAGAGTCGCCTGGACCATTTTTTGATCGTTGGGGTCCCGCTGGGCAGCATGTATCGGTGTGTTTCACAGGGACAACGACCTCAATACTACAGGTCTGAGAAACAGGGTCTCAACGACCTCCATATCATTCCGGATTGTTGTTGCGTCGCTGTAGGGATCGCTGGTGAGATCTCTGTTTGACATTTCACCAGCGATCCAACAGCGAGGTACCAGCGATCCCTACCAGGTCGTATCACTGTCGGGATCGCTGGTGCATCGCCAAGTGTGATGGTAGCTTTAAGGCCACTTCACACGCTAAGATATCTTTAACGATATCTTTAGAACGATCACGTGACAGTGATCGTTCTGACATCGTTAGTGCGTTGTCATCCACAAGGATATCGTTAACGATATTCCATTCGGCAACGCACCAGTTAAATAGGAGAGCAAGGACTGAACGATGTTTTAAAGCGGCAGGAATAGGAGATTTTTGAACGAGATCAGTCAAAAAGGTGTCACACTGAACAATGTGGCTTCTTCCAGCAGTGTTAAATGGATGATGAACGATAGATTTGAGTCAGGATCTCAAATCTTGGATGAACAATCCAAGGATTTTTTTCTTCCTATATCGTTCGTTTACACGCAACGTCGCCAGAACGATATATTTTGAATGATCACAAATTTGTGATGTTTCAAGAATATCGTTCAGGATATCCTAGCGTGTGAAGCAGCCTTTTAGAGACATGCCTGACACAGCAGTGTTGCCTATATGGACTTCACGAAGACGAGCAGTGCAGGTATACCTTTATGTGGCCCAACAGATAGGTGTTCTCAGCCGGGAACATGCCACTGCCAGACACATCTGGTGGGGCTCATCTCCCATTAGAACAAAAGGATTGGCATAGTAAAATTCAGCATGCTCAAAGGTCCCTTTACCCTCACAATGTCTAATACTGTGAAAATGTATGGAGAATGCTGCTTTTTTTGCCCAAAATAATTTCTTCTTGGTCACCTTTTGACTATGGACGGCCATGTCTTCATTTAGACAAGGGTTCAAAACTGAAATAAGGCAGATACGGTACTTGCAGCTCTCAATGACTTTGGTTGGATCTATCAGGACTATCAGCCCTGATAAAAAGCATTGGGTGTTTCTTGGCTTTAAATAAAATTAAAAAAAGCTATAAATGCTAGTGTGAGCCGTGACCAAACGCCGAAATGCAACTAGGCGACAAATAGAATGATAAGAAAAATGTAACACCCTCCTCAATGTAGAGTAATTTCCAGGATAAAGGTCGACTTATCCTTTCAGTGACTTACATACATGGAAGCAACGAGCGCCATAAAACTTATTATTGCGCTGAACGTGTTCTGTTGTAAAATGTACAGTAACTACAATAAATAGTGAGAAAACATATCTTATCATACACAAAACCAAAAATTTATAGCCAGCAGATAGTGACTGTGCCTGTGTCCTGCGGCATTATATGGTACCCCAGGGGCAGGCTCACTATTTCTTGGGTCGTAACTGACAAACCCCTACCCATCATGTCTGTTATTCTTCTTTAGAAAAGTAAAACTAACATGAAACATAGAAATGTACTACAGGCAATGTCATGTTACCCACACCCTTCTAACAATTACTAATGTGTAAAAAGAGTTAACCACATACCACTGATCCATATAACACACCCAGCGTGTGTTATGCCCAGTACACCTCCATGCTGAGGAGATAGGCATTTATAGCCTCGGCCCATCCAAGACTACACCCATCACCAGCTAACCTTGAGCAAAGTTCCAAAGAACCATGGAAAGCATAGTCCGCTGCACTGGCACAGAAGCCATACAATGCATGGAAGATCCTTTATCACATTATTAAAGGGATCCTGTCACTTCCAAAACGCCTCCTAAGCTATCAAATCATGTCCTTGCAGCATCCTATCACTAATCCCACGCTCAGAAAAGCATCCTGTGAAACTGGAAAAAAGTTTTATAACTTACTCATTAGCGATGTTAATTAGCAGGGGCAATATTCTTTAGCCCCTAGGGCAGGCCCTCTGTCATAAGATCACGCCCTAATAGGCGTGATCTTATATTCATATTGTACTCAGCGCCTCCCTGCTCTCCTCGGCGCTGTCTGGGCTATAATGATGCGAATCGCGTCATTTCCGGCATCGGGTGACATCAGTACACCCACGCCGCATGCACAGTGCGGTGCTTGAAGCCTACAGAGTGGCGCGGGTGTACTGACATCATCCGATGCCGGTAATGATGCGATTCACGTCATTACAGCCCAGGCAGCACCGAGGCGATCAGGGAGGCACTAAATACAATATGAATAGAAGAGTCACGCCTATTAAGGCGTGATTTTATGATGAACATGGCCCGCCCTAGGGACTAAAGAATATAGCCCCTGCTAATTAACATCGCTAATGAATAAGTTATAAAACGTTATTCTCCACTTTCACAGGATGCTTTTCTGAGCCAAAAGGAGTGTGAGATTAGTGATAATATGCTGCAGGAACATGTTTTGCTAGCTTAGGAAGCGTTTTGGAGATGACAGGATCCCTTTAAGCAGATACACATGTGGACTGAGCAAAGCCAGCCATTATACAGCAATTGGCACCGATTATGGTGCCCCCAATCCCCATCCAGATGCCCTGGGGCCAGAGCAACCACATACAGGATGAAAGGACTAATTAATGCCAGAATAATATTCACACATCAGAGCCCCTTGTTCATTAGGATGCAAGTAGGACAGAAGGATGAGTGGGGAGCAAACAGCATGGAGGTATAGGCACATATCTGTAGGGTGGGTGGAGAGCAGACATGGACATATAAGCACCCATCTGTATGGTGCGTGAGGCAGAGCATGGAGATAAAGGCACATATCTGTAGGTGCGTGGAGGGCAGAGCATGCTGATATAGGCACATATCTGTAGGGTGCTTGGAGGGCAGAGCATGGAGATATAGGCACATATCTGTAGGGTGCGTGGAGAGCAGAGCATGGAGATATAGGCACATATCTGTAGGGTGCGTGGAGAGCAGACAAGGAGATATAGGCACATATCTGTAGGGTGCGTGGAGGGCAGAGCATGCTGATATAGGCACATATCTGTAGGGTGTGTGCAGGGCAGAGCAATGGAGATATAGGCACATCTGTAGGGTGCGTGGAGAGCAGACAAGGAGATATAGGCACATATCTGTAGGGTGCGTGGAGGGCAGAGCATGGAGATATAGGCACATCTGTAGGGTGCGTGGAGAGCAGACAAGGAAATATTGGCACATATCTGTAGGGTGCGTGGAGGGCAGAGCATGGAGATATAGGCACATCTGTAGGGTGCGTGGAGAGCAGACAAGGAAATATTGGCACATATCTGTAGGGTGCGTGGAGAGCAGAGCATGCTGATATAGGCACATATCTGTAGGGTGTGTGGAGAGCAGACATGGAGGTATAGGCACATATCTGTAGGGTGAGTGGAGAGCAGACATGGAGGTATAGGCACATATCTGTAGGGTGCGTGGAGAGCAGACAATGGAGGTATAGGCACATATCTGTAGGGTGCGTGGAGAGCAGACATGGAGGTATAGGCACATATCTGTAGGGTGAGTGGAGAGCAGACAGCATGGAGGAATAAGCACATATCTGTAGGGTGAGTGGAGAGCAGACAAGGAGATAGTGGCACATATCTGTAGGGTGCGTGGAGAGCAGACATGGAGGTATAGGCACATATCTGTAGGGTGCGTGGAGAGCAGACATGGAGGTATAGGCACATATCTGTAGGGTGCGTGGAGAGCAGACATGGAGGTATAGGCACATATCTGTAGGGTGAGTGGAGAGCAGACAGCATGGAGGAATAAGCACATATCTGTAGGGTGAGTGGAGAGCAGACAAGAGATAGTGGCACATATCTGTAGGGTGCGTGGAGAGCAGACATGGAGGTATAGGCACATATCTGTAGGGTGCGTGGAGAGCAGACATGGAGGTATAGGCACATATCTGTAGGGTGGTGGAGAGCAGACAGCATGGAGGTATAGGCACATATCTGTAGGGTGAGTGGAGAGCAGACAGCATGGAGGTATAGGCACATATCTGTAGGGTGCGTGGAGAGCAGACAAGGAGATATTGGCACATATCTGTAGGGTGCGTGGAGAGCAGACAAGGAGATATTGGCCACATATCTGTAGGGTGCGTGGAGAGCAGACAAGGAGATATTGGCACATATCTGTAGGGTGCGTGGAGAGCAGACAAGGAATATTGGCACATATCTGTAGGGTGAGTGGAGAGCAGACATGGAGGTATAAGCACATATCTGTAGGTGCATGGAGGCAGAGCATGCTGATATAGGCACATATCTGTAGTGCGTGGAGAGCAACAAGAGATATAGCACATATCTGTAGGTGAGTGGAGAGCAGACATTGAGGTATAAGCACATACTGTAGGGTGCGTGGAGGGCAGAGCATGCTGATATACGCACATATCTGTAGGGTGCGAGACAACAGCATGGGGGTATAGGCACATATCTGTAGGTGCATGAGAGCAGACAGCATGGAGTATAGCACATATCTGTAGGGTGCATGAGGGCAAGCATGCTGATATAGGCACATATCTGTAGTGCGTGGAGAGCAGACAAGAGAATAGGCACATATCTGTAGGGTGAGTGGAGAGCAGACAAGCATGGAGGTATAGGCACATATCGTACGGTGCGTGGAGACAGACAGCATGGACGTATAGGCACATATCTGTAGGTGCGTGGAGAGCAGACAGCATGGGGTATAGCACATATCTGTATGGTGCGTGGAGAGCAGATATGGAGGTAAATAATATAATATGATGACTCCTGCGCCCATCATACTGCTGACAAGTCCCTGATCTCCCATTTGATCTATGGGTCCGTGTGTGGCCAGCTGGCTCCCGCATTGCTGCATGGTCCCCCTGTGCACACATCCTTGTCGCGCTCCATTACTCCAATCATTGGACGAGTCGTTGCCATTGATTGCTCCCGGAGCGCACAGCACTGCAGCCCCGCACATGCAGCATCCCCGGCTCTCACCTATTACTGTGACTTCCTAGGAGCCTCCTGGTGAGGCGCCGCCCGCACTCCGGTGCTTTGCTATGGGAAGGTGGGGTCCTGTGTATCCGGCTCAGGCTCGGTTCTCCCCGTGTTCTTCCTCCTCCCTCGCTCGCTCGCTCTATCGCACCGAGTGTTCCCGTAACCGAAACGCAGCTCGCACAACTCCCCTCCGCCGCTTCAAACGGCAGTAGCTCCCCACCAATCACAAGCCAGGAATTGACGTCGGCGCAACCATAGCCGACTACATAGCCGATGTCCTCCGCGCGGTGACCCGTCCATTGGGAGGGAACGTAATATAGTTCCAGTTGTTATGCTGGTCTGGTGCTGGTGGCGTATTTACGTTATCATAGTTAGGGAATGGCTACACAACCGATTCAGTCCTCTCTGGAATTGCAGCTGAAAATAACATGGGTACTACACCATTGCCTCTTCAATGTAAAGAATAAAGGCACTATTAGCATATAAGGCTATGTGCCCACTGTGCGTTTTGCTGCGTTTCTGCAAAATACAGCACCACAGATTTGTAATAAACTCAATGATATTTCCTAAGCTGTGCACACATGCGTTTTTGTTGCAGAAATCGCCTGACTTTTTTTTAATGTCCCTACAATTAACATGTCAGTTTTTGGGCTGAATTTTCCAATTGACAGCCATTCTAATCAGCTGAAAACGCAGCACTCAAAAAATGCACCAGAAACGCGTTAGTGCATCTTTTGAAACAGCTGCATCTGTGTTGCCGAAAAACACAGCTCAAAAAATATGCACAGTGAACACAGAGGATTTGAAAAAGATTGCAATATAAATAACTAGCTGTAGTACCCGGCTACGCCCGGGTTAATAAATGACTGCTGTTAGCTATACAAAATAGAATTTGAATATGTCATATTAATGACCTGTAGGAAATAGAAGCTGAGCTGTGATTGATTGCTATAGGCAGCCTAATAAATCTCCAGCCAACAGTAAACCCTCCCCCTGTCGGGCAGTATATGTTACCTCACACATACACATAATAGACAGCTCATGTGACTGACATCTGCCTTAATTCCTATCTGGCACATGTGTTGCACATTGCTGTTTTTAATCAGTTGTTTATGTTGGAAAATAAAGATAGCACACATGTGAGGCGAGTTGTGTGAGTGATTTGTGCACATCTGTGTCTGTCTGTGTGGTGTGTGTGTCCCTGGGGGATGTGTGTGTGTGTCCCTGTGGGATGGGATGTCTGTGTGGTGTGTGTCTCTGTGTGTGTGTCTCCTTGTAGTGTGTGTGTGTGTGATCCCTGTGGGTGAGTGCATGTGTCCCTATAGGGTGTATTGTGTGTGTCCCTGTGGGGGTCTGTGTGGTGTGTGTGTGTATCTGTGTTGTGTGTGTCTCTTTGTGTGTGTGTCCCTGTGGAGTGAGTGCATGTGTCCCTATAGGGTTGTGTGTGTCCCTGTGGGGGGTGTCTGTGTGGGGTGTTGTGTCTCTGTGTTGTGTGTGTCTCTTTGTGGTGTGTGTGTCCCTGAGGTGAGGCATGTGTCCCTATAGGGTGTGTATGTGTGTGTGTCCCTGTGGGTGGGGTCTGTGTGGCTGTGTGTGTTCTCTTTGTGGTGTGTGTGTCCTTGTGGGGTGAGTGCATGTGTCCCTATAGGGTGGCTATGTGTGTGTGTCCCTGTGGGGGGGGTTTGTGTGGTGTGTGTGTCTGTGTCATGTGTGTCTCATTGTGGTGTGTGTGTGTGTCCCTGTGGGGTGAGTGCATGTGTCGCTATAGATGTGGTGTGTGTCCCCTTGGGGGTGGTGTGTGTGTTCTCTGTGTTGTGTGTGTCTCTTTGTGGTGTGTGTGTTTGTTCGGTTGCATGGTGAGTATCCAATGTTGGGGCTGCACCTTAGCGCCTATACACTTGCTGTTACTCTTGTGTGCGTGTGGTGTGTATACATGTCCCCGTGCGTGGTGAATATCTCATGTTGGGGCCCCACCTTAGTGACTATATGCTGGTATGTGCTGTTAGTCTTTGGCGCTATCATTAAGCCCCTCTCATTCACAACTGTCAACTGGTAACTGTCACTTTTTCCCCATTATGTAGATAGGGGCAAAATTGTTTGGTGAATTGGAATGCGCGGGGTTAAAATTTCGCCTCACAACATAGCCTATGACGCTCCTGGGGTCCAGACGTGGGACTGTGCAAAATTTTGTCTCTATAGCTGACAGCTGTCGATTTTGCTCCAACTCTTTTCCATTCACTTTTTCCCCATTATGTAGATAGGGGCAAAATTTTTTGGTGAACTGGAAGGCGCAGGGTTAAAATTTCGGCTCACAACATAGACTATGACGCTCCCGGGGTCAAGACGTGTGACTGTGCAAATTTTTGTAGCTGTAGCTGGCAGCTGTCGATTTTCCTCCCACACGTTTCCTTTCCCTTTTTCCCCATTATGTAGATAGGGGCAAAATTGTTTGGTGAACTGGAACGCGCGGGGTTAAAATTTCGCCTCACAACATAGCCTATGACGCTCCTGGGGTCCAGACGTGGGACTGTGCAAAATTTTGTCTCTATAGCTGACAGCTGTCGATTTTGCTCCAACTCTTTTCCATTCACTTTTTCCCCATTATGTAGATAGGGGCAACATTTTTTGGTGAACTGGAAGGCGCAGGGTTAAAATTTCGGCTCACAACATAGACTATGACGCTCCCGGGGTCAAGACGTGTGACTGTGCAAATTTTTGTAGCTGTAGCTGGCAGCTGTCGATTTTCCTCCCACACGTTTCCTTTCCCTTTTTCCCCATTATGTAGATAGGGGCAAAATTGTTTGGTGAACTGGAACGCGCGGGGTTAAAATTTTGCCTCACAACATAACCTATGACACTCTCAGGGTCCAGACGTGTGACTGTGCAAAATTTTGTCTCTATAGCTGACAGCTGTCGATTTTCCTCCAATATTTTTCCATTCACTTTTTCCCCATTATGTAGATAGGGCCAAAATTGTTTGGTGAACTGGAATGCGCAGGGTTAAAATTTCGCCTCACAACATAGCCTATGACGCTCCCGGCGTCGAGACGTGTGACTGTGCAAAATTTTGTGGCTGTAGTTGCGACGGTGTAGATGCCAATCCCGGATATACACACATACACACACATACACACATTCAGCTTTATATATTAGACTCGCTGTAGTACCCGGCTACGCCCGGGTTAATAAATAACTGCTGTTAGCTATAACAAAATAGAATTTGAATATGTCATATTAATGACCTGTAGGAAAATAGAAGCTGAGCTGTGATTGATTGCTATAGGCAGCCTAATAAATCTCCAGCAAACAGTAAACCCTCCCCCTCGCCGGGTAGTATATGTTACCTCACACATACACATAATAGACAGCTCATGTGACTGACATCTGCCTTAATTCCCTATATGGCACATGTGTTGCACATTGGCTGTTTTTAATCAAGTGTTTATGTTTGGAAAATAAAGATAGCACACGTATGAGGCGAGTTGTGTGAGGTGATTTGTGCACATCTGTGTCTGTGTGGTGTGTGTGTCCCTGGGGTGTGTTTGTGTGTGTCCCTGTGGGATGGGGTCTGTGTGGTGTGTGTCTCTGTTGTGTGTGTCTCTTTGTGGTGTGTGTGTCCCTGTGGGGTAAGTGCATGTGCCCCTATAGGGTGTGTATGTGTGTGTGCCCCTGTGTGGGGATCTGTGGTGTGTGTGTGTGTGTGTGTGTGTATCTGTGTTGTGTGTGTCTCTTTGTGGTGTGTGTGTGTGTGTGTGTCCCTGTGGGGTGAGTGCATGTGTCCCTATAGGGTGTGTATGTGTGTGTGTGTCCCTGTGGGGGGTATCTGTGTGGGGTGTGTGTGTCTCTGTGTTGTGTGTGTCCCTTTGTGGTGTGTTGTGTGTCCCTGAGGGGTGAGTGCATGTGTCCCTATAGGGTGTGTATGTGTGTCCCTGTGGGGGGGTCTGTGTGGTGTGTGTGTCTCTTTGTGGTGTGTGTGTCCCTATGGGGTGAGTGCATGTGTCCCTATAGGGTGGCTATGCGTGTGTGTCCCTGTGGGGGGGGGTCTGTGTGGTGTGTGTGTGTGTGTCTCTTTGTGGTGTGTGTGTGTCCCTGTGTGGTGAGTGCATGTGTCGCTATAGAGTGTGTGTGTGTGTCCCCTTGGGGGTGTGTGTGTGTGTCTTTGTGGTGTGTGTTTGTTTGGGTGCGTGGTGAGTATCCAATGTTGGGGCTGCACCTTAGCGACTATACACTTGCTGTTACTCTTTGTGTGCGTGTGGTGTGTATACATGTCCCCGTGTGTGGTGAATATCTCATGTTGGGGCCCCACCTTAGTGACTATATGCTGGTATGTGCTGTTAGTCTTTGGCGCTATCATTAAGTCCCTCTCATTCACAACTGTCAACTGGTAACTGTCACTTTTTCCCCATTATGTAGATAGGGGCAAAATTGTTTGGTGAATTGGAATGCGCGGGGTTAAAATTTCGCCTCACAACATAGCCTATGACGCTCCCGGGGTCCAGATGTAGGACTGTGCAAAATTTTGTCTCTATAGCTGACAGCTGTCGATTTTCCTCCCACACGTTTCCTTTGCCTTTTTTCCCATTATATAGATAGGGGCAAAATTGTTTGGTGAACTGGAACGCGCAGGGTTAAAATTTCGCCTCACAACATAGCCTATGACGCTCTCGGGGTCCAGACGTGTGACTGTGCAAAATTTTGCGGCTGTAGCTGCGACGGTGTAGATGCCAATCCCGGATATACACACATACATACACACATTCAGCTTTATATATTAGATGACAAATTTGATGGTCAAGTGTTGCCACACCCTGTGCCATCTCCACCCTCTTTGACAGAGCTGCCCAAAAGTTGACGAATGTCTGAGCAACTCCGTGTTATCCAAAAATTCTGTGACTTTTCATAGTGTTACAAAACTGGTATAAACACTGTGATGAATCGTGACCATTGTTTTTGTCTATCTCCAAAACAAAAGACCATGTGCACACGTTCAGTATTTGGTGAGCTTTCTACCTCAGTATTTGTAAGGCCACATGCACACGTTCAGTATTTGGTGAGCTTTTTACCTCAGTATTTGTAAGGTCGCATGTACATGTTCAGTATTTGGTGAGTTTTTACCTCAGTATTTGTAAGGTCACATGCACACGTTCAGTATTTGGTGAGTTTTTACCTCAGTATTTGTAAGGCCACATGCACACATTCAGTATTTGGTGAGTTTTCTACCTCAGTACTTGTAAGGTCGCATGTACATGTTCAGAATTTGGTGAGTTTTTACCTCAGCATTTGTAAGGCCACGTGCGCACTTTCAGTATTTGGTGAGGTTTTTACATCAGCATTTGTAAGGCCACATGCACATGTTCAGTATTTGGTGAGGTTTTTACATCAGCATTTGTAAGGCCACATGCACATGTTCAGAATTTGGTGAGGTTTTTACCTCAGTATTTGTAAGGCCACATGCACACATTCAGTATTTGGTGAGTTTTTACCTCAGCATTTGTAAGGCCACATGTACACATTCAGTATTTGGTGAGTTTTCTACCTCAGTACTTGTAAGGCCACATGCACACGTTCAGTATTTGGTGAGTTTTTACCTCAGTATTTGTAAGGCCACATGCACACGTTCAGTATTTGGTGACTTTTTTACCTCAGTATTTGTAAAGGTACCGTTACACGATACAACTTATCAGCGATGTTGTTTGCGATCTCGGGAGCGCGCTGATTTTTTGGACACCTGTGTAACATCACTGGTGAGCTGTCACACGTCCAGATATCGTGGACAACTCAACAACGATGTTGTGAGCAGGGATCGTTCGCAAACCCCACAAACGATCCCTGCTCACTGCTGTGAATGGGCGAAGTCGGCTATGACATTGCTATTGCGGTGTCACACCGAACGATGCCGCAGGTTGCTAGAGTTGAAGTTGACAGGTTTTCCTGCATGTAGGAAAACCTGTAGACTCTGACTTGAACAACTATCGTTGTTGAATCATGCATTTGAACGCATCGACGCAACAACAATGTCGTTTCAACATCGTTCCTGACATCACTTTTGAACGATGTCGGGAACGATGTTGAAATGTGTAAAGGGTCTTAAGGGCATGTGCACACATTCAGTATTTGGTGAGTTTTTACCTCAGTATTTGTAAGGCCACGTGCACACATTCAGTGTTTGGTGACTTTTTTACCTCAGTATTTGTAAAGTCACATGCACACATTCAGTATTTAGTGAATTTTTACCTCAGTATTTGTAAGGCCACGTGCACACTTTCAGTATTTGGTGAGTTTTACCTCAGTATTTGTAAGGCCATGTGCACACGTTCAGTGTTTGGTGAGTTTTTACCTCAGTATTTGTAAGACCACATGCACACATTCAGTGTTTGGTCAGTTTTCTACCCCAGTATTTGTTAGGGTCCCTTCACATTAGCGTATGTGAACGCAGCTTATGCTGCGTTCCCATACGCAGTCAAACGCATGCGCACTGCGTTCCTATGTTTAACATAGGAACGCATAGTGCCTGCGTTTGGCAGCGTTTGCTGCGTTCGGGTGCGGATGCAGACGATATCTGCACCCTCCAGGGTCCTGCGTCCGCATCCGGGACGCAGCATGTTGCATTTTTTGTGCGCTCGGGGAAATTGGAAAATCAGCAAGCGTCCCCAAGCGCACAAAAAATGCATTGGTGTCAATGGGTCCGCAGTGTTCTGCGCTTGACAGCGCAGGAGAACGCTGCGGACCCATTGAAATCTCTCCCGGTGGCCGCCGGTGATGTCAAAGGAGCTCACCGACGGCCACCGGGAGATCAGCTCAGCCTCTGCTGATCTCTTCTTCCCCGCCGCCGGTAATCTGCTAGCGGTGTCGGCGGGGAAAAACAGCTGATTTGACAGCTTTTTGAATCTTCCCGCGCCGACATCTCCTCTCGGTGTCGGCGCAGGAGATTCAAACAGCTGTCAAATCAGCTGTTTCCCCCCGCCGACATGTCCCGGAGCTTACCGGCGGCCGGGAGGAGGAGATCTCCGGCGCTGATCTCCGCCCCCGGACACCGCCGATTGGCTGGCCGGGCTGCACAGTGATGTGTCCGCAGGCGGACATTATCCGCTGTGGATACATCAAAATAACATGCTTTTGACTGCGTTTGTGTCTGCATGCCATCAGCATGCAGACACAAACGCTAATGTGAAGGCAGCCTAAGGCAACATGCACACATTCAGTATTTCGTGAGTTTTTACCTCAGTATTTGTAAGGCCACATGCACACATACAGTGTTTGGTCAGTTTTTACCTCAGTATTTGTAAGGCCATGTGCACACATTCAGTATTTGGGGAGTTTTTTTACAGAAATACAGAAGTGGTGACGTGTTTCTATTATACTTTTCCTCTGATTGTGCCACTCCTGGTCTAATCTTACAAATACTGCAGTAAAATCTCACCAAATGTGTCCTTACAAATACTGAGCTAAAAATTCACCAAATATTGAACGTTTGCACGTGGCCTTATAAATACTGAGCTAAAAAATTCACCAAATGCATACCCCCAACAGTCCCGGATCCGGCGGGACAGTCCCGATTTTGAGCTCCTTCCCCGCCGGGGGGTTACATTTCCCGCACTGCAGTGAGCTGCCGGCCACACCCCAGATACATTTTAGCTCTGTGTGTCATGATTCATCAGTGCTCTGCCCCGAATGTCCAGTTCAAGTGTCTTTTTTTTATTGAATAAAGTTTTCGTGCTGCTCGTACACATGCAGGGATTGTCGACACTGCCCTGCGCTTCTCTGTGACCTCGGCAGTCCCCTCCGCACAGCTGCTCTCACTCACCCCAGCTGTTGCAGTGGATTCCTCCACCGTTCTGCACTGAGACTGCAGTGAGTGCCCAGCATCAGTGAGGGGAGGGGGACGTCGCTCTGTAGCAGAAGGTGAGTGGGGCCTACTCTATGCGGGAGGTGGGGGGAGAAACGCAAGGCAGTCTGCCCTGAGGAGAGGGGAGAGGAGTGCAGCCACCAGAGCCTACTCCCTCCTGTAATCACACTAACTGCTCTGCTGTCGGGAGCAGGAGGGGGAGAGGAGAAGGAGGCTCCCTGTGTGATCATTCAAACTTCAGGCCTCCCCCACTGTTGTACTGTCACTGAAGAAAAGAGTGAGTATATATGTGTTCATGTATGTATGACAGTATGTGTGATGTGTGTGTGATGCTGTGAGAGTGATGCATGTGCTTTTGTGAGTGATGTGTGTGATGTGTGAGTGAAGTGTGGGGTGTGTGAGAGTGATGCTTGTGTGTGAGTGATGTGTGTGGTGTGTGAGTGATGTGTGTGTGAGGAATGTGTGTGCTGTGTGTTAGTGTGATGCATGTGTTAGTGTGATGCGTGTGAGTGATGCATGTGTGTGAGTGGTGCATGTGGTGAGAGTGATGTGTGAGTTAGAGTGATGCGTAAGAGTGATGTGTATGGTGTGTGTCAGTGATGCATATAGTGTGTGATTGATGCGTGAGTTAGTGATACATGTGTGTTAGTAATGCGTGTGCTATTATGTGAGTGATGTGTGAGTTAGAGTGATTGTGTGTGATGTGTAACAGTGATACATGTGTGTGTGATGCGTGTGATGTGTGAGTGATGTGCGGTGTGTGAGAGTGATGCGTGTGTGTGAGTAATGCGTGTAATGTGTGACTGCAAGTGACATCTACTTCATTATCTGGATTTAGAGAGTTAACACTGTTTTCTGTGGTGTTACATAGGACTGCAGATGATATCTACTACATTATCTGTACTAAGAAATATCAATGTGTTATCTGTGATGTTACATGGGACTGCAGGTGACATCTACTATATTATCTGTACTCAGAGATATCACAGTGTTATCTCTGGTGTTACATAGGACTGCAGGTAACATCTACTACATTATCTGTACTCAGAGCTATCACTGTGTTATCTGTAATGTTACATAGGACTGCAGGTGACATCTACTACATTATCTCTACTTCGAGAGATATCACTGTGTTATCTGTGGTGTAAAGCCCCTGTCACACATAACGAGATCGCTAACGAGATCGTTGTAACATCACAGACATTGCGTCTTTTAGTCCGAATATACGGACCTGTGTGACTGTGAGGCGGCACAGCTCTGGAGCAGCTGGAGGAGGCTGGCATAGGATACAGAGGCAGTGGTAGGTCACTCAGTAGTGTAATGTATGTTGCACTGCACTCTCAGCGCCGAGGTGTGCAGAGGAGCGGCGCATATTATAAGTATACACCCCCTACATCACTGTATGTTGGCCCCCATGCTGCTACACACCAGAAAATAATAACCAATGTAATCTCTCCAGCGCTCCCCTCCATCTCTCCCTGCTTGCCGCACTTTGTGTACGGAGTCCTCCTGCGTCCCCGGCATCTGATCATGTTACCAGCACAGCACAGTTATGTAATCGCTGCACGCTCCGATCATATGAGGACTCGGGACTCGAAGTGCGGCAAGCAGGGAGAGACAGAGGGGAGCGCTAGAGAGGTTACATTGGTTATTATTTTCTGGTGTGCAGCAGCATGGGGGCCACATACAGTGCTGGGGTGGCTATATCCAGGATGAGGGCAATATCTAACATGGAGGGGGGCTATATCCAGGATAAGAGGGTAAAGTACCTGGATGGGAGTTGCTATATCCCAATATGGGGAGGTCACATCCAGGATGAGGGGCCCATATACTTTAATGTGGGGCCATATCCAGGATTAGAGGATAATGTACCTGGATGGGGGGGTTTGGGGGAACTATATCCCATGATGGGGAATATATACCAGGATGGGGGGCCCTCTCCAGGATTGGGGACATATATTACCTGGAAGGGGCCCAGGATGGGCACATTACCCCCATAAGTGTTAGCAGCAAACCCCATCCCCATAACAGTGCATTAGAACCACATTTTTTTCTTAATTGTTATTTTTCTCCTCTAAAACCCGGGTGCGTCTTATAATCTGAAAAATACAGTACTACATTATCTGTTGTCAGAGAGTTATGTTATGGTGTTACATTCTAATTTGGCAGAGTTGGTTGGCTGCAAAACATTTGCCTTAGGGTTTGGGCCTCAGATCTTTTCTGACCCTAGCAACGCCCCTGTCACCAAGACTACTAGACGCTCCATCTCTTGTCAGCATTTCCTGCTTTCCACTTATACGCATGTTCCACCTTGTGTCCACTCTCCGTCATCCAGATAGTGATGTACACCCCTGTGACATCAGCACCCTGCAGTGATTGGCTGTGTGCACCCCTGTGGCGTCAGCACCCTGCAGTGATTGGCTGTGTGCACCCCTGTGACGTCAGCACCCTGCAGTGATTGGCTGTGTGCACCCCTGTGACATCAGCACCCCGCAGAGATTGGCTGTGTGCACCCCTGTGACGTCAGCACCCTGCAGTGATTGGCTGTGTGCACCCCTGTGACGTCAGCACCCTGCAGTGATTGGCTGTGTGCACCCCTGTGACATCAGCACCCCGCAGAGATTGGCTGTGTGCACCCCTGTGACGTCAGCACCCTGCAGTGATTGGCTGTGTGCACCTCTGTGACGTCAGCACCCTACAGTGATTGGCTGTGTGCACCTCTGTGACGTCAGCACCCTGCAGTGATTGGCTGTGTGCACCCCTGTGACGTCAGCACCCTACAGTGATTGGCTGTGTGCACCTCTGTGACGTCAGCACCCCGCAGAAATTGGCTGTGTGCACCCCTGTGACGTCAGCACCCTGCAGTGATTGGCTGTGTGCACCTCTGTGACGTCAGCACCCTGCAGTGATTGGCTGTGTGCACCCCTGTGACGTCAGCACCCTGCAGAGATTGGCTGTGTGCACCCCTGTGACGTCAGCACCCTGCAAAGATTGGCTGCGTGCACCCCTGTGACGTCAGCACCCTGCAGTGATTGGCTGTGTGCACCCCTGTGACGTCAGCACCCTACAGTGATTGGCTGTGTGCACCTCTATGACGTCAGCACCTGCAGTGATTGGCTGTGTGCACCCCTGTGACGTCAGCACCCTGCAGAGATTGGATGTGTGCACCCCTGTGACGTCAGCACCCTGCAGAGATTGGCTGTGTGCACCCCTGTGAGGCTGTCTGTCGAGATGGAGGAGGAATGGATGAAAGGATGGAGGCTGTCAGGATGGAGGGAGGCTGTGTGATAATTCGATTTTTGTGTGAAAATTCGATTCTGTGGTGATTATCTTATACAGAAACAAAACCACTTGGCAGCCCCGGCCTCGATCCTCCTCTGTGTCAGCCGCAGCAATCTGCATGGGCTCCTTCCAGCAAACACACATGGTGGCTGCATGAGACAATGGCATCTCTTCATGCCTTGAGAAATCAGAACACGCCCCTATCATGTGATGGAAATGACATCCTACCTGGAAGGAGCCAATACTTTCTAGTATCTACCGTTCGTCTGTATCCAGCCTCAACATCATGTGACTGCTCCATGTCCGTTCCCCTCCTTGGATTTTGCCATGATCACATGACAGTTTTCTAGCAAGCTACGGTACTAGCGGGAAGGACCCGCCTATTCGTTTTCCCATCCAATTACAACAGGCAAAAAATGTTGGAGCAAAGTTTGAAAATGAGGGTTCTTTGGTGCCTCAGGTGCCCGGTATATCTGCTGTGCTGAGTGCACTGCTTCACTTCACTATGGCAGTCAGTGCTGGAACCAGAGGATGTCACGTTTCAGGAGACAAAGGTGAGGGCAGCGTGTGGCTGATAGCAGACTATGTGCCTGGCACAAAAATGTCCGCATGTATGGTACAATGTGAGGAATGGATTGTCCCCTAAGCCATTGCGGGGGACAACATGGCTACACAGGCCTTATTAGTGTATTTGGTTATTGGTCAGGTGAGTGACAATGAGGTATTTATATTTATTGACCTATTAGGTCTGAGTTACACTGGCTGTTGCTGGGGTGACCCTGACAACTGCCAGGTGATGTGTGGTGACAGCCTGTGATTGGCTGTGATATTTAGGCGGCAAGATTGAGCCAGTATTTAAGGGAGAGGTTTCTGTCAGGTCTGTCAGACCGTGACAGGACATCAAAGGCCCACCCGCCCTCCCAGTTATTAATATATTCGATATGAAATTTTTTCCTTTTCTTATCTGGATATTTTGTTCTTTTTAATGGTTTTTCCATTAAAAAAAAAAAAAATCTTTGTTTTTGGAAAAGACCAGTTGCTCTTTCTTTCTCTTTCCTCTGTCGAGTGGCTTTGTTAGAGGGGTAAAATCGCCCATTGTCTTGGGCTGATTTCGGTTATTTATTGGGTAAATATGCATTGATAGAAAAGTTTGAATATTCATTAGTGGTTATTTTTAACCTGTGGTTTTCATTATTTATTTGATGAATTAATAAAGATAATTTACCTTAATAAAGCCACACGGCCAATTTTATCCAACATTAATTGGTGTCAGTTGTCTGAGTTATTTTATTTGTAGTTATGTTATAGGCTTTGTGTTGCCATGTCGTGCCCTGCCTGTTATAGATAGTGTGATAATCGTATTTTCCTGCAGCCTCCAGTGTGGAGCTTATAACGTGTCCTATAGCGGTGTACAGCTGGGCGCCATCAGTGGGCGCTATACACAGTACTGTGGACTCAGACTAGGTGTACATTTTGGTGGAGTCGGAGTCAGGGAATTTGAGGACTTGTAGTCGGAGGTTTGGCTACTGACTGCACATCCCTAGCTCTGTAGGGCAGGCACTAGTCTCAGCCGTTCTGCTGCGTTGTAAGATGGGGCAGCCCGTAGTCTGTGCTGTCAGTACTAAACTGTACCAAAACGCATCAAATTAATTGGAAAAGCCAAAAAGATGCAGAAAAAATGCAATAATCAAAAGTTTTATATTAATAAGGGCATCTGTTGAATGTTTGTCACTTGTAAATGGGTGTGGCTTGGGCGTGGTTAGGGGCATGGCCAAAAATTGTGTGGAGCGCTAAGCGCGCCACATCTTTTGTCCCTCATTCTGTTCTTCAAAAGTTGGGAGGTATGCCAAATATTGAACGTTTGCACATGGCCTTATAAATACTGAGGTAAAAAACTCACCAAATACTGAACATGTGCATGTGGCCTTACAAATGCTAAGGTAAAAGCTCACTAAATACTGAAAGTGTGCACGTGGACTTACAAATACTGAGGTAAAAAACTCACCAAATACTGAACATGTGCATGTGGCTTTACAAATATTGAGGTGGATTTGGCTTACAGATGCTGAGGTAAAAATTTCACCAAATACCCAACATGTGAATAAAGCATGAGTATTTTTGATCAGTATTTCCTCAGTATTTGTATCCTAACACCATGAGTGTCTTCAAACACAGAACAGATGTCAATCTTTCAATTATAGTTTTCTCTGTAAGGGCGGCTTCAGACTGCGGCAGCGTCCGGTCCGGGGCTGTCAGGAGTGACAGCCTGGAGCGGAGTTTTTCTGCATAGAATCCTGTCGGGCTGCACGGAGCTGGATCGCGCCGGGTGGTAATTAGCTGCTATCCGGCTGCCAGCTCGCCGGATGAATCCTGCAGAAGTGGGGATTTGTCTGCCGATTCCAAAAACGTTGCATGCACCGGTTTTGGAATCGGCAGACAAATCCCCACTTCTGCAGGATACATCCGGCGAGCTGGCAGCCGGATAGCAGCTAATTACCACCCGGCGCGATCGAGCTCCGTGCAGCCCGACAGGATTCTATGCAGCAAAACTCTGCTCCAGGCTGTCACTCCTGACAGCCCCGGACCGGACGCTGCCGCAGTCTGAAGGCAGCCTAAGGCTGGCTTCACACCACGGTTTTGTGCATCAGGTACTGTCCAGTTTGAGCTGGACAGAACCTCATTTGGTTTTGCCTCCCATGTATCCCTATGGTGCCGGATTGGTCCTATTTGACCATCCGATTTTGTGTATTCTGTGCCGGATTCGTTTTTGTCCGTTTTTTCACTGTGCCCAAAATTGGAGCTTGCAGTATGTTTGGGCTCTGGTGAAAAAAATCAGACAGAAATGGATCGCCCATAACATGGGAGTCTATGGGTGCCGGATCTGTGAAAAAATCGGATCGTTTTCCGGATCCAATTTTTTTGCACAGAGCATGCTCAGAAATCCTGTCGTTCTAACTTCAGCACCATGGACAGCAGTATTTCATGCACAGGCTGTGAATTCAGCACCGTGGACAGCGACAGAACAGACACGGGCAGACTTCAGCACCATGGACAGCAGCAGATAACGAATCCTGCAAAAAATAGCATATTTGGCCACACTTTTCTACACATCCTGTCCTGTCCGTTTCTGTCCGGGGGATCCTGAAAAAAACAGCATCCACCCTGACAGCCAAAAACCATGGTGTGAAGCCAGCCTAAGTTCCACTCCTGGCTTTGGCATACAAACATGGATGCAAAAATATTGACGTGTGAATGAGGACTTAGGCCTCGTTCACAAGTTGCGTATTTTTCGCATTTTTTTGTGAGCGCTCTTCCCCCCAAAGCGCACCTGCGTCTGCATTTGGCAGCAAAGTGAATGGACTTTCGGCCGTGCTATTATGGGAGAAAGCGCGCGTAAAAAGAATGAACATGTCAATTCTTTCCGCATTTTAGCGCGTGCTTTCTCTCTTAGGCCCCATTATTCCCCCTGGAATTACACATCGCCGTTCAAACGATGCGTAATTCCAGCGGGAATACGCAGGCGCTGATATCACAGAGCGGAGGAAGAATCATGTTCCTCCTCCCCTCTGTTACATCTGTCACAGCCCCATTTAATTTCACAGTGCATTATACACTGCAAAATCAAATGTAAAAGAATGTCAAATGTATTAAAAATAATAAAGATTTTTATACTTACCCTCCGCCGTGTGTTCGGGAGCCGGGAGATCTTCTGCAGGTATCGACCTGCAAGGGCCTGCGAATGCTGATTGGCCCACTCGCGGTCATGTGATATGTGACGTCCTATTATGTACATATCACATGACCGCGAGCGGCCAATCACAGTGCCCGATGATAGCCCAATGTGTTATGATCCGGTGACCTTGGAGCCGCATGAATATCTTTCACAGGAGTAAGTGGTACCCTTACTGACCACAGTTCCCGACCCAACACCGCAACTAGAAGTAGCTGTGGGATGTGACCAACCATACCCTAGACACCTCAACACGGCCAGAGAACTAGCTACCCCTAAAGAAACAGGAATTCTATCTTGCATCAGAGCAGAACCACCAAAGGATAGAAAGCCCCCCACAAATATTGACTGAAAGTAAGAGACGAAAAGACACGCTCAGGCAGAAAACAGAATTTAGCAAATGAGGCCACTGTAGCTAGATAGATAAAGACTGGACAGAATACTATTGCAGTCAGTATAAAAATCCTTTCAAAAATATCCACAGCAGATAATACAAAAATACCCCTGAGTCTACTCAAGACTCAAGAGCCATCTTTCTTAGCAACAAAAAAAACCCCGCTCCCAACGGTGAAGAAGACGGCCGAATATGCCCTTTCTCCAAAGACTCCTTAATATAGCTCCGCATGGCAGCATGTTCAGGCACAGAAAAGCTGAAAAGGCGACCCTTAGGAAACTTACAGCCCGGAATCAAGTCAATCGCACAATCACACTCACTGTGTGGTGGAAGAAAACTGGACTTGAGCTCATCAAATACATCCTGAAAATCAGACAAAAATTCCGGAATCGCAGAAGAGGAAGAGGAGATTGACATCAAAGGAACATCATCATGGACCCCCTAACAACCCCAGCTAGTTACAGACATAGACTTCCAATCTAAAACAGGATTATGTACCTGCAACCAAGGAAAACCCAACACGATCGCATCGTGCAAATTATGCAAAACCAGTAAAACCAGAAATCGACAATCTTCCTGATGAGCTGGCGCCATGCGCATGGTCACCTGAGTCCAAAACTGGGGCTTATTTTTAGCCAAGGGTGTAGCGTCGATGCCCCTTAAAGGAATAGGGTTCTGCAATGGCTGCAAAGGAAAGCCACAACGCCTGGCAAATTCAAAATCCATTAAGTTCAAGGCAGCACCTGAATCCACAAACGCCATAACAGAAAATGATGACAATGAACAAATCAAGGACACAGATAATACAAATTTAGGTTGTACAGTACTGATGGTAAATGAACTAGCGACCCTCTTTGTCCGCTTAGGGCAGACAGAAATGACATGAGAAGCGTCACCACAATAATAACACAACCTATTCTGACGTCTAAATCCTTGGCATTCAGTTCTGGATAGAATCCTATCACACTGCATTGGCTCAGGATTCTGCTCTGAGGACAACGCCACAGAGCGCACAGTTCTGTGCTCCCGCAAACGCTGAACAATCTGAATGGCCAGAGACATAGGATTACTCAGACCGGAAGGTGTGGGAAACCCCAGCATCACATCCTTAACCGATTCAGAAAGACCCTTTCTGAAAATTGCCACCAAAGCATCATCATTCCATTTAGTTAAGACAGACCATTTTCTGAATTTTTGACTATATACTTCCGCCGCCTCTTGACCCTGAGACAGGACCAACAACATCTTTTCAGCTTGATCCACAGAATTAGGTTCATCATATAATAGTCCTAAAGCCTGAAAAAAGGAGTCAGCATTAAGCAACACCGGATTCCCAGATTCAAGAGAAAACGCCCAACCCTGCGGATCACCACGCAGCAGGGAGATGACAATTTTAACCTGCTGAATAGAATCACCAGAGGATCGTGGTCTCAGAGCAAAAAACAGTTTACAGTTGTTTTTAAAACTCAAAAATTTGGATCTGTCACCAAAAAACAAATCAGGAGTTGGAATTTTCGACTCCAAAACTGGAGTCTGAACAATGTAATCTGAAATTCCCTGTACCCTAGCAGCAAGCTGGTCTACATGAGAAGCTAATTCCTGAACATCCATGCCAGCACAAGATTCCTCAGCCACCCAGAGAAAAAGAGGGAAGAAAAGACAAAGCAAACTGCAGAAAAAAAATGTCTATACACCTTTGTTCCCTTCTTCTGAGATGCATTTAACTCATTGTTGGCCAGTTGTACTGTTGTGATCCGGTGACCTTGGAGCCGCATGAATATTTTTCACAGGAGTAAGTGGTAACTATACTGACCGCAGTTCCTGATCTAACACCGCAACTAAAAGTAGCCGTCGGATGTGACCAACCATACCCTAGACACCTCAACACGGCCGTAGAACTAGCTACCCCTAAAGATAGAAACAGGAATTCTATCTTGTATTAGAGCAGAACCCCCAAAGGATAGAAAGCCCCCCACAAATATTGACTGTGAGAAAGAGAGGAAAAGACACACTCAGGCAGAAAACAGAATTTAGCAAATGAGGCCACTGTAGCTAGATAGATAAAGACCGGACATAATACTATTGCAGTCAGTATAAAAAGCCTTTCAAAAATATCCACAGCAGATAATACAAAAATACCCCTGAGTCTACTCAAGACTCGGCGCCCTCTAAATCTGTGGAACTCCTGTGAATCCAACTATGATGACACAATCAAAAAGCTGTACAAGCCAACAACAAATGAATAGCACTTAAATCCTAGGAAGAAAACTTCCTAACAGAGAGCAGGTTAAAACAGAGATGCAGACCAAATATCCACAAAAACCACAACTCTGAGCAGAAATAGACAATTCCAAAACAAGCACACAGCATGTGTGCCACAAGAAAACAAAACCAATCACTTAGCTTGGAAGTTTTGCAGCAGGGCAGGAAGAGACCAGGCAGAGAGTAGTTAGATGCATGTGATGGAGCATTGTCCTGTATGAAAATCATGTTTTTCTTGAACAATATCGACTTCTTCCTGTACCACTGCTTGAAGAAGTTGTCTTCCAGAAACTGGCAGTAGGTCTGGGAGTTGAGCTTCACTCCATCCTCAACCCGAAAAGGTCCCACAAGTTCATCTTTGATGATACCAGCCCATACTAGTACCCCACCTCCACCTTGCTGGCATCTGAGTCAGAGTGGAGCTCTCTGCCCTTTACTGATCCAGCCTCTGGCCCATCCATCTGGCCCATCAAGAGTCACTCTCATTTCATCAGTCCATATAACCTTTGAAAAATCAGTCTTAAGATATTTCTTGGCCCAGTCTTGATGTTTTATCTTATGTTTCTTGTTCAAAGGTGATCCTTTTTTAGCCTTCCTTACCTTGGCCATGTCCCTTAGTATAGCACACCTTGTGCTTTTTGATACTCCAGTAACGTTGCAGCTCTGAAATATTGCAAAACTGGTGGCAAATGGCATATTGGCAGCTTCACGCTTGATTTTCCTCAATTCATGGGCAGTTTTTTGCGCCTTTTTTGCCCAACACGCTTCTTGCGACCCTGTTGGCTATTTGCCATGAAACGCTTGATTGTTCGGTGATCACGCTTCAAAGGTTTGGCAATTTCAAGACTGCTGCATCCCTCTGCAAAACATCTCACAATTTAAGACTTTTCATAGCCCGTCAAATCTCTCTTCTGACCCATTTTGCCAAAGGAAAGGAAGTTGCCTAATAATTAAGCACACCTTATATAGGATGTTGTCATTAGACCACACCCCTCCTCATTACAGAGATGCACATCACCTGATTTACCTAATTGGTAGTTGGCACCCAAGCCTATACAGCTTGGAATAGGACAACATCTATAAAAAGTATCATGTGATCAAAATACTAATTTGTCTAATAATTCTGCACACAGTGTATGTTCTTTATCAGTGCGGCTTCAGCACTCAGGAGCTGTCCCTGCTAATGTAGTATAATAGCGTGACATGACAGCTGCTGTCAGAGGTTCTGAAATTTCATGTTGTACTCTTAGGGTACCTTTACACGCCGCAACCGCGGCGAGGAATCCTGACGGCGATATGTCGCCCTGGAACTATCGCCATCAAATTGCCTCCCAATTTCGGCGTGTAATTTGGGAATTTGGCGGCGATAAATCGCAAAAGCAAACTGTGGACAGCGTCGACGTTTTTATGAATCATTTTTCACCGCTGCTGTCACACGATACTGTCAAGATGATTGCATACTGTGCCACCAAGCCGGGAAATTCAAAACTCCGCAGCTTAAACAGCAGCCGCGTTTAAATTCACCAGTAAATGCTGTCCGCAGACCTTAAGTTTGCTTCAGGACCACGGACAGCATCACACTGACACGCAGCATACACGCACTCACGCAGCACACTCACATGCATACAGCCATCCACACGCACTGTTCTGTCCCCATCTGATGGCTGTAAATCTAAGCGCTCTAATTACCAGTCCCTTAGATAATTGTATGCTCGGTACTTACCCCATCAGGGGCAACAGACATTTTCAACTCGATCACCACTGCAGCTGTAGTAAGACAGGAGAACACTGTAGTTTTCTTCCAAATCTTGTATTAGTCACAATAACAATAGGTAAAAAGGATTAATCTGTACAGGGGTATACACATGTGTCTTGAGCAATGGCTTCTGCAGACTAACTGGGGAAGAAGGGGGGACGTCCTGTACAGACACAACTAAGGGAGTAACTTAGGGACAAACTTAGTAGACAGTCTAATCTACCTGGTAACAACAAAGAATTACTGATTGGAGGAAATATATACAATGCAGAGAGTAGACATTAAAGGCTGTTCCCATTCGTGGGGCACAACACTCCCCGTCTGAAATCGTCCGATTTCAAGTCCTGTGTAACGTTAGGAGACGTCTCTGTCCTCCATGTTATAAAACCTGTAAATAGAAGGGACATGAACACAAAATGCAAACAATAATGCAGTATTCAAATCTGTACATGCAGTGGAATGTGGTCCTTAAATGCAAATGGAAAAAAGAAAAAAAAAGAAAATTTAGTCCATGTTCAACAAACCCATCTTCGGATTGGGGAAGCCGCAACATGCAAACTCTTCCACCAACTCAACAATCCAGCTGTAAGGTCATAGTTTTAAGGAAAGGTTGCGAGTTCAGTTGGACACCAACAGTTCTGTACCCTGGTACAGCAGGGGTAGGGGGAGGTGTACTTCCCGCCGTGGCACAGTCCAGCGACAAGTTCAGTTCAAGTGACTCCTACTTGAAGGAGCCACCAGGAAATGCACTTGGACTGAATGTCAGCCTGCACAATGGCTAACCAGGTTGGAGAGTGTCTAGGGTGTGGGGCCTCAGCTTCAGTGCTGGCACCTGGGACACATGGTTTGAGCTGTAGGTTGGTCTGAGTCTTATTCTCCACTCAGCTAGTTGGAGGTTAGTAGAGATGAGATGGCACTGTTCAGGTGTGGCTCTCTTGGCTCCAACTGTTAGTGCAACAGCACTGAGTTCTAGCCTTGGTACGGTGCATGCAAGTTTTGAAGTGAACTTTAGCTTGTTCAGGATGAAGCTGCGATGTACCTTGCTGCTGGTTTCTGATGTACTCTTGGAGGCTGCTGCAACTGTGACCTTTGTAGACGTGTCATAAGAAACGTGGATTTGACTCTTGGTGACAGCTAAAAGAGTCCTTGGAGAACCACGGTGCAAGACTTGGAGTCGCTGTATGGCCTTTAGAGACTTCCTCTCTGTCGCCCACCTGTGTTGTTTCTGCGATGGTGACGTAGTATTTCTGTTGATGGCCTCAAGGCGAGCTGTCCCAGCGGTACCCTGTCTTGAACTGTGGTGGGAGTCCTGAACCCAAGAGGATCTTGGATGCTGTTTTCAACAGGTGAGACTCCTCGTTTCGTAGCAAGTTTGTTACAGGGTGAAAATTGGGAGGTGAACGTGTCTTGTTCGATGTCCAGTGGTGCGCTGAGGTTACGTTGCGTGGAGAGAACGCTAGCACCTTCAGTAAAAGGTAGGCTGTCGAGAGAGGGGCTCTCACTCTGGGCACTGAAGTCTAGAATGGTTTCGGCTTGACCAGGTTTGTGATAGAGATAGGCTTCACAGTTTGGGAACTTAGCAGTTGTTTGCTGTGGGTCCTTTGGCAACTCGGTCTTTGCAGGAAGAGAGGGTGAGTCATTGACCTGGTTTGCGGGGTAGAGTGTTGCTGACTCAAGGTTGTCGTCTTGAAGACAAAACAGGTTTGGGTTATCAGGTGGTTGTTTTTTCCACCTAGTGTCGTTTGGCTTCTCAATGACCCAGAAGTGATGTGGGTACGGCAGAAGAGACACGTCATGGTCATCTGATGTGATGACAGTTTTGTTATTAGTGAGGTTGCTTGGCTTCTTTGGTCGCTACAGACGTCACCGATGATAACCCAGCCTAGCTCGAGGTGCTGAGCGTACGGTTCATCAAGTTGACCAAAGATTTATAGATGCGCCTTGTGCAGTCGTATGATGTCTCTGCCGAGGAGAATTAAGATGTCTGCCTTATTGTCAACGGCCGGTATCTCGCTGGCTATGTCTTTGAGGTGAGGAAACTGAAGAGACGCTTCTGGTGTTGGGATTTCTTCCCTGTTGAAGGGTATTTGGTTGCACTCTGTGAGTGTTAGAAGTGGTATCTCCTTGGAGCTGGAGAGAGAAGTTATTATGAGGCCACTGTCCCTTCTTCCAGTGGCTTCTGTCACGCCGCTGCAGGTGCCCAAAGTGTACGAATAGGTGTTTCCCCTTAAGTCAAGCAAATCGAAGAGTTCTGACCTGGCCAGTGATTTGTTGCTCTGGTCGTCCAGGCTGACATACACCTTGACTGCCTTCTCTGGATGACCTTCAGGACACACCTTTGCCAGGCAAATCTTCGTGCAGGACTTGTAGCGAAGACCTTCTCCGCAAACCTTGGTGCAGGATGAAGATACTGCAAGATGGTTAGTTGCCTTGTCTGTAATCTCCCCGCCATTGCCTGTGGTGGGAGAAGGCGTAGACGCTGAGTCAGGTTGTGACGGATGGAGTGCTTGTACGTGGTCTTCGCTGTCGCACTCTACACATTTAATGGTGATGACACAGTCCTTAGCAATGTGTTCGGTAGAAGCACAGCACCTGAAGCATACTCCAAACTTCTTTAAGAGTTCCTTTCGTTCTTGAAGTGGTTTCTTCCTGAAGCCGATACATTTCTTCAGGGGATGCGGCAGTTTGTGGATAGGACACTGGCGGTTCGGGTCTTCTACCTTCTCGCCTTCACTGCCTTTGTCTGGCATTGATGTCGGTGAAGGCAGAACTTCAGTCTTTTTTGTAGACACCGGACCGCTGCGGTTTTTGTCGTGAGAGTGTGAACTCTCGTACTTGGGAGATGACGCAGGGCCACTGGGTTCTTCATAACGGAAGCTGGGTCGTTTTTATACTCTGCAATCTCTTGATAAAGTCGCAGAAGAAGGAGAACGGAGGGAAGGAGACTTGGTATTGTCTCTTGTAGTTTGAACCTCGTGTGGTCCATTTTTCTTGGACGTTGTAAGGCAACTTAGCGAACAATGGGTTTCACCCCACGAGCGGTGTCCAGGTAGCTGAGGCCAGGTAGATATGTGTCTGTCTTGGCCAGCTGGAGCTCAGACAGCAAGTCGCTGAGTTCCTGGTACCTTGAAGCATTCCTTGCCGGATATTTTGGGAAAGTCATATAGTTGTTTGAGTAGAGCATCTTCGATAGCTTCAGGACTGCCAAACCCTTTCTCTAGTCTGTCCCATGCGGTTGCAAGACCGGTCATTGGGTCGCTGATTAAACAGATTTGAGCTTCTTGATTCTCTCTGTAGACTGTGGGCCTAGCCACCAGAGTAGCAGATCCAGCTCTTCAGCAGCGGTAATGCCGAGGTCACTGATTGCGGTTTTGAAGGTACACTTCCACCCTCTGTAGTTTTCGAGCTGGTCGTCGAACCTTGTGAGACCGGTGTTGGTGAGTACTCGGCGAATCATGTACCTCGCAAAGTCGGACATGTCTGCTCTTTCTGACCTTGTGGGCACACTTGCTGGCTGAGCGATGCTGTTAGTGTGGGCCGTAGCTTCTTGTACTCAGGAACGTGGGAAGGTACAGAGTGGCATAGGCGTTTAGGCTAGTGACCGGTTTGGTGTGTACGGTTGTTGTTGTATGGGGTCCGGAACTACACAGTTGTCAGTAGTGTAATGCCTTACCGACATGTTGTGTTGCATGTGGACATTGGCATACGGAGGTTGCTGAGGTGCAGGGTCTGGCTGTGTACTGAAGTGTGAAGGTGGTTCAGATTTGATTGACTGAGGCACATTGGACTGACCTGTGAAGTTGAAAGCTGCAGGTGGATCGGCATCTTGATACTCTGGAGAAGTGTTGTTGCTGACCGGAATGTTGGTGTCGATCGGTGGTTCGCTGGCTTGGCTCAGCACGTAGTCTCTCGAGCGCTTTAGGGGGTCTTCCGTGTCGAGTTCATACAAACTGAAGCTGCCTTCTTGGCTTCCACCTAGAGCTTGCTCAAAGACCTTTAGCCTGGTCATGGCTGCCGCTTTGTTCACATTCCTTCTGTAGGGCTTCTATCTCCGCCTTCTTTCGCGCAGACTCAGCTTCCACCTCCGCCTTCTTTCACGCAGACTCAGCTTCCCACTCCGCCTTCTTTTGCGCAGACTCAGCTTCCATGTCTGCTTTCTTCTGGGCGAAGACAGCTGGTACTTTTGTTGTTTCTGCTTCAGCACGTGCCTTTAAAAGCTGCTCACTGAGGGTTGAGTACCTTGATGAACCCGATTTAAGTGAGTGCCTTGAGCTCCTAACAGACCTGGATTTGTGAGATGCCACTTCTGACATTTGTGCTATTTTTGCTTCAGTCTGGTTCACGATGTTGCGCACGGTGCAGTCTCGTTCAGCATCAGCTGTTGGAAGTCCTGGAATTACTTTAGAGACTCGGACGTATTTACTTTCAGCAGGGTAAATATGTATTTTTTGAAAGTGTCCTTGTAGGACTGGTATGCGGAGTACAGTTGTTCTAGGGCTCCCTCTGGTGGTAGTTCATGAGCACCTGGCAAGGATAACACACTGACTTGTTATATCACTCTTTGCCAAAGTAATGTTATGTGGATAAGCTGTTCACTTCTGGCTGTTTCTAAGTTTTTTTTAACTCTCCATATTGGTTTGGTACCGCTTAGGTCTTTCACTATGAGTAGACTGAGAGTCCATCATTTCTCCTTGTTGATTCAGGATGGGCAGTGAATGAGAGCTTTGCATCTCAACAATTGTGCACAGGATTGTAAGGGTGGGGGCTTTCTGCTCCTGGTTGTCAGGGAGACAGATTACAAAGTATCAGTTCTGTGCTGGGCATCAGCCTGTGTTTTAGAATCTATGCAGGCTGTATTGCAAGTCTATTAACTGCAGTTTGACAATAGTTTATAGATGATCACTTCTCAGGCAGGATTTATAACCTGTATACTGTTTTTTAGTGATGAGTTATCCTCTCACTGAGCTTATTTCTGTTTGCAGGCTCATGTAGCCTGCTGTACAGTTATGCTGTGGCTTGTTATCAATCTTATTTAGGCAATCTTGTCTCTGGATTGCATGCAGTATGCTGCTCCTGGCAACAGGTTCTTTTACTGATCATGAGCTGTATACAATCCCGATTACAACTAATCCTTTTTAGTGTTCTGTCCCCATATGATGGCTGTAAATCTAAGGCTGGTTTCACACTACGATTTTGTTAAATCCGATGCTGTCCGATAAAAATCGGACAGCATCGGATCCGATTTAGCCCCCATGTTCTCCAATGGGGATCGGATTGGATGTGCACTTAATGGCATCCGATTTGCATCCGATCCGATTCTGTCCGATTTTTTTCAGGAGCCAAAATCGGAGACTGCTCCGATTTTGGTATCCGATTCAAAAATCGGATCGCATCGGATCCGATGTGATCCGATGCGATCCGAATAAAATAATATGGGAGTCTATGGGGGATCAGATCGGATGGAAAATCAGATCCGATATCGGATCCGATTTTCTGTATTGAGCATGCTCAATACCCTAGACCAATCTCAAAGCCTCCCACAGCCCTCCCCCAGCCATTTAAATCGGAGCTGATAAAAAATCGGATCGGATGGCATCCGATTTTGAGCATCCGATGCTGTCCGATTTTCATCAGACAGCATCGGATTTAACAAAATCGTAATGTGAAAGTAGCCTAAGCGCTCTAATTACCAGTCCCTTAGATAATTGTATGCTCGGTACTTACCCCATCAGGGGCAACAGACAGCTTCAACTCGATCACCACTGCAGCTGTAGTAAGACAGGAGAACACTGTAGTTTTCTTCCAAATCTTGTATTAGTCACAATAACGATAGGTAAAAAGGATTAATCTGTACTGGGGTATACACATGTGTCTTGAGCAATGGCTTCTGCAGACTAACTGGGGAAGAAGGGGGGACGTCCTGTACAGACACAACTAAGGGAGCAACTTAGGGACAAACTTAGTAGACAGTCTAATCTACCTGGTAACAACAAAGAATTACTGATTGGAGGAAATATATACAATGCAGAGAGTAGACATTACAGGTTGTTCCCATTCGTGGGTCACAACACGCACCACACTGACACAAAACACGCACTACACTCGCATCACTGTCATGCATCAAACACGCTCCGTGTTTGATGAATGACAGTGTGCCTTCAGCCTAACACAAAGCTAGCAATGCTCTTTGTGCTCTCTATGCAATGATAGAGCCAGGTTTTAGTGCTTCTCTCAAACATTCAATATTGCACAGAGCTTAAGAATATTATTTACCGTACCTGTTTCGTTGTCAAATGATACAGCATTGTATAAACATACACAATACACATTACATTGTTAGGCCCTTTTCACATCAGTGTTTCACGCTGATCGCGGCAGATTTACCGCATCTGCCACTTCTGCCGCCTAACCGTCACACTTGCAGTTCACCTACGGCAAGCTCCATGCAATGTCTATGGGGCTTGCGGCAGTTGCGGCAAGTGCGGTATAGTTGCGGTTTCGACACTTACGGCAGTTGTGGCCGCGAAAAAAACTGAGGTAAGCAGCGTTTTTTGCGCGGCCGCGCCTGTCGCAAGTGCCGAAACCACAACTATACCGCAAGTGTGATGGTTAGGCGGCAGATACGGTAAATCCGCCGCATCTGCCGCGATCAGCGTAAAACGCTGATGTGAAAGGGGCCTTACATAGGTTGAAAAAAAGACATAGATCCATAAGTTTCAACTTTTCTCCACTACATTGATTTGGCCAAGCACATGATCAACCAACAAGTCTATCTTTGGCCGGTTTCACACCACGGACCACAGACAGCCCCGGACCCGATTTTGTGGTAATGCAGCCCTATGGGGCCGGATGGAGCCGGATGACAGCTATTTGCCATCCGGTTTCCATCTGTCCGGGAGGATTCGGGAAAATTCGGATTTTTCACCCGGACACAAAAACGTTGCTTGCAGCGTTTTTGTTTCCGGGGCAAAATTCGGCACAAATCAGATCCTCCAGGATCCTCCCGGATCTGGCGCCCCCTAACATGGGAGTCTATGGCGCCAGATCCAACATAAAATCGGATGCGGCGCTGCTAAACTTCAGCACCTGGAGCTGTCCCCTGCAGAGATTTCAGGACCACGGCTAGCTCCCCGCTAGCCGCTATCTTGAAATTTCAGCAGCTGCAGTTTGCCAATTCCAGCAGAAAACAGGACCGGAGAGCATATTTGCCCTCCGGTTATGTTTGTCCGGGGCAGTCAGGTTCAGTCCGGTGCTTCCTGTAAAGCATCGGACAGAACCTGATATATGTGAAACCGGCCTTACAGCTCACCACATACACAGGGTCTGCTGAATGTGCTTTTGTATTCTGTATAAGGTGGGAATTTGAGTCTATTTACATTATGCGATCTGCAGCCTTAAAGGGAACCTGTCACCTGGATCTATGCCCCTACACTATCACTACCTGTCCCTGCACCTTCCTAGCTGCTCCCTATCTATCCCTCTCTGAGCTAAATCCACCCTATAAAAGTGCAGAAAAATAACTTATAACTTACAGAAGTCCCTGAGGCTGGGGACTGAGAAGGCGGCGCCAGGCTCCATTCAGCCCCTCCTCCATGCAGCAGCACACGCCCCACTGGGCGGCATTATTCTTTCTTCAACGCCGCCTCCTCCATTTGGAATCTGTGCTTTACACCTATCATGTTGTGGTGATGCGACCTCGATGTGTCCCCTGACTGAGACACAGCATATGGGAGATTGTATCTTCTGCTCGGTAGCAGCACACACAGGGTGAGCTGCTACTGGAGCTAAGTGCTGATTGAAATCACTGACCCCCAGGTGTGCGGGTGAATAAGAGATGATATGTGCTGCACTGGGCTGTGGGGAGGGGGTGGAGTGTGTCAGGACAGCAGCAGGAGCTGCTGGGATTGTATGATGTTCTACTCGGCTGTGCCCGGTGTAACAGGCCAGACTAACCCCCCCGACCAGAATATACTCGGGGTTAAAGTGGCCTAGGCCAGATTAAACCCCTCCGTATACCACAGCAGCTGTAGATCAGGGCTCCAAGCAACACATGGGGGCCCGAGGCAGCATAAAGTGGCCCCAGGCAGCACAAAGTGGCCCCAGGCAACATACAGGGGCCCCAGGCAGTACTAGGGGCCCCAGGCTACACACAGGGTCCCAGGCTACATACAGGGGCCCCATGCAGCATACAAGGGCCCCAGGCAGTACAAAGGGGTCCCAGGCAGCGCATGGGGGCCAGAGGCAGCACACAGGGGCCCCAGGCAGCACAAAGTGGCCCCGGGTGGCCCACTGCCTGGGGCCCCTGTATATTGCCTGTGGTCACTTTGTGCTGCCTGGGGCCCTGTGCACTGCCTGGGGCCCCTAGCACTGCCTGGGGCCCCTGTATGTTGCGTAGGGCCACTTTCTGCTGCCTGGGGCCACCTTGTGCTGCCTCGGGCCCTCATGCATTGCTTGGGGCCCTGTGCACGGCTTGGGGCCCTGATCTACAGCTGCTGTGGTATACGGAGAGTTATAATCTGGCCTAGGCCTGTTTATACCCCGGGGTATAGTTTGGGTTAGGCCAGAATATACCAAGGGTATATTCTGGCCCAGGGGGGCATATTCTGGTCGGGGGGTTAGCCTGACCTGTTACATCGGAATATGGAGGTCTGTGAATACCTGAACTGTGTGCTGTGTGAGTAAATACCTGAGTCACTGCCTTCTGTCGTGCCGATCCTAACCGCTACCTTACAGTGTAAAGTGGGTGGGAGATTCCAAATGGAGGAGGCGGCGATGAAGAAAGAATAACGCCGCCCAGCGGGGCGTGTGCTGCTGCATGGTGGAGGGGCTGAATGGAGCCTGGCGCCGCCTTCTCAGTCCCCAGCCTCAGGGACTTCTGTAAGTTATAAGTTATTTTTCTGCAGTTTTATAGGGCGGATTTAGCTCAGAGAGGGATAGATAGGGAGCAGCTAGGAAGGTGCAGGGACAGGTAGTGATAGTGTAGGGGCTTAGATCCAGGTGACAGGTTCCCTTTAAACAATTGTCAATTGGAAGATATTTGCTGATCCACAGTAGTTTAATGGGCTGTTTAGAGTGGCAGACTGCATAATAACACCTATAGAACAATAAATGACAGATGATTCTGTGAGCATGTGCTGCTATTGTTCTCAGGCTACATTCACACGTTGCGTATTGGGTCTATATTTTTAAGCGGTTTTTTTTGAGGATCCGTTTTTTGCAGTGATATGCAGTAACTTTTGGCTCCTCAGCCAAGTCAATGCATTTCCAAATTTACCATTCAGACACTCCATTTTTTTGAGCATTAGTTTTCTCTGAAAAAAGAATGAGCATGGCTAGGGTCACACTGGGAAGTGCAATTACGTTCACTGCATCCAGATCCGGATGCGGTGAACACAATTTCCTTTACACACATTTTTAAGCAAAAATGCGTGCAGAAAACCGCAATCCAGTAACCGGATTGCTTCGGATGTGTAATCCTGAGCAATCCGGTTACCTGATAGTTTGCTAATCCCTGCTGCCGCAGGGATGAGCAAACTGTTCTGTGTCTAGTAAATCGATTAATTTAATAAATAAATGATTGATTATTGTCTCTAGGGGGTGCCTAGTCCCCCCAGAGACCTTAAACCCACTCAGGTGGGCTTATCCTGCTTTAATCTGTAATGTACAAAAGCGCCGGGGCTACCGGTATGACGCTATTAAAGCCCCACCCCTTTCATTACGCGGCCAGGCTCTCAGCACTGCTGCTAGCTGAGAGGGGGCGTGCATAATTAATAAGCGGGCGGAGGGAGCAGCAGACAGCCCCGCCTATACAGAAAAGCACACTACACATAATTATATCCTGTATTCTTTACTTTAATACATGGTTTTAGTCAGCAAAAGGGATAGATAGAAAAGATAAGAGGGGGTGCAGGGACAGGTCTACCGACACGGGGGGATCAGTTTGTAGGGTCATGTGCGCAGCTCTGAGGAGCCCGGCGCTTTTGTACATTACAGATTACACATTACTCTCGATGGATATGGATGTGTCACTATAGTTGTTAGCATTTGTCGCAACAATTTGTGCGGTCCAGTATTCCGTCATGTAGGACCATCATCTACAGCATAGCTCTGCACACAGGGCCGTATTTGCCATTAGGCACTCGTAGGCACGTGCCTAGGGCGGAGCCATTCATAGGGGGCGGCGTCTCAGCGTCATTTCTTTTTTTTTTTTTTTTCTTTTTTTTTCCTGCCTGTGTTAGCCGGGTCGTAAGCCTCGCCCCCGAATACACCCCCCGCCCGCCCCCCCCGATCGTCATCAGGCCCGCTCATGCCTGCGTTGGCCGGGTTGTAAGCCCCGCCCCCTCATACACCACCAGCCCCCCCTTCCCCCCTTCGTCATCAGGCCCGCTCATTGGCCCGTGCTCTTGCCCTCCTGCACTGCGCGGGAAGAAGTGAGAGCCGACGAGGATTAGAGGAGCGACGTGCTGGAGGATGAGGAGAAGCAGCTCCAACCTCCGGGTAAAAAGGTGACAGACCTCCTGCTGTGCCTGTGCTGTGCAGGCAGAGAGAAGGAGTGAGTGGAGGAGGGGCTGCCCGGGGACAGCTGCTGGGAGCAGGGGAAGCTGGATATGTAGCCCCTTCCTGCAGCAGAAACAAGTGTATGTGTGAGGTATCTGTAAAATGTGTGTGTGAGTTGTGTGTCTTTATGTGTGTTTGAGTGAGTTGTGTGTCTTCTGTGTGTGTTGTGTCTGTGTCTTCTATGTGTGAGTTGTGTATGTGTCTTCTGTGTGAGTTGTATGTGTCTTCTGTGTGTGAGCTGTATGTGTCTTCTGTGTGAGTTGTGTCTTCTGTGTGTGAGTTGTATGTGTCTTCTGTGTGAGTTGTGTGTCTTCTGTGTGAGTTGTGTCTTCTGTGTGGGAGTTGTATGTGTCTTCTGTGTGAGTTGTGTCTTCTGTGTGAGTTGTGTGTCTTCTGTGTGAGTTGTGTCTTCTGTGTGAGTTGTGTCTTCTGTGTGAGTTGTGTGTCTTCTGTGTGTGAGTTGTGTCTTCTGTGTGTGAGTTGTATGTGTCTTCTGTGTTAGTTGTCTTCTGTGTGTGAGCTGAATGTGTCTTCTGTTGTGAGTTGTGTCTTCTGTGTGAGTTGTGTCTTCTGTGTGAGTTGTGTCTTCTGTGTGAGTTGTGTCTTCTGTGTGTGAGTTGTATGTGGCTTCTGTGTGAGTTGTATGTGTCTTCTGTGTGAGTTGTGTCTTCTGTGTGTGAGCTGTATGTGCCTTCTGTGTGAGTTGTGTCTTCTGTGTGTGAGTTGTATGTGTCTTCTGTGTGAGTTGTGTCTTCTGTGTGTGAGTTGTATGTGTCTTCTGTGTGAGTTGTGTCTTGTGTGAGTTGTGTCTTGTGTGAGTTGTGTCTTCTGTGTGAGTTGTGTCTTCTGTGTGAGTTGTGTCTCTGTGTGCGAGTTGTATCTGTGTGTTATGTCTCTGTGTGTGAGTTGTGGGGTGCAGAGGGACAGCGGAGAGGAGGACAGGGGTGCAGGAGGACCGAGGAGCAGCAGGAGGGACAGGAGAGGAGGACGGGGTGAAGGAGGACAGCCGAGCAGCAGGAGGGACAGGGAAGAGGAGGATGGGGGAGCAAGAGGAGCAGCAGGAGGGACAGAGGAGAGCAGGACGGGAGTACAGGAGGACAGAGGAGAGCAGGACAGGGGTGCAGGAGGACAGAGGAGAGGAGGACGGGGGTGCAGGAGGACAGAGGAGAGGAGGACAGGGGTGCAGGTAGACAGAGGAGAGGAGGACGGGGGTGCAGGTAGACAGAGGAGAGGAGGACGGGGGTGCAGGAGGACAGAGGAGAGGAGGACGGGGTGCAGGAGGACAGAGAGGCAACAGGACGGGGGTGCAGGAGGACAGAGGAGAGCAGGACGGGGGGGCAGGAGGACGGGGGGGCAGGGGGACAGAGGAGAGGAAGACGGGGGTGCAGGAGGACAGAGGAGCAACAGGACGGGGGTGCAGGAGGACAGAGGAGCAGCAGGAGGGACAGCGGAGAGGAGGACAGGGGTGCAGGAGGACAGAGGAGCAGCAGGGGGGACAAAGGAGAGGAGGACAGGGGGTGCAAGAGGAGCAGGAGGAGGGACAGGGAAGAGGAGGACGGGGGTGCAGGAGGACAGAGGAGAGCAGGACGGTGGTGGAGGAGGACAGAGGAGAGCAGGACAGTGGTGCAGGAGGACAGAGGAGAGCAGGACGGGGGTGCTGGAGGACAGAGGAGAGCAGGACGGGGGTGCTGGAGGACAGAGGAGAGCAGGACGGGGGTGCGAGGACAGAGGAGAGGAGGACGGGGTGCTGGAGGACAGAGGAGAGGAGGATGGGGGCAGGAGGATAGAGGAGCAGCAGGAGGACAGAGGAGAGGAGGACGGTGCTGGAGGACAGAGGAGAGGAGGACGGGGGTGCTGGAGGACAGAGGAGAGGAGGACGGGGGTGCTGGAGGACAGAGGAGAGGAGGATGGGGGTGCAGGAGGATAGAGGAGCAGCAGGAGGGGCAGAGGAGAGAGGAGAGGAGGACGGAGGTGCAGGAGAACAGGAGCAGCAGGAGGAACAGAGGAGAGAAGAACGGGATGCAGGAGGACTGGGCTGTGGCTGGCGCTGTGTGTGGTGATAATGGCGGCTGTACCGTGTGTCTGCCTCCATGCAGCTGCCACTACCTTCCTGTGTTGGCAGGGTGTGGCATGCTGGGAGTTGTAGTTCTCCTGCCTGTCCTATATGATTTCTGGGCAGTGTATTGGGTGCTGGGAGTTGTTGTTCTTCCAGGTGGGCTCAGTGTTGTCCCGCTGCCCGTCTGTGGCCTGTCTGTCTCTTCTGGGATGTCCTCAGCTCTGTGCTGTGCACAGAGTACCACCAGCTCCGTGCTGTGCACAGTGTACCACCATGTCCTCAGCTTTGTGCTGTGCACAGACAGTGTACCGTACACTGTCTGTGCACAGCACAGAGCTGGGGAGATGGTGGTACACTGTCTGTGCAAAGCACGGAGCTGAGGATATGGTGGTAAACTGTGCACAGCACGGAGCTGAGGACATGGTGGTTACTTGTTATTAACCAGTTAATGCTTTCTTGTCCACCGCACTGCAGTGTCAAAAGAGGAAGACAGCGACACAGGCAGCGACAGCGCATCAGAGAGCCCCTGACCTCGAAATAGAAGATCCTCAGATCCCGGTATTGTGACATAATATAAGAATAATATCTGGGGGGAAGATTGTCCGTGACGGGGGGAAGGGCTGCAACAGGGGGGAGGAGCTGTGATGGGGGAGGGGCTGCAATGGGGGGGAGGAGCCGTGATGGGGGGGGGGGCGGCCGGTGACAGTGCCTAGGGCAGCAGAAACTCCAAATACGGCCCTGTCTGCACACACAACATTAATGGCCCAATTGTGTGTGTCAAACTGTCTGTCATGGGCATCAGTAAATTTTTGTTTGTGCTGCATGTCCCCGAGAATTTGTTTTAGCCCATGGCCATGTAGAGATGGCCACAGTCAGATCATAGCACATCACTATGGGCAAAACAAAAAGCATGCACATGTGTACTGCAATCATCACGTAAGGGCCCTTTACACGCCGCGACGGCAGGCTGGATACATCCCGCTACAGGCTACAAATGTAGCTTGTAGCGCCAATGTAGCCCGTCGTAGCGGCGTCTGAAGACGTGACGCTACAGCCGGCAACAGATACATTTGTTTCCTAGCTCTGCTCGAAAACTGATGGCTACAACGCCGATGGTAGCGAGCTGTATCGGCGTGTAAAGAAGCAACGGAAGGGAACTCTGGACAGCCTGCGATGTTGCTGCAATGTAGCTAAGGCGTGACCCTGGCTCCGGGTTTCCGCGCCCCCTTCAGCGATCATTGGAGGAAGCTGCTGCATGACGATTGGTAGTCGCTGCTTAGGGCGGCATATTTAAGGAGCTGACCAGTCACACTACACAATCGCTCGAGCGTGCTGTATTACTCAGCCTCCTGCGTTGCCAGCCCAATCAGGATGTTATTGCTTCATCCTATCAGCGTACGGACGGCTCGTACTCCACAATTGTGGCACGCCTATGTGCTGTCCCTGCTGCACCAGGTACGCCCATAGTAGCTGGTTATAGCGGTGTGTAAATGAGCTACAGCTGGCTACTTGAGACACCCGGCGATATAGCTAGCTATAGATGTAGCGTGGCGTAGCGCACCTTGTGGCGGCGTGTAAAGAGGGTGCGTTGACCGTTTGTAACCGTTTGAGCGTGCTCGTGCACGTGAAGTAGCGGGATGTATCCAGCCTGCCGTCGCGGCGTGTAAAGGTACCACGACACTCACACAAATGTTATGTTTTTAGTCCTAGGCGTTGTGGGTGGGGTACATGTGTACATAATTGCAATCTCTAATCTTACAGAGGATGCTGAGAGCTCTGAAGGCCACCCATCACCAGCCGCCAGCCCACCACCGCCAGCCCTCCTTCCCTGCAACAACCACCAACTGGGACCCCACCATCACCTTACCCTGGAAGGGCAGGGTCCTCACCTGCTGGGAGCTCTGACTCAGTAGCCCCTCCGAGGCCCCACTCTGCTTGTGGCAGCCCAGCCTCACGGCCGCACAACCCGCTGGCGACAACACCAGGAAGCCAGTCAAGAGGGCCAACGCCTGAACCCGGCCCCTGTAGCCACCCCTCCACCCGATGTAGCCAGCCCAGGTGGCAGCCCTGCTGTGGAATGGGTCACACAGGGTGAATGTGAGCCTGGTGGAGGTGGCCCTGATGGTACGTGTTCACCATATTAAAATTGATTGTGTTCCCACATGAACCCTGTGTGAGTCAGTGTTAATGGCTTCCTCTTTTTGTTGTATCCCTTTGCTTAATGCAGATGGCACACTAGCTGAGGACATGTTGGCAGGGACTTCATCACCCCCAGCACCAAGGGAAGTGGCTGATGAGACCTTAATCGTAAGTTCATTAACACAGTCACATAACATCGGTCTGCACATGTATTGTAGTATTGTGTTAAATTTTCCCAACAGGGCAACAAACCATCGAGGAGCTGCATGCTGTCCACTGTGAGGCGCAGGGCAATTTGGATAGGATGTGGGCCCTCATCTTGCATCTCACTGGTGGCCAGGCTGGGGACCATCCTGGGGTTGGGGCCCAGACTTAATGTTTTTTTATTTGCCCCTTTGGCCATGGGTCTTGTGTGTTAATTGTTTGGCATGTTGCCATTGTCTTGTGTGTGGAATTTGACCATTTTGTTCTTCAATTTGAAATATATTGTTTTTTCGCTGCCACACCTGCCGCAAGTGCCGAAACCGCACTTGCCACACCTGCCGCAAGCCCCATAAACATTGTATGGGACTTGCCGCAAGTGAACCGCAAGTGCGGCCGTTATGTGGTAATCACGGCAGTTGCGTTTTTTTCACAACTGCCGCGATCAGCGAAAACCGCTGATGTGAAAGCAGCCTAAGGGCCCTTTCACATCAGCGTTTTTTTCAAATCGTGGCAGATGCGGTGAAAAAAACGCATCTGCCGCGATTACCGCATACCGACTGCACTTGCGGCACGGTTGCGGTAAACGCCATACAAGGTATAGGCGGACTTGCGGCAGGTGCGGCAAGTGCGGTTTTGGCACTTGCGGCAGGTGCGGCCGCAAAAAGAAATGCTGTCGGCCGTGGTTTTTTTCGCGGCCGCACCTGCCGCAAGTGCCAAAACCGCACCTGCCGCAAGTCCGCCTATACCTTGTATGGCGTTTACCGCAACCGCGCCGCAACCGTGCCGCAAGTGCAGCCGGTATGCGGTAATCGCGGCAGATGCGGTTTTTTCACCGCATCTGCCGCAATTTGAAAAAAACGCTGATGTGAAAGGGCCCTAAGACAGGAACAAAGAATCAAAAAAAAATAAATAAAAGAATTGGTTACCACAAAAAATGTACCGTAACTAAATACCAGTACCTTGGCCAACCTAATGGAAAAAAAACAAACAAACAAAAAAAAAAACATGGGATTTTGGAAAATAAACCAATTATGCAAATCCCACTACTGTCTTTTGCCTCATTACTATATACACAGAGGTCCAGGAGTATGTAGTTGAAACTTCTTTCACAACACAACATCATAATGGCCGTTAGAACTGTTTGAGGGGGTCACATCTTTAGTTAAGATGCACAAATCAATGACAACATAGGTATTTGGTGCCTTAATGAACACCTTCAATGTTCGGAACATTACACGACATCACTCACCCAATTTATACCAACGGCCTAACCAAAAAATGGGTGACACACTACTCATTAACATTGTATGGCCAAGACCACAAACATTAGGTGGGTGACGTCTACACAATTGTACAGCCATGTTTATTTTTTTTTGTTTAATAAAAGCAACATTGTGACAACTAGGGGAGCAAGGGATGCATCATATGTGCAAATATGTTCCCTAACATGTTTGTTGGTTACGTGGCTTAAACAGGTGACACACAGGCTTTCACTCTCAAACTACATCACAATACATATGTACACATACATGACACATAAAAATGAAACATTATATTGTTGGCCAAAATAAAATGTATTATACACAAACTAAAAGACACATAATATGTGTTAAAATGTGACAGAAATAATATAATACAAAATCAAAAACAATATTCATTAGTAGCGTCTCTCCACATAGGTGTACTCATCTACTGGTTCAGACGTGGTTGGAGGCCCAGAGTCCCCATATACCCTACCAGTTGAGCAACTTGGGGGGTGGGGGTGTCTGGGGCCCCTGGACAAATCAGGATTTTGTCTGGGACCATGCAATGGCGGACGAGGACCCTGTGACCCTGACGCCTGGCCTCTGGGGATGGCAATATAGGCCAGTGGCATCAGGGCGTCTTCGACGTCCGCCTCCAGGGCACGAATGATGATCCGCTTACAAATCTGCCGCTGCTGTGTTGACATCTGGACCACCCGCTCATTAACTAGGTGACCAATCCCTGTATTTGACTGACTTTCGGTGTGGACCAGCACCCGCTTAGCCCACACTCCCAGCTCAGTATTGGGCGGTGTCAGGGCCCGTCTTCTAGAGACACCTGAGCTGGGAACAGGGTGCTGGTCCGCCAAACTGGGACCAGTCACATCCTCCCCCTCAGATGCGGTCGGAGGAGGATCCTGAGCAGGTGACCCTTCCAGCGTTGACTCCTGCTCCAGTGGATCCTGTAACAAAGGGGAAAACAAAGCAATAATCAATGGCCATGTTCCACCAAGAGGCTATTAGCCACCACATATATACTGCAACAGCACCAGTCCCAATCCATGCACACAAACATGTAACAGATAGCAGCAAAGAAATTACACTGGGCAAAATGTCCACCCTACTTACCTGAGGGGAAAACATGTAAAGTGCTGTGTGTTCCAACCAATCAATATAACAACAGAGGAGGCAAGTGTGTGACCCATCACCAACACAACCAGAGTATAGTTTAATGACCCACAGGATTGGTCCAGAGTGAAAGTGAGGAGGTCATAGTACCACAGTTGTGGCACATGTACCTCCTCACTTCCCATCCAAGAATGCTGGGAACTCTGGACCCGCTTGTGTTCTTTTCGTAATACGGTGCGCAGGTGCTTGATTTTATTCTTGACCATCGCCTTGTCCCACCTCACACCAGGGTTGTGCTCCTGGGCGAGGGCAACAAGGCGGTCATAGGCCACATCCTTCACCTGATTGTTCTTATAATCAGGTGCTCGCAGCCGCCACAGGCATTCGTGCTCCTGGTAAATGGCCAATAATGCCCGGATAAAATCCTGATTGTCCGCCATCTGCAACATAAGCACAAAACACATCACAAACCACACATAGATGTATCTATATTGACATAATGTCCCCCAATTAATGGGCACATAATCACAACCGGTCATTAATATGACATAATTTGGCACAAACATTGCCCTGAAGCCTGACTTAATAAGCCTAACCCTGGCAAAAACTACTAACACCTGTCGTCTCATGAATAGCTACAAAAACCACTATTCTACATACGTTAGGGTATGCATAAATGTATTAGCAAAGGCACTATGTCTCAACAGCACAACAGTTGTATGGCACTCTGGTTTGTTGTATTGCAACAGTACAGGTTTAGCCGTTCTTTGCAGCATAATGTAGACAAAGCGCAACACAGTAGATGAGGGCGCTGAAATGTGTAGAGCCACATGATGTGGCACACATGACATTGACGTCCAGAGCATGCTCCATAAACCAGAAAATCCACATCCATGTACGGCTACATAGCCAACATTATTGTATAAAACATTTGATATGGGTCACTAGGTGGTGGTAGAAGCCAAATACACAGACCTGTGGATTTGATGAAGGCATGGATAGCGCTATCCCTACCGTCTGACCAGCAGAGTGTGCTTGAAGAGACGCTACCAAGATGTGGCATATGACTTTGCAACACACAAGTGTGTGGAGCCCACTGGGACGGGGTACTCGGCTTCTTTAGTACGGACGATCATTACTTGTTTCTGCACTTGCCTTTCTATCTCTTCCTTTTCCCATTTACGGATACACCGTCTTAAGTACTCATCCCGGGTTATAACTTCTACTGGGCCTACGCCACTATCAGGGTCCCCAGGGAAGCCCATTAAATTGTCCTCAGCTTCACTCTTCTCACACCAGCAGCGGAGCTGCTCCCCTCTCACCTCAGTTGACACAGGTGCGGATATCAGGGGCTCCGGTAGCTGCAGATCCCTCTCTGCCAGGACTCCTAGTGGGTCAGCCACTCTGGTTGTACTTCGTGGTGTGGCTTTGGGGATGGACACATCTACAATGACTTCCGTGCTGCGATCTTCCTCGCTCCGGGGATCGTTGGAGGCACTAGCCCAGCAAGGCTGCATAATCAGAGACTGCTGGCTTTGATGCACATCAATCCGAATCTGGGTTCTCTGTTCAGTTTGAACCTGTGTCATCTGCTGGGGCAACAGTCGCAATACACTCTGCAGGGTGTCTTGGACCTCCGGACCTCTCTTATAGCTTTCCGCCATGCTGCTTTGATCACTGAAGGTCTTTCCATGGCCGGGTTCCTCCACAGTTACTTCCAGTGGGCCCTCCGGGATCACTCCAGGTCTTTTTATTGCAGCGCTCTCTTCGGCGTCCTCATCTTCCATCCGTGTGTCCTGTAATGGCGACTGCTCTCCATCGGTTTACTGCCCTGGCTTTCCTGGGCATCTTCTTCATCCTCATTGGTAGCTGCTGGTTGGGGCGGAGGCTCCTCCTTGGGTTTGATGGCTGGCTCCCCCGGAGTTAAGGGGAGCCAGGACGAGCCTTTCTTTTCCCGCTCTGGACCGGGACGGCCCACGATAGGGGGTCTGGGCACGTCTCCACTGCACATGGCCTCAGGCGCCTACGGCCGCCATTAGGCGCAGATTTGGTGGGAAAAGTCCAGAACACGATTTTTAGGCACACAGGGCCCGGTTCTTTTGGACCAGGTCCATCCTGTTTGTGACGCCAAGTTGTGGAGCCCACTGGGACGGGGCACTCGGTGCCGGACCGGGGTACTGCTGGGGATATCACGGCGGTCTTGGTCAGGACTGTGTCCCGGGTTCTCACAAGTTAAAGGGCTATTTACAGGGATAGTTTGTCATGACGCCACCCACGGGTTGTGGTCAGTAAGGGGAGCACCGCTGCAGTATGCTTCTGTCAGGAGGATAGATGGATGCTGCAGCAAGGTGGATGAGCCCGCCATGGGTCGGGGCAGCTCCTGACAGGGTAATAGGTAGAATCACAGTTCTGTATACCTGGAATCAGACACGGGAAACTGAAGCAGGGTTCTCCGGGTTTACTTTCAAGTTCTTCAGGTCAAACAGTTCACAACAGTTCACAGTACAGTTCAGTTCACAACTCAGTTAACTCCAGGCACTTGAACAGTCTGCAGCCAGGCTGTCGCTCTGAGACCCCTCACTCTTTCTCAGTAACCTTTCAGGCTTATTCTCCTCTCTGTTCTTCCTAGCGGATTGTATGGCGGCAGTTCGGTCCCTCGTGTGCAGCTTCCCCCTATGTGTCTGGGCGGTAAACCGGGTCCTCCTGATGCTGCTGAGCCTCCAACCCTGTAGTGGGAACACGGATCTGGAATCTGTGTTCCCCGCCGGTTTGTCTGGGAAGCCGGTGTATAACTTTAATCCCCCTCAGAGCCGACACTCTGGGTTAGCCTAACCGTGGGTAACCCTATCTTTCAAGGTATTACCGGGCTCCTTCTAACCCGTGTGACTTCCACGTACAATCAGGGAATCTAGCCCGCCGGTAGTTGGTCGGTGCTGCCGTACTCCTCGGACCCGGTGGCACCAGTCCGGTCTCTGTCCTCACGCTCCCTTGGCATTCCGGCTATGGACGAGCTTTCTCTCCATGGATCTGTGTCACTTTGGATTCTGCGTCTCCAGGGAGCCCCTTCTCACCGGGATGTGTCACTTTTTGTCTGTTCTTGGCTACTCGGCTCACTCTGGCCTACTAACTCCTTCCTCCTCTTTTCCTCTATTTGTACTATCTCATCACCTGATCTACCTTCCCACCCACTTTCCTCTAAACCCCACCACCCCTTGCCCGCCTAGAGTCCTGGGCTCCGGGTTGGGTGCTGTGCTCCTGTGGGTGTGTGTGTGCTGTGAGGGTGTTTGTTGCACAAACTGTCTACCTTCTGCCTGGCTGCAGTTCCCTATGTGGCCACCCTGGTCGCAGGGGCACCACAAGTGCTTTCAACACTGCCCTTTTTCAATGGAGCAACAACCAATAAAAAAGTGAGCAAACCATATGGCTTGGGCATGGCTACGCCGAGGCGGGTGCGTGTATTGGATGACGCCACTGCGCTGTGATTGGCTGCGTTGCATATAAAAAAAAAACACGCCAGTGCATGCTCCAGCTAGCTCGCCAGAGTCATTGGGTAAGTTGTGCTGTTCAGACGTCCCATCTACGATGCTTGAGTGTGTTTTGTAGTGAGCCTTCTCATTTAACATACATGTATACTGTCTGGACAAGGACAAAAGCACCTCCAGGTGTGTGCAGGCCAGACTCAAGATGTGGGACCTTGTCTTAATAGTTCCAAACAAGTGTATGCATGGTTACACAATGCTGCATGTCCCCTACTCATTGTGTTTAGATGTTGTGATTTATATTGTGTAATGTGTACAGTAGTAGAGTTTATGATGTTGTGTGGCCAACATTTACAGTCATGCTGAATGTATCCGGACTTGGTCGCACAAAATGGATGTGTAGTGTTGATGCGCCACCTTGACGGTGTTTGCACTATTGTGCATTTGTGAGGGCCATTAACCAGTGTCTTAAAATTGAACAGGGATGTAGTTTGGTTATGGTGACTCTTGCATTGTGTAATGTTGCCTTGATATGTATCTGTTTATACACCATTCATGTTGAAGGTGGTGGCATTATGTATTTGGTTGTGGTGTCCTACATGTATGGGCCATAATTGGTATTATGATCAATGTAGTAATATAATTTCCAAATATGATGGTCTACAATATGTTTGTGGTGTTATTGTCAATGTTCATTTGGCATGTTTAAGGTAGTTTATGTGGATTGTATGTTTTCTGACCATATTGTTTGTGTGTAGTTTTGTTGGCCTAACTATGTTATTGTATGTTGTGTGACTGCTGGGTGTTTCTGAGGGGTCTGGCCACTACTTTGTAACCTTGTATTTGATCCTTGTATGTGTAGCATGTATGTAGGCAAGTCAATATTGTTTGATTTAGATGAGTTGTGACATGTAAGTTAGGACTTACCTTTATTTTGTTATCATTTCCCCAGGGGTTGGTTCATCTGCTCATCATGGATACTGAACGGAGGCTTTTGTGGCTCTTTGCCTTGGTAGATGAGAACTTGTGGCTGGAGGAGAGAGCTGAGAGATTGCCGGCTCGTAGACCACGCCGTGTGTGGTCTCGGGAGTGGCTTTTGCAAAGGACAACCTGAGCCACATGCGGCTGCTCCGTCAGCTGGAGGACAGGAGTCCGCATGACTTCAGGAACTATCTCCGTATGTCCGAGGACTCATTCAAGTTCCTATTGGACGGCATTCGGCCATGGATAGCCCGGGAGGATACTGTGATGTGTAGAGCTGTGACACCTGAGCAGCGGTTGGCTGTAACTTTGAGGTTCCTGGCAACAGTTCGATCGAAAGAATGTGAGGCCATCCTGAGGTGCCTGGTGTGAGCCTTGCCCGTTGCCTTCTGTCCTGGGTCCCCACATAAAGATGAGGTACCCTCCACTCAGCTGGGCTGCCAGGCCTGACCACTCTGTCTGCCTTCCCAGCACCGTCTGAGGTAAATTGTCAACTGTCACTCTACCTCTATCCTAAGCTCTGCCCCCACCCTGTGGAACCTCTACTATATTACCAGTTCCCCCTACTCTAAGTGGTGCGGTCCTAAGTGAGTGTAAAAATAGACTCTATAAGATTTAAATCCTAAACCAGCAACTTACAAAATAATATTACACATAAATAATAAATGCAATACCACTCTGTGGTGCCTAGCCGCAGGGGCGCCACATTTGCATTTACCAACCACCCCTGCAGAATAGATGAACGTTGCCAGTGGTTTTGCTGATCGCTGGCAATTTCCAAACTGCATTGGGGCATTGGATGGTAAGCACGTGAGGATCACTCAACCCCCTAACAGCGGGTCTTTTTTTTATAACTATAAAGGCTATTTTAGTGTGATCCTCATGACCATTGTGGATGCTCACCATGAGTTCCTCTACATGGATGTTGGCAAGAACAGACGTGTCTCAGATGGGGGTGTGTTTGGGCACAGCTCCTTTGGCCAAAAGCAGAGAAGAGGTGCTCTCAACTTGCCTTCAAATGATGTCACAACCGGTAATCTCAACTTTGCTTTTGTGGGGTATAAAGCCTTTCCACTTCATGCTCACCTGCTTCGGCCATATCCCCAGAGGACTGTTACTTCTGAGCAGCGCATTTTCAATTACCGGCTCTCCCGGGCACACCGTGTGGTTGAAAATGTGTTTGGGATTATGGCCAATAGATTCATAGATTCTGCATCTTTCATACGCCTTTGAATATGAAACTGGAATCTATGGATATAGTAGTGCTGGCATGCTGTGTGCTACATAACTTCCTGCATCGTAGAGATACTGCATCATACACGCCGGCAAGTTATATGGATTCAGTGGACTCCACAACAGGGGAAGTCCATCCCGGGGTGTGGCGTGCAACTGACCCTGGTCTGGCGCCACTCCAGCCGCTGAGCCAGGGTCGAAGTCCGCAGGATGCCAGGAGCAGCAGGGATAGCTACTGCTTCTACTTCAATGGCCCTGGGGCAGTGGCCTGGGAGCAACAACAGGTGTAGTGTGGCTGGGTTTGTCACACAGCACCAGCAGGATGAGGGTGTAGCCAGCAGTGTGTCTGCAGCCTTAATTTTTTTATTTTTTGTATGTATTCACATTTTCAAATTTTTTTTTTTGTATTTTAAAAATTTCATAACAAGAAATTAAATGTTACAAGTATGGAGATTGTTTAAGCTGACCTTTCAGTTATGTGTGTGATGTTAAACACTTCTGTTTTTGTTCAGTATATTGTAGTATTTTATGTTAATGTGCACAAAAGCGAAAAAAAAAAATCTGATCAGAACTACCTGGATCTGTCGTTACTTTTCACTACAGGGCAGTTGCACATAGCATTAAGCTGTGCAGTGAGGTAGGTGAGACCACAATGTTGGTTATGGGTCCCAGCAGCATTGTTTGCTAATGTCCAGTACACAGGTCCAGGCCATTGGCCAACACTGTATGCTCAGACTGTGTCTCATTTACCATATTATATGGATTTATATATGGGTATGTGTCAACACACATGCACATTTGTATTGTGTTTGTTGAGGATGGCGGTCCACATCAGTAAGCACACACACGTCTGCATAGTTCACCACACACAATCCATGCAGATATGTCCAGAGTATTGTTTTTAGCTTACCTACGTAAACAACAGACGCACACATAGCCATTCATGGTGTACTCCACAGTGCTACAGACGAGCCGTCCTGTGTGGCATTTTGTCAAAGGCAAAATGTCTTTTTGAACCCGCAACACATGACAGGAGCGTGCAGTAGCGAGATAGTATAAAGGGCAAATGCGTCATGTAGTGGGAAGACTTCCTGACAAGACTGACCAATGGCGACGCAGTTGTGTTGGCCAATTGGAGTGGTAGGGGCACGGTGTACAACACTCTGACATGCCTGTCTCCTGACCACGCTCACACTCTACGCCCACATCGCTGATGAGGTGGTGGCGTGTGACGCGGTGATTTGGAGGAGAGTTAGGAATGTGAATTTGCTTCTGGTCTGCGCCAGGTGATTTCCGGAATGCAGGATTGCCGAACATCGCACGCGAGATATCTATGTGTGACAGGACAACGGAGATGTGCAAAAAAGTGCCCGAAATGGGCGCGCTCACGTCAAATTGCCAGCCATATGGTGGCGATATTGCTACGTGTGACGGTACCTTTACAAATTGGTCAGAGCTCCATTTTCCAGACTGCTATTTCTGCTCTCCTCCCTCCCTCTTTTCTTTCAGTGATAGGACTAATCCTAAAATCTGTATTTCACATACAAATTTTGTGATTTTCAAACATTTTAGCAGCATCTTAGGACTGTCTGATTATGTTTGTTTGTTTGTTTGAGGAGAAGCATAAAAAACTTTGTATGTGAAAACAATGATTTAACTCTGATGGTAATAAATTATGTATTGACCAAACATAGATGAAAATCGATCCTTTTTTTTGCATACAAGAAAAATCACTGACGCATAAATGAGCATTTAGATTAAGATAGTGGTGGAGAGCGTTTCACATAGTGACGGATTATAATGAGGTCAATCTGGCCGTTAGCCCCGGCCCAATGCTCTGGGGAGGCTCAGCAGCCCGGGGTAAATTGCCTCATTATAATCCGCCACCGCACTCTGCAACGCTGATGCCGGCGCTACTGCCCCGCCCCCTTCTTTCTCCCACACCATATGTCATGACGTGGCCGTCTCACGTGCGTAGGACATTGCTAAAAGACCACAGGTGCTGGAGGAGGCACACGCGCGGCCCGCCTACCTCACGGTCACGGGGAACTGAGACACTGATTCTGCCAGTCGGAAATGTGCTCAATCTTCCTGCTCCCAGGCAGCTGATCTCCAGACTCCAGTCCTCCTGACACTGTCACCCCCACTGTCCACCACCTCCTGGGCCTGCTTGAAGACAGGGACCATCAACTTGCTGACACAGAGCACAGAGGTAACATGCCTGTGACAGTGAGTGCTGCTATGTCCTGCTGCTGCAGCTGCTGTGGCTGTGCTCTGTGTGTGTTAGACCTCCTTGTTGGCTGCTGCACAGTAGGAGGACTCAGTGTAAAGTAAAAAGAATTTAAGCAATATAATTAAATGATTTGTTATACTAACTTAATCACTGGTCAGGGACAGTGTGGGAGAGACAATACTGGACAGAGGACTGTCTGTACTGAAACTCTATGTAAACTGTGCCCCACCATCTTGGATAACACAGAAACATGTGAAATGCCTCTACATGCTGCATGTGCCCATCTATGTGGATATTTTGCTTGGATCATGTATGTATGGAGTTCATACATACATGATTCAAGCAAAATATCCACATAGAGGGGCATATACAGCATGTAGAGGCATTTCACATGTGTCAATCCAAGGTGGAGGGCAGTGGGTACACACGCTGAGTATTTGGTGAGTTTTTACCTCAGTATTTGTAAGGTCTCGTGCACACGTTGAATATTTGGTGAGTTTTTTACCTCACTATCTGTAAGGTCTCGTACACACACTGAGTATTTGGTCAGTTTTTACTTCTGTATTTGTAAGGACTCGTGCACACACTGAGTATTTGGTCAGTTGAGTTTTTTCCTCAGTAAGGCCTCGTGCACATGTGGCGCCCCTGCGACCAGGGTGGCCACAGGTAGGAACTGCAGCCAGGCAGATAGGAGACAGTTTGTGCACCAAACACCTTCAGCACACACACACCACCCAGAGCACAACACCCAACCCGGAGCCCGCGACTCTAGGCGGGCAAGGGGTGGTACGATTTAGAAGGAAGTGGGTGGAAGGTAGGTCAGGTGATAGTGTGGCGCCCCACAACGAGTGCGTCACAGGAAGGTATTACATCCCTGCCAGAAGATGTGATATCTTCCGTTTCAGTAATGACATGGTTAACCTCAGAGCTCCATACCCTACATGCACCACTAGCATAGAGGGCCAATAAGGTCCTGGTGGGCGGAGTGTAGGAGTAGTGTGTAGGAGAGAGAGGAGAAGAGAAGTGGTCGGGAGGAATGTAGGAGAAGAGGGTCCTGCACAGTTCCGTGCAGCCCTACAAACCACCTACCAGTAGGCGCCATTACCCGATGCCCCAAGACCGGAACCTGGGTGACTACCTAAATGGGTTACAACAATACCCGCGCCCATCACACAACCGGATCACTGGTTCCGAAGCAAGCAAGTTGTTTATCACTGCTCTGCAAACCAGAAGTGAAGGAAGGCTTTTCAGGAGCACCTCACTGCAGCCGCGACTAAGAGCCGTCTTGCCAACAGAGTACCCACCAAAAGGACACAGGCTCCCCTCACACCGGAACGTACACACCGGCAGGGAAATTTAAGTAGCCTCCTTGTACCCGATCTGGTGCACTAAGGCGACGTTGGCAAATAGAGAAGATAGGAACGGAGGAACACCGCGGAGCTCTGAAACCACACCGGTCATTGCTCGGACCCCCCGGTCCGTTACCCGTTGACTGTTATCCTGTATCATCTACCGGCTACAGTAAAAGACCTGTTGCAGTGAACACTGGTGTCTGTGTTTCTTCCAAACTGTTACCCTCCGCATACTAAAAATCATTGAGCTGCCACATACCATCAGATGCAGTTCCAGGCCCCGGGGACTCCCGCTCATCCTGTGGGGAGCGTCCCAGCTGCCGTCCATCCCCCGGAGGCCCAAGCAGCATCGGTGAAATCACCGGAATTCCCGCAGGTGGCGTCATGACAAGAATATTAACCCCTTTCTGTTCAGCCAATCTTTATTGATCTGGACCACCGAGCCTCACAGCCGCAGGCGCGGAACCATGACAGGGAGAAGCAAACGCCTGCGACGTGAAGACCCGGTTACGGTGAGTCAATAGATCAGTACAAAAGGAGGAACAGTAGGCGGAGTGAGTTAGTAGGCCAGTGGGTGCCGAGAAGCCAAGACCAAGTAGACAGAAATATACACACTTTTATAAACGATCTAGCTCAACCACTGAATCGGGTGCCGAAGTGAAAAAAACGTCAGATAATAAAGTCTATCCTTGGCACACCGTTAAGAAGAAACTTGAGAAGTTGTATCTTTATGATGTGTTTTTTTTATTCATATGCAGTTGTGAAGACAAACAATCAACGTTTCAACCCAACATTGGGTCTTCATCAGGATTGGTCTGGTGGAGGCATTTACAAACCAAAATGAAATAAAAAACAGAGTAATAAAGAACAATGATGTGCTGTGATCTATGTGCTTTTCATGCTAAGTGTTATATGGTGTCTATAAAAAGAAACTTGTGAGTGGGGTGTCATAGTGAAGTAGTGATATGGTATTTTGTATGCAGGAAACTAATAAATGTACTATATAGTTGAGAGTGGGAGAGTGAATCAATTGAGTGAATTGTGATAGTGTACAATGGAACTGGAGAACTACAAAGTGAATGGGAATAAGTGGGTCAAGATCGTGTGAACTTAACTATAGGGTAGTTAACTAATCGGTGTGGGACATTTCAAAGGGGGTAATCAATACCTTCTAATGGTCCAATATCCATTTAAATAAACATAGCATGGCTCTTATGCCTAAACCTAGGGAAGAGAGACCAGTATACATATATATCAGATTATGGATTTATTAGGGATACTCTAAGTTAACATTAAATTTTTTGATATGTGACAGTAATTAGAGAGATTTATATATATATACTAGTAAAAAGGCCCGATGCAATTGCATCGGGAGCGCGGTGAAATGAATTGTGTGTATAGAGGCGGCTCTGTGGCTAGCAGAGTATAGAGGGGGCTGTGTGAGTAGCAGAGTATAGAGGAGGCTGTGTTGGTAGCAGAGTATAGAGGGGGCTGTGTGGGTAGCAGAGTATAGAGGGGGCTGTGTGGGTAGCAGAGTATAGAGGGGGCTGTGTGGGTAGCAGAGTATAGAGGCGGCTGTGTGGGTAGCAGAGTATAGAGGGGGCTGTGTGGGAGCAGAGTATAGAGGCGGTTGTGTGGGTAGCAGAGTATAGAGGGGGCTGTGTGGGTCGCAGAGTATAGAGGCGGCTGTGTGGGTCGCAGAGTATAGAGGGGGCTGTGTGGGTGGCAGAGTATAGAGGCGGCTGTGTGGGGAGCAGAGTATAGAGGCGGCTGTGTGGGTCGCAGAGTATAGAGGCGGCTGTGTGGGTAGCAGAGTATAGAGGCGGCTGTGTGGGTAGCAGAGTATAGAGGCGGCTGTGTGGGTAGCAGAGTATAGAGGCGGCTCTGTGGGTAGCAGAGTATAGAGGCGGCTGTGTGGGTACAGAGTATAGAGGCGGGTGTGTGGGTAGCAGAGTATAGAGGCGGCTGTGTGGGTAGCAGAGTATAGAGGCGGCTGTGTGGGTAGCAGTGTATAGAGGGGCTGTGTGTGTAGCAGAGTATAGAGGCGGCTGTGTGGGTAGCAGAGTATAGAGGGGGCTGTGTGGGTAGCAGAGTATAGAGGGGGCTGTGTGGAAAGCAGAGTATAGAGGGGGCTGTGTGGGTAGCAGAGTATAGAGGCGGCTCTGTGGGTAGCAGAGTATAAAGGCGGCTCTGTGGGTAGCAGAGTATAAAGGCGGCTGGAGGTCCGGGTGGAGGGGTGAGGAGAGGTCCTGGCTTGAGGGATGAGGAGAGGTGGGGGCCGGAGGGGTGAGGAGGGGTGGGGGCTGGAGGGGTGAGGAGAGGTGGGGTCTGGAGAGGTGAGGAGAGGTCCTGGCTGGAGGGATGAGGAGAGGTGGCGGCTGGAGGGGTGAGGAGAGGTCCTGGCTGGAGAGGTGAGGAGAGGTGGCGGCTGGAGGGGTGAGGAGAGGTGGGGGCTGGAGGGCTGAGGAGAGGTCCTGGCTGGAGGGGTGAGGACAGGTGGGGGCTGGAGGGGTGAGGAGAGGTCCTGGCTGGAGGGGTGAGGAGAGGTGGGGGCTGGAGAGGTGAGGAGAGGTCCTGGCTGGAGGGGTGAGGAGAGGTGGGGGCTGGAGGGGTGAGGAGAGGTCCTGGCTGGAGGGGTGAGGAGAGGTGGGGGCTGGAGGGGTGAGGAGAGGTGGGGGCTGGAGGGGTGAGGAGAGGTCCTGGCTGGAGGGGTGAGGAGAGGTGGGGGCTGGAGAGGTGAGGAGAGATCCTGGCTGGAGGGGTGAGGAGAGGTGGGGGCTGGAGGGGTGAGGAGAGGTCCTGGCTGGAGGGGTGAGGAGAGGTGGGGGCTGGAGAGGTGAGGAGAGGTCCTGGCTGGAGTGCTGAGGAGAGGTGGGGGCTGGAGAGGTGAGGAGAGGTCCTGGCATACTTGATCATTGTGGTGACTGTGTGGATTGCAGGTGGGCCACATTGGCATTGGTAGTGGGCTCCACTGCAGGCCGTTGTGTATTGGAGCAGAGGGTGTTCATAGTCGGCTCCAGTCCCCCGTGCACAGCGCTCCCTCACCTCCAGTCCTGTGAGGCTGCAGCAAGGCAGTGGGTGCCTCTCCCGGAGGGTGGGCTCGGGCGGCTCCCGGCTACAGTTCCGCCGCTGTGCCTGGGCGCAGGGCAGCCTGAGAGAGATGAGGCTGCGCCTGCAGCAAGGCAGTGGGCGCCTCTCCCGGAGGGTGGGCTCGGGCGGCTCCCGGCTACAGTTCCGCCGCTGTGCCTGGGCGCAGGGTAGCCTGAGAGAGGTGAGGCTGCGCCTGCAACAAGGCACTGGCCGCCCCAGAGGGTGGCCTCGGGCGGCTGGTGTGGTGTGGGGCGGGATCCGCCATCTTGGTAGGGTGACTTAGGGCCGGGGGTGTGGCAGAACTCCTCAGATAGTGATAGGGAACAGCGGTGTGAGGTAGTGCGGCTACGCGTCATCGCTCGCAGTGTCGCAAAGGATTTTGGGATTCGGCTACAGTGCCCGAATTCCAAACTCCCGATTATATAAGTAGATATATATACATATCTATATATATATATCTATATATATCTATATATATATGGAAAAAATTAAAGAGCAGCACTTTTATCCCTTACAAGGGTGGTGCAAAATCAGTCCAGGGCTAAGAAGCATTCTGAGGAAAGGAGAAAGGGGTGGAGGCCTGTAACCGGAGAGACAGGCCCGCATGCACCCCTGGTAGTGTGAATCAGAGGTATGATGTAGTAATTAGCATCCAACCGGACATGTCTTTATTGTTTTGACATCTGAAATAATGTATGTGACCCTGGTGGTTAAAAATAAAAGTTTTATGCTACCTGTATATGGACTGTTTGGATCCAAGTCACTGCCATACCACACTATAACGCCTGCAGCGTTACACCAGGTACACACAATATATAAAAAACTGAAAAGACCCAGTAGAAAGACACCCCTTGTCCACTCTACCCTTTGCAGAGATTGCAGATTGATTTTTTTTTACATGTTTTTTATTGAGACTAAAGGTTTGACATAGAAAATGTACATATCAGTGAAGTTACAAACTCCTGCTGCAGATTGATTTTATTCAGCTACCACGAGTAGGTTACAAGAGTTTGTGCTTGTTGTGTTGATTTCTTTTCAGGATTGGTCTGACCCAAATCTGGAGCAGTAAACTCCATTACTGCTGAAAAACTCATGATGGAGGGGAAATGTAGAAAGGGGGTTCCTGAAATGGTAAAGGTACACATTTTATAGAAGTCATGAGGGAGACTTTATATTCTCTGGGAATTCAGCCGGCTTTCTACACTCCTTACCATCCACAGCACAGTGGGAAGGCGGAAACATTGAATGGGACATTAAAGTTTAAAATTCAGAAAGTAAAGGTGGAGACTGGCAAGCCATGGACGGAATGCTTGCTTTTAGCTCTTTTTCTAGTAAGATACACTCAGAAAATAGGACTCTATATAAGTTCCTTTACTTGAAAGGCTGCACACCAAGGGAGACATTCAATGAGATAAAAAAGAAATTTCAGGAAGAAAAGGTGTACTCCGGTCCGCGCTGCCAGAAACATCAAGGAAGACCCAAAACGAAGTTGTGATCCAAGCTTTCTTTATTCACCTCCTACGCGTTTCAGTGCCCACCTGGCACCTTCATCAGGGATGAGATAAAAGAGGTTTATGGTGATGATTCCCCCATCATATGATGTAGTCAAGAATTGGCATCTTCATTTCAAATGTGGTCAAACTTCAGTGGACACAGCTCCAATTCCAGGGCAACTCCATTCCACTATCGATGAGTGCACCTTTCAAGTAAAGCAACTTGATGAGCGGTTAGCTCTGCAGCCTTGCAGTGCTGAGGTCCTGGGTTCAATTCCCACCAAGGACAACATCTGCAAGGAGTTTGTACGTTTTCCCCGTGTTTATGTGGGTTTCCTCTGGGCACTCTGGTTACCTCCCACATTTCAAAGACATACTGATAGGATGTTTAGATTGTGAGCCCCAATAGGGACAGTGTTGCAAATGTATGTAAAGTACTATGGTATTAATAGTGCTATATAAATGAATAAATATTATATATTATTTTATTCCACTGAGCCCATTATCACATCTCATACCACCTCAGCACCTGTAAAAGACTTTTCTGTTCAGGGTTGCAAATTAGAAGGTAACCTATAGGGACTTTTATCATTATATATGTGCAGTGTCAGCGTCCTGCAATAAACAGAAGTGGATCAGGAGAAATTGTTAATGAACGCATTTGTATATGAAGGCACATGCACTAAATTGGCATATTTGCAATTCTTCAGAAAAAGAGTGTGGCATGGATTCTACTAAACAGTCACTGCAGTCATAGGGAAATTATTTGAGAGGGGCAATTTCTACACTGTAGTCACTTTGGGGATTTTTCTGCTATTCTGGCACCTTAGGGGCTCGGCACTGTAGTCACTTTGGGGATTTTTCTGCTGTTCTGGCACCTTAGGGGCTCGGCAAATGTAGCCTGCAACCCATTCTAACAATATCTGTTGCTCTAAAAGCCAAATAGCGTTCCTTCCTGCTCAGGCCTGCCATGTGTCAAACAGAACTTTTGACTACATGTGGGGTATCACTGTACTCATAAGAAAGTGGGTAACAAACTGATGGGTCCACTTTTTGGTGGTACTTCTAATAAAAGTGAGAATCTTGGTGCTAAAGCAATATTTTTGTGAAAAAATATTTTTTTTCCATATGACAACTTATTGTTATAAAATTTTGAGAAGTACCTGGGGGTTCAAAATGCTCACTTTACCCCTGGATAGGATCCTTGAGGGTATAGGTTCCAAAATGGGCTCACTTGTGTGAGGTTTCTGCTGTTTAGGGATCTTAGGGGCTTTGAAAATGCAACTTGGTGCCTGCAATCTAGTTCAGCCAAATTTGTGTTACAAAATTCAGATAGCGCTCCTTTCCTTCCAAGCCCTGATTTTTGTCCAAACTGAGGTTTCTGACCACATGTGGGGTATCAGCACACTCAGAAGAAACTGAGTACCATATTTTGGGGTCCATTTTATCATGGTATCCCTTGTAAAAGTGAATAAATTGGGACTAAAGCAACATTTTTAGGAAAAATGTTAATTTATTATCTTTTTCATTACACTTTGCATTCATTCCTATGAAGCACCTGAAGGGTTAATAAACTTCTTGAATGTGGTTTTCAGCATTTTGAGGGGTGTCGTTATTAGAATGATGTCACTTTAGGGTTTTTCTGTTACATAGACCTCTCAAAGTCACTTCAAATGTGATGTGCTCCCTAAATGGTTTTGTAAAATTAGTTGTAAAAATGAAAAATTGCTAAAACTTTAAACCCTTGTAACTTCCTAACAACAAAAAAATTATGTTTAAAAAATAGTGCTGATGTAAAATAGGAATGTGACAAATGTTATTTATTAACTATTTTATGCAACATAAAAATTAAGTTTGGAAAATGCTAAATTTTAAAACATTTCTGCCAAATTTCCAATCTGCTCACAAATAAAAAAAAAAAAATTTCAGCCTAAAATCACCATTAACATGAAGTCAATATGTCATGAAAAAAAACTGTTTCAGAATTATTGGGATCCGTTGAAGCGTTCCAGATTTATAACCTCGTAAAGTGATATTGGTCACATTTCTAAAATTTGGCTTGGTCATTAAAGTCAAAATTGGCTATATCACTAAGGGCCGCTTCACACAGGACTGGGGGGCTATTATGCCCTCTGGTCCGGTGTGCAGCACACGCAGCTGCAGCCGCTGACAGGTCAGGACCGCGGCATAATAGCCCCCCAGTCCTGTGTGCAGATCCGGTCCGCGCCTGTCTGGGTCCTCCCGGACATAACCGGACCGGATCACGCCACAGTGTGAAGCGGCCCTAAGGCTGGTTTCACACTGCAGTTTTTCACTGATCAGTGTCCATCAGTGTTTGGGCGCCAAAACCAGGAGTGTCTCTAAAACTCAGAACAGGTGTCAATCTTTCAATTATAGTTTTTCTCTGAAAGTTACTCTCCTGGTTCCTCTCCTGGTTTTGGCACCCAAACACTGATGGACACTGATCAGTGAAAAACTGCAGTGTGAAGCCAGCCTAAGGGGTTAAGAAGGTCTTCCCTACAGCCCTACCTCTACCTGTAACGTCCTCTCCCTGCCCGCATATCACGATGGACTTCATCACAGACCTTCCAGTCTCTGGTTGCTTCATCACCTGGGTGATAGTGGATAATTTTTCTAAAATGGCCCACTTTTTCCCTTTGTCTGGTCTTCCATCTGCTCCTGTAGTCACTGAAAACCTCATCCAGCATATCTTCCACCTGCATGGTCTTCCACTCCACATCGTATCTGACAGAGGCATCCAATTTACTTTCAAGGTTCTTGACAGCTATCTGCAAATTCCTGAATGTTACCTTGGACTTCTCTTCTGCTTACAATCCTCATTCTAATGGCCAGGTGAAGCAGGTTAAACAGATCCTTTCTATGTTCATGCAGCCTTTGACCAATGCACACCATAATGAGTGGGTAAAACTATTGCCTTTGGCGGAGTTCTCGTAGTATCATCATGTAAGCGAGACTTCAGCAAATTCTCCATTCTTCATTGTGTCGGGGCATCGGTCCAATATCCCTTTTTCTGTGGGTATCACTTCTGACATCCCTGTGGCTGACAACTTTGCTTAGGCTGGGTTCACACTACGGTTTTGTTCCTGTCCGTGGGGATCCTGTTTTTTGCAGGACCACCCAGGCAGGAACAGACAGAACAGGACTTGTAACATCAGATGTCATTTCTGTGTCCGGATACATGATTTTGAGGAATCAGGACACAGAAATAGCTGGGAGCTGTACTTTCACTTTCGCAATGTATCTACATACATTGCGAAAGGAAAAGAAAGCAATGTGTTAAAAATGAAAAAATGCTCACCTTTCCGCCGAGTGTCCCATGATGTGAAGCGCCCACCTCCGATGGCTGCAGGACCTTAATCAGCTGACCAGGCGGGGCAGAGCAACCCGATCAGCTGATGTGGCACATGACAGCATCAGCCGAGCGGTTTAAATCGCCCGCCTAAACCCATAGGCTGGCTGTTTAAACAGCTCAGCTGATGCTGTCAAGTGACACATTAGCTGATCGGGTTGCCCTGCCTGGTCAGCTGATTAAGGTACTGCAGCCATCGAAGGTGGACGACTCGCATCGCGGGACACTAGGTGAAGAGGTGAGCTTTTTTTTATTTTTAAGCATTGCTTTCTTGAATTTCACTGCTATATTCGCCAGATCATGCCGGATTAGTTTCTGTCTGGTTTGGTCCGTTTTTATCATCGGGGCCCAAAATCGGACAAAAACATCATGACCATGAGGAAGGTTAGAGGTAGGACCCTATTTTTAATTGATTGGAAAGGTTTTGGTCTGAAGAGATTATGGAAGCCCATGGAGAATGTTAATGCCCCTTTTGGGTAACCACAGTGGAAAGTCAGGACATCTGAGGTCTTCCTGTCCTAGGCAATCACCTTCTGAGCAACGTCAGTGGCTGGATGCGCCCGAGGATGCCAACCCAGGTGCCCAGGTATTTTCCGCTGATATAGCAAAATTATGATTACCTGTTTTTTTTTTATCTTACTTTGAAAGGTCTGTGCAGTAATTTGTTACCTCCTGTCAGCTCTAGTGTTTCATGGAGCGCTCTGGAGGTCACAACTCAATACATCTCTATGAGAGCTTCGTTCAGGCATTGTTCTGGTTCCTAGGGTGCACTTACATCTGCGTTTAAACTCAGAGAGTGCAATCCGCTAAAACATCAGGTTGCATTTGCAACAAGGTTAAACTATAATGCAATGCCCATCTGCAAGTTTTTCCTCAGCGACAAACTTGCTGAGGAAAAATTGAAAAATTTGCAGCATACTGTGTATGGCAGTGTATTTCACTGACATTCTCCCAATGCATGTGAATGGGTGCAATAAAAAAATTTGTACAGCACACGGACAGCGTTTTTAGCATGGTCTTTCCCATGCTGTAAAAAGTTAGAATGGATAGACAGACAGATAGGGTAGATAGATCAATCTTACCAGTCTCCCACTGCTTGCTTTCAGGGTACCTCATTAAGCTTCATGCATATTCACTGTACTGTCTCACCGCTCACACAGCCACAGCTCTCGGTGCTGTCATTCTATGCTTGGAGGCCGCAATGAAAGGATTCTTCTTCAGCACGGCCTACGATGCAGAAGAGCTGAGATGCATGTGTGACCATGTTGTGGATTATCGTCAGAGGGGTATGTTTTATGGTTAATAAATGGGATTATGAGGGTTGTCAGTGTGTGTTATTTCTAATAAAGGAGTTTTCTTTGTGTGTGTTTATTAACTTTTCACTTACTGGATTGGTAATAGGTGGGTATCAGAAGATGCCTGACATTACCAATCCAGGGCTTAATGACAAGCTGTCAATACTCAGATGTCATTAACCCTTTCTATCTCCCCAATGCCACAACACCAGGGCATCGGAAAGAACCGGGTAAAGTGACAGGATTTGGCGATTCTAATGAATGTTCCAAATTCTGTGGTGGCTGTGGGCTGCTATTATTACCCTGGGGGGTAATAACTATGAGTCTCCCAAGGGTAAGAATAACAACCCCCAGCCGTGCTCTTTATCTTGGCTGAATATCAAATTGGGGGAGAACCCACGCCCCATTGTTTTTTATAATTGTTTATTTAATTTAAAAAAACAGGGCGGGGACCCTGTATTTAATACTCAGCCAGTATAAAGTGCATAGCTGGGGGCTGCAACCTGCAGCTGTCCGCTTTATCTGTGCTGAAAATGAAAAATACAGGGGACCCCTAAACATTTTTTCCCATTATTTATTTAACACACATAATGGCAGGTCCAAGCACAGACACCAGTACAGATTGTGGCAGCACGGTCTGATTACAACAGCCAATCACAGAGGATCTCCCAGACAGTGAGCACCTGTGATTGGCCATTACCGGTCAGTGCAGTGAATATGCATGAAGTTTAATGAGTGTCCCTGGAAGCAAGTAGCAGGATATCTAGCTATCCTATCACCTATCTATCCTATCTAACTAGAAAAAATAGAGGCAGCACTCCAAAAATATACAAAAATATTTAGGACTTTATTAGCCCAGTGTGGAAATGTTCCAGTGGTGACCCACCATTCTCATGATTTGAGAAAGCTGGGTCACCACTGAAACATTGCTACGCTGGGTTAATAAAGTCCTAAATATTTTTTTTTAATATTTTTGGAGTGCTGCCTCTATTTTTTCTACTTAAATTATTCGGGCTAGTGCATATCTAGTTCCTTTTAAAAGCTATGCACCAAACTGTATTTGTTTTGCTGTGCTGTTTCTGTTTCTGTTTAAATATCTATCATACCTATCTGTCTATCTAGTCTAACTTTTTACAGCAAGGGAAAGACCATGATAAAAACACAAGTCATATGGATGAAAAAACGCATGACACTCTGCTACTTTTTCTCAAAGATCTTAGCAAGGTAAGATACCCAGATATGAGCATACCTTCATAGAGATGCATTGGAAACTTGACATAACTTCTGACTTCCGGCCAGGCAGAAGTTAAAATTATAAGATGGCGATGTGGGACCAAAGTGGCATCAGTAAATATATGACAGGGTGTTGGGACTGAGCTTTATAGCGCCACTACATCACTGAAACAAAAAAAAGTTTAAGTGGTGCTTTAAGCATCGTTGTGTATTAAAGGGAACCTGTCAGCCAGTTTATGCCTCCCCAGCTATCATTATCTGTACCTGCAGCTTCATAATACTATTCTAATCTTCCCTGTATCAGCTCAGAGTGTAATGTGAAAGGCAGTGGCGTAACTAGCCTGCTCCCCCATGTGAGGTCCGGGGGAAGGGGGGGAAGTGCTGTTGGAAATTTTTGAGCTTCTCTCCACCCTCACCTGAGGACCGCTGCCGGCACACTCACCACGGCCGCCGTATGCAGTTCTCCCTCCTCTCCGGCCGATGCTATCGCGGTCGCGGCGGCCGGCTGCCAGTACGGGTCACGGGGCCCCCCAAGGGGGTGCGCCCCAGGGGGCGGGTCCGGTCACGGCCGCGACCGCTGCGACCGCGGTAGTTACGCCACTGGTGAAAGGTGAAAAAAAAAGCATTTATACACTGACATTTCCTTATGTAATGAGGCAGTCAGTCTCCAGCTTGGAGGATGGGGACTGTTTGGCAGGTTAATAGTTAACATTTCAGCCTTGTGCTAGAACATGTTGGGAGACCTGATGTGATGTCACAACCATGTGACTACAATAGGCAGAGCTAAGTTCTCATAGAACATAATACATTTGCTAGCTTAGCTCCGCCCACTATGGTCACATGATCGTTACATCACACAGGTCCTTTAGCTATCCAAGTTAAAAGTGAGTTAACTATTATCCTGCCAGACAGTCCCCCTCCTCCAAGGTGGGGACTGAAATGTAAGTGTATAAATGCTTTTTTTTCACCTTTAACATTACACTATTCGCTCAGACAGGGATGGTTAGACTGGTATTATAAAGCTGCAGCTACAGACAGTGATAGCTGGAGGGGGCATAAACCACCTGACAGGTTCCCTTTAAGGTGATAACCCTCATCATCTATCTGCACCTTTGGCACCCTTGAACTACTCCTGTGACCTGTCTAGTAACAATGATGGTCTGGCAATATGTAATATATATATTGCCAATGGCCATATGTCATTAGTCTCCTCTTGGACACTATATGCCTTGTTAAAGCAAACTGTTTAATATTGGACACTTGTTCTACAATATTGATCCTTTCAAAAGTTACTAAATGAATAATGTAAGTTCCTCAAGAAAGTTAGAAGCTAATTTCAGATGCATCATGAGATGCAGTTGTCTTTAATCATATTTAAGATTGGGACCTTCCCTGTGTATGCATAGCACTGCACTGAAGTCTTTTCAATGAGCTTTCCTTACAATTGTAGCATTGTTTGTCACATCCTATTATATATGCATTTGGCACAGACACATATTTCCACAAATGGCAAGATTTAGCTTCACTAATCCAAGTGCCTGTATGCAAATCTGTCTGTGTATATGGAGACAGATGAGATAATGCAGTGATCATTGGCATTTTCTGGGCTTGCCTGTTTTCATTACACTGCAGACAACCTGCAAAGATGAATGCTCATGTCAATTTACAGGGCAGAAAACAGACCCATCTTAAAGCCATATCAGAAGAGAAAGGCACTTACCCCTCTTGGAGTGGCAAACTAATGCTTTGCGTTTGCAGGAGCTTGACACTTCAAAGGCTCTGCAGGCATCAGCCACTGAGAGGACCTTGTTTTCTTCTATATCACCTTGCTTGATCTCCTTAGAAGAAGAGTCTTTTGCCTGGGAGTAGTTTTCCTTTGAGAAGACCCCTTTAACCCCCTCGGTGCAGAGCCTGGGAGGAGTGTCTTGAGGGGGCTTTACATTTTGCGATGCTCCTATGTTCCATGAAGTGACCTCCTCCACAGCTCCATCAGGTCCAGAGTCTTCATCTGTGAATGGGGTGCCTTCTTCTCCAGGATCGCTGAGGTTCTCCTTGCACAATGCATCAAGCTGGTATACACGCTTGGGTGGCCCCGACTCTTGGGAAGACTTTCCTCGTTATTGCTATTTTTGGTGATATCCTGAGCCTGGACGTGAACACTTGTGCACATTAGGGCATGGACGCTACTTACCATCTGCCCCACACCTTGCAGTAAGTGGTCAGTGCTGTGTGATCTTCCCTGCAGTGACAGCCTGGTGACATGTCTGTGGCCATCACTGCTTTCTGAGGCTGAACGGGTCAGTGCCCTAATACTGCCCTGCAGATATGAGACTAGGTTCTCACTTTGTGCCCTCCTGTACAGTTTTACCTTCTTCATCCTGTCATCTGCTTCCATAGATTTCCTGGAGTTACAGGTGATGTGTGCAGAATACCTGGAAAGGTTGTGTCCTTCACTCCAGAGCCTAGACTCATCTTCTTCCATTTTATACAGAATAAGGTTCATATGTTTATGTTGAGTGTCTTCTGTCTTCTCTAGCTTTACTTCCACCATACCACTATTGTCTTGAAGTAGCTCACCTGGTAGGTCCCCAGAGTCTACCACATCCCAACTGGAACTCCTTTCTTCCAGCTTCCATTTTCTTCTTTGGATACACTCTTTGCTTGACATTTCTGATGGACTTTTCTTAATGTTACAAGTCCCAGACTCACCTTGTACCTTCACTCCACCTCCAGATCTCTGCTTCTCAACTACTAGATCCTGTGCAAGGTACATAGACTGCTCAGACTTTTCTGAAGTTAGGGAGTATGTGGCCTGACTGGAAAAATATCGATCTCTTTGTCCTTCAGCAGAGTCTCCTCCAAGGTATAGGGGATCAGAGCCAAGACTGTGATCCCTCAGCTTCTGATACTCTGTAATAGTGTCTCTGTAATGGTGTCCTCCTGTGTAATCCACCTCCTGCATAGGCATACTGCAGTTATCAGCTGATTGTGGATGAATCCGATCCATCCTGTAGACTGTATACGTCTCTTATTACAAGGAGCTCCTATCTGTTCTTTTCCATGAAGATGTTACACGGTGCCTCTTGTTACTTATTCATGCCCACACTGAAGAGCCAAGTAACTCTGTAAAAGTAGAACGTCTCCGCTGATCTTTGACTACTTGCATTCCTTCAAGGTGGCATGGCATTGACGACAACAGTTATGAGAGGAATACTTGATATTGTGGCAGGAAGGTGACTGAAATATTTGGGATAGGACTGCAGAAGGCGCACCCTCCTCTGAGAGAGGAGAAAACTCTCTGTGCTTTATTGAATTATGAGCTCTGAAACATCCTAGAAGTAAACAAGAGGATGGACAAGGACTACATGATGTACAACCTTGTCTGTGCAAACAATCCACTGTATTACAACCTCCTCATAGATTTCAGGATGAAGGGCACTATGGGATGCAGCTACACACAACATTCAGCCTCTTCACCACTGAACTGGGCATGTTTTCACTGGGTTATTAGGCATGAAACCACAATATTGAGAAAGTTTTCTCAAATTTGATTTTACTACTTATAGTAATTTGTAATATTAATAAGCACTGTATAATATATAATAAGCACTATTCTATGAAATGTCTGAGAATTGTTTAGTTGTGGACTGCATTGCAAGTTCTACATATATACTAGTGCATCTCAATGAATTAGAATATTCTCAAATATCAATGTCATCTTCCCATGTTTCAGGGCGTTTCTGGGAACACACGTTGACTAATAAATCAGTATTATATTCACCCTTTGATGTCTTGTGGAATAGGAATATGGCAGTGCGGTTTTTAAACCTTCATCCTTCCGGCATTAATTTTCTGAGGTAATGACCTTTGGGTTTTCATTGGCTGTAAGCCATAGTCATCAACATTAACAGAAATAACCACTTGAAATAGATCACTCTGTTATAAATGACTCTATATAATACATGCGTTTCACTTTATGTATTGAGTTAGTGAAATAAATGAACTTTTTTGATGATATTCTAATTAATTGAAATGCTCTAGTACATAATATATATAGACCAATATTAAAGGGGTTCTCTCACAAAGTGCACCCCATAATAAATAATAATAATAATAATAACACCCCATGGTAAAGAGATCCCGTCTGCAAAGACAGATTTCAGGGGTGGCTCACATAGGGCTGCCATCAGGGCCTGACTAGTCTGACAACTGTCACGGGCTCGTCAGTGATTGACAGGAAAGGAGGGGCCCATGCAAGATGTGAGGGGGCGGGCCCTGATCTCATCTGGGCCCCGCCCCTCACATCTTGCATGGCCCCCTGTCCTGTCAATCACTGCCACCTGGTAGTGATGGGCCCTTCAGGAAGGTTGAGCATCCATAATGTGTATGCGCCCAATTCAAATAAAAACTCTTTTTTCAAGAAATGAAAAACCTGTATTTTGAGTGACAATGAGCCTCATAAAGTGGTGGAGGGAAATTTTAATGGGGTCCCCTGTCATGCTGAAGACATTTTATAGGCAGGGAGGGCCACAAAGTTGTCAGGGGCTAAGGGGGGGGACCTAGGTCTGAGAGATGTATGGCATCTTCAACATCCTAACGATAGAGAGTTTGCTCATTACTCACACCCGCATGATAGCTGGTTGCGTATAGACCAGATTTGGAGGAGTGAAAACCTACTGTCCAGAACGAATGAGAGCAAGATAAAGGATATAGTGATATTCGATAATAGTCCAGTAAGCGTGTGGATACAACACCATATTCAAAGGGGGACAGACATCCTGTGGAGGTTTCCGACATTTTTGACTAAAGAGGAAAACTTCCACAGGATCCTGAAAGAGTGGTGGGAAAATTTCAAGGCAGTTGGGAACAAGAGGAAAATTCTCTGCTCTACTGGGAGACGGGCTAAGGCGGCCTTGTGGGGTCGTCTAATGGGGTACATGGCCACGCTCAAAAAAAAGAATGAATGAGCACTATATGAAAACCAGTGAACATCTAAGAGACATGTACACGGCATTCCTGGCGAATGGCTCTGCTTCAGCAAAAAAGAGGTGGTTAGAAGCAAAGAGCAGTTTTGACTCATGGGTGGACAAAAAGGAACAGCTACTCTGATCACAACAAGAGGCCACACTTCATATGTTCGGGAGTAAGGCAGGAAAGATGTTAGCCAACCTAGCCAGGGGAGTAAGACAACCAACTTTAATCCCAAGTCTGAACAAAAAAGGTGGGTGCCTGACCACTGACCCCAGGAAAATAAACAAGATTCTAGGGGACTTTTACAGAAAGTTGTAGATGCACAATGCTGGAGGGGGTGGGGAGGAATGGCTACGGAAGGCAAATATGCCGTGCTTCTCGGAACAGGAGTTAGTGTCCCTAAATCCTGAGGTCTCAGAAGCCAAGGTGAATCAGCTATCAAGGGCGTTGGAAATGGTAAGGCACTAGGTCCTGATGGGTTCAGTGGCGAGTTTTTGGACCAACACATGAACCAAAATCCCATCTATAAAGGTTTTTTATTTATCATATAAAAAACTTTTGCACTTTTTTATCCATCCAGGGTGCAGTTGGGCCCACAGGGGCGCCATTCATCTAGTGGTGCAGAAGCATCGTACTGTGCGGCCCAATGCTCAGGCAGCGGAGCGGTTGGGTAGCTTTCAGACACTCTGCATCATATGTATCAGTGTGAATGGTGCTGTATGCAGGCCTAGTATATGCATGGCAGCTCGCCTCCCACATCTTGATGGTAGAGGTGATTTATCAGCCTGCAGCTGGGCTTGCTCCACAATTGGGCTCTGAATGCGTCCTGTAAGTGCATTTGGTTTCTGTTTTTGGCATGGATGGTAAGTTTTCTGATGCTGCTTTTTTTCTAGTAGTTTTTGTACAATTTTGTTAGGACTGATGAGCATGGGATCCCTTGCCGTGGGTCATCAGCTTAAATGTCTTGGGCCAACACATGAACCAAAATCCCATCTATAAAGGTTTTTTATTTATCATATAAAAAACCTTTGCACTTTTTTTATCCATCCAGGGTGCAGTTGGGCCCAGGGCCGGCTCCAGGTTTTCATGGGCCCTGGGCGAAAGAGTTGCAGTGGGCCCCTTTAACACATACCATCCCCTACAGAGAACAATATAATGTTATCACTCTGAACCACAAAGCCCTTTACAGTTTCTGCACATCTTCTCTTCATCTCTGTCTGTCAACTACCCATCCTTTCTATAGTACTACACTGTCCAATATCTCCTCCTTATTTTTATCACCTACCCATCCTCTCCACAATGCTGCCCTACATCTCCTCCCTTATCTCTGACTATCGAACTACTACACGCTACCTCTGTTCTGCTAATGACCTAAGACTGACATTATCTATAAACTGAACCTAACACTCCGGTCTCCAAGAGTTCTCACGAGCTGCACCAATTCTCTGGAATGTATTTCCCAAAACAATTTGATTAATTCCCAATATCCACACTTTTATGTGAGCCCTACACACGCATTTCTTTTGATTGGCCTATCACCTCAGCAATTTAACTATTTCCATTTTGCCTTTTTCCAGATCTGGTCTCTTGTGCCACCTTTCTACACCCCCATGCACTTAATAGCACTTTATCTGTTGTACAGATCCTGGCTGGTGAACGGTTCATGCAGCATTATGGCTGGACCATATATGACGGCACTTTTTACCATTCACTTTTTCACCTCCTCTATATCCTTATAGATTGTAGCTTGTGAGCAGGGACCTCACTCCTTATGTATCTGGTGAATATTTTGTTAGGCTATGTGCCCACAGGACATTTTTGCTGCGGTCCAGAATGCAGCATAACCTGTAGTGGTTTCAAGTATCTCAAGAGTCCTTGACAGGAGATTTGCTGCGTTCTTGACCTGCGTTTTTTTTGCACGTTTTTCTTGCGTTTTTGGACATGGTCATTCTTTCCCAACCACAGCAAAAACTGGGGGATTTGACACTTTCAGCAACTTCCAAAACCAATATGTAGATTCAGTAGTTCTGTGAAACACATTGGTTTTGCTGGAAAGCCAAAACGCTGGAACATATTAGCATACATTTGCATAAAACCATACTAAAAACGCATGAGAGCAGGAAAAACGTCCTGTGGGCACATACCTACTCTGTATTGTCTCATATTGTCTGTACCTGTTTCCTCTGAATTGGAAAGTGCTGTGGATTATGTTTGGTGCTATAGAAATAATAATTATTACTATTATATGTGACCTGGCATTAGTGAGGAGCCGGTGTCCAATCAACGGTTGGTGAAGTTGTATGAACTTGAATATGTACATATAATGATACTCCGTTCAGAGAGCATAGGGTGAAGGACACATATTCCAGAGTATTTTACAATATAAGGACTAATTATGGTATATATGTATATAAGAGAGAATTGAGCCAGCTCTGCAAAGTCCGGGTGAAAAAGTGTAAGATCCTTTATTTCCCCCCTGGCAGCTCTTGTCATATTAACCCATCTCATGCTGGACACCTGCCTCAATAATTTTTTATAACTGTTGAATGGAGGAAGACGGCGATTGCCACTGAGGAGGAGGATGAAGACAGCATGCACTGATGCTGAGGAACACGTCAACATGCCATTTTACATTTTTTACCTTTTTTTTCTACATGCATAATACTTGCAAAGTTAGATGGAAATGGTGGCTTCTGCATATATCAAACTGTGCAGTGCTTGTGGTACTATAGTTATATGCACAAAGATAGACAGATAGATGATTGATGGATGGGTAACTAATAGATTTAATATATTTTAGAGTTGGATACATACACTGTGTGTGTTTAATGACATCTGTAGAAAGTGAAAGTATCTGTCTGCTATTAATCCTTATAAGTGCAGTGCACTGTGTTTGCTGGTGACCTCTCCCCCATCTAGTGCTGAGCATGGGGATATTTGTGCCCAATTGACCCCTGACAGGACACCCTGGCTCCATACTCAGGTTTTCCAGAGCAGTTTGGTAGTAAATGACATCTCTGGGAATCTTGAGAATGGATTTGCAGTGTCCTGTTATGGCTCTTCACAGCAGTAGGTGGAGGAGGAGGAGGCCCCCAGCACAAACACCAGCAATCTGCCGCGGAGTTTATCAAGATTTACTGCTGACAAGAGAAGAGTCAGTATTAGGAGCGGCCATCCTCCTCAGTGAGCTCAGGTCACAGCACACCGGCTGACTGAGGATACCACTGCTGCTCCTGTTCTGGAGGGACCCAGCACACACTCACCTCAGGGCTCCTCACTGATCTGCTGCGGGCTAAGCATGGACGGGATAATAAAGTCCCGCCCCCTGCAGCTCCCATTGGCTGCATGATCCTCCACACATAGACTGCTCCAGTTTGAGGGGGAAAATCCCAGCAGCAGCCCTCCAGCTCTTATAGCTGCTGTGAGAGATCTGCTATGACTGGCAGAAGGACACCCCTGCCTGACAGCGAATGGGCCCTCCCACCTGTCCCGGGCCCCGGCATTTGCCCGGGTGCCCCGGGTGCTGACGCCGGCCCTGGTTGGGCCCATAGGGGCGCCATTTATCTAGTGGTGCAGAAGCATCGTACTGTGCGGCCCAATGCTCAGGCAGCGGAGCGGTTGGGTAGCTGTCAGACACTCTGCATCATATGTATCAGTGTGAATGGTGCTCTATGCAGGCCTAGTGTATGCATGGCAGCTCGCCTCCCACATCTTGATGGTAGAGGTGATTTATCAGCCTGCAGCTGGGCTTGCTCCACAATTGGGCTCTGACTGCGTCCTGTAAGTGCATTTGGTTTCTGTTTTTGGCATGGATGGTGAGTTTTATAAGATCCTAAAAAAAACAAGTTTCTCCCATGCTAACAACTATGTTTAATTAATTGATGGGGGGAGAAAGAATTTCTAGCCATGCTAATATGGCATATATTAAGTTGTTTCCGAAAGGGGACAAAAACCTGGAGGATCCTTCCAGCTATCGACCAATCTCACTTATCAACCAAGACCTTAAGTTGATCTCTAAAATCAAGGCAGATAAACTGGCTCTGGTTCTACCTAGCATAATTTCACCTCACCAGTCGGACTTCATAAAAGGTCGTTCTGCAGTGACTAATATTAGAAAAGCCATTCTGATTATCAATTTGATTAAGCACGAGCGAGGAGATCCTGCAGGGTGCCCAGCGTTAGTCATATTAGATGGTGAGAAAGCATTCGATAAGGTAAGTTGGTCATGGCTGGAATTGTTTCTTGACCGGATATGTAGAGAGGTAGGATATGTAGCTGTATTCGGATGATCTATTCAAAACCCCAAGCAAGGGGATATATACCTGAGGAAGGGTACATGGCAGGGGTTCCCGCTGTCACCCCTGTTGTTCAACGTGGCCATTAAACACTTATCAAGATTACGTAATGGGAGTGATGGCCATGAAGGGATTAAAATAGGGGGTAAAATTATGAGGTCGGTGCTGTTTGCAGACGATATCATACTATTAAGGAACAATCTGCGTAATGATTAAGCCCGGACGTTGACGCTCATAGACAGATATAGGGAATTTTCGGGTTTTAGACTTAATAAGGAGAAGTGTGAGCTGCTGTTTTTGAGGGGAGTTGACCGGTCAGAGAAGCATAACCAACAGGTTCTCGTATCTGGGATACCAATAGCACGGTCTTTGATTAAGTACCTAGGTATACATCTGGGACGCTCGACAGACTGATTTTATTCATTGAATTACCGCCCACTTATCGGAAAAATAGAGTCACAATTAAGAAGCTGGAGCAGTCTGCCATTGCTGTTGCTAGCGAGAAGCCACTTGATTAAAATGATAAGCTTTCCGAGGCTGTTGTACCCCCTCCAGATGATCCCCCTGCTGCTTAAACGTGGTGTATTTCTAGGTTGAATACAGCATTCACAAGATTTATTTGGGGGGGGGAAGAAACCCAGGATAAAACTGAGTGTACTCATGTCTTCGGCGGGGGGAGGAATCAGACTGCCTAATGTCAGTGGATACAACCTTGCTTGTCTAGTTAGACATGTGGTTGACTGGCTACGTGGGACCAGACGGCATTCGAATGCTAGCTTGGAGAGGGAATTCTGTAAACTATGGGACCTAGCGTCAGTGCTGCATTCCCTCTTATGCCTGAGCCCAGTTATTCGAAACTTGATGGTGTGTAGAGATATAATAATATCCTGGAAGGCGGTAAGGAAAAAGTTAGGCCTCCCATGGAAGGTGTCCAAGTGTCTCAATCCCTGGGCTCACCTGAACTTTTGCTTTGGTAGGGAAAATTTAAATGTGGACCCCACTGGTCAGGACACCACGGAGGGGTACTACGCCCAGATAAGAGTGTGTAGTATCCCTGTTACAGGGAAACTAGGATGCTAACTAAGGACTTTCACAACACCCATCCACACACCTTAAAGCAGGGGATTTGGGTGGACCCGTTGCCAGGGAGACCCAGTCCCGGGGGGAGGAGTCAGGTGGGTTAGTGGAAGAGCAGGAAGACAGTTAGTCAGAAAGGCTGTGAGGAGCACAGAGGAGGACGTCTCAGGAGAGATCCTCCTGACAGAGGGAGTTCCTGGGGCACCAAGGATTGCAGTGCGCCCGAATCCTGGCCTGGTATGACTACCGGCTGGAGAGATCTGGTCCCGGAACGGAGGACCGGCTCCGAGAGTGGTGTGGGTGTTCACCCCCGAGCTGCGAACCGGATACCCGAGCTTCTTCAAGAACTCATGGCCGACCCCCGGTGCACCCAGAAAAAGGCCCATATAGGATACCGAGGGCTCAGAGAGGAGCCGCTCAGAGAGGATCCGAGGAGCTAGCTTTAGGCTATGCGCGCGGAGGCGCTGAGGAAGAAAGGAGGGAGCGCAGTGTGGGACTGGAGAGGAATGGCAGGCACACCACCGAGGGTCCTAAGTGAGTCATCCCGGTTCCCTGGTGATCACCCAGGCCAGCACGACCCATAAAGCTGTGTTACCTGTTTGCCTGCACTACAAACCTGCCAGTAAACCCGTTCAGAGAAAAAGACTGCGTCGTGTACTTCATTTGCCTGCTCATGATGAGTCGCACCCTTTGCAGCAGTGAAGAGGGCAAGTAACTGTGCTCTGTGGTACGCCGTCTCCCTGTGTAAAGACTGTACATAAACTTTTACAACTGCCCTGGGGATCCTGTTCCACATATGGGGAGCGTAACCATCTGGCTGCTCCATCATCACCCCGAAGGTCTGTCCTGCAGCGCCGGTACCATTACCGGAACTGTAGGTGGCGTCATGAACACTTTTTATTTTTCCCCTTTATCAGCGACCACCAGGGCCACGGGCCCGGGCACAGGCCGCCTGTGACATCCCCGTGAAACCAAACATCCGGTGACCGGGAACCCCATGGCCCTTGAGGCGGGTCATAAACCATGGCAAAAGAATGGTATATCACGAATGAAAGATGTGAATCATTTTAGTGAGAGGAGATGGATGACGGAGTTGGAGGTGGTAGAGAAGTTTAGTCTCCACAAATCTCAGAGTCTGCAATATTCCCAACTAAAAGCCTACATCATGCGAGACTTGCAGGATGTTTCCAAAGTGCTGTGCAGAAATGAATTTGATGACTTGATTGAATGCAAATTGTCTAGCTTGAATGTGTCCAGGATATATAGCGTCTTGAGAGATTTGTTAACACCAGTAGGAAAGCTGACGTTTGCGAAAGCTTGGGCGAGACAGGTGGGAGATCCTGAGGCCATGGATAAGATCCTTCAAGGATGGTGCTTGATGAGAAAGAATGTCATTAATGAGAATTGGAGGGACACTCAGTTCAGCCTCATCCACAGGGCCATTTATGGCTTTAACCTCCCATATCACTAGGGCAGTGCGTATAAATATCGAAGGTGCCTGAAATGTGGGGTGGAACATACAGATATGTTCCATGGTATTAGGAGCTGCAGCGTTATAGAAACGTTTTGGAAAACAGTGCATAGCTTTAGCAAGGGGGTTGGGGGAAAGGACTGGTAGTTGGACCCGATGCCTTGGATCTTCCATTATGTGACAGAGGGAAGTCACGGAAGGGGGAAAAAGTCACTGCTGCATGATATAGCAATTTTGGCTAAGAAATTTATACTACGGCACTGGATTACAGATGGGGTCCTGACTGTAAGTGAACTACTGAATAATGTCAAGCAGTTGTTGTACCTAGAAAAGTTGGAAGCGGAAAGGGACAAAACCAAGCCAACGGAGAAGTTCTTTACGAAATGGAGGAGGTTCTTTGAAAGAAAATGCTCACAAGAGGAAATAAGGTGAATAATGACTCAGTTTTTGCAGGGAACTGGTATTTGTTGAATGACATCCAGGGTATTTAGGGGAGACTGAAGATCTAAACCGCATATATGATCCAATTATATTTGGGTAGGTGGTGCTGTTCAGTTTTGCAATATGGAGATAGGTACTGGGGGTTCTTGGGGGATTTGATTGTTGAGCTTAGGGTGCTTTCACATCAGCGTTTTTTTTAAATCGCGGCAGTTGTGGTGAAAAAAACCGCAACTGCCGCGATTACCGCATAACAGCTGCACTTGCGGCACACTTGCGGCAAGCCCCATACAATGTATATGCGGGCTTGCGGTAGATGCGGCAAGTGCAGTTTTGGCACTTGCGGCAGGTGCGGCCGCGAAAAAAAACGCGGTCAGCCACGGTTTTTTCGCGGCCGCACTTGCCGCAAGTGCCAAAACCGCACTTGCTGCACCTGCCGCAAGCCCGCATAAACATTGTATGGGGCTTGCCGCAAGTGTGCCGCAAGTGCAGCCGTTATGCGGTACTCGCGGCAGTTGCGTTTTTTTCACCGCAACTGCCGCGATTTAAAAAAAAACACTGATGTGAAAGGACCCTTAGATATGGATTCAGCATTATTCTGGTTATAGAGGGAACCTCAGCAAATGACTATACAAAGACCAACACTGATATTGCTGCCATACAGGGACTGTATATTGGTAAATACCCATCTGGCAGGACATATTAAGATATTACATTACAGGTATCTGTAGGGACTTACATCTGACATTCTTCTGATAGAGTAGCTCACTTTTCCCATCTTTTACATGTGGCCTAGACCATTAAGACAACTTCTCCAGCCATGACTCATCTGCAGATTTTACAACAAAGACACATTCAACTTCTCAGTTTTTCAGCATCATCCCCATGTATTCCCAATTTACACAAAATCTTCATCCTATTGTCACCCCAATTCTGAGATAATTTGACTATGTGCAAGACATAATGAAATCTAAAGATTATCTAAGGGTACCTTTACACGCCGCAACTTTTGGCGGCAACCTAACCTGCGCATGCACGTTTCTCATGGTTGCCTCCGAACGCCGAAGGCACTTTTAGACGCTGCAATTTCGTTCTCAACCTAAGGTGATGTTTCTCCACAGAAGTTCCCACACAAACTGCGGGAAACATCGGTAGACTCCCATCGCCGCTTCACACATCGCAATCCCCAAAGGAATATGGGCGTACATGGTTAGAACATAGGCGTGACAGACTGGTGTATTCCACGCCCCAAACACGCTGATTAGACAACGCAATAGCGTTATGATTGGCTGCACAGGAAGGCTGACTAATACATGATGCCATTGCCATTGTGTAGTGTGAATGGACAGCTGTTCAAATATGGCGCCCTGTGAAGGGACAACCAATGGAAACACAGTAGCCACCACCAATCATCGCTGATGGGGCGCGGTCTCCAGCATGCTGTGGCACGCCTCCGGGAAATCAGTATTTGCTCTGTCTTAAGTGCAGTACCCCTACTGTGGCGCAATGACCAGTGGGGCGCCACATTCCCCCTTGGTGAAACACACTTGTCCTCAAGTGTTTCTACCCCTACCCGGTACAGAGCTTTTTCTATTTGTGGGAATATAACAAGGAACATTTATTTATTTTTTTTATTAACAAACAACAAGCAGCACTTTTTCTTCCTTTTATGGGAGGCACCTTTCTTAGAACGTTGTAAAACATTTTTTTTCTAACTAACATCGGCCTAATGGGGCCAGTACACACTCTTGCGGACCCAGCGGTACTTTGTCCTTGCACATTAAACAGTGTCCTTTTTCACTGCTGGGACGCTTTAAGGCACAATTAGTCTCTGGCTGAACAGATATCAGTCCAGGCTCACATGATGGAAAGAAATCAAAGTTCTCATGAAAGACTATGAGTCTTATAAATGGAAAAGGTAATCTGTACATTAACATAACTATTTACACAACCAGGTTTTAACAATGTCCTTATGGCTTAGATACACGCAGGGCATACCATCCGCGTGGCCCTGCATGTCGCTCGTAACTTACCTGGTCACCCCGGTATAGGTCCCGGTCCGGGTGGCCTCTCGGGAGGTGGGTCTCAACATCTCGTCTTCCCACAAACATCTCCTCATAGAGGTCCGGTTCTCGAATGAACCCCCACCCACTCTTTAATAATAATAATAATAATAATAATTAATAATAATTTTTATTTATATAGTGCCAACATATTCCGCAGCGCTTCACAATACAAAGTTCACATTTAAACAATCATAAGAAACAATTAGAAAATACAATACAATGCCAAAAACAATACAATACAAAGCATACTATAATACATTAGAGCAAAAAATGGCAGCCCTGCTCATAAGAGCTAACAATCTAACAATGAGGTGGGGGTGACAGGGTACAGGTGCTTATTTACAATGATTTTATAGTCAACTTGAGGAGATAGGGAACAGATAGGAGCAGACCACAACCCATTATTTGCTCATATATAGGGAAGATGGTGTGTCACGGTACGCGCTGCTGTCTCAGTGGGATCCCAAGAAGTCACAAGGGAACCCTGATGAAGGTGCCAGGATAGGTGCCGAAACGCGTTGGTGAATAAAGGAGATCTTTGCTTTGGAACAATTGCCTTCCTTGTGACTTCTTGGAGACATCCATCCCTTGGGATCCCACTGAGACAGCAGCGTGGACCGTGACACACCATCTTCCCTATATATGAGCATTTTTCCACGTACGAGTGGTTGGTGGAGGTCCTGCAGCAGCTTTAAACCGAAGGCTTATAAACCAGTTGTGGGTCACACAACTGGACCAGGTGAGTGTACACCTATTGATATACTCAGTATGTCACTAATGATAGGGCACTATTGCACCTCTTGTCTCCCCTTTTTGTATTTATACAACCCATTATTTGTGATCCACTTGAGACGGCGCGGATAGGCTATGTCTAGATGACTGACTAGAGATCATGATAGGCCACCCTAAAAAGATGTGTTTTTAGTTGGGGGTGCTGCACTGTGAAGAGCTTTGTGAGTGAGAACAAGTTGTTTGAAATGGATCCTATAGTGTATAGACAGCCAGTGTAATGACTGGCATAGAGCAGAAGCGTCTGAGTAACGATTAGCTAGATAGGTAATCCTGGCTGCTGCATTAAGGATGGACTGGAGAGGGGGCAGTCTAGTGCGGGGGAGGCCAACTAAGAGAGAATTACAATAGTCAAGGCGGGAGTGAATCAGGGCCACAGTGAGGGTTTTTGTGGTTTCCAAGTTGAGAAAGGGGCGAATTCTGGAGATGTTCGTCAGGTACAAGTGGCAAGAGCGGGCGAGAGATTGTATATATGGGGTGAAGGAAAGATCAGAGTCAAACATAACACCCAGACAGCGAGCCTGCTGACTAGGCACTATTGTAGTGCTGCACACTGAGAGAGATGTCATATTTAGGGAGCTTAGTGTAGGGCGGGACCAGAAGTAGTTCACTTTTGGAAAGATTAAGTTTCAGGTAGAGAGCGGACATGATATTAGAAACTGCGGTTAGTCATTGGTGTTCTTTATTAGAGCGGGAGTTTATTAGAGCGGGAGGGGAAGAAGTGTATAGTTGTGTGTCATCAGCATAAAGATGGTACTGAAAGCCAAATCTGCTGATGGTCTGTCCAATCGGGGCTGTGTAGAGTGAGAAGAGGTCCAAGGACTGAAACCTGAGGGACTTCAATAGTGGGAGGAAGAGGGGAGAAAGTGGAGCCAGCAAATGTTACACTGAAAGAGCAGTCTGAAAGATAGGAAGAGAACCAGGAGAGAGCAGTGTCATTGATGCCAATGGAGTGAAGCATGGAGAGTAGAAGATGGTAGTCAACAGTGTCAAAGGCTGCAGAGAGATCAAGAAGGATAAGCAGAGAGTGGTGACCTTTACGTTTTGCCGTCAGAAGGTCATTGGTCACTTTGGTGAGAGCAGTTTCTGTAGAATGTAGGGGGCGGAAACAAGACTGTAATGGGTCTAGCAGAGAGTGAGTGGAGAGGTAATGAGTGAGGCGGGAGAAGACCAGGCGCTCCAGGAATTTAGAGATGAAGGGGAGATTGGAAACTGGTCTGTAGTTGTTTGTGCAGGAAGGGTCAAGAGAAGATTTCTTTAATAAAGGAGTGATGATAGAGTGTTTGAAGGAGGAGGGGAAGACGCCAGAAGAGAGGGAGGGATTGAAGATTTTGGTTAGGTGAGTGGTGACCACCGGAGAGAGAGACTGGAGTAGGTGTGAGGGGATGGGGTCAGCAGTGCATGTGGTGGGACGAGAGGAAGAGAGGAGCCTGGAGACTTGTTCTTCTGTGACCGGGTCAAAAGTAGAAAGTGAGCCGGAGGAAATGTGGGGAGAGGTAGGGGTAACAGCAATTTGAGGTTGGGAGTTGATTTCCTGACGGATGTTTTCTATTTATGTGAAGTGGGAAGCCAGGTCATCAGCACAGAGGTCAGTGATAGGGGCCTGCACTTTAGGACTGAGGAGAGAGTGGAAGGTGTCAAAGAGTTTTTTTGGGTTGTTGGATAGTGAGGAGATCAAAGTGGTGAAGTAGGTTTGTGTGGCAAGGTGAAGGGCAGAATTTTAAGTTCTCAGCATAAATTTATAGTGAATGAAGTTTTCTGGAGTGCGGCTTTTCCTCCATAGACGTTCAGCACTTCTAGAGCATCGCTGGAGGAATTGAGTTTGTGATGTGAGCCAGGGCTGTTTTACTCTGTGTTTGGAGGTTTTGAGGGTGAGGGGTGCTATTTGGTCCAGGGTCCTTCTGAGAGAGCCATTTAAGTGATGACTGCCAGATCGGGAGAGAAGAATGAGGAGATTGGGGACAGTGATGAGTGTAGAGAGTCTGTGAATGTGTGAGGGTTTATGGTCTGAATCTGTGATATGTAGGAATGTGCTGGGGTGGGCGAGGGTTAGTGAGTGTGAAGGACAGAATGTTGTGGTCAGAGAGGGGAAGTTCTGAATTATCTAAGGAGGAGTGTGAGCAGAGCCGGACAAAGATCAGGTCAAGGGTGTTACCATCCTTGTGTGTCATCGAGGTTGAGAGCTGAGAGAGGCCAAGAGATGTGGTTAGAGATAGGAGCTGAAATGCAGATGAGGAGATGGGGCTGTTTGTGGGGATGTTGAAGTCTCTCAGAATAAGGGTTGGTAATTCTGAGGACATGAAATGCGGCAGCCATGCAGAGAAATGGTCGAGGAATTGGGTGGGTGACCCTGGGGGGCGGTGTATCACTGCTACTCTAAGGGGAATGGGGTGGAAGAGCCTAATTGTGTGGACCTAAAAAAAGAGGGGAATGAGAGTGATGGATCTGGGGGAATGACCTGGAAAGTACATTGTGGGGACAGGAGTAAGCCAACTCCACCACCATGTCTGTTCACAGGTCTTGGGGAATGAGAGAAATGCAAGCCGTCATAAGAAATAGCGGCCGGGGACACTGTGTCTGAATCCTGGATCCAGGTTTCAGTGAGGGCCAGCAGATTAAGGGAGTTAGTGAGAAAGTAGTTATGAATGAATGGAAGTTTGTTACATACAGACCGTGGATTCCAGAGAGCACAATTAAAAGAGGGCGATGAAGGTGTGCAGGTAATGTTTATAAGGTTGGTGGGGTTTTTATGTGTGGTGGGAGAGGGGTAGAAGTTGGTGGAAGGTGGACCAGGATTTGGAGAGATGTCCCCTGACAGAAGCAGCAGTAAAAAGAGGAAAGGCAAACAGTTTTTGTGATGGTGACTTTGTTTTTGGTGCAATACCCTGGAGCATGGAGGTCCGAGATTATTCACTATGGTTAACAGAGTATGGGAGTTCAATAAAGTAGAAGGAAGGAGAGAGGGGTTTATGTGGATGTGGAGGGATGGAGGGGGGATGGGGCGGTGAAGGTAAAGTGCAAAAGCACATAGAACAATAGATACTAAAGTAAAGGACAAGGTGATAAATAGAGTGGCTTACCTGAGTCCTGCCCTGACTAACTGCCATGAAGTAACTGCATGCACTTAGCATTCTATGCCACTTTGCATGAGATGCCACCCGTGTAAGCCCCCCACACGCTACAGGTTGAACAATGTCATAGTACCTGTACACCGCTCCTCCGGGGGTATCGGTGGCTGGAGGCGGGCCTGGGCTCGGACCTGCCGGTTCTCCATCTCTCTAACATACCATTCCTCCCAGACGACGATGCTGCCCTGCTCGGCCGGCTGGGCTTGGCTGGGGTTGGTAGGCCGGTGGCCGGGAAACGGAATCGGGGGTCTGCCCACAGCCTCCGGTGTGGGCAGATTGGCCGCTCACCATTCCCAGTTGGTACTCGAGGTTGCTCCAACACACTAGGCGGAGACTGGTTGCTCAGCCTCCTCGCTGCTGATGTCTGGGTCGTCCTCTTCGAAGTTCTCCTCCACAGGGCCGGGTTGACTGGGAGTCTCTACCAAAATAGCCTCCACTAGCACCTCTGGCTCGGTCTCTTCCTCGGCAGGGTCCTCAGTCTCCGCTGCGGTTGCGCTGCTGTCGTCTCCAGGCAGGTCCTCGGGGTCATCTGTCTGTGCCCTGACTTCTACACTGGTCTCAGGCTGCGGTTCACCGGGCGCGTTTGCATTGGTAACTTGGTGCTCAACCACGGGCTGGTCTTTTGCTCCAGATCCCATTTCCTGCCTTGGGATTGCCCTGCTAGTTAGCTCTAGGGCTGCGTTGGCACTCCACTGCTGGATGGTCCACTCCACAGTCTCACTAAGTTGGATTCTCAGCTTTTGAAAAGCAGTCCTCCAGAAGGCCACATCTCCCTCGTTGGTGAGGAGGGAGACCACCCTTGGATCCCCGGTTACAACCCGGGCCTCCTCCTCCACCTCTCGCATCAGGCTGTTCAGTCTGGTGGCCACCATGGTTGCTGGTTCCCGGACTGCACCCTTGCCTCGTGGAGTTCTGACCGCACCCTTCTTGTTGCTCTTTGAGGGTGTTGATTGGAGTTCCTTTTTCTTTGGCCCGCCCCCTTGGTTGTTTGGTGGCAATTTGGGCGGGCAAACAGTTTTGCACCTCTGGTATGGCCCTCCCATGGCAAGGGGTCGAGGCACTCCCCTGGGCCAACACATTGTCTCTCACATTTTCAGGCTGCCATTTTGGGGTTTGCTCGAAATGGCAGGAAACAGTTCTTTGCACCGTATACTGACAATTCTAAGTTCTTTTTGAGCCAAGTTTAAAAGTTCGTAAGGCACCCAGTACCCGGTAACACCGGGCACGGGATCCTATTCATGACGCCAAAGCTATGACCCGCCCAGGATCTTTGGAAACTCGGTACCTAGGCGTTAGTACTGGGGTGCTGTCTCTTTGGCCAGTGCCCAGGCCCGTGGCCCTGGGGGTCGCTGAACAAAAAGGGGAAAATAAAAGAAATATGAGATCGCCGGGGACGATGGTATTGCAGCCAGTTGGTAACGCTCCCTGCATGCGGAGCGGGATCCCCGGGGCAGTGTTGCTGCTGAGCTTGTTGTCGTGGTAGCAGCGACTCATTAACTTATGCGGAATGAAACACCGAAGGCTTGCTGACTCTGTATGGGTACTTTACTGGTAACAGTTCACGGTAACACTCCAGTTTACAGTCACGCAGTCTTTGCTGGTAGCTGGCCGGGTAGTCACCAGAGGGTACAAAGTCTCTCTGAGGCTCTCCAAGTATTCCTACTACTACGTTCACTGTCCTTCTTGGTCTTCCTTGCGCTCTCCTTTCCATCTGTGCGCCGCCCTGCACAACCCACTTTCTACAAGGCCCGTTTGGTACGATTAGGTTACCCTTCTTCTCTCTAAGGGGCTCAACCCGGTTTGGAGTACTTGGTGGGGCGATGCGTTGTGGTCAAAGTCAGGGGCTGTTTGGCAGACCTGCGACCCACTGGTGTTGGTGGCTCAGGGTTGGACTCACCTGTACCACGACTCGGAGCCGGTACCCCATTGTGTACCGGGATTCCCCCATACCGTTTAATTCGACAGTCTGGCACTGGGTCTCCCCCTTCCATCTGGGTCGCCGTTCCTCTCAAGCGCCCTCTCTTTGGTGTCCCTCTAGGACCTGCTCCTTGCTTCTTTCCTCAGACTAGACTAGATCTGTCTGTGTTTTTCCCACTCCTTCTACCCTAACACTCCTCCCACCGGGTCCGGTTACCCTGGTAACGGGTTAGCCAATTGGTCCCCTAGTCTAGGTGTAGGGATGCTGGGATGAGAGCCTCAGTTCCACATTATCCCCTCCAAAGACTGGGATACCACACGCTCTGTCTTGGCTGCAGTACTCCTACTGTGGCGCACTGACCAGTGGGGCGATACACAAGACATTACAATGCCAGGCTCCCAATTCCATACATCAGACATCAGACATGGGGGACATCCCAGGTATGCAGGCGTCAGGCGATGGCAAGAGGCCATTACAGGTCGATGCAGTCCAGGGCCGTCCAGCACAAGCACACCAGAAGAACCACTCTCTCAGGCCCCAGACGTAGCACAGGCCCAGCAGAAGAATACCAGACACCGACCTCGGGCAGGCGTCATCACAAGATGAACCCCAGAGAACAGGATGGATATCAGGACACAAGCGGAACACAGAGCACAGGCAGGGCCGCACTGTCCATTGGACAATGTGAGCCTTAGTCTCAGGCAGCAAGGAGGCAGGGGGAGCGGCATTGCTGAAGGGGGCAGCACCTGCTGCTCCACTCAGCACAGCGATAATGTGGATGTCGGCTACAGCGGAGCGGCAGGTACAATAACCCTGCTGACAGCACACTCTCGCTCTTCATCCATGGCTCAGGCGGCAGGATATACAGGCAGAGCTGTCACTGGTAAAAAAGGTTGGACACTGCCCAGGAACACAGAGGAGAAGCCCGTCCACGAACACAAGTGGTACCCACTCTGAAACATTGGATGGACCACCAGGACCTCGGACTAAACATCTGGACACAGACTAGACATTTAGGACAAAGGCAGGACATCTGGACTTTCAACATTGGACACGGCTCCAGGCAAGGAACGTCAGGGCACAAGCAGGATTAGGAACACTGGGAGCGGTCATCAGAGACACCGGCAGCAGTCATCAGGGACACGAGCTCCAGTCAGCGGTCATCAGGTTCTGGATATCGGACACAAGCTCCAGGCACCGGTTATCACGGTCTGGACATTGGGCACGTGCTCTAGGCATCTGGCAGTGGTCATCAGGCTCCAGACATCAGATCAGGCCAGGACTGACAAGTGGGAGCAGTGGGCCTTTTTCCTATGGGTCGGTAGTTGTGGAGTGGGTTGGGCCACAGCACCTGCTCCTCCGGCCACAGGCCGGCTTTAAATCACTTCTTGGCAGCTTCCACCCGCCGGGCATATCAGGGTCTGGGGAATAGCGGAGTCCCGGGTCACCAAGCTGCTAACACGTCATAAGAGGAAAGCAGTAGGGGACGGCAGAGCATGACTGTTCTGCTCTGACAGCTGTGAGGGCCCAAGGAGATTGACAGGAGAAGGGGTGGGAGGAGAGGTGGGCCCCGATTTCCTCCAGGTGATGCCCCCTCACCTCTTCTCTGGGCACCAGTTGTTCCACAGCGTGGGAGCCAGCAAGATGAGCTGCTGCAGCTGCTGGTGGTGAGTTGTGTGTGTGTGGCTGTGTGTGGCTGGGACTGTGTTGCTATAACTGGCTGTGTGTAGCTGTCTGTGCGGCTAACTATGTGGCTGGCTGTGTGTGGCTGACTGTGTGTGGCTGGGGCTGCATGGCTGTGGCTGGCTGTGTGTGGCTATGGCTAGCTGTGTGGCTGTATTGCTGACTATATATCTGTGTGTGGCTGGGGCTGCTTAGCTGTGGCTGGCTGTGTGTGGCTGGGGCTGTGTAGCTGCGGCTAGCTGTGTGGCTGTGTGTGTGTCTGTGTGGCTGACTATATGTCTGTGTGTGGCTGGGACTGCTTGGCTGTAGCTGGCTGTGTGGCTGTGGCTGGCTGTGTGTCTGTGGCTAGCTTTGTGTGGCTGGCTGTGTGTGGCTGACTGTGTGTGTGGCTGCAGCTGTCTGTGTGGCTGCAGCTGTCTGTGTGGCTGGCTGTTCGTGGCTGACTATGTGTCTGTGTGTGAGTCTGACTGTGTGTGGCTGTGGCTGGCTTTGTTTGTGGCTGTGTGTCCGTGTGTGACTGTGACTGGGTGTGTGTGGCTGGGGATGTGGCTCGCTGTATGTGGCTGACAGTGTGTCTGTGTGTGGCTGGCTGTTTCTGTGTGTGGCTGACTGTGTGGCTGACTGTGTGTGGCTGTGGCTGGCTGTGTGTCGGTATGTGACTGTGGCTGGCTGTGTGTAGCTGGGGCTGTGGCTGATTGTGCGTCTGTGTGTGGCTGGCTGTGTGTGTGGCTGTGTCTGTGGCTGACTGTATGGCTGGCTGTGTGGCTGACTGTGGGTGGCTGGCTGTGTGTCACTGTGAGTGTGGCTGTGTGGCTGTAGCTGTGTGTGGCTGTGGCTGTTTGTCTATACAGTACACAGCACTATACTGTATATACAGGTCCACAGTACATTCTATGTTAGTGTGTCTGTATATACTGTATGTATAAAAGTATGATCTGTATATACAGTGTTGGCGAATAGTATTGACACCCCTGCAATTCTGTCAGATAATACTCAGTTTCTTCCTGAAAATGTTTGCAATCACAAATTTTTTGGTATTATTATCTTCATTTAATTTATCTTCAATGAAAAAACACAAAAGAGAATGAAGCAAAAAGCAAAACATTGATCATTTCACACAAAACTCCAAAAATGGGCCAGACTAAAGTATTGGCACCCTCAACCTAATACTTGGTTGCACAACCTTTAGCCAAAATAACTGCAATCAACCGGTAACCATCTTGCCGTGCACACCAGATATTGTCTGTTTTCCATCTGCATTGACTCCATTATTATTAGTAACTCACACACAGTTACCTTTTCCTGCCCTCAGGCTAGTTTATTGTAGCTACACTCACCTGAACTTGACTTGCTTTTACCCTTAAGAGCTGGTTGGGTCGGTGAGGGTTAACTGTGAAATAGCCCAAACACTTGTGGTTGAGGCCGCAGGTGTGGGGGAATCAGTTGCTCTTCATTCACTGACCCACCTGGCACCTTGGGAAGCATTGTCTGACATGTATAGGTGAGTGTTAGCTTTATATGGTCCTCTTTATATTGTATTATGCTGATAACGGACACATCAGAAATTTAAAAATATGTAGAGTAGGACCACTCTATCTGAGACATTCCTTGGCATGGAAGAGTGGCTCAAGAGATTATTTCGGTAATCTCCTGCGAAATGTCTCTATTTGTATGCAGTATGGTAGTGACAGGTGTCCTTACACATTTTATTTTTTCAGCAATTTTTGGCTGTGCTGGCTCCCCCTGTTTTCTTTCTGGGTGTAATCCTCAGTATCTATATTATTTTGTATATATACACTCCACAGTACCACTTCTTTTCAGCATTTAAATGTTGTTTAAATTGATTATCCCCAATATGGAAGTCATCACTTATCTTCTGTATAGATTATGGCTTTGCCTTCGCTGTGGATTTGACCGCTGGGACCTCACAATCCCGAGAAATTTACCTGTGAAGAGTAACATGTAAATAGAGCTGGGGTTGATTATTCCCTCCGCTGCACCATTCACATGTGGCTCTTCAAATAACTACTTTAAGAAAGTGATGAGGCCATGACAACGTAAAAGTAAAATTCACACATAGAGGCTGACGGGTGATATAGTATGTGGGCTGATGGAGTTTGTTTTCCAGCACAGCAGAACAGTGCAGGCATAACAAGCATAGACTGGAGCTAAGAGACACATGCGCTGCAGGAGTGGACCGGAGCGGGACGGTGTTAGTGCAGTACAGTAGCATGAGCACAGAGTAGTACACGTTCAGCAGGAACGCCGGACTCCATCCTCAAAAGACGAACACAGGTCTACTCACGAGACACTGGTCACAGGAAACTCCCAGTCACTGGGTACATGGTTTAAGACACAGAAGAACTTCAGGAAAATCACACAGCAGGAATCCACATTCAAAGGAAAGGACTTTGGTACCAACACATGGACAGGACGGGTCCAAGAACAAAGGCAGGCGCACATCAGCTATCCCAAAACTGGTAGCAGGCAGAACAGGAGCTGAAGACAAGGCAGAGCAAGAGCAGCTAGTTGGATCAAACACACATGGCTAGGTTCTGCAACCTAATGAGAAGCTCTGGCCACGCCCAAGAAGGAAAGGGAACTTTAAATAGGAGCTAACCCTCAACTATAGGCTGGGGACAGCAATTCAAGATACTGACCCTAATAAAAGCAGGGAAGGTGTGGCCACACGTACTATAGACATAGACAGGAACCAGTACAGCATAGCCAGCACAGGAACTGAGGCGTAGTGCACTCGTGGAAAGTCATGCACCAGCTGCAGAGGACCTCGCAATTCGCTGATAGCTTACACAACGGCAGCCAGGGACTGCACACGCGGATGGTCGGGCAGCTCAGCAGAGGACAACACGCACATGGCTACGCAGCGGAGCAGTGAACTGAGCATCATTCTTACAGGTGACAGACAACAGTATCCCAGCTGGTTAGGGGGGAAGGAGCATTGGGTAAGAGCACATATATGCACAGTAACGCCTCTCAAAGAAGGTACAAACACACCGGTGTTACACATGATCCTTTAAAATGTTGCTACTTTATTGAAAAATCTTATTAAAAATGACATAAAATGTGCAGCATAGAGAGTTCATTGACAATTGTTGCTACAAATGTTCTTATGCCGAAGTCTTTATTCAATTGAGACTAAAAACCCTTTATATTCCTATTGTTGAAAATCATTATATTCAGCCGTGTAGCCTGCTTTAACGCGATTTATCCTTTGGATCCAATATCTTCTGGAAGACATCATATACCAGTCACAGGGCAGCAGCAGCTATCTTTATATGTCTACGTATGTGTTGCGCCAGTCATAACTCCATCAGGTGAGTGCAACCAAATACTTGTTTTACGAGCCTAGTCATATAACTTACAATAATAATGATAATAATAATAATAATAATAATCAAACCACAATCTCAATTTGCAGACAAAGTGTTTCGGGGTACTGCCTCTTATCAGTGCAAGGTATGAGATCTAGTTTGGCAAGGTGAGAGACCAAGACGGGGATCTAAGGGGTAAATTTCTCCTTGTAGGGATTAACATATCAGGCCTGACATGCCAGTATGAGGTGCACTGTAAGTGTTTAAGGTATGTGCCCAAAGGTCAGTTTTGCTGCGGTCCAGAACGCAGCAAAACCTGTTGTTCTTTCAAGGATCTCTAGAGTCCTTGCCAGGAGATTTGCTGCATTCTGGACCTGCGTTTTTTGCACGTTTTTACTGCATTTTTGCTGCAGATGGTTTGCTGCATTTTTTCAGCGTTTTTGCTATTGTCTGGAGCAAAAATGCAGAAAAGATAGGACATGTTCAATCTTTCCCATCTGCAGCAAAAATTGGGTATTTGACACATGAAAAACCACTGTGTGGGCACAGTGTTTCTGTGAAACACATTGGTTTTGCTGGGAAGCCCAAACGCAGGAACCAATTAGCATGCATTTGTATAAAACCGCAGCACAAACGCACTGTGGGCACATATCCTAAGCCTCCTCATACGTTGCATTTAACTCGGCTACCCATTTCAATGGGACTTATGTACAAGTGCAGCTCAATAAATTAGAATATCATCAAAAAGTAAATTTATTTCAGTAATTCAATATAAAAAGTGAAATGCATAAATTATGTAGGTAATACAAACAGAGTTATCTATTTCAAGTGTTAATTTCTGATAATGTTGATGATTATGGCTTACAGCCAATGAAAACCCAAAGGTCATTATCTCAGAAAATTAAAGTAGTACTGCTCTACTATGCAGGCTTTTAACTATTAATTTAGACTGTGTTTACCTGTGCGTTGCAAATAAGGCTGCCTTCAGATTTGCAGATGCCTCCGCAGCATTTTGCGGAGGCATCTGCAAGCATCTGCATGCAGACGGCAGCCCCTATCTTTATAATGGAGCGCACGGTGTCTGCAGATGCTTGCAGACCGCTGTGCGCTCCCATTGCCCGCCACGAGTGCTCTGTGCGCAGGCGGATGCCTGCGCACAAATCACACAGTCTCGTCCGCACCAGGGACGCGACATGTTGCGTCCCTGGTGCGGGCGAGAGTGTGTGATTTGTGCGCAGGCATCCGCCTGCGCACAGATCACTCATGGCGGGCAATGGGAGCGCACGGCGATCTGCAATCATCTGCAGACATCGTGCGCTCCATTATAAAGATAGGGGCTGCCGTCTGCATGCAGATGCTTGCAGATGCCTCCGCAAAACGCTGCGGAGGCATCTGCAAATCTGAAGGCAGCCTAACACATGCTTTCCAACACATGCATTTTTGCATGCGTCTGTATGCGTTTTTGCAATTCAATTCTATGGTTGCATTAACGCCTCCAGTACATTGTGTTTATGCTGATTTACGACAGATCAGTTATGACGCACAGCATAAACGCAATGTGAACCTAGCCTTAATGTTGATTATGGTTTACAGCCAATGAAAGCACAACATTTATTATCTCAGAAAACTAAAATATTATAAGACCAACAGAAAAAATGATTTTTAACTCATAAATGTTGGCCTACTGAAAAGCATGTACAGTAAATGAACTCAATACTCAGTCAAGGTTCCTTTTGCATGAATTGCTGCATCAATACAGCGTGGCATGGAGGTGAACAGCCTGTAGCACTGCTGAGGTGTTATGAAAGCTTGGTTGCTTAGATAGCAGCCTTCAGCTCGTCTGCATTGTTGGGTCTGGTGTCTTTCATCTTCCTCTTGACAATATCCCATAGATTCTCTATGGAGTTTAGGTCAGGTGAGTTTGCTGGCTAATCAAGCACAGTGATAGTATAGTTATTAAACCAGGGATTGGTGCTTTTGGCAGTGTGGACAGGTGCCAAGTCCTCCAGGAAAATGAAATCTCCCTCCTCAATAAGCTTGTCAGCAGAGGGAAGCATGAAATTCTCTAAAATTTCCTGGTAAACAGCAGCACTGACTTTGGTCTTGATAAAACACAGTGGACCTACACCAGCAGATGACATGGCTCCCCAAACCATCACTGATTGTGGAGACCTCACACTAAACCTCTAAAACACTAAATCAGTTTGGATTGTGGCCTCTCCTCTCTTCTTCCAGACTCTGGGACCCTGATTTCCAAATGAAATGCAAAATTTACTGTACTTTCATCTGATAACAACACCTTGGACCACTGAGCAACAGTCCCATTCTTTTTCTCCTTGGCCCAGGTAAGACCCTTCTTGCATTGTCTTGACACAAGTCATGGGTGGCTTGACACAAGTAACGTGACAGTTGTAGCCTATGTCCTGTATAAGTCTGTGTGTGGTGGCTCTTGTAGCACTGACTCCAGTAGAAGTCCACTCTTTGTGAATCTCCCCCAAATTTTTGAATGGCCTTTTCTTAACAATCCTTCCAAGGCTGAGGTTATCGCGGTTGCTTGTGCACGTTTTTCTACCACACATTTTCCTTCCACTCATCTGTCAATTAATATGCTTGGATACAACGCTCTGTGAACAGCCATATTCTTTAGCAATGACCTCTTGTGGCTTACCTTCCTTGTGGAATGTGTCAATCACTGCCTTCTGGACATCTGTCAAGTCAGCAGTCTTTCTCATGATTGTGTAGCCCAGAGGTTCCCAACTCCAGTCCTCAAGGCACACCAACAGTGCAGGATTTCCTTAGTATTGCACAGGTGATAATTGAATCACATGCACTGGGGATGATTCCAATTTCTAAGGAAATCCTGAAAACCTGCACTGTTGGTGTGCCTTGAGGACTGAAGTTGGGAACCTCTGGTGTAGCCTACTGAACCAGACAAAGGGACAATAAATGCTTAGTAAGCATTTTCACGTGTTTTGTGTTAATTATTCTAATTTTAGAGAATGAATTTTTGGATTTTCATTAGTTGTAAGCCATAATCATCAACATTAACAAAAATAAACACTTGAAGAAGATCACTTTGAAATGATTGTATATAATATATGTGTTTCACTTTATGTAATGAATTACTGAAATAAAGTAACTTTTTGATGATGTTCTAATTTATTGAGATGCATTTGAACATGCAGAATCATATTCCATAATATAACATATTGTATGAGTATTTTGATTTCAATAAACAATGTTATAGAAAATTGCAATATATGGTAAATGTTAATTATTAATTATGTGTAATGTGACTTTTTTTTTAGTTTATGCAAAGAAAGAAAGAAAGGGGTGCAATGTGTGATAACCAGATAGCAATTGATGAGTACAGAAGATTATGTTCACTCACCTCCTGAGGTTGTGCACCTCTGCACAACCCCAGTTTATGCGTTGGTTGGGGGCGCAGGTCCACTGCCTGAACGATGACTCTGAGCTCCTGCTTCAGTGTACCCGGCTTCAACGTTCGTTCCGGGTAGAATCACGTGACCGGGGCCGGACCTGAAGTACGTCACCACAGGTCTTCAAGCATTCGCTCAGTTGCCGGACAACGAAAGGTCCTCTCGGTTTGTTCCTTTGCCTCCTGGCGCTGTCCCTCACAGGGGAAGAAAATGTGACAGGATTTAGGAGCGGTCTGTGGAGCGCTAGAATGGGGGCAACGGATAGCAAAAGATGGTATGAAATTTGATATAGTTTGGTATATAGAAGAAGGAAATAGGATTTTAGGGGACCCTGATAACTATTTAAAACTTGAACAAGATCCAACAATTGAGATAGTCTTGAGATATAGTCTGCTCATTAAGTATGCTTTTGCTAGTGGCATACTTAACAAAATAGAAAAAAGGTTCCTAGACATTGCAAAATATAAGTTCCCATACTTCTATTTTTTACCCAAACTAGACAGAAATCCCACCAACTCCCCCCCAGCCGTCCCATAATTTCGGAGATTGATTCCATCACGTGCAACCTCGCACATAATGTTGAATTGTTACTACAGAAAAATGTAGTTAAACTATCATCCTATTTGAGGGATTCCTCCCAACTAATCAAAGAGTTGAGGGCTTTACCTCCAGAAAGAGGATGCATACTCCTAACACTAGATGTGGCAGCATTGTATAGTAACAGCTCTCATACTCAGGGGATAGATGTAATTGATTTGATCTTAACAGCGGATAAGACCATGTCCCTCGAGCAAAAAACACTTTTTGCTAGACGGAATTTCCTTCATTTTAACTAATAATGTTTTTTCTTTTGAAGGGACACTCTACCGCCAGATCAGGGGCTGCGCAATGGGGACGAGATTTGCACCCAGTTAAGGAAACCTTTTCTTGGGTACCTTCGAATCAGTCTTCATTGCGCAGTCTAGTCTGCCAAAAGATCAAGTAATCTACTATCGTTGATATATAGATGATCAGTTCTTTCTTTGGAGGGACACCGAGGAAGAGGCCCTGGAGTTTGTAGCCGAACTCAATGGTAATTATTGGGGTCTGTCATTCTCAGCCTCCCTCTCTCCATCCTCTCTCCAATTCCTTGATTTGTTGGTACAGTTCGATGACCTGGGGAGAGTGTTTATGTCAACATATTTTAAACCGGTAGATGTCAACAGCTACCTCAAATTTGACAGTGGACATCTCCCCAGGTGGATCGCGAGCGGGCCTTATGGACAATATTGGAGAGTGCGCTATTGCACAAGGGATTCTGATTATGCTGTAGAATCGAAAGTATTAAAAAAAGGTTCCTTGAAAAAGGATATCCAAAAACCCCTTGACGGACACACATAAAGGAACCTGTGACCTCTCACAGGAATCTTGTTTGAAAAAATAGGAGTCTCTAACGTAGACCATCAAAAAAAAGCAGTAGAAATGATTAAGTAGAGCATGGTCACAAAGTTCAGCCAATCAAGATCAAGGGTCCAACACCTATTGAATACATTTTGGTTTATTTTGAAAGAAGACCCTATCCTTTCTAAATACATTCTGGTGAGACCAACTATCATATTAAAAAAAAATAGGTGTTTACAGAATTTGGTTGCACCCATCATCATATCTCATAAAGAGAAAAGAGAAGTAGCCACCAACAGTAGTAACTGGGGGTGTTACTCCTGTAACACACCGAAGTGTTTATGCTGTGACATAATTGAGAATGGTGTAAAGACTTTTTTGTCTAGGACCACCAATGAAACATTCACAATAAAGCATAAGGTCAGCTGTCAAACTATATATATTATGTGCCTATTGGAATACCCCTGTGGGCTCCAATATGTAGGTCACACAATTAAGAACGCACATGCCCGTATGAATAAACACAGACATAACATCAGTACGGGCTACCAAAAGCACAGCATTTTGAGACATTACAGCATGTTTCACCAAAAAGACGCCAACAATAAGAAACTGACTATTATTGATCACGTTTCCGAAAAGGGTCAAGATTGTTTGAGCAAATTAATAAAAGATAGAGTTGTTGGATATACAAGCTAGGCACACTTTCTCCAGAGGCACACAACTTAATGATTGAAAACATGTCCAAACATTAAAAAAGAGATTGTTTGGAGTGGCACTAAGACACGGGATCCACCAGTCACACGTTTAATAGAGCAGATGCATTAAGGGGAGAGGGAAGAAACGTGTATGTAAGACCGGGATCAGGGAAGAAATGTATACAACACTCAATCAGAGTGAAAAAATAAATTTTATTACAAATCCATGTGAGTAAGGTAAAAAAGCACAAACATTAAAACCATCTAAAAAATGTGCAACACCGCACGAGATATATCACAGATACATGCCTCCTATGATTTATAGCAAATGCTAAACCTGCAGAATTCACCTGGTAACAGGAAGCAAAAATAGATAAATGATAACACAAATTCCCATAATAAGGAAACCAGATACGCAGTAAGGTCACCTAACTGTTAGGGCAAAGAATAGACAAGGTAGTAACTACATCTGAGGCTCAATGCAAATAGTACAATGCAAAAAATGCAATTGAGAAGCAAATAAGAACCTCTGATATTGCCCTATTCAAAGTGGGACAAGAATAGACCATGCAAGAGAAAAAGTGCAATGGGAAAACTGCATATCTGAAATTAGAAATGAAAATTGCAAGTTAGTCACCAGTCATCATACACCTGCAGGCAGGGAGGCATAAAAGCGTGGCTCTGGACCTACGCGTGTCGCTGCCTAAATGACAGCTTCCTCAGGGTAGAGCACCACTGGAAAGTGTGCTTCATTACCTTAAATAACAACAATAATGCATAACACCTGTAAGGAAAGAAAATGCCATTGGCTGTTATTGAGACCTGCAAGGAGGAATGTGGGGCTCTGCGTCCTGCTTCGTTAGTGTTCCGGGGCACAGCGGCGGATTGACTTCCGGGTATGATAACCCAGAGGTCATCTGTCTATGCTGGGAGGCGGCACACAGCTGCGCATGTCTAGAACGCGGCCCGTAGTGATCGGAGCCGTCCATACTCGCTGTGTGTACAACGTCGCTATGCGACGTGCGCGCATGCGCAGACCGGCCGGTCTAATCATAAAGCAGCGCTGGCTGCCGTAAATGCTGGTTAAGTAAGCCTGCAGGCTGCAACCCCGCAAGCAGGATTAGATTACAAAATAGAGACCCAGGGGGAGCAAGAGAAAGGGATACATATATAAAACAATTATGAAACACAGGGAGTGATTCTGAAAAAGAGATATTAGTTTGTAGACTATGGTTAATAGCTGCTGCACCATCAATGCCGCCACCTAGAGGGAGACAATAAACTCCAACATAAAGAGATCGTTATATATACACAGAGCCCAAAGAGAAATTTAAGAATTTAGAACATGCAAAATAGAAAAACAGTTGTATATATGGATCTACACCAAAACTAGCAGGCCAACTTGCGCCTGTAGGATTGGTGTAACGGATAAACAATGTTCAATTTCAACTTCTTATACATTCTTGACTCATTGTTGTTGCTTGTCGTTCTCTACGCCGAGATCATTGATGTTATGATATTTGCATATTATTCTCTAATGAGAGATATTGATGTAATTCATACCGCAGTTCCATAATAAAATGGAAATACTGTAGATGCTCTTTGAAAAGTCCGTGACGAAGACAACACTCATAGAGTTCAAATTCCGGACACATCTGACTAGGGGTGAACGCAGCAGCAGTAGTGGTGTTTGAGAAGCTTTTCTCCTTAAATACTTGAATGGCACAGCGGATACTGTATGCGTCCGTAGCCAGAGGGAGTCTGTTTAGGCACTAGGAAAAAATAATGAATTTAAGAGTTTATTGTGTCTCTATGAGTGAACAAAAAGTACTCTCTAAGTTTTATAGTACCCATTAAAAAGAAACTCTTCATTCAGACCCTCTGGAGCCATACTTTTAAGTTGGAAAATCCAACGACTTTCCTTGCGTAGCAGTTCTTCAGTAACACGTGCTTTCCTAATGGTGGGCACCACTTTGTCCACCACCAAGATTTTTAAGCCACTGTGAGAGCTGCGATGTACCTCTCTGAAATGCCTAGCCACTGAGGTCAAGGTCTTACCGGCTTTGAGATGTTCTTCTGCGCAGGAAATGCTGGAAATGTGGTTCTGGATGCGTTTTCGGACCTCCTGAGTGGTCTGCCCGACATAGACCTTAGGACAGCTACAAAAGAGAACGTATACCACATTACGGGTACGGCAATTTGCATACAATTTTGATTTAAATCCTTTGAGACATTCCACATGATCTGTACTGCCAGAGGCCACCATTAAGGGGCAGACTGAACAACCTCCACATGGGTAAGTGCCAAGGATTTTAAACCCTCTACCAAGAGGAACGGAGGGTCTCCTGAAATGACTTGTAGTGAGAATGTCTTTCAAGTTTTTGGCTCTTTTAGCTACCAATTTTGGTTTGGGTCCAACAAATTGTGCGATTTTGGGGTCGTTTGATAACAGTGACCAATTACGGTCCAGAGTTCGATATACATCCTCCAATGATTATTAAAGGTTGTGATGACATTCAACTTGTCTGGACTCGTTCTGATCTTCCCTGTTAACAATTCGGTTCTGTCCGTTGTGATTGTGGACCTATAGGCATTTGAGATGACCTTATGCGGGTACCCCCGCTTCTTAAACCTTTCTGTCAGGTCTTTTGCCTCTGACAGAAAGGTGGTGTTATCGGTACAGTTCCTCTTAAGCCGATAAAATTGGCCTTTGGGAATAGCATTCCGTACATGCTGTGGATGGAAGCTCTGGTAATGGAGAACACTGTTTGTGGCAGTGTCTTTTCTATGCAGAGCCGTGATGATCTTACCTTTTTCCTGTATAATTTTCAGATCCAAAAAGACAACTTCTGTCCAAGAATACTGGGACGTCAGGGTGATATTCCACGGGTTGTTGTTAAGAGTCTCCACGAACTTCTGACAGTCCTCAAGGGTACCTGACCAAAAGAACAGAATGTCGTCGATATAACGATACCATTTTCGTATAGATACATTATACGCCTGAAGGGTGCGCACATGAATCTGCTCCCACCAACCCAAAAATAAATTTGCGTATGATGGCGCACATTTCGCACCCATGGCGGTCCCTGATACCTGTCTATAGAAGACTCTGTCGAAGGTGAAGTAGTTATATTCGAGGACCATCCGCAGCAGATCGAGCAAGAATGAGTCGTGTAACCGACTACCCGTACTTTCAAGATCTAGAAAATGAGTGACAGCTGAAATACCAAGATCATGGTTAATGCAGGTGTACAGACTCTCTACATCCATTGTGACCAACAAAATCTGCTCTTCCAGAACCAAATCGCCCAGTTGGACTATCAGGTGAGAGGAGTCTCTAACGTACGAAGGGAGGGAAAGTACGTACGGTTGCAGGTAAAAATCAAGATACGTACAGGATTTTTCAAACAGGCCTCCAATCCCTGAAACAATAGGTCTACCGGGAGGTTGTTCCAGGGATTTGTGCACCTTGGGTAGCATATAAAAAGTCGGTACAATAGGGAATTTAATCAATAAAAACTCCTTTTCTTTTTTGGAAATTATGCCAAGATCAAAAGCATGATAGATTAAGGTCCCCAGCTTGCGTTTAAACGTATCGGTGGGGTCTGATGGTAATTTCCAATAACACAGTCTATTGTCAAGCTGTCTTCTAGCTTCCCTTAGGTACATCTCAATAGGCCATAACACTACATTGCCACCCTTGTCCGCTTCCCTTATGATGAAATCCTTGCTGTTTTGAAGTGTATTTAAAGCTATATGTTCCTGACGACTTAGGTTATTTCCTTGAAATTTATTAATCTTTAATTTCTTGATATCGTTAACCGTTGCGTCAAAGAAAGTTTGTACTACTGGAAATAGAGAAAACGGGGGTGTGGCCTGTGATGGAGATCTTTTAGTGAAAGGTGTCTTGTGTATGGTTGTACCTGTAGGTTGTTCGTCCTCAGCTAAATCCAAAAGGTCCTGCAGAGTGGCTCTGTCACAAGATGGCAGGGAATCTAATACAGATGGACGATGGTACAATAACTTGAAAACAAGTTGCCTGCAAAAGAGATAGACGTCCTTTATTAGTTCGAATTTATCCAAGATATTCACTGGAGAGAAGGAAAGTCCTTTTTTAAGTAGGCTCTGTTCATCAACAGACAGATTATAGTTGGTAAGATTGATTATTTGTAAACTGTCACTTACACCACTACTGCATCCTGCGGAGCTCACCATCTTCTTCCCAGTTGTGCTCCCGATGGTAAGATCGGTGACCACTTGCCTGTTCGTGGGTTGCGATTCCGTAGATTTGGCGGGCTTGCGCCTGCCCCTTCTGGTTGGTCTCCTTGATCCGTTTCCGACTCGGATAAAAAATCCTCAGCGCCAGATGATGTGGAGGGGGCAGATGTAGAGTCTTGATTGTCCTCTGTATTTCTCGGTGGTCTATTTTGTCTATCGGGTTTTGGACGCCCGAAAGGTTTTCTTGGTCTATTGGGTCTATTGGGTCTATTCGGTCTGGAATTATCGTGGTGTACCCACTTATATACCCTATTTTCCTCCAGATCTCTCTTGTCCCGGAGAATTTTCTGTTGTTTCCCTCTAATGATGTCGTCTTCAAAACGATCAATTATCTCTTTTAATTTTATCCTGAATGGGGCAACCTGTTTTGCAAGATCAAAATCTTGTAATTTGGTCTCCAAGGTTTTGATCTCAGCTTTAAGTTTTGTCAAAAGGGCCTTGTCATGCTCAATGAGCATCAGGATTATGATCTCTGAGCACTTTGAGAGGCCTGATTCCCAAATCTTTTTGAAACCAGCATCTACCTCCCAAGCAGGGAAAATCTGAACCCTCAAACCTCTGGGTGCCAACCCAAGCTTATTATATTCTTCCAATGACTGAATATTCCACCAAGTTTTACATATGTGTTTATGAAGTTTAATCAACCTGGAAGAGATCCCTTTAAAGGAATTGTCCTCAGTTACTGGTTCCCTGGCTCCGAAAATTCCTCCTTTATAGTTTTTCCATGTAGCTTCTCTGGATTCAAGATCCATACTCCTGAGGGGAGGAAGCTAGTATTTCTACCCACAAACCGGTCTGTGCACACTCCAGAAAGTGTCAACAAGACACAAAAAAATATGTGAAAAAGAGATTGTTTGGAGTGGCACTCCCAGCCTCCCAGCATAGACAGATGACCTCTGGGTTATCATACCCGGAAGTCAATCCGCCGCTGTGCCCCGGAACACTAACGAAGCAGGACGCAGAGCCCCACATTCCTCCTTGCAGGTCTCAATAACAGCCAATGGCATTTTCTTTCCTTACAGGTGTTATGCATTATTGTTGTTATTTAAGGTAATGAAGCACACTTTCCAGTGGTGCTCTACCCTGAGGAAGCTGTCATTTAGGCAGCGACACGCGTAGGTCCAGAGCCACGCTTTTATGCCTCCCTGCCTGCAGGTGTATGATGACTGGTGACTAACTTGCAATTTTCATTTCTAATTTCAGATATGCAGTTTTCCCATTGCACTTTTTCTCTTGCATGGTCTATTCTTGTCCCACTTTGAATAGGGCAATATCAGAGGTTCTTATTTGCTTCTCAATTGCATTTTTTGCATTGTACTATTTGCATTGAGCCTCAGATGTAGTTACTACCTTGTCTATTCTTTGCCCTAACAGTTAGGTGACCTTACTGCGTATCTGGTTTCCTTATTATGGGAATTTGTGTTATCATTTATCTATTTTTGCTTCCTGTTACCAGGTGAATTCTGCAGGTTTAGCATTTGCTATAAATCATAGGAGGCATGTATCTGTGATATATCTCGTGCGGTGTTGCACATTTTTTAGATGGTTTTAATGTTTGTGCTTTTTTACCTTACTCACATGGATTTGTAATAAAATTTATTTTTTCACTCTGATTGAGTGTTGTATACATTTCTTCCCTGATCCCGGTCTTACATACACGTTTCTTCCCTCTCCCCTTAATGCATGTCCAAACATTAATCTCCTATTGGTCTTAGGTATTATTGAGTCATCTCTCAGTCATTTATGAGCATATTAATTTTTTCAGGGTAAAATAGCAAATTTCTATGAATTTTATATGTTTTTATTTTTGTTTATTATCTTTTAAGATTTGATTAACACTTAATATATGTTTGATTTTTAATACTGTTTGTATTGATAAGGTTGGAGCATCATATTTTTATTTCACGTTTTCCATTGTATATAATTCTGCATGATTAGACAGTGGCAAGTATAGGGTTAATTTTGACAGAATAAGTGGTCCAATCATTGCCAGCCCTACCCTATAGAAACACGTCGTGGCATATGGAGGACAAATAAATGTCTGTTATATCAAATTTCATACCATCATTTGCCATCCTTTGCCCACATCCTAACGCTTCATAGACCACTCCTAAATCCTGTCACTTTTTTAAGTGTAGGAACATTAACATTTTTAAAACAATTTTTGGTTTAATTTTTTTTTTTTTTTAAATAAATTCAACACATATAAAACTAAATTTACTATTAATAAATATTGGAATACTGGAAGCAAAACATGACACAGCCTTACAGCACTACATGTGATCAATAACATAGTACATTACCAGTGGTTTGTAGGACATGTAAAGAATTTAGGTACTTTCTTTATTTTAGCTAAGGCTAATTATATCCCAAGGCAGGTATTTCAAACTCCAAGCCTCGAGGGCATGTTTTCAGGATTTCCTTAGCATTGCACAGCTTGAATTGAATCATCTGCACAGGTGATGATTCCAACCCTTGTGCAATGCTAAGGAAATCCTGAAAACAAGCACTGTATGGGGCCCTCGAGAACTGGAGTTTGGGATCCATTGTTGTTTAATTGCTACAATTATTACACTGTGCTTTACCACACTCAGTCCCTAAATTAACTAAACAAAGTGCCATGCATGTCACAGAACCAAGATCTTGTTTGTGCTACCAAATAATAAATATCAAACAAAAGACACCAATAATTGTCACAGAGTTTGACTAGTTGATGAGACATTAGTTCCCCTGACTAGTCAGCCCACTTAGCATGTTATCACGCCCCTGTGGGCGTGAGAACATGTTTTACACCCCGCAGTGCCATCGGCAACACTATACAAAGCCATGCATGTGCATGGCTTTGTATATCTCAGCATTGAGCTTCTCTGACACCAGGTGTAAATACCCTAGCTTCAGAAAGACAAACTGTGCATGATCAGTAATCCGCACTTTCAGTCATGGGCACTACGCCCATACACCTAGCTTTAGAGTTGTGAGCATGATCGGAAATGCGGACGACTACCAATCATGCACAGTTCGCATCTCTGAAGCCAGGGTGTATACACCCATCGTCAGAGAAACTCAGTGCTGAGATATACATATCCATGTGCATGTGCTACTTGGTATAGAGATGCCAATGATGCTGCAGTGGTAAAGCATGTCATCAAGCCCACAGGGACATGGGCGTAGCCAGGATCAAAACTAGGGGGGGCAAGCTATGGTCGTTCATGGTCGTTCAGAAGTGACAGGGACAGATGACAGGCAGAGAGGTCACAGGGACAGGTGACAGGGAGAGAGGTGACGGAGAGAGAAGACAGGGACGGAGTACAAACAGGCAGGGCAGCAGAGAGACCGGCGGGCACTGACACTGGAGGACCAGCGGGGACTAGAGCATCAGCAGGCACTGATAGCACAGACTACTCCCCTCAGCTTCCTCGGAATGGATAAAGCTGTTGGGAGTTGGTCACAGCCAGGTCAGAGTCACAAAGACCATCGCTCCAATCAGGGCTGGAGGGGAGGGTGACCTATCTCCAGCCAATTATCGCGATTGGCTATTTAAGCCAATCACGGCGATCAAGGTCATCTTCTGTTTCCCTGCTCAAAACTACATCACCAGACCCACCAGACGTAAATAAATACATCCATATAACCACCATCAGTACAAAAACACAGCATCACAACCCTCATCAGTACATAAATACATCACCAGACCCACCAGAGGTACAAAAATGCATCTGTATAACCCCTATCAGTACAGAAAACTATGTCAAAACCCTCATCAGTGCAGAAATACATCACCAGACTCACCAGAGGTACAGAAATACATAACTAGAACTCTCATCAGTGCAGACATCACAACCCTCATTGGTAACAAAATTCGTCATCAGAACCACCAGAGATGCAGAAATACATAATCAGAACCTCTATCAGTACAGGAATACATCCATATAACCCCCATCACTATAGAAACACAGCCTCACAATCCTTATCAGAACTAACATCAGTGCATGGTAGAACAATTGTAATGTCAGGTCACACCTATTTACATTTGTACTGCATGAGCTTATAACTCCTAATACATCCTTAACAATGGTAAGTAGATACTGAGAGTTGTTGTTACCAGTCACCATCAGATCATACAGGACCTACAGCACTGATGAGAATGTCATTATCACAAATACTCATTTACATCTGGGCACTTTATAGATGACCTGGTCTCTGATCAGGGTAGTCTTTTTCTTTTCTTCAACTTGTCCAGACAGCATGATGACTTTTCACATCCACAGCTCATCTCTCGAGATTTCCATCTTCTCCGATCCTCTGCAGCCCATCCATAAAAATAGCAGAATGATCAAAATTCTTATAAGTAAAAATATCTGCCCTACTCTGTGCCCTGGAAAAATTGCTCCTCCTCACTGTTCCCTGCACTAAATAAGATTTACATGCTGTCCACTTTCTGGAACATGCCCTTCACACATCCTCTGCCCCCACCACCAGTTTGGCTCACATATTCTCCCCAAACCTCTCCCCCCATTTTGGCTCTTATATACTGCCCCCCACCCTGTCCCCCCAGTTTGGCTCATATAGTCTCCCCAAACCTCTCCCCCTATTTTGGCTCACATATACTGCCCCACACCCTGTCCCCCCAGTTTGGGTCACATTCTCCCTCCATTATCTCCCCCCAGATTGGCTCACACTCTCCCCCAGTTTGCTCCTCATACTCCCCTACACTCTCATTTGATACTCACACACCCCCAGTTTCCTGCTCACAGCTTTCTCCCCAATGTTTGGCTCACATATGCTCCCCAAACCTCTCCCCCATTTTGGCTCACATATGCTGCCCCCCACCCTGTCCCCCCAGTTTGGCTCACATATTCTGCCTCCATTATCTACCCCAGATTGGCTCACTCTCCCCCAGTTTGCTCCTCATACTCCCCCTACACTCTCATTTGATACTCACAACCCCCCCAGTTTCCTGCTCACAGCCCCTCCTCCCAGTTTCCTGCACACCCTCCCCCCAGTTTCCTGGTCACATTCCCCCCTTTAGTTTCATGCTCCACCTTCCCCTCAGTTTTCTACTCACATCACCCCCCTCCATAGTTTTCTGCTCACATTCTCCCTCTAGTTTCCTGCTCACTCCCCCCAGTTTCCTGCTCACACTACTACCCCTCTCCCTCCATGCTGTGCCTCTTCCCCTAATTATGTTAACCTTCCAGCCAGGTCTTCACATCTAGCCTTTTGCCACGCTGCCTCTACCGAGTGATGTCAGTAGTGTAATCAGGTGATGTGATCACGTGACTGACATCCCCCTGACCCGGAATTGCCAGGAATCAGGGCGGCTGAGAGCCCAGCTTCCATAGTGCAGGCATCTGATTCTGACACCTGTACTATGGACTGCCGGAGCCAGCGCTGCTCATACTCTGCTCCCACTGTCAGCTCAGCTGACTACAGGAGCAGAGAAGTTCTGGCTCACACTGTGGGTGGCCGGAATATGTGGCGGCAGCCGGCTGGCAGGGAGACCCCTCGGCGCGGTTGCTGCAGTAGAAGGTCCGATGTTTCTGGGGGATGGGGGGCAGCTGTCCCTCCCTGCCCCATGCGGGGTACACCCATGCACAGGGATGTGATAACATGCTGTGTGGGCTGATTAGTCAAAGTGCTAATTAGCATTTCATAAACAGACTTTAGAAATACTTTTTCTAAAGACCTGTTTATATATGCTACTACTGTTACGCTGGGATTATAATAATAATACTTTAATAATAATAATACTTTATTTATATAGCGCCAACATATTCCGCAGCGCTTTACAATGTAGGGTTAGAGTACAGAAAATACAGTAAGTAATTACAATAGAGAACAAATAAAGTACAAATAATTGGATACAAAACAATAGGTATAAAATCAATGTGAAAAAAAATACAATAAATAAAGCAATAAATTAAGGTGACCCTGCTCAAAAGAGCTTACAATCTACAACGGGAAAGGGGTTGCGCAAGGTGCCGGGGCTTATTGCACTGGTGGTCCAGGCATCTTGAGGAAATGGGGCATAGGGCTAAGCTTACATGGATGGTCATTATACAATCTGTGTAGACCTTTATGGTTTGGTGGAATTTGTAGAAGAGTAATGTCCAGAGGGGTAGCCCATTCACTGTCTACAGTACAATGGACTTATTAGGGAGTATGATAGGCCGCCTTAAAAAGATGCGTTTTTAGGGATCGTCTGAAGCCATGCAAGTTGTGGATAGTCCTGATTTCTTTGGGTAAAGCATTCCAGAGGTTTGGTGCAGCTCTGGAAAAGTCTTGGAGCCGGGAGTGGGAGGATCGGATTAGTGCAGATGTTAGTTGAAGGTCATTTGAGGAACGTAGAGAGTGGGTGGGGTGATAGACAGAGATGAGGGAGGAGAGGTAGGGGGGGGCTGCACTGTGAAGAGCTTTGTGGGTGAGAACAAGCAATTTGAATTTGATCCTGTAATATACGGGCAGCCAGTGCAATGACTGGCACAGAGCGGAGGCATCTGAGTAACGATTGGCCAGATGGGTGTTCCTGGCTGCTGCATTAAGGATGGACTGGAGAGGAGAAAGTCTGGTGAGGGGGAGGCCGCTTAATAGAGAGTTGCAATAGTCAAGGCGGGAATGGATTAGGGCCACGGTGAGGGTTTTTGTTGTTTCCAGGGTGAGAAAGGGGCGGACTCTAGAGATATTCTTCAGGTGTAAGCGACAGGAGCGGACGAGAGATTGCGTGTGGGAGGAGAAGGAGAGATCGGTGTCAAACATAACTCCCAGACAGCGAGCCTGCTGCCTAGGCGTTATCGTAGTGCCGCATACTGAGAGAGAGATGTCCGATTTAGGGAGGTTAGTGGATGGGGGGAGCAGAAGAAGTTCAGTTTTGGAAAGGTTTAGTTTCAAATAGAGAGTGGACATGATGTTGGATACTGCAGCTAGACAGTCATTGGTGTTCTTTACTACCGCAGGGGTAAGGTCAGGGGCTGAAGTGTATAGTTGTGTGTCATCAGCATAAAGATGGTACTGAAAGCCAAATCTGCTGATGGTCTGTCCAATCGGGGCCGTGTAGAGAGAGAAGAGGAGAGGTCCAAGGACTGAGCCCTGAGGGACTCCAATAGTGAGGGGAAGAGGGGAAGAAGTGGAGCCAGCAAAAGATACACTGAAAGAGCGGTCAGAAAGATAGGAGGAGAGCCAGGAGAGAGCAGTGTCCTTTATGCCAATGGAGTGCAGCATAAAGAGTAGGAGCTGATGGTCGACAGTGTCAAAAGCTGCAGAGAGATCAAGGAGAATAAGCAGAGAGTGGTCACCATTACGTTTTGCTGTCAGAAGGTCATTGGTCACTTTGATGAGGGCAGTTTCTGTGGAGTGAAGGGGGCGGAAACCAGACTGTAATGGATCTAGAAGAGAGTGAGCGGAGAGGTAACGGGTGAGGCGGGAATAGACCAGGCGCTCCAGGAGTTTAGAGATGAAGGGGAGATTGGAGACTGGTCTGTAGTTATTTGTGCAGGTTGGGTCGAGAGTGGTTTTCTTTAATAATGGAGTAATGATCGAATGTTTGAAGGAGGAGGGGAAAATGCCAGAAGAGAGGGAGAGATTGAAGATTTTGGTTAGATGAGTGGTGACGACTGGAGAGAGGGACTGGAGCAGGTGTGAGGGAATGGGGTCAGTAGAGCATGTGGTGGGACGAGAGGAAGAAAGGAGCCTGGAGACTTCTTCTTCTGTGACTGGGTCAAATGTGGAGAGTGAACCGGAGGAGATGTGGGGAAGAATGGGGGTGTCAGCGCTTGGAGGCTGAGAGCTGATTTCCTGGCGGATGTTGTCTATTTTCTCCATGAAGTAGGAAGCCAGGTCATCAGCACAGAGGTCAGTGATGGGGGCCTGCACTTTCGGACTGAGGAGAGAGTGAAAGGTGTCAAAGAGTTTTTTTGGATTGTTGGATAGTGAGGAGACCAGGGTGGTGAAGTAGGTCTGTTTGGCAAGGTGAAGGGCAGAGTTGTAGGTTTTCAGCATGAATTTATAGTGGATAAAGTCTCCTGGTGAGCGAGTTTTCCTCCATAGACGTTCAGCACTCCTGGAGCATCGCTGGAGGAATCGAGTTTGTGGTGTGAGCCAGGGCTGTTTTGTTCTCTGTTTGGAGGTTCTGCGGGTGAGGGGCGCTACTTGGTCCAGGGAGCTTCTGAGAGAGTCATTGTAGTGATTTACTGCCTGATCTGGACAGGAGATTGAAGAGATTGGGGACAGAGATGAGATGAGGGAGTCTGTGAGAGCTTGAGGGTTAATGGCCTGTAGATTTCTGGATGTGTGATAGGTAGGATTGGGCTGTGTTGGCCGAGGGTTAGTGAGTGAGAAGGAAAGAATGTTGTGGTCAGAGAGTAGAGTTGAGTTATCCAAGGGGGAGGATGAGCAGAGCCGGGTAAAGACAAGGTCAAGGGTGTTACCGTTTTCGTGTGTTTTAGAGGTTGAGAGCTGTGATAGGCCAAGAGAGGTAGTTAGAGATAGGAGCTGGGATGCAGATGGGGAGATGGGGCTGTTTATGGGAATGTTAAAGTCTCCCAGAATAAGGGTTGGTAAATCTGAGGACATGAAATGAGGGAGCCAAGTGGAGAAATGGTCGAGGAACTGGGTGGGTGACCCTGGGGGGCGGTATATCACTGCTACTTTGAGGGGGAGGGGATGGAATAGCCTAATGGTATGGACCTCAAAAGAAGGGAATGAGAGTGATGGGGCTGGAGGAATGACCTGTAAAGTACATTGTGGGGACAGGAGGAGGCCAACTCCACCGCCACGTCTGTTCCCAGGTCTAGGGGAGTGAGAGAAGTGTAAGCCGCCGTAAGAAATAGCAGCAGGGGAAGCAGTGTCTGAATCCTGGATCCAGGTTTCTGTGAGGGCCAGCAGATTAAGAGAGTTGGTAAGGAAGTAATTGTGAATGAAGGGAAGTTTGTTGCATACAGACCGTGGATTCCAGAGAGCGCAATTAAAAGAGGGAGATGAAGGTGTGCAGGTGATATTAATAAGGTTAGTGAGGTTTCTGTGTGAGGTGGGAGAGGGGTTGAAGTTAGCAGAGGGTGGACCAGGGTTGGGAGAGATATCACCTGAGAGGAGCAGCAGTAAAAAGAGAAAGAGCAGATAGTTTTTGGAATTAGGACATGATTTATTATGACAAACTTTGGAATATGATGGGCTGAGAGTCTTCAGTAAACTGAAGATAACATGGGTGCTGTACATAGAGTAGGGCAGGAGAGAGGGGCTGATGTGAATGAGTGGTGATGGAGGGGGGATGGGGTGATAAAAGTTGGTGGCAAGAGCACATAAGAAAACAAACAGTGAAATACAAGACATGGTAAAGATTAGTAGTGAATGGAGTTATGCACAGTGTTGGAGTGTCCCTCTAGGTCATTGTCTTCCAGCAAGAGCGCATAGAACAATACATTAGATACATTGGATTATAGATATGGGCACAGAAGTGCTCATGGTTCTGGGTGCCCAGGGGACCTGACAGGTTCCCGTTAAAGGAAAAAAAATAAATCAAAACTGTTGAGGGGGAAGGGATGGCATAATTAATATGAATCACTGAACTCCATATTGGATTTTATGAGAGCTGAATATTTCAACCATGTATAGCATTGTTCTTCTGTGTGATGTCCTTTTTGTTTTAGGAGTAAAGGTTGCATCTACATGCTAAATGGATATTGGCCCTGCAGCCTCCTGGACAATACAGGAATACACATCCTCTGTGTTGATCTTGAATGCAGACGCTGTTTGCCACCTAATGTCATCTACATATGTATACAGCCTTTGTGGGTTTGGAGTATTGGCCATTGCTCCTCAGGTAGACATCCCGTCTCCGGCCTATGGAGATGTATATTGCTACACAATACTGGTGATATTTGACTGATAAAGCATTGTTCTTCAGGTAGACATCCTGGAGCCAACCAAAGAGTGTTAAACATATTTGACACAAGACTTTCTTCCCTGATACAAGGACGCCATCCGCAGGCAGGGGATTATTACTGCATATTACGGGAGGTGATTGGACATATTTGCCACAGAAGATACCTGAGAAGGGCGGAGTTGTGGGTTGTATGTGGGTGTGGATGTGAAATCTTTACTATAAAAGGAAGTGGAATCAAGACACTCTCGCTCTTTCTACTTTGGACCCATGATGGAATAGGATCACCAAGACCTGGCTTAAGTATCACCCCTATCTCCCCTCTGTATCTTCCCTGTAACGTTTCCTTCTCTATCTCTTTCTACTATACAGTCTCTCTCTCTTACATAATATTACTCTGTCCATGTTCAGGGATAGTTAGGGGCAGGCAAATGGATGTAATTAATTAATGTAGTGTGCTTGTATGGTTAGATAATGTGAGTGGGGTATAATTGTTAGTAACTGTGGGTGTTTTATATATTGTAACAGTAATTGATTGTGTATTAGTTATCGTGCTATCTAGAACATATATATTATTGTTGTAGACTTTTTGGGTGTGTTTAATAAATATTCATTTATTAGAACAAACTTGTTTTCATTAAGTTGTCGGTATTTACATATATATGTAGTTAATCAGCATAGGAATAGAAAGCGGTAAGGAAGGGTGGATTCTTGATATCGGTCATTGTAGTCATAACCGACAATAATAACCGATAAACAGAACCAGCCCTACAACAAAAACCTACCGGGCCCTGTGTTGAAAAATGTGATTTCCCCTTTAAAACATAAATGAACTGAGGATTATCACATCATTGGGAACCTGAGTTCAATTTCCCTAGCCATACTCAGGCCTGATTACTGCCACACATGTTCTCAGTCAGGAAATCACTTAAATAAGACCTGCCTGACAAAGTGAAGTAGACCAAAAGATCCTCAAAAGCTAGAGATCATGCCGGGATCCAAACAAATTCAGGAACAAATGAGAAATACAGTCATTGAGATTTATCAGCTTGGAAATGGTTATAAAGCTATTTCTAAAGCTTTGGAATTACAGCAAGTCACAGGCAATGCCACAAATAGCAAAAACATGGAACAATGATGAACCTTTGCAGGAGTGGTCAGCTGACCACAATTTCCCTATGAGCGCAGCTACAACTCGTCTAAAAGGTCACATAAGACCTCTCCCAACAACATTCAAAGAATTGTAGGCCCCCCTTGCCTCAATTATGGTCCATTTTCATGACTCCACCATAAGAAAGAGACTGGGCAAAAATGACCTGCATGGCAGAGTTCCAAGACGAAAACCACTGCTGAGCAAAAAGAACATAAAGGCTCATATCCGTTTTGCCAGAAAACATCTTAATGATCCCCAAGACTTTTGGGAGAGTACTCTGTGGCCTGATGAGACATTAGAACTTTTTGGTAGGTGTATGTCCCATTCCATCAGGCGTAGAAGAAACACACCATTTCAGAAAAGAAACATCATACCTACAGTAATTTATGGTGGTGTTAGTGGGATGGTCTGGGGCTGTTTTGCTGCTTCAGGACCTGGACGACTTGCTGCGATAAATGGAACCATGAATTCTGCTGTCTTCCAAAAAATCCTGAAGGAGAATGTCCGGCCATCTGTTCGTGACTTCAAACTGAAACGCACTTGATTTATGCAGCAGATCAATGATCCAAAATACACCAGAAAGTCCACCTCTAAATGGCTTTAGAAAAACATAATTAAGACTTTGGAGTCGGCTAGTCAAAGTCCTGACCTTAATTCGATTGAGATGCTGGGTCATGACCTTAAAAAGGTGGTTCATGCTCCGAAACCCTCGAAGGTGGCGGAATTACAACAATTCTGCAAAGATGAGTGGCCAAAATTCCTCCAGAGCATTGTAAAAGACTCATTGTCAGTTATCGCAAACGCTTTATTGCATTTGTTGCTGCTAAGGGTGGCCCAACCAGTTATTAAGTATAGGGGACAATCACTTTTTCACATAAGGCCCTGTAGGATTGGATTTCTTTTTCCATTAAAAGTAAAGACCTTCATTTATAAACTGAATTTTGTGTTTGTGTTATCTTTGCCTAATATTTAAATTTGCTTGATCTGAAACATTTAAATGTGACAAACATGCAAAACAATAAAAAATCAGGAAGGGGACAGACATATTCACACCACTGTATATATCACAAATGTATATATGATCTTAATGTGCCTCAATGCACCTTGTTACAAAAAATTGTACACATTATTACCTGTGTCTGCTGACCAATGTACTTTAAATCCAATTGCTAGTTTCTGCGTGCGTGAACCAACAAGGAGATTAAAAATATCAGTGCTCACCTAAAAACAAACAAGTTTTTAACAATTCTGCTTTCTACAAGTTAGACCTATCCAGTATAACAGTTCTGAAAATCGACATAGACGTACTGCTGGCCCGAACTGTGTATTCTTGAATGCTGTTAGCAGGAGCACCTTTGTCTTTGCAGCATTGAAGAAAGGCAATGACACTAAAGCTGGCTGAGCCAGTTATCTGGTCAACTTCAAAGCAGCACTTATGAGCTCTATTGCAAAGAGGAGTAAACTATAAAATTAAAAATCCTTCTGACACTGACAACAGAGCAAATCTTTAAGAGGAGGTAAATGACAAAGCTGCTTTTTTTTTTTTTTTTTTGCATTTATACCCATTAATTTTAGTGTTCCTGATTGCATAGTGCAAGAATAAGAATTAACTTTAGATCTAGGTTACAAATACAAGGTTCCACTTATATTAGAAACTAGTAAAAAGGCCCGATGCAATTGCATCGGGAGCGCGGTGAAATGAATTGTGTGTATACAGGCGGGTCAGTGGGTATCAGAGTATACAGGCGGGTCAGAAAATTCCTTTAAATTAATTGTCCACTACTGAACTCACATTCCAGCCCAATGCCATTCTAATGTAGTCAATACTATGTCTCCTGTCAAAATAATATCCTCACGGGGCGTCTGGGATGCCATGCTGAGAGGACACGCGCTGAAGGACCTCCTGCAAGACACTTTAAATAAAATGGCACAACAGCAAGATGATCAGCAGGATCTTACCATGCTGCACCAGGCCCCATCGCCAGCTAACATGCCAACAGCCCTGGATATGTTCAGCAGGAAGCAGACAGCCTCTGATGCCTCAGTGCTATCTTGGACAAATGCTGGGGATCTAACTGCAGCATGCGGGGAGACAGAAGGAATGGAGATGTGAACTGCGATCTCCCCTGCAGGTGGGGAGAGCCTACACAAGATAAGGGGACACAACAGAGGGACATATGCACCCAGCAACAGGGAGATGCCCCTGGAATGTCATCTTCCCTGGACCCTAGAGCACCATGATGGAGGGCTATGCGGGGCTGGGATCGGGGATCATCGTCCCCCTCCCTCCATTGCTTATCCACAGACTGCAGAGGTGTGACCCACCTGTGTTCCCCAGATCGGCAAAACTCCGGTAAGGCAAACCCGGACCACTGGGGTCAGAAATAACTTTACAGACTTAAAGCATAACCACCGTTTACATTTTGATTTAATAATAATGTAGAGCAAGTGATTTTAATAAACTTTCGAATATAATCCATTAGAAAATTCTGGTTAAAAACCATTCATAAACCTTCCACAAGATGTCCCCACTACACTGTGTGTGAAGCAGACATATGTTCATTATTAGGGATGAGCGAGTATGCTCTGCGCTACTCGTTACTCACACGAGTATCCCGGTACTCGGGATGCTCGGCGAGCACCGAGTACCGCCTAGATGCTCGGACTGCTCGCTAATAATTAGCCATCTGACATAAATACACAGCTCCCTTCAGTGCACACAGTGAGCTGGCACCACACAGGGAGCAGATTAATTGTTAGGATCCCTCTGGGGGCCACAGCAAGGTGTTATATGTTGTGGCGATTTGAAAAAGCCCCCCCTCCCGCCCTTTCCCAGAAATACTCGGTTTATAACCGGAAGTCTGTGGGCGGAGCCAGTCACTCATTGACTTACATTGGGCTCGGTGCTCTGGCCGAGTACACGAGTATCTTGAGATGCTCGGCCAGAGCACCGACCACCCGAGCATTTTAGTGCTCGCTCATCACTATTCATTATCAGTCAGATTTGTCTCTACAGTGAATACGGGCATGTAACCATATAAGGGAGGGGTCGTGGCCTACACTGCTGACTGCAGCTGGTGAGGAAACAATGTATTAGATTAGCTCAGCATACAGCACAGTGGCTAAGCAATGTCAGAAGGTCAGTGTAAGGAATAAAGGTATTAAGCAATATTCCTACAGCAGCCAATATTCCTACAGCAGCTAAGTCACACTGAGAACCAGAAGCAATTATGCAGAGGAAGGTCCCCGGTGACTCTGTAGATAGGTGTGAGAACTTGTTTCCCTCTGCCTGCAAATTCAAAAGAAGCATCACACACAGCCCAGACACACAGGAGCCAAAGAAAACTCCAAATATTTCATGACACTTCACTCCTCTAAATATGACAAGCAAAAATATGGCATCTAGAGATGTAGACGATCATAATGCATATTTCTACATAATTGTGCGACCTTCGTAAATACCCCAAACTTGATATTGTCCGGTGGGATGACCACAAAGTGGTGGCATTATCTTCCATCTACGATGCTCCCAGGCAAAGTTATGACCCATAGTAGTTCTTGAATAGTTCATATCACAGCCCAGGGGTTGGGAACTGCAGGACAGCCCATGGGCTGGAAAGGAGCAAGCATCTCACAGTATAAGAATGGCCGACCTCTGCTGGATTTTTGTATTCTTCCGAGGAAGAGTTATTACATCAAGCCGGAGTATACCCAAAGTAAACTGGTTGGTTACATGCTGCCTCTTTGTGGCACCACCAGCATCAAGTAACCAGTCACTGATTATATTTGTCTGTAATTCTGTGTGTATCCCATTAATCTTTTATTTGCATAACTTACTGTAACATCTGTAATATCTTCATGATACCTATATATATATTAATATCTAGTGTGCCAAAAGGGCGATTAAATATATACATTTAATCTTGAGTTGTTCTTATTCTCGATCATGAATCCCCACGTCTGTGTGCTCATTTATTGTTATACGCCACCTGTTGGGTAGGTTTCTGACCCAATATAAACCTGTTCAAGGCCCGGACTTATATAAAATGAGAAACTGGTGGCAGCAATTGGTGCTTGGGTTATTCAGGGCCTGTGTCAGTGACAGAGTGGCGGTCATTATATGTGCTTCTTGCCTGGCACTGGAAGGCATATATCCGACTCAGTGAGGGGTGCCTTAATAAACCAGCACTGACAGGGCAGCTGCAGTCCTTCTTTTATCCTCAGGTAGTTCTCTGAATGGCCTGAGTTTAATAGGATTCGCTATAGAGCTGCCAAGTTTGGTGGCAAATTTGTCACAGTCAGGACCAGTGCAAACTCTTCAGAAGCTTGTGAGGGCGTGGCCTAGCCGGCGATGTGAGTGTTCACAGCTCCATTCTCTCTCGCCTGCAACCTTGCTAGTGCTGTGCGATTGCCGCTTCGTAGGCTGAATAAGTGCCGGTATCAGTCGGTGGAACACCCTTGGACCCAGGAGTGGATTTTGGAATGTGCGGGACCCAGCTATGACCCGCAGATGGCAGCAGGACGCTGGGCGACTGAGGGCGGCAATCTACAAGATGGTGTGGATGCGCTGGAGGACGCAGAGAGGGAAAATGTGGCCTGTGCGAGGACGGCGGCGGCCCGCCTTTAGTGGTTTGCATGGGTAGCAGTAGAGAGGCAGACTGGAAAGGGGCAGAGGGAGATGGAGGCAGGGGCAGAAGAGGATAGAGAAGACAGGGAACAGGCCCAGGAAGACCTTATGGTGGGGGAGGAAAGAGATCCCACAGACCCTCAGGAGGATGGAGGAACTGGCAGCTCAGGAACTGAGGTGGTTTCCACTATTGCTGAACCTACTATTAAGGACATATTTGCAATGGTGAACTTCTGTATAGTGACTCTTACTACATTAACTTAGCAGGTACACACTATACAGGCTGAAATGCTGAGTATAAGGGCAGCTATGCACCAAGCAGATGCTAGGACTGGTTTATTGTAGAGAGTCAGCACTGCTAAAGATCACATTGTTAAATTACAGAAGGCCCAGAAACAATATGGTAAACAGCTAGCAGAAGTCACAGCCAAAAATGAAGATCTTGAGAACCGCTCATGGCGGAACAATATACGTATAGTGGGAGTCCATGAAAAAGCTGAAGGCCCTAATCCCACTGAGTTCATAGAAAAGTGGTTGTTGGAGAAAATTGGCGCAAGTTCACTTTCCAAGGTATTTGTGTTGGCGAGGGCGTACAGAGTACCCATGAGACTCTTGCCTCCTGGTTCGACCCCGCGTACCATTTTGGCACGAATATTGAATTATCGTGTATTAGAGATACCATTCTGCAGAAAGCCAGATATGTCAAGGACATGAGGATAAATGGTCAAAACATATCTATTTACTCTAATTATTCTGCGGTGGTACAGAAACTTAGAATGCAGTTTGTGGAGGTAAAGAAGAGACTGAGAGGCTTGGGACTTGAATATTCTATGCTGTTTCCAGCCAAGTTGAGGGTCGCAGCATTTGAGAGTGTGCGCTTCTTTCAGGCGCCAGAGGAAGCTACAGAATGGATTGACCATAATAACAAGAGGTTGCGGGACAATGGAGCTGGCTGACTGCGGACAATGAGACCTGTGGTGGAACAATCTGATTTTTTGGGGTCTGCCGAATTGCAGACTGTTAAGTTACAATGCTGCGGCTAGTTTTTCTTTCTTTTACTGCAGCTTACTAATTACCTCTTTTTTCTTTCTAATTGTTTACTAAAGGCAAGGGGAGATTGTGTATGGTTATTGTTGATATATACTTGGAGGATACGAAGACTGCTCTTAGTGGTGGGAGAACATAGACGGAGGGAGTAAGGGCTGGGTCAAGGGATTTTACCCACTCTCAACCGAGAGACGCTAATTGTTAGAGGGAAGATAGTTCAAATTTGGTTGTTGGGGATGTTTGAGGGGTGAAGGGGAGACAGAGAGGGTACTGGGAAACAGGGTGGTAGGGGAGTTGTAGACGGCAGGAAAAGAGGGGTTTGGTGCAAAAGAGATAATCTTTGCTGGATTATGGCTGGAGTTGTTAAAGTGTGAAGCTGGAATATTAGAGGTCTGGCAGATAGAGGTAAAAGAGCGGCAGTGTTACAGCATGTCCTTTCTTACAAGCCGTCCATAATATGTTTGTTGTGGTCAAAGATCGGGTTGGAGGTCTAACCAGGAAATGTATTATGCATGCATATCATGCTACATATTCTAACTATGCAAGGGGGGTCTCGGTCCTAGTCCATGTTTCACTGCCATATGAAGAACTGGAAGTGCGTATGGATAAGGATGAACAGTATGTGTTTCTGGTGTGTCGTGTGTATGGGCAATTGATGTGTTTGGTTGCTGTGTATTTCCCACCACCATACTCAGGGGTGAAATTATAAGAGATCCTAGAGTTAACGCAGCACAGGGTGGGAATACCATTATTAGTGATTGGAGATATCTATAACGTCCTTAACCATGAACTGGACAAAAGGAGGGGGTCATACGGGGCATGGAGGGAGATGGAGAGACATCCTTTGCAAAACATATTAGAGAAATTGGCTTGGTAGATTTGGGGAGGGTGAGAAATTTAGATGTGAAGTGCTACTCTTATTTCTCTTAATCTCATAACTCTAAGTCACATATTGACATGGCGCTTGGGGATAGAGATATGGATTCATGAATTGAGAATGTAGAATATTTACCAAGGGAGGTTTCGGACCATAAACCATTTGAAGTGGTATGGCATATTGGTACAGGATTCCGGGGTCAGAAAAGGGAGTGGAGGGTGCACCCAGCCTGCTTGAAATCGCTGGATATGGATATAATTATGGGAGAGGTAGAAGAGTTTTTCACTGACAATGTTTGGAGTACATCTGAGGGTGCAGTCTAGGACACTATGAAAGCTTTTGTTCTGGGCCTGTTTAGAGACATTTCGAGGTGCAAGACCGAGTCCCGGAGGGAAGAGCTTCAGGTGCTGGAGCACCTGGGTGAGGCTGAGAGGGACTTAAGTCAACCCACCCCGAGATGCAGGGTAGTCTTAAAAAAGCTCAGGAAGTAGTGGATGAGATTCATCTTCACAATGCTAAGAAGAGGCAGGAATTTCAGAAGGTCTCATTTTAGGAGGATGGGGAGAAAGTTGGACATCTCTTATCGGTAGTTGCTGCTGCCCAAAGGGAATCATTGTACGTCTATAGTCTACATGATGAGGGAGGCAATTTGGTGGTAGGTACAGATGGTATTCTTACAATCTTTACAAAGCTCTATGGAGACCTATACACGTCTAAGCTGTCGGTCTCGAGGGGAGAGATACAGAATTTTCTGGGAGAAGCGAGACTGCCGCGGTTTAATGACTAGGATAGAGAGAGCTTGGAAGCGCAGCTATTGGTGGAAGAATTGGAAGACGCCTTGACTTCCATGGCAATTGATAAGGTCTTGAGGACTAATGGCCTACCGGTGGAGGTCTACAAAGTTTAAATACCTAGTGTTGCCCAGACTGAGGGAGGTTTTCCTTGAGACCTTAGGGGAGGGTAGGCTACCAGAGTCTATGAAGGAGGCAACAATCATGGTTTTGTCCAAGGAGGATAAAGATGTTAGGAGACTGGAATCTAATAGGCCCATTTTATTACTGTCAGTGGATGCCAAATTGCTAGCCAAAGTTATGGTGAACAGACTGGCGAAGGTGTTTACTGCTGTTATACATTCGGACCAGTTGGGGTTTATGCCGAATCAATCAATGGCCATTAACTTGCGGAGACTGTTTTTGAATATTCAACTGCCAGCAGATAATGTGGAAAGCAGGGCTGTAGCATCCTTAGACGCTCATAAGGTGTTTGACAGTGTGGAGTGGGAATATTTGTGGATGGTGCTTAGGGAGATGGGCTTTGGGCCAGTTTTTTATTTTTTGGGTGAAGTTGCTCTATTCCTCCCCGAGGCCACAAATAAGGTTGAACGGAGAGAGGTCAGATGGGTTTAACCTTACTAGAGGGACCTGACTGGGGTGCCCCCTCTCCCTTGTTTGCTCTTGCGATTGAACCGCTTGCCAGGTGCAGAAGGACATTGTTCTAGATTACATTTGCATGGTAGGGTCCACAAAAGATCTTCTACATACTTTTCTGTTGCAACATCCGATTCGGGAGCGAGATAAATGGGAGGAAGAATTAGGTGTGTTTGATGTTGCAGTGTGGGAGTCTGTCTTGGAATATATTTCCAAACTGTCATTAAGTGAACCAGGAGGGATTTCCCAATTATACATTATTCACAGAGTCTATAGTTCCACTGAACTTTTGCATAGGGTTGGTGTGAGAAATACCTCTGAATGAGGGAGCGGTATTTTACATATGTTGTGGGAGTGTCTGAGACCACAGGCATTTTGGGTAGTAGTAGTCAGTCTGATTGAAGGAAGATATGGATGTGTGGTGCCACGGACTCTGTTGGTGTGTGTATTGGGTTATGTTGAAGGAATTGAAATTAATAATGCACTTGCACAGAAGGTGGCAGTTGCTAGATTATTATTCATGGCCAGGAATCTGTTTGCCAAATGCTGGATTAGGGCCGAGCCCCCACTAGGCCAGAATATATTAAGCAAGTGGATTATACAATACATCTTGAAGAAAGTATATATTATAAGAGGAACTCTATGACAGTGTTTGACAAATTATGGAATGCATGGAGGAAGTGAAGGAGTGTCGAGGGGAGTTTAATGCCAGTGTAATGGTCCAAAGAACAGACTCCTATTTCAGCTATATGATATGCTGTACTGGAATGTATAATATATAGACTTGTTACTGTCTGCTCCTGCTTTAAGAGAGGATGTACTTGCTGTCTCCAGGGGAAGGAGGGTGGGATGGGAGGGGTGATCAACATTTGAAATATGTAATTAGAGGAAAATGTAATATAATTTTACTCTAGTTAATAAAAACATCTGATTTAAAAAAAAAGAAAAAAAACTCAGAAGCTTGTGCCAAGGAAAGATATGTCACCTGACTCCACACAGCTTGGTCACAATTTCTGCTAACCCCTTGGCTGCTGACTCCCCACACAGCTTGTTACTCGCATTCCCTCTAAATAGGACTTCAAAATCTTGATAAATGAGGTGAATGACGCATGGAGATCAGAAACAGCCTGTGTGCAACAGGAACTCCAACACATTGGAGGGAGACAATGACATAACCAGGTCCCATGTTGCGGAGCTCCACCAACTTGCAATCTCACAACAGAAAATTGTGAAAGAACTGCATGTCCATCTGGAAGACCCGGACAATAGGGGTGGAAGGTGCTATATACGGGTGCAAGGGGTCAGACAAGCAGGTGGACACCAAAACGATCCTCCAATTGATCCTTAATAACAACTTGGTTGCCCCTTATCCGCCCTGATCAAATTTGACAGAGCGCTCTGTAACCCAAGGGAGCCACAATCCACCCATGAGACATCATTTGTTGTCTTCATGACTATGAAACAAAAGAAAGAATAATGTCAAAAGCCAGGGTCCAAAGGTCTATCATCTACAAAGGCACCAATATCTATATATATATCTATATATATCTATATATATCTATATATATATATATATATATCCTGATCTCTCCTGCATAACACTCCAAAAGAGAATACACCTCAAGCCCTTACTAAAGATTCTAATAGACCAACAAATTCTATACAAGTGGGGATAGCCCTTCGCCCTGATTGCCCAACATGAGGGCAGGTCGACACTTCTTCTCTCCCAGCAGATGTACCAGCTTTCTGCAAGATCCTGGGACTACCCCCCTCAAAATCGCGGATTGGAAGCTCTCACTGCCATCAGGTGCACCCCCACATGTAGACCCAGAAAGGGGGTAAAAGAGGTCAGGGAGGACCAAGGATAAAGGAGGCGAGGGATCCCTCCCCCTCCCAGGCCTCGCTGAAACAGATAGTCAGGAGCGTGGGCTTCCCTCCATAACTGTCCTGTAAGTTCTGGGAACAATCCCAGCATGGGCTATTCTCTTCTTTTTGTACCTGCCGGTACCATATCACAATTGCTACCTGTGAGGCACCGCCGGCATGATTCCATGGCCGGGGCGCATCACATGCAGGATCAGGAGGATCCTGTGCACACTGGCCGGTTTTCCTGTGATGATACTGTGTGAACCTATCCTGAACACAATGAGGTTTAAAGTGACTAATGAGTGGCTCATGAGATCGAGGAAGCCCTGAGGAAAGGGATGTAATGAATGATTGCTGACAGCCCAGGTGGGTGTGGCAGGCACGATAAGAGCCGGCCAGCTGAGTGATTGGAGTGGAGAACCTGCTGAGGACTCCGGCTGATTGATTCATTCTGAGACCAGAACTCATGCTGAGAGGTTCATTACCAGACAGAGAGCCGAGCAGAGCCAGTCTGTGTGAGGGACTGGGAATGAGAGTCCAGACCACCATAAGGAACGATAGTGAAGAGAGCATGCTAGCTCTATACCGGTAGCCAGGACCGGGGTCGTTATAGCACCTGGTGTGGGAAGCCGTGGCTGACCTGGCAGATGCTGGACTGGCCGTGGGGTGAAACACGTCCAGGAAGGAGCCCGTGGGGGAGGCTCGGCCGCCCCGTTACCCAGGTAGCGAGACCCGGATCCGTGCCCGGTAACACAGCAGTTCCCGTGTAACGGAGTGAGCTGTATGCGTGATTAATGCCAGGCGGGCATAACCGCCATTGGGTCCGACTAGGCAGTCGGTAAAGGACCCGTAGACGTATGTAAGGGCTTAGGTAACAGTGCCCTGAATGAGAGACGATGGCCTATGTGTAACAGCCACGTATAATGTTGTGGGTGAGAGTGACCCAGCAAGTATGGATGATGCATTGGAGGCGATCCGTCCCTGTGGGACGAGAGGGAGGCTTGCCCTGCTGCTTGCAGAGGGTACCCGTCCCTCAACCACGGCCTCTAATGGTGTGGGTGTGCCTGTGGTGCCAGACACAGGGGTAATAGGGCTCCTAGTAGGTAACGGATGAGTTTCCCGGGTACTACGGTTTGCCAATCCCTGTAATGGACCCAGGAGAGCCACAGTCCATGGATGATGGGCTGTGAGCATGTGGAAGGATGCGTGTGATCCATGGACGTTTTAATGATGGATCACATACGGTATGTAAGGACCCTGTCAGGCAGTAATCCTGACTACGGGTTAATGGTATATCATCATGCTGGGTGACTAAAGCCAGGCGGCAGGTACCGCCATTGGGACCCACAGGGCCCATTGAGGCGTATGTAACGAAGGTCAGAAGCAGGGGTTAAAAAGGGCTCCTAGAGTTGGGGACACTATGGTTGAACCAGGTGGGCGCTGACCTGGACGTGGGGTGAAACACGTCCAGGAAGGAGCCCCTTGGGGATACATGGTACCCTGTACTCAGGTTCCTCAATCCCTGTTATGAACCCGGAGGGGTCATCGTTGTAATGTAATGTATGTATTGATGTATAGTGTAAGTAGGCCGGAGGCCGTAGCCACCATGGGAGCTGTTAGTAGAGCTCCAATGGGGAGAGAGGTGGTTACAGGTTCCGGGTTACAATAAGATGTCATGTGCAATGTTCTATGTAATGTATGATGTATTTATGTAAAGTGTTTATAATCAATGTGATATGTGTCAAACATGCTACCCGGGTTATGTTATTAATATGTGAAAATAAACGGGTAGACATTGGTTAAATTATAAACACGTGTTGTTGTCGTTATGCAAGCGGGTTCCCCGGTTGCTACCTCACATACCACATTGGGTTACTTTTTATCTCTTTTTTATGAGAATTGTTTCCATTTCTTATGTTAACATTCTTTTTCTCTAGGTGGTCACTTAAGTTGATTGGATTTATCATCTGTAGGAAGAACGGCAAACCATTTTTTTTACTGGTTCGGAGCCCATACTAGACACTACCCCCTCAATAATCTTTTAGGGGTCCTTTTTTTCCTCTGTTTCAACTAACTCCAAGTGGGTTCATTTTGTTCCACAGAAGTGACCCCTTACCAGGAGACTACCCGGAAATGTTGTTTTTCTTGTTGTCATTGTCTGTTAATGTTTATTGCAATTAACTGTCCCTTTGTATCCCTTTACCTTTTGTTCTCATTCCCATTCCTTCCTATAGCCTATGTCCCACCCTGGAGGCTGGAGGAGCCATGTAACACTGGAGAGGTCCCGTTGCACGAAGTGTGGACTATCATAGTGCCAGATGAGTACCGATATGAGGTCAATTATCTTACCCCTTTATATAATTCACTATGATACATATAATATCCCTGAATGTGAGGGGCCTCAACTCCTCCATGAAGAAATGGCTGGCCGTCCTAGAGCTGTGGGCCCAAAAGGCTGCCATATCATCTGTACAGGAGACACACTATGCTAGCACAAGAACATTTAACTTCGCAACTAACCATTATCCCAAGGCCTAGTCAGCCTTTAACAATAATAAGAGGAGCAGCAATTTTGATTTCATCTCAATGTCCAATCCAGGTGAACAAATCCCACTGTGATCTGGGGAGGAAGGGGGAATTTGTGATATTGGAAGCCCTCCTGAGAGGCCTACCGATAATACGAATACTTATGCTCCAAACTCAGGCCAGACTCAATTCCTGTGGAGGGTACTCTTAATGGTCCAGAAATTACCAGCAGCAGCTTCACTGTTTGAGGTTGACATTAACATGCAGTTTTCATAGATTTTCGATAGACTCGTACAATGTCTTCGAGTCCCCAGGCCCTCCACGATGAGGATGGCACAGTTCACTACAATCTTCTATAATTACTATAAAAATTATATAACCTTGAGAGTGATTTCCCCCAAAATGCAAAACAGCAGGAAAATATGCTCAAAAATACTAATCAACCTCAAGCTTCTGACCCTCCCTACAGAGACGATTAAAGCACTCAACAATCCTATTATGTACAAGCTGGAAGACATATTGAAAGCACTGTCCTCTAGCAAATCACCAGGCCCAGATGGCCTGACATATTTGTACTACAAAACTTTCATAGAAGAACTGTCCCCCTATATAATAAGCCTCTTCAATTCATTTATGGAAGGATCGCCTATTCCAAATATCATGCTACACTCCCACTTCATCCTCGTCCCGAAATGCCCTAGAGATCCCATTGCCTTACTAGATTCAGATCTGAAGATACTCACTCGCCTATTAACCGCCATGCTTAACTACTGGCTGCCCCAAGTTATCCATAAAGACCAAGTGAGCTCCATTCCTTGCTGTCAGGGTGGGGACAACACTAGAAGAGTAATTGATCTGATCAATGTGTCCACCGATAATAAAAAAAACAAACCCTTCTCCTAAGCCTAGATGCCAAGAAGACCTTTGATCATCTCAGCTAGGCCTTTCTATTTCAGATGGTGTTGTCATTTGGCATATCGGCGACCTTCCTTATGGCACTAAAAACCTTGTATAACTATCCCTTGGCTTCTAATAAACTCCCCTTCCACACTTCCTCTAGCACCCTCTTTTTCGCCTCTTGTTTGCAATGTACAAAGAACCATTGGCAGCAGCAATTAGCAAAAACATGAATATCTCAGGAGTGGGGATCAGGGACAAGATATTTAAAATCTTAATGTTTGTGGATAATGTCCTCCTCACTCTCACTAACTATGATATAACTTTGCCTACTACCTATTTACTGCACAGTCTTAGGGAATACGGACACCTCTTGGGCTACAAGATAAATTCCTCCAAGACAGAGGCCCTGCTGTTGCACATCTCTGCTGATGCCATGGAACACTCACCCATAAACTACAAATTTAGATGGAAGATAGAGGCCATTAAATAGCTAGAACAATAAGTTTCAGCTCAACCCTCAGCCCAGGAGAGCATGATCCACACCATCGCATGGAGCCTGCCCGGTCCTGGCAGTCAACATCTAAGAAAGACAAATGACTCAACAGCAAACTCAGGAAGGCAGATGAGTCTTAAAATATTCCTTAATTTTTCTTGATTAAAATGTCATGGTACAGGCAGTTTATACCCCAGTGGCTAGGAGAGAATCCCATACATTTTGACTCAATTGAGTCTAAAGGCCCCGATACACGCAATGATATCGCTAACAATATCGTTGCAACGTCACTTGTTTTGTGATGTTGCAGTGATCTCGTAGCGAAGTCGCTGCGTGTGACATGCACCAACAACCAACGATCAGCGAGCTGATCGTTGGTAAATGGCCAGAACCATTTTTTGATTGTTGGTCTCCCGCTGGGCGGCCAGCATTGGTGTGTGTGACAGCGGGAAACCAGCGATCAATGACCTCCCAGCGCCACACAGTACACGCTGGAAGGCTGGTAACCAGGGTAAACATCGGGTACCTAAGTGCAGCACTGTGCTTAGTTACCCGATGTTCACCCTGGTTACCAGCGTTCTCGCTGGTGAGTCTGCCTGTGAGACAGCTCACCAGCGATAGTGATGTCCCAGTGATCCCGATTGTTGGTCGGGTCGCTGGGACATCATTATGTGTAATGGGGCCTTTAATCATGGATTGTCCACGACGAAGATTCGATAGTCGAAACACATTAGGTTTTCTCCTCCCCACTGCCTGTACCATGAAATTTTAATCAAGAAAAATAAAGGATTGCTTTAATACTCATCCTGAGCCTTCCCAAATTAGCTGGAAAATGATTTGTGTTTATTAAATACCTAGGGGTCAATCTGTCCTCATCATACGATAGTCTATATAAAACCAAGTTTCCTTCACTTTTTAAGGAACTAAAGGGCCTATTGACCAAGTGGTACCCCTCACTTTTTCTCAGGTGGCTAGAATAGCCTTGGTAAAAATGACCCTCTTACTCAAACTAATTTATTACTTTGAGACCCTTCCAGTTAAGGTCCCTTTCAAAGAACTTAAATCCCTGCAGGCTGCCATAAAGAGGATTCCCTCTTGGGTGTCATTATGAGCTTATAACAATTGGATGGAGACGGAAAATCTCTGGATGGCCCAAAGTGCATCCAAACTCTCTTTTGTGGACTTCTTCCGTGGACTAAACTGACCTTCCCCCTTTTGGGGCCTATGCAGTTCACAAGGGAGGTCTGGAACATTTGTATGAGGCGCTATGGTGTCCTTCATATATCAACCTTTAATACCAAACAGTATGAAACCAACCACCCATGGATCTCTGCGGACCTCTTTAGATTTGCAGACGTGGTAGATGGGGACAGTATGTAAATACACTCATTTGACTTTATCAAATCCAATTTCCCTATAACCAGTTGTGAGTTCTTTCAATATCTGCAAATAAAACAGTTAACCTTGTCACTCTGGCACGTTGGGTACTTCCCAGCCAACGGAATTTAAAAAAAAGAAGAGATACATCTACAAAGCCTCTAATATCCGAAATTTATAGAATAATCAACTCTCCACGAGGTGATCACACTGAAAAGTTTCCTATATGTGTAAATGGGAATCCTTGCTGGGGAAATAGGTCTACCCTTAAACTTGACAACTTATTTGTTAGACAACTAAAACCTCTGTTTGAACATTATATAAGGAAAATCAATACAAAATCATGATGTTTTGATACCACATGCCGGAATTCCTTAATAAAATTATCCCTCAGTTCCCTAACCCTTGTTGGCAATGTCGTACATGTGCTGGGTTGGTTTTTCAAGTCTTCTGGTCCTGTCCCGGGCTGTCCGCCTTCTGGGGGTTGGGGAGAGGAATGATACAGAGATCTCTCTTTACAGATGTTGAGCTTGATCTGTTTATCTACCTTCTTACTGTAAATCCGAAAGTAGTTGGGAAGACCACGTTTGTCATGCCCTCAGCTGTGGGGCCGGTCTCTAAAGGACAGGGTGACTGGTGATCATCCTGCGGCTCTATGCGCCTCACCCGCTCTGTCCCTGCTGCGGGATTGATCTCTACTAAGCAAGGAGATCGGCGCCCACCATGCAGCTCCGCTAGTTTTGCTCACCTAGCCCGTGGTTCCACGCGGCCATTTGCTTCTTTCTCTTCCAGGAACCTGCATCCTCTTGGCAGGTCTCCTGGGAATGTTCTTAAGATGTGCGCCCCGCATCCTGCACACACTTAAAGGAACATTACACCTGTTCTTTATTCGAGCTCTCAGCCTGAATGTGAGCTGCTCTGTGCATAACAGGAATCATCCCCCTAAGAGAAGTGCCTGGGCAACTTGTTCACACACCAGGAATATTGCCTCTGTCCAGGTCACACTCCTGCAGTGCTAGGCACTAGGAAGACTGTTGCCTTGCATTCTGCATTATACAAACACCTCTGTGTCCACAGAATCCTCTGCTGGCATTATTCTGGATCTCTCTGGATGCTCCAGATTCCACCCTGACTGGCCAAACCTCTCCTGAGGTGCATGGAACTGTTCAGATTCCTATACCGGCTGGATATGCCTTTCTGTGATTGTACGGAGCTCCCAGGATTCACCTACCGACAGAGCCAGTGTTCCACAGTCTTCTTCCCCTCTGGTCCACGATTCGTGGCATTTAGTCTTCCTGGTGCTGAACCGGGTGTATCCCTGTACAGGGGTTCCCTTGCCGGTGTTCTGCTACCAGACTTCGGTGTTGCGATCCAGAGGGTCCTCCCTTCACACACCTTTCCGTTTGTTAGGCTTCGTCTAATAAAAATTCTTGGTTTTACTGAAGTAACTCTCCAGTCTCTTGCTCTATCGGGTATTTAGCTGCCACTGCTCCACCAGTAGCCCTGAGGCCATATAACATCTCCACGCCCTTTGGGCGTAAAAGTGTGGCGCCCCGGGGTCCGGTAGCCACAATATACGCTTGGAGATAAGGCAAGGAATCCACCAGGTAAGCACACGCACAACACCATCCTGACTCCAGGCCAGAAGTAGGAGCTCTAAAGCCTGGGTTCAGGGCAGGTCCCCTATAAATTCTGGTCTGGGGTAGGGGCCAGTTAGTTCAGTTCCAGGGAGGACTGTAGAAGACACCCTAGGGCCGGCAGCAGCACTAAGCCCATCCTAGGAGACTGACTGACTATGTGTTAGACCCGTGGTGAGAGTTTGAGGAAGTGGAGAACTAAATCAAAGGAGTGGAGCCAGCGCCAGTTCACCCCAGGGCCTAATGAGGTACGGTGACCAGAGACAAAGGTCGTCAGGGATTCTATACCCAGCGAACAAACCCTGAGAGCAGGCAATTTCTGGATTCCCGTTCACACCAATTTCAGGAGACATAGCCGCACTACAGAGCCCAGGAGGGGTAGTTAGAGAGAGGTCCAGACCAGAGAAGGGCTTGCGCCGCCAGTCATACAGCTACACCGACGAGAGGGTCACAGCACAGCTCTATGTAGCCAAGGCCCGCCTGAACCAACACCGTAGGTAAGCCTCAGAACTTGCCCGGCGTGGACAGCCTCAACTCACCTCCAAGCTCCGGATCCCGGACGACTTGGACAGTACTCGGCTACACCTGCAAAACATCATAAAAGGTAAAACGAACTGTTCTTTCCGTGTCCGTCCACTTCTTCATATGCTGACTCCTGCAACCCCCACCGTATCATCACACACAGACTATATACTGGCCCAAGGGATAACCAGCCCTGTACTTGGAGGGCTTACCACCTCGCTGCCCATCGCCCTCATTCTCAGGACCATGACAAGCAGCAGTGGCTCATATTGGCCACAAACCATAAGTGGCATCACATCTTTGACAAACTGTTTCCTTTTTATTTTTATTCCCCTTTTATCGACGTCGCCCAGGGTCACGGAATCGGTCGGCGGCCATCACTGTGACATCCCCCCAGATAACAGAGACTGAAGGAGACCGGTCCCGAGTATCCCATGGCCCTGGCGGGCAACTCAAAAGCGTTTAAGCTGCTATAAGGCTACGTTCACATGCAACGTAGTTGGCCACGTATTTTGCAGTGGTGCTTTTTGCATGCATTTACGCGCAAAAAAGCACTACTGCATGTAGACGCCGTGCTTTTCCCCGCTTGCTTTTTCTGAGGCCATTTTAACATGTAGACTATGGGAAAAGTGAGCCAAAAAAAGCGTGAAGAATTACCATAGCAATTCTTTTTCACACGCGCAAAAACGTGGCATCTGCACGCCTTTCAGCAAAAGCCATAGCTTTTGCTGAAAGGAGTATCCAGCTTTTTAAATCACTACATTTGCGCGTGCGCTCAAAAGCACCGCATAAATGCATGTGACTAAATGCCTGATTGCTCTTTACTGGAAATCGCACAATCCCATTCATATCGGGGCCTGCTAACAAGAATCTCAGATATCTGAAGAATGGAATACTTGACTGCCCTGATGAACGCATCTGTAGACTGCTTTGAATCCATCTGAAGAAGCCTGACGAAGGGACCACAGTGTCCCGAAAGCTTGCTATGTTTACCATCTTTTCAGTTAGCCATTAAAAGCTATCAACCACTGAGGACTGTCAGATTGCAATATATTTTGGAATCCATCTGGGATCCTTGGGATTATTTCTGGGCCCAGGAAGATAACTGAGCTCTAATTATCCATTACCTCCCATATCCCTTTTGTATCTGTCCCACGTCTTTGTTAATCATTGTATTGAGGATCTCAGAGAATGACTATGTCTGTGCTGCGTACATATAGATTTTAAATATTATTATTCCTATCTATTTCTGCAACTAGAGCAGGAATCAGTATCTGACCTGGGATCTTCAGACAAAGTAGTGTATAGTCTTTACTACTTGCTCTGCTGATTCCTGTTTCTGACTATTTAAATATATTTCTGGCCCGGGTGAGGGCTATTTGTAATAATTTGTTAATTCTTATCATAATAAAAACTACAATTAAAAAAAAAAGTTATGACTTGTGATCCACTCCAACCTTTCTGCATTCTGTGAGAGCGGACATCCTGAGTGACAGAATAGTATAGGCTGAAGCTGTTCATAGTTTGACTGCAGTGGTCTTGTAGCATTGTTATATCATGAGACACAGCACTAACATGGCTTAAAAAGCACTGAGCTAGGAGGTGTTTGTCCTGTAGCAGACTATTTCATTAAATTGGAATGGTTGCTAAGGGCACAACTAATGCTCAGAACATTTTTTTTATGTACTAGGACTCTCTTGAATTACAAGTTATTTAGACATGAAGTAGATAAGTTAAATATTGACTGTGCAGTTCAATAAAGTAGCTTTTAGTGTTCCAAGATCCTTCATATTATAAAGGGAACACATTACGTGCGAGATTCAGAAGCCTAAATCCTTTTCCATAAATGGTTAGCTTAGTCTGGTCTTTTCATTGCTTGTGCTCAGTGGACTTCACAGCACACATTCTATCAGTCCCGAAATTCTCAGCCCTGAATAACCAAATTAAAATATTGTTTGTGTGCATATTTGTCAATATATTGAATGCAGAAATTCAACCCAAATAATATATGAATAGGTAAATACCACAACCAACCAAAATAAAGTGTAGCAAGGAGACATCTTGGTTGAGCAGAGCCAGGAAAGTGTAAAAGAGATATTTACAAGAAGAATAAAGGCCCTGTTACACCAGTCCACATCGCTGCCGATTACATAGGCGACGTAGGGGCGTAGCCTATCGGCGGATACATCGCCTAATGTAAAGGGGCGATGTCGGCGGCTCTGACAGCTCGCCTGGTTTCACATCAGTGATGTGAAAACAGGCGGCCGATCTGGGGTGATGTGCACACATCGCCCCATATAACCGGCCGCCGGCGAGCTGACAGGCGATGGGAGCCATAAGCTCCCATTGTGCTGCATCGCGGCTGGGGTTTTGAGACACCCCGGCGGCGATGCCGACTGTCAGTTCGCCGCGGCATCGCCGGAGGTGTCTCCCCGTGTAAATGGGGGCATCTCCGGCGGTGTCGCAAGGTGTAACGGCACCTTAAGTGTTTGGACAACATCTCTTTAACGTATACCGATCATAGTATACAGGTCATTGTGTCTTTATAGGTGAAACAGCTATTTCCCTGCAAAATTAGGTAGGAAAACAGTAGGAAGACCAAAGACACTCACGCTTTGTGGCAAAGCAGCACTGCTGCATATTTTACTAAGCTGATACCAACTAGTAACATCAGTATAGCGGTTATCATTTGGTAACAGATTAGTAAAGTATAGAATTGAGCTGGGTTAGCACAAAGAGCAAGCTCTTACACTGCGAGAATGGTCATGGAGGGTTGTGGGATCTCACAATCTGGATGTTTTGACCCAACTGTGAAAGAAAAACTGGGGGCTTGCCACAGTGGGCCATTACGTGGCAGATGCAGTAAATCTGGCGGATCTGCTGCAAAATTAAAAATTCAACCTTTGAATATGCAAATAGAGTCTGTGGAGCCTCGTTTAGGAGTCTCAACTAGGAATTCACTGTGTTGAGCGCTTTAGCTGGCTGCCCGCAGTGTTTTCTTGAACTGGTCTCCCTGAGATCAGTAAATACTTTGTTTTGTTGGTCTACTAGGCATTGCTCCCACCTAGCCAGAATCCTACTCCACACTGATGAGGGGCAACACCCCGAAACAGCTGTCTGTGGATGGATACCTGGCCTTGGTATTCCCTTGTCATATCTTTAAACTTGTAAAGAGCTGGATATTGACTCAAAGGGCCACTTAATATGGTGGTTATCATAGCTAGGTCCTTCCCTGGAGGAAGATCTGGCTAGTCCTGTGTTGAGACTCCTAAACGAGGCTCCACAGACTCTATTTGCATATTCAAAATTCCCAGGGGGCAATGGGCCTAGGAATTCACTGTGTTGAGCGCTTTAGCTGGCTGCCCGCAGTGTTTTCTTGAACTGGTCTCCCTGAGATCAGTGAATACTTTGTTTACAACCTTTGACATACATGTAAGTAAAAGACAGTGTCCCTGCCTTTGATGCGGGCTCACACACCTAGCCCACATCTTTCCCTGCACGTCGGCTGATCTGATGAGCAGACATGTGTCTCTATGATCCACTTGCAGCTGTTAACCAGTTAAATCCTGCTGTTAATCTCTTAATGTGAGAATTAACACGCACTGGCAGGAAGCGCGCCATTGCTCGCTCCGATTGGTGGACTGCGTCGTGATTGTGGGGTGCCAATGGGCTGTCATGATAGCTGGGAGTCAGCTGATGACCCCTATGTCTTTTATGACGAACTTCCCATGTATGCTGGCAGCGAGACGAGATTCACAGGAGATCATTATTTCTGCTATACAGAGCATTAATGAACTAGTGCCCTGTACAGCACAAGTGATCGGATTGTCGCAGCTTGAAGAAACCTGAGGGGACAAATAAATACAATAAAAAGAGGAAAAAAAAAACGTTTTTAAATATGAAAAAAAAAAACCCCACAAAATGTCAAATCACCTCCCTTTTTCCCCACTGAAAATAAAACAACAAATAACTTAAAAATACACATATCTGGTATCACTGCGTTCAGAAATGTCCGATCTATCAAAATATAAAATAAATTAATGCGGTCAGTAAACAGTGCGAGAAGACAAAAAAATCAAAACGCCAGAATAACACCTTTTGGCCAATCAAAAAATCGCATCTACCAAAATATGTTAGCAGTAAAAATGTTAACTTAGGGCGCAAAAAAAAGGCATCACTTAGCCCCAAATCCTAAAAAATAAAAACGTTACTGTTGTCAGAAAGTGGCACCAAAAGCTATTTTTTTGTAATACAAACTTCAGAATTTTTTTGACTACTTACTGTATTTTTCGCTTTATAAGACGCTCTTGGACTATAAGATGCCCCCCAAATTTGGTGACAGAATAGAGAAAAAAATTATTTTTTATGTTAAATGGGGTCCGTCTTACAAATCATATATATGTCTCTCATCCTGGTGTATATATATATATATATATATATATATATATTATATATATACAGTGGTGGCCAAAAGTATTGACACCCCTGCAATTCTGTCAGATAATACTCAGTTTCTTCCTGAAAATGATTGCAATCACAAATTCTTTGGTATTATTATCTTCATTTAATTTGTCTTCAATGAAAAAAACACAAAAAGAATTGTCCTAAAGCCAAATTGGATATGGTTCCACACCAAACATAAAAAAGGGGTGGACAAAAGTATTGCCACTGTTAGAAAAATCATGTGATGCTTCTCTAATTTGTGTAATTAACAGCACCTGTAACTTACCTGTGCCACCTAACAGGTGTTGGCAATAACTAAATCACACTTGCAGCCAGTTGACATGGATTAAAGTTGACTCAACATCTGTCCTGTGTCCTTGTGTGTACCACATTGAGCATGGAGAAAAGAAAGAAGACCAAAGAACTGTCTGAGGACTTGAGATACCAAATTGTGAGGAAGCATGAGCAATCTCAAGGCTACAAGTCCATCTCCAAAGACCTGAATGTTCCTGTGTCTACCGTGAGCAGTGTCATCAAGAAGTTTAAAGCCCATGGCACTGTGGCTAACCTCCCTTTATGTGGACGGAAAAGAAAAATTGACAAGAGATTTCAACGCAAGATTGTGCGGATGGTGGATAAAGAACCTTGACTAACATCCAAACAAGTTCAAGCTGTCCTGCAGTCCGAGGGTACAACAGTGTCAACCCGTACTATCCGTCGGCGTCTGAATGAACAGGGACTGTATGGTAGGATACCAGGAAGACCCCACTTCTTACCCCGGACATAAAAAAGCCAGGCTGGAGTTTGCCAAACCTTACCTGAGAAAGCCTAAAACGTTTTGGAAGAATGTTCTCTCTTTTTGGGCAAAGGCATCAACATAGAGTTACAGGAGAAAAAAAGAGGCATTCAAAGAAAAGAACACGGTCCCTACAGTCAAACATGGCGGAGGTTCCCTGATGTTTTGGGATTGCTTTGATGCCTCTGGCACTGGACTGCTTGACCGTGTGCATGGCAGCATGAAGTCTGAAGACTACCAACAAATTTTGCAGCATAATGTAGGGCCCAGTGTGAGAAAGCTGGGTCTCCCTCAGAGGTCATGGTTCTTCCAGCAGGACAATGAACCAAAACACACTTCAAAAAGCACTAGAAAATGGTTTGAGAGAAAGCACTGGAGACTTCTAAGGTGGCCAGCAATGAGAACAGACATGAATCCCATAGAATACCTGTGGAGAGATCTAAAAATGGCAGTTTGGAGAAGGCACCCTTCAAATATCAGGGACCTGGAGCAGTTTGCCAAAGAAGAATGGTCTAAAATTCCAGCAGAGCATTGTAAGAAACTCATTGATGGTTACCGGAAGCGGTTGATCGCAGTTATTTTGGCTAAAGGTTGTGCAACCAAGTATTAGGCTCAGGGTGTCAATACTTTTGTCTGGCCCATTTTTGGAGTTTTGTGTGAAATGATCAATGTTTTGCTTTTTGCTTCATTCTCTTTTGTGTTTTTTCATTGAAGACAAATTAAATGAAGATAATAGTACCAAAGTATTTGTGATTGCAATCATTTTCAGGAAGAAACTGAGTATTATCTGACAGAATTGCAGGGGTGTCAATACTTTTGGCCAATACTGTAACTCCCATCCAGGCACATGGCCCCCTGTGCTGCTGGCACATAGTGCCCCCCATTCTGGATATGGCCCGTCACTCACCTTCTGGCACACACATAGCTTTTAACTTAGCCTCTCTAGTACGCTCCGTGCTCCCAGCTCAGCGGTGACTTCCTGCGTCGGTCCAGGCATTGGATCATGTGACTGGGGTGCATAGTGATGACATTCTGCGCTGTGCCAATCACATGATCAGATGCCGGCACAGACACGGGAAGAGACACCGCTGAGCTGGGAGCACGGAGTGAGCTATAGAAGGTTAGTTAAAACCGCTTGTTATTTTACTACAGTACGTGCGCACCAGCAGGGGGGCATATTCAGGATGGGGGAGTGAGTGCAGGCACATGAAATATGCACCCCTCCCTTGTCCACATCTCAGCGCGGCTTCAACACCGAGGTGATTGACAGCAGGTGCAGTGCATATTACATGAGGCTAATGAGCAGGAGCATGTGACCTCCGGCTGCCTCTGCAGCCCGCTCCAAAGTGGCCCCCCCTCCCCTACAGTATAGAAAGTAGATTTGGATTACAAGACGTACCCTCCCCCCCTCCCCCCACTTTCCCCAAAATGTAGGGGGAAAAAGTGTGTTTTATAATCCGAAAAATACAGTAAATTGAAAGAAAACTACACATATTTGGTATGTACATACTTATACTGACCTTGAAATTCATACAGATAAGTTTTACCATATAGTGAACATGATAAAAAGAAAAAAAACAATTGTGGAATTGTACTTTTTTCTGCAGTTTCACCACACTTAGAATTTTGTTCCCATTTTCCAATACATTATATGGTAAAATGAATAGTTTCATTCAAGAGGTTAACTTATCCCGCAAAACGACAAGCCATCCTATGTCTATATTGATGAATAAATTAAAGTTATGACTCTTGGAAGAAGGGGAGGAAAAAACTGAAATGAAAAATGCTAAATCGCTGGGTGGTGATGGGGTTAATGTTCTCCATTGGAGACTTCTCCCTAATTTTGACGTATTGCTGAGTATATATAAAGCAATATGCAACATGCTGTGAAAATGAAAAGCCAGGGTGTAATCTGGCAGCAGATCCTCTTTAATTGCACAGCGCTGGATATCATTTTGCAGTCTTACTATAGTAATAGGAGGTAGCATTCAGTAACTGTGAAGTGCAGCATATATTTATACATATATTAGTCATTCTTTGTCTACAAATGATAACAATGTTACCCAATTGTAACAATGTGATACCCAGTCCAAAAGTAATTTAAATACAAAAACAGTACCTGAATTGGCAATAACAATATAGTAGAAATAAATCCACGATACAAAAAAGGGAAAAAAAAACATTAGTAAAGAACATAATATGATGTGCACAGATAATCAAGTAAGTCTGCAATCGGTATAAAAGCAACATAATATTGGTCTGAAACATCTGCCCATTACATTGACATCAGACATACAATAAAAGTAACATTTGATAAAAAGTCATCTCAGATCTGTCTCGGTCATTGATGAATTATTAGACTCCATGAGACCGGATGTAGTTTCCAATGTTGATGATGATGACGGAGTGTTCGTGCAGACAAGATTGTCTCTTAGCCTTGGGCTCTTGCACTCAGAGCTTTGGAAACTGTCAGGGTCACAAGACAAATCATCAGTGGAAAAATTGAGACTTCCCAGTTTGGCTAGTGAGTGGGATCTCTTAAGAGGTGAAGAAAGAGTAAGACCAGCTAGGCGCATGCGAGTTTCGATTTCTTGGGTTCTCTGTTTGACGAGGCCAGGCTTGCCGCGGAAACTGTGGATGCTGTCACTGCTCGAACTGCGGGTGAGATTGGAACTCATTGAAGATGACGGAGTGTAGCTGATCGTCTTCAGGAAGTCTTTTGTATAGCTACTTATCAAATCAGCTTTGCAGTAAGATGGAGTAGATGTCTTCTGATACATGCTATTAGATTGCTCGCTATCTGTCTTATTTTCAATAGACTGAACAGAGAGTGGTGGGGCATCCTGAGGTTCAGAGCTCTCTGACTTCTCTATAGGACTCTCTTTAAGTACGGGAGGTCCTTCGCTCTTAAGACGTTCCAATTCTTTGGTATGTTTTCTGACCAAACCAGCTTTCTGAAGCTGAATAATTGATTCTTGGTTTTGCATCAAGTAGCTATGTTTTTCCACATCCTTGCTGAAAAATAAAAATTTCAGATCTTTAGCCTGTTTAAGATCTCTTTTTGAGTCTTCACTAAGTCCTTGACCACTAGTTTCGTGCAGTGTGACTGAATCTCTGTAATCAGTCTGCAATGGTGTTGATTTAACTAGTTTGTGTCCATGCATCCTGTCCAAAACGGCTGAAGTCATGTGTTGTAATAGTGCTGGCTGAGTGCAAACAGTGGGGGTTTCAGGTTTACCAGTTGTATCCAAATCCTGGCATTCCTCCCGTGTCTCTGAATACATACAGTCCGTACAAGATGGATATGGGGGCTTGACCTTGCTGAGGATTCCAAATATGGCATCTTCCTACAAAACCAAAGAGTTTTATGTAAGAGACAGGTCTGGGAGAAGGAGTGAAAGTCAACATGATATATATGATAAAACAAATCAGTATGTATGCCCTTACTCACAATTTTGTCTTGGTTTTTTGTACATTGGAAGGATAACGAGATTAATCACAAAAAAGGTAGCAACTAAGTGGTTAATTTTTCTCATTTTATTCTCTGTATAAGATTAGGTATGAGAAATACAGTTATAGTCATTCAGTAATATACTTTACAGCAGCTACACTGACAAAGGAAGCAATGGGCATCAGATGTCCAGTTACTTCTACAGGGGAGTTTTGTAGCTATGGTGATTGTGCAAGAAGGAGGAGGAGGTGAGCTGTGACAATCATCTATTGTAAATGCTGGAACCAGTGATATCTGAATACATAGGAGCTACCTATTATTAAATTCCTGTCTGTGATGATAACGAGATAACTATTGAAAAGTGCACTCTAGAGGGAATGTCCTAAAGTGGGTGAGAAGTTCTTAAGGACCAAATTTGAAGCGGTTTTTTAATGTTCTTAGTGCTGCAGCTATGTTTGCATCGTACTTACTTACTTTAAGGAGCTCTTAAAACTGCAGTTTGCCTTAAGCCAGCGTCACACATGTCAATGTCGTCAGCGATCTGATCGCTAGTGACATTGATGGCTGATCGCTGGTGAGCTGTCACACAGGCAAACTCACCAGCGATCATTTTACCAGCGACATTGTGGAAATTATTTAAATATCGTTTCCACGATGTCTGCAGGCTGGTATCCATGGTAAACTGCGGGTAACTAGGCAGCGCGTGCTGCCTAGACACCCGATGTATACCTTAGTTACCAGCCTTCTCCGCTCACCGGCTGGTATCTAAGGTACACAGCGGGTAACTAGGGTCCCTAGTTACCCTGTGTGTACCTTGGATACCAGCCGGTGAGCGGAGAAGGCTGGTAACCAAGGTATACATGGGGTATCTAGGCAGCGCGCGCTGCTTAGTTACCCACAGTTTACCCTGGATACCAACTCCCAGCGCTTGCTGAGAGGCGCTGGGAGCTGGCTGATCGCATCTCCCGGTGTCACACGTGATGCTGCGTGTACACCGGGCGACCATCGCCAGATTTTCGGTCCAGTCCGAAAACCTGGCGACCATCAACCAGTGATTTATCGCTGGTTGATGCGCCCTGTCACACGCGTCAATATCACTGCAATGTCACATGCAGCAGCGATATTAACAGCGATATTGACGCGTGTGAGGGCCCCTTTAAAAGTTACAGCAAATGAATATTGTTAAGGAAAATCTCTAATTTCAACAACTATGGCAAACACATATAGAGGGCCTCCTACCTCACTGTCTTTTGGACAGCTTCTCTTACTGCTGCTATTGTTGGAGAATTCCTTGCCAGCACGCAGATCTTCTTTGTAATACATCATGTGTGCAGATAGCTTCCTCCTCTCAGCTTCTCCAGAATTCAGGTCATCTTCAAGGTACTTTGGACTTAAATTGTTTTCAAAGTCCAACTTTTTCCTTATTTCCGCTACTCTGAGATGTAAATCTCTTTCTGCCTTATTACATGTTTTCTCTTTGGTTTTCACTGTGCAGAATGATTCTGGAAAAGGAGGGTCTTCTATTAAGGCTTCTCGCTCCAGGTCTTGGACTTCCAGCAGCATAGTTGGCTCAATTAGGCCATGAGGTTCTGGAAGATTCTCAAAACATCTACTTTCAGGAAAAACCTGGTCATCCTCCTCATTTATTCTGTATTGAATGTCAGATCCCAGGTTAGGCGGTTGATAGGCAGATGGAAATATGGACTCAAATTCAACTTGTTCTACGTGTTTCTTCCATAGTTTATTGTGTCGTTGTTTACTAAAATTGAAAACAAGAACAAGAGATGATGGTCATTTAAAAGGTTCACATGTTATTTTTTTTAGTTGTTTTTTCCAAGTAGATGGATATTCATTGATTCCAGCACTGCACCACTTAATGGGCTTCTGGCTGTAGTTTTTCTAAATCATGTTTTTATCTGTAATCCTGTCAATAATAAATCCCAGCTATGATATTAGTTTGAGCTCTGGCCCCCTTTGTTGATTGAATAGCTACAACGCTGTCAAAGTATATATAGAAATCTGTCATCTAATGGCACAAGTGGGGCTAATCTGGACCGATTAGAGTTTTTTTTTAACATACAAAACAGATTTTTAGAAGAACTTTATAAAAAAAAAGAAGAAAAAAAGAATAAGTGACACATTGCTGGAATTAGGGTCTCTTTCCTTATTTTTTTTCAAGCTGCCCTCTGGAAGCACAATCTTGGTGACATGTTCCCTTTAAAAAGTTATTTCAAGTAATTAACAGTACATGGCTCACTCCTTAGCAGCATTATCTTATTGCACCAACATTGTGGGTTCTATTCTGGCAAATAATAATGCAAAAACCTGGTGAAGCCTCTTCTAATAGCACAAAGTACAAAGTTCACCAGCTCCCATAAATTAACTGTGAAGATCTGTGGCACGGAAAGTAAAAGTACCGGTACCTACTTGGCTTGAGATGCCATGTCATACCATGACTTAAGACAGTTCTACGTATGAAATGCTGTTTTGCCTTGATGCAATAATTTTAACTCACTGGTAAAGTTTTATATCCAAACGGCTGGATACCATAGTATGCCTTGTCTGCTAATACCACGCTTGATGTATGCCGAGCGAGGAATTACATCACAAGAAAGTCTGACCGGACTCGTGTTGACATGATAAGAATGTTGTGTACCGAACTGAGCACTAAGTGTACGGAGACAATATGTGGGAAATGAGGATCACTAATAAAAACAAAAGCAATGTGTGGTTTTATTTTATGTACTTATTTGAATGTTACTCTGTAAGAGTTCTTAAGATCAAATCTAAGGTGAAACATTGCAGAATTCCACTTTTGTACTACATCTCATCTACCATCTTTAAAAGTAAAATAAGTTATTGTTTACAACAATATTAGACTCTTGTCCACACCCCAAATATGTTTTACGTCTGCTTTGGGCTATCTATAGTCACATACGCACTATGTATCCATGGATATCTTGGGTTCTTTTGGCATAAACTGCTCCAGTACCAGTCAGCATACCTAAATATTCATGATATCCTCAAAATAGGGGATTAATAACAGATTGGTGGTTGCCGCACACTGGGCAGCTGAGCGTAAACAATGGAGCCTAATGTTCACTATATAGTAGGGTATAAGGGGGCAAGTTTTCTCCTTGTGGAGAGTGACACAGCAGAACTGGCATGCCAGTAATGAGGATACTTAAAAGCTCATATCAAATACTATGTACAAGCTGGGAGCAGATAACTTCCCAAGATTGAAGTTATCTGCTCCCAGCTTGTGCATAGTATTTGATGGCCTAAAGGCCGGCTTACACATAACGATGTTCCAGCGATCCCAACCAACGATCCGACCTGTCCGGGATCGCTGGAACATCCCTGTGTGGTCGCTGGTGAGATGCCTCACAGGCAGATCTCCTCAACGACCAGCGACCCATGTAACGACCTCGACATCGTGGAAAAGAATATAAACTATTCTTTTCCACGATGTTAAGATCCCGCTACTGTATTCAGCGGGAGAATGCTGGTAACCAGGGTACACATCGGATTGCTAGCCCATTGTATACCCTGGTTACCAGCACGCTGTGCTTAGTAACCCGATGTCTACCCTGGTTACCAGCGTGTTGTGCTTAGTATCCCGATGTGTTTCCTGGTAACCAGAAAGGCTGGTTCCACAGTAGCAGACCAAGACCAAAAAATGGTCCTGGCCATTCCGCAGCGATCAGTGAGCTCATCGCTGGTCGTTGCAGCATGTTACACGCAGCGAAATCGCTGCGAGGTCGCTGTAACGTCACAAAACCTGTGACGTTGCAGCGATATCGTTAGCGCTATCACTGCATGTAACGAGGCCTTAAGGTGAGTTTTATTGCATTTTATTCCTCAGGGACTTAATAGCTGCAATGTTCCACTGGGAAATTAAATTAGCAAATTGCCTCTTCAGAGAGGGAGACTTGAACTCTAGTCCCACCTACTGGAAGTGGCAATCCTAAAAGTAAAAAACGACCCTTTAACCCCTTCATGACCCATCCTATTTTGACCCTTAAGACCTTGTCATTTTTGTCTTTTCTGACCAGAGTCCCTTTATGAGGTAACAAATCTGGAACGCTTAAATGGATCCTAGCGATTCTGAGATTGTTTTTTCGTGACATATTGGGCTTCATGTTAGTATTAAATTTAGGTCGATAAATTTTGCATTTACTTGTGAAAAAATAAAAAAAATTGGCGCCCCTCCTATTTAACCTTTCTATTGACCCCCTACTACGCCATCTGTTGCAGACTCCTACTTTTAGGGGACTGACAGTGGGCTCTAGGGAGCTCAAGGTCGCCGCATTTGCAGATGAAGTCCTGCCTCCCTGACGAAGCCGCTCGCATAGCGGCGATACGCGTGGGGTATCTGGCTCCTCGCTCCTCACAACATTTCTTACCTTTCCTGAGGCTAGAGACCCCCCCTCCCCTCCCGCAACATTCCAGCACCACACCGGCTCTGGATGGACCTCCATTCCCGGGCACACAGCGTTCAGGACAAATGGGCAAGTGGTGAGAGAAACCTTCCATTACATTGTGTTTATTTTGCATGCAGCCCTCCGTGCCTTGAATTGCACGGTGTCCTATGCATTTGCAGCTGTGTGCCTCGGCTTTATTATTCTTTATAGGTGGTTGTATACAGGGGTTTTCAAGCACTTCAGGGATTGCATAACAGTCTGCTGTGTTTCAACAGCAACACATTGATTATTGATGTTTTTGCATAAAATTTGACACTGAGTTGTGGTCAATCCTCCAATCATGTGCATATGTGGAGTGTGAGATGAAGTATTGCATGATCACATGGTTTTTTGATCTATCATTTATATGCAGTGTGTCAATTCAGTATTTAAGACTGGATATGTTGATTTAATATTGTCATCTGTGGAGCCCTATTTTCTGCGGACTGTTGGTCCGAAAACTGTTTTTAATGTTTTTAGATGTGTGTTATCCGTTCTAAATAAAGTCTCTTTGAAATTGATTATATTCCTTGTGGTGGTGTGCTGCTATTGCATTTGTCAATTCCTTTTCTACCATTCACGTTCTTTCTGTTGACAAAGCAGCACCCCTGACCCTTATTGGGACATTCAATTCCAGGGTGGTGCACCTCATTGTTTGGTTTCACTGCTGGTAGTAACTAACCCCAAACAGGTTTTGCACACACTCACACATGAACTAGAGAACATGGAGGCCTTTTGGGCTATAACATTAACTGGAACAAAACAGAAGTGATGATGTTAAGCGGCCCCCCCAGACCGTCGTGGACATCGGGGTTCACCTGCCAGTGGACCACTAGCTCACTAAAATACCTGGGAGTGCAAGTGACTAGATACCCAGCTAATCTATACAAAACCAACATCAACTTGTACCTCAACAACCTACACTCCACTTTAGCCAAATGGAAAGATTTTCACCTATCATACCTGGGCAGGGCCAACTTAATTAAAATGACAGAATTCCCATGCCTCCTGTATCTTTTTCACACTCTTCCAATTTACTTAGCCCCCAAAGAGGAGAAACGGATCAACTGTCTATTCCGCTCATTCATCTGGGAGGGAAAGAAGCCCCGTATTGCCTATAAATTACTCCAACAGCTGAAGAGAAATGGTGGGATAAACTTCCCCGATATCAGACACTATAATTTAGCATCCCTATTCCGAGTGGTGGTGGACTGGCTAGGAGGGACCTCCTGCTATGCCCAGTATGAGTTAGAATGCTGTCTCTCACCAGGACTAGCTCCCCTGCTCTCCTACACCTCCCTTACACTGAACTGCCAGCTGAGGTGAAGGCGAACCCCCTCCTGGTGTCTACGTGGAAAGCATGGCAGAAAATACGCCAAAGGCTCCAACTCTCTCCCAAAACATCCCTCCTCCTCCCACTCATTGGTAATCCCCACTTCCAACACAGACATACCCACCCTGTCTTCCACCGGTGGCACTCCCAGGGTATAACATCCATCAAACACCTGATCCACCCAGGGAAACGCCGCATGTATTCAATAGAGGAAATGCAATCCAAACACCCGACCACCACATTCCCCCCATTCCAATACCTACAGGCTAAGAGTTATGTGACAAAGATAATAACTTGTCTCCCTGAGCGAGAGTGGAGTCCACACCTACTTACATGGTTCACTAGGTCGAATACCTCAGGTGGCCAAATAGCCTCCAACTACAAATTCATCCACGGCACGCTGGACTATGAGCAATCCCGATTCCCGCTAACAAAATGGCAGATCGACGACCCCGCCTTATCCTACAACACAATCCTAAAGGCTCTAGACCAAGCCCACAAATTCCTCCCCTCAGCCCGTTTCATTGAAATGAGACTGAAAATCTGCCACAGATCCTACTTAACCCCCCAGAAGGGTCATAGAATGGGGCTATACACAACCTCCGAGTGCTTTAAGTGCCGCGCCCCCGAAGCCAATCTATTCCACTGCCTATGGACATGCCCGACCATCCAGCCCTTCTGGACCAAGATACGACAATTTACCACCACACACCTGACAAACTTTGCCCCTGATGAGCCTCTATGGGCCATTTTTGGATACCTAGAGCCAGATAAATACATATGCTCTCCGGGGGCCCGTAAACTGCTACACATGGTGGCGGCAGCCGGAGTAAAGGCCATCCTGCAGGTGTGGATCCACGACCAAGCTCCTCCATTTAGGATCTTTTTAGACAAACTATCATTCTTGCTTCAGATGGACTGGGTTGAGGCCTCCTTGCACAAGGAGGAAAGGGTGCAGTCCTTCTTTGAAACCTGGGAAAGTTTCATCTCTCTGCTCCCACAACGCATCCGAGATGACATCAGAACTTGTTTCCAACCTACAGTGTGGTATCAAGCGCAGGTACTACTAGGGGAGGCGCCCACATAGACACATGTTCGATAGAGCCGCCAAATAGAGACACATCTAAGGGTCAGAGGTCCATCTTGGTGTCAGAGGTCAGTCCCGGTGTCGATGAATCCCGCACAACTCCCAAGGAGAGTCTGAGGTCACGCACCCTTGATGGGTGATCTACAAGGAAAAAGTACCTGTTCCAGACAACCCCATCCCCACCCCCCTCCCAGTTTTTACCTGTTTGTTCTTCTTTTTTTCTCTTTTTGTTTTTATTTTGAATTGTAAATGTTGTTTTTGCTTTGTTTTCTTTTCTGTTTGTTTTGTTCTCTTTTTTTAACTTTGCGTTTTTATTGTTTGTGCTTTGACGTGATGCAGCCACGCTCGAAATATACACTCTGCCATTTACTACCTTGTAACAGCCCTACATTGTATACCTCAGGCCATACATAGATCAATGTACAAATAATCTTATTTTCAATAAAAGTTTTATAAAAAAAAAAAAAAAAAAAAAAAAAAAAAATTGGCAAAACTTTTGAAAATTTCGCAATTTTCAAATTTTTTATTTTTATTCTGCTAAACCAGAGAGTTATGCGACACAAAATAGTTAATAAATAACATTTCCCACATGTCTACTTTACATCAGCACAATTTTTGGGCAAAAAAAAATTTGGGGTAGGAAGTCATAAAAGTTCAAAGTTCATCAGCAATTTCTCATTTTCCAGCAAAATTTACAAAACCATTTTTTTAGTGACCACATCACATATGAAGTCCCTTTGAGGGGTGTACATGACAGAAAACACCCAAAAGTGACACCATTCCAAAAACTGCACCCCTCAAGCTACTCAAAACTATATTCAAGAAGATTATTAACCCTTCAGGTGCTTCACAGGAACTAAAGCAACGTGGAAGGAAAAAATAGACATATTCATTTTTATAACAAAAATGTTCTTTTACCCTAAATTCTTTCATTTTCACATGGGCAACAGGATAAAATGGATCCTAAAATTTGTTGGGCAATTTCTCCTGAGTACACCGATACTATATATGTGGTCATAAACCACTGTTTGGGCGCACGGCAGGGGTCAGTAGGGAAGGAGAGCAATTTGACTTTTGGAGCTAATTTTCCATTCAAAAAGTCAAATTTCACTCCTTCACTTCTGAGTCCTGCTGTACGCCCAAACAGTGGTTTTTGACCACATATAAAGTATTGGTGTACTCAGGAGAAATTGGCCAACAAATTTTAGATGCGTTTTATCCTGTTGCCCATGTGAAAATGAAAAAATTTAGGTTAAAAGAATATTTTTTGTGAAACAAAAGTACTTTTTCATTTTTACGGAACAATTTGTAAAACATCTAGGGGTTCAAAGTGCTCACCACCCATCTAGATAAGTTCCCTGGGGGGGGGTCTAGTTTCCAAAATGGGGTCACTTGTGGGGGAGCTACAATGTGTAGGCACACAGGGGCTCTCCAAACACGACATGGTGTCCGCTAACAATGTGAATGGAAAATCAGCTCAAATTGTTAGCGGACACCATGTCGCGTTTGGAGAGGGCCTGTGTGCGTACACATTGGAGATCCCCCACAACTGACCCCATTTTGGAAACTAGATCCCCCAGGGAACCTATCTAGATGCATAGTGAGCACTTTGAACCTCCAGGTGCTTCACACATTGATCCATAAAAATGAAACAGTACTTTTTTTTTCCACAAACATTTTCTTTTTTTATTTTTACGGATTAATTTGTGAAGCACCTTGGGGTTCAAAATGCTCACCACCCATCTAGATAGGTTCCCTGAGGGGTCTAGTTTCCAAAATGGGGTCACTTGTGGGGGAGCTCCAATGTTTAGGCACACAGGGGCTCTCCTTACACAACATGGTGTCAGCTAACAATTGGAATTATTAGCAGACACCATGTCACGTTTGGAGAGCCCCTGTGTGCCTAAACATTGGAGATCCCCCACAAGTGACCCCATTTTGGAAAATAGACCCCCTCCAGGGAACTTATCTAGATGCATAGTGAGCACTTTGAACCCCCAGGTGCTTCACAAATTGATCCGTAATAAGGAAAAAGTACTTTTTTTTTTTTTTTTCACACAAATTTTCTTTTTTACGGATTAATTTGTGAAGCACCTGGGAGTTCAAAGTTATCACTATGCATCTAGATACGTTCCTTGGGGGGAAACTAGTTTTCAAAGTGGGGTTACTTGTGCTGGAGCTCCAATGTTTAGGCACACAGGGGCTCTCCATACGTGACATGGTGTCCGCTAACAATTGGAGCTAATTTTCCATTCAACTTGTTAGCGGGCACCATGTCATGTATGGAGAGCCCCTGTGTGCCACCAGCACAAGGGCAACTGGAAGAGTTGGGGTACAGCACCAGAAAATTACGCCTCTAATAAATGCGCTGTTTTCTGGGGTGGCTGTGGGTTGCAATTTGCAGTGTGGGGGGCCCACAACGTTTGGGTCTCTTCACGCTGAGAATTCCAGCCCCCAGCTGCCAAGTTGTACCTGGCTGGCTATCAAAAATACAGCGAAGCCCATTTTTTTATTTCTAGAACTAATTCTAGAAAGAAAAAAAAACGTGGGGCTCTGCCATATTTTTGGCCCAGTCAGGTACAACTTGGCAGCTACGGACTGCCACCAACCCCCAGCTGTCTCGTTGTACCTGGCTGGCAACCAAAAATACAGGGAAGCCCATTTTTTTATTTCTAGAACTAATTCTAGAAAGAAAAAAAAAAAAAACGTGGGGCTCTGCCATATTTTTGGTCCAGCCAGGTACAACTTGGCAGCTGGGGGCTGGAAACCTCAGCATGGAGAGGCCCAAGCATTCTGGGCCCCCCATGCTGCGAATAGCAGCCCGTAGCTGCCCCAGAAAGTGGCGCATTCATTGAAGCGCCATTTTTTCGAGCTCTACCCATGCTCTTCCAGTTGCTTTGGTGCCGGTGGCAAACTGGGTAATAAAGGGGTTAATGCCAGCTTTTTTATTGGCAGCTGGCACTAAGCCCGAGATTCATAATGTCAGGCCAATGTTAGACCCGGCCATTAGGAATCTCTAGTATATGTCAAAAAATACACCACACAGAGAAAAATCTTTTTATTTGAAAAGAAAAAACACAAACAAAATTCGGACTCAATCTTTATTATAAAGATCCTACGTAGTCCACAATGAAGGTCCCAAGACGCTCGATGGCCTCCGACGTAGTCCACAATTAAGATCCCACGAGGCTCGATCACCTCTGCTACATCCAGAGTCTGCAGCAAGGGATCAAGTGTCTTCTTGTTGCAGTCTCTGGTGTCAGTGATGGTGCACTGTATGGCAGATCATTGCCATACAGTGCACCATGACTGACCGCAGTAACAGCAACAAGGGATCAAGTGGACATTTGAACCCTTGTAGTCTTTGGGGTCAGACTCATGGTGCACGGTATGGCAGTGATCTGCTGTACTGTGCACCATGACTCTGACCCCAGAGACTAAAAGTGGACACTTGATCCCTTGTTGCAGTCACTCGGTTCAGTCATGGTGCACTGTGTGGCAATGATCTGCTGTATCGTGCACCATGACTCTGACCCCAGAGACTACAAGTGGACACTTGATCCTTTGTTGTAGTCTCTGAGGTAAGAGTCATGGCAATGATCTGCCGTACCGTGCAGCATGACTGACCCCATTCATCCACCCATTCATCCATCAATCCATCCATGCACCCCATCCATCCATCCATCACATCCATCCATACTCCCCTCATCTTCTGGCATCTCTGTGCCCAGTGTCCTGCGGCTCCTCTGCTGCCAGCAGCGGAGGAGCTCCACGAGGAGGCGGCGGGAGCAGTGATCGGAGGAGCATCGGAGGAGGGGTAGGGGGAGCACGGGAAAAAAAGATGTGTGGGGCGGAGGGGGAGGAGAAAGAGGGACGGGAAGAGGATCAGGAGCGGCGGTGCGCACAGAAGCAGGAGGGGAGGAGGTGAGGAAGAGGGACGGAAGGCAGCAGACTTTACCGGCGGTGGGTGAAGGATGGCTGTGGGGCGGCTCTGATGGGACTGATCATCCCATCAGATCGCTTCCATGAGAGCTGGAGGGGGCTCCAGCTCTACGGAAGCGATCTGATTGGATGATCATTCCCATCAGTGCTACCCCACAGCCCCTTCCATTCGACACAGAGGATCACAGTGATTGACTGTTCTAACAGCCAATCACAGTCATCCTGTGGGCGGGGTAGGGAATCACAGAGCACCGAAGCCCGATGGCGGTTACCACGGCAAAAGGCTGCGGTAACCGCCATGACATTGTACAATGTCATGGGTCATGAAGGCACCGACTTTCATGACGTTGTACAACCTCAAAGGTAGTGAAGGGGTTAATAAGCCTTGTCATGTGATTTAGGATTTATACCAGATCAGAATCGGAATTTGCAGACACGGTGTTTTGAGATCAGATTCCATACTTTGCACTGACGAGTGGTAAAACCCCGAACCACCGCGTCTGCAAACTGAGATTCTGATCTGGTATAAATCATGTGGTGATGTCAGTAATGGGTCATTTTTTTACTTTTAGGATTGCTACTTACAATAGGTTGCACTAGAGTTCAAGTCTCCCTCTCTGGAGAGGCAATTTGCCCACTATATACTAGTCATTCTCATATGCTGCTGAGCTCTGCTCTATTTGATATAAATAGGCGCAGATCTGCAGTTCTTGGCAACAGGCACTACATGGTGAACACAGCTCCGCCGTTCAGCTACGGTTACTGTTTACATTTGGCCTTAGTCAGAGCTGAAAACAGTTGATACGTGGAAGTATGACAACTAGTGATGGGCGAACCCGAACTGTAAAGTTCGGGGTTCGTACCAAACACCTAGTGTTCGGGCACAGATCCCAAACACAGACTTTCCTGGGAAGTCGTGTTACAGTTCGGGTTTGGGTTCGGGGGTGGGGGTAGCTGTAAAAATAAGGAAAATAGTTATTAAGCAGCATTATACTTAGCGCATTCCACCGCCCTGCTACGTCTACTTCTGGTGCTGCTCATTAACTTCCTAGATATTCACTGCAGAGGGGCCCAACAGCCAATCACAGAAGCTGTCACAGAGAATGGGTGTCAGCTCAGAGATATGCAGCAGACCTGAAGATGTTCCCTGTGGATTATGTCAGAGGGAGGGTTTTATGTTAATCAAAGATGGGAAACAGGGCTTTCTTTTATTTTATTTCTATTTTTTTCTTTTTACTTAGTTGTGATTTTTTTACTGCTTGCTTGAAATTCATAGGGGCGGTTCTAATATTGGCCTGACACTATAGATTTTGGGCTTAGTGCTAGCTGCCAATACAATGCTGGCATTAACTCCTTTATTACCCAGTGTGCCACCGCCACCAGGTCCACTGGAAAAGTTGGGGTACAGCGCCAGAAAATGGGGCTTCTATGATTGTGCCATTTTCGGGAGCAGATGCGGGCTGTAATTCACAGTGGGGGGCCCCAGAATGCTTGGGCCACCTGTGCTGAGGATTCAAGCCCCCGGGTGCCTAGTTGTACCTGTGTTGATACGGCAAAGCCACGTCATTTGTTTTAATTATTTTATGAAATTCATAAAATAATTAAAAAAAGGGCTTCCCTATATTTTTGGTTTCCAGCCAGGTAAAAATAGGCAGCTGGGGGTTGGAGGCAGCCCGTACCTGCCTGCTGTACCTGGCTGGCATACAAAAATATGGCGAAGCATCAAGTCATTTTAAAAAAAAATATTTCAAGGAATAATTTTATAAAAAGGGCTTAATTGTTTTGCTGTTTTGGTGCTTTTTTGGGCCAGCAGATTCAGATGAACACATTGAACAGAATGTATCAAAAAATCATGAAATTAACAGCAGAAACCATCTCGTGGTTTTGGTGCTTTATTTAGCCGGGAGATGCAGATGAACATATTGCACACAATCCATGCAGTTATGTGCTAAAAGTGCACCAAAAGAGCATGAAATCCATAGCAAAAAACACATCATGGTTTTGGTGTGCCAATTCTCTGTAACAGCATCTGTGATTGGCTGTTAGGTCCCTCTGCAGTGAATATCCAGGAAGTTAATGAGCGGCACCAGAATACAAGGGGTGGATGCCGGAAAGTATAATACTGTCTAATAACCATGTTCTTTCTTTTACAGCCTCCAGGCCCCCATCACATAACTTTACAGTCTGAGTTCGGGGTTTGGACTTAAGTTCGAGCCACTTTTGGCCCCGAACTTTACAAAAAGTTCGGGTGTGTTCGCTGAACCCGAACATCGGCGGGTTCACCTATCACTAATGACAACTAGGACTTCTCCAATCATGAGTTGCATGGCCACAGTGTACATGAATTGAACGTGCCCATGTGTGAACACCACTCTATCCACTCCCACAAACCCATACAAGTTATGCTGTAGTCACACATGTCCATTTATACAGAAACATGGGACTAAGTAAGAGTCCCATTAGTCGGACCCCTCCAATTTTACATTCAGTTAATTTGTTCAGGTGGAAGGTTCATAGTAAAAATGACAAGTTTGTATAATAATGCAACATAAAAGAGTTCACTTCACCTGGCATCAAGGATTCCTTCATACTCTAAGAGTTGACGCATAAAACCTGCATTTGGTCTTGCTACACTGCGTTTCTGTTGCACGTAATTATATGCTTTCTCCATGGACCAGCCATACTCCTTCATTGCGTAAGCAATTACTGTAGAAGCTGAGCGACTGACTCCCATTTTGCAATGCACCAAACACTTGGAGTGATTTTTTCTGTTGGCATAATAAGAAAATTAAAAGTCACTAATGCAAACGTATTGTTCCCCCAACAACACATCATAAGCAAAAGTGATATGTCATTCTGAATGGAATGGTTTTCAGATTATATAAGATCACTGGCTCTTTCGGGTTTCCTAGTGCAGTTGAGATCTGGCAGCTTGCATGTGTGGGTCATGCTAGTCTATGTGATCTTGACAATAGAATGAGGCTCAGGACACTCATCTACTGATCAAAATTGATCTGAGTAGTGGAACTGCCAAAAAGCAACACCATCAATGCTATGGACAGCTCATTGGTGCAGATATATTATTGCCTTAATTGTGACAGCTTATAGGGAACCTATCACATTATTCATGGTCTGATCGGTGAAGAGCAGGTTATAGAGAAAGACAAGCTGAGCATAATGATATACAGGATTGTTGAAAAAGATTCTGTATACCTTGAATTTTATTGCGATCCCTGGTGTTTGAATGTATACGAGTCCAGCGGGCGGTCCTAATAGACACTAACCATTATCTCTGCACGCACAGTCATACAGGGTAGATTGTCAATCACTTAATAGGAACTGCCCACTGGACTCTTATACATACAACATCAGAGATTTCAATGAAAAGTAACTTTTGCTGACATTTTTCCCACAACAGTGTATATCAATCTGATCAACTCCTGCTTTAACATTCTGCAGATCAGATACTATTTTCTACATGACCGCTTACTTTACAACTTGACCATTCAGGTAGATGTGCTAAATATTTCACAGCAGCTCATGCTGTATGACAAACGTAGTGCATCTCGATGGACACTTTTCCTTATGTCATTTTACGCCAATAATTGCGCTAAAATGTTGGTACAATTATGAGCGTTGTCCTTATTACAAGCATAGTCAATAGCATGCCTAGTGTGGTGTAAAAAGCTTCTGAAATACTAATAATTCAGCTACATGGAAGATACCTATTTGGTTATGTAAATAAAGCCAGAAATTCTGGAATATTTACTTTACTAAATCTCCTTGTTGGTTGTATGCACAACTACACAAAGGGTAAAATCAATATAACTTTGCTTTGTTGATAAAGTTGTAGGCATCGTTCCAGTGTGACAATAAGTCAGTGGACTCTTCATCATATACTCGGATATTATGATAAGCAAAAAGGCCAGGAAAAAAGTTGTCTATTTCCCTGGTCACATTCAGTATGTAGCCAACCCTGGAATGACAAAAAAGTATATCATTGGAAAATAAATGACATCCTCTAAGATACAAACAGCTGTAAGTGAGGGTGGTCAACGAATGGAACAGGCGGCCACGAGAGGTGGAGAGTTCCCCTTCAATAAATGTCCTCAGAGGCTGGACAGACATCTGTCTGGGGTGATTTAGAGAATCCTGCTTTGAGCAGGGGTTTGGAGCAGGAGCTCCCTTCCAACACTACCATTCTATGAGTCTATGTAACAGACCAAAACAGGAGCTTATGTATGTATGTATACTCAGAAATCTTCATGATCTATGCAAACACAGCAAACATACAAATTATATTATTATTACATTAAAACAACCACATAAGTGCAATTTAGAACAGAGTTTATGGTAATGGTAAGACACTTATTGAGCGATAGGCTTTATAGCCTATAAGGACAGGCACCTTTTATTGTCCACCCTCTACACAACGAAGCCCATTCAAAGTGAGTCTATCTAGAGGACATATCTTCTAAAAGACAGTAGAGTACATATTTAGCTCCTAATCCATTTCCTTGTCAGAGACTCCAACAACAGTCTTCAAGCTCTGTAATTAGTGGTCTATATGGGAGCCTGTTCCACAAGAATACTGTTATTTGTAGTCATGAGTGAGAGATAAGTGATGGCAATGATGCACAGTAGGGTGTGACACCAATGGTGCTAGGTGGATAATGTAGAATGGGTATATGAGGAAGAAATTATAGACTGCTGTAGCTCCGATATTCGGCAAGAAGGAATAAAAAAAGCATTGACTGTATGCTGATCCACTGCAATAAAAAACAACAAAAAAAAAAAAATAGCTTTTTCTCACCCTGCTGTATTCAACTCTTCAAGGTTGGATGCATTCCACTCAGAGCCCTAAAACACAAAGCACAATGAACCAGATCAATGCTGTCTCTGCTCCCACAATATTCAATAAATGAGGCATGCACCTCGTCAATTTCACACGTTTTGCTTTTCTTGATTTGCTCATTTATTCACTTTCACCAAATCAAATAACATCTGTCAAAGTCTGACCCGAGCATTAAGTTAACATTCTAATAATAAGATCTAGTGAAATCCTATGTACTGTATGAATAAAACATATCCATGCCACCACTTACATCACTGCTTTGTATAAAAAGCTATAATCTGTTTTGTAGGTTCAACAAACACAAATGAGGCCTTTGAACAGGTTTGAAGGTGGAATTAAGGTAAAAAAAATAAAAATAGTTGTAGGGATTTGCAGGATTACAGCCACTGTACGTCCATAATTACTGTCATATGGCATCACTTTTATTGCATAAAAAACGACAAAGATGACAAGCAGAGAGAAGTGGGAGACTGATCTGGGTCCAATTTCTGCCTCTCAATGGGAGAATATCTTAGTTTATCCCCAAGGTATCTATGAGCGAGGCTAGGAGGGTGTCACAGATCTACTTAATATATAGGGCATATAGGACCGCTGTCTTGATGATGAGAGCGGGATTAAGAGAGGACTTGAGATGCCCGCGTTGTTCTGACGAAGGTGCAGACTTATTACATATGATGTGTGCCCTGCTTACATGCCTTCTGGATACAAATTCTTGCCATGGTGCAGAGGGTGACAGGGGTGACTCTCTTGTGTGACCCTTGACCTGTGTACTGGGATGCATGGATGATATAGTGGCAGATGATTGGAGGAGGTTGGCTATTGCCAGACTGCTATACGCCACCAGGAAGCTTATTGCTGTACATTGGTTAAATGATAAACAGCCAACCAATCAAAATTGTGTTAATAAAATAAATTTATTATTCATATGGAACAGAACGTGTACACTAAGTGAGGTCAACAGACACAATTTAAAAATGTGTGGGGTGGATGGCTGGACTGTCCAGATTTAGCCTCTGATGATCTCCTGCGGGATACAATAGATACTGCCTAAGGCTGGGTTCACATTTGTGGACCCCTCCTCAGCGTTCTGCGGAGGGGTCTGCAATGTGAACGCAGCGGTCGCGAGCTCCTATCTTTATAATGGTAGCGCACGGTGCTGCGCTTGACAGCGCAGGACTGTGCGCACCCATTCACTCTCATATGTGATCTGTGCGCAGGCGGATGCCTGCGCACAAATCAAACAGTCTCGTCAGAAATAATCCTTCAATACAGGGCTTGTGGGTGGGAAACAGGGATTACAAGTTGGCCCTGTTTGCAGACGATCTCCTTCTATACATAACTAACCTATTGATTAGCATCCCTAATATACTATCAGAGCTACATAAATTCTGCCACCTTAGCAACTTCAAAATCAATACCACTAAATCTGAAATGATGAATATATCTTTAACCAAAGTGCTAACTGCTCTCTTGGAGCAAGACTTCCCATTCGATTGGCGTACACAATTTATTAATTATCTGGGGATTAGGTTACCAAGTGATCTTTCTTCGCTTCAGGAATTGAATTATGTCACCTTACTCTCCCGGCTGGGTGCGGACATGGCCAAGTGACATAGGTTGTCTCTTTCCTGGCTTAGTAGGATTCACTCGGTACGTATGGACCTGCTTCCCCGCCTTCTATATTTCTACCAAACCATCCCCATCAATTTACCGGCAGCTTCTTTTCTCAAGGCTGAAGAGCCAAATTCTACGATTCATCTGGTCTCATGGATGTCCTAAAATCTCCCTAGGTGTGCTACAGAGAAGGGTGAAGGATCTGGGCATGGGACTACTAAATCCAAAAATGTATCACTACGCGGCAATGAATAAATGTCTTTTAGACCTTTTTGGTAGTGAGAATAGAAAGGGATGGGTGGAAGTAGAAAGCGATGGTTCACTCACAAATCCTCTCGCCACAATTTGGTCTTCCTCCCCCCCATCGACTCAGGATTCCTCGCTTCTAGTTCTACAACTATATACATCCTTTAGGCTACAGAATCGGACCTTCTCACTGACTACTTACCCAGGCCCATTAACCCCATCTATGGAAACCCTGATTTCCCAGTTGACCCCAGTAATACAACTTTCCTCGCCAAACAGAAGACATCTCACCCGACTCTTGGACACTTTATAACTCCTACCGGGCTAAAACCTTTATCAGTCCTTTATCCCACGTCCCAGCCACCCAAAGATACCTGGTTTCTGTATGCGAGACTCAGTAGTTACGTTGGATCTATGCGCCTAGCAGATATTACCAGGCCTCTAACTGGGTTTGAGCTCATCTGCAGTGGTAAGCTTCCTGTTCCCCATGCGATCTCTGTATTATATGATATTTTTCAGGAACATTTAATCTCCCATTCTTCGACCCAGCTGAGCTTTGTAAAGAGATGGGAAAACGACCTTGGAAGAAGGTTATCCCCTCTAGATTGGAACAAAATCTTTACTTTTACATATAGGGCCTCCCTCACGGCATTATCACAGAACAGGAATTATAAGGTGGTGTCGAGATGGTACAGAAGCCTGTTGGACATACATCGTATCTTCCAGGATATCCCTGACAGGTGCTGGCGCTGCATGAGTTCCAGAGATTCATATATGCACATATGATGGAGTTGCCCGATGATTGTCCCGTTTTGGCGGGAAATTGTTGATCTCTATACGAAAGTGACGGCCGAACCACTGGAGCTTACTCCTGAGGTGGCACTTCTAAACCTCCATCCTGTGTCCATATCTAAATTTAAAGCATCTCTTTTACGATATTTCTTGACGGCAGCTCGACGGCTAATCCCCAGATGGTGGAAACGCTTCAAACGCCCATCTCAAGTAGAGCTGGTGTCGGAACTCAATGATGTCTGCAGGCTCGAAGAGTTTGTATCTCAGGCATCCCCTGATGTGAAGTCTGTGGAGAGGCATTGCAATCTGTGGGCACCTTGGATCATGTACAGGGAGTCCCAAGAATTCAAGACCTGGGCGGATTACATTGAGTGAGCAATTTGCAACATTGTTACTTATAGTTACAGATATAATGATAGTCTCGGATATAGGCACGCCCGGCAAAAGGCACGACCTTTCACATATTACACCAGTGCTGTGTGATCTCTGTATTGAACTTAACTCAGCTTCTTTTTTCCATTGAACCCTTTCCTTCCTTTCTTTGTCTCTTTTCCTTTTCTCTCTTTTCCCCTGTGTGTTTTGTCAAGTGGTCGAAGTCATTATACCTGGTCTCGTTAGTGTGGAAGACTGTCTGTACCCGAGGCCAGATCCGATTTTCTCCTTTTTTCCTTTGCAAACATGTCCACTCCTGAAAAGGGGCGGATTGGACTAGAGATATCTCTGTTCTTGTTTATACTTTTCTTTTGATTATTTTCCCTTTTTGGTACTTCAAACTTTGTTATATGAATGCATGGTATCTTTACTATGTATTTTACGTTGACTAAAACTTTGTCTATAAAATTCGATTTAACAAAAAATACTATTGTATATATTCGTTGATTGTACTGCTACATTTTTGTATGACTCTTGATTTCTCAAACAAAAACCATTTGATTAAAAAAAAAAAAAAACAACCACAAAGATGGCGTACGACCCCTTGTATATGTCGTATTTGGACATGCTTTGCTAATAGGGGGTCTGCTGCTCAAGGTCACCCACAATTAGGCCAAGTGTCCAGTTAACCAATCACAGCTTAAAGTGAACCTTTCACCTATTTTTGGGGTTATAAACCCTGCCCACCACCTTTAATATGATGTAATTGGGGTTCCTGTAACCCCTTTAGAATCCCAAACATCCCCCTGCATATCTCAGAAAACTGCTTTTAATCTGTCATGCGCCATATGCTAATTTCTTTTATGGCTCATATGGGGGTCTGCACATTGCGGTCAGTGCCGTCCCACTACACACAAACACCGCCCCTGTTGGTTTGTCTTGAGAAAAGGGCAATAGAGCCCTGGAACACGTTGACTGATAAACCACAGCTACTATTTTATGATTGATGTCTTCCAAAGTTTAATGTCCCTTCGATTCCAGCAGCGCGGTCATTTAACCCTTTCTTCATTGTTGGTTTTATGTTTCATCTTTGGAAATTGCTGCAGCTGTTACAGGCTTGGTTGGTGGATGTGATTTCTCACGTCCCAAAGGCGAGCCTTATTCCTTTATACTTGACAATTTATACCACAGATAAGACTCTATTTTGCGCTTTATTTTCCTCCTTCTAGTAAACATGGCTAAAGCTAAATGCTTTGCGACATAACGACTGCAGCTAGTAATCTAAGTTAAACATCCTTGGATTCAGAATCATGTTGCCCTTAGATGAGGTAGCAAATACCTGGTCACACATTCCCTTTAACCCCTTTACAACCAAGGGCATAATAGTACACCCTTGGCCGTGTCCCTCCCTCTTTGCGAGCTCATTCCCTGTAAATGTCAGTCGATCTGATCAGCTGACGTGTGTAGCTAACAGCACCAACTGGATCTGCCATCTGATCGGTGCTGTTAACCCTTTCAATTGCACCGTCAATCACTGACAGCAAGATCAAAAGCACCGCGGTGGATATAGCTCTATTACCTGCAGCCATCGGAGATACCGTGATGCGATCATGGGACCTCGATGCATTGCAGTGACAGCGTGGGATCCTTTGATGACCCCTGATGCTGCCATGACTCACTTGCTGAGGATGGCTGGCAAGCGCCTGCATGCCCAGAAAGTGGTCATTTCTCTTATTCACAGAGGTACATCAGCACCTTTTTTTTTAAATAGTTTAATAATTTTTAATAATATTAAAATAACAAAAAAATATATATAAAAGTTCATATCACCCCCTTTTGCCCAATTGAAAATAAAACTATTAAAAAAATACAAGTATTTGGTATTGTCTAGTTTAGAAAAGCTCAATCTATCAAAACATAAAATCAATTAATCAGACTGGTAAACTGCGTAGTGGAGAAAAGAAAACTAACTTTTTTTGGTCACTAAAAATGGTATCATTAGAGACATCAGCTCAGGTCGGAAAAAATAAGTCATAACACAGCCCCAGATCCCGAAAAAATGGTACCAAAAGTGTATTCTTTTTCTTTAAAAACTACAGGTTTTTTTTTTCACCACTTAGGCTGCTTTCACATCAGTGTTTTACGCTGATCCCGGCATTTGCGGTGAAAAAAACGCAACTGCCACGATTACTGCATAACGGCCGCACTTGCGGTTCACTTGCGACAAGCTCCATGCAATGTCTATGGGGCTTGCGGCAAATGCGGTATCGGCATTTGCAGCAGGTGCGGGCGTGAAAAAACTGCGGTATACCGCGTTTTTTTCACGGCCGCACCTGCCACAAATGCCGAAACCACACTTGCCACACCTGCCGCACACTTACCGCAAGCCCCATAGACATTGTATGGGGCTTGCCATTATGCGGTAATCGCGGCAGTTGCTGTTTTTTCACCGCAACTGCTGCGATCAGTGTAAAACGCTGATGTGAAAGCAGCCTACGGCTGTTTTCACATCAGTGCTAAATGTAATTTCGCAGCAGATCCAACAGATATCGCTGCACCTGCCACGTTACGGCCAAATTGTGGCACCTATCTGACAAGCCTCATTAATTCTCTATGAGGCTTCCGGCAGATCCAACAATTGCGGCCGCGCAAAAAAAAAAAAAAAACGCTGCTAGCAAAACCGGCAAAATCAAACTTGCCGCACCTGACCGGAAACCCCTTAGAGAATGAATGGGGTATGTTGTATCGGTTCCGCAAATTGGCCGTTATGCGGCAAATCCGGCAGGTGCAGTGACATCTGCCGAAAAAATGTTTACCACTGGTGTGAAAGGTCCCTTAGATAACAGTTAAAGTATACATGATTGGTATCTACGAACTTGTACCGACCTGAGGCATCATGCCAACATGTCAGCTTTGCCATATAGTGATCATGGCGAATAAAAAATCCCAAAAACAATTGTGTAATTGCACGGTTTTTATAATTTCACCACACTTTGAATTTTTTTCCTGTACAATATATGGTAAAAATGAATGTACAACTCATTCCACAAAAAACAAGCCCTCAATGTTTATAAAAATTGTAAATTATGGTTCTTGGAAGAAGGGAAAGGAAAAACGGAAAATCGCTCGGGGTGAAGAGAGTAATATCAAATGACTCTTTTTGACCCAAAGATAACAATAGTGGTTGAACACATATACATGGAGAGAATTATGATTAACTGAATCTTTCTATAAAATAATTTATACTACGGTACTTATTCGTCATACCAGGTAAAGGTAATCAAAGATAAGAGAAGCTTTATCCATCTGCCCAAGTATTAGTAACATTTCATTGTCTATATATTCCTTGTACTCCTTCAAATTGCAGCTTAACTTCTTCTCCAGCTCATTCCGGATCTAAATAGGAAACATAAGCATCAGAAAGTAATTCACCCCACTCCAGTGGAGGCTGTAAAGCTTAATGGAAAAATGGTCGCCTTTCTTGAGAAATTCACCTCTTTGCATGTCACATTCTCCAGATCTTTGCTCATCATGATGCTTCTCAGTGTTGCTTTAATGACCCATTCAGTCTTTTCGCCTTCACCAGGTCTACAACAGATACAAGACGTCAGAGAAGCAAAAAAGAACCACAAAAGGATCTATAATTCCTCTATCACAGCCACAATCCTACTACAAGTGAAACTAGCAATTCTTGAAATATGATGTAAAATATCTGCTATAAAGCAAACTCTCCTTTCCTATTAATACATGCACTCACTTCTCCATAAAGAGGATGGGGGAATCTGGCCGCGTGGACTCCAGGTCCTGCATGGTATTCCACTCATTGATGCAGCTTTGTTCAGAGCTAATACAGCTCTCATAATATGAGGCCCAGACAAGTGCAAGTCCCCCAGGAAAGTAATTGTATCGTCGGGCGACTTCACAGGCCTTGTGGAGGATCTGAAGTGCTGACCTGTGTTAGATGCAGAGTCATGTAAGGATACACATTCCAAGAGGAAAACAGCAGGCAATAACCATTACACACAAACGCATTACAGCTCACCATATGGCAACATTAAAGGTGCAATTGTAAGCAGTATCTGCTATCTGCTGTTTGCTTTCATGTTCCTTTCATCACATTCCCTTAATCACAGGAAAATGTTTTTGCTTTGGAACCTAATGTCCCCATGTCTGCAAACCTTCTGCTCAATTAAAGGGGTTGTCCAAAGGCCAAAGCAATTTTCATCTAAATCCCTAACTATTTAGTGTCTTAAAGGGGAACTCCAGTGAAAGAAAACTTTTTAGTACAGTTCCTGTCCTGCTACATGATACAGCAGAGCCGTACACAGCAGTTCTAGGATCTATAGATGTACTATATAATTGCCTAATCGTGTCTGTTTGTCGACTAAATCGCGCGCCAATGAGCGCAGCGTATGCAGATGAGCTGCGCGTTCAAAATTTGCGCCGTGGTTCATGTACAGAGATCCACGGCGAGTCAGCCGGTCATCTCCCGGCTGACTCGCCACGGACCTCTGTGCGGCAGTAGATGAGCCGCGGCCACCTGCTGCACAGAGGTCACAGAGGTCGCAGAGGTAGTACCGTGAGTGGGATTCAAATCCTCTGCCAAGCCGCGCTACTTCTCTGATTGGTTGACGCAGCCACGTAGACCAATCAGCAAAGCGCCGCGGCTTGGTGGGAAATTTGAATCCCACGCCGCTGATTGGTCCCTGCTGAGAGCGGCGACCAATCAGCGGCGCAGGATTCATATTTCCCATCAAGCCGCGCCGCTGATTGGTCGACGCGGCGACCAATCAGAAAAGTAGCACGGCTTTCAAAATTTGCGTCGCGGCTCATGTACTGCTGTACAGAGGTCCGCGGCGAGCCAGCCAGGAGATGACCAGTGTCAGCTGACCTCTTTGCGGCAGTACATGAGCCGCAGCCACCTGCCGCACAGAGGTCCGCAGCGAGCCAGCCGGGAGATGACCGGCAATGTGCCGGTCATCTCCTGGCTTCTCGTAGCGGTAGTACCCCGAGCGGGATTCAAATCCCACACTCTCAGCAGCAACCAATCAGCGGCGCGGGATTCATATTTCCAGCCACTTCGCTTAGAAGTAGCGCGGCTTGGTGCGCAGTATGAATGCCGCGTCTCTCATTGGTCACTGCGGCTGTGATATTGTCGCGGAATTTGAACTGCCAGTCATAGTGTGACGCAGTTCACTCCTGTTTAAAAAGCTGTCGGTCAGTGTGACGAACTTCTCTCCTGTCTACAAGGCTGTCGGTCAGTGTCACGAACTTCACTCCTGTCTACAAGGCTGTCAAAGTCAGTGTGACGCAGTTCACTCCTGTCTACAAGGTCTGTCAGTCATAGTGTGAAGCAGTTCACTCCTGTCTACAAGGTTGACGCTCATAATGTGACACAGTTCACTCCTGTCTACAAGGTCTGTCAGTCATAGTGTGAAGCAGTTCACTCCTGTCTACAAGGCTGCCGCTCATTGTGACGCACTTCACTCCTGTCTACAAGGCTGCCGCTCATAGTGTGATGCACTTCACTCCTGTTTACAATGTCTGTCAGTCACAGTGTGCTGTTCTTCAGTCACATTTACTTCACACGTTGTGAAAGTGACAGTCTGAACTACTTCAATCACATTTATTCAATGGGTTTAATTGGTCATAAGCGCAAATTGCCAATGACTATGAGAGAAAAGCTGTAGAAGCAGCAAGGCAACGACAACGTCGACACCAAGAGACACCACAACAAACTGGCGTGATACAAGCCCAGGATACGGCATCTCACAGACGTCGTCGGCAACAGGAGACACCACAACAAACTGTTGCCAGAAAAGCCCAAGATGCCGAATCTCATAGACAGTGTGGGCTGAATGAATCTCCAGAAGACAGGGCAAGCAGACAGCAACATGTTTGCGTCATTCATACAACACAAATGCTCTACCAACTAAGGCAAGCCCAGGAGAATATTCATTAGACAAGATAAGACACATAGGTAGATGATAGATATTGTGTATTCAATGCATTATTCTTAAATCTTCATAAATAAACTACATACATATTCTAGAATACCCGATGAGTTAGAATCGGGCCACCATCTATTCTCTTACAAAGCGATAAATCATACCTGCTCCTCTGCTCTGACCCCCACCTCAGGGGACCTAGAATCTTCAGCCTGACACAGCTTCATGTAGGAGCAAAAAGCACGAGTTGTGTCAGGGGCGAGGATGCTGGGAGCTGCAGGATCAGCCTACATTCATGCCCCCTTACATCTCTGTATGGGGAGGGGGCGGGGCCACCGTCCCAATGCTCCCACATACAATCCTGTCCGTGATATACCATCCTATGTGATGTGAGGGGGGAGTCCAGGTTTGAAATAGCAATCATGTCACCAAGCAGACACAAATACACACTGTGATCCTTTGTTGTATGATGATGCATAATGTGTATTGTTATTGTGAGGCTGGGAGCAGAGGCAAATCATTACACTGATCGATTCAGCTCTGCATGGTCTCCCCTTCCCTATAAGAACATGGTACCTTCCGATCCCTCCAACTTTCAATGGATAATCATCATCACTCTTCACCGGAATGTAGGCTGATCCTGCAGCTCCCAGCATCCACGCATCCGACACACCTCATGCTTTTTGCTCCTCCATGAAGCTGTGTCAGGCTGAAGATTCTAGGTTCCATGAGGAGGGAGTCAGAGCTGAGGAGCAGGTATGGATTTTCTTGATTTATAAGAGATCTATAGATCCTAGAACTGCAGTGTACAGCTCTGCTTCATCATGTAGCAGGGCAGAAACTGTATTAAAAAGTTTTCTTTCACTAGAAATCCCCTTTAATCTAAACTATTTTCTAATATAATTACATTATAAATTTCCTACCGTTCCCTAACTACACTATCTAAATGTATTCTATTTTTTTCCCTTCTTCCTCTTTGATAATGCTTTGCTTGAGAATCCCAGTGCATGCTGGGATATTCAAACGAAGCATCATCAGGGAGCCGCCATTGTAAAATAGCACCCCTCATAGTATAAAAAACTGCATTTAGGAAGTTTGTTATCCCTTCAGGTCCTGAACAAGAACAATAGCAAAGTAGAAGAAAAAAATAAAAAATTACATTTTCTCCCTAAGAAATGTTGCTTTAGCCCCATATTTTTCATTTTCACAAGGGTAAAAACACAACATATTGTGGTGGTGTTGCCGATGCCCCATATGTGGTGCAAAGCTACTGTTTGGGCACATGAGAGGACTCGTAAGGGAAGGAGTTCTAACTGACTTTTCAGGTGCAAATTTGGACAAAATAGACTGCATACGCCCTGTCACATTTCAAGAGAAACTACACCTCTCAAGGAATTTATCTAGTGGTGTGAGGAACATTTTGAACCCAAATGTCCTTCACAAAATTTTAAAAATGTGAGAATTAAAAACATGTTTTTTTCCCGAAAAATGGTGCTTCAGCACAACATTTTTCATTTACACAAAAAGGAAAATGAAAAAATGGGCAACCCAATTTGTTGTGCAATTTCTCCTGAGTATGCCGATACCACATATCTGGGGTAAGACTACTGTTCGGGCACACAGTAGAGCTCTAAAAGTGCCGTTTTGAAAAACAGAAGCATCAGCCCACCACAGTGACTCACTGTAAAGAGATGTATACAGTATGGAATACATCTCTTTGAAGTCTCCTCCTTTATAGGAAATAGAAATCTGCGGTGCTGTCCATTACAGTTACATAAGTGCATGCCAGCCAGATGGAGGCTGAAAGAACATATGGTGACGTTAGAGCATACATCTGGAAAAGTCTCCAGACGTATACTGTTGGCTAGGTGCAAGGGACACATTGTGTACCTAGTCTAAGTGATATATGAAACATATGCAACAACCTCATAAATTGCTTGGTGGCCCTTGCCTGAATACTGCAGTTCATTAACTACAATTGGAGATAATGTATGAGGTTGCTGTGTTCCGCCCATACATCGCTTACATCCAGCTATTTGGGGGCTTCTTTTTTTGAGGGAGGAGATGAAAATTTTCTTTTATGCCATTTACACTATTCACTGTGTGGTTAACTTCAGAAGACAACTTTAATATTTGGGTCACTACAATTACACTGACGCCAAGCTTATAAATTCATAATCTGCACACTAAAACACTGATGTACAAAAAACTATTTATTGCACCGCCATATTTTATAAGGTATAACGCTTTTATTTCTCTACTGAACGAGCTGTGTGGGTTGATCTGAGGTTATTTGTACCATGTTGGGCTACCCAACATTTTTTTAACATTTTTCTTTTTTTCTTCAATTTTTGAATAGCAGAGTGAACAAAAAGCAAAAATTCAAAAATAGTTTTTATTATTATTTTTTTTTCACGCCATTCACTGTGTGGTTAACATGACTAAGTAAATGTATTCTTTGGGGCACTAAGATCGCATTGATACCACATTTATATACAGGTTTTTATCTTTTGCACAATAAAATACATTATTTTTACATACAATAATTTGTGTCACCATCGACATACTTAGGCCCCTTTCACATCAGCTTTTTTTTAAATCGCGGCAGATGCAGTGAAAAAAACACTTGCGGCACAGTTGCGGCAAGCCCCATGCAATGTCTATGGGGCTTGCGGTAAGGGTGCGGCAGGTGCGGCAAGTGCGGTTTCGGCACTTGCGGCAGGTGCGTCCGCGAAAAAAAATGCTGCTGACTGCGGTTTTTCTGCGGCCGCACCTGCAGCAAGTGCCGATACCGCACCTGCCGCACCCTTACCGCAAGCCCCATAGACATTGCATGGGGCTTGCCACAACTGTGCCGCAAGTGTCGCGATTATGCGTTAATCGCGGCAGATGCGGTTTTTTCACCGCATCTGCCGCGATTTAAAAAAAAAATGCTGATGTGAAAGGGGCCTTAGATAACTCATTTTTTTAAAATTTTTGTTGACAGATTGTTTTTTTGTGAGAAAATGTGATTGTTTTTATTAATATTTTTTGTATGTGATACTTTGATCACTTTTTATTCAATGTTTTGTTTGCTGAAAAAGCTGTATTTTTTAAAATTCTTTTCTTTTATGGTGTTCACCAAATGGGTTAAATAGTTTTATAGATTGGGTCATTCCGGGCATGTTGATGCCAAATATGTCTACTTTTTTTCTTTTTACAGAAAATCAACATTTTTACTTGCAAAACACATTTCCGTTTTTTTTTGTGTAATTTCCCCTTTAGTTTTTCACATTTTAACTACCGTATATACTCGTGTATAAGCCGAGTTTTTCAGCCCAAAAATTGGGCTGAAAAGTCACCCCCTCGGCTTATACACGGGTCAATACGGTAATCCTAGGTGTCCGGGTGCTGGGGAGGCTGGAGGAGGCGGGGGGAGGCTCCTGACAGAGCAGCCCGTCACATGGGGCCGCTTATTAGATATGCACGGCTCCCCCCGCCCATGACAGCGGCAGGGGGAGCCGTGCATACAGCCCCCAGATGTTTACAGGCCCCCATATACAGCAGGCCCCCATATACAGCAGGCCCCCAATGGCACTCGCCCCCCCACACTGTGCAGAGCCCCCCCATCCGATGCATTATGTTACCATCCAGCCGCGTCTTCATCACAGTCCTCCCGTCCATCCTCTCGCTCTGTGTTCGGCTCTCATGTGACCCGGCGCGATGACGTCATCCGACTGCGACCGCCGGGTCACATGAGACCGGGAACACAGCGCGCGAGGATGGACGGGAGGACGGTGATGAAGACGCGGCTGGATGGTAACATAATGCATCGGGAGGGGGGGCTCTGCACACTGTGGGGGGGCGAGTGCCACTGGGGGCCTGCCTGTATATACCTCTGGGGGCTGCTGCCTGTATATACCTCACTGCTGGGGGCTGCTGCCTGTATATACCTCACTGCTGGGGGCTGCTGCCTGTATATACCTCACTGCTGGGGGCTGCTGCCTGTATATACCTCACTGCTGGGGGCTGCTGCATGTATATACCACACTGCTGGGGGCTGCTGCCTGTATATACCACACTGCTGGGGGCTGCTGCCTGTATATACCACACTGCTGGGGGCTGCTGCCTGTATATACCACACTGCTGGGGGCTGCTGCCTGTATATACCACACTGCTGGGGGCTGCTGCCTGTATATACCACACTGCTGGGGGCTGCTGCCTGTATATACCACACTGCTGGGGGCTGCTGCCTGTATATACCACACTGCTGGGGGCTGCTACCTGTATATACCTCACTGCTGGGGGCTGCTGCCTGTATATACCACACTGCTGGGGGCTGCTGCCTGTATATACCACACTGCTGGGGGCTGCTGCCTGTATATACCACACTGCTGGGGGCTGCTGCCTGTATATACCACACTGCTGGGGGCTGCTGCCTGTATATACCACACTGCTGGGGGCTGTATACCTGTGCTGGAGTCCACCCTCGGCTTATACACGAGTCAATAGGTTTTCCCAAATTTTGGGGGCAAAAGTAGGGGGGTCGGCTTATACACGGGTCGGCTTATACACGAGTATATACGGTAACTTTGAATATTTTTTACTTATTACTTAGTTATTCATCTTTTACTTAGTTCCAGCATGGGTCATCAACTTTCTGAGCTCTGATCGCTGGCCTAATACTCTGAATATGTTTTTTTGCATTGCAGGGCATGGAGCTGTCAGTCTGACTCAGGCAGGCGGTGCGTCAGGTCCTACTCAAGGCAGGACCTTACAAGCCGCTGTATCTGGGCATCTGTGCGGCCATCTTTTGACCATGTGTGACCATGATGCAATTTCGCTGTGTCAATTGGAGTAAAAAGTGGGCTCCCTAAAGGCCCCTTTACATGCTACAATATTGCAAACTATATTGTTGGAACGTCACCGGTTTTGTGATGTTGCTGCAACCCCAAAACGACATTGTAGTGTGTGACATGTACTAACAACCAACAATAAGTTGGTTGATCGTTGAAGAATGGACTGGCCCGTAAATGTATCGTCGATCGTCCGTTGGGCCTGACGCATCGGTGTGTGTGACATCTCTCCAACGATCTCGTTTGCGACTTCAGCCATTCAGAACTGAAGCACGAAGGTGTGCAAACGACCGCAAGTATCGCTCCAGGATCCACCCTCTCTCTGTCTGTGTGCTTTACTTGTGCAGGCTTTACCCTCCCCCACTCTATCACTCACAGAATGCAAATCATTAGTCCGGCCTTCAGCTGCACATCACAGCAGCACAGACAGAGAGAGGGTGGATCATTCGGGGCGTGAAAATGAGCACTTAGGGAGGGCTTAGAGTCTCACAGGGGACGCCCTGTGAGACTTATTCAGAGACAAGAAGTCTCAGATTTGTAAGTGTATATTGTTGATTATTCCAATGTTACAGAGCGCTTTTTTTTATAAAAAAGGAGCACTAATACTGATATGTTAGGGTGCAGGGACAGGTATTAATAGGGATGGGGGTGATTTGGAGGGGGTCAGGTTCCCTTTAATAACACGGAGGACTTCATGGAAGCAGATATACTAGTCCTCTAAGTGATCATATGCTGATAAAACGGTAATTTAATCTAAACTACAAAAAGCAGCCAAATAAATGAAGCATCACTGAAATCAGGGTGTCCGTCTGTACATTAGGTTGTTCCTAGATTAGGTGGCAAAAACCTGATGAAAGATTAAGTAAATTTTATGAAATTATATGACTATCACTTACCACATAGCCTGGACTGACACTGGTTTGAATACAAGGGTTCTTCCAGCTGTGTTGACACTAAACCCCCTAAAAGCAAATACAAGTCACATGACTAAAACAATGAAATAGTATTTGTCCATTTGAAGACCTACTATAATAAGTCCACATGCACAAGCTGTATAGTGTAGCTGAGTATAGAGATGAACCACCTTCCAACAGGTCATCATCCCAACCAATCTCAATAGGAGAGAACACAGCAGTGAATAAATATTGCAATTTGCATTTATTTTTGGGACTTAATGACCAGACAGTTGTTACAATTATACTGTGCATGCTAAATATGTAGTGATAACTTTTTTCTGCCATTAAAACAGAGCGTTTGTGCTGGGTTTTTTTTGGATCAGTTTCTGCACCAAAAACACATCACCCATTTGTGTTGCTTTTTTGCTCTGTTTTCGGGGAACACAGACAGACACATTTTCTTTCCCTCCCCACAGTTCCACGGTGAGGCCTGGTGATGACTTCCTTCTAGGCATCGACAGGACATGTCTGTGAGTAATACAAGCACTGAAATTACCTTGCCCCATGTGGCTCTCAGGCTGTGTCACATGACCAGGTACTGTCAGTACCATACCCACAGGTCCTGCCAATGCCTGGAAGGAACACATTGCCGGGGCTCACTGTGGGATTGCAGGGAGGGTATGTAATGGAGTGTTGTGGAAAGTGTGGCAGAAAAACAGATCAATAATTGACGCTCATTATTTTCTGCCAATACATCAGGATTTGCAGCATGAATTTTAATGTTTGCACATAGACTAAAAATTGTTTTTGCATTTATCTTATGACTTAGTATTTGAACTGAGTTTTGGTTTTTTTTAAGTATCATCTGTGCAGCCTCTCTATGGAGGGAGGCTCTCTTGACAAATGAAAATGACATGACTTGAAGTTTTTTTGTCTCACAAAATCATTAAAGGGGTTGTCTGGGCTTTTGGTAAATCCCCATAGCATGCACACTGAGCACTGTGAGATTTCTTAGGAGCTGGTGATCAAGTGACAGCAAGTAAGAGGTTTGCCACAATCCAACCAGACTTATATGGCCTCGCTCGACTCACTTGTATTGTGCAGGGCCACACATGACGCATAGATGCAGTCACATTCCCACCTGCTCCCAGCACCAGAGAATCCCCACAGCTCGCAGTGCCTGTGCTGGAGGGAATCACAAGTCCGTAGTCACATAGAGCGACTGCAGATTTGTACCCCAAGGCCAGACAACTCCTTTAATAAGCACTACTATGAGGTGATGAAACCAATCTGGCGAAAGACCATATCGCATAATACAATGCACATTTATCATACCCAACATCTGAACGAAACGCAATGAATGATTACTGGCAGCTGTCACTCACCCATCGCCATCCAACCGTATGGTGGTGTCACTCCACAGGTGCAGGACCATACCAATAGTGCAGCTTTTACTATAAGGTGGAAAAAAAACAGAAGGAACATCTGTGATCCTGAGGTTATTTGTTAGATTCAGAAAATAATAGTTAAATGTTATTCTTCAAACTGAAAGTGAACATTTGCCCTGAAATCTAGACTATAGTTCAAGCATTGCATGTACGACAATCTCTACATATACATCACCTTAGCTGTGTCCACTTACAAGTGTAAGTCATTTTGGTTATAAAATGAATCAAGGAATTTAAAATCTGATTCCTTCTACATAATCTCTGTACCAGCATGATGGCAGAGTATCTGCTCAATACGATACTTGAGTAACTCCTCTTTTGCTAAAGGAAAGAATTAGCTAAGAGGTAAAGTCAGTACAAGTAATGTAACAGGACATGAAATAAACGTATGATCACTGGCACTCCAATGATCATTAGAGCCGAAATCCTGTCCTCCGACTGCAGCAAGGAGGAACTCTGCTGCCCTGTTTTAGTGCCTGATGAAGGTCCTATCGATCATTCATTCATCACCTATCCTGTGACCAGGCCATAAATACTCCTGGTGAGATTAAAACAACGCTGCTGCGAAACAGGTGTTGTGTGTGTTTGGTAGTTGAGCGAATGCTGTATCATACTGCTAGAACATTTACTCATGTTTGTCCTTTCGGGGCATCTGTGCATAGGTCAAATAAATAGTGATGAGCGAGTATGCTCTGCGCTGCTCGGTACTCGCACGAGTATCCCGGTACTCGGGATGCTCGGCGAGCACCGAATACCGCCGAGATGCTCGGACTGCTCGGTAATAATAAGCGATCTGACACACGTACACAGCTCCCTTCAGTGCACACAGTGAGCTGGCACCTCACAGAGAGCAGATTCATTGTTAGGATCCCTCCCGCCCTTTCCCAGCAATACTCGTTTTATAACCGGAAGTCTGTGGGCGGAGCCTGTCACTCATTGACTTACATTGGGCTCGGTGCTCTGGCCGAGTACACGAGTATCTTGAGATGCTCGGCCAGAGCACCGAGCACCCGAGCATTTTAGTGCTCGCTCATCACTACAAATAAAGTATTGGTTACTTTTCATTGTATTCCTTGTAGCCAACATTCTACACCTGTATGGGAGTGGGGGGAATGTCTAGAAGCCATATCGCATGAGTTTACTTTAATACCTTCATGACCCGGGAATTTTTCGTTTTTCATTTTCATTTTTTGCTCCCCTGCTTCCAAGAGCCATAACTTTTTTATTTTTCCGTCAATATAGACATATGACGGCTTGTTTTTTGCGGGATGAGTTGTACTTTCATATGCAATAATTTATTTTACCATATAGTGTACAGGGAAAAAATTCTAAATGCAGTGAAATTGCAAGAAAAGTGCAATAACACGTTTGTTTTTTGGGTATTTTAGTCGCTATGTTCACTATACAGTAAAACCGACGTGACGGGGTGATGCCTCAGGTCAGTACGAGTTCGTAGACACCCAACATGTATACCTTTACTGGTATCTAGGTGGTGAAAAAAAATTCATACGTTTGAGGGAAAAAAAAACACACTTTTTGCGCTATGTTCTGCGACCTGTAGCTTTTTCAATTTTCGGGATCTAGGGCTGTGTGATGGCTTATTTTTTGAGTCTTGAGCTGACGTTTCTAATGATACCATTTATGGGGGGATCCGCAGTTTTGATTGCCCGTTATTGCACTTTATAGCAATGTTGAGGTGACCAAAAATATGGAATTTTGGCGTTTGGACCATTTTTTCCTTTACGGAGTTTATGGCTCTCATTAACAGATTTAATACGATGATAGATCGGGCGATTCTGAACACGGCGATAGCAAACGTGTATTTTTATGTTCATTTTTTTTTTATACTTTTATTGTGATTGGGGGAAAAGTGGGGTGATTTGAAATTTTATATATATATTTTTTTGCTTTTACTGGTTTCTAAAAACTTTATTGTTTCATTCATTCTTATTTTTACACTGCCTCTTTAAGAGGCACCTTGCTGCACAGTCCAATCACTTCTGGGAGATACAGATGGGCTGCAGCTCATCTGTATCTCTCAGAATCGCGGACCTGTTGTGGTTGGCAGCGCCTGCCAACCACAACATGGAACTGCTCAGTGACAGCATCAGGGGTCTAGCCAGGACCCCGGGCTGTCACGTGAACGCCAGAGATCCCGCGATACTATTGCGGGATCTCCGGATCAGGCAGGGAACAGCGCGTTCCCTGCCGCGACCGCCTTGGTTCCCGCTGTCAGGGATTGACAGCGGGATCCAAGGGGTTAACAGCGCCAATCGGATCCCGGATCCGATCGGTGCGGTTACCCTGACATCTCAGCTGATGAGATCAGCCGAGATGTTGGGGCTTTGATGTGAGCTCAGCGCCGGAGCTCACATCAAACACCCCTTACCGGCCCATGACGTCCTCCTACGTCATAAGTCGGGAAGGGGTTAAGGTTCACCAACCAGATTTTGTGTCTGCTGCGCTTTTGCTTTTTTCCTACGTTTTTAATTGTATTTAATAAAAACAATACATTTTTATTCAATATATATCAAGTTAATTCTTGCACTCTAACTTTGGTTGGTTGTTGATAGCAAAAGTCATATGTAAGCTCAGGATTACACAGCTAAATGTCCTTAATGAAAAATGTATTGGGATGGAATGAGAGGGTTTTAAATAGTCTTGTCCATTTCATACGGTACATAAAGGAACAGTATATATTGGTACCATTATTAGTCATCATTGATACTCATGAATGTTTAGGTATCTTGGTCAAATATGAAGATGAGAAGATGTGAAGGTCCCTTGTTTAATCTTAAAGTGTAACCACCATTTAAATTTTTATTTAACAATAACAGAGAGCAAGTGATTTTAATGAAGTTTCAAATGTACTTCATTAGAAAATTCTGGTTGAAAATCATTCTTAAACCTTCCATAAGGTGTCCCCACTAAACAGTGTGAAGCAGTCACATGTTCATTATTAGTCAGATCCGTCTTCAGTGAATACATGCGGATGTAAGGATAAAGGGGCGTGGCCTATACGTCTGACTGCAGCTGGTGAGGAAACAATGTATCAGATTACCACAGGCTACAGCACAGTTACTAAGCAATGTCAGAAAGCGTGCCAACTCCTCATTGGTCTCCACTGAGTTCACTCACATCTCTGTTAACCCCTTCTGTGTTGTCATATTGCACAGCTCACTATCAGCTGCTATCAGAAGCTGTGGTAATACACACATTTCTGGCAGACGCTGGCCACGCCCACAGAGAAAGAAAATTCTGTTTTTACAGAGCACAGAAAAATGTGAGAAAATAAGTTATATTGCACAAAAAAAAGCATCATTTAGCTGTTATCTGACCCATCATTAACAACCAGTGCTGTATTGGGTTTTCTTTTCAATGAAATTACATTTTCACTTTAAACTCTCTAAACGAAGAGTCTTACAGAAAAATTCATCTTCTTGACTAAATAAATCAATGTATTTATTTTACTTTAGGAGAGTGGCGAATGTGTGATATGGAGCTACAGGAGTGTTGAGAATCAGCCATTATCCATCTAAATGACTAAATCAACTTTTTAATGTGGCGAGAATAATATACCATTACCTTTCTTTACTGGAGAAGTCTACCCCAAGTAGAATATTCTCTTCTGTGTCCTGACGGCCATTACTGTAGACCACTACCATGTAACGTACACGATCTGACCAGCTGCTCTCTAGACGGACAGCCTAACATAATAGAACAAAGGTAATATTCTGTTGTAGAGGTGTCTAATAAATACAAACACCATAATGGGTTAAAGAGCATCTGTCACCATCTGTTGACCCAGTACACTATTGTAGGCTCCCGCAGTAACAGATGCTCACATATTTAGCAGAAATACAATTTCATTTTACCTTCATGCCAAAGAAAAAAAACTATTTTTAAAGCTACAAGACATCAATACTGTAAAATAATAACATAACCGCATTACCATTACGTATCACATTCAATGTGCCCCAGGACAAAATCCAGCACCCCCTACCATCTATAAAGATACAGTCATAATATCATAATATCACAGACAGTTCACATCCTCCATATTTCTAAAGTCTGGATTGTAACTAAAGGCTTTACAATTAATTCAATAAAATGTGGAAATATAGATGATCTACAGGAAACACTGAGGAATGATAGTTATAGGCCCAGATTCTGAGCATATATACATTATTATTATTATTTATTTATATAGCACCATTATATTCCATTGCGCTTTACATGCTAAAAAGGGCAGACTAGGACAAGTAACATAGTAACAATACAAGTAACAATAAATGTGGACAATTAGGTCATACAGATACAAGAGGGGAGAAATCCTGTCTGCGAGGGCTCACAATAGGGTTCAATGACCACTTGTTTCAGGAAGCCAGGCGATGGTTACAACGTAAGTAAGGTGAATAACAAAATTAATTTTACCTAATTTAGGAGCCATTTTCAATATAGGCATTCAGGGGTCAGTGCTTTGATGATTGATTTGGAGAAAATCGCCTAAGATTGCAGCCTCCAATAGGTGGGATCATTAATATACTCCTGTATAAAGCTCCCTAGGTCAGTCTATTTAAAGGGAGTTGGTCACCCCCAAAACTCAAAAAAAAATTTATACATTCATATAGGAGGCCTAGCCCCTATGAATATCATACTTGTAGTGTAGACTTTACTTAATCCATTTTAGATTAAAAAATACATGTTTGATTTTGATATGTAAATGTGGGGGCATTTGGTGCACCTTAGGCATTTCCAAGAGCTCAGTGCACTGCTCTAATTATAATCTTCTGCACCTACCTTTATTTTGGCCCACAGCACTCGCTTTGGAGAGCCCTTGACACACCGACACGGCAGGAGGTGAGGCATTCTCATCTATTTCCTGTCTGCAGCGGCCGCTCGCTGCACCAAGTAGCGGGGGGTTGAATTTACACACGAACACTGGGTATGTGCTTGGCTCCTGAAGTCAGTGTTGACAGTGATGACTCAATTCAGGCAGCACTCTAATACGAGCACTGTCAGTCAACATACTGGGAGGTGCGGAGGATTGTATTTGATGGTTTTTTTTTGTAAAACACAATATATTAGATTTATACTACAAGTATAATCTTTTTAGGGGCTAAGTCACCTACTGAATTTAGAAGTTATTTAAGTTGAATTTTGCGGTGATAGACTCCCTTTAACTATTCTATTGACCAGAATGAAGCAATGACTTACCAGTTTGATCCGATCTTCAGTCCGAAGAAGATTGATCATAACCTGAAGGTGCTGAGGCAGATCACCTAGGGAGAAAAAGCAATCATCACAAATAATATCTGCATGTCCAATACTGATCAAAAGTTTAGACACATCTGTTCATGCAGTGGTTTTCCTTGTTCTTATTGTAACATGCACATTGTAGGTTCTGAATAAGTACAGAAAAGCCAAGAAAGGGAACATTTGGAAACAAGGACTAAAGAAATACATGTAAAACATATCAGAATTCATGTTAAATTACTGGTTCCCCAAAAACCCAACTTTTACTCTGATGACAGCTTTACTCCCCCTTGGAATTTTTGCAAGCAACTTCAAGGGTAGTCACCTATAATAGTCTCCACTGGCCTTCAGAAAGTCATTGTGATCATCAGGTTTTGCAGAGGCTGTATAAGTACACCCTTCCATACAGTCCTGAGCCACATTGATCAAGTGCATTAAGGAAAATGTTCAATTGCTAAAAATAAACTGACTCTCATAAGGACTGCCCAAGTAAATGAAAAACAAGTATTACCTCTGCTGCAGAGGATAAGTTCATCAGAGTTACCTGCCTCAGGAACAGTAAATTGACAGCAGCTCATATAACAGCCCTGATAAATGATGCATAGACGTTAAGTAGCAGACACATCTCATTATCAATTGTCCACAGAATACTCCTTGTAAGCCTTTATAGTAACAATTGCTACAAAAAAGCCAATACTGAAGACCTCAAATAAGAAAAAGTTTTGTTTGGGCCAAGCAACACAAGGACTAGAGATTAGATCAGTAGAAATATGTGATGTAGTGTGATGAATTAAAATATAAAATTTTTTATATTATAGAGCCTTGAAAAGGTGTTAATACCCTGTGAACTTGTCCAGATTTTTTCACATTACACCCACAAATTTAAATGTTTTTGGGGAGATTTTATGTGATATAACAAGACAAAGAAATAAATATTTGCAAAGTGAAAAAGGAAATTATTTTAGGTTTTCTAATTATTTTACATTTGATAATTTTGATATATATTTGTATTCAGCTCCTTGTAGTCTAATACTGCTAAATAAAATCCTGAGTGACAAATTGCCTCTAGAAGTCATTTAATTAGTAAATTAAGTCTACCTATGTGTAATTTATTCTCAGTATAACTGTAGCTATTCTGTGAAGGCCTCAGAGGTTTGTTTTGGAACATTAGAGAACAAACACCTTCATGAAAACCAAGGGACACAGCATACAAGAGATAGAAATTTCATTATATGCATGGTCATCAGTGATGGTTGGGCCTACTATATGCTACCTATTATACAATCGTCTCATGTTCTCTGTCTGTCACGGAAATCGCGCGCCAGCGTCATTGGTTGGCGGCAACCAATGAGCGCCGCATATGCAAAAAGGCGCGCCTATTCAAAATTAGACGATTATACAGTAGCTGTAACCTGGCGACAGCGACGCCAAGCGTCGCTGTCGCCAGGCTGCATGTACGTCCGCGGCGACCCCCGGCACCGGTGCCCGCCACCCCCACCTCGCCGCCCCCCTCGCCTGCAGCTGTTCTCACCCGTCCTCTCCCTGTGTACAGAGGTCATGTGACAGGGCTGGCTGATGTGACATCACACAGCCCGCCCTGTCACATGACCGCTGTACACAGTTATGGGTGAGAACAGCGGGAGGCGAGGGGGATCCTGCCCCCATGCCTCCATCCTGCCCCCCCCACACCCATCCTGCTTCCCCCGTCTCCATCCTGCCCCCCACATCCATCCTGCCCCCCCCACATCCATCCTGCTCCCCCCACATCCATCCTGCCCCCCCACATCCATCCTGCCCTGCTCACTCCATCCTGCCCCCCCCCAGGTCCATCCTGCCCCACTCACTCCATCCTGCCCCGCTAGCTCCATCCTGCCCCGCTAGCTCCATCCTGCCCCGCTAGCTCCATCCTGCCCCGTGGGTCCATCCTGCCCTGCTCGCTCCATCCTGCCCTGCTCGCTCCATCCTGCCCTGCTCGCTCCATCCTGCCCTGCTCGCTCCATCCTGCCCTGCTCGCTCCGTCCTGCCCCCCCGGGTCCATCCTGTCCCGCTCGCTCCATCCAGCCCCGCTCGCTCCATCCTGCCCCCCCGCATTCATCCTGCCCTGCTCACTCCATCCTGCCCCACTTGCTCGATCCTGCCCCCCCTCATCCATCCTGCCCCACCCCAAATCCATCCTGTTTCCCCTGGCTCCATCCGCACCCCTCCCTGCCCCCCAGCATCCATCCTGCCCCCCCCGAATCAATCCTGCCCCCCCGAATCAATCCTGCCCTTCTCGCTCCATCCTGCCCCCCCCCCAGCTCCATCCTGCCCCCTCCGGATTCATCCTGCCCACCCCCGCATCCATCCTGCCCCGCTCGCTCCATCCTACCCCCCCTTATCCATCCTGCCCCCCCGCATCCATCCTGCTCCCCTCGGCTTCATCCTGCCTCCCACCCCCCCCCCCCCCCCCCCCGGCTCCATTCTGCCCTCCCCGGCTCCATCCTGCCCCCCCCCCCCCGGCTCCATCCTGCCCCCCCGGCTCCATCTTGCCCCCCCCACGCCTCCATCCTGCCCCATCCCCCCACCTCCATCCTGCCCCATCCCCCCATCATCCTGCCCCACCCCCCACTATCCTGCCTCTCTGCTCCATCCTGTAGGACCCAGAAGACAGAGGTGGAGCGAGCCGGCGGACAGGTGAGTATCCTCCCTAAGGATTTTTTTATTTTTACTTTTACTGTGGAGGAGTGGGGCCAGGAGGAGTTGGGGGGCTGCGATGAACAGCGGGGAGTGGAGTATCACCATATACCATAGTGCTGCTATACATGTACTGTAATATACCACCATATACCATAGCGCTGCTATACATGTGCTGTAATGTACCGCCATATACTATAGCGCTGCTATACATGTACTGTAATGTACCGCCATATACTATAGCGCTGCTATACATGTACTGTAATCTACCGCCATATAGTATAGCGCTGCTATACATGTACTGTAATGTACCGCAGCGCTGCTATATATGTACTGTAATGTACTGCCATATACTAGAGTGCTGCTATACATGTGCTGTAATGTACCGCCATATACCAAAGCGATGCTATATATGTACTGTAATGTACCGCCATATAGTATAGCGCTGCTATACATGTACTGTAATGTACCGCAGCACTGCTATACATGTACTGTAATGTAATAAACTGGAGGAAACATGGAGTATATTGCAGTAAAAGTTTTTTTCTTTTATTAAATCATGTGTAAAAAGTGTGATAAAAAGTGTCAAGACAGCAGTTCTGAGATGCAACTCAAACCGACAAGTTATGACCAAAAAATAGAGCAGCTGTACTTGACTGCTGACAACATGGGTTTTACAATGTACATGCAGGAGGTATTATAATAGTACCAATACTGTGGGGAACCACATATAAATAAGTAAAGTGCACCAAAAAGGTAAAAAGATTTCCACCTTAAATGGTTCCCCAAACCAGGTATAGGACTGAATTATACATACAAAGTTTACCCAAGTGAAGATAACAGCAACATCAGGCATAGTAACAGCTGAACATAGTAAAGTGTACAAGGATCATACCTATAAGGTCAAAAATGCGGGAGAGCAACCAGAGGGAGAGAGGGAGTAGGTCCTATGTCCCCTACATATGTTTCGCCCACACAGCTTCCTCAGGGAGAGGTCTGTAGTCAGTAGACTACTGACTTATAGGTATGATCCCCACAGTATTGGTACTATTATAATACCTCCTGCATGTACATTGTAAAACCCATGTTGTCAGCAGTCAAGTACAGCTGCTCTATTTTTTGGTCATAACTTGTCGGTTTGAGTTGCATCTCAGAACTGCTGTCTTGTCACTTTTTATCACACTTTTTATACATGATTTAATAAAAGAAAAAAACTTTTACTGCAATATACTCCATGTTTCCTCCAGTTTATTAAATGCTGTTTGTATGGAGATTGTGCAAACTACCCCCTGATTGGTGATATGTTCGCCAGGGGTGCTAATATATAATGCCTTTCAAGGTTACATATCTAATTATGTACTGTAATGTATTGCCATATACTATAGTGCTGCTATACATGTGCTGTAATGAACCGCCATATACTATAGCGCTGCTATACATGTGCTGTAATGAACCGTCATATGCTATAGCACTGCTATACATATGCTATAAAGTACCGCCATGTACCATAGCGCTGCTATACATGTGTTATAAAGTTCCACCATATACTATAGTGCACCTGTACATATACTGTAATATACTGCCATATACTATAGTGATGCTATACATGTGCTATACTGTACCGCCATATACTATAGTGTTACTTTAAATGTACTGGAATGTACCGCCATATACCATAGCACTGCTATACATGTACTGTAATGTACCGCCATATACTATAGTGCTGCTATACATGTGCTATACTGTACCGCCATATACTATAGTGCTGCTATACATGTACTGTAATGTACCACAATATACTATAGTGCTGCTATACTGTACCGCCATATACTATAGTGTTACTTTACATGTACTGGAATGTACCACCATATACCATAGTGCTGCTATACATGGACTGTAATGTATTGCCATTTACCATAGTGCTGCTATACATGTGCTATAATGTTCCACCATATACCATAGCGCTGCGCTATCTATCTATCTATCTATCTATCTATCTATCTATCTATCTATCTATCTATCGATCTATCTAGTTCACTCACGTTGACTGAACAAGTTCTGTCAGTCACAGTATGTCAACTACATACATATTCTAGAATCCCCGATGCGTTAGAATCGGGCCCACATCTAGTTTATAATATTTTCCTGTATTTGTGCCAGTGGTTGTGTGGTTTAGTGATACCCTATTGTGGGTCATTAGGCACTATTTTTGCCAATGATATTTATCAATTACTTTTAATGCATTTACTCAGGTATTAATCCCGGTAAATAAAATATATTTTTATTGTTATCACTGAAGTTTAATATGCTTCTTTCTCTTTGCAAGTTTTAAGGGTGCCAACACTTTTGGCCATGACTGCATATATTCCACGCGTTGGAATCAGCTGCATATATACAATATGCTCACTGTGAGTTCCCCAATCGGCCTAGTAGTGGAACAGCCGTGGCCTCGTTCATTAATCATGTCAATTGCGCTATTGACCTGATGACAGGGGGCAGAAGAGTGTTTGCAAAAGAGGACTATGTGCAGCCCATGATTCTGTATGGAGGATTGTATGGGGACCATGATTCTGTATGGAGGACTATGTTGGGCCTATTATTCTGTATAAAGGACTATGTGGGGCACATTATTCTGTATGGAGGGCTAAGTGGGTCCAAATATTGTGTATAGAGGGCTATGTTGGGCACATTATTCTGTAAGGAGGATTATGTGGGCCCCATTCATCTATAGGATTATGTGAGCTAGTTATTCTGTATGTGGGGCACATTATTCTGTATGGAGGACAATGTTTAACCTGTATTATTCTGTATTGAGGACTATGTGGGGCCCATTCTGTATGGAGGACTATGTGAGGCCCATTATTCAGCATGGAGGACAATGTTGGGCCCATTATTCTGTGTGGAAGGCAATGTGAGGCCCATAAAATTATGTGGAGGACAATGTGGGGCCCATTATTCTGTATGTAGGGCTATATGGGATCGATTATTCTGTATGAAGGACTAAATGGGGCTCATTCTGTATGGAGGACTTAGTGGAACACACTATTCTGTATGGAGGACATTTTGGGGCCCATTAATCTGTATGGAGTACTATATGGGATCCATTACTCTGTACATAAGGCTATATGTGACCATTATTTTGTATGGAGGACTATGTGGGACACACTATTCTGTATGGAGGACTATTTGTGGCCCATTAATCTGTATGTAGTACTATGTGGGGCACATTATTCTGTATAGAGGACTATGTGGGGCTCACAATTAGGTTAGCCCACAGCTTTGTCCATGTTTTTAACTTTGGCTCTCTGTGTATTTGAGTTTGATACACCTGCTTTAAATGAAAGAGGGAAAATTAAATTGACTCTCGACCTAATGTTATCTCCCATTCGAAAATGCAAATGGATACATTAATATCCATTGTTAGTACAGGAGAAGGCATTTTTGATCTTGACCTCCCATGCATTAGCTACAGTTCAGACAATACTGACATCATCTTCCCATGAGATCAACTAACAGTATAAGGGATATTGCAGAGGGTTAGGCCTTTGAACATCTGTCACACTGACAAGCATGCATGCAATCTGCCCAGAGGGAACCAAGTAACACAATTAATAGCAAAGCTAGTCTCTATCCCATATCCCTCAGAAAGCTGCTGACCTTACGGCCACCCCGTACCAGCATTCTTGTGCAAGTGCAGAAGACTCCTTTGTCCTTGGAAGCTATTTCCTTGCTGTAGGAAGAGGGCAGCTCCCTTCACCATGAAGAAACTGTCACTCAAGCTGAAAAGAAATACATCTTGTGAGATTCACATTGCACATACATAGAATAACATTGCAACTTGTATTATGTTCTTAAAATCACTAGCCGTGATATGCTTTTATTGTGGTTGTCAGGAAAGCAAAAGGGTGGACGGTGTATACGGACCTGCACTGCAAGGGCCACAGGATCAGATGGTGTTCATCATTATAATTTTTGTTTTGGAGATAGTCCCAACTCCTTCCTCAGGGAATAGTACTACTACTACTACTACTATTCTCTGAGGAAGGAGTTGGGACTAACTCCGAAACAAAAATTATAATGATGAACACCATCTGATCCTTTGGTCCTTGCAGCGCAGGTCCGTATACACCGTCCACCCTTTTGCTTTCCTGACTACGTTGATCGTTGTGGTGTGGATCCTTGCAGCAGCTACTACCTTTTGCTCTGATGCTGATTGTGTGCTACACAACACCCCCCCAGGCGAGTCATTAATTAAATTTAGTCCACCTTTTTATCAATGATATGGCTTCTCTCTCCCTTTTTCCAGTTTTTTTTTATTGTGGTTGTGACTCTCACAACTACACAAGGTGAGCCTCTGATACCTATTTAGGTAATATTTTATTTCTAAAGGTACCGTCACACGTAACTATATCGTTCAAAAGTCATGTGTTTAGTGAAGCTTGAATGATGTCGAATTGACATCGTAGCGTGTGACACTACTAACGATCAACGATTGAGGACCTCAAATCTATCGTTGGTCGCCGGCTGGACACGCAGCATCGCTGCGTGTGACACCGGGAGACCAACGATGAACTAGTTCCCAGCGCCACACAGCCTATGCTCGGAGCTCGTATCCATGGTAAACATCGGGTTACTAAGCGCCTTGCGGCACTTAGTAACCCGATGTTTATCATGGTTACCAACGATCTCGCTGGTCCACATCGCTGGTGAGTCTGCCTGTGTGACAGCTCACCAGCGATCTGAACGATGTTGTTAGCGATCTCGCTTGACTGTGATTGCTAACAACTAATTGAAGAGTGTGACGGCACCTTTAGACCCTACATTCTCCCTACTTTAATTTTCTGAGATAATGACCTTTGGGTTTTCATTGGCTGTAAGCCATAATCATTAACATTTACAGAAATAAACACTTGAAATAGATTACTCTGTAATGACTATATAATATATGGGTTTCATTTTATGTATTGAATTACGGCTGCTGCTTTCACATTAGCGTTTTTGCTGAATCGTGGCAGATCCACCGCATCTGCCGCATAACGCCTGACTTGCAGCAAGCTCCCATTCATTCTCTATGGGACTTGCGACAGTCGCTGTTTTTGCCACGATCCAGTGAATGCAGCACTTGCAACAAGTCAAAAAAACACGGATAGGTCCCTTTCACATCAGCGTTTTTATCCGGATTGAACCAGCAGACTGCGTTTTTTTTCGCAGCCGCAACTGCTGCAAGTGCCGAATCACGGCAATACCGCATTTGCTGCACTTGCCACAAGCCCCATAGACAATGCATGGGTCTTACTGCAAGTGCACTGCAAGTGCGGCCGTTGAGCGGTACATGCAGTAGATGCGTTTTTTTGTCCGGATTGGCCGGATCCGGACAAAAACGCTGATGTGAATGGGCCCTACGCTGCATTTTTTTGACTTGCTGCAAGTGCTGGATTTGTCAGACCGTGGAAAAAACCGCACCTGCCACAAGTCCCATAGAGAATTAATAGGGGCTTGCCACAGGCGTGCCGCAAGTCGGCCGTTACGCGGCAGATGCGTTAATCTGCCGGATCTGCTGCGAATCGGCAAAAATGCTGATGTGAAAGCAGCCTAAATTAACTTTTTGATGATAGTGTCATTCATTGAGATGCACCTGTATGGCCACTAAAGGAATCTGCACAGTTCCATTTACAATCACAAAATTTTGCACAGTCACCATATTTGACTCGGGGAACATCATAGACTATGCTTTGAGATGAAATTTTAACCCTGCGCTTTACAGTCATTCGGCAAAAAACGTCCTACTTACAGTATGTGTGGGCTTATAGATACTGTCTTGCCTGCTTTGACAGCCTGGTTATCAGGTGGCCTATAGCAACCAATCACAGCTCAGCTTCTGATTAGTTGCTATAGGCAACAAAGGACATTCATACAACTATTAGTCCATTTAAATTAAAGGCCCTTCAACCTTCAATGCAACATGAAATCCTATACAAAAACCCAGGAGATAGCCAAGTATGCACAAAATATGAAAAATGTATTAATCAAATACACATATACCGTAGTTAAAATCAAAGGGAATGTTAAAAAGCTGGAACACTTAAACAGGAAGCCTACATTCAAAATGGCAAAAAGCACATATACAGGGTGTACAATAAACATACAATATATGCACAATAGTCAACTGTATATCACTAAAGGGAGTAACATACCAGGACAGTATCTGGGGTGGGGTGGGCGGGGTTGGGGGCTTTTATGGGTATCTGCCCTGGGCGCAGCAGGCAGGAGAGCGTCCTCAGCCTCCCGCTGCAGTGCCCGAAGTGTCTCCCTGCCGGCTGCATCTTCCACCCCTTCTCCGCTGTGGGAGCCAGCTATTCTCTGCCCCCGCTATCAGATGACAGCAGGAGCAGACAAAGTGACGGGCACTGGCTCCTGCAATCCATTGTACAGAGCGGCTATGAGCCGCCCTGTACGATGGAATAGCTCCCTGATATCCAGCATTTCTGAGTCAGGGGGATATCAGTAACGTGATCAGGTGACCTGATCACGTTACTGAGGTCACTTGGTGGCCCTGCAGTGCAGAGGCAGCAGGATGGGGAAAAGTGCTCCAACTGCAGGAGCTGAAGACCCTGAAGAAGTATGTAATTAGGAGAAGAGGGCAGGGTGGGGGGAAAATAAGCGAACCAAACGAGGGGGGGAGTTAGAGCCAAACTGGAGGGGGTGGGAGAGGAGGGGGAATAAGTGAGCCAAACTGGGGGGAAGAGGGGGAGAGTAAGTGAGCTAAACTGAGGAAAGGGGGGGGGGGGAGAATAAGAGCCAGACAGGAGGGAGAATAAGAGCTAAACTGAGGGGAGAGGTGGGGGGAATAAATGAGCCAAACTGGGGGGAAGAGGGGGGGAATAAGTGAGCCAAACTAGGGGAGAGGTGGGGTGAATAAGTGAGCTAAACTGGTGGAGGAGAGGGGGAAATAAGTGACCCAAACTGGGGGAAGGAGGTGACGGAATAAGTGAGCCAAACTAGGGGGGGTGGGAAAAAACCCAAACTAAGGGGGCATGGGGGGGAGAATGTGTGAGCCAAACTGGGTGGAGAATATGGGAGCCAAACTGGGGATAGAGGGTGGGGGAGTATATGTGAGCCAAGGTGGTTGTGGGGGGGAGAATATGTGAGCCAAACAGAGGGAGAGGGTGGGGGAAGTATATGTGAACCAAACTGGGTATAGAGGATGAAGAGAGTATATGTGAACCAAACCTTGGGGAAGAGAGTGGGGCAAGTATATGTTAACCAAGGGTGTAAATTTGAGGATCCCGTATAAAAAAGTGAAGGGGGATCAGTGTGGACAGTATGAGGCGTGAGGAAGATGGCTGCAGCAAAGTATGATGAATGCGGCACAGTATGGTAAGTGAGGGGAGATGGCTGCGGCACAATATGGTGAGGGTGAAGGCTGCGGCACAGTATGGTGAGAGGGGATGGCTGCGGCACAGTATGGTGGGGGGGTGGCTGCGGCACTGTATGGTGAGTGAGGGAAGATGGCTGCGGCACAGTATGGTGAGTGAGGGGGGATGGCTGCGGCACAGTATGGTGAGTGAGGGGGATGGCTGCGGCACAGTATGGTGAGTGAGGAAGGATGGCTGCGGCACAGTATATGGAGAGAGAGGGGATGGCTGCAGTGCGGTATGTGGAATGAGGGGGGGGGGGGGAGAGTGTGGACACAATACGAGGAGTGAGGGGGATGACTGTCATCACAGTATGTGGAGTGAGGAGGAGATCGAGTTTGATGAGGGACAACAGTATAAACTGTGGGCAGCATAGGGGGACACAGTGTGAGAGGACAGTGTGACCATGGAGCCCAGTATGGAAAGGAGAGGGCAGTGTGATGAGGAGGCAGTGTGGAGGGCATGCGCCAAAAGAGGGACAGTGTGTAAATCATAATTTGTGCAGGGAACACTGAGGAGGAGCAATTATTTATTCAGGGGCACAGCGCAGGGCAGATATTTTTACTCATGAGAATTTTGATCATTCTGCTATTTTTAAGGATATTGTGCCGGGATGTGCTGAAGACCGGAGAAGATGGAAATCTACAGAGACGAACTGTGGAAGTGAAAAGTCATTATGGTGTCTGGGCAAGATGAAGAAAAGAAAAAGATGACCCCGATCAGAGACAAGGTCATCTATAAGGTACGTGGATGTAAATACCGTATTTGCGATACTCACTAATTCTCATCAGTACTGTAGTTCTTGTATGAGCTGATGGTGACTGGTAACCATAACTCCCCGTGTCTCCTTACCATTGTTAAGGATGTAGTAGGCGTTGTACGTTAATGCAGCACAAATATGTATGGATCTGACCTGACATTACAGTTGTTTTACCATTGACTGATGTTGGTTCTAATGATGAATTCCTGTAGATGAGGATTGTGATGTTGTCTTTCTATAGTGATGGGGGTTATATGGATGTATACCTGCACTGATGGGGGTTCTAGTTATGCATTACTGAACCTCTGTTGGTTCTGATGATTAATTTTGTTACTGATGGGGGTTATATGGATGTATTTCTGTACCTCTGGTGGGTCTGGTGATGTATTTATGTACTGATGAGGGTTGTGATGCTGTGTTTCTGTACTGATGGGGGTTATATGGATGTATTTCTATACCTCCAGTGGGTCCAGTGATGCAGTTTTGTGCCGTTATTTGTTCTGATCCTTTACACATGTAACAATCTATAACCTGTAAGATTATGTGATACATGGCTACATTCATAAAGTGTTGTGCCGTCTGACAATTTAAGGATTTTATGTTTTTGTTAGAAGCATTAAAGGGGTTGTCCCACATTTGTAATAAGTCTGCAGTCACTCCATGTGTCCCTCTATGTGACGGCAGGCTTCTGAATTCTCACTGAGCACACACGGCCTGCTGTCAGGATTCTCTGGTGCCGGCGGTGAGAGTGGAAGGTCATGAAACTGTAAATATGCAATTTACATACATGCAGTCACGTGCTGACTAGACATACGAGGTCTCAATCAAAATGAACTGAAAGATGCCAGACACATCTAGTCAGAATGTGGCCAGAAGGTATATAAATCGCATTCTTGTGCTCACACGACCGTCCAATCTTGCTATTAACACAGGAGAATCCTGACAGTGTGCAGTGCATGCGCTGGGAGAACTCAGAGTCCTTTAGTAACCTAGAGGGACTACAGACTTTCATCTCAAACCTGGTTGAGCCCTTTGATTCAAACACTAAGCCCTGTAGCCCAATCCTAACAGCATGTAATATACTTTCGGTTTTCATTGAACATTGTGAGAATTAGGTAGAGCAGCTCGTTGGCACATGACTAAGGGTGAAAATCCTATATGAATGATCGGTCATATGACGACTACTCAGAACACATATGGGACGGGGGGTGCCAAACTGAATTCTAGCCCTGGGTGCCAGAAAACCTAGATATACCTCTGAACATAACTTCCCACACAACACCAACCACACCATAGGGGACAAACAATATAACTAAGGAGATAATCCTAAAGTGCCAGTACCTTGGTGTTATTGAACAGAACAGGACCACAATGATTTGTAAGTGCCTGAATTACAAGGGCTGATATGACCTGTAAGTGGCCAGGGAGACACTCCTAACGCATATTTTCCATTAGCTTCGTCACAGGGGTAATTCATACTATAACACAGCTTATGCATATCCGTGAAACATTCAGGGAAGCTTGCTGAAGACAAGGACTTCTGAAAAATGCCACACACTGGGCCATGACTGTCAGTTAAGCAGCAACCACACAAACCTCAAAGCGACTAACACACCTCTTTGCTATTCTTCTAACAATCTGCCACCCACAGCCCTCAGTATACAGCAGGAGGTCGCACACTGCCCACAAAGTACATCAGGAGGCCGCACAAAGCCCCCAGTATACAGCAGGAGGTCGCACACAGCCCCACTATACATCAGGAGGCCACATACGGACCCCTGTATTACAATAGGAGGCCTCACATAGGCTCTGTATTACACCAGGAGCTCACACATAGACTTCTATATTAGAGCAGGAGCTCATACATAGCTCCCAGTATTACAGCCTGTGCCCACACATAGCCCCTGTATTACACCAGGATCCCACACATATACCCTGTGACTTACATAGCCTCTGTATTAGAGCTTGTGTCCCATGTAGCCCCTGTATTACACCAGGAGTTCACACATAGCCCCTGTATTACACATGCAGCTTGTAATCCCTGTATTAGAGCCTATGCCCCACATAATCCCTGTATTACAGCCTGTGCCCATGCATGGCCACTGCATTACAGTCTGTGAGCTCAAACAGCCCCTGTATTGCAGCCTGTGCCCACACATCCCCTTTATTACACCAGGAGCCCACACATAGCCCCTGTATTACACTTGCAGCCTGTGTATCTCAGCAGAGAGAAGAAAGACTTCAATAAATAATTATTCTATTTTGTCATAGCTAAGAACACTATACCGGGCAATGCCGGGGACTACAGCTAGTATATTTATATAATAACAGAGGGGGGAAATTATCATCATTCAGCATCTACAGAAACCATTGGGTACTAAACATTCAGCAATGTCACAAATTCAGACTAAGGAATATCTCATGTATAAAAACGCTATTAACCTGCACATATGGGGTTAATGTGCAGGCTAATAACATTTGAAACCTGCCTGGCACCTGCACATTAAAACCTGCTGATGGGAGGAAAAGAAGTTTAATCCTCCGGGCAGTGTTTGGGTTTCAGTCAAGGGGGCGGCACTGGCATAGGTTCGGTCACTGCTCTGTGTATCGAAAGCGGCAGCCATGGTTACAGCCACTGCTCTAGATATGCAGAGCAATGACTGAATCCTCACCTGTGCCACCCCCGTGACTGAAACCCAAACACTGCCCGGAGGATTAAACTTCTTTTCCTCCCATCAGCAGGTTTTAATGTGCAGGTGCCAGGCAGGTTTCAAACACTATTAACCTACATCTGTAGGTTAACAGCGTTTTTACAAGTGATAGGTTCCCTTTAAGTATAGGCATCAATCCAGACCGTATAAAAATTGGAGTACAGCCTAAAATATAACAGCACCACAGTTTTCGAAGTTTCAATAGCACTACCTTACAGATGTCTCCACCTACAATGGAAGGAACTTGGCTGTTAATTCGGCATCATCCATGTCCAAATGAGAAACACATGAGCGAGGCACAGACACATGCGTCACTGCAGCACCCAAGTCGGGGTCTTCTAAGACTCTTTACAAATCAAATGGCAGAAAGACTAACTGAAGAGATTTCTTCTGGCCCTGTAGCCACGCTGTCCGGCAGGCTGTAGCATCCACAAGCTCTATTCCATTACAATCTTCTAGAGTGAATAGATTTTCTTACTATCTTCTTTATTGCAGGGATGATGACTTCACATTTCTATAAGTCATTCTAATGCAGTGTTATTAGGTCACTTCTAAGCTGGTAAGTCATGAGCCATTTTGGCTCCAAAAGTCAAAAAAAAAAACTGCACCAAAATGTTGAAGTATTAATAAATATACCAGGGGGAAACTGGAGTAAAGTTAAACCAAACTGAAGCATTATGAGAAAATAGCTTCTTAAACTCCACCCATAAAGTAAAATAACAAACAAACAAGCAGCACATATAAAATAGACCTAAAAGGTGCAAAGAAAACAAGTTGGGTACAAACAAAAAAAAAGGGCACAAAACTGCATAAAAACAGGCACAAAGGCAGTGATGAATTGGGGCCGATGTTTCGAATAGGACCATAAATGCTTTACCATCATGATGTGATTTTGCGGCGCCTTGTTAACCCATCTGAAAGACGCTCATTGTACATTTTCTTTGACACTGTTCACAATCATCTAAATACATCATCACGTCTTGTCAAACTGGGAGTGTGATCCTATACATTGACAAATTGATCTTTTGGTGGACAACAGATTACCTAATATCTTCTCCTTATCAAAATACAACTTATTGATTCTGCATAAAATTAATATCTCATCACCATCTCTACAGTTGTTGCCAAAAGTATTGACACCCCTGCAATTCTGTCAGATAATACTCCGTTTCTTCCTGAAAATTATTGCAATCACAAATTCTTTGGTATTAATATCTTCATTTAATTTGTCTTCAATGAAAAAACACAAAAAGAATTGTCCTAAAGCCAAACTGGATATAATTCCGCACCAAACATAAAAAAGGGGGTGGACAAAAGTATTGGCACTGTTAGAAAAATCATGTGATGCTTCTCTAATTTGTGTAATTAACAGCACCTGTAACTTACCTGTAGCACCTAACAGGTGTTGGCAATAACTAAATCACACTTGCAGCCAGTTGACATGTATTAAGGTTGACTCAACCTCTGTCCTGTGTCCTTGTGTGTACCACATTGAGCATGGAGAAAAGAAAGAAGGCCAAAAAAACTGTCTGAGGACTTGAGAAACCAAATTGTGAGGAAGCATGAGCAATCTCAAGGATACAAGTCCATCTCCAAAGACCTGAATGTTCCTGTGTCTACCGTGTGCAGTGTCATCAAGGAGTTTAAAGCCCATGGCACTGTGGCTAACCTCCCTAGATGTGGACGGAAAAGAAAAATTGACGAGAGATTTCAACGCAAGATTGTGCGGATGGTGGATAAAGAAACTCGACTAACATCCAAACAAGTTCAAGCTGCCCTGCAGTCCGAGGGTACAACAGTGTCGGCCCGTACTATCCGTCGGTGTCTGAATGAAAAGGGACTGTATGGTACGATCCCCAGAAAGACTCCACTTCTTACCCCGAAACATAAAAAAGCCAGGCTGGAGTTTGCCAAAAATTACCTGAGAAAGCCTAAAATGTTTTGGAAGAATGTTCTCTGGTCAGATGAGACAAAAGTAGAGCTTTTTGGGCAAAGGCATCAACAGAGTTTACAGGAGAAAAAAAAGAGGCATTCAAAGAAAAGAACATGGTCCCTACAGTCAAACATGGCGGAGGTTCCCTGATGTTTTGGGGTTGCTTTGCTGCCTCTGGCACTGGATTTCTTGACCGTGTGCATGGCATTATGAAGTCTTAAGACTACCAACAAATTTTGCAGCATAATGTAGGGCCCAGTGTGAGAAAGCAGGGTCTCCCTCAGAGGTCATGGGTCTTCCAGCAGGACAATGACCCAAAACACACTTCAAAAAAGCACTAGAAAATGGTTTGAGAGAAAGCACTGGAGACTTCTAAGGAGGCCATCAATGAGTCCAGACCTGAAACCCATAGAACACCTGTGGAGAGATCTAAAAATGGCAGTTTGGAGAAGGCACCCTTCAAATATCAGGGACCTGGAGCAGTTTGCCAAAGAAGAATGGTCTAAAATTCCAGCAGAGCATTGTAAGAAACTCATTGATGGTTACCGGAAGCGGTTGATCGCAGATATTTTGGCTAAAGGTTGTGCAACCAAGTATTAGGCTGAGGGTGCCAATACTTTTGTCTGGCCCATTTTTGGAGTTTTGTGTGAAATAATATTTTGATTTTTGCTTCATTCCCTTTTGTGTTTTTTCATTGAAGACAAATTAAATTAAGATAATAATACCAAAGAATTTGTGATTGCAATCATTTTCAGAAAGAAACGGAGTATTATCTGACAGTATTGCAGGGGTGTCAATACTTTTGGCCACAACTGTATCTCTCAAAAGTGCATTTTCATTCTCAAGATGCAGAGTTGTATACAGTCTCATTAATATCACTCAACATGCGCCAAGACCAAAATCAGCTGTGATCTGCAATCCCCACCGCTATTCACTACGAAATTTAAACTACCTAGTCATTGATGGTGACACGCCCCCTCAGGGCCGTGGAGTATTCAGAACTGGGGATCAGTTCTGCTGGGGAGTCACGTCGGTCAGGGCCCGGCTCAATGACCTTGGCGGTGTCAATAAAAGTTCGGGGAATACAGATTTAGGGAAAGCTGTCATGACGCCACCCATGGTGTTCAGCTATTGGGGCTGACGCTGCGATGCGGGACCCTGGGGATAATGCGATTGCAGCTAAGGTGGTGTCGCTCCCCATGGGTGGAGTGGTTTCCCAGTGCAAACGGTCAAGTCTATGGCGGTGGTAAGCCGTTGGGGTACAGGACTGAGGGCACGGAATAACTAACAGACACACGGTATGTAGCCTCTGTTACCTTTACTGGTAGTTGCAGGTAGAAACCAGGATACTGTCCATAGGAAATGTTGTGAATTCGGGTGGCCTGGAAGCAAGTCAGGGATCTCCTTACCCGGTGAGTTCTGAGGCCTCTCTGCTGCGCTACTCCTCGCTGATCCTGGCTGCCTGTAGCTAAGCTGCGACCCTCTCTTCCTGCATTTACTTCTCTCACCTGTATGGCAGTCAGTTCGAGCCGGGCACCACTCTTCTGGCTACTGGCCCTGAGCCTCTCTGGTGCTGCTGTGCCTCCAGGTGCTCTGTTGTGGCCGGGAGACTTGGAATCTGGAAAAGTGTTGCATGCTGTGGGCTTACCTGGTGTGGATACCCCTTCTTGCTTCCAAGCATGACATCACTCCCCGAGGGAGGCAATGCCATTGTGGCACTGGATTCTGGGGTGCCACAATGGCTACATGCTAAGTACTAATACACCCCAAAAATATCAGCATCATCAGTGATACCATGGAGAAATACTGCGAAAATGCCAGTAAAAGGTGTTTTTATCAAACCATATGCCCTCCAGGACCAGCTGAAGTCAATGAAAGATGAGAGTAGCTGTGCTCAGTCATCAATGACTCTTAGCAGGGCCAATTAAAGATCGTAGATATATTCAGATGCCAGCCATGGGTGATATGGAATTGATAAAAAGTCACTGAGTTGTTGTACCCAGATGAGGCTGATTTGTTGGTGAAACAGGTTAGAGGACATCAGTAATATCCCTTTTGACAATGTAAGAGAAGCTTGTAATTTATAGTGAATAGTAGTGTAGACTGCACTGTAGACAATAAGCGAATTCCCTTAGAAGTATGAGCATCTCAGCACCTATTGGAGTATTTTGTCAATCTAAATTTAAACACTGTCCACTCATTCCTGGTCCTATAAGGACACTGGGGATTGATCAATTTTAGTCAGCGGTGTGTAAACAAGTCACAAGGACTCAATCCTCCACTAGGAATTGCACTTTTGCGCTTAAGTTTAGCATAAGGAGTTAAAGCGAAGTCATCAACTAATAAAGTCCAGCTGAAGACTGAATCTTGTGTTGTCACTGGCAGGTCCCTTCTACACATTCTTAAAGTGAGAATGAAGTAGTGCGCAAGATGGCTATTTTAGGTTCTAGTTATTGGCAATGTGTGGGATGTGTCAAAATGTTTATTTCAGGACTCTGTTAACCACTTTTCCCAAGAAACAAGTTCTAAGCTTGTGAATGTGGAAACATAAAACATGGATCTGAATGTTCTGACAGATGCATGGATTCGATCATTCAAGTGTTGGATTTATCATCAAAGCACTGTTTACTGAGCGAATAGAGAATTATAATACAGTCCATATCCCATCTTCTATGTTATTGGCAGGGCACGTGTGTCTTCAGAATATTAGGAAGTGGCGCTGGCTCCATTTCATCAGGGGTCTCAGTCACAACAATGTGCCTCGATGTTCGGCCTTCCGCACAGTCCTGGCCATGTGTGGCCTATGTCTGACATGTGAACACAATACTTTGTCACCATGTGATCAGCGCTGTGTGAAGGGGCCTGACTAACTTACTTATATCAAAAGGAAAGTCACCCACCTTCTCTATGTATCATCTGACACAGGAGGAGGCTGGCTTAGCAGCTGAAATGCCAGCTCCCTTCATTCACAGCACTGTGTCGGGCAAGGTACGGTGTTGGAAATAAGAGAATGTTAGTATTTTTAATATACTTATGTATAGCATATTTAATGGGAATAGGTGGTCAGATTCACCTGGCCTGAACCCTGGGCAGCATGAATTAGATTGCAGCTAGGTATATTTTGCTCAGTAACTATCAGAGTAAACACACTTTGAGAGGCGGTTCTGAGGGCTGAGTGTCTCTGCTGACTAGTCCACAAGGAGGGATGGGGAGGGAGGTTCCCGACCAGCTTCTCCTTCCACCACTCCAATTGACAGGTTGGTGTGTGTACATTGGGAGACATTTGTCATTTTGAGGATTAAGTCACCAGGGATCGATGTCAGCCAACACACATAGGGGCTCATTCATCAAGGCTTTTAAGCCAGAAAATTGACATAAAAGCTTTGAAAAGTTGCACATTTATTTCCAGTTTGAATCAGCGCTGCAGAAATGGACAGAGCTGGGAGGAGTTGGCACTGGAGGAGGGCACAGCCACCACCACCGGTCAAATTCATCCAATGAACTGGAATTTAGCACACCAGAAATAGTACTCCGTTCTCTGACTGGAGTAGCATTTGTGGCACAGCACACAGAGGTGCATGCCACTCAAAAAAAGAGTCAGATTTATTAAAGGGGTAGTCTGAAGTCCAAAGTAATTTTCCTCTTAAAGCTTTATCCATTAGCGCTATAATCTGAACGATTTTGTAATAACTGTTAATTCCCTAGCTACTTTATTTTATTTCAGTCCTTTTTTGTTGACGCTTTGTTTGAGCATCTCAGTGTATGATGCGATACTCAAAGTGTCACCAGGGGTTTATGCCGTAGCTGGGCTAGTCTCTACATGAAATGCACAATGCTCAGATCAGCAGTAATAAGTCAGCAGAAGAGCGCTTTGTCAGAATATCTGGCATGAGGACACTAGTGGTGTCACTTGTGGGGGTGGCACTGGTCTCTGCATGGCGGGTATTATGACAATGTGCTCTATTGCCAACTTATTACTGCCGATCTGAGCTGGAAACAGAGTGTGCATTGTCATTGTGCACATCGCACCAGCCCAGTGCCTGAAACGAAGGTCACTGATGAGGCCTTGTCTCATGGAGGGAGCAGAGGCTGCGATAGTGACCGCAGCCTCTGCTCACTTATGATGCTTCCTTTTCAGGGTGGGGGTAGTGTCACTGACACAGACTCTGCACGCTGATGATACTTCATTTCAGTATCCCGGCACGGCTTGAGATTCTCAAACCAAGTGTCTTCAAAAAGAAGTAATATAGAATAGCAGTTAGTGTAGTTAGGAACAGATAGGATTTTTAATTCAAGCATATTAGAAAATAGTTTAGACTATGGCACAACATAGATAAGGAAGAAATTTAGGAAGAAAATTACTTTGGACCTCAGACCACCCCTTTAAGTCATATGCAACACTTAAAGAATTTAGCATGTTTTACTCCAACAAGACTTTCATAGTGCGAGTGTGCTACTCCCCTTTGGTAAATTAGCCCAGATGACTTTTCAAAGTAGGCTTTCTCTGACACACAAAACGTTTTGCAGAGTAGAACACACAGATTCAAGCGTTTATTTCTGTTAATGTTGATTGGCTTACAGCCAATGAAACCCGAAGGTCATTATCTCAGAAAATTAAAGTAGTACTGCTTTACTATGCAGGCTTTTAACCATTAATTTGCCATTGTTCAAAAGATCTAAACTCATATAGAAACTTAAAAACTTACACTTACTCTTAATTGTGATGTCCTTTTTTCATTTAGATTTATTGCAATTTGAAATGTCAGGTGGTATAATTAATACAGTGGGTACGGAAAGTATTCAGGCCCCTTTAAATTATTCACTCTTTGTTTCATTGCAGCCATTTGGTAAATTCAAAAAAAGTTCTTTTTTTTTCTCATTGATGTACACACTGCATCCCATCTTGACTGAAACAACAGAAATGTGGATGTTTGAAATTTATTAAAAAGGAAAAACTGAAATTGACACGCCCCTCCAGGGCCTTAGGATACTCGGAACCGGGCATTTTTGGCACGTCCTGTTGCACTAAAGTTTCTTTGGTGGGCGGACACGGCTTTTTGCGCTTCTCTGTGACCTGGCCCACGAAGGTAGGCCGCACCACTCCCTCCTTGTTCTTTTTACCACGCACAGTTCAAAGTTCTTTAACACCGTTACTAAAGCGCACAAAGCCCGCTGCTCCAGGCAAGCGTATCCTGTTCGTGGTGCCAAGTTGACACACCCCTCCAGGGCCTTAGGATACTTGGAATGGGGTTTTTTTGAGGCTTCATAACAGGGATCACAGGGACCCGAGACCCAGCTCCATGACCACGGCGGTATCGTTAAATGTTCGGTGCAGGTGGCTCTCTCTCTTATAGAAGGTCATGTGGCGTGGAGGGTTCATTCTGGAAGGGATAACTGGACCTAGGGATACTTGTTAATTTTACGTGACACCACCCGCAGGCTGTGGCTATAGGTGGCGGCCGCTGCACGACAGTTCTACTAGGGACCGATGGTTGGGAGGCAGCAATGTTCTTAAGCCCTCTACGGGTAGGGCTGGCCCCAGGGAAGCTTGAGGTAGTAGTGTTGGTGGTAGTGTTTCTGGTGCTTTTGACACAAAGAAAGTTCACAGACACAGCGGGTTGCAGTCTTTAGCTTTTTTACTCACAGTCTTTGTGTAACAGCCCGCAGATCATTGGGTTCTTGGAAGCAGAGATCCAGCTACACCCGCATAGGAGGATGGCACATAACCGGCACCCTTCTCTGTCCTTTCTCAGCTTCTTTACACTGCGCTTGCCTCGCCTGTACTACCTTGCGCCTCGCCACACAGAGCTCTGAGCCAGTGACTGTGGGCTTTTCTTAGGGGTTAACCTGCAGCGTCTCCCCTTAGCCCTATTGTTGGCACCTTTTCAGAAGATGTGCGCGGTTGTCGACCGTATCACCATGGAAGTGCCACACAGTCTCCGGGTCGCTAGTTGAGCCTAGTCTGGTTTCTCCACTAGTCTTGGTGTCCCGGTGCCCCTGTTCTTCGGTCTAGTCCCTCCACTGCGGGCGCTTGACAATGGATACGGGTCCCACGGGTGGAATAGTCACTGCCTGTGCCTCTGGGACTCCCTCTTTTTCCTGAAGCCACCTGGTTCTCCTTCCCTGCTCCTCAGTCTGGCCTCTAGACGCTTCTCGGAAGTTCTTTTCCTTCTGTGACAGGCTTTCTTTCTCTAGATTCCCTCTAACTCAACTCTAGTTGCTTTGCTCTCCTTTTCTCTCTCTGCAGCAACTCTCCTCTCTGCTGTTCATCTGTCATCTCCTGTGTTTTAGATCTTCCCCGCTCTTCTTATACCCTCTGTCACGTGTCCCACGTCATCTACATGTGTCCTTCCTGACCTCACTCCTTCCCAAGTGCTCCTTCTAACTACTTCCTTCACCACCCAATCCCAATACAATGGTTCCTAGTGTGATCCGGTCTGTGCCCCCCTTATCCGTGAGTGGGATACAACACCATAACAGGGGTGCAGTACCTCTGCGGCAACTGGATCACACGGTCATAAATATTCAGACCCTTTGCTCAGCAATGAGTAGAAGCACTCTTTTGAGCTCGTACAGTCATGAGTCTTCTTGGGAAGGATGCAACAAATGTTTTTCACACCTGAATTTGAGGATCCTCTGCCTTTCTTCCTTGCAGATCCTCTCCAGTTCCGTCATGTTGGATGGTGAACATTGGTGGACAGCCATTTTCAGGTCTCTCCAGAGATGCTCAATTGGGTGTAGGTCAGGGCTCTGGCTTGGCCAGTCAAGAATGGTCACAGAGTTGTTCTGAAACCAATCCTTTGTTATTTTAGCTGTGTGCTTAGGGTTATTGTCTTGTTGGAAGGTGAACCTTCGGTCATGTCTGAGGTCCAGAGCACTCTGGAAGAGGTTTTCATATAGGATCTCTCTGTACTTGGCCGCATTCATGTTTCCTTCAATTGCGACCAGTCGTCCTGTTCCTGCAGCTGAAAAACACCCCTGTAGCATGATGCTGCCACCACCATGTTTCACTGTTGAGATTGCTTTGGTAGGTGATGAGCAGTGCCTGGTTTTCTCTACACATACTGATTACAACTATCACCAAAATGTTCTATCTTCGTCTCATCAGACCAGAGAAACTTATTTCTTATAGTCTGGGAGTCCTTCTTTTGTGTTTTTGCAAACTCTATGCCAGCTTTCATATGTCTTACACTGAGGAGAGGCTTCAGTCAGCTAACACTGCTATAAAGGCCCAGCTGGTGGAGGGCTGCAGTGATAGTTGACTTTGTGGAACTTTCTCCAAGCTCCCTACTGCATCTCTTGAGCTCAACCACAGTGATCTTGGGGTTCTTCTTTACCTCTCTCATCAGGGCTCTTCTCCCAAGATTGCTCAGTTTGGCTGGATGGCCAGGTCTAGAAAGGCTTCTGGTGGTCCCAAACTTCTTCCATTTAAGGATTATGGAGGCCACTGTGCTGTGAGGAACCTTGAGTACTGCAGAAATTCTTTTGTACCTTGGCCTGATCTGTTCCTTCCCACAATTCAGTCTCTGAGCTCCTTGGGCAGTTCCTTTGTCCTCCTAATTCTCATTTGGTGTGACATGCACTGTGAGCTGTGAGGTCTTATATAGACAGGTGTGTGCCTTTCCAAATCAATTCCTATCAGTTTAATTAAACACAGCTGGACTCCAATGAAGGAGTTTAACCATATCAACGAGGTTCACAAAGAAATGGACATCATGTGACTTAAACATGAGTTTCTGAGCAAAGGGTCTGAATACTTAGGACCAGGGCCGGCCCTACCGCTGTGCAAGTTGTGCGGTCGCACAGGGCGCCGCCTGCCATGCTTCAAAGGGGGCGCCAGAGAGACGGATATTTATGGTCTCTCTGCGGCTCCGCCGATTAAAGGGTTAATACTATTATTTCCTGCAGTGCCCCCGCCCTCCTGTAAGTGCTCGTCCCGCCCCCCCGCCGTCCGCACGTTTGAGTTACCTGTCCCGTCCTCCTTGTTGCTTGTACCGCCCTCCCTGAAGTGCCTGTCCCGCCCGCCTCCTGTTGCCGGCGCCATGGCAACACAAGCAGTTTGATTGGAGCAGAGAGAGCAAGTTAAGTTACACCTGCTGCCCCTGCTCCAATCATTGTACAGCGGTCTAATCACCCTGGTTCCCCCCTTGTATTGCAGCTGTAAGGAGTCACTGAAGTGACTATTTTCTGTCACACACCGCAAGACCTCGATACCAGTAAGATGATTGGGCCCTCTCTCTCTGTGACCACAGTCAGTGAACAGGTGTAGTTTCTAACACCTAATCCTAACCATTGACCCTAATCCTAATCACTTACCCTAACATCTAATCCTAACCACTGACCCTAACAACTAACCCCTGACCCTAATCCTAATCCCTGACCCTAACACATAATCCCTGACCCTAACACCTAATCCTACCCCTGACCTTAACACATAATCCCTGACCCTAACACTTTATCCTAATCCCTGACCCTAACACCTAATCCTAACCCTTGACCCTAAAATGTAACCCTAATCACTGACCCTAACATCTAATCCTAACCACTGACCCTAACAACTCCCTGACCCTAATCCTAATCCCTGACCCTAACACCTAATCCTAACCCCCTGACCCTAACACCTAATCCCTGACAACTAATCCTAACCCTAAACCATGACCCTAACACCTAATCCTACCCCTGAGCCTAACACATAATCCTATCCCCTGACCCTAATCCTAATCCCTCACCCTAACACTTAATCCTAACCCCGGGCTCTAATCCTAATCCCTGACCCAAACACCTAATCCTATCCCCTGACCCTAATCCCTGACCCTAACAACTAATCCTATCCCCTGACCCTAATCCCTGACCCTAATATCTAATCCTAACCACAGAACCCTAACTAACCCTAACCCCTGACCCTAACACCTAATCCTATCCCCTGACCCTAATCCTTGACCCTAACACCTAATCCTAACCCCTGACCCTAACACCTAATCATAACCCTGACCTTAAAACCTAATCCTAACCCTGACCCCTAAGTATGAATTACGTAGTGTTTTGGATGTAGCAAAAATATGCTACATCCAAAACGCTGCTAACACTGATTGTGGGTACAGGCCCTAACGGTTCATGCCCACAATTAGGATTAGTAGCGTTTTGGATATCCAAAATGCTGTATTGGGGGGCGTGTCCAGCTGCTGATGGCGACGGACGCATCCTAACTGAGCTCCTCACTCAGAGCCACTGTAAACGGCATTTCCCGGCATTTCCCGACCCCTCTGGACCTCCAGCGGCTTCCCACACGCAGCGGACCTTCTCTGGACGACCCCCAGCATGCCGCGGGCTTCCTCCCGAAAACGGCTCACAGAGAACAAGGTAACTGCGTACTTTGAGCCGGGCAGACAGCGCGACTCCCCTCACAACATGGCGCCGGAGCGCCCGCCTCCTTCCTCCCCGGCTGCACAGCGATCCCCTCATAACATGGAGGTTATAGGGGGAGAGGAGAATGATGATAGAGGGCCGGTCACCCAGGGAGCTATTAAGGCACTATTGGCAGCACAGAGACTTTCCATTCTTGAAGATATGAAGGGGCTCGTGGGCACCCTGAGGGAGGACATGGGAGTGCTGGCTGGGAGAACAGAGCATTTGGAATCAAAGATGGCAGACTTTGCCTCCGCACACAACAGCCTTGCTGACAGCCACGCTGGGCTGGACAGAGAGGTGGGGATGGTGTCCTCAACTATATGTCACTTGGAGGACCAGCTTAGAAAAAATAACCTAAAGCTGCGGGGCATACCAGAAGAGGGAGATGCGACAGAAGTGGCCAAGGCTTTTCTGATTGCGGCCCTCCCTGAGTCTCCCCAAGACCACCTGGATATCGAGAAAGCCTTCCGGATCCCTAAGCCGGCGAGGCTCCCTCCTGAGGTGCCGAGAGATATCTTAGTGTCCCTGCTGAGATCTGGGATCAGAGATCGGCTGCTGGGGCGCATGAGGAATGGCCCCCCCCTGCCGGAGCCCTTCTCGGGGGTCCAAGTGTACCCTGACCTGTCCCCAGGGACTCTGGCCCGCAGGAGGGACTTCGCTTCTAGCTGCAAGATTTTGAGAGACAACGGAATTTTCTACAGTTGGGGCTCCCCTGCGGCTGTTAACTTTAAGCATAAAGGAAAGAGGCACTCGTTCCCTTCCCCCACTGCATTGAGGAAGACCCTCAAATCATGGGGACTGATCACACCGAGTGCTCGTCCCTCCCCGCGACGTGACTCTAACAAGAATGCAGGAGAAGACTCGGCGGCAGCTGAGGCCCCATGAGGGTCCAAACCTGGAAAATTAACTTCCCAGTGGCTCTGGATGACTTGCTCTTTTTCGTTCGGGATTTCTTTTACCTCTAGACCACCTTCTCAATCCCTCCTGAACTTTGTGGATTGGTGGGTGACCGAGCCGGACGTGGCCTGACTCCGAGTCTCTCGGGGTGGGCGCATGCCGGACATTGGAACATCCTATAAGACTTGAGGTGGTCAGGGGATTTATTCCCCCCCCCCCCCTAATTTACTTCTCTCTTGGCCCGAGGGGTCAAGGGAGATAGGTGGAGTTTACATACTCGTTACTTATTGTGAGTCGTGTATAGTTTGACTGTGATTTTGTGATTCTCTCCTACCCCAGTCCCTTCCCCCCCCTTGTTATCTAACCCGTTCGCATCTATCCCCTCTTTGGCCCTCCGGGTGTCGGGGACTCGGTACTCTCCCAACACTCACCTTCCCCCCCCTCTGCTCTCCCCCCCATCTTCCCTCTCTCTTTCTTTTCTCTCCCCCCCACTACCCCACTCCCTTCTCTCTCTTTACCCCCCTTCTTTTCCTTTCTTTTCCTTTCGCCACCTTTTGCCAACCTTTGAGTCGCTTTGGTTTAGTGGGTATCTGCCCCCCCCTACTCTAGGGAGCGGCTACCATGAATCTTAAACTGCTGTCCCTCAACACTAAAGGGCTAAACTCCCCAGCCAAACGTTCCTTCCTTTGGAAGGAGATTAAAACGTCAGAGGCAGATATTGTGTGTATCCAGGAGACTCACCTGTTGGTGGGCGACACTCACAGACTCCGACATGCCTCTTTCCCCCATGTATTTCACGCATGTCACGTAGCAAAGAAAGCAGGGGTGAGCATCCTAGTAAAGGGCTCCGTACAGTTTCAACTATTGGATTGTACTATAGATCCTGCAGGGAGGTATTTAATATTGAAATGTGAAATCGCGGGTGAGACCTATACCTTGGCGAATGTATACGCCCCAAATACAGGACAACTAAAATTTGTGAAATCCCTTCTGGGAAAACTTAGAGAAGTTTCCCTAGGTAAACTTATCATCTGTGGAGACTTTAACGTAATAATGGAGAGCCGTCTGGACTCCTCCTCCCCCACCTCTCGGGGGGGGAAGGACTCTAGGTTCCATGTGCCGGGAGCACCGCATCCACGATATATGGAGATACCAGCATGCCGAGGAGAGGGATTATTCCTTCTTCTCGCATGTACATGGATCCTACTCTCGTATTGATCTTTTCCTGGTGAACGACGCCGCCCTGGGAGCCTGCCGGTCCTCAGAGGTGGGGGTCATCACCTGGTCAGATCACGCACCCATAACATTGGAGATTTCGGTGGGATCGGGAGGCGGTGCTCCCCGTCGCTGGAGGTTAAATGCAGGCATCTTAGCGGACTCCCGAGTGGTTGGAGAGCTTGATGCTAAATTACAGGATTACTTCTCCTTGAACGATGGCGGGGAGGTCACGGATGATACGCTGTGGTACGCCCACAAGGCGGTCATCCGGGGCCTTCTCCTTCAAAAAGCCTCCCAGATAAAGAAACACCAAGAACAACTGAGACGGGATTGGACAGAGGAGATAGGTGTATTGGAGACAACCCACAAAAAGAACCCGTCCTCTTCTTTGCTGTCCCGGATCCTAGCCCTTCGCACTAAACTGAGAGCTCTTCTCCTCCAGCAATACGAGAAGTCATTGCGGAAGTTGAAAACAAAATATTATGCGATGGGGGACAGAGCAGGAGCCTTGTTGGCTCGTCGTTTAAAAAAGAGGGATGCTAAAACGATGATTTCCTCAATGAAACGCTCGGATGGGAGAGTGGTCAGGGATCCGTCCGGGATGGTTGAGGTGTTCGCCTCTTATTATGAAAAACTGTACAATCTTAGAGACGATATCAACACCCCCCAACCTACACTTACCACGATCAGGGACTTCCTTCGGGACTTGGATCTCCCCACTCTCTCAGCTGAAGACCTCCACAAATTGAATGAGCCTCTCTCTCATTCCGAGATCGACAAAGTGATTATCTCGCTAAAATCCAACTCGGCTCCAGGCCCGGACGGGCTTGCGAACGAGTACTATAAGTCATTTCGCCCGGTCCTTACGCCTTACCTGCTTCGCCTGTTTTCTTTTTGGCGAACAAGGGGATCAATCCCGAGCCAGGCCTTGGAGGCCACCATTACGACTATCCCCAAGCAGGGGAAGGCGCCGGACCGCCCCAAAAATTACCGTCCTATTTCTCTATTGAACGTGGACTTAAAAGTGTTTGCGAAGGTGTTGGCGGTCAGACTGTCGACGGTGATCCCCTCCCTGGTCCACCCAGACCAAGTGGGGTTCGTGCTCAACAGGCAAGCCAGAGACGGGACTCGCAGAATGCTAAATTTGATGGAGGTGGGTGAGAGGAGGGGGGTCCCCTGTGTATTCCTGTCCCTAGACGCGGAAAAGGCGTTTGACAGGATACACTGGGGATACCTACGGGAGGTTCTCTGCACCCTCGGCTTTTCGGGCCCCATCTTATCGGCAATCCTCGGCCTATACTCCCACCCCTGTGCTAAAGTCTTTTCAGCAGGCTTTTTGTCCCGGACTTTTAAGATTTCTAATGGGACCAGACAGGGTTGCCCACTCTCCCCCCTGATCTTCGCCCTATTGATGGAGCCCTTGGCGGTCTCCCTTAGGGCGGATCCTTCGATCTCTGGAATTCAGGTGGGAGACAGGGCTCATGTGGTGGGCCTATATGCCGATGATGTTATCATCTCCGTCACTGATCCGACTTCCTCGCTTCCCGGGATAGTTGAGATACTTGACCTGTTTGCCCGGGCCTCATACTATAAGTTGAATGCAAGTAAATCGGTGATCTTTCCGGTCCACGTTCCGAGGGAGATGGCCGAACGCCTCGCTAGGTCATACCCATTTAACTGGCGCCCTCAGGGCATCCAATATTTGGGGATCTGTCTTTGTCCTACGACGGAGATAGCCTCCCGTAATGTAACTAAACTTCTGGGAGACCTGAGGGAGGCACTTGAAACCTTTCCAGTAGCATCCTTGTCTTGGATGGCGAGGGTGCAGGCCGTGCGGATGCTGTGGCTCCCAAAGATCATCTACCTATTCAGATGCTTACCAATTGCTTATTCGGCTAGGGACGTCGCACGCCTTCAGTCTGTAGTCAACACCTTCATTTGGGCCAAAAAGCCCCATAGAGTAAAGAGAGGTACTATGTATCTCCGACTAGCCGGCAGAGGGATGGGGGTCCCAAATGTCAGAATGTATCTTAAAGCTGTAATTGTGGAAACGGCAAGAGACTGGTGGAAGGAGGGAATAGACTCAGGCTGGAGACAAATAGAAGCCCACTTATCCCCAGGGAGTTCACTGAAACTCCTCCTCGCGGCTGAATCTCTGGGAAAGGTAGACAGGGAAGGACTCTTGCAATCAATGACAGCCCTACTTGAGGAATGGGGAAGTCTCACAAATAGTTGGTCTAAACTCCCGACCTCTGAGATTCCCCTATCCGCAATTAAGCTTCATGTTCCCTCCCTGAGCCTTACCCGGTGGAGGGAGCATGACTTGGACAAGCTGAGCGACCTCATGATCCAAAACAACCTGATGTCCTTCTCGGAATTTGTGGAATCCCACCCGTCCCTGGAACACACATTTTTACAGTTTTATCAGGCTATGCATTTTCTCCGCTCCAAAAAGTGCAAACATAATCTGTCCCCTACAGGCCAGTCCCCCTGCTGCACTTCATCTCCATGGAAGCAGAGAGACCCAAGGGCCTGTCGCTTCTATACAGGGGATTGGTGGATGGCAACTCTCTGTCCAGGCCCCCCTGTATGGAGAGGTGGGAGCGTGACCTGAGTTTTTCTGCCACCCTAGAGGAATGGGAAGGAGCCGTGCAATGCACGATGCGGGCTACCAGATGCATTAATCATGTCGAACTTTTGAAAAAAATTCATCTGCGCTGGTATACCCCCCCCTCTAGACTGGCGAACTTTGGTCGAGGTACCTCCCCCCTCTGTTGGAGACAATGTGGTCAAAGGGGAGACATGGCCCACATGTGGTGGGGATGCCCCAGACTGACTCCGTTTTGGCTGCTGGTGGCTAGCCTCTTGGAGACTCTCACGGGGATTAAAATCTCTCTGACACCGCAGCTGGCTACCCTCCACATTGGTTGTGAGGACTTCCCACCAGTGCCGCGTCATCTTCTTACATATATACTCACAGCGGCCAGAACATGCATAGCGGCAAAATGGAAGCTTGACTCCCCACCCTCCATGGCAGACCTGGTAGAACGATTGAACTCGATATTCTGCCACGAGTACTATCTTGCTCTAGACGTTGGCTCGAGACGTTATGTAACAGAGGCCTGGGACTTATGGGCTTCTCACCCATTGGCTCTTCAGATACCATGCTGAATTGAACGACTGTTCTCTGTTGGTATATGGGGCTCTCTCTCTCTCTCTCTTTCTCTCTCCCTCTCTCGGCTTCCCTTTTCTTTCTTTCTTCTCCTTGCTCCTACGGTAGTAGTTTCCCCTCTGTCCTCCCCCCTTTCCCTGACCACCCCCTGACTACCCGGAGGACTCTGACCCCTGTCTTCCCTTCCCCTCCCTCCCCCTTTTATCCCTGCAGTTTTTAGTCTTCCTCCACCCCTATTTTACGACAACTCGAGTGCCGGGATAATATGGATACAAAACTCACTATCAATTATTAGAACACTTGAAGCTAATCCATGTTTTGTTTATCCCCCTAGAAACAAATGTCAGCATACCAGCTTTAACTCGAAAAATGTAACAACTGACTTTATTATATGAGGAAGACTATACTTATACTTGTATTGTTTCACTAATAAGTTTTATACTCTAATAAACACTTATTGAAGACAAAATGCTGTATTGTACAGTAGCAGCACAGTGGATGGATTAATGAATACCGTTTCCACTGTGATTCTTCATTACGCATCATATTCTGACCTGTGGTATGGTTTTCAGAGCTGCAGCATGTTAATCTATTCCTGCAGAGATGCTAGTCCTCTGAGTGGGAGAACGTAGCGTCCGTGTCATGATTAGGGTTCTTGGTGCAGCATCTTCTTGCTGTATGCTCCCGCTCAGAACACTACCTTCTTTGCAAGCATAAATTGACATGTTGCGGCTCAGGAAGCTGCCACCACTGCCACGTCAGTTTACACTGAGTAAAATAGTGCACAGTGGAAACGGCATTCATTAATCCATCCACTGCGCTGGCACTGTACAATGCAGCATTTTGGACGCAACAGAAAATATGCAGTGCTAGAATGCTGCTAATCCTGTTCAAGGGCACAGGTCCTAAAGGTTTATTTTTTTTAATAAACATATATGTGCTATTGTTACCATCAAGGGTGTATGATTATGTTCATGGAGCTGAGGGGCATCATTTTAATGCAAGGTGTGTTGTGTGTATAAAGACATGCATAGTAGTATATTCACATGAACCCATTATTGTTAAATGGTTCCTTGAAGCGTAATCTCTTATGGTACCGGCACACACCGCAATCTCGCCTGGCGATATGTGGCGATCTGACATGCGCGGTCACGATTCTCGTGCCCGCCTCAGATCGCAGATGGCGGCTTCAGAATAAATGAGAGTTGCTGTTGTTCCTTGATTTCCTCGGGATGTCAGTTTTATGTGAGGAAAGAGTGAAGCTGCCACTGATTGGCTGCATGTCTCATGTGACATGGTCTGGGGGCACCAAAGGGGAATTTTGCACAGGGCGCAATTTAGCCTGAGGCCGGCCCTGCTTAGGGCCATGTAATATTTCAGTTTTTCTTTTTTAATAAATTTGCAAAAAATGAACTTTTTTGAATTTACCAAATGGCTGCAATGAAATAAAGAGTGAAAAATGTTAAGGTGTCTGAATACATTCCATACCACTGTATTAATTATACCACCTGACATTTCAAATTGCAATAAATCTAAATGAAAAAAAGGACATCACAATTAAGAGGAACATCTAAAATGAGAATGGGTTGAAGAACAAAACCCAACTAACAGCGCATATATCCTAGCAATGATGACTGGTATCTGAAATGATGGCAAATGAACATTACTTATGAAGGGAGGAGGATAAAATCCCACAGATCTAAAGTTCAGACACTTTGCAGGGATCTCAGAATTACCCCGCCAGACTGTTCCGATATGATTGGAGCCGGCCTGCCATGACAGATTCATTATAAAATATATACACCCAAAAAGTATATACAGGACTAAGAGCTGAACGAGTTAATAAAGTTATATTTGGCCTCCCTGACGTGGCGTTCCCACTGTGTCATGTTTGATGATATGAGTCAGCAGATTAAGTCTCACAGAGTCCCCTTTTCTGAAGAAATGCGGTTCATTGTCCGTCTGGCTCTGACTCAGCCTCAGTAAGTGACCTTTTGAGGAAGAAATACAAAAGAAAAGGCGGCTGCAGAAAGAGGAAAAAAAAAGAAGATCCTGCTGTGTGGCTAAAAGAAGCACACAATTACTAGCAGTGTTAACCTTTTCTTGGCATGCCACATCCATTGTAAAGCCCAGCTCTTGCCTCATTACCATTGTAAAATATAGACCCATCATACTGAGCTGTACACCCCTGCGGCACTGCGTCTTCTGATGACATGTGCATTACATTGGTATTAATGGAGACTATTTTGGGAAAATTTATACAAAAAAATTATTGATAGCTACATGGTTTGGAGTGGAAAGACTAAATTATAAGTGCTATTTCTTGTGCCCATGGTGAAAACATGTAAAATGCTGCACTAAATCCAGAGACAGAGCTAAAATGTCCAGTTTCTTGATGTTCACTTTCCGCCTTCTTAGATGTAGCATATGGTGGTACATTCTCCTTTATACTCAGCATTTTTCAAGAATAATATTAAGGTGTGGGGTACTTTTTGTGGGTAAAATATATAAATTTGGTTCACAAAATGGAGCTGTGAGGGGTTGTCCTAGGAGAACCCATGTCCACATGTCCTATGGTGGTGATACAGAGGTGTCCCTGTTCAGGACAGTCTTCTATTGTACAGAGCTGGTTAGCAGTAATACATTTATCCCATCGCCGCTCCATTACTCCTGGACAATGTGCAAAAGTCACTGATCACCATGATCTTGTGCCAACTTCACCAATGAGCGGTTGCAAGGTCACGTCTGTACATGGAATGTGAACCCTGCATCAAAACAGAGGCAGTAGAGAAGGATCCACCAGTAGTCCAGCAGCGAGTAGAAATCTCTAGTCCTCCAGCTGTTGTCAAACTACAAATCCCAGCATTCCCTGAGAGGTGTTTTTCTGGGAGTGTTCAAAATAGTAACTTCATGTCAGCTTTAGTGTGAAGATACAAGGAGGGTCATACCCGACCTTTATCAACAGGGCTTGTGTCACAATGTGTGGCCGAAGAGCAGAAGATGGTATCTCCTACTAGATACATTTTGAGGGATGAACACTGGAATCTAGATTTGTACTAATACATACATCGGGCACGGAAAATATTTAGACCCCTTTACATTTTTCACTCTTTGTTTCAGCCATTTGGTACATTCAAAAAAAGTTCATTTTTTTCTGATTATTGTACACTCTGCACCCCATCTTGACTGGAAAAAACAGAAATGTAAGACCTTCTGCAAATTTATTAAAAAAGGACGGGAGATGGCATTTCCACAAAGTGAACTATCACTGCACCCCTCCACCAGTCGGACCTTTATGGCAGAATGGCCCGATGGAAGCCTCTCCTCAGTGCAAGACTTATGAAAGCCTGCATAGAGTTTGCTTAAATAAAAAAAAAAAAAAAAAAAAAAAAAACACATGAAATACTCCCAGATTATGAGAAATAAGATTCCCCGGTCTGATGAGACGAAGATAGAACTTTTTGGCGATAATTCTAAGTGGTATGTGTGGAGAAAACCAGGCACTGCTCATCACCTGCCCAATACAATCCCAACAGTGAAACATGGTGGTGGCAGCATCATGCTATGCACTAGTAAAAAAGGACATTCCGATGGCATAAATTACTGATCACCCAGAATTTGGTCAAACACACTGAAAGCTATAGCTAGCAGGCTGCGTCCACAATGCCAGCTCCTCGAAAGCCTTCGTGGATGGGATTCTAAATGTATTTTACATGTAAGAACCACAACAACCTAAAATCCAAGTGAAGTGACTCTGAAGGCGGACATAAGACACAAATTTGCTGACCAAAGGTTTTCTCTTCCTGGCAGTAGATTCCGATAAGCTCGATGTCATATATGAATTTTGTAGACATAAACCTTGGACTTCCACCTTCCAGATATAGATTTCATCCCATTAGCCAATTGTGAACATGCCACTTATCTATATCTGGCTTTCAGATGAAGAGACAATGGGGTCTTAACATCATTACCCATCACATTAAGGTGACTTTATTACTTCTTTAAAGCCAGGGTTTATGATCTGTCATTGGCTACATCCGCTCTAAGCTACTCAAGAGTACAGTACATAGAGTAAATTAGTGGGTCTTAATTGGTATGCATCGCTGGAGGTCGTCACATAGTACAGAATGAACAGAGGGTTAGTGTCATCTACTAATGTAAAGGCCAAGATTTAACAGGATGAACGCCTTCCCACTATGGCCAGGATATGATTCACACATTACACTACTAGGGACATATTAACCACTCAATGCAAGAAATACAACATACCGTACACTTGGTGCATGTTATATTCATGCACTACTCTAATTGCAAAAAAATGGGATGCTGTATAAAAGATAGAGAAGACAAGAATGCAATTGTTTCAAAATCTCAGCCATATTTTATTCACAAAACATAGGACACAGATCAGATGTTGAATGTTAGACAGTTTCCATTTTATGTGCAAAAATGTACTGCTTTAGGGTGCCTTCACATTTGCTTTTGGATGTTTAACATGGAAACGCATGTGACTGCGTATGGCTGCGTTTGCGCTTGGATGCGCATCATTTTTGCGCCCTCCGAACGCAGCATGTTGCATTTTTTGTCCGTTCGCGGGCGCTTGTTTTATCTGCAAGCTCCCGCAAGCGCACAAACAATGCATTGAAGTCAATGGATCCGCAGTGTCCTCCACATGACAGCGCAGGAGAATCTCACTGAAATCTCTCCCGGTAGCCACCGGTGATAAGCGGCGGCCACCGGGAGATCAGCTACAGCCACCGCCGCTCTCCCGCCGGTGTCGGTGCGGGAGATTTGAAGACACAGCTGATCTGACAGCTGTTTAAATCTCCCGCGCCGACACCGAATAGGTGAGGTCGGCGCTGGAGGTTTGAAGCAGCGATCAGCTGTTTCTTTTCTCCTGCACCGTTATCACCTATTCGGTGTCGGCGCGGGAGATTTAAACAGTTGTCAGATCTGCTGTGTCTTCAAATCTCCCGCGCCGACACCGGCGGGAGATCAGCTGTGGCCGGGAGGAGGAGATCTCCACCGCTGATCTCCTCCTCCCGGCCGCCCCCGAGACAGCTGATTGGCTGGCCCGGCTGATACTAATGTGAACGCATGCAGAGATTCTCCGCTGTGTTCACATCAGTATGGCTGCATTTGCACTGCGTTTGCATCTGCATGCCATACGCATACAGACACAAACGCAAGTGTGAAGCCACCCTTAGGAATTGATGGCAGCAACATATCTCAAAAAAGTTGGGACAATGTTAACAAGAGGCTGAAAAAGTAAGTGGTACTAAAACAGCTCAGAGGTCAATTTTCAACTAAGTCACATGACTGTATAAAAAAAGCACAATAGAGGCAGGGGCTCTCAGAAGCAAAGATGGGCAGAGGTCACCAATCTGTGACCAAATAGGTCTAAAAATTTAAAAAAGAAACAAAAAAACAACGGAAAATTGCACACACTTTGGCTGTCCCACCATCTGCACTACATAATATCATCAAAAAATTGAGACTTTAGAGAAATCCATGTGAACAGGGGACAAGGCCGACAGTTCTTTATTGGATATTCATGATCTATGTGCTCTCAGACTTCAATGCATTAAACAGGCGTGATTCCTGCAGATCACTACATAGGTGCACAAATACTTGCTGAAATAGTTTTCTATTCTCAATTACAAGTCAAAACTCTATTATGCAAAGAAGCCGCTGATATATCAACACAATCCAGAAATATTGCTGCCTTCTTTGGGCCAAGGATCATTTCTAATGGACTGAGGCAAAATAGAAAACTGTTCTGTGGTCAGATAACTCAAAATTGAAATTCACTACCTACCTGGAAACTCAGTGCACAGTTCAAAACCCTGCATCTTTGCTGCAATAATATGCTGGGGTAGTAGTGTGCGCACAGCTGACGCTAATAAGCTGAATAAACTTATCAAGAAAGCTAGTGCGGCGGTGGGTCTACAACTTAGGACTTTCGAGGAGGTATTAGAGGATAGAATTAATAAGAAATGCAAGGCTTCAATGAGCAACAATACACACCCGCTCTCTGACCTGTTTGCGAAGCAGAAGAGCACATTCAGCAAGCGTCTAATACAACTAATGTGTAAAAAGGAAAGATACAGAAAATCGTTTGTTCCGACAGCTGTGGGGATGTTTAACAAATGTATAAGTGTAAAGCATCCCAAGACTAAGTGAAGTTCTAAGGGTATGGGGGGAATAGGTGAGGTACTTGTACCAGTCTACCCGCATCTACTGTCCATATAGACTTATTTTGTAAAGTGTGTAATGTTCTTGATCTTTGTTCTGCTGCTGCAATACTGTAATTTCCTCCGGGATCAATAAAGTTTATCTAATATAATCTAATCTAATCTAATCTAAGACTGCAGTGATATGAGCGTAGAGTCTCGCATGCGAGAGAATCAAATAGATTAAGTTAATGACACTCCAATCAAACTCTTTTCAGAGTATGATCACAGTACCATCTTAATGTGATCCCATTCTCTATGAGAGAATTGCAGCAAACTGCAGAAGGGGGACAAAAAAAATGTCCATTTTCTCCATTCGGTGAAACAGTGGAAATTGGCCTTCATTCTTATTTCATTTGAGTGCATTTCGAAGATTTTCATGCACCCTAGACTTGAATGGGTGTGCGCCATCTGATTTAGGCTGCCAGTGGCAGCATGCTGCAAATTTGTCATCGGCATGAGAAAAAGTATGCTAATCAGCACTGTTCTATAGGCTAGCATTGGTCCAAGGGCCATCTGATAAAACACTGGATAGCACATATCCGAATTATCCACTCGTGTGAGGGAGCTCTAATAGTATAGGGCTGCATCATTGCCTATAGCAGGGGCAGCTTACAAACCTTGAAATGCACTATAGATGCTGAGTATTATATAGATGTTTAGAGCAACATATGCTCTCATCCAGACAACATCTATGTCAGGGAAGACCACAAAACAATGATACATACTGCATCCATTAGAACAGTATGGCTTCATGAAGAGTTCTGGTGATGACCTGCCCGCCTGCAATCCAGACCTTTCACCTACAGAACACATTTGGTGCATTATGAAATAAAAAATCTGGTAAAAGACCCAGGACTGGTTGGTGAGCAGCGAGTATCCCAAATCACATAAGAACGGGACAACAATCTTCTCCATCGGTTGGGTCTCCTCATTTCCAAGACAAATACAGGCTGTTTTAAAAATAAGAGGTGATACTACATAATGGTAGACATAGACATGGCCCAACTTTTTTGAGATGGTCTGCTACCATCAATTTCTACATATCAAATAGAAGAATGTCTAACTTCATCTTCTGACCTGTGTTTTATGTTCTGTTGTGAATAAAATATGTCTATGAGACATTTACAAATCATTGCACTCTTGTTTTTCTTCATTTTTGACAGTGTATCTTTTTTTAAATTAAATTGAGGCTTTACACACATGTCCATTCACTTTTACATTTTATCGATGCATTTATTTTAATCATTAATAACAAACCAGTTGTCTCAATGTCTTCTACAGGAGTGCACCGCTCCCTGGTCTGCTGAATTCCTTGTCTCCAGTTTGGTACGCTGGCCTGAGCGGTGCACTCACCGATGGTGGAGTATTAGAGGAGCAGAGGTGGCTAAAGCTAGTTGGGATCAGGAGCTTACAAACTCAGACACACGTACAGCAATGCAGTGGTTGCTCCTACTAGAAAGACCTTCATCTACAGGGGGGAAAAAAAGTATTTAGTCAGGCACCAATAGTGCAACTTCTCCCACTTAAAAAGATGAGAGAGGCCTGTAATTGGCATTATAGGTAGACCTCAACTATGAGAGACAAAATGAGAACACAAATCCTGAAAATCACATTGTCTGATTTAGAAAGACATATTTTTCAAATTTTGGTGGAAAATAAGTATCTGTTCACCTACAAACAAGCAAGATTTCTGGTTCTCACATATTTGTAACCTTCTTCAAGAGGTTCCTCTCTTATCCACTCATTACCTGTAGTACTGGCACCTGTTTTAACTTGTTATCCCTATAAAGGTACCCTCACACACGGCAATTTTGCTAGCAATTTCACTGGCAATTTGCTGGTTGCAGTGAAATCATGGACACATTGTTACATTTGTACACGGCAACAAAATAGAAAAATGTGTCCATGATTTCACTGCAACCAGCAAATTGCCAGTGAAATTGCTAGCAAAATTGCCGCGTGTGACGGAACCTTAAAAGACACCTCTCCGCAACCTCAAACAGTCACACTCCAAACTCCACTATGGTGAAGACCAAAGAGCTGTTGAAGGACACCAGAAACAAAATTGTAGCTGGGAAAACTGAATCTGCAATAGGCAAGAAGCTTGGTGTGAAGAAATCAACTGTGGGAGCAATAATTAGAAAATGGAAGACATACAAGACCACTGATAATCTCCCTCGATCTGGGGCTCCACACAAGATCTCGCCCCATGGGGTCAAAATGATCTCAAGAACGGTGAGCAAAAATCCCAGAACCACACGGGGGGACCCAGTGAATGACCTACAGAGGGCTGGGACTAACAAAACACAGGCTACCATCAGTAACATACTACACTGCCAGGGACTCAGATCCTGCAGTGTCAGACATGTCCCCCTGCTTAAGCCATTACATGTCCGGGCCCATCTGAAGTTTGCTAGAGAGCATTTGGATGATCCAGAAGAGTATTGGGAAAACATCATATGGTCTGATGAAACCAATGTAAAACTGTTTGGTAAGAAACACAACTTGTCCTGTTTGGAGGAGAAAGAATGCTGAGTTGCATGCAAGGAACAACATACCTACTGTGAAGCATGGGGATGGCAACATCATGCTTTGGGGCTGTTTCTCTGCCAAGGGACCAGGACTACTGATCAGTGTACATGAAAGAATGAATGTGGCTATGTATCATGAGATTTTGAGTGCAAACCTCCTTCTATCAGCAAGAACATTGAAGGTGAAACGTGGCTGGGTCTTTCAGCATGGCAATGAAGGAGAGGGTTCATAAGAAGTATTTGAAGGTCATGGAGTGGTCTAGCCAGTCTCCAGATCTAACCCTATAGAAAACCTTCGGAGGGAGTTGAAAGGCCGTGTTCCCCAGCGACAGCCCAAAAACATCACTGCTCTAGAGGAGATCTGCATGGAGGAATGGGCCAACATACCACCAACAGTGTGTGCCAACCTTGTGAAGACTTACAGAAAACATTTAACCTCTTTCATTGCCAACAAATGATATTACAAAGTATTGAGATGAACTTTTCTTATTGACCAAATACTTATTTTCCACCAAAATTTGAAAAAAAAATTCTTTCCAAATCAGACAATGTGATTTTCAGGATTTGTGTTCTCATTTTGTCTCTCATACTTGAGGTCTACCTGTGATGTCAATTACAGGCCGCTCTCATCTTTTTAAGTGGGAGAACTTGCACAATTGGTGGATGGCTAAATACTTTTTTTCCATACTGTATCTGTCATTCATGGTGTCTTCTTTTTTTAGCAGTATGGTAGTTTATTTCAGACTTGGTTAGTGCAGCTCCCCTATCCTGACTTAGGCTATGTTCACATGTTGTGTTTTTTTCTTGTATACAAATTATAAGCTGCATTTTACAGCACCAGATTTCAGAGTTCTCATAAACACCGCTTTATTTCCCTGACTAAATTGGAAAATTGCTGCATTTTTGAAAATTGCAGAATGTCAACTCTTTCACTGGTTCTGACAGCAATTTTTCACCCTTAGAAAGCAATGAGTATGTGCAACAATGCAGTACAACAAGTGGATAAGGATTCAAAATACCCATTATATCTTCACGTATACACACAAAAAAAAAAATCTGTAGATCTAAGTATGAAGGCCTATACAGCTTAGGAATTACATATTTTCAAAGTGTCACTAACCTAACTAAAATACATTAACATGACATTACATGGAATCCAAAAATAACAGTGATATAATGTTATTTTCCAATTAAAAAACACAAGGCTCAACTGTTTCCCATTCATTGCAATACTAATTTAGGCGGAGACGGCCACAATAGAATGAGTTAATGACAAGTTTGTAATGGTGACATAATCTACTGTCACCACCTTGTGGCAATAGCAACAATTACAATACAGCGGCCACCAGCCTGATCGGACGTCCAGTACAGGGGTGTAACTACAATAGATGCAGGGGTTGCAATCGCACCCGGGCCCTGGAGCCTAGGTGGGCCCAAAAGTCACTTTGGCCTATAGAAAAAGACTGATGCTATTAAAGGTTTACAATAACTGGGGTCCATTAGAGCTTTTGCATCTGGGCCCACGAGCTTGAAGTTACGCCACTGGTCAAGTATATACATTACATCCCAGGAATCAAGCAAACAAAGTGCTGTGGAATATAGGACTGGTATCTAGCTTGAGATTTCCACTGATATCCATGACACATCTTCTTGACTGGTCACCAGTAAAAGTTACAGGGGTTATCTGGGACTTTGCTTATTTTTCTATATGCAGCTAAAAACGTATCGGCAAGTAGTTGCTAACTACCTGCCTGGGGACGATCTCTGACAGCACAGAGAGGTCACAGACCATTCCTGCCAGTGATAGTGCTTCTCCATTTGACCTCACATCAACAAAGCTGCTCTTCTTCTGGTCTGTTGTGTTGGCAGGGCGTCACTACCAATGCCATGCTGACCGACAGCCGGGTCACTGCAGTTAGGCAGTGGGGAGGTGGCTGTCAATCAGCATGACATCGGCAGTGACGCCAAGTCAATACAGCAGAGAGAAAGAGAATATGCTTTTCTGTTGACATAACATTAACGAGTTACACAAATCTGCTGGCTGGAGCAGGTTATGATCGTTCTGAGCTAGCAGAGATCGGTGTCAAGCACAACAAGCATATAGTAAAATAAACAACGTTCCGGATAGCCCCTTTAAATGGAAGCCATTACTAGGTCTTTCAAATATAAAATATGGATACTACCTTTAAAGCCACTTTTGGAGCAATCTATCACGATGTCCCCAATCCCCTGTACGCATGGTAAAAAAGACTTTGTATTATATTCCCAGATAACGCGTTCCGGTCCAATTAGGCCGAGAGAAGAATGCCTGCATAGAAGCACGATTGAAAGACTGTGTGGATGATGTTGGATGTATCACTCACATGAAGATGGTAAGGAGGATGGTGACTGTACGAAGAGAGCAGTTGCCCGATCAAGAAAAGAGACAACCATCGGACTAGATCGCACCATCTATGCATTTTGTTGGAGCTATTTAAAGAGAATTGGGTACCTATACGCTGGTTGATAGACTGCTGCAAAAGAAGCCTTAAAAATGTACCTTGTCCATCAGTTCACTTCATCTAATAGTCTACAGACCTACACAAGCATCACTCACCTTAGGTTTGTCTTGCGCTCTTCATCATTGCCATACTCCTGTAGAAATAATATTAACAGGTGTCAAATAGTCTGCATGTTACGATCAAATAAGTTTATTATATTTATGAAGTTATTTTTTTCTTAGTTTTTGTGTTTAAGAAGAAATGTGCTGGATCTGAAAGACGTCGGCACTGAAGTCACCTTGTGGGAGCAATAAATCAAAGGCAATGGATGCCTCTCCGCACGATGACTTGGGGTTTGGTACTGCTGCCTATTCTGGATCCACTGATTATTACTTTCTCAGTAATGTATTGACACCCATGACTTGGTTTCTCGGCCAGTATACCGGCCTGCCTTGATGAGGGGTAGCTGCTTTCCACTCACAGAAGCAACCTTATACTTTATAACTATGACAAAACCATAGTGTTTAGCTAGAAACATCATTGTGATTAACAAAAAATTACTTGCAGGAGCCTGGCCATAGCTTAAAGGGTATCCTTTTACTTGGGACAACCTCCTCATTCCCTAGATTTGCCACCGTTGACATTAAATAAAGCTTATATTCACCTCCCATGCCAGCGCCATTCCAGCGGTGCCAGCACTCGCTCTCCCAGCTCCCTATCGCTGAAAGCTTTTCATCCCGGTTCAGACCTATAAGTACTCCACAGGAAGAGAGCTCTGCCTGCCGCTCACTACCTGCTGATTACTTATATGTCCATAGGTGGGGAGAGAGAAGGCAGCGGTGAAAGGGAGCAGGGCTTATGTGATGTTACAACTTCATATGATCCTCGAGAGAGTGAAGAATGGCGCCGGCAGCGGAGGAGAGTATAAGTGTTTTGACTTAAACAGGAGAAAATATGGAGTATATCCGAGTACTGGACAATATCCAAGTACTAGACAACTCCTTTAATAGCAATGTTCTGATGTCAGGTTCCCTTTCATAACCTCACTGATCGCAGTCAAGGTGTGTAAGCGCAGGCAATTCTGCACATGGCACTCGATACTGAATAAATGTTTTGAAAATGTTGCTTCCATTTTTTCATATCGCTTAGGTTCCTTTCACATCAGCGTTTATGTCCAGATCCTGCAGCTCTGGACAGAAAACGCTGATGTGAAAGGGGCCTAACATGTCTACCTATCCTGTGATGTGCAGAGCTCCATTACTTTCTCTGTACTTTCAATTTTGAGGATGGTATGTTTGTTTCGATCATATCACAAGTAAACCCTCTGAGTAACATACTAATCATTCCCATGTTGGGCGATTACTTCAAGTAACATCATGGCATTGATTGTTCTGTAAAAGACAATCCAAAACACAATATCACTAAAGGGACATGTGTAGAAACTACTATCAGTCACTTTATCTGACATGAGCAGACTGGAATACAGTGCAGCACATAGATGGGAGACACGGAGTTCATTTACCCAAACTACTGTCTGTGCCAAGTATTGGCCAAGGGTAGAAAACACCTGAGCACAGAACACGCCATCACAAGGCAATCTCCTAGGAGGGACATAAGCTCATGTTTAACCTCAGTCCACATTTCCCCTGATCTAAGCTTCCTGCCATCTGGATATTCTGCACTTTAAATCCCCTTTCTCACTAGTTTACCATGAATACAGCATTTCCACTGTGGGTCAATGCCAAGCTGATTGTATAATATGAAGTCAATTCTGTAGGGGAAAAATTACAGCAGTAGGAACCACGACCCGTAATATAATCACTCGTATCACACTTCTATCCAGTAATATATCCTCAATAAGCTCCTGCTATACAATAGGCACACACTATTGGTGGTCATACTAATGGCCCTGAACCTCTATTCCCAAGAAGCCTGCTGTAACAATGGGGAATACATAATTGCCCAGCTCTATAATCGGTTGTCATATGGTGAGTCCTATGCCAACTATCTTTGACCAGTCTGAAATGAATTTGCCCCCACAACTGTAATATAACAGGAAGCACTGATCTGTAGGGATATGGGAAACGTGTGTACACCCGCGCCGCTCTATTAAGCCTCCAGCACCACATTGCGCATGCGTGCTGGAGGCATAACAGAGCAGCGTGGGTGTACAGACGTCGTATGATGCCAGAAATGACACGATACGCGTCATTACAGCCGCAGTGCAGCCCCGCCAGCACAGAGGAGAGCGGGGAGGCGCAGATTAGAATCAGCATTCAAGATCACGCCTATTAAGGCGTGATATTATGAGGAGGAGAGCACGCCTGGGTGACTATGAATATAGTCACCGCTCATTAACATGGCTAATGAATGAGTTAAATAACGTTTTTATACATTTTCACTAGATGCATTTCTGAGCAAAAAGGAGTGTAGGATAAGTGATAATATGCTCTAGGGCAGTGATGGCGAACCTATGGCACGCGTGCCACAGAGGGCACGCAGCGCCCTCTCTGGTGGCACGCGACCTCGCCACTGCACTGCTGCCTTGAACTGCTGGCGCAATAACGCCAGCAGTTCAAAGATGCATCGGAGCGGAGGAGATATTTCTCCTCACTCCGACAGTCTCCTAGCCCCGCCCGCGCAGCATCATGTGACCGCGGTCATGTGACGTGCAAGCGTCACATGACTGTGCTCAGACCGAGTAGAAAAGAAGCAGCTGAGGAGCGAGAGGCGGCGATGGAAACAGGACTAGCAAGGCGAGTATGAGTTGTTTTTTTTTAAAGCTATAACAAGCGCTATAAAATTAGGAGGGGGCATTACAAAAAGGGAGACTTTACAAGGATGGGGGCATCTAAAGGAGTGGACATTACAAAAAGGGAGGCATTACAAGGATGGGGGCATTACAAGGATGGGGGCATTACAAGGATGGGGGCATTACAAGGAGAGGACATTTACTACAAGGAGGAGGCATTACAAAGATGGGGGCATTACAAGGATGAGGTCATTACAAGGATGGGGGCATGATGTGGCATTACTACCAGTAGGGGGCATGATGGGGCATTACTACAAAGAGCGCATGAAGGGGCATTTCTGCAAGGAGGGGGCATGAAGGGGCTTTTCTGCAAGGAGGGGGCATGATGGGCCATTACTTAATGTAGGACAAGGATAGGGCATTACTACAAGAGGACAAAGATGGGGATATTACTACAATAAAGGGGGCAGAATGGAGACATTACTGCCAGGAGAGGGTCAGGATAGAGCACATAGCTACAAGGAGAGGGTCAGGATGGAGCACATAGCTACAAGGAGAGGGTCAGGATGGAGCACATAGCTACAAGGAGAGGGTCAGGAGGGGGCACATAACTACAAGGAGAGGGTCAGGATGGAGAACATAACTACAAGCAGAGGGTCAGGATGGAGCAGATAGCTAAAAGAGAGGGTCGGATGGAGACATTACTACAAGGAGAGGGTCAGGATGGAGCACACAGCTACAAGGAGAGGGTCAGTATGGAGCAGATAGCTAAAAGAGAGGGTCAGGATGGAGACATTACTACAAGGAGAGGGTCAGGATGGACCACGTACCTACAAGGAGAGGGTCAGGATGGAGCGCATAACTACAAGGAGAGGGTCAGTATGGAGCACACAGCTACAAGGAGAGGGTCAGTATGGAACAGATAGCTAAAAGAGAGGGTCAGGATGGAGACATTACTACAAGGAGAGGGTCAGGATGGACCACGTACCTACAATGAGAGGGTCAGGATGGAGCACATTACTACAAGGAGAGGGTCAGGATGGAGCACATTACTACAAGGAGAGGGTCAGGATGGAGCACATAGCTACAAGGAGAGGGTCAGGATGGAGGACATAACTAAAAGAGGGGTCAGGATGGAGACAAAGGTACAATATAGGGACCAGGATTACAATGTGGCAAATCTATCTATCTCTCTAATATTCTTCTATTTTTTTTCTTCATACAGATCAGTCCACCTGCTGTGTCTGGAAAGGGCAGTGAGAGCGGCTCAGCTTCAATGTGCAGTACACATGAGCAGTCTGACCACTGCTGAAGAGAAGAGAAGACTGCAAAGGTAAGTTTAAAATCAATTCATTGTTAAAATAATAGAACTTATCATCAGGGTGTCAGGACTACATGCCCTGTACAGGCAAGAGAGTTGTCAGCTGCTGACTCTCCCCCTGTGCAGCTCTTGTGACGGCCACTTCTGTCATTTAGGGTAAATTGCCCTATCGGCACTTCGCTATAAAGAATTAGGTTTTGAGTTAGAGATTGGGCACTCGGTCTTGTAAAGGTTCGCCTTCACTTCTCTAGGGACATGTTTTAATAGCTTATGAGGCGTTTTGGGGGTGACAGGATCCCTTTAAATAACAGACTATGACTGCTCAGGAGCCATGTCAGTTACTTTTACAGGGTGTGAAGGTGCTTATAGCAAGAAAAGTACACAGGGTACATTAATGATTTTTACATATTCTGAAAGATCTACCTGAGCACTATTCAAGGGTAATATTAGCATCATACTGAAAAATTACCTGAGTGTCCCTTTAATGGTTTTCTCTTATGGCATTTTTAAGATTTATTTTTTAAGCAAGGGTGGCGGACATGTTTTGACATGTATGAAGACCTGCCTCCCTAATTCAGAGATCACAGCAGTCGCATTCAGTGCCCATGCAAGGTTCTGATACAACCCTTGGAATCAGGTGTGCCCATGCCAGGATCTGATCCAACCCTTGGCATCAGGTGTGCCCATGCCAGAATCAGATCCACCTTTTGGTATCAGATGCCCCATTGCCAGAATCTGATACAGCCCTCAGATGTGCCCATGCCAAGATCTGGTATAACACTTGACATCAAATGCACCCATGCCAGGATCTGATACACTTGGCATCAAATGCACCCATGCCAGGATCTGATACAACCCTTGGCATCAGGTGTGCCCATGCCAGGATCTGATACACTTGGCATCAGGTGTGCCCATGCCAGGATCTGATACAACCCTTGGTATCAGGTGTGCCCATGCAGGATCTGATACAACCCTTGGCATCAGGTGTGCCCATGCCAGGATCTGGTACAACCCTTGGTATCAGGTGTGCCCATGCCAGGATCTGATACAACCCTTGGCATCAGGTGTGCCCATGCCAGGATCTGATACAACGCTTGGCATCAGGTGTGCCCATGCCAGGATCTGATACACTTGGCATCAGGTGTGCCCATGCCAGGATCTGATACAACCCTTGGTATCAGGTGTGCCCCTGTCAGGTTCTGATACAACCCCTGGCATCAGGTGTGCCCATGCCAGGATCTGATACACTTGGCATCAGGTGTGCCCATGCCAGGATCTGATACAACCCTTGGTATCAGGTGTGCCCATGCCAGGATCTGATACACTTGGCATCAGGTGTGCCCATGCCAGGATCTGATACAACCCTTGGTATCAGGTGTGCCCCTGTCAGGTTCTGATACAACACTTGGTATCAGGTGCGCCCGTGCCAGGATCTGATACAACACTTGGCATCAGGTGCGCCCATGCCAGGATCTGATACACTTGGCATCAAATGCACCCATGCCAGCATCTGATACAACCCTTGGCATCAGGTGTACCCATGCCAGGATCTGATTCAACCCTTGGTATCAGGTGTTCCCCTGCCAGGATCTGATACAACCCTTGGCATTAGGTACTCTTGCGAGGATCTGATACAACCCTTGGCATTAAGGTGTGCCCATGACAGGCTCTGATACAACCCTTGGCATTAAGGTGTGCCCCTGCCAGGATCTGATACACTTGGCATAAGGTGTGCCCCTGCCAGGATCTGATGCGCTTGGCATCAGGTGTACCCCTGCCAGGATCTGATACACTTGGCATCAGGTGTACCCCTGCCAGGATCTGATACACTTGGCATCAGGTGTACCCCTGCCAGGATCTGATACACTTGGCATCAGGTGTGCCCATGACAGGATCTGATACACTTGGCATCAGGTGTGCCCATGACAGGATCTGATACACTTGGCATCAGGTGTGCCCATGACAGGATCTGATACACTTGGCATCAGGTGTGCCCATGACAGGATCTGATACACTTGGCATCAGGTGTGCCCATGACAGGATCTGATACACTAACACTTGACATAAGGTGTGCCAATAGCATGAGTCTAAAAAAAAATACCTCAGAGTTCGTTTTAATACAAGTGCTATCGTTACATTAGAACAGGCAGTAGTGGGCACAGACACCGGCAGCCTCAGCCTGGTACCCAGCACTTGCGATAACTGGCACAGACATTGCCAGGTTCGGCCGGGGCCTATACGTGCTGCAGCTGCCCCGGAGTTTCCTGAGTCCGGGCGGCGGAGGACGCTCTCACCTCGCTGGTGCTGGCGGAGGAGGCAGCGCTGGGTGTCGGGGATCGCTGGAAAGTCACTAGGGCCATGATGAGGGGTGAGCGGTGCCCGAGATCCCAGAAGCCCGGGGGCAGAGGCTGGCACAGCCGCCTTACAGGCCGGGTCCGGACACTGCACCGCACACGGATCCGCCCAGGCTGTGGAGGGATGGCCGGTACCGGGCGCCGCTCCTGACCCGGTGTGATGCTCACTGCTCAGTCCCGGCAGAGATTGTTGACTCCTCCCCCGGAGGTGGATAACGGAACAGAGGGGTCAGAGGTGCCACTGCCGACCGGGCCTGTACTGAGAGATCACCTGGGGGACGTGTGCCTGTACGGAGAGATCACCCGGGGGGCCTGTACTGAGAGATCACCTGGGGGACCTGTGCCTGTAAGATGAGATCACCTGGGGGGCCTGTGCCTGTACGGAGAGATCACCCGGGGGGCCTGTGCCTGTAAGATGAGATCACCTGGGGGGGCCCTGTGCCTGTACTGAGAGATCACCTGGGGGACGTGTGCCTGTACTGAGAGATCACCTGGGGGGGCCCTGTGCCTGTACTGAGAGATCACCTGGGGGACCTGTGCCTGTACTGAGAGATCACCTGGGGGGGCTGTGCCTGGACAGAGAGCGATCACCTGGGGGGGGCCCTGTGTCTGTACTGAGAGATCACCTGGGGGGAACCTGTATCTGAACTTAGAGATCACCTGGGGGACTGTGTCTGTACTGAGAGATTGAGAGATCACCTGTCGGGGCTGTGCCTGGACAGAGAGCGATCACCTGGGGGGGCCATGTGTCTGTACTGAGAGATCACCTGGGGGGAACCTGTATCTGAACTTAGAGATCACCTGGGGGGCTGTGCCTGTACTGAGAGATCAACTTGAGGGGGGCCTGTACGGAGAGATCACCTGGGGGGACTGTGCCTGTACTGAGAGATCACCTCAGGGGGAACCTGTACTGAGTGATCACCTCAGGGGGAGGGGGCTGTGCCTGTATGGAGAGATCACCTGGGGGCGGTGCCTGTACGGAGAGATTACCTGGGAGGGTGCTGTGCCTGGACAGAGAGCGATCACCTGGGGGGCCAATGCCAGTACGAGGAGATCACCTGGGGGGGAACTGTGTCTGTACTGAGAAATCACCTGGGAGGGAACCTGTAGAGAGAGATCACCTTGGGGGGGACGGGACTGTGCCTGTACTGAGAGATCACTTTGGGGGGAGGGGGGCTGTGCCAGTACTGAGAGATGTCTGGGAGGGCCTGTACGGAGAGCACACCTGGGGGGCTGTGCCTGTACGGCGAGCACACTTGGGGGGCTATGCCTGTACGGAGAGATCACCTGGGGGCTGTGCCTGGACAGAGCACGATCACCTGGGGGGCTGTGCCTGTACTGAGAAATCACCTGGGGGGGAACCTGTACAGAGAGATCACCTTGGGGGGGACGGGACTGTGCCTGTGCTGAGAGATCACGTTGGGGGGAGTGGGGCTGTGCCTGTTCTGAGAGATGTCTGGGAGGGCCTGTACGGAGAGCACACCTGGGGGGCTGTGCCTGTATGGAGAGCACACCTGGGGGGCTGTGCCTGTACGGAGAGCACACCTGGGGGGCTGTGCCTGTACGGAGAGCACACCTGGGGGGCTGTGCCTGTACAGAGAGCACACCTGGGGGGCTGTGCCTGTACAGAGAGCACATCTGGGGGGCAGTGCCTGTACGGAGAGCACACATGGGGCGCTGTGCCTGTATGGAGAGCACACCTGGGGGGCTGTGCCTGTACAGAGAGCACACTTCGGGGGCTATGCCTATATTGAGAGATCACCTGGGGGGCTGTGCCTGGGCAGAGCGTGATCACCTGGGGGGCTGTGCCTGTACGAGGACATCACCTGGGGGGGCCTGTACCTGTACGCAGAGATCACCCGGGGAGGGCTGAGCCCGTACTGAGATATCACCTGGGGGGGCTATGCCTGTACTGAGAGATCAACTGGGGAAGGGGGGGGGGGTGGCTGTGCCTGTACAGAGAGATCACCTGGGGAAGCTGTGCCTGTACTAAAGATCACCTGGGGGGCTTGTACCTATACGGAGAGATCACCTGGGGGGCGGCTTGTGCCTGTATGGAGAGATGACCTGTGGGGCCAGTGCGTGTACAGAGAGATCACCTGGAGGGGCTGTGCCTGTACGGAGAGATCACCTGGGGGGGCCAATGCCTGTAGGAGGAGATCACCTGGGGGGGCTGTACCTGTATGGAGAGATCACCTGGATGGGCTGTTCCTGTACGGAGACATCACCTGGGGAGGGCTGTGCCTGTACTAAAGATCACCTGGGGGGCTGTGCCTGTATGGAGAGATCATCTGGAGGGGACTGTGCCTGTATGGGGAGATGTGCCTGTACTGAGAGATCACCTGGGGGGATATACCTATATGGAGAGGTCATCTGGGGTGGACTGTGCCTATACAGAGAGATCACCTGTGGGGCCAGTGCCTGTACAGAAAGATCATTTGGGGGTCCTGTGCCTGTACGAGGAGATCACCTGGGGGGCTGTGCCTGGACAGAGAGCGATCACCTGGGGAGGCAATGCCTGTACGAGGAGATCACATGGGGGGGCTGTGCCTGTATGGAGAGATCACCTGGTGGGCTTGTGCCTTGACAGGGAGCAATCACATGGGGGGGGGGAGGCTGTGCCTTTACGGAGAGATCCACTGGGGGGAGGGTTGTGCCTGTATGGAGAGATCACCTGTGTGCCAGTGCGTGTACAGAGAGATCACCTGGGGGAACTGTGCCTATACAGAGAGATCGCCTGGGGGGCTGTGCCTGTACTGAGAGATCACCCGAGGGGGTTGTGTCTGTACTAAAGATCACCTGGGGGGGACTGTACGAAGAGATCACCTGGGAGGGGCTGTGTTTGTACGGAGAGATCACCTGGGGGGCTGTGCCGGTACGGAGAGATCACCTGGGGGGCTTGTACCTATATAGAGAGATCTCCTGGTTGGCGGCTTGTGCCTGTATGGAGAGATCTATGGGACCAGTGCTAGTACAGAGAGATCACCTGGAGGGGACTGTACCTGTGCAGCGAGATCACCTGGGGGGAGAGAGGCTGTGCCTGTACAGAGAGATCACCTGGGAAGAGCTTTGCCTGTACGGAGAGAGAAACCTGGGGAGGGCTGTGCCTGTACGGAAAGATCTCCTGGGGGGGCCTGTGCCTATACTGAAGATTACCTAGGGGGGCTTGTGCTTATATGGAGAGATCACCTGTGGGGCCAGTGCCTCTACAGAGAGATCACATGATGGTCCTGTGCCTGGACAGAGAGCAACCACCTGGGGGGTCTGTACCTGTACGCAGAGATCACCTGGGGAGGGCTGAGCCTGTACTGAGAGATCACCTGGGGAGGCTATGCCTGTACTGAGAGATCAACTCGGGGGGCCTGTGAGGAGAGATCACCTGAGAGGGACTGTGCCTGTACTGAGAGATCAATCAACTCGGGAAGGGGGGGGGGACTGTACTGACAGATCACCTGGGGGGGGGGCTGTACTGAGAGATCACCTGAGGAGGCGGTGCTAGTACTGAGAGATCAAGAGATCACCCGGGGGGCTGTGCTTGTATGGAGAGATCACCTGGGGGAGCTGTGCCTGTACTAAAGATCACCTGGGGAGCTGTGCCTGTACTAAAGATCACCTGGGGGAGCTGTGCCTGTACTAAAGATCACCTGGGGGAGCTGTGCCTGTACTAAAGATCACCTGGGGGGCTTGTACCTATACGGAGAGATCACCTGGGGGTGGCTTGTGCCTGTATGGAGAGATTACCTGTGGGGCCAGTGAGTGTACAGAGAGATCACCTGGAGGGGCTGTGCCTGTACGGAGAGATCACCTGGGGGGGCTGTACCTGTATGGAGAGATGTGCCTGTACTAAAGATCACCTGGGAGGGCTGTGCCTGTATGGAGAGATCATCTTGGGGTGACTGTGCCTGTACAGAGAGATCACGTGGGGGTACCTGTGCCTGTATGGAGAGATCACCTGTGGGGCCAGTGCCTGTACAGAGAGATCATCTGGGGGGCCTGTGCCTTTTTGGAGATATCACCTGGGAGGGCTGTGCCTTGACAGAGAGCGATCACCTGAGGGGGCTGTGCCTGGACAGAGAGCAATCACCTGGAGGGTCTGTGCCTGCAAGGAGAGATCATCTGGGGGGGCCTGTACCTGTATGAAGAGATCACCTGGGTGGGCTGTGCCTGGACAGAGAGCAATCACCTGGAGGGGCTGTGCCTGGACAGAGAGCAATCACCTGGAGAGGCTGTGCCTGTACAGAGAGCAATCACCTGGGGGGCTGTACCTGTACGAAGAGATCACCTGGATGGGCTGTGTCTGGACAGAGAGCAATCACCTGGAGGGGCTGTGCCTGGACAGAGAGCAATCACCTGGAGAGGCTGTGCCTGTACAGAGAGCAATCACCTGGGGGGCTGTACCTGTACGAAGAGATCACCTGGATGGGCTGTGTCTGGACAGAGAGCAATCACCTGGAGGGGCTGTGCCTGGACAGAGAGCAATCACCTGGAGAGGCTGTGCCTGTACAGAGAGCAATCACCTGGGGGGCTGTACCTGTACGAAGAGATCACCTGGATGGGCTGTGTCTGGACAGAGAGCAATCACCTGGAGGGTCTGTGCCTGGACAGAGAGCAATCACCTGGGGGGCTGTACCTGTATGGAGAGATCACCTGGATGGGCTGTGTCTGGACAGAGAGCAATCACCTGGAGGGTCTGTGCCTGGACAGAGAGCAATCACCTGGGGGGCTGTACCTGTATGGAGAGATCACCTGGAGGGGCTGTGCCTGGACAGAGAGCAATCACCTGGGGGGCCTGTGCCTGTACTGAGAGATCAGCTGGGGGGCCTGTGCCTGTACTGAGAGATCACCTGGGGAGCCTGTGCCTGTACTGAGAGATCACCTGGGGAGCCTGTGTCTGAACATGAACCTGTCATTAGGTGTCTGACCTGTAAACAGGATGACAGGGAAGGCCCTGAGCAGACTGTTGGATGTGGGAAGATTTGGCTATGTCCACACAGTGTTTTTGCTGTGGTTTTAGCATTTTCTCTGCTTGGTTTTATGCAAACATACTGTATATGCAAAAAAAAAACAAGTGTTTTTGATTCCCAGCAAAATCTGTGAGATTGTGGAAAAGTCACGGACACGCATTAAACAGATGGTTTTCTTTCCTGCCGGAAATGTAAACTTGGTTGCTTTTCAGCATAGTTTTTGAAAAAATGAGACTGTTCGATGAGCCGGGGCGTAACTACAGTAGGTGCAGGGGTTGCAATCGCACCCGGGCCCTGGAGCCTAGGGGGGACCCAAAAGTCACTTTGAACTATAGTAAAACACTACTGCTGTTAAAGATTTGTAATAATTGGCTGCCCCATTGGAGCTTATGCATCGGGGCCCATGAACGTCAAGTTACGCCACTGGCGATGACTATTTGATGCAGAAAAATGTTCTTCATCAAAACTCAACTCCATCTTCTGGGAGAAAAGCGCAATGTGTTTTTGGTGCATTTTGTGTTCATGTATTTTTTCACTATTGTGAACGGCAGGAAGGGCTGAAAAACGCTGCTAAAACACCATAACAATTGACGTGCTCATTCTTTGTCTGCACCCAAACTGCAAGGAAAAAAAAGCTGTAGGCCCTTTTCACATCTAAGCCTGGGCTGCGTTTTGCTGCGTTTTGCTGCGTTTGTGTTTCTATGCATTTTTGCCCCCATTGATTTGAATGGAAAACGCATTGCAAATGCATGCAAAAACGCATGTGCATTTGCAAAAACACATGCATTTTTGTAAACGCAGTCCTAGACGCAGCAGCCCACGTTTTTGGCTGCATTTGCAATAACATGTGTCACACCCCCAGGGGCCGGGGTACTCTAAGTCGGACTGATTTGTCTCTGGGGGGTCACAGCGACGTGGCCCAGCTCCGTTGTCCCAGGTGCAGCAATGAAAAAGGGGTTTAATAAAGTTTATGGGGTTTATTCGTGAAGCCACCCGTGGGTCATGGCCAATGTGGTCACCGCTGCCGTGGAATCCACCGGGGACGGTGGTGGTGGCGGCAGCCGGGATGGTGAGCCCTCCACGGGTAAGGCTTGGTCCCCATGCAATTATAGGGATGCTGCGTGCCCGGGATGCTACGCATATCTTCTTTCCGCAGCCCCTCCGGCCAGCACGCGCAGGGATCAGGGTACCCCTCGGCAGGCGCACTCTGCTTCCTACACAGAAGCTGAAGCAGTCAGTATACAGCTCTGCAGGCGAGCCCTGGTTGAACACACTTCGAATAATGGGGATGTCACATGTGTCAATATCGCATGTAATATCGTTGCTGCACATGACGTTGTAGCGATATTGACGTGTGTGACAGGGTGTTTCAACCAGCGATAAGTCGCTGGTTTATGGTCGACAGGTTTTAGAACCTGTTCTAAAACCTGACGATGGTCACCCGGTGGACAGGCAGCATCGCTGCATGTGACAACGAGAGATGAGCGATCAGCCAGCTCCCAGCGCCTCTCAGCAAGCGCTGGGAGCTCGTCTCCAAGGTAAACTGCGGGTATCTAAGCAGCGCGCGCTGCCTAGATACCCGATGTATACCATGGTTACCAGCCTTCTCCGCTCACCGGCTGGTATCCAAGGTACACAGCGGGTAACTAGGGACCCTAGTTACCCACTGTGTACCTTGGATACCAGCCGGTGAGCGGAGAAGGCTGGTAACCAAGGTATACATTGGGTATCTAGGCAGTGCAAACGGCCTACATACCTGCAGTTTACCTTGGAGACCAGCCTGCTCCCACTTACCGCAGCCTGGCAGCGGGAGCAAGGCATCGTAGAAACGATATTTAAATCATTTCCACAATGTTGTTGGTCCACTGATCCCTGGTGAGTCTGCCTGTGTGACAGCTCACCAGCGATCAGCCTTCAATGTCACCAGCGATGAGATCACTGACGACATTGACGCGTGTGATGGCCCCATAATAGTCTCACACAGATCTTGAGTTGACCGGGTACTTTACTCTCAACACCACAGCTCAGTTATTTACAGTTCTTTACAACACTTGTAGCAGACCAGACTCACACTGCAGCTATAGGCTTGGATTCTCACTGCAGCCAGGATGGTTCCTTTGCGTCACTCCCCTGCAGTGTACCTTTCGGGCCCTCTGTTTCTCTCTCCTCCCTCGCGTATGGGTTCGGTCCGGCCGTCATAGGCTCTGCAGTGATCTGTCCCACATTCTGGGTCACTAGCCCGAGTACGATGGCTTTGTCCTACTCTGTACCGGTAGTTGGGTCTCAGGACATAGAGTTCCCGCACCCTGCTGGGTGTCTCGTGGTTAGGGGCTAGAAGCGTTCCCAGCCACATCTACAGAGCTGGCACTCTGGTTCCCTGGCCCAGCCAACAGTGACCCAGGTTAGTCGGGCTCACCTGGCTGCTTCTATCTCTCCACGGGTTCAGCCTGGGTTCCCGGCTGGCCATTAGTGGTACAGGCTGCCGAGTTCCGTTGTTCTTTCAGTCAGTGCTCAGCTGAAGGGTGTCTTGGCTTGGGGATCCTTCCCTCTTTTTCACTCTCCAGGGAATCACTACCTCCAACTTAGTGTTCCTGTGTTTTACTACAGTTCCTCCACCCCTTTGTTCAGGTTCTCTCTACTTTGCACCCACACGTAGCTACTCCCGCAACACCTCGCCTGGCATGAAGCGACTTAGGCTCAGGGTCGGAGTGTGTGTGAGTGTTTGTGTGGAGTGACCGTCCTGCCTATCCCAGCTGCCGTTCACCCTGTGGGCTCCTGGTCGCAGGGGCGCGACACGTTTTACCTTTTTGCAAACGCACATGCGTTTTTGCTTGCGTTTGCAGTGCGTTTTCCATTTAATGCGTTTTTAGCGGTAGAAACGCAAACACAGCAAAACGCAGACCAGGCTTAGATGTGAAACGAACCATAGACTTTACTTGGGAAGGATAGGACATTTAGGTTTGTGACAAAAAGTAACCGCTGCAGAAGAATGCATTGTGTGCACAAGGCCTGAGCATGTCAATTCTTTCACTGCTTTTTTGCTTTACTTTTTGGTGATATGAAAATGAAGAATGTCTCTGTGGAAGAGGGGAGAGATCTCTTCAGGATTAGAGCTGGAAACTGGGCAAAGAAATGCACCAAAACCTGAGTAAAATCCCTACACAAAACTGCAGGAAACTGTCTGCCAGGAGATCTTCACTGAAAACTCAGTCATCAGGATTTGCTGCAGGATAAAAAGCCACAAAAACCGCCCTGGTGAACATAGCTTCACAGGTGTAGGAATGGGATGAGCGTAGTGTTAGAAATCGCCCAATATACTTGGCCCAGTGTTAGTCAATGAGGCAGGTCAGATCTGTGTGTCCTCAGCTGTAATTGGATTGCGGAAAAAATCACAGCATGCCGCAATTGTCAGCGAGTATCAGAGCATGCGTGTCTGTACAAATCTGTCAGTGCGAGGGTAACACCGGACTGTACTGATGACATCTGAGTGTAGTGCGATATACAGAGACTGACAAAGGAGGAGACGGAGAGATTAATGGTCAGCATATTACATTTGATGCTCTCGTAATTCTGGCCTAACTTGTATTTTATTGGTTGAAATCCCTTGGTGTTTGAGCCCAGTGGGCAGTCCTAGTCAGTGATTGACGGTCTACTCTGTATAACTGCACGCAGCTAGGTGTCGATTACTAGTAGGACCACCCACTAGACTCTTATGCATACAGTACTCTCGCTGCAAATAAGTTTTTTTTTTTAATTGGCATAAATGTTAGTCTTCAGTAAGTTTGCTACTTATGTGTTTTGGATCTTTTAGATGTTTCTTTGGTTACTGACAGTGGTGTCTTAATAGACCAAATGTCTGCTATAGAGACCTGGAGTCGGGGGGAGGGGCCAGCACTGGGCTCCAATCACCCAACATTGTACTTTGAACTGTATGTGCATTAGTTGAAAACAATAGTGGAAGAGGGAGCCATGTATGGGCCATCAGAACCTGTGGATAGGTGTGGGGCCATTATGTTGTATGGAGGGTGTATTGCACATAGGACTGTATGGCAGTATCATCCTGTGTTTGGGGAACACTTTTGTTGCATTAAAACGTTATGGGGGCTATGAAGATAACCATCTTATTGCTTGGGAACACTAAGAGGCTTTAATAGGAGGAAAATTCAATGGAAGGGCTCCAAAGTTGTGAGGGAGGTCTAATTACAACTTTGTTATGGGGTCCTATGTTGCCATTCTTGACACCAGACCAGCCTCCAATAGTTTTCGCCTCACTTTGTGGAGATGCACTGTTGCCAGTGGCCATTCTTGAGAAAGCTCAGCTGTGTTTTTGTATCGATTCCGTAGTTGTATCCTCTTTAGAAAACTATTCTGGCACTTGCTGAACTACTATGGAAAGGGGCTGATAAATCTCCTAATGATCCGATAAATGGTTGATTTATGGGAAATTTTACATGAAGCAATGTCCTTGCCTGTAAAACCCATGTAATGCAAAGACATGACTGTACATGTTCAATCTGATATCAGCTGCTTGTCCTTAGTAACATTCTCTTGTGGCAAAAGCTGATTTACAATGAAAACGTTTTTTTACATTTTTTTTGTATATACAGTGCCTTGTGAAAGTATTCGGCCCCCTTGAACTTTTGAACCTTTTGCCACATTTCAGGCTTTAAAGGGATCCTGTCACCTCCAAAATGGCTCCTAAGCTAGCAAAACATGTCCCTGCAGCATCCTATGACTAATCTCAAACTACTTTTGTCTCCTAAAAGCATCCTGTGAAAGTGCATAAAAACGTTTTAATACTTACTCATTAATGATTATAATTAGCAGGGGCCATATTCTTTAGTCACCAGGGCGGGTTGTTTTGCAGCCTTGAGGATCCACCCTCTCTCTGTCTGTGCTGCTGTGATGTGCAGCTGAAGGCAGGACTAATGATTTGCATTCTGTGAGTGATAGAGAGGGGGGAGGGTAAAGCCTGCACAAGCAGAGCAAACAGACAGAGAAAGGCTGGATCCTGGAGCCTGCAAAACAGCCCGCCCTGGTGACTAAAGAATATAGCCCCTGCTAATTATAATCACTAATGAGTGAGTATTAAAACATTTTTATGCACTTTCACAGGATGCTTTTAGGAGACAAAAGGAGTGTGAGATTAGTGATGGGATGCTGCAGGGACATGTTTTGCTAGCTTAGGAGGCATTCTGGAGGTGACAGGATCCCTTTAAAGATAAAGACATAAATTCAAACTTTTTCTTTGAAGAATCAACAATAGTGATGAGCGAGTACCAAAATACTCGGGTGCTCGATGCTCTGGCCGAGCATCCCAAGATACTCGTGTACTCGGCCCAAGCACCGAGCCCAATGTTATCCTATGGGAGACCCGAGTATTTTTATGAAATGACGCCCGGTAGCATGTAGAAACCCTAAAAATGTCACAAAAGTCTCAGAAGAGTGCTTAAATGACATGGCAACAGCATGGGGAAGACCCCTGTAAGCATTTCTCACTCAAAAGTCACAGCTGTGAACAATGTTGTTCGAGTTTTACACCATTTTTACGGACTCACCAGAAAACCTTCCAAAATGACACCAAAAAGAATTTTCATGGCGGAAATGTTAAGAGCACATACCCAATAATGAGATAGGGCTGGTATATGTTACTTTTTGTGATTGCATGAAAGATTTTACGTTAAAATATTGTGTGGCACTCCGATGTCCCTGAGAAGAGACGTACATGAAGGCCTCTTGATATAATGTGCCCATTTTGAGGAAGTGGGTCTATTGTAGTATTTTCCTTTGCCAGGGCAGTCCAAAATTGGGAGGTTCACCAATGCCCCTGGATAGAGACGTGCATGAGGGCCTGTAAACCTGAAGTGCCCATTGTAAGGAAGTGGGTGTATTGTAGTATAGCCCTTTGCCAGAGCAGCCAAAAATTGGGAGGCTCCACATTGTCCCTGGATAGAGACGTGCATGAGGGCCTGTAAACCTGAAGTGCCCATTGTAAGGAAGTGGGTGTATTGTAGTATAGCCCTTTACCAGGGCAGCCAAAAATTGGGAGGCTCCACATTGTCCCTGGATAGAGACGTGCATGAGGGCCTGTAAACCTGAAGTGCCAATTGTAAGGAAGTGGATGTATTGTAGTATAGCCCTTTGCCAGGGCAGCCAAAAATTGGGAGGCTCCACATTGTCCCTGGATAGAGACGTGCATGAGGGCCTGTAAACCTAAAATGCCCATTGTAAGGAAGTGGGTGTATTGTAGTATAGCCCTTTGCCAGGGCAGCCAAAAATTGGGAGGCTTCACATTGTCCCTGGATAGAGACGTGCATGAGGGCCTCAAAACATTGTTCCCATTGCAAAGGAGCGGATCTCCTGTCATTGTAATGCCCATTCTGAAAGAATGGGCGAAAAAAATTTACCACTGAGGGTATACATGAAACAACGGCCGAACTTTTGTAACGGTCATCATGGTGGTGCATGAGAAGGCGGAGCAGTCCAGCGATTAGCCAAAGTCCAGAAGTGTGTACCCATGGGTGAGTGGAGGTACATGGCAAATTCCCGTTACAAAATTTAAATTCCGCTCTCATTTGCTGGTGGTGTGGTGAAGTCTGGCCCAATCCAACCCTTGTTCATCTTGATCAGAGTCAGTCTGTCAGCATTTTCAGTTGACAGGCGGGTGCATTTATCAGTAATGATTCCACCTGCTGCACTAAAAACACGCTCTGACAAAACGCTAACGGCAGGGCAGGCCAGGACTTCCAAGGCATAGAGAGCCAATTCATGCCACGTGTCCAGCTTGGATACCCAATAATTGTAAGGCACAGAGGAATGTCAGAGTACAGGTGTTCGATCTGCAAGGTACTCTTTCAGCATCTGGGCAAACTTACCATTTCTTGTGGCACTACCCCGCACCTCAGGGGCTGTAGTACGTGAGGGGCTGAGAAAACTGTTCCACATCTTAAAGACTGTTCCTCTACCTCTGGCGGATTGGACTTGTGCCCCTCTTGGCCGTACGCCTTGGTTGTCCACCGATTCCTGAGCTATGCCGCTAGCGTTTTGTGAGGGGAATGCTTTGCCTACTTCCGCGACTATGGCGTTCTGGAACTGCTGCATTTTGGCTGACCTCTCCGCCTCAGGAATAAGAGACATAAAGTTCTCCTTGTAGCGTGGGTCTAACAGTGTTACCAACCAGTAATGATTGTCGGCCAAGATGTTCTTAACGCGAGGGTCACAAGCCAGGCAGCTTACCATAAAGTCAGCCATGTGCGCCAGACTCTTAACAGCCATCACTTCAGTGTCCTGACCAACATGATGACTGAACACGCTGTCCTCCTCCTCCTCCTCATCCTCCTCCTCATCTCCCCTGTCCTCTGGCCAGCCACGCTGAACCGAGGGTATGACTGGTGTGCATGTCATATCCTCAATTTGGCTGGAGAGTTGCTCCATGTCTTCATCCTCCTCCTCCTCGTCATAGTCCTCCACTGCACGTTGTGATGAGATGAGGCTGGGCTGTGTGTTATCACCCACACCCACTACTGTTTCTTGCTCAAACTCATTGCGCTCCGCCTGCAATGCATCATGTTTGTTTTTGAGCAGACACTGTTTTAGAAGGCAGAGAAGCAGTATGGTGACGCTAATAATGGCGTCATCACCGCTCACCATCTTGGTGGAGTCCTCAAAGTTTTGGAGGATGGTACATAAGTCGGACATCCATCTCCACTCCTCAGGTGTTATGTGTGGAGTTTGTCCCATTTCCCGACGGCTTAGGTGATGCAGGTACTCAACAACTGCCCTCTTCTGCTCACAAATCCTGACCAACATGTGCAGAGTTGAATTCCAACTAGGGATGGGCGAATCTACTCGCTAGGACTCGTTACTCGGCGAGTAGTAAGGGACTCGCAGGACTCGGTACTCTGCGAGTTTCCCAGCGTTTACTCGCACGAGTCCAATGCAAATCAATTGCAAACGCTGACAAAACTAGGATTGCCATTGTTTGCATTAGACTCAGCTACTGTGCCAGTGACAGCAGGGAAACTCGCAAATAACTGCTGTTACATTGCGAGCCGAGTCCAGCTGTCTTCTCTGTGCAGCTCCAGGGTCCTAGAGCCCGCCTGCTCACAGAGATGATGTAGCAGTGCTGAGATTGTTCTCAGTCTGCTCATTCCCTGTGCATAGACATCTATATCTATGCACAGGGGATGTAGCAGAGAGGACATCGCGTTTTGGACTACGTCGGACGGAAGAGGATTTTTTTAATTAAAGATGGAGTCCCTAATGGCTTTTTTTTAAATTTCAAATAAAAATTTTTCTCTGTGTTTTTTTAACCCTTTATTGGAGATTCTTAGTGGCTGGGTCAAACGTGGCCTGATATTAAGAATCTCGGGCTTAATACCAGCTTGTATAACAAAGCTGGTATTAACCCCTTTATTACCCAGCGTGCCACCGCCACCAGGGCCGCTGGAAGAGCGGGGTTCAGCGCCAGAGGATGGCGCTTCAATGAACGCGCCATCTTCTGGGGCGGCTGCGGGCTGCAAATTGCAGCGGGGGGTGCCCAGAAAGCTTGGGCATCCCTGCGCTGCGGATTCCAGCCCCCAGCTGCTTAGCTGTACCTGGCTAGACATAGAAATTGCGCGGAGCCCCACACATTTTTTTTTTATTATTTCATGAATTTCAGAGTCAGAGTCTCAGAGTCAGAGTCAGAGTCTCAGAGTCAAAGTCTCAGAGTCAAAGTCTCAGAGTCTCAGTCTCAGAGTGTCAAAGTCTCAGAGTCAGAGTGTCAGAGTCTCAGAGTCAAAGTCTCAGAGTCTCAGAGTCAGACTCAGAGTCTCAGAGTCAGAGTGTCAGAGTCAGAGTCTCAGAGTCAGACTCAGAGTCTCAGAGTCAGACTCAGAGTCTCAGAGTGAGAGACTCAGAGTGAGAGTCTCAGAGTGAGAGTCTCAGAGTGAGAGTCAGTGTCAGAGTCAGAGTCTCAGTCAGAGTCTCAGAGTCAGAGTCTCAGAGTCAGAGTCTCAGAGTCAGACTCAGAGTCTCAGAGTGAGAGTCTCAGAGTGAGAGTCTCAGAGTGAGAGTCTCAGAGTGAGAGTCAGTGTCAGAGTCAGAGTCTCAGAGTCAGAGTCTCAGAGTCAGAGTCTCAGAGTCAGAATCAGAGTCAGAGTCTCAGAGTCAAAGTCTCAGAGTCAAAGTCTCAGAGTCAGACTCAGAGTCTCAGAGTTAGAGTCAGAGTGTCAGAGTCAGAGTGTCAGAGTCAGTGTCAGAGTCTCAGAGTGAGAGTCTCAGAGTGAGAGTCAGAGTCTCAGAGTCAGAGTCTCAGAGTCAGAGTCTCAGAGTCAGAATCAGAGTCAGAGTCTCAGAGTCAAAGTCTCAGAGTCAAAGTCTCAGAGTCAAAGTCTCAGAGTCAAAGTCTCAGAGTCTCAGAGTCAGAGTCTCAGAGTCAGAGTCTCAGAGTCAGAGTCTCAGAGTCAGAGTCTCAGAGTCAGAGTCTCAGAGTCAGAGTCTCAGAGTCAGAGTCTCAGAGTCAGAGTTTCAGAGTCAGAGTTTCAGAGTCAGAGTCTCACCCTCAGAGCCAGAGTCTCACCCTCAGAGCCAGAGTCTCACCCTCAGAGTCTCACCCTCAGAGTCTCACCCTCAGAGTCTCACCCTCAGAGTCAGAGTCTCAGAGTCAGAGTCTCAGAGTCAGAGTCTCAGAGTCAAAGTCTGAGTCAGAGTCAGAGTCTCAGAGTCAGAGTCTCAGAATTTCATGAAATAATTTAAAAAAAATGCGTGGGGCTCCGCGCAATTTCTATTTCTAGCCAGGTACAGCTAAGCAGCTGGGGTCTGGAATCTGCAGCACAGGGATGCCCAAGCTTTCTGGGCACCCCCCGCTGCAAATTGCAGCCAGCAGCCGCCCCAGAAGATGGCGCGTTCATTGAAGCGCCATCCTCTGGCGCTGAACCCCGCTCTTCCAGCGGCCCTGGTGGCGGTGGCACGCTGGGTAATAAAGAGGTTAGGGCCAGCTTTGTATTATCAGCTGGCCCTAAGCCCGAAATTTATGGCGGTCACGCCAATATTAGACATGACCGCCATGAATTTCTATTAAATTGTTTTAAAAAAAACACAACACAGAGAAAATGTTTTATTAGAAATAAAAAAAAGCCATTAGGGAATCCATCTTTAATTAAAAAAATCCTCTTCCGTCCGACGCAGTCCAAAACGCGATGTCCTCTCTGCTCATCCCTGTGCATAGATATAGATGTCTATGCACAGGGAATGAGCAGACTGAGAACAATCTCAGCTCTGCTACATCAGGCAGCAGGCAGGCTCTAGGACCCTGGAGCTGTGGCAGCCAGCACACTGAGCAGACAGGACTCTTATCTGTGCGAGTTTCCCAGCGATTACAGTTGCAAAGTAAACGAGTCCAATGCAAATAAATGACAAAACTAGGATTGCTTCAGGCTGAAGCTTCCGAGACACATCTGCGATTTGTAAATCTCACACTACTCGCTATTACTCGCTTCCCCATTCATTAACATTGGACTCGCTAGACTCGCAACGAGTAGCGAGTCCTGTGCTCGGACTCGCTAGAGTCAAGCGATTCCGAGTAATTTAGGATTCGCCCATCACTAATTCCAACGCGTGGGGACATCACACACCAGTCTGTGAGCCGGAAGCTGCAAACGCCGCTGAAAGCCGGCAAGGCCGGCTGAAGCAGTAGGTGACTTTCGAAAATGTGCAGACAGGTGGCGAACTTTTACGAGCAGATCAGACAGTTCTGGGTATGATTTTAGAAACCGCTGAACAACCAGGTTGAGTACATGGGCCACGCATGGAACATGTGTCAGCTGGCCTCGCCTCAAAGCCGCCACCAGGTTCCGGCCATTGTCGCACACGACCTTTCCTGGCTTTAGGTTCATAGGTGTGAGCCAGTGATCTTCCTGCTGTTTCAGAGCTGTCCACACCTCTTCTGCATTGTGGGGTTTTTCACCTATGCATATTAGCTTCAGCACAGCCTGTTGCCGCTTCGCCGAGGCAGTGCTGCAGTGCTTCCAGCTTGGGACTGGTGTGGAGGGTAAAGTGGATGAGGATGCGCAGGAGGAGGAGGCTGAGGAGCATGACATTCCGGAGCTGTACAGTGTGGGTGAAACCCGGACTGAGGTAGGGCCTGCAATCCTTGGTGTGGGAAGGACGTGTTCCGTCCCTCGCTGAGACTGGGTCCCAGCTTCCATAATGTTAACCCAGTGTGCCGTCACCGAGATGTACCGGCCTTGCCCACAAGCACTTGTCCACGTGTCTGTGGTTAGGTGGACTTTGGCTGAAACAGCGTTGTTCAGGGCACGTGTGATGTTTTGTGACACGTGGTTATGTAATGCGGGGACGGCACACCGGGAGAAATAGTGGCGGCTGGGGACCGAGTAACGTGGGACAGCTGCCGCCATCAGGTTGCGGAATACACACCCGCTCTCTGAACTGTTTGCGAAGCAGAAGAGCACATTCAGCAAGCGTCTAATCCAACTAATGTGTAAAAAGGAAAGATACAGAAAATCGTTTGTTCCGACAGCTGTGGGGATGTTTAACAAATGTATAAGTGTAAAGCATCCCAAGACTAAGTGAAGTTCTAAGGGTATGGGGGGAATAGGTGAGGTACTTGTACCAGTCTACCCGCATTTGCTGTCCATATAGACTTATTTTGTAAAGTGTGTAATGTTCTTGATCTTTGTTCTGCTGCTGTAATACTGTAATTTCCTCCGGGATCAATAAAGTTTATCTTATCTTATCTCCACCAGCCTAAAAGGCAGCATTTCCAGCGCAAGCAGTCGCGAAATGTTAGCATTTAGAACTGTGGCATGTGGGGCGTTGGCAGCGTATTTGCGCCTGCGTTCAAAAGTTTCGTGCATGGATAACTGAACGCTGCGCTGGGACAAGGATGTGCTTGATGATGGTGTTATTTGTGCGTGGGCAACTACAGGTGCAGGGCAGGAGGCTTGTTTGCATGCAGCATTGACAGGGGATTGGCTCGCACGCACACCACCCGAAGACGTAGCAGTGACATCAGCAAGCACTTCTCTTCGACTCTGTTGTACATCCCACAAAGTCGGGTGCTTGGCTGACATGTGCCTGATCATGCTGGTGGTGGTCAGACTGCTAGTTTTGGTACCCCTGCTGATGCTGGCATGGCAGGTGTTGCAAATGGCCTTTTTAGAATTATCTGGAGCAAACTTAAAAAACTGCCAGACTCGGGAAGACCTAACATTTGTACAGGCACCTTGTGTCGTGTTGTTGTTCCGGGGAACGGTTGCCTGACTTCTGCCTGGGGCCACCACCTTGCTTCTTACTGCCTGTTGTGATGCTAAGTCTCCCTCCCCCTGTGCACTGCTGTCCTCGCTCTGCACCTCCTCCTGCCAGGTTGGGTCAGTTACTGGATCATCCACCACGTCGTCTTCCTCTTCCGCACCCTGCTTCTCTTTCTGACTTCCTGGCAATCGTGTATCATCATCGTCCACCCCTTGTTGAGACACGTTCCCACCGTTGCCTTCGTGAGACCGTGGCTGCTCAAATATTTGGGCATCGGTACATACGCTCTCCTCATGACCCACTTCAACAGGAGCTGGCGAGAGCCCAGAATGTGCGAATGGATACGTGAACAGCTCTTCAGAGTGCCCAAGTGTGGGATCAGTAATGTCCGTGGACGCGTACTCGGCCTGGTGGTAGGAAGGAGGATCAGGTTGTGGAATGTGCGGTGCAGTATCACGGCTACTGACACTTGACCGTGTGGAAGACAGGGTGTTTGTGGTGGTGCCAATCTGACTGGAAGCATTATCCACTATCCAACTAACAACCTGTTGACACTGGTCTGGGTTGAAGAGCGGTGTACTGCTGCGGTCCCCAAGAATTTGGGACAGGACGTGCGAGCGAGTAGATGTGGCCCTTTGTTGTGGCGAAATTAGAGCTTGCACACGACCTCGGCCCCTGCCTGCACCACCATCACGTCCACTTCCTTGTCCCTTGCCAACGCCCTTGCGCATTTTCAATGCTGTGCTGACGGTACACAGCTAAATGAAGGCGTCCCAACACACAGGTTTTACCTGGACAATCAGATTATAGCTATTGCTACCAGCTTTTTAAGAGCGACAATTAGAGATTAAGTCAGACACAGACGGAGACGTGTATTCACTCTACTTGTGCGTTATATCATAGTTTGTGCAAAACACACAAAAGTGCACCCGTACGCTGCCACCAACGGATACACACTTGCGGTTTGAAAATGCACGTACTAAGAAGCAAACAGATTTTTAGGAGCGTGAATTAGTGAGAAGTCTGACACTATCACGTGCTGCTGACGTGTATTATTCACTGTACTTGTGCGTTATATCCTAGTTTGTGCAAAACACACAAAAGTGCACCCGTACGCTGCCACCGATGGGCACACACTTGCGGTTTTTAAATGCACGCACTAAGAACCTAACAGCTTTTTAGGAGCGAGAATTAGTGAGAAGTCTGACACTATCAGGTGCTGCTGACGTGTATTATTCACTGTACTTGTGCGTTATATCCTAGTTTGTGCAAAAGACACAAAAGTGCACCCGTACGCTGCCACCGACGGGCACACTCTTGCGGTTTGAAAATGCACCCACTAAGAACCTAACAGCTTTTTAGGAGCGAGAATTAGTGAGAAGTCTGACACTATCACGTGCTGCTGACGTGTATTATTCACTGTACTTGTGCGTTCTATCCTAGTTTGTGCAAAACACACAGAAGTGCACCTGTACGCTGCCACCGACGGGCACACACTTGTGGTTTTTAAATGCACGCACTAAGAACCTAACAGCTTTTTAGGAGCGAGAATTAGTGAGAAGTCTGACACTATCAGGACTGTTTTAGACTGTGTACACCAGCCCCAGATATGATGAAGGCTGGTATACTGTCACTAGGAATTGCTATATACCCTGCCTGCCTGCCTACAGCTACAATAGTCCTGAGAAGGACTGTTGTGGTCACTAGAAAGCCTGTACTCTGACCTGGCTACCCTGCCTGCCTGCCTATATCCACCTAGATTAGTCCTGAGAAGGACTGTTGTGGTGACTAGTTTGCAGCCCTGCAAAACTCTCCCTGATTCAGCAGACACTCTCCCTGCACTGACTGTCTGGATCGCTGTGTGCAGAGCACAGCGCGGCCGGGTCTTATAAAGACTAAGTCACGTTGTGCGGCCGGCCAATCACTGCAATTCCACAACTAACAGGGCTGTGGCATTGCAGTGGTCTGCCAGCCAATCCCTGCATGTGGGCTGGCTCTCTAAAGAGCGCCAACATGCAGGGATGAGGACCACGAGCACATAAGGAGTATCGCGAGATTACTCGGTACTCACCGAGTAGCCCGAGTACAGTGATACTCGTGCGAGTACCGAGTAGTTACAAGCGTACTCGCTCATCACTAATCAACAACAAGTGGGACACAATCGTGAAGTGGAACGAAATTTATTGCTTATTTTAAACTTTTAACAAATAAAAAACTGAAAAGTAGGGCATGCAATATTATTCGGCCCCTTGAGTTAATACTTTGTAGCGCCACCTTTTGCTGCGATTACAGCTGCAAGTCACTTGGGGTATGTCTCTATCAGTTCTGCACATCGAGAGACTGAAATTCCTGCCCATTCTTCCTTGCAAATCAGCACGAGCTCAGTGAGGTTGGATGAAGAGCGTTTGTGAACAGCAGTTTTCAGCTCTTTCCACAGATTCTCGATTGGATTCAGGTATGGACTTTGACTTGGCCATGCTAACACCTGGATACATTTATTTTTGAACCATTCCATTGTAGATATTGCTTTATATTTGGGATCATTGTCTTGTTGGAAGATAAATCTCCATCCCAGTCTCAGGTCTTTTGCAGACTCCAACAGGTTTTCTTCCAGAATGGTCCTGTACTTGGGTCCGTCCATCTTCACATCAATTTTAACCATCTTCCCTTCCCTGCTGAAGAAAAGCAGTCCCAAACCATAATCCCGTCTTAGATTGTAAGCTCCTTCGAGCAGGGTCACCTTCATTTTCTGCCTTTTTTATTGTATTTCCTAAGTTGATTCTATGTTTCTTGTATGTAACTACTGTTCTGCATTACGTTTTTGTACCGTATATTTTTCTTATATGTACCGTTGTACTGTAAAGCGCTGCGGAATATGTTGGCGCTATACAAATAAAGTTTTATTATTATTATTATTATTATAATGCTGCCACCACCATGTTTGACTGTGAGGATGGTGTTTTGAGGGTGATGAGCTGTGTTGCTTTTAGGCCAAACATATCGTTTTACATTGTGGCCAAAAAGTTTGATTTTGGTTTCATCTGACAAGAGCACCTTATTCCACGTGTTTGGTGTGTCTCCCAGGTGGCTTGTGGCAGACTTCAAAGGAGGCTTTTTATGGATGTCTTTGAGAAATGGCTTTCTTCTTGCCACTCTTCCATAAAGTACAGATTTGTGCAGTGTACAACTGATTGTTGTCCTATGGACAGACTCTCCCACCTCAGCTGTAGATCTCTGCAGTTCATCCAGAGTGATCATGGGCCTTTTGGCTGTATCTCTGATCAGTCTTCTCCTTTTTCGAGATGAAAGTTTAGAGGGATGGCTGGGTCTTTGTAAACTTGCAGTGGTCTGATACTCCTTCCAGCTCAATATGATCACTTGCACAGTGCTCCTTGAGATGTTTAAGACTTGGGAAATCTTTTTGTATCTAAATCCGGCTTTAAGCTTCTCCACAACAGTATCTCGGACCTGCCTGGTGTGTTCCTTGGTCTCTCTGCACTTGAAACAGAACCCTGAGACTATCACAGAGCAGGTGCATTTATACAGAGACTTGATTACACACAGGTGGATTATATTTATCATTACCAGTCATTTAGGACAACATTGGATCATTCAAAGATCCTCACTGAACTGCTGGAGTGAGTTTGCTGCACTGAAAGTAAAGAAGCCGAATAATATTGTACACCACACTTTTCAGTTTTTTATTTGTTAAAAAAGTTTAAAATATGCAATAAATATTGTACCTTTCCACGACTGTGTCCCACTTGTTGATTCTTCCCAAAAAAATTAGAATTTATATCTTTATATTTGAAGCCTGAAATGTGGCAAAAGGTTGAAACGTTCTAGGGGGCCAAATACTTTCACAACGCACTGTATATAAATAATTAAAAAATATGGGCTACCCTGTATTTTTCATTGCCAGCATAGGTAAAACTAGTCAGCACGGTTGTGGCAGCCCCCAGTTGTCCACTTTATATATGCTGAAGAAAAAAATTACAGGGAACCCCTGCACATCTTTTCCCATGATATATCTATTTTATGCACTATGATGGCAGGTTGGTTGCCATACACTAGTGTACAGTGCTGTGCAAATTAATTGGGACAAAGCATTCAGTGATTCAAACCAGTTTTAACTGATTTGAACAGGTGTGAGTGTACAACCTTGAGTAACAAAATGTGGTTTGACTGGTTTTAGTCAGAAAATAACAGCTAGCTGCCCCTTAGCTTCAGTTGAGAGCTTGTTTCTGTGAGGAGTGGTTTAGTGTACTTTTTCTCTCAGTGTGATTCATGCCTGTAAAAATGGATGTTACTCCACGGAAGAGGTCTAGAATTATTACTCTTAATGAACATACAAGTCTGACTGTAAGAGAAGTCGCTTCCACCTTTGGTATTGGAAAATCTACCTTTTCAAGAATATTTCACACACAATGACACTGGATCATTTTCTCCAAAACGAAAAGGGAAATGTGGAAGAAAAAAGAAAACAACACCAAGAATTGATAAAACACTTATCAGCAATAGTAAAATTAATGCAAGAAAAACAAGTAAAGACTTGCTTTGTCCCAATTAATTTGCACAGCACTGTATATGGCAACCAAGCGCAGACAGCGGTTTAGACTGTCGGGCTGCAGTGTAAATGCAACTGCAAATCACAGACGCTCTCACAGACAGTGAGGGTATGTGATTGGCCATTGGAGTTCAGCGCAGTGAATATTCATGTAGCTTAAAGGGCGGCTCCGGAAGCAAGCAGCGTGAGGCTGGTAAGCTCTAACTATATCTGTCTGTCTTTTGGAGGATCCGAAAAAAAATGGACAAAAACCTGATGCAGTCGGAGATGACCGCTTCTGTATTATTCCAGATCCAGCTGATGGATCCGTTATAATACCGATGCGGACATCTCCAGCTACATCAGGTTTTACAATTTAAAAGTGATGCGGTCTGTGCTGGATCTCCACTGGATGCAAAGGACGTTAGTGTGAAAGCACCCTTGGAGGGTTGTGAGTGGCTGTCTCATCAGCATTTTGCACCTGGGCTGCACCCATCTCTGTAATGGAGGTCCTCTGAATCCTGTTTGTGTATTTAGTATCAGATTTGGCTGCTTGGTGGTAAGTTTTTTGATATTCGCCTTTGGTTTCCAATTTAGAATTGGCATCAAGGATGCCAACAGGTATGTGGAGGTTTGCAGGGCTCTGGTCTGGGAGCCACAAACAACCAACATGGTCACTGCACCCAGGCCCTGTAAACAATTTTGCTTAACTTTAATCAGTTTAATATTGTTATCTTGGTTTTATTTGCCGTGACATCCTGCCATTAACAGTATACCGGTAATTCCGGTATACCGGTAATTCATACTATAATTTTAAAATAAAAAAATAAGTGCCCATGGGCAACGTATGCTACTATACTCCTAAACAACAGATAGAAAGTTCTGATGCAATGTGAATACAGCTGTATCTATAGATTGTTAATTCCTGGCAGTTTACCAAGGATAATTATTAATGTATTACGGGTAATACAATCCTCTGTATGTGACACTGTGTAAATATTACACTGTGACATGTGACCGGAGCAACCTTTGCCCATTTTTATAATGTTATTGGTGTATAAACGGAGGACTGTGTCTGTCACATACAGTCCGCCTGCTGCTGAGTTGCTGAGCATTTTACAGGTAAGTTTTTACACTGTTCAATGTGCAGATATTGGTGTATCAATTGTATTATGGGCCTGTACTATACCAGACCCACCTTTGCCATGTGTGGTCAAATCTTGGGTGCCATGTGTGGGCAAGTCTGGGGTCATTTGTATTATTAGTGATAGTCTTTGATGGCAATAAAATACAGATAATAATCTCAATGTTATTTCTAGGAGTATCATACAGTATTATACTAGTATCATAATAGCTTGAATGTCTTACATGTAGATTCTTTCTGGAGCATTTTCATTCTGTAGACTATTATCACGAGTGCCCTGTGCTCTTTCACTATGATACTTCTGAACTGATAGCTATCTATTGATATTGGAAGCTGACTTCTAATTTTAGCCAATCATATTCTATACCTATTTTCATGCAGGTTTGACTCCATTACACACATACTATAGTGGATGTTAAATGGGTATTCCACTAAGTAACAGTTATCACGTATCCAGTGGCATAACTTGAAGCTCAAGGGTTCCGATGCAAAAGCTTCAACGGGGCCCACAATTATTGCAAATCTTTAAAAGTATTAGTCTTTTTCTATAGGCCAAAGAAACGTTTACAACCCCCTGCACCTATTGTAGTTATGCCCCTACACTTATTCATACACCTTCTACACCTGCCGCCTTCTACTACACACTGAGCAGTGACTTAAAAAATGTCAGCCACACCCTTATGATAGAAAGCAGGGGCAGTTGATTTCTCCCTGGCAGTGGGGCTCTCAATGCAGTGGCTGCATGGCATCTGTATGATTTAAATTCGTTCCCTTGTTCCAAGAGCCTTAACTTTTTTTTATTGTCTTAGCTACAGGAGCTCTTTGTTGCAGGAAAACTTGTAGTTTGTAGTTGTCACATTTTGGCTCCTTTGCAGTCCATTAGTGCTGCTGTGTTTAACTGAGTTTTTTTTTCCCCCAGCCTATGCTGTGTGCTCCAGCTCTGCAGGTGGAGGAGTGAGTCATAGCATTTGGGTGCAGGTAGAGGGGTGTGTCTTAGTATTCAGATCTTCACTCCCCCAGCTTTGAAATAGCTCCACTTCCCTCCACTAGATGTCGCAGATATAGCTCATTTCTGCTTGGACCTTGTGCTGTGAAGTAGTGCTGTGCTGAGCTGCATTTCTGCTGCCGTTGACTTCCATGAAAGCTGCTGGGTTTTTCCTGGTCCTTGGGTGAAGGTACGGGCTCTTAGCCTAGGGCTGATCAGGAGGGAAGTGCTAGGGTAGTGGTCCTCACCTCCTCACCTTCAGAGGTACCGTCGAGAACAGGGCTAGTCAGGGACCCCAAGTTCAATGCTAGACTAGTTCCCCTGAACGCCCTTGCCCACCTTACCATCTTGCCTCCAGATTCCCTATCCGTCATACCACCCCGTGACAGTAGTTGTTTGAAAACATAACCTGATTCATCTGAGAACATCATTCTCCATGTCAATACAATTATGGCGATATTAAACTTGAACAAATTTTTTTATAATTATTATAGTGATAACATCCAATTGGAGGCTGGGGGTGCTGAGTAGTCAGTGTCAAGTGTCAGTCGAACTGCCCAATCAGGGCTGGGCCATATCAGATTTCCTCCAGATCTTTCCTGTCCAGAGTGATTACCTAGCTATTTAGCTGACTCTCTGCCTCCAATTACTGGTAGTTATAGCTTTAGCTCAGTGGTGTCTGTGTGCCATTTTATGCTGTGCTTAATTTCAGATCTATTGTTACCTGACCTTAATCTTGCTTGTGCCGATCTGTCTACCTAGCCTATTTGTCTTGATCCACTACTTTCCTGGAATTTTGACCTTGGACCGTGAATTGACTACGCCTTTGTCTAAGGCTGCTTTCACATTGCGGATTTTTAATTTCCGATGCTGTCCGATAAAAATCGGACAGCATCGGACCGATTTTGGGCCCCATGCACCCCTATGGGCATCGGACCGAATCGGATGTGCACTAAATGCCATCCGATTTGGTCCAATCTGATTCTGTCCGATTTTTTTATCGGTGCAAAAATCGGAGCATGCTCCGATTTTTGCACCGAAAATAAAATCTGACAGAATCGGATCGGACCGAATCGGATGCCATTTAGTGCACATCCGATCCGACACGATCAATTTAACATGGGGCCCTATGGAGAAGGGTCCGAGGAAACATCTGATGTCTCCTCGGACCCGATTTTAGTGTACTGAGTATCCTCAGTACACTAAAATAGCTCCTAAAAGTGAAGTAAGGGGTTAAAAAAAATAAAAAAAATCTATACTCACCTGTCCACGAGGCCCCCGGCGTCTCCCGCGCGTCTCTGGTGTCTTCTGGTGTCTTGCTCTCTGTACTGACAGGACCTGCCGTGATGTCAGAATCACATGACCACCAGTAACCAATAACCGGCAGTCATGTGATTGTAACATCACGCGAGTTCCTGGCAGCACAGAACAGCAAGACACCGGAGACACGCGGGACCGTGCAGGAGTCGTGGACAGGTGAGAAAAGATTGGAGGAGAGGAGGAGGACATGTGGGAGGACCGGAGGACACATGGGAGGACCGGGGACCAGAGGACACATGGGAGGACCGGGGGACCGGAGGACACATGAGAGGGCCAGGGGATCGGAGGACACATGGGAGGACACATGGGATGACCGGGGGAGGACACATGGGGGACCACATTGAAGGACCAGGGGAGGACACATGGGTGGACTGGGGGACCACATTGGAGGACCGGGGAAGAAGAGGGGAGGACGGGGGAGCAGAGAAGAGAGACAGGGGAGAAGAGGGGAGGACCGGGCAGTAGAGGGGAGAAGCGGGAGTACCGGGGGAGAGACAGTGACAGCTCAGGGAGCGAGGTGACAGGAGGACGGGAATCAGATAAAATGTCGGAATCGGATGCCTATTTGGCATCCGATTCCAGGCATCAGAAGAATCCGATGCTGTCCGATTTATATCGGACAGCATCGGATTTTACAAAAATCGTTATGTGAAAGTAGCGTTACCCATTTGTTTAACAGCATACAGAGAAAGGATGAGCACTGTACTGCCATCTTCACAGCAAATAAGATGTACACATATATAGTAAATTAGAATGATGTATTAGGTCTACGCGTTTCATAGGGTCCCCCTCCTTCCTTAGGACACAACCAGGAAGGAGGGGGCCCTCTGAAACACGTAGATCCAATAAATCATTCTAATTTACTATATTAGTGTAAATCTTATGTATTGTGGAGATGGCAACGTGGCGCTCATCTTTTCTCTGTATCTGTTTCTGCTGTTATCACCTGTCTCGTGGAGCTGCAGCACCCCTGAGGCTCATATGCGATTACAGGGGTTGAGGCTTCCTGAGGTCAGCCTTCTAATAGTATTATTCATTCCTTTTAACCCAGATAAGACCCTATTTTGTGCACTTCTTTTCATTCCAGTTTTTGTGTTACCCATTTGTTTATGGTGAGCCCTCTAGGTATCTGACCTCATGGCTAGCCTGCGAGTAATGACTAGCATCTCAGTCACTCTCCATCTAGCTTACAGGCTCTTTCACACTAGCATTTGTGTCTGCATGAGTCTGGCATGCAAACGCAAACGCATTGCAAATGCTGCGATACTTATGTGAATGCAGCGGATATTCTCCGCATGCGTTCACATAGTATGGTGCCCGGCCATCCAATCAGCAGTCTCAGCTGATCTCCCGGCCGCCGGGAGAGATTTCAATGTGATCCACAGTGTTCTCCTGCGCTGTCATGTGGAGAACACTGCGGATCCATTGACTTCCATGCATTCTTTATGCGCTTGCGGACGCTTGGTGATAAAACAAGCGCCCCCGAACGCACAAAAATGCAACATGTTGCGTTCGGAGGGCGCACAAATTATGCACATCTGAATGCAACCGAACGCAGCCAAATGCAGGTAACATGCGTTCCTCTGTTAAATATAGGAACGCAGTGCGCGTGCGTTTGGCTGCGTTCGGTCTGACACTGTGTGCAGAATTATAAGGCAAGGCAGGAGATCGGCGGGTGGGAGATTTAAACCGCTGAGCTAATGCGGTCATGTGACCAATCAGCTGATCGGGTTGCCCCGACCCGGTCAGCTGATGCACAGGTCCTCTAGGCCACCTGAACTACAGTAGATGCCGCGGCGCACATCACGAGACACGCCGGAGAGGTGAGCATGTTTTTTTTTTATTTTTAACCCTTGCTTCACTTCCGCAATGTATGTTTATACATTGTGAAAGTGAAAAAGTGCCCCACTTTGCAGGCTCGGGCTTTTCTGTGTCCGGATCCGTGAAAGTCACGGACCCAGACACAGAAATGGCATCCGTAGGCCACATCCAATGCTGTCCTTTCCTGTCCGTGAGGTCCTGGTCCTGCAAAAAACAGGATCCTCATGGACAGAAAAAAATCGCGATGTGAAAGCAATCTTATAAGACAGTATGATTAACTAAAAGTGCTTCTCAATAAATTAGATTATCATCAAAAACATAATTTATATAATGGTGTCTCTCATCTTCCTCTTGACAATACCCCATAGATTCTTTATGGGATCCAGGTCATTCACGTTTGCTGGTCAATCAAGCACAATGTTACTGTGGTTATTAAACCAGGTATTGGTACTTTTGGCAGTGTGGACAGGTACCAAGTCCTGCTGGAAAATGAAATCTCCATCTCCAAAAAGCTTGTCGGCAGAGGGAAGCATGAAGTGCTCTAAACTTTCCTGGTAGATGACGGCACTGACTTTGGTCTTTATAAAACACAGTGCACCTACACCAGCAGATGACATGGCTCCCCAAACCATCACTGACTGTAGAAGCTTCACACAAGACCTCAAGCAGCTTGTATTGTGGCCTTTCCTTATATACAGACTGTATGTACGGTACATGCAGTGCTCAATTGAGGAATCATTAAATTGAGCAGTTGGAGACATAGCATTTGTAATCATTACACTGTTATAAACTTTGCTGAATGTCACTGCTTTGGATTTAATATTAAACTTACTGTGAGACACAGAAAAGCTGTCTTTGCATATTATACAAGTCAAGGTCAGATTGATCTTGATTTGCACTGTGTACTGTATGATTGTTGCCAATTTATCATTAATATTAAAGACATATACAATATTCAGTTCTTCAAAATGTAAAGCTGGTAGATGTGTGTCAACCTTATATACCACCATATATTTATCATCTATATAACTGTAACAATCTGTACAATCAATGAAAATGAGTGTTCGGACTTTTTCTTTATTTGTTTATTTGTATACATTTTTCAAAATATGTTTATTTTCCAACATTAAACATATACATCAATCTGTAAAAAACGATATGTGGGAAAAGGGGGGAGGAATAGGGGGTGACATTGAATGGATATGGGATATTTAGATGAGTGAGAGAGTACGAAAGAAAAAAGAATAGAAATCACTTTACTGATAGTTAACTGTGTCGATAATCTGGTTACGTAGTCATCCCATGGAGCCCAGATGTGATTGAATAGGTCCACTATATTGTTTATATATGCCGATTGATCGTCCATCCTTCTCCTTTGCTTTATTCTGTTTTGCAGTTCTACCATCTACTATCGACGGCATTGATGTCCACTTCCAGTGGGAGGCAATTAGACATTTGGTCAAGGTTAAGACCTGCAGGAGCAGCCTGGCCAAGCTTTTCCCCATAGCCCTAGGAGGGACATCATTGATTCTCCTTTTGGGTTGTACACAGGGATGATTTTGCTGCTTTTGACGAGATCACCTGCCACAATGGGAGGGCAATCTCATAGCTCAAATAAATCTCCCATTTGGTCATGTAAAGATGTTTAGAAGGAGACTAAGCAGAAAATATATTATAAATGCCTGAAATCAGTCCTTTTGTGATTGGGCCACACCTGCATAGTCGCTCAAATGGGATTAAGAATATGGTTGTTTTGCATAGGGAGAGGGCCAAGTGCCTAATCTGCATGTAGGTGTGGAAAGTCGAAAGTGGGATCCCAAATTTTTCCTTAATGAATTGGCGGGGCTGTATGTTTCTATTAAAGGGGTTTATAATATCTTCATAAGAAAATAGGTGGGCTCGTGCCCATGGTATTAAAGTATGTCTTTCCAGACAACTCTGTAACTGTGGGGTCTAAAGAAACGGGACCATCGAGGATTTGGGGGAGATTAGTGGAAGGGCCTTGACATCCAGCGTTCATATGCATGTTGTAAATGCCATTGAGCCTAATAGAGGGTTCAGAAGGGTGACTTGGTGTATCAGATTCATCCACAGCCTCTCTATCTCTGACCATTTGTTACATGGTTCTATTGTAGTCCAGGCTGGAATCTGTTGAAGATGGGTTGATAAATAATATTTACACATATTTGGAAACGTTAGGCCTTCCATTGTTTTGGAGACCATTAAAACCGACTTAGGCATCTGATGTCTCCCATGACTCCATAAGAAACCATCCAGCACAGATTGAAACTTCGTTATCACCCTTCTTGAAATAGGCACAGACAGGGTTTCTAAAAGGTACAGAAATTTCGGTAATATGGTCATCTTTACCGCTGCTGCCCTCCCAAAGAAGGAGAGGTCTAATTTAGACCATCTGGAGAGTAGTTGATTAACTTTATTAAAAAAAACTGGGAAAATATTGTTTATATAATGTTTTGTATGAATTTGTTAGGTGAATTCCCAGAGGAGTGTTCTGACTTTATTATTCAGTGGGGCATATGAATCAGGGACTATTATCATGAGGCAGATTTTCTACTGCAGGTGTCTCAAATTTGGCTGGGTATATGGGCCGCAACACTTTTTTAACTTGATTAGTGTATTTTTTTAAATGCCATTTATTACATGGGTTATGCACAATTTTTTATAGACTGTGTTGTTATGGATGTGGTGATAACAAACATGCTGTTTTTAATAGTATTTATTTGGTTATACACTGGAGCTAGTCAACAAGGGTGTAAAACTAGATGTTGCAGCTAGAAGGCCGTTAGGGGATCACTGCGCTTAATCCTCCCTAAGGGGTTGGTAAAATCTATAGTTGTAGAGGCCCAGAGGCACACAAACCCTTTATCAATGGCTTAATATATTCCCTCCACTATATCTCTAAATTGAGTATAGATTGTGCTGCTTAACAGTTCACCGGATGTTTATTTAAAATATACAAGATTAAAATATTAAAACATTTTAAAAGTAGGCACATTAAAATGTGTAGGCAAAACTGTCACTTATAAAGAGCAGATTCTCTTTCTAGATGTGTTCCATATGCAATCTTCTGTATTGGATCCAATCTTTTTACCTTTTTTATCGTCTAAAAATCACTCAAATTGACAAATCCCCGGGCCCGGATGGGATACACCCCAGAGTGCTGCAGGAATTAAGTACTTTCATAGATAGACCATTATTGTTAATATTTAAAGATTCCATAATAATAGGGGCTGTACCACAGAACTGGCGTATAGCAAATGTGGTGCCAATATTCAAAAAGGGGACAAAAACTGAACTTGGAAATTATAAACCAGTAAGCTTAACCTCTACTGTGGGTAAAATCCTAGAGGGTTTTCTAAGAGATGCTATAATGGAGTATCTGAAGAAAAATATACTCATGACCCAATATCAACATGGGTTTACGAGGGACCGTTCCTGTCAAACTAACCTGATAAGCTTCTATGAAGAAGTAAGTTCTGGACTGGACCAAAGAAATGCAGTGGACGTGGAGTATATGGACTTTTCAAAAGCTTTTGATACAGTGCCACACAAAAGGTTGATACATAAAATGAGAGCAATGGGGATAGGGGAAAATATGTATAAGTGGGTTAAGAACTGGCTTAGTGAAAGGAAACAAAGGGTGGTCATTAATGGAACATACTCAGAATGGGTCACAGTTAACAGTGGGGTACCACAGGGGTCAGTGTTGGGTCCGCTTCTATTTAATATATTTATTAATGACCTTGTAGGGGGCATACAGAGTAGAATCTCAATATTTGCAGATGACACTAAACTCTGCAGGGTAATCAATACAAAGGAGGACAATTTTATATTACAGGAGGATTTATGTAAACTAGAAGCTTGGGCTGCTAAATGGCAAATGAGCTTTAATGGGGATAAATGTAAGGTCATGCACTTGGGCAGAGGAAACAAAAGGTATAATTATGTGCTTAATTGTAAAACAATGGGCAAAACTGTCACTGAAAAAGACCTGGGTGTATGGGTAGATGACAAACTCACATTTAGTGGCCAGTGTCAGGCAGCTGCTGCAAAGGCAAATAAAATAATGGGATGCATTAAAAAAGGTATAGATGCTCATGAGGAGAACATAATTTTACCTCTATACAAGTCACTAGTGCGACCACACTTAGAATACTGTGTACAATTCTGGTCTCCGGTGTATAAGAAAGACATAGCTGAACTAGAGCGGGTGCAGAGAAGAGCAACCAAGGTTATTAGAGGACTGAGGGGTCTGCAATACCAAGACAGGTTATTAAACTTCGGGTTATTTAGCTTGGAAAAACGAAGGCTTAGGGGTGATTTTATAATAATGTATAAATATATGAGGGGACAGTACAGAGACCTTTTTAATGATCTTTTTACTCTTAGGCCTGAGACTGGGACAAGGGGGCATCCTCTACATCTGGAGGAAAAAAGGTTCAATCATAATTACAGATGTGGATTCTTTACTGTAAGAGCAGTGAGACTATGGAACTCTCTGCCACAAGATGTTGTAATGAGTAACTCACTACTAACGTTTAAGAAGGGCCTGGATGGCTTTCTTGAAAACTATAATATTACCAGTTATACATACTAGATTCTTTGATAGGGCGTTGATCCAGGGAACTAGTCTGATTGCCGTACCTGGAGTCAGGAAGGAATTTTTTTCCCCAATGTGGAGCTTAGTGTTGCCACATGGGTTTTTTTTGCCTTCCTCTGGATCAACATGTTAGGCTATGGGTTGAACTAGATGGACTTAAAGTCTTCCTTCAACCTTAAAAACTATGTTACTATGTTACAGAAGATTGCATATCAGGGGCGGGCTGGCCCAGGTGGCAGGGGGGCAAGTGCCCCCTGGGCTGGTGGTATAGTCCACATCTAGGGCCGCCCCCTACAGAAACGGGCCGGCCGCGGGCGTCGCTTTGCGGCCGGCACATGACGCGAAACGGCCCGGCCGCGGGAGTTGCTCTGTGACGCTGGAAGTCAGCCCTGACAGCACCCCCCCCCCCCCCGCTTCTCAAGTCAGCCCTGACAGCACCCCCCCCCGCTTCTCAAGTCAGCCCTGACAGCACCCCACCCCCCCTTCTCAAGTCAGCCCTGACAGCACCCCCCCCCCCCCGCTTCTCAAGTCAGCCCTGACAGCACCCCCCCCCCCCCCCCGCTTCTCAAGTCAGGGCCGGCAGGGCAAATCTGCCACCCAGGGATGGAGGCTCCAGCCAGCCCCTGTTGCATATGGAACACATCTAGAAAGAGAATCTGCTCTGTATAAGAAAATTAATGCCTACACATTTTAATGTCTACTTTTTTAATTTTTTAATATTTTTTTTTAATCAGATAGTGTTTATTAAATTTTTCAACATAACATACATAATAAAAAAAAAAAAAAACATTGCAAGCGGAACATATCTGACTCGCTCCAACCCCCCCTCCCTTAGCTCGGTCTAAAAACCATCTCATAGAGTAAAAAAAACCCTTCTCAAATCACATATACAATGAGCACATGCCATGAAATTATACGTCGACACCATTATAAGCACACGGAGTACATCTAACATAAGAAGGAAAGCAGAACAAAGAAAAAAACGAAAACAGAACAAAAGTAGGTCAAAAAGCATATTAATATTGACAGCAGTCACTGCGCCTACAGATTCCCTGAGGATAAACCCGGGGCCTCCAACCATCCCACCCAAATCTTCTCAAATATATTAGGACAACCTCTCTTGGTATAAATAGCCTTTTCCCGGCATATCAGAAAATTAATTTTATTAATATATTCAGTACGTGAGGGAGCTTTGTCCGATATCCAGTATGACGCTATAAGTTTTCTAGCGACAACAGCATCCTGGCCACTGCGACCTTAAGGCACTCATCCCCCCACACCTCCTCCACATAACCCAACACACAAACTACCGGTCCCAGGGAATGTCTTGTCTAGTAGTCAAATGTATCAAATTGAGCACTAGAATCTAGAAAATTTGCAGACAGGGGCACGTCCACATCATATGCAAATTTTTTAATATTTCAATCTTGTATATTTTAAATAAACATCCGATGAGCAGTTAACCAGCACAATCTATACTCAATTTAGGGATATAGTGGAGGGAATATATTAAGCCACTGATAAAGGGTTTGTGTGCACTGGGCCTCTACAACTGAACAAGCTGTTTTTTTTTTAATTTATTTTAGTTTATATCTCAAACAGGATTTTTAGTGGTAAGAAAAATTCATGCCTTTTTACTCTTTTTTTTTAAATTTTTTTTATTTTATTTTTATTATTTACATTTTATCCCTTATTTGTAATAATTTCTTACAATTAGCACCATATAGTAATTTTGGCCAACATCTTGCAGTAATCTCCTGGTCCTCTTCTTCTACTAAAGTCCCCATCCTAATCCCCATCTTGTAGTAATGTCCCCATCCTGTAGTCATGTCCCATCCTGATCCCCTTCATGAAGTAATGTCCCCATCCTGATCCCTACTTTGTAGTGATGTCCCCATCCTGATCCTCATGTAGTGATGTCCCCATCCTGGTCCCTTTGTAGTAATGTGCCACATTCTGGTCTCCTTGTAGTAATGACCCTATCCTGGTCCCCTTGTAGTAATTTCCCCCATCCTGGTCCTCATCATGTAGTATTGTGCTTATCCTGGTCCTCATCTTCTAGCAATGTTACCATCTTGGTCCCCATATTGTAGCAATGTCGCCATATTGTAGTAATGTCCCCTTTGTGGTTTTCATATTGTAGTAATGTTCCCTATCCTGGTCTTCCTCTTATAGCAAGGTCCCCATCCTGGTCTCTCTCTTGTACTGTCCCCATGTAATAGTAATGTCCCCATATTATAGTAATTGTCTATTCTGGTCCACTTATTGTAGTAATGTCCTCATATTGTAGTAATGTCCCCATCATGGTCCTTATATTGTAGTAATGTTCCCACTCTGGTCCCCATATTGTAGTAATGTCCCCTGTCCTCATCCCCATATTGTAATAATGTCCCCCTCCTGGTCCCCATATTGTAGTAATGTTCCCATATTGTAGCACCGGTCTCCCTCTTGTAGTGGTGTCCCAATTCTGGTCCACATATTGCAGTAATGTCCCCTATCCTGGTCTCCCTTTTGTAGTAATGTCCCCAACCTGTTCCTCATACTGTAGGAATGTAGGTATCTTGCGCTCCTTTTTTGAAGTAACATGCCCTGTTGTGCTGTTTTTCACCCCCTCCCCCCCCACACACACTCATGCACATATACACACACACCCATACACCATTCTCACCTGTCCTCCGTTCCCTCGGTATAATTTTTTTCTGCAGCCCGCAGGCACCGTGGTCAACTTGATGACGACGCAGTTTGCTCTTTATTGTGTATTCACGGTGCTACGCAGAGACAAGCTCCCTGACTGAGCTACATCAGTAGTAGTTGCCAGCCAATCAGACCAGGATATTCTGATCAAATACTGGAGATACCAAGAGGGCCGAGGTTAGAAGTGGCTGCTCTCACTACTGTCCACCCCATCTGTTTGATTCAATGCTGAAGATAAAAGGGATCTGTTAGTAGGCTCTACCCTTCTAAGCGGTTTATATGAGCATGCAGGTCAAAGTTAAATAAAATGATAGCTTAATATCTGTAATCGAATGTGTTATTCGAGGAAAATCCTTTAACCCTTTTTTAACCCTTTTGCGCAAGAGACTGTTTTTGCCTTCGTGACCGTGCCAATTATATCAATTCTCACCTGTGTCAATTTATATGGTAATAACTCTGGAAATCTTTAATGGATCCCAGTGATTGTGAGATTGTTTTTTCACAAAATGTACTTCATGTTAGTGGTAAATTTTGGTCAATATTACTTGCATTTATAAAAAAAATTAAACAAAATGCGGCAACTTTTTTTTTTCAAGTTTGTGATTTTCGAACTTTGAATTTTTAGACCAATAAACAAGAGAGTTATGTGAGACAAAATCATTAATAAATAACATTTCCACATGTCTACTTTCCAGCAGCACAATTTATGAAACATAGTTGTTTTGTTATGAAGTTAAAAGTGTTAATAGTTTATCAGCAATTTCTCATATTTTCAACACAAGTTACAAAACAAAAATATTTTGCAACCAAACCACATTTGAAATTATTTTGAGGGGCCTACATGACAGAAAATACCCAAAAGTGCCACCATTTTAAAAACTATACCTCATTGTGCTTAAAACCACCTTCAAGAAGTTTATTAACCTTTTACTTTATTCACAGGAATTAAACCAATATGGAATGAAAAAATGGAAATTTTTACTTTCTCCAACAGAAATGTTGTTTTAGTCCCCAAATTTTTGATTTTCACAAGGGTAACAAGAGAAAATAGATAATAAAATGTGTTGTCCAATTTCTCCTGAGTTCGCTGATGCCCCATATGTGCTTGAAAACTACTGTTTTAGTGCACGGCAGGGCTATTTGACTTTAGGAGTGCGAGCTTGGCTGGAATAGATAGCGGACACCATGTCATGTTTGCAGAGCCCCTGAAGTGCCTAAACACTGGAAACCCCCCACAAGTGACCCCATTTTTGAAACTAGAACCCCTCAATGTATTTATCCTGAGGAGTGATGAGAACCTTGAATGCTCAGGTGCTCCACAGAATTTTATAACGTTCAACCGGGAAAATGAAAAAAAAACATATATTTTTTTCCCTCACTACATAAATGCGAAATGTAAAAGCAAAATGTGATTTTGGCACACTGTAGAGCTCAGAAAGAGGGGTGCTTTGGGAGTGCAGGTTTTCTGGATTTATTTTGAGGTGTGCCATAGCACCTTTCCAGAGCCTTTGTGTTACTGTGGCCTCTGTTCAGTTGTGTCCTTTTCAGAAATACACAAAACTGGTTGAGCGCATTTTTATACACCACTGAAAAATGGGTCAGGCAGACACAGTTCAAAATTACTTTGGTGTTGGACCCGTTGAAGCACATCCAGTGTGAAACGGTCATCGTCCACCTCCGCACCCCCTCCCTCCACTTCTGTCTGTAACCCGCACTAATGAACAAATAAAGAAATATATGTTTGAGAGATTTACACATAAACCCTGGTGTAGAGCACAGGATAAATGGGAGTGGAGCGTTACTGCGATCTTTGAGAAGAAGAATGAATAAATCAACAGCAGGTCAAGAATTGCTTTGATTTATTGATTTTGCACCATTTACTGTGTGGTATAAGTGACTAGATGGCTTTATTCTTTGGGCCATTGTGATTGCACCTATACCAGATTTATAGTTTTTTTATATTCAGTTATTAACTCTTCCAAAGACTTTTTTTTTTTACAAAAAAAGTTTTCGTCTCTCCATATTTTGAGAGCTATAATTTTTCTAGATTTCTGCCAACAGAGTCATGTGAGGGCTTGTTTTTTGCAGGATACGTTGCTGTTATTATCGGGCACATCACATTTTTAAGTCGTTTTTTATTTCAGTTTTTGTAAGGCAGATTGAACATTAAAAAAAAGAAACCAGACAATTCATGAACTTCTATTATTTTTAACACCATTCATTGTTTAATAACAGTAATAAGACAGGTTTAGTCTTCTGGTCAGTGCGATAACAGTGATACCATATTTATATAATTTTTTTATGTTTTGCCACATTTACACTATATTTTTCTGTTTTTCAGGTCAGTTTGATTACAATGATACCAAATGTATTTTTTTTAATATTTTTAGAGTTATAGCTTTTTTTATTTTTCCACTGACAGAGCTGCATTGTGGTTTGTTTTCTTCAGAACAAGATGACATCTTCAGTGATATTTATATTTACTTTCAACTTTTTTATCTCGCTTTATTCTGGCTGGGCCCATTAAGAATGGTCACAGAGTTGTTCTGCAGACACTCCTTTGTTATTTTAGCTGTGTGCTTAGGGTCATTGTTTTGTTAGAAGATGAATCTTTAGCCAAGTCTGAGGTCCAGAGCACTCTGGAAGAGGTTTTCATCCAGGCTATCTCTGTACTTGGCCGCATTCATGTTTCCTTCAATTGCAACTAGTCGTCCTGTCCCTGCAGCTGATAAACACCATAGCATGATGCTGCCACCACCATGTTTCACTGTTGGGATTGTATTGGGCAGGTGATGAGCAGTGCCTGATTTTCTCCACACATACCGCTTAGAATTATCACCAAAAAGTTCTATCTTTGTCTCATCAGACCCGAGAATCTTATTTCTCATAGTCTGGGAGTCCTTCATGTGTTTTCTTTCAAACTCTATGCGGTCTTTCATATGTCTTGCACTGAGGAGAGGCGTCCGCCAGGCCACTCTGCCATAAAGACCCGACTGATGGAGGGCTGCAGTGATAGTTAACTTTGTGGAACTTTCTCCCATTTCCCTATTGCATCTCTGGAACTCAGCCACAGTGATTTTGGGGTTCTTCTTTACCTCTTTTGCCAATGCTCTTCTGCCACAATTGCTAAGCTTGGCTGGATGGCCAGGTCTAGGAAGACTTCTGGTGGTCCCAAACGTCTGCCATTTAAGGATTACGGAGGCCACTGTGCTCTTAGGAACCTTGAGTACTGCAGAACCTCTTTTGTAACTTTGGCCAGATCTGTGCCTTGCCACAATTCTGTCTCTGAGTGCCTTGGGCAGTTCCTTTGACCTCATGATTCTCATTTGGTCTGACATGCACTGTGAGCTGTGAGGTCTTATATACACAGGCGTGTGCCTTTCCAAATCAAATCCTATCAGTTTAAATAAACCCAGCTGAACTCCAATGAAGGAGTAGAACCATTTCAAGGAGGATCTAAAAGAAATGGACAGCATGTGACTTAAATATGTGTGTCTGAGCAAAGGATCTGAATACTTATGACCAAGTGATATTTCAGTTTTTCTTTTTTCCAGAAAATGTTTATTCAGATTTTAACATAACAGAAAATATAAGCAAAGTATAAAGCAAAGCAAAACTCCAAAGTAGTATTGTACATAAAATGCCATTACCCCTTAAAAGGGTGAAAAGGAGCCAGCAAAAGCAATGGGAGAAAATAAAAGCGTTAGTTGTTCCAGAATAGGAAAGGTATATAGACAAGGTATACAGATAAACAGAGGCATATATTTCCCCCCTGGTAGGGTCAACTACACCACCTCGTCTGCCCAGGGCTGAGCCATCCGGCCCAATAGTTGCAGTTTTTCTTTTTTGATAAATTTGCAAAAATTTCTACATTTCAGTTTTTATTTTCAGTCAAGTTAGGGTGCAGTGTACATTTAATGAGGAAAAAAATGAAAATTTTTTAATTTACCAAACGGCTGCAATGAAACAAAAAGTGAAATATTTAGAGGGGTCTGAATACTTTTCGTATCCACTGTAAATAGACTTATTTATTGATATGCATTTTAATTTTTTTGGTTCTTTATTTTCTTATATATATATATATATATATATATATATATATATATATATATATATATATAATTTTGACAGATAGCTTGTTAGACCCTGCTTCTGGTGCCACTGTGCATAGTAGACCTGGAGGTTATTTGACCTCTGGCTGCCATGAAGACCCCTGGCTCTCCATGATCATGTTTGTGGGGTGTCAGAGGGGTAAGGGAAGGAGCCCTCTTAATTTCAATAACTTCCATATGACGTGATCACTATTGATTGTGGTATATGGAAAAAAGCAAAGGGTTAAGATTATCTGCACGTGATCCAATCAGATCCTGGTTCTGTCTCTGGTTAGAACTAGCATTCTGCACCAGAATCTGCGGTCCTGATCCCAGACTGAATGCCAATTGTTGAGAAACATTGATGCTGCACCAAGACCAGCAAGTGCTGATATTTATCTAGTGGGCAGTCAGGAAGAGGTTAAGAACGGCTACGCCATACTTTAACCAGGGGACAATTTACTGGTGACTTGTCTTTAGTTTTACTGTCCACTTACAAATATTTATAGAGCAATAAGATTCTGATACATAAACTTCCATTCTGCTCTAAAACATTTTCGAGAAGAAAGAACTCATTGTATATTTGACGCCAACTGAGTTTCAGGATGTCGGGGACCAGTAGGAGTGATGTTTATGCAGTGTTGGCGTTCGACATTTCAGCCCCAATATAATGAGACAAAGGAATAGATTTATCACAGAGATTGTGTTTGTAGTTGACTCTGGACAATAATGGGCCCATTATCACAAACACTGTTCATTTTTTGTGTGTAATAAACGATTCTGGATATTTTGTCGGTGCCCAAACTTTTAAAATTGACCCAATTGGTTTCAAGAATTGTGTGAGTCACTTGGGTGTAGATTGCAAACTCTTAAAAGCCCAAAGAAAATGGAATATAAAGGAAATCTGTCAGTAGAGTTTTGCCATCTAATCTGAGAACTACATGATGTAGACAGAGCCCATTATTCCAGTGATATGTCACTTACTGGGCTGCTCACTGTAGTTTTTGTAAAATCACTGTTTCATCAGCCGGAGCCAGAGGACTAAAAAACCTGTTGCCATGAAGTCATCCATATTCACATATGTGGACAGGGTTATACAGAGCTTAGCATTCAAAGCATTCAAATGTTGTTTGTATGTTAATAAAGTTTGTGGAAACAGCCAAAAACAGATACAGGTTGCAACCCTCAGCTGTCTGCTTTACCTTGGCTAGTTATCAAAAATAGGAGGGCTCCCAGGGTGTTTTTAAAATTATTTATTGACTCTAATCAATTTTTGAATTGCGTGGGCTCCCTTCTATTTTTGATAACTAGCCAAGGAAAAGCCGACAGCTGAGGGCTGGTATTGTCAGGATGGGGAAGGCCATGATTATTTGCAGGGCTGCCACAAAGAGATTTCGGGGCCCCTGACTGCCAAAATTTTGGGGCCTCCCTAGACTCTGCCCAACCTCCACCCCAGTTCCACCTCCACCCAGCTCCGCCTCCACCCAAAGATACATTATATTTATAGTGAAAAATTGGAACAGCACCAAAAATTACTTCAATTTATGTGCGAAGCTCTCCTAACCAACAATCCATGTGGTTCCTTACAATAGAGTAAAAAAAGGTAAAACAGCACAAAAAATAGAAAAAAGTGGACTTTATTGGCCAGTGCATGGCCACGCTATTGGGCAATAAAGTCAACTTTTTTTCTATATTTTTGTACTGTTTTTCCTTTTTTTACAAACTCTCTCGTTATGTCCCTATTATATATTACACACACACACACTTGTGACTGCTGTGGGCTGAATACACAATAACTATATACAATAGACAATACACAATAGAGACGTCTGCTAGCTGTTTACACAATAGAGATAGATGTGGGCCATATACACAATGGAGGCTGCTGCTGGCTATACACACAATAGAGAATATACAATAGAGACTGCTGCTGGCCATACACAACACAATAGAGACTGGTGCTGGCTGTATACACAATGGAGATGGCTGAGGGACAAATGCACAATGGAGACAGCTGCAGGACAAATGCACAATGGAGATGGCTGTGGGACAAATGCACAATGGAGATGGCTGTGGGACTCATACACAATGGAGATGGCTGAGGGACCAATGCACAATGGAGACGGCTGTGGGACCTATGCACAATGGAGACAGCTGTAGAACCTATGCATATTGGAGACTGCTGTGAGACGTATGCACATTAGAGACTGCTGCGGGTTATATGCACATTAGTGACTGCTGCGGGATGTATACACATTAGAGACTATGCAGGATGTATGCAGAGACTGCTGGCTCTATATCTTGTATACACAGACAGCACTCTACTGTATATACAGGTCTACACTATATACATACAGTATATAAATACACAAATACAGCATGTAGTGTGGACCTATATATGGAGTATAGTGATGTGTAGAGACAGACAGAGACATAGAGCAAGACAGACAGACCGAAAGATGAGCATACTCCCCTCCAGCACCAGCAGCTCCGTCCTGACTCCAGTCCTTTGCATCCTGCTGATGCCTGGGTGAGTTCTGGTTTGTGGGCTGCAGCACCGCAGTGGTGATGGACAGGAGACCTGGGCTACTCAAAAGATTAGGAGATCAGGGCCCGCCCCCTCACCTCTCCTCCAGGCCCGCGTGACTTCCATTTGCTGGCCACAGCAGCGGTGATGGACATGAGACAGAGCCCGCTCAAGTGGTGAGGGGGTAGGGCCTAGCAGTGATTGACAGGAGAAGGGGCCCATGCAAGATGTGAGGGGGTGTGGCCCAGAGGAGATCGGGGCCCGCCCCCTCACATCTTGCACAGGCCCCTCCTTTCCTGTCAATCACAGTCGGGCCCGTGACAGTTGTCAGACTAGTCAGGCCCTGACGGCAGCCCTGATTATTTGGAACTTCACAGCCTATATATACCAACCTGCAGCTGCCCCGCTGACCGGAAGTGAACTCTGGAGCCTCGTTCTGAGAACTTTCTCAGATGTCCATCAATTCCAATTGAGCTTTGTTTTAAGATCTTACTCAGAACGAAGCTCCAGAGGTCACTGCCGATCAGTGGTATGTATCAGTGGAACATATCGCTGTCTAGCAATAACTACTGGAGCCTCATTCTGAGAAAGTTCTTGGAACAAAGCTCCATAGGAATCGATGGACGTCGTTGTACATTACTGTTTGGATTACATCGGAACTTCCAGGATTTATTTTGTAGTAATAAATTAGTGAACGAGGGCGTGTAGCAGAGTCTTTATTCAAATTAACTTTTTTCCCATGTCTTCGTCTTTTTTAACTCTACACTTACGTTGTTAGTAATGGGGGTGTCTAATAGATTTTTATTCATTACTAACACCAGGGCTTGATATCAGCTGTCACTTCACAGCTGACTTCTACCCCATTAGCCTATTACCCTAATTGGCAATGCACCAGGTCAATCAGTAAGAGCCAGTTAAAGAGCCAGAATTGGCGCATCTAATATGATGCATCAATTCTGGGGCGGCTGCAGGTTGGTGTATTTAGGCTGGCCCTTCTCACCCTAATAATACCAGTCCCTTTGCTAATTATCAAAAATAGGGTGGAGCTCAATGCAATTTTTTTAAATTATTTTAATTTAAAAAACAGCATGGGATCCATATATTTGTGATAACCAGCCAATGCAAAATAGACAGTTGAGGTTTGCAGCCCGCAGCTTTACCTGTGTTGGCTATCAAAAATAGGTGGTTGCCCTATTTATTTATTCTATATCCACATGTATGCAAGGCAATTGCCCCCATTTTGCTTCCTTTTTTAGCCCCCTAGCCCTTCCTACGACCATTTTGCAGCCGTTTTTTTAGCACAAATTGCGGGTCTCAATTTACTTGTATGTGTTTTAGGATCCAGGTCAGATTTGAGTCATTTCCGGGTCCTGATCCGAACCATTTTTTTTTTTATAGTCTGGCCAAATATGGCAAACCTGAGCATCCATGCATCATCACTAGTTGCTAGATGCTCATCACTAGTCATGATAGAAGAATAGTTTAATATTCAATGAGATAAGGATAAATGAGGCATCAAGTGAACAGTTACTTACACAAGTAGATGTGTTAAAAGCTGGAAAAATGAGTATGTGTAAGGACACGAGTGACACAAATTGGCCAAAGTGTGACAACTGGGACCATGGATATCAATAATAACAGATGTTGTCTGGGGATTCCTGGTGTGCAGTAATTAGTATTTTCCAAAAAAACATTCACTAGGGAACAACAGGTTTACTGACAATTGGGTAATGGGTGCCTATAGCTTATTGGGTGTGACATCTATTCCTGGGCTGATCCCATAGAAGAGCCACAGAAGTACAAATTGATGAAGAAGTCAATGACAGAAAAGTGTTAGACCATTCTATTGCAGCTTGTGGTGTACAGACTGATGTGAAAGGGCCTAAGTGATCGGCCAAGTCCATGTGCACATAAGCATCAGAAATGAACCATGGAGCAATAGAGTAAGGCTACGTTCACATGCTGCGCATTTCCCACACTTTTTTCGACCGCGTTTTCCCTTAAAAGTACGTCTGCGTCTGTGTTACCAGCAAAGTGAATGGACTTTTACTTTTGCCATTCAGACGCTGCGTATTTTGCTGATGAGCTTTTGGGGTAGAAAACGTGTCTGTAAAAAGAATGATCATGTCAACTGTTTTTGCTTAATAACGCTCGCTTCCCTCCATAGGTCCCATGATAAGCGCTGGAATAACGCATTGCTCTTCACACAATGCTCTATTCTAGAGCTTATAAGTGGAGGCGCAGGAGGAGTAGCAGGATGTGATGTCACACGGGGCAGGAAAAACAGGAAGAATCCTGTGTTTTCTGTTCCCATGAGATATTGGGGTTGAAGTTTTGCTTTAGCAGCATATGTATATACGCTGCTAAAGCGAAATAGAAGTGAACAATGTTATTAAAAAATAAAATACCTATCCGCAGTGTCCCGGGATGCGAGGGAAAGGCGTCCGGTCGACACATCAGCTGCAAGGACCTTAATCAGCTGACTGGAAGGCAAACCGATCAGCTGATGTGCTGGCCAGTCAGCTGACTGAATCAGCTGATTGGTTTACCAGCCGGCAAACCGATCAGCTGATGTGTCAGCTGACTGAATCAGATGATCGCTTTACCAGCCGGTAAACCGATCAGCTGATTCGGTCAGCTGACTAGCTGGCACATCAGCTGATCAGTTTGCCGACCGGTCAGCTGACCGAATCAGCTGACTGGTTTGCCAGCCAGTAAAGCAATCAGCTGATTCCATCAGCTGACACATCAGCTGATGGGTTTGCCGGCAGGTAAAGTGATATGCTGATATTGGATCCGGTTGGGTCGCACTGAACCGTGGACCGTGGACTGCGTCGGAGGGAATTGGTGGGTATAATAAAGTGGTGAACGAGGTGTGTGTATGTGTGTGTGCTTTTAAAAGGTTTTCTAGTGTCTGTGTGTTGTTTTAAAAAACAAACAAACAACTTTTTTCACTATTACTAATGAACGGGTCATCATATTAATGGCTGACATTAGCAATAGGGCTTGCTGACAGCTGCAAATAAAGCTGTCACCAACCCCTTTACCCAATCTGCCACCGCACACGGCAGCTGGAAGAGTGGGGTAGCCCCCAGTTTTGGCGTCTCTCATTGAGGAGCCAATGCTGGGGCGGCTGCTGGCTGCGGTTCTCAGTGTGGGGGCCTAGAGTGCTTGGGCCTTACCATGCAGAGAACTCCAGCCCTCAGCTGCCCAGGCTACCTTTGCTGGCAATACAAAATCTGGCAAAGCCCATGCCTTTTTTTTTTAGCTTTTAAAAAAAAAAAAACTAAAAAAAAAAATAGGGCTTCCCTGTATTTTCCATTGCCAGTGAAGATAACAGCAGCAGGGGTTAGCAGCCAGTAGCTGCTTGGGTTACCCTTAGCTAGGAAAAGAAAATGCTACGGGAGTTCACGTGTTTTTGTTTTTTTAATTTTATCTTTCTATTAACAAAAAAAATAGGTCCCCCTGTATCTTCATTCCCTGGAATGGAAAAGACAGGAAATGACATCAGGGACCCTTTTATTTTTTTTTAAATATCTTTCATCACTGTCCTAGTGGACAATACAGAAAAAAAACGCATCCTCACAAAAATGCATAAAAAAATGCAGTATGTGAACACATTGTGTTTTTTACCTGCTCAAAGAGAAGCATCCACAAAATTCAGGAAAAACGCATCCTGAAAAAAATGCAGCAAGTACGCAGCATGTGAATGTAGCCATAGGTGTATGATCTTATCAAATATTATTTCTTTTATATCCTGTAGACAGATGACTATGTGTGTAACTCTTACCAGGGAAGGAGATGGCGCAAGCATCTATTACAGGAAAAGGCAAGCTGGTAGATGCTCTGGGCAATGTTCTTTTAAGAAACCTTTGGTTTACTCATTGATGTGGATGTTTCTTTGACACATACCACGTACTTAAAAGGAATTTGTCAGCAGGATTTCAACACCCAAACTTTCTCTACGCGGATGTAGCTCTTTTAAAGACAAGTCCAGCAATACTTTACCAATATTGGACATGAAAGCCCTTAAAGGGAACTTGTCACCAGGTTTTTGCGATCCCATCTGAGAACAGCATAATGTAGAGACAGAAACCCTGATTCCAGCGATGTGTCACTTACTGAGCTACTTGTCATTTTGATAAAATTACTGTTTTCTCTGCTACAGATTTAGCAGTTTGTGAATATGCCAGACTACCAGACTAATCAGTGATTTTATCAAAACTACACTGAGCAGCCCTGTAAGTGACACATTGCTGGAATCAGGATCTTAGATCCTATATTATGCTGTTCTCAAATTAGGTTGCAAAAACCTGGTTACAAGTTCCCTTTAATGCTAATTGGTATCATGCACTACTGGGGTACAAAACATATATACCTATATATGACTTCCAAAAATAGAACTAAACAATAAATAGATGACCAAAAATTACAAATATATAAACTTTATTGATCAAATTTCATTCACCACACAATTGAAGATAAAATAGACCCCATAAAAAAAATGCACTGTGGTCAAAGGCGTGTGAAATTATTGCATAAAGTGTTCATTAAAGATACATAATGGTTTCAAAAGTTATAGCACAAAAAAGGGGGCTTACAATGCTTGCACAAGCATAAAATTCATAGTAATTGTATGGGCAGAAATCCACAGAAAATGGTAATAGCCAGTATAACAGTATTCAAACAGTAGCAAATATTTCAATGACGGGTTCAAAATCAAAAGGTGAACAAATACATAAATCAGCAATAAATAGATCTGATAAAGTGCAGTGGTACAATAACTGAATCATCCCTCAGATTGCGCCATAATAAATGTGCCAACAAATAGACCACACTGCCCAGCGCTCTAACGTGCGTTTTGCCTATGGCTTCATTAGGAGGCATTGGAGTAGTGTTGTTGGTCATCTTATATAGCATATGTGTCCCCTTGCTCACCTGTGTTCAAATGGGCTCATGCACACCGGCCCTTACTGCATCACATGATGCACCCATGTGCAGGGCGATATCTGATTGGACGCCAGACAGGGAAGAGAAGGAAGTGACTATGTGGCCAACACGCATGCCCACAGGAGGCACATTTTCCCATGTTGAAATTGGGAACGAGGATGGGATAAACTAATCATAATTGGTCACAGTGATAAATATGTTTCGGACTGTAATATAATATGGTACCTTTACACGCCGCTACAGAAGGTTAGAAACAACCGGGTGTCGGAGACAATTGTATCTTGCACCGTCAAAATACCACGAGGTAGCGGCGTGTAAATCAGGTTGTTGCCACCGGTCACTGTCGACACCTGTTTTTCAGCAGTGCTCTAAAACAGGTTGGTTTCAACCCGATGGTAGCGACGTGTAAATGAGGAACAGGAAGTTTTTTTCGTCACCTAGTTAACTCCCTGGGGCGTGACACAGCCTCTGGGATACCGCCCCCCTTCAGCGATCATTGGTGAAACCTCCTGCGTTACGATTGGTTGTCCCTGCACAGGGCGGCATATTTAAGGAGCTGACCAGTCACACTACACCATTGCAATAGCATCATGTATTAGCCAGCCTTCCTACGCTGCCTGGCCAATCATGATGCTATTGCTTTGTCCAATCACCGTATGAGCGTCTCGTAATCCACAACTCTGGCACGCCTATGTGTTGTCCCTGATGCACCAGGTCCTCCCATATTGCCTTGTGGTAGCGGCGTGTAAATGAGGGAAGGTGCTCTACAGAAGGTAACCTGCGGCACCCGTCGGTGCATCCAGGGATAGAAAAAACCTTCTGTAGAGCACCTTGTAGCGGCGTGTAAAGGCGGTATCAGGAACCGTTAGGAACCGTTGAAACGTGCTCGTGCACGTGAGACACCCGGTTGTTTCTAACCTTCTGTAGTGGCGTGTAAAGGTTCCAATAGAGATTAAATGATGTGACAGTGTTCAACGACATTTAGAAGGAACAGTCTAGGGAGCATCAGGGTATTATACTACACATCTAGTGGTTAAAAAAGATATTGCAATCCAGTTATCTGGGTATCAAATGTTGAAAGAACATGTATGAATAATTATAATGGAAGTTATATGATATCCAATATAAAGGGAAGCAATTTATCCCATAGATTTACTCATGTAGAAAAGAACTGAATTAGAGAAAGAAAATAAGAGAAAAGCATAAAAAGAAAGAAAGAAAATGTGTTGAAAGTAAAAATTAATGACTTGATCAATAAAATAGGATAAAAATAACATTGGATATATTAAATATAACATTAGCAACATGTATGAGTGTATTCAATAGAGGGTCATTCCATGTCAAGTGAACCAATGATTATTACCTCTATATTTTTAATTCTTTTGAGATTTTGTTATTTGATAATAGCATGTCAGACAATGCAAAATGTGAAGAGAAAATTTTTTTAAAAAATTTATTTTTTTTTAAATGATTTTCAAAGTTCGGAAAAAGTGTGAATTTCGCTGTTGCCTGCCTTTACGTTTCTCCTCATAACTCAGGCTAGGAATAAGATAGAGAGACAAAATAAACACCAATCTACTCAGAACTATACAGGCTTTCATCAGATATGTCACAAGAGGATCTTTGTTAATATTTTACCCATGTGATCGCAAGCGCAAAACTTTAAAACGTATTTCCAAAAAATCGGCGCGCTTTAAATATTTCAAAAACTGCCCATGTGTCTGCTTAGCTCTTAGCCACATCTGTACCAAATTTCAAGTTGGGATCGCAATGGGATCATATTTTACCATATTTTACTATTAATAGCGTCAATGGGTCATTCCATATCAAGTGATCTAAATATGAATATTTTTTTTTACCTGACGTCTTTAGATTTTTTTTATTTTTTTTCCTTTATGAAGTACTACTTTAGTTAATTACAAATTAAAAGTTTAGAATTTTTTTCTTCATCAGTTAATTTTTTACAGATTTTTAAAGTTTAAAAAAAGGGTGAATTTTGGCCTGGTATGACTTTACATTTTTTTATCTCGGGCTAGAAATAAGATAGAGAAACAAAATAAACACCATTCTACTCAGAACTGTCCAGGCTTTTACCAGATATGTCACAAGAGTATATTTGTTAATTTTAATTTTTTACCCATGCGAACGCAAACGCAACATTTTGAAACGCATTTCCGAAAAAACGTTTTAATAAAAATTTTCCAAAACTGCCCATGTGTCTTTTATGCTCTTAGCCACATCTGTACCAAATTTCAAGTTGGGATCGTGATGGGATCATATTTTAAAATATTTAACTATGGTTAATCTCATTTTTATTAAATTTTGAAAAAACATATGAAAGACATACATTCAATCTTTTAACAAAATCTTGAGACATATAAAATATACAAAAAGAGAATTCACAAAGTTATTAGTAACTTTAAGATAAGCTGCAAATTTACTTTTGCGCTTATCTCTGGTGCAATATATACTACATCTAAATATAATTCCAAACACTCAAGTATACAACCTTTCTCAGGGTTTTGAGATGTTCTGATGTCAAGGGGACAAGCAGCCCCAGCAGAATGATTTTTATCACTTGGCCCCTTCTAACAGGTTGACCACGTAAGTGGGTCATTACCCGTTGAGGCCTAGTTGGAATAGTCTATCGACTGGTGTACCTGAAAGAAAGGCCGAAATATTAATGATCTACTCACAGCTCAGAGTTTCCGATACCTGTCTAATGTTCACTAGAATTCTGAAGGTATAGGTGTAGAAAGGAAATACCTAGACTGAATGTATCAGATGGGAAGAAAAGAGAGATAGAAAAGAAGAGAGAGAGAAGAGAAACAAAAACCATTAGAAAAAGTTATACTGGGAAAGAAAAGCCACGTAAGAAAAAAAGGAGGGGGGGGAACGGGTGAGGTATGGGAAGGAGAAAGGGTACTCATCCCACTGGCTCCCCATCAGCCAGAGGTCGAGCCATATTATCTGTGCTGGAAAAGATACTCCTACATTCTGCAGAGTCGTGAAAAAGAATCCATTCAACCCAAATCCCTAAAAATTTGTTCCGAAATCCCGACGCATCAGCTGCGAGCTCCTCCATTCGATATATGTCCATCAATTCTTTGAACCAATCAAGTAGAGATGGAGCCCGGCTTGATTTCCAGAACCTCGGGATCACAGCACGAGCAGCCGAGATGCAAAAGCGGAGAATATCCCTCTTCTGTAGCCCAATAGGACCTGGAAAAATGGATAACATTGCCGATTCTGGGCAGAATTCGGCTTGTTTACCTGTTATCTGGGCGTATGCATTGAAAACCTCAGACCAGAACCGCCGGATTTCCCCACAACTCCACCAAATGTGTATCATTGTACCCTTCTCTTCCCCACAGTGCCAGCAGATATCAGGGGTTCCAGGGAACATGTTCCGGAGTGTCGTCGGGCACAAGTACCATCTAGTGAGCAGCTTATAGCTTCTTTCTTGTGCAGAACAAGCGCTAGCTAGTGAGTGAGTAAATATAAAGCATTTCTGCCAATTAGCTTCTGAAATGCTACACCCCAATTCCCTCTCCCAAGCACGTTGGAAGTAAAGGGTGCCCTGCTCTCTCATGGACCCTAAGGCCTGGTATAGAACTGATATTTTGCGCCTCGGTGGAGCCTCCAGTTGGAATAACCTCTCCAATACGTTGGGCGTCAATCTTACCCTGCAAGAGTGGTCAGCTGAATATAAGTATGCTCTGTATTGGAGAAATTCGAATCACTTAAGAGGTCTCGTAGGTTCTTTGAGTTGTAGCTCTGCCATCGGGGGCAAACCACCACTGGACAGAGTCTGTCCTACTCGGGTGTCATCCACAATCCGCCAACATAAAAATCTCTGCCTGTCAAATCTGGGTGGGAAAGATGGGTTGGAAAAAAGGGGAGTCAAAGGGCTAAGTCTGTCGTTTAAGCGGAGGGTTTTCGTCACTAGGTGCCATACCTTCAAGGTGTTTCTGGTCATGTCTGTCAAAGGTACTAGGTCTGTGGAGTCTTTAGGGGAAATCCAAAGCAGGTGTTTCAGCGGAATCCCCAAACCCTCTTGCTCCACCCCTACCCATTTCTTGGAGGACGCATGATAATGCCAATCTAGAGCTCTAACAAGAGAGGAAGCCACAAAGTACGCTCGTATGTTGGGTAGTCCAACCCCTCCTCTGGTCTTGGGCAAGGATAGGATATTCATTCGCAATCTGGACCTCTTGCCCCCCCAGACAAATCTAAGGATCATAGATTGCATTTTGGAGAGGAAGCCTCTATCCAATAGAACAGGAACTGTCTGAAAAGTATATAAGAGTCGGGGCAAGACATCCATCTTGACTACGTTTATTCTCCCGAACCAGGATAGCTTTAATTGTCTATAGGAGGTAAATGCCGATTCCGCGTTAGTCAAAAGGGGTTGATAATTTAAATTGAATATTTGTTTAAGATCTTTTGGTATAAGGACTCCCAAGTACTTAATGGCTTCTACTTTCCATTTAAATGGGAACTGTTTAGATAGATGAGAAACCAATTCTCCAGGCAAAGAAATATTGAGTGCCTCGGTTTTGGAGCAATTCACTTTAAAGTTGCTCAATTGTCCGAACCGTTCAAACTCCATTAAGACCGAAGGGATGGAGACCAGGGGCTGGGAGATGTAAAGTAGCAGGTCATCTGCAAATAAGGCTAATTTGTGATGACTCTGTCCCAGCTTGACCCCATGGACGCATTCATTGGACCTAAGTGCAAAATATTTAACTATTATAGTGTCAATTCAAAAATCACCAAGAACACAATCAGTCATTTTTTCACAATTGCCCGTCAATAGTTTGAATTTGATATAAAGAAACATAGTCTTGTAACATATCAAATGAAAGCTGTTACCGTTCTGAGTAAAATGATGCCTCTCCCACTTCATTATCTTATTTCTAGCCTGAGATAAAAAAAATGTAAAGTCATACCAGGCCAAAATTCACCCTTTTTTTAAACTTTAAAAATCTGTAAAAAATTAACTGATGAAGAAAAAAATTCTAAACTTTTAATTTGTAATTAACTAAAGTAGTACTTCATAAAGGAAAAAAAAATAAAAAATCTAAAGACATCAGGTAAAAAAAAATATTCATATTTAGATCACTTGATATGGAATGACCCATTGACGCTATTACTAGTAAAATATGTTAAAATATGATCCCATTGCGATCCCAACTTGAAATTTGGTACAGATGTGGCTAAGAGCAAAGCAGACACATGGGCAGTTTTTGAAATATTTAAAGTGCGCCGATTTTTCGGAAATGCGTTTTAAAGTTTTGCGCTTGCGATCACATGGGTAAAATATTAACAAAGATCCTCTTGTGACATATCTGATGAAAGCCTGGACAGTTCTGAGTAGATTGGTGTTTATTTTGTTTCTCTATCTTATTTCTAGCCTGAGATATGATAGAAAATGTAAAGCCATACCAGCCCAAAATTCGCACTTTTTTAAAACTTTAAAAATCTGTAAAAAATTAACTGATAAAGAAAAAAATTCAAAACTTTTTTTTTGTAATTATATAAAGTTGTTCTTCATATAGAAAAAAAATTTAAAAAATCTGAGGACGTCAGGGAAAAAAAATATTCATTTTTGGATCACTTGACATGGAATGACCCTAGAACTGATTGTGTGGGGTACGGATGAGTATGTGATTATTGCAAAAACTGTCTTTAGCAAGATATGAAACAGTTGAGATAAAAAAAATAATAATATAATAAAGCAAAGTTGAGGATAAAAAATATAAATATAATATGAATAAACTGAGTAATAAAAAAAGAACAATGATAAAAAGGGAGTGCTTTCTGGAAGCAAACCAAAACCCCAGGGCGAGTCGGAATTGCAAAGGAGCTGAATGACATATTGAGGACGGAGGAATTGATTGGGCAGGCAACAGATTCTTCCGAGAAGGTCTCCAGGACGTGGGCTCCCTGGATAAGGTTCAGGGAGACAAGAACTTTCTGACTGGGTACTCCAAGATTTCTAAGCCACATGATGAGGCAGGGGAGGTAGAGGTATAACTACAGCTGTAACTAGTTGATTCTGGCAGCCTGGAGGGGAACCCCCTTTTTACCCAATCCCACTGCCCACCCCCTTAGTTTCTTCTTTCTCTCTCTCTACCTTGCTATCCTAACTACTTTACCCCTTTTTGCTTGTTATACGTTATACAAATACAAAGTTCAATTTGAAAAGATGGACATTTTTGTACTAAACATTAATATACAAACTTAGGTTGGCACAAGAAATGTGCGCATCTCGTTTATAGAGGGCAAAGACCCTGAAGGTCAAAGCTGATTACCTTAAAATGAGGATAAATTTATTATCCTCCAAATGTAAGCAATTAATGTGACATACGGTAGATATACACATTTGTTTGCAATTGTTCTCAATTGTTTCTACGATTTGCCAATAAACTTGATTTACACAAAAAGGGACTACTAAGTATTACAAAATAAAATAAAGTGAAATTAATATTAAATATATGTTTATGACTCCATTACAGTCCCAAATATCTCGAGGCCAACCAGGAAGCCATATGCATATATGTATATGCAGAAGATGTCCAAAAGGCAGAACTGCAATACTTACAATCCCAAACTTGAAAAGATGCAAATTCCAAAATTGCACCTGAAAGACACATAAATAATCAAGATGAAGTACAACATAAAAGCAATGAAAAGAAGGCAACTGAACCACCCTTCTTCACTCACCACATTGCCAAGAATTCTAACCTAGAAAAGGTTTGAATCAAATCATTTAACCCCATTGGTTTGATGGTGTCCATCACGGTAATCCACTTGGCCTCCCTTTCTGTTAACAATTCCTTGATATCACCACCTCTGGCTCCTAAATTAATTTTTCTCTAAAATGTAGAAGATGTCTATTGCAATTGTGGTGCCCTTTAATATGCTTTGGAATATTTTTCAGAGCTTCAGTTTAATTGAGCTCATGGACCTTTTGCAGCATTTTTAATGTCTAAGGGCCCTTTCACATCAGCGTTTTTTGAAATTTGCGGCAGATGCGGTGAAAAAAACACATCTGCCGCAATTACCGCATACCGGCTGCACTTGCGGCGCGGTTGCGGTAAACGCCATGCAAAGTATAGGCGTACTTGCGGCAGGTGCGGCAAGTGCGGTTTTGCACTTGCGGCAGGTGCGGCCGTGAAAAAAAACGCGGCTGACCGCGGTTTTGTTCGCTGCCGCACCTGCCGCAAGTGCAAAATCGCAATTGCCGCACCTGCCGCAAGTACGCCTATACATTGCATGGCGTTTACCACAACCGCGCCGCAAGTGGAGCCGGTATGCGGTAATTGCGGCAGATGCGGTTTTTTTCACCGCATCTGCTGCAAATTTCAAAACACGCTGATGTGAAAGGGCCCTAAAATGTGTTCATTGGTCCTGACCCTAAATGTGTGTAATGTTATATATACCAGAAAAACATACTAGAAAAAAACTGCAAAGCACTCGCTACACTGTGCGAGAGGTGCAAGCTGTGTCGCTGGATCAACAAGAAACAAAAGATTCACTGCTGCACTCAATCTAACCAAAAAGTGTATGCTAACAAGCAAATGGTTTGAGAAAAAAATTAAAACATCCGTTTCTTTCTAAAAAACTCAATACTCACTTTTTTATTAAAAACCGGGGCTCTTGGTACACCCATTGGCCAATGTATGCCTGCCCTCTGGCCACTTCTCGGCGGCCCCGGGGTCCGGAGGGTCCTGCGCTGACATCCCTGCCAGATCCTTGTCCGTGGACTCCCTGGTCCTTCTGACCTCATCCTGATCCCTGAGCACCTGGGCTCGGTGGGGGTGCAATCTGCAGCTGGGTGGAGCCAGCCACTCCACCTTGTCTGATATATATACTAGAAAAAAACTGCAAAGCACTCGCTACACTGTGCGAGAGGTGCAAGCTGTGTCGCTGGATCAACAAGAAACAAAAGATTCACTGCTGCACTCAATCTAACCAAAAAGTGTATGCTAACAAGCAAATGGTTTGAGAAAAAAATTAAAACATCCGTTTCTTTCTAAAAAACTCAATACTCACTTTTTTATTAAAAATCTTGTTGATCCAGCGACACAGCTTGCACCTCTCGCACAGTGTAGCGAGTGCTTTGCAGTTTTTTTCTAGTATATATATCAGACAAGGTGGAGTGGCTGGCTCCACCCAGCTGCAGATTGCACCCCCACCGAGCCCAGGTGCTCAGGGATCAGGATGAGGTCAGAAGGACCAGGGAGTCCACGGACAAGGATCTGGCAGGGATGTCAGCGCAGGACCCTCCGGACCCCGAGGCCGCCGAGAAGTGGCCGGAGGGCATGCATACATTGGCCAATGGGTGTACCAAGAGCCCCGGTTTTTAATAAAAAAGTGAGTATTGAGTTTTTTAGAAAGAAACGGATGTTTTAATTTTTTTCTCAAACCATTTGCTTGTTAGCATACACTTTTTGGTTAGATTGAGTGCAGCAGTGAATCTTTTGTTTCTTGTTGATCCAGTGACACAGCTTGCACCTCTCGCACAGTGTAGCGAGTGCTTTGCAGTTTTTTTCTAGTATATATATCAGACAAGGTGGAGTGGCTGGCTCCACCCAGCTGCAGATTGCACCCCCACCGAGCCCAGGTGCTCAGGGATCAGGATGAGGTCAGAAGGACCAGGGAGTCCACGGACAAGGATCTGGCAGGGATGTCAGCGCAGGACCCTCCGGACCCCGAGGCCGCCGAGAAGTGGCCGGAGGGCATGCATACATTGGCCAATGGGTGTACCAAGAGCCCCGGTTTTTAATAAAAAAGTGAGTATTGAGTTTTTTAGAAAGAAACGGATGTTTTAATTTTTTTCTCAAACCATTTGCTTGTTAGCATACACTTTTTGGTTAGATTGAGTGCAGCAGTGAATCTTTTGTTTCTTGTTGATCCAGTGACACAGCTTGCACCTCTCGCACAGTGTAGCGAGTGCTTTGCAGTTTTTTTCTAGTATATATATCAGACAAGGTGGAGTGGCTGGCTCCACCCAGCTGCAGATTGCACCCCCACCGAGCCCAGGTGCTCAGGGATCAGGATGAGGTCAGAAGGACCAGGGAGTCCACGGACAAGGATCTGGCAGGGATGTCAGCGCAGGACCCTCCGGACCCCGAGGCCGCCGAGAAGTGGCCGGAGGGCATGCATACATTGGCCAATGGGTGTACCAAGAGCCCCGGTTTTTAATAAAAAAGTGAGTATTGAGTTTTTTAGAAAGAAACGGATGTTTTAATTTTTTTCTCAAACCATTTGCTTGTTAGCATACACTTTTTGGTTAGATTGAGTGCAGCAGTGAATCTTTTGTTTCTTGTGTGTAATGTTAGATAGATCAGCCTACACAGGCAAATGACACAATAAGCAATTCAAGTAGAGAGGCAAGTTATATAGTAAACAATTTTGAATTTCTTGGTGTTGGTAGAGTTGAAGAATTTATCAGCCTGATCAATTTGGGGACAGGCTCCACAAGTGCCCCAAGGTAAGCTGCTCCATTTTGTGCCCAGTGATCCAAATATGAATCATGATGGTGGTGGAACATGGTGGCTATGTACAAGGATATCTTTTAGGGTACGTTCCCACTACTAGTGTTTGAGTTGACACAGCTGAAATTCTGCATCAATCCCGCTCCTTAGTTCACTTGTATTTTTTATGTGGTTTTTACGCATGCACTTTATGTGTTTTTGTCTAAATAATAATTTTGGGTGAAAAGCAGCAGAGCAAACAGGAAGGTAAATATTTGAGATTACACTGGAGCTGGCTAGTTTAAAACCGTGGATATTAACAGATATAGCCACGTGTGCTGCTAGAAAACCCCTAAGAACCCCATGTGAAAGTCCTTCTATGGTTATGAATACTGTATGTTGTCTTAACAGTAGGGTATAATCTTCCTGTATCACCATAGGAAATCAACATCTTCACCTCAACAAAAGAATCTCAATGAACAGATCAAGGTCCCCGATATCCCGTGGATGTTAAAATTTTAAATTTTTCACTTTGTATACTTTTAAAGTAATTTTTATATTTTATATCTACAAATAAAATCCACATCTTATTAATACGTGTGTATTTATGAGTATATAGTGCGCTGAATCCCATATCATCATTATACAAACAGGAAGGTACCTTGAGGATACACAAGATGCCCATATCATAGTACCCCTCTATTGGAGATAGAAACGATCATTGAACAGAAAACATTTCCAATCAAGACAAACTATAATAGGAGGAGAAGATCAACCAAATTCCCATCATGCTTTGTTGATTTTAAATAAAAGTCAACCGCCTCTAGGCTATCTTTGTGTCCAACTGAGTTGTATAAAGATTCAACATCGGCTGTAACCATGATGTTCTCACAGTCAAAATAGTGATTATGTAGTCTAACCAGTAGCTCTGTGGAGTCACAAATATATGAGGACAGCGTACAGGAAAAAGGTTGCTTCACAAAGATTGTTGTTACCTGACACAATAAGTCATCAGGGAGGATCAAGCATGTCTCTGTATACTTGGGGAGAAAGTATAGTATGGTTGTACTGAGATATTGTTGTTTAGATGTTCTTCTGCATACTTCTGACTCTGAATTTTATGGTGAGGATGCAGGAGAGATTTTCTTCTGATGACTATTTCATGAAGTCCATATTTGTGCAAGTGTCGCTGAGCAGTAAATTAATGGACCACAACTCCAGAGTCTGCTAAATCTTTCTGAAGGTTTTTGCTGTCAAGCGGGACTTCTGATTTGTCTCTTTAGCAATCCTACGAGCAGCTCTCACTTAAGTTTTGCTTGGTCTTCCGGACCTTATCTTGACCTCAACTGTTCCTGTCAACTGCCATTTCTTAATTACATTTTGAACTGAGGAAAGGGCAACTTGAAAACGCTTTGCTATCTTCTTATAACCTTCTTCTGCTTTGTGGGCATCCACCATTTTCATTTTCAGACTGCTAGGCACCAGCTCAGAACCCATGGCTGCTGTTGTTTGACACAAGGGTAGAGGAGACTGGATTTTTTAAAAGCTGTGAAATTTACATCACGTGGCCTTTCCCAACAATAATAGTGAACAAGCCACTACCTTAACAGGCTAATTAAAGTGAACTGTGACCACCACCAGTAACATCTTATATACAGCATTCTGGAATACTGTGTATAAGTCCCCAGACTGATCTGATCTGTATAATGTAAATATACAGCTTTTATTATACTTACTTGGGTGGTTCGGTCCGATGGGTGTCGCTGGTTTTGGCCCGGCACCTTCTTTCTTCTGCAATAGCTGTGCTCCTTCTATGCTTCATGTACATGATGTGTCCTAAGTTACCCACACACAGTCTCCTCCATATTGCATGTGCACTTCTCTCTACCCTGCTAAGGGCAGACCAAAGTGCTGTAATGTGCAGGTGCGGGGAAAGGTCAAAGAACGCCCGTCTAGTGCGCATTCATAAAGAAATAGTCTGGGGGTTAAATCCTGCTGATAGAATCCCTCTAAACATTGTTGCAGGACGAGTACTACCCTTCATGGCAACAGCATTTCTTAATGGCAGTGCCCTCTTTGAGTAGCATAATATGCCCTACTGCTACAAAGATAGAATTTACTACCCGAAATATAGAAATTAACCTGACAAAAGGCATCTTATATATATTCCAAGAAAAGAATATATATAATATCATATAAGTAGAAGTATTAAAAAGATCTTTACTACTGTAAGAATATGCTGTACACTCTACAGGACTGCAAAGCATATCTGGCACTTAGTTAGTTAACAGAACATTTCTTAGCCAGGAGGATTTTGCTGGTTGGCGAGTCTGTCATTCTTCTAGCTGCAGCCAATCACTTCCTATGGAGACAGTGAATGTCACTGGCAATCCTACACCAGCACGTCCTCGCCTGACTGTTAAAAGAACATGAATAAATGAGTAAGTAAATCTGATCTTTTACATTTATATTATATATATAATTATTATTATTATTATTATTTACTCTCTTCCTAATCACAACTAGTTAAACAAAGTGATTTCTATGTGCAAATTAACTTGTACTGTGCGGAGTGGAGAAGGAAATATTCGCTGTGAAAATATTGTCATCAGACCGGTTTACTCTACACTGCATTTTTGCTGATTAGACTTTGTTATTAATTCAAAGCTTTCATTTCCTTTTGTGAGAACTATAAGCCGTCCCTAGTCAGATACTTCTTATATTTTCCTAAATTCAGAAGGGTTTTTTGTGGGTTTCCCAGCTTCCTCTGACACTTCATGTTCATTTTACTTCATTTCTTTTGAACTTGGGGTTTTATGGCCATTTTACACGTCCCAACATCGGTCCGATGTTGGATACAACGACACGGGAGCGCGCATTCTTTGGGCAGAATTCCAAGATCGCATAGGAGATGTTAGGCTACTTTCAGACTACGATTTTTAAGGGAGACGATTCTGTCCGATAAAATCGAACAGCATCGGCTCCCTTCTGATGCCTGGAATCGGATGCCAAATAGGCATCCGATTCCAGCATAAAATCGTTGCCTCCGGGCTAAAAAAAAAAAATATATGCTCACCTATCCCCGAGGCCCCCGCTGGCGCCCGCAGGCTCCCGGTGTCCTCGTGGTGTCTGCAGAGGTCTTCTTCTTCTGTACAGGACCTGCCGTGATGTCACAATCACGTGACCGCAGTTTAACATAGTGTAACCTGCGGTCACGTGACTGTGACATCACGGCAGGTCCTGTACAGAAGAAGAAGACCTCTGCAGACACCGCGAGGACAGCGGGAGCCTGCGGGAGCCGGCGGGGGCCCTCGGGGTTAGGTGAGCATATACTTTTTCTTTTTTTTAACCCCTGCTCTCCCAGTTTGCAGTAGTTTTACTGTACTGAGCATGCTCATTACAGTAAAATCGGGTCCGAGAACACATCAGATGTATCCTCGGACCCTGCTCCATAGGGCCCCATGTTAAATTGATCGGACCAAATCGGATGTTCACTAAATAGCATCCGATTTGGTCCGATCCGAATTTGTCCGATTTTATTTTCGGTGCAAAAATTGGAACATGGTCCGATTTTTGCACCGATAAAAAAATCGGACAGAATCGGATTGGACCAAATCGGATGCCATTTAGTGCACATCCGATTCGGTCCGATGCCCATAGGGCTGCATGGGAGCAAAAATTGTTCCGATGCTGTCCGATGCAGTGTGTTTTTGCTGCATCCACTGTGTTCTCCCATGCTGCATATAGGATGCCTGCACTGCATGTCAATTTTCCAGAGAAATGTAACACTTACACCATCAGGGGAACCCGTCACCAGTTTTTTTGGTTCTAAACCCTGCCCATCACCTTTAACATCATGTGAATGGGGTTCCTGAAACCCTCTTTTGTATTCTCAGACATGACCCTGAATATTATGCTTGTCATGTGCTGTATGTAACTTGTGCAGTCCAGTAAATTGGTGTTTCCAAATTGCAATCAGCATCACTCCGCACCCTTCATATGCCGGCTTTTCAATCACAAGTAAGTGGATGATGTCTGTATGTCATCCACACAAAAAACTGCGCAGGCGTGCCTCATTTGAAAACCAGTGATTACACTGCGCAAGCGCGAGACTTTGGGAACTGTGCATATAACATAGAAACGTCATCCAATTACTTGTAATTAGAAGAGGAAGTATTAGAAAGGAGCAGGGTGACGCTGATCGCAGTCTAGAGGCCCCAACTGAACCGGCCTGCAGAATTTACATACAGTGCTAGACAAGTATGAAACTTTTTCTGAGGTATGCAGAGCACATTTGAGGATATAAATGTTACGCCAGGATATACAACTCCCAGCACGCAACATAACACAAAGGGGGAATATCGGGAAGGGATTGGGAGAGGAAGGCCCTAATAATAAGGAGCGCGGGATGAGACACCTCGTGACACTAACCTGTGTCTGTCCCTGAGCTGCCCTACCACTGTATGCAGGACCTTCCCTCCACTACCGTCACGTGCCTAGTTCCTGGCTGTCACCTCTAGTAACCCTGAGTAGTGCCAAGGACGGTGAGTACATTAGACATCACCTCTGATGTAATCATACACGAGGACATGTAAACAGACTGGGGGACATAGACAGAAAGGATACACTAAAGTTGGTATCTGCAGCAAAGCTTCAGACAGTGTCGAGCCCCAGGCTGTGGGGTAGTCGGGTATCAGGCTCCCAAGGGGGATTAACACTCCGGTTGTCACGGGGAGTGGTGGCCGTGCCTGATCCCGTGTCCTGGGGGACTATTCTTTTGAAAAGGGGTATATTTACAGGGGATTATATACAGTTTGTCGTGAAGCCACCTGTAGTTTCTGGTGAGGTGTCACCAGCGCCGCCTCAGGCCGTCGGAGGTAGTTGGTACTGTGGCAAGTTGGTAAAGTCCTCCACAGGTAGGACTGGACCTCCGGGGCAGCGTTTTACTGTCATTTGCATTGGTCGCATAGAAAATCACAGTTCAGCACTCCTGATGGTATGAGGACAGATAGCTTAACGGGTGGCTGCAGGCAGATTCTAGGTGGTATGGTGGAACCCTCAGTGTGTGCCTTCATGCTCTGACCCCGTCTGTTCCTTCCTGCTCTCCAGTTAAGTTGTGAAGCCTGACGACTTGAAATCAGTCCGACCTCCTTCCTTCTCTCACCCTTGCTGCCGTCGGGTAACCCTCTGCTGGCTGGCCGCGCGTCCCTTTGGAAAGACCCTCAATGAAAGACCCTTCTTGTTCCCCCTAGAGGTGGTTTTATACCCTTCCAGGTAACCTCCCACCGTGTAAACTAGTGTGGGAGTGTTGAAATAGGGTACCACCCACCATCCTAGGGTCCACCTGCAGCTGGAGTATCTGCACCTCTTTTACGGGTGCAGTACTCCTCTGTGATGCCTGCTTGGCGGGGCGCCACAACAGCACCAGGACAGCAGGTCTCCAACTGCAGGTTTTTCAGGACCACAGGAGACCTCACATCGCGATGGTCAGCATATAAAGAGATCTATTACTGACAACAGGTGCTGGACCATTTGATTACTTAAAGGGAAGTGGTTGTGGTCACAAACTGCTGCAAGCTAAGATGAAATTAGCCTAGAGCTCCCAGCAAGGAAAACTGACATTGACCCTTGCTGGTACAAAATATATTAGTCACGATTAAAATCAACAGATCCATACCTGCTACACATTTCCTACTGACCCGTGACAATAAAGGGGTTAAATGAACCCAATTCACATGATGTTAAAGGTCATGGGCAGGGTTTATAACAAAAAAAAACTGGTTCAAGTTACCCTTTAACGTATTCTCTCTGCAGCATCATGCAACATATGCTAGTGCAACAGCACTAGCAAAAACAAATAAACAGTAAGCCAGTGTTCCCATTTTATAAAGCACTCATTGATAGGGTGATCACTTTATGATCGGAGGGGATCATGCCTAGCAATCATGACCTCGTACAGTGCTTTTGTGGCGCCCCTGCGTCTTGGTCGCTACAGTGGTACTGTACCTACTCCACAGGTGTGGTGTTATTGCTCTCAGGTAAGAAGGGGGCATAAACCTGAGACACACACACCCTACATCCAACACCATTCCCAACTCCAGGCCAGGGGGTGCAGGGCGGAAGAGACCCCTCTAGAGGGCAGTCCCCATTTGCTGGCTGGAGGAAGGAGTAGTTTAGGGGGTGGGGAATCAGGGTGTTTGTGAGTCAGTAAGTGGAAGGAGAAAAAGCAAAGATGGAGTTCTAGGAGCTGGGGAGGAGTGGGGAGGAGTGGGACCAGTGGGTAGGTCACCACGGAACCCAGCCAAGAGAGAACCCTAAGTCCACAGCCGACTTCCAGGTCGTGGTGGAGGAACTGGCTGCATGAGGGGACCAGCCCCAATCTGGTGTGAAACTGCACGTTCACACCACTAAACTAGAAGCAACTGGTCTGCATGAGTAGTAGCCAACCCCAGGCACAGTGGCTACAGAGGGCCAAGAGAACTTGATAGCCGTCACTCAGGAATATCTGCGCAGAGAGAGAGAGAGCAGCAAAGAAAGGCTTACAAAAGGGTTTCTGAGTGGAGTGTCCTTGGATTGTCTGAGAACTGGCCAAGCTGCAAGCTAGAAGAGCACAGTACCAGTCTGGGTCTGCACTGAACAAGTTACAAGTAAAGAACCTGGTAAGACCTGCATTCCCTGTGTCTGTTCGCTTTTTCCGCACCTCCTTGCTGCACACAGCACCACAACTACCACCGCCATTATCTACCTTGACTCCCATACAAAATCCAAGGACCCGATCCTCCTGTGGGCAGTGTTCCATACAATTTGCCTATCCATCTATCTCCTGGGAACCTGCACAAGCAGCGCTGGTCACCCCTGACCAGATACCACAGGTGGCGTCACGATCAACTACGGATCCCCTGTAAATATTACTCCTAATTTGCTCAGTCAGGGCCACGGAGCTGGGCAACCTCTATAGTGACTCCCAAAAGACTGCCGGCCTGGCTACCGAATACCCCAGGCCCTTGCGACCGTTGCACTTTAGCACTGCATCACATTGATTATACATAGTACAGTGGCACTTCTGACTATGTGGGGAACTGCAGCTGGCCACATTTACTTGAAAAGGATCATAGTCAAGTGTGAGAAAAACAAATAATAAAGGATATTCAGCACTATACCTCCTTAATTATCAGGATGTCACATTAATTGATATTTAGAAAAATGTGAAAAATACATACCGTACATAAACATGGGATGGGATGTGGAAATAGTAAAATGAACTTTAGTGTTTTTCTAGTTTCAAGAGTTTTCCCTAAGATAAAAAAAATATTGTCCATCTCATTAACCATTGTTTCTCCATCTAAAGGGAAGTATTAAAGGGGTTGTCTACTACTTGGACCCCTATTAAAATAAAAAAGCTTATACTCACCTCCGGTGCTCGCACCATTCCACCAGTGTCGCCACTTGCTCTTCCGGCGCTCACCTGAGATTGGGAACAGGGCTCACCAGATATAATAATCACCGCTGGCTTCACTGTTCCCGCCTTTGGATGTATAAGTAATCAAGAGGAAGTCAGAGATCAGACACAGCTCTCATTTCTTCTTGATCATTTATCCTGGAGAGCAAATGCCTACACCGCTGGAATGGCGCCAGCACCAGAGGTGAGTATAAGGTTTTTTATTTTAACGGGAAAACATGGAGAATGAGAAGGGTTGTCCAAGTAGTAGACAACCCCTTTAATATACTTTCTTCTAGAACTCGTCACTGTTCTGTTGCTGTTTGGACCCTTCTGCATATCTGTTTACATGTCTGTACAATGTTGTTGTCCATATGGATATGTGGATAAATCAGTCATAGCTGATATTAGACACTGTTCATGCTGTGTTTATGTAAAATGTCCAGGGGTTTCAACTAAATCTCTGAAAAATGGGATCATCAAAATACCAGAGGCACTGCATAAACATAATGTGAACAAGCCTACAACTTGCAGTGAACCTCAGTCCACTATACCCCTGCATGACCAGCTGTACCCTCACCTACTGTATCCTCACCCATCCCTGTAGACTGTGAGCCCTCGCAGGTAGGGTCCTCTCTCCTCACCTACTGTATCCTCACCCATCCCTGTAGACTGTGAGCCCTCGCAGGCAGGGTCCTCTCTCTTCACCTATGGTATCCTCACCCATCCCTGTAGACTGTGAGCCCTCGCAGGCAGGGTCCTCTCTTCTCACCTACTGTATCCTCACCCATCCCTGTAGACTGTGAGCCCTCGCAGGTAGGGTCCTCTCTCCTCACCTACTGTATCCTCACCCATCCCTGTAGACTGTGAGCCCTCGCAGGCAGGGTCCTCTCTCTTCACCTATGGTATCCTCACCCATCCCTGTAGACAGTGAGCCCTCGCAGGCAGGGTCCTCTCTCTTCACCTATGGTATCCTCACCCATCCCTGTAGACAGTGAGTCCTCGCATGCAGGGTCCTCTCTCCTCACCTACTGTATCCTCACCCATCCCTGTAGACTGTGAACCCTCGCAGGCAAGGTCCTCTCTCCTCTCCTACTGAATCCTCACCCATCCCTGTAGACTGAGTCCTCGCAGGCAGGGTCCTTTCTCTTCACCTATGGTATCCTCACCCATCTCTGTAGACAGTGAGTCCTCGCAGGCAGGGTCCTCTCTCTTCACCTATGGTATCCTCACCCATCCCTGTAGACAGTGAGTCCTCGCAGGCAGGGTCCTCTCTCTTCACCTACTGTATCCTCACCCATCCCCTGTAGACTGTCAGCCCTTGCAGGCAGGGTCCTCTCTCTTCATCTACTGTATCCTCACCCATCCTTTGTAGACTGGGAGCCCTCACAGGTGGGGTCTGCCACTCCTGCACCAATCTGTGCCTTGTATTGTTCATTATGATTGTACTTGTAATTGTGAGGCACCTTGGAATAAATGGCACAATAATAATAATAAATAATAAGTAGGTGTCAGTGACTACACTATGGTTGACTGCAGTGGCTTGTTAATGTGACATTCATCTTGAAGGTGGGTAAGCAGATGCAGCAGACATTTCCAAAACTTAGTAAACTAAAAACATTTATTTTACTATTTTAGGATTTTTACCTCTAGGTAATGCCTCAAATTGTAACCTACGAGACTAGGGATTATGCAACAAGTGATTCTCCTAACAAGAATACAGGTTATACGTGTTAGAACAATTAAGGAAAAGATCTAATTTCTATCTGGATTTAACTACAGATTTGACTCTACTGTATATAAACTAGGGCGGAAATCTGCAGTGATTTTCTGTTCTGCATTGTTTTAATGGGGTTTCAAACACCCATATACTTGCATTTCCTCTGAGTTGCATACATTTCTAATATATAATTGCCATATATCTTATGTGAAGCTTGGGAATCCAGCTGAGCATTTCACTTGCCAGAGTTTTGTAATGTCAACTGGATTTCTAGTCTGGACTAGGTAACACGAAATGATACAGAAGGTACGGTATTCTGAACTTGTTCATACAATGTGCAGACCTTTCTGCATGTTTGGCTAGATCATGATTAATACCCATACCACACCTATCATCATGTAATTACAGGTTACCAAACATGTGTCAATGGATGGCATTGATTAATATATAGGAAGTTACTTGAACCTCATCACTAACAGATTTAGCAGAGGGAGACATAGCAGAAGACAGATTTGTAGATGCTCAGTTATAAAATTATTAAAGTAAAAGTTTAAAGGGAACCAACCACCCCAAATGACCCCCCCGGACTGTTAATATGTGTCCCTACACCCAGCATACACATTTGGGGCAATCGTTTTTGCTAAAAAAAACTGTTTAGTAGAAGCTAAGATATATCAATATAAAGTTTAATAAATTCTGACGAATGGGTGTTACCTAGCTTTGTCCTCGTGCATTTGTTCGTGCCTGGCAGCCTCCTCTCCCCTCCTCCCTTCAGTGAAGCCCTTCTGTGCAAGCCGAAAAAGAAAGGGGGCGGGGCTCCGGCATGCCACGATTTAGCCCCGCCCCTTTCATGACGCGGCCAGGCTCTTAGGTGCAGAGATGGGTGTGCATAATTTATCAGGCAGCAGCAGACGGGCGGGGCATTCTCGGCTTGCACAGAAGGGCTTCACTGAAGGGAGGAGGGGAGAGGAGGCTGACAGGCACGAACAAATGCACGAGGACAAAGCTAGGTAACACCCATTCGTCAGAATTGATTAAACTTCATAAAGCTATATCTTAGCTTCTACTAAACAGTTTTTTTTAGCAAAAACGATTGCCCCAAGTGTGTCTGCTGGGTGTAGGGACACATATTAACAGTCCGGGGGGGTCATTTGGGGTGGTTGGTTCCCTTTAAATTGATGTCCAATCCTTACTACAGGGTCACACGACCGTAGATTCTCCCCTGCGAGAGAATCTGATTGAATAGCATTTCTATCAAGTTCTGATCTGAGTGTAATTAGAGTGGGGTCATTCCATGTCAAGTGATCCAAAAATGAATATTTTTTTTCCCTGACGTCCTCAGATTTTTAAAAAATTTTTTCTATCTGAAGAACAACTTTATCTAATTACAAAAAAAAAGTTTTGAATTTTTTTCTTTATCTGTTAATTTTTTACAGATTTTTAAAGTTTTAAAAAAGTGCGAATTTTGGCCTGGTATGGCTTTACATTTTCTATCATATCTCGGGCTAGAAATAAGATAGAGAAACAAAATAAACACCAATCTACTCAGAACTGTCCAGGCTTTCATCAGATATGTCACAAGAGGATATTTGTTAATATTTTACCCATGTGATCGCAAGCGCAAAACTTTAAAACGCATTTTCGAAAAATCGGCGCGCTTTAAATATTTCAAAAACTGCCCATGTGTCTGCTGTGCTCTTAGCCACATCTGTACCAAATTTCAAGTTGGGATCGCAATGGGATCATATTTTAACATATTTTACTAGTAAGAGCGTCAATGGGTCATTCCATATCAAGTGATCTAAATATGAATATTTTTTTTTACCTGACGTCTTTAGATTTTTTATTTTTTTTTCCTTTATGAAGTACTACTTTAGTTAATTACAAATTAAAAGTTTGGAATTTTTTTCTTCATCAGTTAATTTATTACAGATTTTTAAAGTTTAAAAAAAGGGTGAATTTTGGCCTGGTACGACTTTAATTTTTTTTATCTCAGGCTAGAAATAAGATAATGAAGTGGGAGAGGCATCATTTTACTCAGAACGGTAACAGCTTTCATTTGAGATGTTACAAGACTATGTTTCTTTATATCAAATTCAAACTATTGACGGGCAATTGTGAAAAAATGACTGATTGTGTTCTTGGTGACTTTTGAATTGACACTATAATAGTTAAATATTTTGCACTTAGGTCCAATGAATGCGTCCATGGGGTCAAGCTGGGACAGAGTCATCACAAATTAGCCTTATTTGCAGATGACCTGCTACTTTACATCTCCCAGCCCCTGGTCTCCATCCCTTCGGTCTTAATGGAGTTTGAACGGTTCGGACAATTGAGCAACTTTAAAGTGAATTGCTCCAAAACCGAGGCACTCAATATTTCTTTGCCTGGAGAATTGGTTTCTCATCTATCTAAACAGTTCCCATTTAAATGGAAAGTAGAAGCCATTAAGTACTTGGGAGTCCTTATACCAAAAGATCTTAAACAAATATTCAATTTAAATTATCAACCCCTTTTGACTAACGCGGAATCGGCATTTACCTCCTATAGACAATTAAAGCTATCCTGGTTCGGGAGAATAAACGTAGTGAAGATGGATGTCTTGCCCCGACTCTTATATACTTTTCAGACAGTTCCTGTTCTATTGGATAGAGGTTTCCTCTCCAAAATGCAATCTATGATCCTTAGATTTGTCTGGGGGGGGCAAGAGGTCCAGATTGTGAATGAATATCCTATCCTTGCCCGAGACCAGAGGAGGGGTTGGACTACCCAACATACGAGCGTACTTTGAGGCTTCCTCTCTTGTTAGAGCTCTAGATTGGCATTATCATGCGTCCTCCAAGAAATGGGTAGGGGTGGAGCAAGAGGGTTTGGGGATTCCGCTGAAACACCTGCTTTGGATTTCCCCTAAAGACTCCACAGACCTAGTACAGACATGACCAGAAACACCTTGAAGGTATGGCACCTAGTGACGAAAACCCTCCGCTTAAACGACAGACTTAGCCCTTTGACTCCCCTTTTTTCCAACCCATCTTTCCCACCCAGATTTGACAGGCAGAGATTTTTATGTTGGCGGATTGTGGATGACACCCGAGTAGGACAGACTCTGTCCAGTGGTGGTTTGCCCCCGATGGCAGAGCTACAACTCAAAGAACCTACGAGACCTCTTAAGTGATTCGAATTTCTCCAATACAGAGCATAATTATATTCAGCTGACCACTCTTGCAGGGTAAGATTGACGCCCAACGTATTGGAGAGGTTATTCCAACTGGAGGCTCCACCGAGGCGCAAAATATCATTTCTATACCAGGCCTTAGGGTCCATGAGAGAGCAGGGCACCCTTTACTTCCAACGTGCTTGGGAGAGGGAATTGGGGTGTAGCATTTCAGAAGCTAATTGGCAGAAATGCTTTATATTTACTCACTCACTAGCTAGCGCTTGTTCTGCACAAGAAAGAAGCTATAAGCTGCTCACTAGATGGTACTTGTGCCCGACGACACTCCGGAACATGTTCCCTGGAACCCCTGATACCTGCTGGCGCTGTGGGGAAGAGAAGGGTACAATGATACACATTTGGTGGAGTTGTGGGGAAATCCGGCGGTTCTGGTCTGAGGTTTTCAATGCATACGCCCGGATAACAGGTAAAGAAGCCGAATGCTGCCCAGAATCGGCAATGTTATCCATTTTTACAGGTCCTATTGGGCTACAGAAGAGGGATATTCTCCGCTTTTGCATCTCGGCTGCTCGTGCTGTGATCCCGAGGTTCTGGAAATCAAGCCGGGCTCCATCTCTACTTGATTGGTTCAAAGACTTGATGGACACATATCGAATGGAGGAGCTCGCAGCTGATGCGTCGGGATCTCGGAACAAATTCTTAGGGATTTGGGTTGAATGGATTCTTTTTCACGACTCTGCAGAATTTAGGAGTATCTTTTCCAGCACAGATAATATGGCTCGACCTCTGGCTGATGGGGAGCCAGTGGGATGAGTACCCTTTCTCCTTCCCATACCTCACCCGTCCCCCCCCCTCCTTTTTTTCTTTTTTTCTTACGTGGCTTTTCTTTCCCAGTATAACTTTTTCTAATGGTTTTTGTTTCTCTTCTCTCTCTCTCTTCTTTTATATCTCTCTTTTCTTCCCATCTGATACATTCAGTCTAGGTATTTCCTTTCTACGCCTATACCTTCAGAATTCTAGTGAACATTAGACAGGTATCGAAAACTCTGAGCTGTGAGTAGATCATTAATATTTCGGCCTTCCTTTCCGGTACACCAGTCGATAGACTATTCCAACTAGGCCTCAACAGGTAATGACCCACTTACGTGGTCAACCTGTTAGAAGGGGCCAAGTAATAAAAATCATTCTGCTGGGGCTGCTTGTCCCCTTGACATCAGAACATCTCAAAACCCTGAGAAAGGTTGTATACTTGAGTGTTTGGAATTATATTTAGATTGTAGTATATATTGCACCAGAGATAAGCACAAAAGTAAATTTGCAGCTTATCTTAAAGTTACTAATAACTTTGTGAATTCTCTTTTTGTATATTTTATATGTCTCAAGATTTTGTTAAAAGATTGAATGTATGTCTTTCATATGTTTTTTCAAAATTTAATAAAAATGAGATTAACCATAGTTAAATATTTTAAAATATGATCCCATCACGATCCCAACTTGAAATTTGGTACAGATGTGGCTAAGAGCATAAAAGACACATGGGCAGTTTTGGAAAATGTTTATTAAAATGTTTTTTTCGGAAATGCGTTTCAAAATGTTGCGTTTGCATTCGCATAGGTAAAAAATTAAAATTAACAAATATACTCTTGTGACATATCTGGTGAAAGCCTGGACAGTTCTGAGTAGAATGGTGTTTATTTTGTTTCTCTATCTTATTTCTAGCCCGAGATAAAAAAATTTAAAGTCGTACCAGGCCAAAATTCACCCTTTTTTTAAACTTTAAAAATCTGTAAAAAATTAACTGATGAAGAAAAAAATTCCAAACTTTTAATTTGTAATTAACTAAAGTAGTACTTCCTAAAGGAAAAAAAAAAAAAAAATCTAAAGACGTCAGGTAAAAAAAAATATTCATATTTAGATCACTTGATATGGAATGACCCATTGACGCTATTAATAGTAAAATATGTTAAAATATGATCCCATTGCGATCCCAACTTGAAATTTGGTACAGATGTGGCTAAGAGCAAAGCAGACACATGGGCAGTTTTTGAAATATTTAAAGCGCGCCGATTTTTCGGAAATACGTTTTAAAGTTTTGCGCTTGCGATCACATGGGTAAAATATTAACAAAGATCCTCTTGTGACATATCTGGTGAAAGCCTGTATAGTTCTGAGTAGAATGGTGTTTATTTTGTCTCTCTATCTTATTCCTAGCCTTAGTTATGAGGAGAAACGTAAAGGCAGGCAACAGCGAAATTCACACTTTTTCCGAACTTTGAAAATCATTTAAAAAAAAAATAAATTTTTTAAAAAATTTTTCTCTTCACATTTTGCATTGTCTGACATGCTATTATCAAATAACAAAATCTCAAAAGAATTAAAAATATAGAGGTAATAATCATTGGTTCACTTGACATGGAATGACCCAGTGGCAGCATAATGTGATTCTATGCTCATGGAAGAGCAGAAGATGAAGAATATTTCTCCATCTTCTCCATTTTGTAAGTCCGTGGAAATCGGACTGCACTTGGATGACATCAGTTCGGATGAATGACACCCGACTATAGAGTGAAATTGCAGCTCTCTGCTATTATTTTCACTGACAAATTTTGCCAGTGAAAAATATCAGACATCAGCACTTCCCATAGAATACCATAGGTCTGAGTGCTATCTGATAAAAAAAATCAGATGATACTTGTTCAATTAATATGGTGCTGTGTGCGAGCCCTTAGGATAAGTCACCAACACCCAACTGGTAGGGGTGGTGCGACACCTGGCAGGTATTCCCTATGATGCCAGTGGCTGAATGTGACCAGTTGTGGAGCAGCATAGCCAAGCTCTGTCAACTGTATATTGACTGCAGCGTGTTACTACAGATCCACTCCTATGTATTTCAATAACTTGGATACAAGCAGCCAAAACAACAAATTTGGTGGCCTAGTCCTTATCAGCAAAATTCAGCATAATATAGGGAGATAGTCACTAATTCCAGCGATGTAGCTCCTAGTATATTGGGTGAAGCAGTTGTGATACTATCAAGGTTTTCTCTGCTGTAGATGTAACAAAGTTCAGAAAGCTAACCCCCATCAACACCACTGATTCACTTTTTATCTATATATTGACTGTAAGCTGCTCATCAGTGCTGACTTGGTTGGACTGGACAGCACAGGGCAGATAGTTCGTCAGAGATAAACTGCTGAGAAAACACTGTATTGAAACAACAGCACACAACCTAATAAGTGATACATCTCTGAAATCAGTAGCCCAGCTCCATACTGATACTGTCCTTTACATAGTAAAAACTTGCGGACAGATCCCCTTTAACTTATTTTGATGGAGTTTCAGTACACTGCAAACAGCAAAGTGTCAGCTTCAGATCAGTAGCTAAAGCTTTGTAAATTTCCAGAAAATAAGCCCTTTATATTGCTGGAATGCAGTAATGCAATGGTGGCAGACCATGTGGCCACTATGGGGTCCGTGAGTCAAGGGAGCCCCTTGCCACTGCAGGCACCAGGTCATCCACACGCCTACGTAACGCTACACCTGCCTTCACACTTTTAATTGTATCGGCATCACATATGTATAATAACCCTACTGTACCCCCTTAACCACCCAATTAATTAATGGTGGCCCCAACACAGTGTAAGAAGTGTGAGCGAAACGATCATCGGGGTGGAGGGACTGGGAGAGTGCAACGACTAAACTCTTCAGGTATAAGCAATAAATTCATGGCGGGTCTTCTGCTTGTTGGCATCTTGTTCGTGGTAACCCCTATTTGTCATGATTACATATCTTCCCTGAATTGCTACAGTACCAGGATACATGTGTTGGCTACCATTATAATATTCCAATTAGAAGTAAGGACCAGAGTTAGCGTCATTGGTAACTGTTGTAAAACAGGGGATTGGTTTAGATAGCAGTATAGCGAGTCGTGGAGCAGATGCTTTTGTGGCGCCCCTGAGGCTCCATCGGCGCAGAGGTACTGCACCTCAGCCAGAGGTGTGGTACTCCATTCTCGAGTAAGGAGAGAACACTACCTGGCACCCACACACCCAACACTACACACTCCAGGTCAGGTGTTCGGGCGATCCCTGTTTAGGGAGGGTCCCATCCCAGGCTGTAGGGGAAACAGGGGATGTGGGTGGAGGAAATGGGACAGGAGCACTAGAAAGTGGGAACAGACTGAAGGACGTACAGGTCCGACTGACGTAGAAGAAGGATGTAAGGAGAACGTGAGGAGTAAGGAAGACGACACATAGACGACTGCAGTAAGAGCCCCAGCCGATGACTGTTGCGTGGACCCAGTCCACAGCTTGTGTACAAAGAACTGTGCTTGTAAACCACTGTGAACTTTGTGTTGAGTAACATGGAAAGTAAAATACCGGGCCTACTCAAGAACTGTGTGTGTGACTTATTGAGACAGTAACTGCAGCGGCTCGCCTGTGGAGCCATACAGATAGCCATACAGATCAGAACCCCAAACTACAAACGCTGCGTTTCGGAGTAACTGCCCCTCATCAGTGTAGTGTGTGGGATATTCTGATCTGGCTGTGTGAGTGGGCTGAGACAAGGTCTGGGAACTTGCTATCTACCTTATGGAGAGAAGTTTTCCTGCAACCATAAGAAGACAGTTAAGTAGATGAGGAGATTGTAGCCACATTCCCCCTCTAGGAAATATGCAAATTTGCACTTCAGTAAGGAAGTCAAAAAATTCCAGCGCCACATTTAAGTAGCTCCTCAAAGTCATAATCGCTTTCCAACAAGCTTTTTAATATGACTCTTTAATATTAAGACATTTGTCACACAGCCAGATCCGAATATCCCACCCACACACTGATGAAGAGCAGTTACCTCGAAACGCAGCATCTGTAGTTTGGGGTTCTGATCTGGCAGCCCCCCTCCACAAAACATCAGACCTTCCACTGCAGCGCCCGCACCGAGGTGTCTCCCAGCCAGCCGGCTGCCGCCACATATTCCAGCCACCCACAGTGTGAGCCGGATCTTCTCTGCTCCTGTAGTCAGATGAGCTGACAGCGGGAGCAGAGTATGAGCAGCGCTGGCTCCGGCAGTCCATAGTACAGGTATCAGACTCAGATGCCTGCACTATGGAAGCTGGGCTCTCACCCCGCCCTGATTCCCGGCAATTCCGGGGCAAGGGGATGTCAGTCACGCGATCACATCACCTGATCACGCTACTGACGTCACTCAGCAGAGGCAGCGCGACAAAAGGCTGGATGTGAAGACCTGGCTGGAAGGTTAACATAATTAGGGGAAGAGGCACAGAATGGAGGGACAGGGGTAGTAGTGTGAGCAGGAAACTGGGGGGAGTGAGCAGGAAACTAGGGGGAGAATGTGAGCAGTAAACTAGGGAGGGGGTGTGAGCAGAAAACTGGGGGAAGGTGGAGCAGGAAACCAAAGGGGGGAATGTGAGCAGGAAACTGGGGGGAGGGTGTGCAGGAAACTGGGGGGGGGCTGCTTGGGGGAGATAATGGAGGGAGAATATGTGAGCCAAACTGGGGGGACAGGGTGGGGGCAGTGTATGTGAGCCAAAATGGGGGAGAGGTTTGGGGAGAATATGTGAGCCAAACTGGGGGGAAAGGGTGGGGGCAGTGTATGTGAGCCAAAATGGGGGGAGAGGTTTGGGGAGATTATGTGAGCCAAACTGTTGTTACCAATGAGGGTTATGATTTCTGCACTGATGAGGGTTCTAGTTATGTGTTTCTGTACCTCTGGTGAGTCTGGTGATGTATTTCTGCACTGATGAGGGTTTTGACATAGTGTTTCTGTACTGATAGGGGTTATATAGATGCATTTTTGTACCTCTGGTGTGTCTGGTGATGTATTTATGTACTGATGAGGGTTGTGATGCTGTGTTTTTGTGCTGATGGTGGTTATATGGATGTATTTAGTAAAGTCTGGTGGGTCTGGTGATGTAGTTTTAAGCAGGGAAACAGAAGATGACCTTGATCGCCATGATTGGCTTAAATAGCCAATCGCGATAATTGGCTGGAGATAGGTCACCCACCCCTCCAGCCCTGATTGGAGCGATGGTCTTTGTGACTCATCGCTCCAATCAGAGTGCAGGGGGCGGTCTGACCTGGCTCCATTCCGAGGAAGCTGAGGGGAGTAGTCTGTGCTATCAGTGCCTGCCGATGCTCCAGTCCCCGCTGGTCCTCCAGTGTCAGTGCCTGCCGGTCTGCCTGCTGCCCTGCCTGTTTGTACTCTGTCCCTGTCATCTCTCTCCGTAACCTCTCTCCCTGTCACCTCTGCCTGTGATCTGTCCCTGTCACCTCTGAACGACCATGAACGACTATAGCTTGCCCCCCCCCTAGTTTTTATCCTGGGTATGCCCATGCAAGGCGGCATTACATTGTCCCTTTTTTATTACCTAAAACCTGTAGAAACAAATGGGCTTGATATCTTCATCTCTCACAACAAATTAAAACAATTTATGAGACACATACCAGTTTAATATGTCTGGGACGCTGCCCAGAATCTCATAGATTGCCATCCACTCCTGTTCAGTGGGCAGTTCACCTCATCAGCATTATAGTGGCACTTTGTCAGCTGTCTCTGGATTGTGTATGTGCAGAGCAAGCTGTCAATCAAAGTGCTGATGTGTGCTTACAGACGCTTCTCACAGTGCTGTGAGTGATCACTGTATCTCTCCGCACACCGCCCCCATGTACCTCTTCGTGCACCGCCCCCATGTACCTCTCCGTGTACTGCCCCATGTACCTCTCCACGCACCGCCCCCATGACTGAAAGCTGTCGGCTCCTGGCAGAAATAAGAAAATTTTCTCTCAGTAGCCACACTCTCAGTGGATCGGCCAGGCAGCATTGTAACACTATTTACCTGCAGGTTAACCCCATATCTGCAGGTATATATAGTGTAGAACAGAGGTCCCCAACTCCAGTCCTCAAGGCCCACCAACAGTGCAGGTTTTCAGGATTACCTCCCTATTGCACAGGGGTTAGAATTGTCACCTGTGCAAGTGATTAAGTTACCACCTGTGCAATACTAAGGTAATCCTGAAAACCTGCACTGTTGGTGGGTCTTGAGGACTGGAGTTGGGGACCTCTGGTGTAGAAATAAACTAAAAGTGGCTGTAGCCATTCTGTGCATTGCTCCTATTACTGAAAGCTGACAACTCCAGGAGTAAATAAGTAAATTTTCTCCTAATAACCGCACTTTCAATAAAGCGGCCAGCCACCACTGTAAAGGTACCTTCACACACGGCAATATTGCTAGCAGTTTCACTTGCAACTTACTGGTTGCAGTGAAATCATGGAGACATTGTTCCATTTGTACACAGCAACACAATAGAACAATGTGTCCATGATTTCACTGCAACCAGCAAATTGCCTGTGAAATTGCCTAGCAATATTGCCGCGTGTGACGGTACCTTAAGGCTGTGTGCACACAATGCATTTTTTATGTAGTTTTGTCACAAAACTAACAAGCTCAAAGAAAATGCTGACGTTTTGTGCACATCTTACTTATTTTTCCCTTACAGATTTGGTGCAGAAATAAATCTGCATACAGCATGACAATTCTTGCTGCGCTTTTGCAGCGTATTTTCACCCCAGAATGCATGAATAATGCATGGAAAAAACCTACATCAAAAATGCATAAAAAATACACTGCGTTTTTGGTGAATTTTTCTGCCAGGAGATGCATATTTGGTGCAGAAATTTCTGCAACCAAACACTCAACGTGCGAACATAGCCTTACGTTATTTACCTGCAGATTAACTCTATATCCGCAGGTAAATAGTGCTCTCTGTGTTAACAGTTGATCGTAGACTTGTTTACTCTGATGACCCTGACTGAACTGAGGAGGAGGCGGTGTTCAATATCACGTTTGCCAAATATGTTAGTACCACACTGTACATTTTTATCAGATGGAATAAAGAAAAGTGAAATCCTGCTCACATGTCAGATGCTTTGAAACCTCGAGTCCTGCCTGCATAAAAGGAATAAGGATTATGAATAAGTAATCTTATATAACCGAGTAACAGAGTTTTCCAGCACAACATCCTTATCCAGTGAAGAAAAAAGTGAGTAGAGTGTTATTACCTTATAGACTTTATAAGAGACATAAAATACATTGTTGGCTGGTAATTTTGGGTGTTGGGTTCTTGGCTTGTATTGTATTGTACTTATGGCTTGATCTACTAGTTTAGACTCTAAAGGCCCAGTTACACACACAGATATCTGTTCAGATATTGTTCACAGATCTCTGGTTGCAGTGAAATCATGGACACATTGCTCCATTTTGTGGCTGTGTACGATGGAACAATGTGTCCATGATTTCACTGCAACCAGAGATCTGTGACCAATATAGCTGTGTGTGTAACGTGGCCTAAAGGTACCTTTACACGCCGCAACAGAGGGTAGCAACAGGTAGGCACCGCACGTGCACGCGCATGTTTTTACCTGTTGCTAACGGTTTCCGATGCCGCATATACACGCCGCCACAACGTGCTCCACAGAAGGTATTTGCATTCCCCGGAAGTGCCAACGGATGCCGCGGGTTACCTTCTGTGTAGTACCTTCCCTGGTTTACACGCCGCTACCACAAAGAAATATGGGCGTACATATTGCGCGCCGTAAGCACATAGACATGACAGAGTTGTGTATTACGTGATGCTCGTACGGTGATTGGACAATGCAATAACATCATGATTGGCCAGCCAGCGCAGGAAGGCTGGCTAATACATGACACCATTGCAATTGTGGACTGTGAATGGATAGCTCTTTAAATATGGCGCCCTGTGAAGGGACAACCAATCGTAACGCAGGAGCTTCCACCAATGATCGCTGATGGGGCGTGGTATCCATGAGGCTGTGGCACGCCCCTGGGATTTCACTAGGCCACGCAAATACCGTGTTTGTGCCCCGATTACACGCCGCCACCATAGGGATTGTGCCTTTCTGTTTTTGAGCACGGCTCAGACACAGGTATCCAAAGGAACTGCAATACACAGGAAGGAAATTCCTGAATTACACGCCGCCACTTTGTGGTGTTTTCATGACAACAGGCACAATTGTGTCCGATGCCTAGCTTCCTGTGGCGGTGTAAAGGTACCATTACGGGCGAGAAATGTTGGCAGCGATATTGCGACCTGGAAATATTGCTGCCACATTTCCACCCAATTGCCTCCTTATTGCGGCGTGTAAATAGGGAATTTGATGGCGATATGTCGCCTCGCCTCGGTCGCCTGGTTTTAGAGCAGTGTTTTAAAATCGAAACCAGGCGACTTTGGTTTTATTGCCGCCAAATTCCCTACTTACACGCCGCAATAAGGAGTCAATTTGGCGGCGATCATTCCAGCGAGAAATATCGCCGCTAAAATTATCTCCTATGGTTGCGGTGTGTAAAGGTACCCTAACAATCCCTTCCCGAGCAGTCCTTTCATTACCTATACTCTATTGTATTTTGTTAATAACATTACATTTTTGTTATTGCTTTGCATACTATTAAATTAAAATGCATATCTAAAATTCAATCCAAAATGCAAAATAATAAAGAATACAAGATTATTCTCGGGGAGTATAATTTGGGTTGATATTTGTGATATGTCTGTATAAACAATAGGTACGGTAGTCATTACTCATATTAGGCTATGTTCCCAACTTCATCATATTAATTTGTTTTTATCGGAAATCACGTTTTAGTACCAGATTTGTGGTACGATAGAAACCTCCAGTGCAGCCATCATTGTTGCTCATATAATGTCTAACAATGTGTTTAGCAAAAAAAATGTAATTCAAAACTTTGAACATTAGCATTCTATAGTGAAATTCTATGATGTATCATATTTTAATTTGAAACACATTGAAATAATGTACATATTTTGAATCATCATGACTCATGTTTAATTAATGGTGTTGTCCAGTGAAAAAAAGCTATATGCTGGTGGGTGTCCAACCACTGGGAGGACCATCACCGACTGGCACATGAGGTCTACTTCATCCCTGCTAGAATGAGCATCAGTGTGCATTGTAAGGCATGTGGAGGTGTGAGGGTGGTGAGGTGGATCTGCTGGACCACCGAAGTGGAGGCTGACCCATGAAAGGAACAGGCAGGAGATGCCAGGTTGTGATTAAGCAAAAGACTTTAATAAGAGGTCTTGCCAGTACAGACAGAATGATGCACACAGATAGGCCACAGACTATGAGGCGCTTGCATGGAACTCAGGGCAGTGAGGCAACTGGGAGGTGATCCAGAAGATGAGATGGAGACATGGTACTCGGCCGATGGGTTAGATACAGTGGATGAAGTATCCACTGGACAGGCGCGTGCAGGTGTAACGGGTTCTGTGGCAACGTGGCTGGATGGACAGGTGGCATACTGGAGAGATGACCCACAGGCACACGTGGCAGGCTCTAAGACAAGACAAGAGATGTAATCAACAAGAATTGCAAAGGTGAATTCTAAGGCTGGGATCAGAAAGCAACACAAACTAAGGACAGGCATTGTTGTTCAGCCACTACCCGGAAGGGGACAGACCTCTGGGGCGATGGTGAAGCAGCAAGGTTGTTTCGCTCCCTGTAGGGGGAGTGGGATCCCCAGGCCAGTAGTGGATTATGGAAGTTGTGGAACAGTCTATGGAGGGAGTAGGATCAGGGCCGCAATAACAGTCACACACACACACAGGGTTGTTGTTTCGTACCTTTACTGATTTTGTCAAGGTTAAGTCCAGGGTACAGTCCGGGTAGGCTAGGAGCAATTCGGGATCTCCACATCCGATGAGTTATGAGGCCTCCCTTTTATGCTGCGTGTGTGCTTCAGTCCTAGGCTGTCTGAACGTAGGCCCTGAACCTCACTTGTAGTCCTCACTTGTCCGGCAGGCTGTGAGAGCTCTGCTGCGGGCACCGCTGTATCCACTGCGGCCCCGGGCTCCGCTAGGTGGCTGTGCCCCAAGTTCTGCACCAGGAGACTTGAAGCCTCCCTGGTCTCTGGTCTTTACTGCTGGGTTGACTGGACCTGTACAGTCTCGGACTCCAGTGTCCGGGCTCTTGACGTAGCTCTTCTGGGGCAAACCGGTTTGACTCTGATCACCCTGGCTAACTCGCCACCCCTCCGATCCTTACACTGGCTAGGCTTTCACTCTGCCACGAGCCTAGCATGGCTCCGTTCACCAGATGTCTTCCTCAGTACCACTCTGTACTGAACTGCATAACTTCGCCCCTGGGCCTGAATTTATAGGGGACCTTGCCTGAAGTAGAGCTCCCCCTTCAGGTCTGGGGTGGAAAGTGTTGTGTGCGGGCTTACCTGATGTGGAAATACTTCCCTGCTCCAGGTGTTCCTGTGGGAACCGAACCATGGAGTGGAGTGCCACACACATTGCCACTTACATACACAGTTTTGCTATATGCACATTTACACTTCCATACACAGTTCTGCTACATGCATACTGACACTTCCATACACAATTTTGCTACATGCACTTTTATACTTACACAGCTCTACTACATGCACATTTTTATTTACACATATACATACACATGCACAATTTACAGTACCACATCTTGTATGTAGTTCTTGATCAGGGCCTGAACAGAGGCTGCAAGACTTGAGCAGCTAAAGGACTTTCTACTAAATTAACTGAAGGATCTTTCACATCATGTGATCAGTCATATGACCTGAAGAGTCCTGGAATTACTTGTGTGAAAGATCCGTCAGCTGCCCAGCTCCTGCAGCATCCACCTGCTAAGATCCCAGCAGCTTTCTCTCCTGCTCTGTATCGGTTATGTAGATCAGTGCAGAGAGAGGGCACCACTCTGTGTGATCAGGGAAGATCCGAGGTCAACTTCCCCTCCATCTCATGAAGCTGCCTCTGGGCTAAAAGACACACATACTTTTTAGCAGTTTTTCTTGTTAAAAAATGTTTCTTCTAGAACCAAATTGACGCTATCTAATACTGTAGCTGTATCATGTACTTTTAATAATTAATATAGAAATCTTTAGGCTGCAGCCCATATCCTTAGATGCCACAAATGCTTAATGAGAGAGAAGGTCTAGTACAAATGCAGTAGTTTGAGCTCGTGAATAAATGTCAGCGGGTTGTAAAACTCTCAGACAAAGTTTAAACATATTAACAGCTTGGCTGACAACACTCAACCTGGTGTTTTCTGGTGTTATATCCTTATTCCCAGAGCCCAGTATCAATGACAGATTCAATGGCTTCAGAATCCACAATGGCATTTTGACCAGTGCAATCAATGGAGATATAAAGAACTGGCATACAGTTTCTTTACCACTTGTGCATCAGTAGCCTTTGTTGACTACTATGGCTTAGTGTTTTTGTAGTTCCTCATGGTCATGATGGCATTACTTATGATGAACATACTCAACTAAAAAGTTTAGAACATCAGAATGTTATGGTTAATATTTCATAATCATATTAACAAGTTGCCTGCCCCTGACCAAATCAATATGGACCAAGTACCGGCAGGAAAAGTATGACACCAGACACACAGAGTCAGATGTACACCCTTCCTTGGTCAGTTCCAAGCTCCAAGTGTAGTTTATTTCAACAAGCATTAGGTCTTCCTCAATAAGGGGCTCGGTCAGCCCTACTCAAATGTATTAATTGGCTAGTGGATTGGGTAATGGGTGGATCCATGAGGTCATCAGGGTGTGTGTCCTTGGTCAGCTATCTTTAGATGATGTGTCTTCCTCTGGACTCCAGCTTCTGTGATTGGTCAGTCTTCTCTGGACTCCAGCTTCGGTGATTGGTCAGTCTTCTCTGGACTCCATCATGCTCTCAGAGAGCATGGTGTGATGTGGCAGGGAATGGCAGCCATGTTTAAGTCACAAATTATACAACTTATACAATGTAAAATAATACACTCTATGGATCGTTTCTCGCCATGCCCTTATGTCTTAAGGTTTATTAAGTATTTGATCCTATGGCTCTCCTCAACAAGAACAGCTGAGTTCCATGTTAGTGATTGGACTTAACCATTTTTCATTATTAGATCCTGTTGGCAGTGGATTATTCAGGATACTCGCCAAGCGTGTGACAACAGAGCTTCTTTATTCAGCAACAAACAGGAACAAATATGATAGGCTTAATAAATCAGGAATAATGAATATCTTATGTGTCTCAGTCTCTGTGCAGCATCTGCAGCTGCTTCTTCTCTCATACACAGACACAGGAAACTGGATACAGTCACATGCTCTTCCTGTGTGAGCCTCTGGGAGTTTTTTTTTGTTCTAACTTTATCTACAACAGTGGCGTAACTACCGCAGTCGCAGCTGAGACTGGGCCCGCGGGTGTCCGAGGAGAGGCGGGAGGACGGGAAGGAAGTGAGGCTGCATTTCCTGCAGCCGTGCCCGCCCCTCCACTCCTCCCGCTACCGGCGGCTTGCGGCTCGGCCTGTGATATGTAAGTGCGGCGACCAGCAGCACCTACCCCCCCTCCTCAACTGTGCTGTGAGGCTGGTAAAACTCCCAACAGCCAAAACCCCCTTCCCCCCCCCACGCTCCTCAACTGTGCTGTGAGGCTGGAAAAATCCCTGACAGCACCCCAACCCCCCCTGCCACTCCTCAACCTGAGGGGCCCCCGTGTAAATGCTGCATCGGGGCCCGCATACGACTTGTTACGCCACTGATCTACAACATACAAACCTAGCAACTAGACACTCATATGCAGGAATGGAGTTGTTGCCCTAAACAAATTCCAACAGATTCTTACTTGGCGTCTCACCACTGCGCCTTGTAGGATATGTGTAAGTAGACCCTTACCTATCTGATAGGCAGCGGCGTAACTTGAAGTTCATAGACCCTGATGCAAAAGCTTTAATGGGGCCCCCAATTATTGCAAATATTTAATAGCATTAGTCTTTTTCTATAAGCGAAATATACTTTTGGGCCCCCCTAGGCTTTTTGCAACGGACACAAAAAATGCTGCAGACACTGGCTTTGTGTACGATGCAAAAATCAGACAAAAACAGATCCTCCCAGAAAAACCCCAAACTGGATGGCGAATAACAGCCATCTGGCCCCATAGTGATACAAGGGGCCAAATTCGGATCCGGGGCTGTACGGTTCACACCAGTCAGCCCTGGACCCGAAAAACCGTGGTGTGAAGCCAACCTAACATGTAGTAACTTGGTCAAATCTAATCCACATGGCTGGTACTGTAGCATTTATGTAATATTTACGTTTACCCATGTGCTCCTTTTTGGCAATTGCTTAATATATCTTTCTACTAATATTCAGTAACACAAAAAAATTGATCCATGGTGACAGATTTGTCCATCGGAAACATAACCAAGAGGTTGCTTGCTTACACACAAATGTTGCTTATCTATTATATGTGCTGTTGTCATTACTATTCTATTTCTACAAGTCCAGTATGTAATATGAGAGACACATTTCTGCCCGATCTTAAGCTGAACAATACATTTAATACTATGTTCAACCTTATCTGTCAGTCCCATAATATATAATGTTGCTTTTAAGTTAGTATCTGTACAAGAGTGGATTTACTAAGAAACAGATGTCCTCAATACAGTTCCTCCCAGAGATGTCCCCAAGACTTCTTGCTACAGTCAGATCACCCCACATCCCCCATTATAGCCACACAGTCCTACAGCGCAGGTTGTAGTTTTTATTTCAGCCACTATAGTGCTGCAATCAATGGCACCATTGTACTTATACCATAGATAACTGAAAATGAAACTTAGCAGTCACTTCCTTGTGTTCAGCTGTAAGCCTGCAGGAAACTGAACTTATTCATTGTGAACTATGTTCAGGAAAGGCGCTTCATCATGTCTGGTTTACACTGCCAGGTACTGTCTTCTTACATTGTTCAATGCCACATTGTATGCTTATGATATTAGGTTTGCATTTTATTGCCCAATAATGTAATATTACAACCACCAACTACAACATACGGTATAATTATTGTAATTACAGTTTAAAGGAACAGATAGCTAAAATGCAACATACCAATCCACTCAGCATCCACCAAAAAACAAGAATATGGGCAGTAGCACGGTGGCTCAGTGGTTAGCACAGTATATAGTTATATAGTGTCTCAGTGGTTAGCACTGTACGGTGGCTCAGCGGTTAGCACAGTATGGTGGCCCAGTGGTTAGCACTGTATGGTGGCTCAGCGGTTAGCACTGTACGGTGGCTCAGCAGTTAGCACTGTACGGTGGCTCAGTGGTCAGTACTGTACGGTGGCTCAGCGGTTAGCACTGTACGGTGGCTCTGCGGTTAGCACTGTAGGGTGGCTCAGCACTGTATACGGTGGCTCACTGTTTAGCACTGTATGGTGGCTCAGTGGTTTGCACTGTACAGGGGCTCAGTGGTCAGCACTGTGCGGTGGCTGAGTGGTTACTTACCACTGGTGCTTTGCAGCACTTGTGTCCTAGGTTCTTGTCCCACCAAGGACAACATCTGCAAGGAGTTTGTGTGTTCTCCCTGTGCTTGTATGGGTTTCCCCCGGGCACTCCTGCCTCCCCCCAAAATCATACCATCAGAGAATTTAGCTTGTGAGCCTGAGTGTGGACAGTGATAATGATGTCAAAAAAGTGCTGCAGAATATGAGGGCACTATAAAACCAATAAATATCACTATAAGAGGAAAACCTGCCTGAAAAATAAAACTATATCTATAGCATGCTGGAATAGTAAGAAGAAAAGGAAAAACAAGTTAAAGGGGTGTTCCCATTTGCAAGATCCAATCTCAATATGTTATATCTTTATAATTAAAGATGAGTAAAATGATTTGCAACACCCTGATACATTAGCCATATCTATAGTCCATGGCCACCTGCCCGGAACACTGCAATCCTCCTTCTACTTGTAATATCCCCGATACCTCTTCTTATTAAAAGCTGCCACATATCATTACGTTGCAGTACTATGCCCACATGAACTCAACACAGGCTCATAATCATATGAAGAGTCCAGGATATCACAGATAGTAGGATGTCCTCACGGCTCTGGCCTGGTAACCTACTATCAGGACTTCCAACGTGGCTGATTGCTCATTGTCATCAATGTCAGGTCACAATTGATTCTCATGAGATGAAAATATTGAATTTCGTTCTTTTTTCTAACCACCTCACCCCCCCTGAAAAAAATAGTTGTATATGCTTTGCATCACATATGCATTTTAGAATTTTTTTCGGTGCCTCATCGATCAATGCTGGGGGGCTTCATGGGAAATAATTGGGGTTCAGCGGAGAATACGGCCGACAGTGACAGTGTGTGAAATATTTTTTCAGCAAATTAAGTCAATGTAAGGACAACCAATATGTTGTGTAAACTAAGATTAGCCAGACTAAGGACCCAAATTTATAAAACAAGTCGCTATGATATATTTGGTATATATTAGTTTACATTGTCTAACTATTAGACAGTATCAGTACATTTTCCCCAATGTTTCAGAGGTTTAAATAGTTTAAAGAAAATGCTAATACTTTTCCTGTTAGTTATTGATGCTGGTTTGTGATGACTGCAAAATTTATATAAAAAGTTCCAAGAATGCTAAATCATGGAATAATGAAATCTGAAGCTGAATAAACGCCATCCTCATTAAGTAAAATATTCACAGCAGGCAATGACTGGAGGAACAAGCTGATGTCAGTCTGTACCCCCTTGCATGCCCAATGAGTTTACTCAACCCAAAGTTCTGCCAAATCACATAGCTGGCACTTAGATATTGTATGCCTGGGGTAGTGAAACCACCAAAAGTGTCCTATTAGCTGAAAATTGACTCATCAAAGTACTGAAGTGGAATAAACTTTCTTATGAACATTTATTAAGAAGGTAAAAGGTAATAAGTTAGCGCTAAGATTCAACCCCATTAAAATAAATTTATTAAGAAGGATTGTCTGTTTTAGAAAACCCATATTGATGTCCAAATGCTGAGTTAATAACACAAGCAGAAACCAGATGTAACGGATGTCTCTTACTCTGGGGGGCCTGGGATACCAATGTATTATATTTTTACACATATCGTGTTTCCATAAAAAAACACATTTATCTGCCCCAAAAACTATACTGGTATTTGCCTTCAAGAATATTTTTTCTAGAAAGCCCGGACAATAGTATTGAGTTCTCCCGCCTTGCTTTTTGTCCTTTTCTTCCTTCACAGGGGATGCCCATGATTGATAAAACTTTACTGCATTCTATCAAAAACAGCGCCACCTCTGTCTACAGGTGCCATGTGGTATTACAGCATTGGCCCATTCACTTAAATGGAGCTGAGATGCAATATCATACACAATCTGTAGACGACGGTGGCGCTGTTTGTGATTGATTGTAGAATTCTGGACAACCCTTTCAACGTTTGTAAGGCTGCTTCCACACTGCAGTTTTTTCACTGATCAGTGTCCATCAGATTTGTGTGCCAAAACCAGGAGTGTTTCCAAAACTCAGAACAGGTGTCAATCTTTCAACTATAGTTTTTCTCTGCAAGTTCCTCTCCTGGTTTCTCTCCGGGTTTTGGCACACAAATCTGATGGACACTGATCAGTGAAAAAACTGCAGTGTGGAAGCAGCCTTAGCTGCTCAGTTTAAATGGCGCCTGTGACAAAATGGACCCCTTTAATGTATAGCCTATAAGGATTTCTTATTTTTCCAGACAATATTGTATTTTGGTTTGCAAACTTGTAATATGCCACTCATGAATTACACAAGATTTCTAGGAGCCTGCTAGTATTTAAAGTGGGTAATGTAATTATCTACCTTGTGATAAGCAAGTCATTGTAAATACAAGTGTTGTAGATGACTGGCAGTGTTTAACATGTGTAATATAATTATCTACCTTGTGATGACCATGTTGAACATGTGCAATGTAATCATCTCCACACTTTGTTTTAGGAAGCTCAGAGGACTTAACCCTCTAAGATTCCTTTGTATTAGTATGGGTAGTGCTGATACTATGTAAATTACTTCAGCCACCATTGTTTGTGGTCAGGATGTTATACGAAATGTCTAAATGTCTATACTAAACCCTTCATGACCCTTCCCTGCAAACATCATTTAAATGAATATTATCCAGGCAGCTTGAAAGCGAGCCAATGAGAGAACAGTCTTATTCCACCAATCGTGATGTCCCCAATATCCTGCAATGGGTGATCATGGGGATATAAGCAGAGCTGTTCATTAACCAGGGTGATTTTGATGCTGTCTAGTGACCTCAGTCTAGGGATTTTGGTCCTGGCTAGAGGTGCAATGGACTTGATACAGGCAGTTAATCTAGGATCTACAGACCCGATTAGCCGGCCATAACCCCAGGCTTAGGCATTATGGTGCCGACCAAGGGGATCAGAACCTGGATTATAATTCTACAAGGACTTCAGCATCGAATGCTTGGATTCGGCTGGAATAACAAAGACTGTATAAGGACGCAACCCAGGTTGGGATAATCCAGTCACCTGGCTACAGACTTTGCTATGTTATATTCTAATCCCTGGTGAGCCAGCGGAAGGGTGAGACTCTGTTGCCTGGTACATTGTTGTGTTTTGCTGGTTATGTTTTCTACGCTGATAACTGTCTGAGTAGTGTTCTGCCCATGGCTAAGGAGCTCGGGAGCTCAGTTTGGGGATGAGCCCTGGTTCAGGCTGTCTTGCTAAAGGCGGCTGGGCCAGCGGACGAGAGCACCCACTGACCCCGTGAAAGGGTTCCACTTTATTTTTGTTTACCAGCCATGTAAAACTAGGCAGATAGGGATGGCTTGCAGCCTGTACCTGCCTTTTGTACCTGTGCTGCTGACAAAAAATACAGCAGAGCCCCACATCATCAATGCAAAATCCCTGCAAAATATACAACAAATATTCACTGTGTGAACAGTACTGTGTATTTGCTGAGTATTTTGTATTAACATGAGGTTCTATGGGTGAAAATTGCGTCAAAATACGATGAAAGAATTGACATGCTGCAGATTTTTCTGCAGGAAAATACGCCCCATTTCCACCGCAGGAAAATCTGGAGCATGGGCACAAAACTTCTAATTTGCCATACAATTTGCAGGGAAGGTGCTGTACTGCAGAACTGTCAAAAATATGCCGAAAAAACATGGGAAAATCGTTGAAAAAAATGCAGGCAATCTGCATATAGCCTAAAATTCACATACCAGGTCCCCACTCAAAAAATCACGTTTTCCCTTACGAGTCCAAAAATTGTTTTCCCACCACATATGGAATATCAGTGTACTCAGGAGAAATTGCCCAACATACTTTGGAGTCTGTTTTATCATGTGCCTGTGAGAAAATGAAAAAATCCTTTTTTTTCCACAAAAATGTTCTTTTAGCCTCCATATTTTCATTTTCACAGCTCAACGTTAAAAAAATCTTGGAAGTACCTGGGGATTCAAGATGCTCACCACAGATCTGAATAAATTTCTTGTGGTCTAGCTTCCAAAATGTGGTCATTTGTGCAGGAGCTCCACTGTTTAGGCACATCAGGGGCTCTCCAAACGGAACATGACACCCACAGACCATTCCATCAAAATCTACATTCCAGAATGTTGCCCCCTCACTTCAGAGCCCTCCATGCACCCAAACAGTGGTTTTCCTCCACATATGAGGTATTGACGTACTCAGAACAAACTGCCCAACTAATTTTAGGATTCATTTTATCCTGTTGCCTCTGAGAAAATGAAAAAAATTGAGCCTTAAAAGAACATTTTTTTGGAAAAAAGTATTTTTTCATTTTCACAGCTCAATGTTATAAAATTCTGTGAAGCACCCGGGTGTTCACATTCTAGATAGATTCATTGGGGTGTCTAGTTTCCAAAATGTAGTCACTTGTGTGGGGGTTTCCACTGTTTAGGCACATCAGGGGCTGTCCAAACGCGACATGGTGTCCACTAATGATTCCAGCCAACTCTTCATTCAAAAGGTCAAATGAGGCTCCTTCTATTCCGAGCCCTGCTGTACCCCTAAACAGTAGTTTTCCACCACGTATGGGGTATCACTGTACTGAGGAGAAATTGCCCAACAAATTTTAGTATCTATTTTATCCTGCTGCCCCTGAGAAAATGAAAAAATTGAGCCTAAAGAACATTTTTGTGGAAAAAACGTATTTTTTCATTGTCACAGTTTAATATTATAAAATTCTGTGAAGCACCTGGGGGTTCACATTGCTCACTACACATCTAGATAGATTCCTTTGGGCGTCTAGATTCCAAAATATGGTCACTTGTGGGGGGTTTCCACTGTTTAGGCTCATCAAGGGCTCTCCAAACGCAACATGGTGTCCGCCAATGATTCTAGCCAACTCTCCATTCAAAAAGTCCAATGATACTCCTTCCCTGCTGAGCCTTGTTGTGCGCCCAAACAGTAGTGTTCCACCACATATGGGGTATCAGCGTACTCAGGAGAAATTACCCAACACATTTTAGGTCCATTTTATCCTGTTTCCCTTGTAAAAATACAATATTTGAGGCTAAAGCAACATTTTTGTTGAAAAAAAATAACATTTTCATTTTTTTTCATATTGCTTTAGTTCCTGTGAAGCACCTGAAGGGTAATAAACTTCTTGAATGTGGTTAGCTTGAGGGGTGTAGTTTTTGGAATGGTGTCACTTTTGGGTGTTTTCTGTCACAATGGCCCCTCAAAGTCACTTCAAATGTGATGTGGTCCCTAAAAAAAGTAGCATTGTAAAGTTTGTTGGAAAAATGAGAAATTGCTGATGAACTTTGAACCCTTGTAATATCCTAGCAAAAAAACTATTTTGTTTCTAAAACTGTGCTGATGTAAAGTAGACATGTGGAAAATGTTATTTATTAACTATTTTGTGTAACATTAATCTCTGGTTTAACAGTATACAATTTTAAACTTTGAAAATTGCTAAATGTACAAACTTTTCACCAAATTTCTGATTTTTTAACAAACAAATGCAAAAATTTTCAACCTAATTTTACCACTAACATGAAGTCCAATATGACATCAAAAAACATCTAAGAATCACTGGGATCTGTTAAAGCTTTCCGGAGTTATAACCTCACAAAGTGACACTGGTCAGAATTGCAAAAAATAGCCCAGTCATTAAGGTAAAAAATGGCTTGGGAATCAAAAGGTTAAAGGGCCAGCTCACTATAATCCAAAAGTGCCCCTCTGACTGAGAGGTACTGGGTATATAAGGCATTCTCCCATCAAGGGAAGTGCCTGAATATAGTCTCTATTTAGTTTATATCCATCCTGACAGCTACTTGTCAGGTCCCTGTGTCCTCTACTTGTCCCTGTGTCCTGCCTTCTCATACCTATCTTCTCCCACCTGGTCCTCTACCTGCCTGCTCCTACAAGCCTACCTGCCTATACCAGTGACTATGCCTGCCACCTTGTCTGCAATGGCCACCTCAGTCATACCTGTCCATACCAGTGACTGTGCCTGCAACGGTAGCGACTGCCACCGGTAGCTGTGAATGTGGAATACGGTTGTGCTATGAATGAATCTAACCACAATGTTATAATAAACCAAACTTTTTTTATAACTTCCCAACTAATAACAACATGATTTCAGGCAAGATATGGGCCACAACAGCCATGAACCACACAGTACAAATTAAACAGCCTGGAAAATCCCAAGTGTCAGCTTCACGGAAGAGGGAAATATTATACTCAAGGCTGCGCCACTCCCACCCTTCTCCAGTATTGATCCTACCCAGGATTTTGCCATGACTGTGTCACATGGTTTTCCCAAGTATACAATCTTACACCCACATCCAACACTAATTACAATATATTGCGGGATCCCCTTTCCTCCCCCAATATCCCTTATCACAGCTAACAAAATGAACAATAACATGTATACAGTGCACTGTTTTCTTTATGCTTGGAGCGGACACCCTGAATAGATATATTCACTCAATCCACCAGCAATAAGCAATGCCGTAGAAATGAACTTGCTGCTTTAACGTCGGGCCACTAGGTTTAAAGAAGCCTTTCCAGGGTCATAAAATCCTATGATACGCACAGATTCAAATGAAGACTAACAGTCTGGATTAAGTTTTTACACGCTGAGCTCCTCTGCAGTCCTTGCGATGAGGTGTCCCTTAAAATGTTTTAAACTGTAACTATAATACCTTCCCCTACCTGACTAAATTAACTGTGACCACACAGCCAGATTTACTCACAGGGACTGATTTCACTCCACAACACCATCCACCTTTAGTTTTGTGCTGATCCCAGAACATCCCTCTCCCCAACTCCTTACTACTTCTCCAACCATGTTTTTCAACCGCCTCCTCATGTGCAGGGTCTATCAGCCACTCATGTCTTGCTGTCTGATGACCCAAACTGACCAGACTAAATTACTGTAGTAGCAATTTGTTTATTTAAAGGGATCCTGTCACCTCCAAAACGCCTCCTAAGCTATCAAAACATGTCCCTGCAGCATCCTATTACTAATCTCACATTCCTTTCGTCCCCTAAAAGCATCCTGTGAAAGTGCATAAAAACGTTTTAATACTTAGTCATTAGTGATTATAATTAGCAGCGGCTATATTCTTTAGCCCTTAGGGCGTGTTGTTTTGCAGCCTGAATGATCCAGCCCTCTCTGTGCAGCTTCTGCTGTGATGTGGAGCTAAAGGCAGGACTAATGATTTGCATTCTGTGAGTGACAGAGAGGGGAGAGGGTAAAGCCTGCACAAGCAGAGCAAATAGACAGAGAGAGGGTGGATCTTGGAGCCTGCAAAACAACACGCCCTGGGGACTAAAGAATATAGCCCCTGCTAATTATAATCACTAATGAGTAAGTATTAAAACGTTTTTATGCACTTTCACAGGATGCTTTTAGGAGACAAAAGGAGTGTGAGATTAGTGATAATATGCTGCAGGGACATGTTTTGGTAGCTTAGGAGGTGTTTTGGAGGTGACTGGATCCCTTTAAAGGACAAGAGCAGTATTAACACTTGCAGATATTAACCTGCTACACCACCTTGTCTGCCACGGTTCTCCTAGCTGTACCTGCCCATACCCAAGACTGTGCCTTTAGCTGTCCCTGGGGGTCAGCTGCCACAGTTCCCTCTATGGTCCAATAGGACCACTTCCCCATGTTCAACCCCGTGAGCGTAACAGTATCCATAGACATCTTCTCTATCTCCAGCAGTTCCAGCAAATTTACAATCCATAACAGGTTTATGGGTGTTGATAGTAGTTCACATCCCATCCTCCCATCAGGTCTTAGGGACACTCTTACATTTGGCAGGTTCAGTTCAAAAGCAGAATCAGTGGGAATGACTGTCCTGCACTTTTGTCACACACTTTCTGACTTACCTTTGACCATAAGACATACCGTATTAGCTTACTAAACACTCGTGCATAATCTAGGAAAGAGTTTGTAAGGCACAAATGCTGTATTCTTAAGAGACATTGTAGAGGGCCTCATGTAAATAAGATGCTTTGTGCAGACATTGAGCCATATAACCTGTACTTTCTATTTTTACCTATTCTGTGCTTTGTCCTGCAGGGTAGTAATTGCCAGGAACATGCATGTTGCTGTAATAGGAGCTGGAGTGATTGGACTCTCCACAGCACTATGTATTCACGAACAGTACCATCATTCACTACATCCTCTTAAGATTAAGGTGTATGCAGACAAGTTTACCCCACTCACCACAAGCGATGGAGCAGCGGGCCTGTGGCAGCCATATTTATATGACAATGGAAACAAGCAAGAGACGTAAGTTCTTTAATTCTACTTTTGACCTTTTATTCCTTTGCTTCATTTTTACACATACAGAGATAGATGTAATGTTAGTGACTACTCTTGCAGAAGGAAATGGTCCATGGCACTAATGCTTTACCAAGACCCCACCAAGAGGCAATGGCATTTCTGTGCCTTAAAAAAACTCAAAACGTGTCTTATAGAGAGGCCTATGGCAAAAAATACTTACAGAATGCTGTTTTGAAAAAAATAGCCAAGGACCTAAAGAAGTGACAAAATAGTCATAATATTTTAGGTAAAAATGCATTATGGTAGTATATGAGACATAGAAAGAGTGGGCATGTATATTCACATACCGCAGTAACGATGTCTTGTCTAAGTAGCAAGATGTAGAGAAGATAATTACATTTATTAATGACTTAGTTTTCTATATGAAATGTTTCATTGCATTTATCATATTTAATGTTTTATATTTTTAAGTCGATGGTGCAAGGAAACGTTTGACTACTTGCTAAAATTTGTACATTCTGAGGAGGCCCAGGACATGGGGCTGTTTCTACAGTCTGGATACAATTTGCTGAAAGAACCAGCACCTGTAAGTAATGAGAAAGTATTTTGTTATGGCTTTTTATGGTAGTTATCTAAAATATACACTGGATATGAATGTTCTGTTCTACTTAATGACTGGATGAGAGGTAATAATATAGCAAAGGGGTATGGTCACAGGAAACAAATGCTCAGAGGATCTCTCACTGAGGATTGCTTTGCTATTTCATATAATAGTAAAGAAACTATAGTCGGTATGGAACTATTATATTGCTTATGTATTAGAACTACATTGGTGGTGCAGTGGCGCTTACACTAGACTAAGGACTGGTTGACCAAAATATTTGCGTTCTGCCTACCTGGATCCACCACTAGAGGGAGTGTAGGAGCTTATTGCATACTGTATACATAAGATGCCTCTATTCGCTTCCATCCTTCTAGTCATTGTGGTTGGATGCCGTCAGAATAGTACATTTTAATTAAATGTTTATGCAGCCTCACGACACCATGAATAAAAATAATTTTTATGTAGATATATAAACTGTGCTATGGTGTTCCAATGTAAATGTATCCTTTATAACAATATGTAATATCAGGCTGTTTTTCATACTTGTGATTTCTATTTTTCCAGGAACCATCATGGAAAGATGATGTCCTTGGGTTTAGACACCTAACACCAAGAGAGTTGGAATTATTCCCTGGATACAGGTTCGTCAGTCCTCTAAAAAAAACCATATCCAATAGCTAAGAAAAATTGATCCTTTACATTATGTTATTTCACTTTCTCTTATTCCGGCCAGGTGTCATACCACTCACAATCCCTTCTATATTTTATATTTATCTTTATATTATTATATTTGTATTATATGAATAAATATAGTATGAAGATGGATTTACACTGTGCCATTATCATGAGGACGGGTTCCTAAGCATGCTCATTTCTCGATAAACGTGAAGTGTAAGTAGGCCTTCAACCACTTGACAAATGTACAAAACTCTCATTTGTCGGGTGAAATGATTAAAATTACTGTTCTCGGCAGCACATCATCATCTGAACGATCTATCACCGATTGTTCAGTGTACATAGGAAATACGGTCTGTGTGTCTGTCCTAACAGACTATAATATGACTGCTGATTAGAAAACTGACCATATCTCAGGCAAGTAAGGCCTGCAGTTATTTGCAAGTTGTTGTGTGGTCTTTGGTGACCTCTTGGATGAGTTATTGATGCGCTCTTGGGGTAATTTTGTTCATCTGGCCACTCCTGGAAAGGCTCCCTACTGCTCCATATTTTCAACATTTGTGGATAATTGCTCTCACTCTGTTCATTAGAGCACCAAATCTTTAGAAATAGATTTGTAACCTTTTGTTAAACTGATAGATTGCAATTGCTTTGCTTTTCGTTAGTCCTGAATTTCTTTAGATTGTGGCATGATCTACATGTTTTGAGAAATGTTTTGTTCTACTTCACTTTGTCAATCAGGTCTGATTTAAGTACCTTCTTGATTAAGGTGTGGCAGTAATCAGGCCTGGGTGTGGATAGGGAAATTGAACTCAGCTTCCCAAAGATGTGATAAACCACAGTTAATTTATGTTTTCAAGAGGGGTTTGGGGAAATCACTTTTTCACACAGGGCCCTGTAGATTTGGATTTTGTTTTCTCTTAATAATAAACACTTCATTTAAAAACTGCATTTTTTGTTTACTTGTGTTATCTTGTCTAATATTTTCATTTGTGATCTGAAATATTTAAGTGTGACAATCATGGAAAAGATTAAAAAATCAGGAAGGGGGCAAGCACTTTTTCACTCCATAGTATATACCGTATATTAGGCACTTGCAAAAACTATTCCCTGTTACATTGCATCGCCCATGATATGAAAAGAAGATGAGATGTTCACAGTCGGTGTATATATTATAAAGGGGGCCTGCATATGCAAACAATACCTAATGACACAGGCATATTCTACTGTACATTTCATAAATCTGCACTTTAGGCACAATAGAGAGAGTATAAAGTACAAGGTACGTACAGCTGAAAACAAATGATAACCGAAGGAAAAACAGAAGGTCTCTCGTGTAGCAGAAATGCAAAGCTTAAGCCTTAGGGACCCATCCAAAAACCTGCTTTTACCAAGTGTTTGCTGCTGTAGAAGTAATGCATTGTCAATGACTGTAATTTAGCTTGTCTTATGTCACGCCTCAATGCTGTGCAACGCTAATCTGTTCTGGAGTATGAGCGCCATCTGGATGACAATGGGAGGCATGGTTATTTTTTTGTTACGTTTTTGAATCAATCCACCCTTGTATTGAAAACAACAATATAATAGATTAATCCTTCATTATCAGAAATAATCATTTCACCAGCAATCATGGAAATCAGATATGTGAATGTTTGCAACTGAGGGCAAACTGGTATCTGAATGTATAACCCTTGTTACTTCTGGCCCATTAGTCCTTTTATTAAACTCCTGCTTTTGGGGAATAAAGATGAATGGGACATAATAGACCATATTTGTACGATATCTGTTATTTTACATTATTTTATTACAGCTATGGGTGGTTTAACACTGCGTTGATGATTGAGGGGAAGAGCTACTTACCATGGCTTACCAAAAAGTAAGTTTCTAACACTAATGATGTCTTGTATGTTTCATTAATGCCATGCACACATAGAATATATAAATAATAAGTCCATATTCATACAATGAGTTATTAGTGTTATAAGTACATGTTTGAGACCCTAAACCCAAATGCTTTTGTCAACTTCAAACTGCTCCATTGTGTGCATTGTGCTGTAGGTTTTCTCAACTTAAAGGCCAAATTTAGACATCTGTATATGCCTATGAGCAGTGACATAACTTGAAGCTCATGAGCCCTGATGCGAAAGGTCCAACAGGGCTCCCAATTATTGAAAATCTTTAATAGCAATAGTCTGTTTCTACAAGCCAAAGGGACCTTTTGGGGCCACCTAGGCTCCATGACCCAGTGCGATTGCACCTTTCGTAGTTACGCTCATGCCTATAAGGCAGTCAAGTTTGAGTCAAGAGACCTGTGCCAGTCTGTGCATTCATGTCTCTACTCACAGCAAGTTTTGCTAATGTGTTACTTCACCATAATGCGAACCTGATGGCTGATTTTTGATGTTTTAATCACATGTTGATTGCTTCATTTCAGCATGGTATGTTTTATTCTGAAGCACTATGGATTTTCAGACTAAAACATACATACAGACTCGGGTGATTAGTCCAAAGCGATGGACCCAGGCATACCCCCCCACCACCACCACATACACACACCTCACCTTGATTGACAAGTCTGTATATACATGCACATTGAACAGATAGAGATGCTACATCATCGATGGATGTGCCTCTTGGCCATGATTTTCCTATCCCTGCTGATTTCTTTATTGCCAAGATGGTTTATTTAAATTGCAATCAAGAAAATATTGAATAAATATATTCACTGACACAAAGCACATTGGATATAATGGTACCTAAAAATGACCCTTTGTAAAGAAAACCTATCAGAAGGATTTTACTAATCAAACAATACAAAATGACATTTGTTTCATGGTTTTTAAGGTTGAAGGAAGACTTTAAGTCCATCTAGTTCAACCCATAGCCTAACATGTTGATCCAGAGGAAGGCAAAAAAAAACCATGTGGCAACACTGAGCTCCACATTGGGGAAAAAATGGCTTCCTGACTCCACAGACGGCAATCAGACTAGTTCCCTTGTTTGTCTTATTATAATCTGATATACAATGGATGAAAAAGCCTAATTCACGTCAATTTTCTTTCCTCTGGTCTGAAGCAGCAGCACCAATGGGGATTTTACCCTTCTGGAATAAAGGACAGGTGATAGCATTTAGATTAAATTGTCTTCTGTCTATATATACCTACTAGTTCCTCTCATCCTTTGTGTAGTTATCACATATATTCATGGGAAAAACACCTATTTTATTCGGAGGGAACAATCATGTTGCTGCTTCGAACTAAATTAAAGAAAATTTACAGCAGCACCACCAATGGAGAATAGCAAGTAACCCTCATTTGGGTGAGTACTCTTTAGCACTCCCATCCATATGGACTAGAGTGACCGGATCTCATATGGGGGGGAAAAAAAGTCGGAATCTTGTTAGTCTGGACCCCACAAAAGGATTCCCCTTTCCAGATATTGAGATAGCCAAAATTTGAGCTCAATCAAACGACGTTAACCCTTGCCGCTCGTCGCTCAAAGTTTGAAAAAATCCAAATTTGTGGCCAAAAAGCTGACATATGGAGCCATAACTCCAGAACGGTAAATAATAAAAACACGCTTAATATCTCAAAAGAAAGCTAATGTTGTTCTTCAAAATTTATATTTTATACATAATTGTTATTTTAAGTCAAACTGAGTTACAACAGCTTTTAGCCCCAAGAACGTGACCTGGTACCACTAGGAGCATACTTTGTATATTTTGTTATTAAGTGATAAATTTTGTTGTTTTTTTTTGGTATATTTTTGAGTTTAAAGTAGAAATATAATAAAAAAACAAGTAATACTGATAAGTCTAATGACATTTTTTATTTTAAAATATAAAAATGAGTATATAAACAAAGAAAAAACAGAGAATATAGCTAAAGTCAGTATAAATTTATTTTGTTGTAAACGTATTTGGAGGGCAGATGAGGATAGCAAGGAGCCCCCTAAAAGCAGCAGTAGAATTATAACATGGATTGCATGTCCAAGGAGTCAGGTACATAGCAAATTGGCACATTTGCAGTTAATGCAGGTATTATACAGTCAAGAGAAATTACAAAAACTCCAAAAAGGAGTGACAGAATATATGTTGAAAAATTCACATGCAAAACAGACACAGAAAAGATACAGACGTAGTACCTACATGAGTTGATAATTTTACATAGTTATCTAATCTATTCTAGAGCTTTTGTTAAAGTAGTTTTTGAAACGTTTGAATATAATGCTCGCATTTGCTTACAACTTGCAGGACTTATTGCTTTTGTTCTTCATCTTTTGTCAGAAGGTCGTTAAAGTCGGTTATTAATTTAACACCACGCTCAGCCATATCATTAACTACTTTTAATGTTTTGACAATTTTCAATCCTTCTTGGAAGTCATTATTTTGAGGCCAGGTGTTTGGATTTCGTCTTAGGAAATCTGTGTTTATATTAAATCGGTCAAAGAATGTAAACTTTTCTTTGGTAAGTAAATCCAAACACCTGGCCTCAAAATAATGACTTCCAAGAAGGATTGAAAATTGTCACAACATTAAAAGTAGTTAATGATATGACTGAGCGTGGTGTTAAATTAATAACCGACTTTAACGACCTTCTGACAAAAGATGAAGAACAAAAGCATAAGTCCTGCAAGTTGTAAGCAAATGCCGTGCATTATATTCAAACGTTTCAAAAACTACTTTAACAAAAGCTCTAGAATAGATTAGATAACTGTGTAAAATTATCAACTCCTGTAGGTACTACGTCTGTATCTTTTCTGTGTCTGTTTTGTATGTATTATATACCTCATTTTTATATTTTAAAATAAAAAATGTCATTAGACTTATCAGTATTACTTGCTTTTTTATTATATTTCTACTTTAAACTTAAAAATATACCAAAAAACCACAAAATTTATCACTTAATAACAAAATATACGAAGTATGCTCCTAGTGGTACCAGGTCACGTTCTTGGGGCTAAAAGCTGTTGTAACTCAGTTTGACTTAAAATAACAATTATGTATAAAATATAAATTTTGAAGAACAACATTAGCTTTCTTTTGAGATATTAAGTGTGTTTTTATTATTTACCGTTCTGGAGTTATGGCTCCATATGTCAGCTTTTTGGTCAAAAATTTGGATTTTTTTCAAACTTTGAGCGATGAGCGGCACGGGTTAACGTCGTTTGATCGAGCTCAAATTTTGGCTATCTCAATATCTGGAAAGGGGAATCGTTTTGTGGGGTCCAGACGGACAAAATTCCGACATCGATCTTTTGTGGTCACTCTAATATGGACCCACAGAGACAGAAATGTCCCAGAATTGATGCCTAAATAGGATAAAAAAAAATAGAAATACTTCCCAACAATACCACCTGTCCCTTCAGGAAGACTGAAGAAAAAAACACAAAGGAGGGGAACTGGGCCCTTTGTTCCAGGAGGATAAACTCACCATTGCTGCTGTTGTAGGACAACAAGGAAATTAAGCTTTGATACCACATGTAAATTTGTCTGGAGGTGCAGTGGCGGTATGTGGTTGAACACGGAGGGCAGTGACACACCCCCAAGGAGCTTCCAGGCGTATTTACAACTTTGTGGGTGATTTCTTAGAGATCTAAGGAGTACATTTTCTTTTTGTGGAGAGTGACATGTCAGGTCTGGCATGACAGTATGAGGAGACTTAAATGCCTGCAATGATCCTCTGGAAAATTAAATATTCAAATTGTCTCTTCAGAACAGCTCTTTATGTGTAATCTATTTTTATTTAGAATAACAAGAAATACAATAGAAAGGGAAAGGACAAGTAAAGAAATGACAAAAAAATCAAATCTCACTGAGGCTGCATAAGGCCTGTAATAATTGCCCGATATGCAACCAAACATAGTATGAAAAAACATTTTAAGCAAAGACCAAGTTATTGAGGGTCCCTATTAACCCTGATATTTGTGTAATCCCTTCTACTTATGAGCGACCCTCCCAATAAAGGGTTGCCATCAAATCCTGTCAATTTTAAACAGATATGGGAGAAATGACCAGTAGTATAAAAAGCACCATCTCGTAAAGCATAATAAACGAGTTCTCAAGGTCTAAGTAGAAAGTCCAATTAGGAAAGAAGTGGAAGGAAAGAAGAGGAGGTTTAAAGGAATGGGAAGGAGTATAGAAAGGGATAAACAAGGAGGAACTCTCCCCACTCCTAATTGCCACTCCTTTGTCCGCATCTGAATTCTCAAAAGTCCTCCTCAAAAATTTTACGAAAGGCAGGAGTTTCCTTGAACAAAACCCAAGGCTGCCAGGTACGAATCAAGAGGCTATTGTCCCCAGTAGCCTCGGCCAACAATTCTTTCATATGATACATTTCAGAAAATTCTGAAGCCCATTCCAACATTGTCGGTACTGTTTCTGAGCGCCAATGCCAGAGAAACTCGAGTATCGATATTGACTTTTAGGATGGCTACTTCCAATAAGTGGCACTAGAGTTCTAGTCTTCTTCCTCTCTGAAGATGCAATTTGCATTTCTTTTTTTTTTTTTAATCAGATAAATTTTTATTAATTAAACCAGTCAGGATTACACAAATGCATTGAGACAACATGTCCCATTTTCACATGAACAATTGAACTACAGTCCCAAACTTCACCCTCCCTTCCCTCCCCCCCACCCGACAGCTAGCACATTACCCAGCAGCGTATAATGACATTTAGTAAGTTAATCATCAATAAGGCACATCAATTATAACGCATAATCAAGTCAATTTGTATCCGGCACAGTTTAATGACACACTGCCTCCTCTCATCTAGAATTTATCCAGGGTAACCACATTTTCTCAAATACCGCTACTTTTTCTCTTTTCCCGTAGATACCCTTTTCCATATGCATTAGACTATCCACCTGTTTTATAAATTCCGCTCTACTTGGGGGGACTTCTCGTATCCAGAATTTTGCAATTAATTTCCTTGCTACAAAGAGCAATTTTGCAATCATTGTTTTGAATGTATTTTCAATATTCACTTCCTCCACATATCCCAGTAAGCAAACCACCGGTTCTCCAGGCACCTCACACCCATACACTCTATTTATTTGGTTAATTACTGCCGCCCAGTATGTGGATATTCTTGGGCAGGACCACATCATATGGTATATGCCCGCATCAACTCCTCTACATCTCGGACATTCCGAATCAGCCCTCAGACCTGCTCGGTGCATAACCATTGGCGAGCGATATACTCTGTGCACCACATAAAGATGCGAGAGCCTCGCCGATTCACAAATAGATAACTTAGGTATATATTCCAGGATGCTAGTCCACCTATCATCCGATATGCGTCCCATTTCCTCCTCCCATTTCGATCGTGTCTTTATAGGAAATGAAAGGAGGTATGTATGCAGGAGATCCCTGTATGTGCATGATATCACTCCAGTCGAGAGTCCCTCATGACAAACATAATCCAGGACAATATCATCTTGTATTTTTAAGGCACCGGACGCACCCTGTTTACCCACTGCATGCTGTATCTGTAAATACTGAAGCCATCCCGATTCCGGGAGTCCAAATTCCAGTTTTAGTTGTTGAAAGGTCTTTAATCCCTGTCTATCCATAATTTGATGCATATATACAATACCTCTATTTTTCCATTCCGTGAGTCGACCCATTTTAATTAATTCCGGGAAATTCCCATTATCCCATATGGGAGTGTACTTAGTCAGATTTGTCACTCCTCTCAATTGTTTAAGTTTCGTCCATACCTTCTGTGCAAGGTCAAGCGTAGGGTATGTCTTCCCAAGTGTACCTACAGACCCATCCTCAAGTCCATCAGTCAACGGGGATCTACCAGTTATATTTCCCAATATTTGCATACCATGGCTGTTTTCCGATTTACATGCCCAGCCCCTCAAGTGTTGACTTTGAGCTGCCAAAAAATAAATCCCAGCATGAGGCAGTGCCAGTCCCCCATCGTCCTTTGGTCTTTGCAGTGTTTCTAGCCGAATCCTAGGCTGTCTCTTCCCCCATATTAATTCCCGGAAAATGGCATTAATAGGCTTAAGTCTGCGTTGAGGAATCCACAAGGGCGAGTTGTGTAATATATATAGTAATTTGGGCATTAAGATCATTTTGATCAAGTTAACTCTCCCCACCACGGATAAACATAGCTTATTCCATGTTGTGATCTTACGTCTCAGCACCGTCAGTAACGGGACAAGGTTCAATTGCAAATAATCCGTAATGGGTAAAGACACCCAAATGCCCAAATACTTGAACTGTTCCACCCTACTCAGTTCTCCCGAGTCCACTTCCTCTTCTATACCTATCTCCTCTTGGTCTACTTTAAACAGACTGGACTTATTCCAATTAATAGTAAGTCCCGAATGCTTCCCAAAACTTTCAATGGTCCGCATGGCATGGCGCAACGAAGCCCCGCTGTCCTCCAGAAACAGCAAAATGTCATCCGCGTATAACGCGACTTTTTCCACATATTCACCGAATTTAAACCCCTTTATATCACTGGAGTTTCTTATGGTAGCGGCTAGAGGTTCCACTGCAATGGCAAACAGCAGGGGTGACAGCGGACACCCCTGTCTGGTACCTCTCTGTAGGTCTATCTTTTTTGAGATGGCTCCATTCACTCTAATTTTGGCAGTAGGTTGGGCATACAGGAGTTGTATCCACGATGTAAATTGCGGTCCAAATCCCATATACTGTATCACCCTCCACAGGTACCTCCACTCCACACTGTCAAAGGCCTTGCGGGCGTCAAGAGACACTATAGCCCTTCTACCCATATTGTCCGACGGCAGCTGCAGATTCAAAAATAATCTTCTTAAGTTAGTCGCCGTAGATCTGTTAGGCATAAAGCCGGCCTGATCTGGGTGTATTAAGTGTGAAATCACCTTCGTTAATCGATTAGCCAGTACTTTTGCAAGAATTTTAACATCTGCCGTCAGCAATGAGATAGGTCGGTATGACTCCGGGCTCGCAGGGTCCTTACCTTCCTTAGGGATTACTACTATAGTCGCCTCTCTCATGGATGTAGGTAATACCCCATGTTTCTTAGCCTCCACATAAACCTCCAGCAATCTAGGTAAAAGAATTTCTTCTAATCTCTTATAGACTTCCGCTGGGAGTCCATCAGACCCCGGGGCTTTTTCATTGGCCATGCCATGCAATGCCACCCCTATTTCGTCTACCGTTATAGGTGTCTCCAAATAGTCCCTATCCTCCATGGACAGAGTGGGTAAAGATGCTGCAGTCAAAAATGCCTCCATCTCTCTTTCATCTGATCCTTCTTGTGAAGTATAAAGATCCCCATAAAATTGCACAAATATCTCCAAAATGTCCTCTATGTTCGTTTTTCGTTCTCCCCCCTCTCCCACTAAGCAATGGACAAACTGGTTCCCCCTCTGTGCTGCTGCTATGATGGATAATAGATGACCCACCTTCTCCCCTCTTCAAAGAATCTCAATTTCTGAAATGCCAGTTTCCTATCTGCCCTTTCCATAAGGACTCTATTCACCTCCTCTTGTGCCTCCCGTAATATTTTTTGAGAATGTGCATCATTCAGACTTGCCGCTTCCATTTCTGCTCTCTCCAACTTCTGTATACTTTCTTTTTCCTTCCGTTTATTTTGTGATTTACATCTGCAAATATCCCGAAACAGAATCCCCCTTAGGTATGCCTTCATGGTTTCCCAGACTATCAGTGGATCCGCACTTCCCTCATTATAATTATAAAATTCCTCTAATTCCCTTTCAATTTTGACCATATCAATAGTGCGCAGCCACACTGGGTGTATTTTCCAGTCTCCAGCCATAGTCCCCACTGATCCCGGTCGTCTAAGGGAAACAAGAATCGGCCTGTGATCTGAAACCGCTCTGGCTAGGTATTCCACCTCCCCTACTAGCCCATCCAATAGACTGTTTCCCAGGGCCATGTCAATACGTGAAAGTGTGTCATATGATGTCGAAAAACAAGAGAAGCATCTCTCCTCTACATTTCTGACCCTCCAAAGATCCGTCAACCCCATTTCTTGTATCAATGAACCAAATGGGGTCAGAGTATTTCTACTAACCCCCCCAGAAGTAGCGCTCCTGTCCCACCGTGTATCCATCACATTATTGAAGTCTCCTATCAACAGAAATGGCATTACCCCTCTCCTTTCTGCCGTCTCTCTTATCCTCCTCAATTTTGTGCTAGAATATGGCGGAGGGATATACACTGCCACAACACATAGTAATTGTCCAGACAGTCTACAAACCACCATCACATATTGTCCATCATTATCTGTTTCCACTTCTATCTCTTCATATTGTGCCGATTTATGTATTAATATTGAGACTCCCCTAGCATATGAAGAGAAAGTGGAGTGGTATGCCTTCTGCGCCCACCTTCTATTCAAGAGATCTACTGTATCAGCTGTCAAATGAGTTTCCAGAAGGCATATCACTGATGGCTTACAGTCCAACACATATTGAATAACCGCTGCTCTTTTTGACTTATCCGAAAGCCCTCGTACATTCCAGCAAATAATATTATTCCGTTCCCCCATCAATCAAGATAATTTGCATTCGTTTTGCCGCTGTCCCTGTGCTTAGCTGTCTTCCCCCCCTCTCCCATTTTCCCCCTCTTTCCTTACCCACCCTCCCTTTTGCTCCCCAACCGTCTGTGTAGTACTCTCATCGAGAGTGGGGTCTCCGAACCTTGGACCCAATACCACTGAAGGACCCAGTACCTTCCATCTCCCATCTTGCAATGAGTATGGACAATACCTTTTCCACACCATCTTGGTGCTTTCTTCCCCCGCCCGCCCGTGCCCGCTTAAACAGCATTTCCAACCTGTATACCTGTAAATGTAAATATTCTAGTAACAGTTATTACCTTAGAACCGCATAATATTTAAACAGCAATATTTATCGAGTATTCCCAACATTCCCCTGTCCCCCTATTACTCCATTATCTTCCCCCTCTCCATGCCTATCACACCGTTTGTCCGATAAGACCAGGGGTGCAGAAAAATAACGTCCAAAAAGATAAACAAGAAAGAGGAACAAGAAGAGTCATCAGATCTATCGCCCCCCTGCTTGTCGTCTGTCCAAGACAAAAAAAAAACACAGTTGCAGAGCCAGTAACCAGGCGTCCATCTGTGTCATCAACACCTTGTCAAAGTCACATCCAGGATTCTCATAGTTCAATCACATTCTTCAGCTTCCCTGATGCGCCTTGTGTTAATATCCAGCCATTGCGAGGCTTCCTCAGCATCCACAAAGAAGGAGACCTTTCCCAACGCCGTCACTCGCAGTTTTGCTGGGAAGATCATAGAATATTTTACGTTCATCTCTCTCAAACGCTTCTTTACAGTGGAGAATTTCATTCTTTGCTTCTGTACCACCACCGAGTAGTCAGGATATATGGCGATCCTGTTACCATTAAGTGTAAGCTCCTCCATATCTCTGGCCTTCTGCAGAATGATATCCCTGTCCCTGTAGTTAAGGATCTTTGCGAGAATTGTGCGGGGACCCTTACCAGGCGGCTGAGGCTGCATAGGGACCCGATGCGCTCTCTCCACAGCAAACAGTCTCGTCAGAGTTTCAGAGCCAAATTTCTCTCCAAGCCATTTTTCAATGAACTCAGTGGGGTTTCTCCCCTCAGCCTTCTCAGGGATGCCCACTATTCTCAAATTGTTTCGTCTGGAGCGATTCTCCAAATCATCCGTTTTTGCAGCAAGCTCAGACATTTGTTGAATATACTTTTTCTCCATTTTCTGCATTTTTGCTATATGATCCTCTGCTGTGCTCACTCTTTCCTCCACAGCTCCAGTCCTAGTGTCCACTTTCTTTAAATCTTTCTTAATTGTGGATATCTCTCCCTGCACTCCTAGGACCTGCTGTGTCAGTGTCTTCAGGGCTTCCTTGCAATAGGACACCACTGCAAACACATCCTTCAATGTGGGCTCTGCAAGAATAGTGTCCTCTGTCTGGTTCTGCCCGGCTCCCCCATTTTCTTTCTCCTGTGTGAGCTCCTCCACTTCCTCCTCTTCTCCCTCAATCATGGGGGATTCATCCTCCTCCCCAGCCTCCTCACCTCTATCTTCCATTCCTCCAGCACAGCTCTCCTCTTTCCTTGCAAATTGGGCAAGCTTCTCTGCAGCCGCCATACGCCGCTGGCAAGCAGCGTTTGCCTTCTCCGCCTCCTCTCTCTTATCGGCGCCATCTTGGAGGCCCGCGGTGTCTCCCGCGCCCGCGTCTTTCTGACGGCGGCGGGTCATATTAGCGGCTCCGGTCTGCTCCCGCTGCTGTGCTGTGTACCGGGGATCTCCGGGCACCGTTCCAGGGGGTCAGGGACTTCTGCACAGGCTATGTAGCAGGATTATTGGCGGGCACTCGGCGGGAGCTCTAGGAAGTGCGACCGCTTACATCTCCTTCCAGGCCACGCCCCCCAATTTGCATTTCTTAAGGTACCTTTACACGCCGCGACGGCAGGCTGGATACATCCCGCTACAGGCTACAAATGTAGCTTGTAGCGCCAATGTAGCCCGTCGTAGCGGCGTCTGAAGACGTGACGATACAGCCGGCAACAGATACATCTGTTTCCTAGGTCTGCTCGAAAACTGATGGCTACAACGCCGATGGTAGCGAGCTGTATCGGCGTGTAAAGAAGCAATGGAAGGGAACTCGGGACAGCCTGCAATGTAGCTAAGGCGTGACCCTGGCTCCGTGTTACCGCGCCCCATGTGCGATCATTGGTGGAAGCTGCTGCGTGCCGATTGGTAGTCGCTGCATAGGGAGGCATATTTAAGGAGCTGACGAGTCACACTACACAATCGCTCGAGCGTGCTGTATTACTCAGCCTCCTGCGTTGCCTGCCCAATCAGGATGTTATTGCTTCGTCCTATCAGCGTACGGACGGCTCGTAATCCACAATTGTGGCACGCCTATGTGCTGGCCCTGCTGCACCAGGTACACCCATAGTAGCTGGTTATAGCGGTGTGTAAATGAGCTACAGCTGGCTACTTGAGACACCCGGCGATGTAGCTAGCTATAGATGTAGCGTAGCGTAGCGCACCTTGTGGCGGCGTGTAAAGGTGATGCGTTGACCGTTTGTAACCGTTTGAGCGTGCTCGTGCACGTGAAGTAGCGGGATGTATCCAGCCTGCCGTCGCGGCGTGTAAAGGTACCTTTAAAGATGGCATATTGGTTAGCTACAAGACAATTCTCTTATCTTTATTGTTGGTCTATAACCCATACAATCATACCACTAGTTTGATTAGTAAAACCCTCCTGACAGAATCCCTTTAAATTATGTATTTCCTGGAGAGATGCAGAATTATCAATATGGCTGTGTCTTATTCTGTCTGGTATGATTCTGTAGATTAGAAGAACGAGGAGTCAAGTTTATCCACAAGACTGTCAAAAGCTTTGATGAGGTAAGTTTACTAGGAGCATTGTATGAGCCATTGTGAATGTGATTTTAGCGACAGGATAAGGTTATTGATGGTTCTTATGTCTAATTCCCAGCTGGCTGCACTAGGGGCAGTTGTCATCATTAACTGCACAGGCATACGTTCTGGGCAACTACAGCCTGATCCAGAATTAAAACCAGGAAGAGGACAGATTGTGAAGGTAAGTTGGATACAATGTGACCAAATGGTAGATGTCACTTTTCACCCTTTCCTTAGCTTCTTTCCAACACAGTCATTATTTTTTCAACCTTGCCTTCTCAGAGTTGTAACCTTTTAATTTCTCAATCAACACGGCTGTGTGATCACTTGTCTTTTTCTGAACTACAGTGGTGTTCAAAAGTCCTGCATAGGCATAGGATAAATAGATTTTTCAAGTTTTAAACGTTTTCTGTCGAATATCTTCGATGCTAATATGACATATTATATATGGTTTTGTTCGGAATACAATTTTGCATTCTCTCCCTGTAATATTTTTAGCTTTTGAAGCAGTTTTGCCTGAAATTATTGCAACAATATGGGAATTGAAAGCACAACTAAATATTGTACAGCTTCAGATCCAAAATTAGCCAATCACAGATGAGGTTCTTGTGACCAATCATAACCTGGATATGGCAGCCAATCACATTCCATTGCATTGCATCACATCTGCTGCTTTGTTTGTGTGTTTTATCTGTTGGTCTATCTAGTGAATCATACTGTAGAGCTTTATGATGGGAGCCTTCAGATTTTGTCAGCGGAGGATTGTGTGCGAGTTGTGGTGCTACATGAAGAGGGTTATACTGGCCCCCAAATCGCAAGGAAGGTCGGCTGTAATCAGAGTACACTCGTAAGAATTTTGCAGAAACATAAGCAGCTTGGAATTACCCAGGACAGGCCCAGATCTGGTTGGCCCAGAAAAGTCAACTAAAAGGGAGGATAGAGTACTGATAAGAACATCCCTTGCCAATCGAAAGCTCACCTCTCCTCAGCTTCTGCGAGAATGGCAAGAAAAGTGCAATATTGAGGTAGCAACATCAACTGTTAGGAAGAGATGTTTGGAAGCAGGATTAAGAGGGTGCAAGGCCCGAAAGAAGCCATTGATGACAGCCATACAAAGACAAAGGCGAAAACTGTGGGCATTGAAATATTCAAAATGGAGGGAGGAGGAGTGGGAAAAAGTGCTATTTAGTGATGAAAGCACTTTTTGCATTTTAGGAAATGATGGCAAGTCTTATGTGAGAAGGTTTCCACATGAAGACTACAAGCCAGAGTGTTTGAGCTTCTCTGTGAAACATCCGATGAAAGTAATGGTCTGGGGCTGTATGGCAGCCAATGGTGCTGGAAGGCTTCATATTGTGGAGGGTGTGGTTAATGCAAAAAAATACATAGACATCCTTAATAAGAACATGCTGCCTTCTGCTCAACACCTGTTTTCAGGGGATTATATCTTCCAGGATGATAATGCTCCTTGTCACAGAGCTAAGACAGTAACGGAATGGAAAAAAAAGAACAAGGTGGCTACTATTGACTGGCCAGCCCAGTCCCCGGACCTCAATCCAATTGAAAATTTGTGGCACAAGGTATCAATACAGATATCTAAAACACAGCCAAGGACCAAGAGAGAGTTGATTGAGGCTCTGATACAGGCCTGGAACCACATCATCATTCGTAAACATCTGCAGAAGCTTGTTCACTCAATGCCACAGGGATGCAAGTTGGTGCTCAAGAGCAAAGGCCGACCAATAAAGTATTAGGACCTAAAGATGCACTCAAAAGGCCCTTTTCAGGACTCTGAATTAAATAAAAAATAATAAATCTTAAAAAGTAAAATTTAAGTCTGTGTGAACTTGCATTGGAAGTTAATGAACTTAGAAACCTGTTCACCATTCTACACACTGGTGTAGGTATGGTTATGCTGTAAACAAAATATAAAAAATGTGCATACCATAACAATTTATACACTTGGGACATTGAAAAATGAGTATGGCATACAATGAGGGATTACAAAAACATATATGTTCCACCAGTTTCACTGTAGAGATGCAGAAGTATGAAGTATATAGTTTTCTTCACGCCTATGCAGGACTTTTGAACACCACTGTATTTTTATTTTTAATAGCTTCCTTAAAGGGTATATCCAGGACTTTAAAAAAAAAAAAAAAAAGAAAAGTGGATTATTGAAAAAAATAACAAATCCATCAGGTACTCAACTTCCCCTGGGTTTAGCGGTAGCACCCCACCGCTGCTTCAGCACCTGAATTTTTTCTACAGTGGTGATGTCACCACTTCAGCGCACACCACCGCTGCCGCCAATCACTGAGCTTGAGTTGTCTAAATTAGCAGAGCCTCTGAGCTCAGTGATTGGCTGAAGTGGGGATGTGCAATGTTATTGTACAATCATCACTACAACCAAAATACACAGACATGAGCTGCAACAGGGACCAGGGGGGGAGTGAGTACTATGTGTTTGATTTTTTGAACACAAGAAAACAAAACAAAACACATTGTTAGCATCAGCATAGTAATGACAGTTAAAGGGGTTTTCCATTGTCATAAAAGTGTTCCCAAAACGATTGCATACTTGTAAACAAAAAGTATCAAATCATTTTGGAACACTTTTCTGACAATTGAAAACCCCTTTAACTGTCATTACTATGCTGATGCTAACAATGTTTTTTGTTTTGCTGTGATCACCAGGGTGGATACACGATATTATATCATAATAGATTTCGGGTGACACCTTGCCATATATCTTTATTTTTTGGTTTATAATTGTTATGTAACAAATAGGGAAAAATATTTTTTTTTTTAACTTTTAGAATCTCATCACATTGGAACATATGTAACAGATTTTACAGACAGACTTGTACAGGTGGAATTAACCTGAGATTTCATGAAATCTCACACATTCACTGCAGGAAAAATCTGCTACATATATTTACCAATGCTACAGATTTGATATGCACACAATATGAATTTAGGTTATGGATGTTAACATTCACCCCTTTCAATAAAAGGGTAAAATATATGGCAGATTTTTAGCATTTATTAAAAAAGAATTTTAACCGTAAAATCATTGTGTGTTAACATATCCACATTGTTTATTTTATATTGGTATTCCGTTTCATAGCAGTGTCTAATAGGCTCTGAGTCATGGCTGGCCTCAGGGTGCCAATGCATTACATTGTGAGCCCCCGACCCAGTCTCACTCAGGGGGCTCACAATGGCTTCCATGGCTAACGGCACAAGCAGAGGAACAATTTAATGGATATACCTTTATGCCCAGTTGTGGGAACGTATTGTCTATATTCTCTAGACATACGCTGTCGATATCGGCAGGTTCGGCTAACATCAGTCTAATGTGTATGGGGGTTTTTAGTTGCAGGAATATTTATCATAAATCTTAGATCAAGATCTCTTAAATAACCCTTTATGATCTGAATGGAGTATCTTCATTGAATAGAATAACTATTTAAGTTCAAAATTGTTTCATAGTTGTCTACCCTGTGATTGCCCTACATTCTTGAAGTTGAAATTTATTTTCTTATTAGTGGCACGTTGGTCTGTCAGTGAACAGAGAGAGATTAATATTGGACTGCATCATGTATGTTCATCATGAGTCTGCTAGCAACACGCAAATCCCACACATTGTATTTTTTAAAAGTGTCTTGAAATAAACTTTTTATTGACGGTGAGAGCCACTGTTCTGGATTTTTTGGATTTTTGTAGTTTGGTTTACAAACTATAGGGATTCATGCTCAGGTTGCATTAAGGACCATCACACGCCGCCATATGGCTTCCATATCGCTGGCGATTTGACGTGAGCGCGCACGTTTCGGGCACTTTTTTCACGTCACTGTGGAGCTGTCACACATAGCTATCTAGCGTGCGATCTTCGGTGATCCTGCATTCCGGAAATAACCTACAGGAGACCGGAAGCGATTTTCCCTTCACACATCGCCGCGTCACACGCCACAACTGTAGCAGCGATGTGGGCATAGTGTTTTGATAAGGGCGTGCTACAGTGTGTTTCATCACGCCCCTATCACTGCGATTAGTGGACAGAACTGCGTTCCCATTGGTCAGCCTTGCGTGAACGCACGGTTCATCAAATAAGGCACCTCGGACACGGCCAGCCAATTGGAACGCAGTATCACCCGCCAATCGCCGAAGATGAGGCACAAAAAAACACCATCCAAACACGTCTACAGGATTGATTTCAGGATCGCTGTGTACATCGCTATCGCCCTGTGACACGCCAGGATGCGCTGATATCGCCTGGTGGATATCGCCTGATTTCTCTGCAGTGCAGGTCAATCAGGCGACGCTCCACCAGTGATTTCTCGCCGTATAATCGCCCAGTCGCACGCCATTATGCACATGCGATGTGGTTTCCACATCACCGAATTCGGGAATTGCCAGCGTTTTCGCCGGCGATATGGAGGCTTGTGACGGTACCTTTAGGTATTGTTCACACAGGCTATGTGGTTTGGTTCAAATGTGCAGTTTTATTGATTTAATTTAACTTCCAGGGATTCATTAACCTAAACAGCCTCTTTGGGGCAGAAAAGTAAAAGAGCCAATAAACAGTTAATTCAGCAGGCACATATATGTCAGTGCAGGCTCACTGGAAAATCTTGCAATCTGTTTTCCTGGAGCAAACTTTCCACAAAAAAGTGGTACTTTCTCGCCTTAACACATTTACATATTCCAGGGCATCTTTTACTGTTAAGTCTCTGAGCTTGGCAGTCCCAATGTTGTCCTGGGTCTCCTTCAGGTCAGGGATATTGGCTTCAGGAGATGCTTCCACCTTTAAAGCCAGTACAGTGAAAAAAATGTTTTCAAAATATATCAGTTGACCTTGTAACCATAACCAGGTCCTGCGGCATACCAGATTACTTGGAGCACAAGTCCCAGAGCAATGCGCAGGACTTTAAACAGCACTATGTAACCAGGTGATGTCACCGGTCACATGGTGCTTTTGGGTGCTACAGCCTGCACATGCTGCGGGCCGGCGGGGATCTGAAGAAAACAGCGGTCACCGGGGGAGCGCGGTGAGGTAAGTATAAAGCACAGGGGAAAAGCACAGGTCACCAAAAGCACACCCTCACAAAAACGCTGTGTGTGAACACAGCCTTACAGGGGGTGAACAAGTATATTGCCGAGAGCTCCCTCATACAGCAGAGCTCTGGACAAACAAAGAGGCCCACTCACTGTCACTAGAAAGAGAATGTGTATACTGACTTCTGGAGCGCTGGGGTGGAAAATCACATAAGGATGACAGGTTTTAAGTTAAAACAGACCTTTATTGTGTACAGAGAGTCACAGGATTTGAGGGAATGGCTGTCCCATTGGGAGTAGAGGTGACATGTTTTCCACTCCTGCTCCCAAGATATCCCTTGAAGATTCTTGAGAATGTCTTGAAGATGGTTTTCCTGCTCCGCACTACTTCCCCTCTTCTCCCTCTATCCCCTTCCTCTTCTTACCTTTTCTTTTCTATATAATAACTTTACTCCTTTTTCTATCCTCACATTAAACATAAACTGTTTTATTGCCCCTGCTGATAACCAAGGGGTTAAATTTTGTTAATATTATTCATATATACCTGAATGTTACTGGGTTTAACACTAAAAATTACTCAAGGCCTAGAAGTGTTAGATAGTTCGGCCTTAATTCAACTCATAATATCAGAGGACAAGATCTTGCTCCACTCGAGACATAATGGTACAATCCTGTCCTTGAACTTTAAAAAAACGATCGATTGGGTCAAATTTGGGAATGCAAACTTAATGCCTAAATTCTCCTTTGATGGTTGCTTAAAGGGAACCAACCACCTCGGATGACCCTCATACACTGTTAATATGTGCCCCTGCAGCCTAGTAACCCATTAGCAGCACTGTTTTTGTGTGAAAAGTGGCTGCAGTAGAAGTGAGATAATGATTTTATACACTTACATGCCTGCGTACTTGAGGGCGTCTCCCTGTGTGTGCTGGCACTTGTGAGCTGTGCTCGTCATGCCTGCTCTCCCCTCCCTTATGCACGCCCCCTCTCAGCCTGCTATAGTGATGTGAGGCTGATTGCGTCATAAAGGGGCGGGGCTAAATCGCGGCATCCCGGAGCCCCACCCCCTTTATGACGCAATCAGCCTCACATCACTATAGCAGGCTGAGAGGGGGCGTGCATAAGGGAGGGGAGAGCAGGCATGACGAGCACAGCTCACAAGTGCCAGCACACACAGGGAGACGCCCTCAAGTACGCAGGCATGTAAGTGTATAAAATCATTATCTCACTTCTACTGCAGCCACTTTTCACACAAAAGCAGTGCTGCTAATGGGTTACTAGGCTGCAGGGGCACATATTAACAGTGTATGGGTCATCCGAGGTGGTTGGTTCCCTTTAACCTCGTTTCATGCTAATCAATATTGCCCATGTGACATGTCATTTTTCTTTTTTCTTTGTCTTCATGTTGTATTTACATAACACTATGCTGTTTTTTCCTGAAAACTCAATAAAATCTAAATTACTTACCGGTAATGGGTTTTTCCGGAGCCACGACAGCACCACCTGGGAGAGAGGACCGCCCATCCAAGACAGGAAACCTCTGAGATAAAAAAGGCGGGACCTCTCCTGGACCTCAGTTTAGGTTACAGAGGCCAGAGAGGAGAACCCAACAAGCATTAGTACACAACCACCACCCAAAGAAATCAACAATTCACACACCCCAAACGTGACCAACACCAATAGGCAATAGGGAGGGATGCGGTGGTGCTGTCGTGGCTCCGGAAAAACCCATTACCGGTAAGTAATTTAGATTTTTCTATCATCGCCACGACAGCACCACCTGAGAGATTTCAGAGAAAAGAAAATTAGGGAGGGACCACTGCTTGCAGATCCCGTCTACCAAAGGTCACCTCATCAGTGGAAGAAAGATCAAGCCTTTAATGCTTGAAGAAAGTAGAAGGAGAATACCAAGTAGCAGCCTACAGATCAATTCTAACGGGACATCAGCCTTCTCCGCCCAGGATGCAGCCACTGCCCTGGTGGAATGTGCAGTAAGTCCCACCGGGACCTGCACCTGACTAGAAGAATAAGCAAGAGCGATGGCTTCCTTCAACCACCTAGGGAACCCTTGGACACTGCCTTACCCCTAGAGGCCCCCTGAAAGGAAACAAAGAGGGACGGAGCCTGACGCCAGGCCGCGGACCTGTCCAAGTAGGTAAGCAACGCCCTCCTGACATCTAACGTGTGGAGAACCTCTTCTTTCTGATTTGCAGGATGATCACAGAAGGAATGGAGGACAATCTCCTGCATCCTGTGGAACTTGGGAGCCACCTTGGGAAGATAGGAACGGTCCAGGCGGAGGATGACCCTGTCCTGCAAAATTTGAGTATAAGGCCCCACCACCGACAAGGCCTGCAGGTCACTAATACGTCTGGCCGACGTCAAAGCCACCAACAGGACTACCTTCAGAGTAAAGACCTTAGGCGAAGCAGAAGATAAAGGCTCAAAGGGAGGCTTGGTTAAGGCATCCAGAACTAAATTGAGATCCCAAGGAGGCACCTTCGGACAGGGAACAGGAGTGGCCCGCTTGCAGGACTGTATAAACCTCATCACCCAAGAAGATCCAGCTAGGGGACAATGGTACAGGGCCCCCAAGGCCGAAACTTGGAGCTTCAGGGTATTGACAGAGAGACCCATCTCCCACCCCCTATGGAGGAATTCTAAAATTGCCGGCACAGGAGCCTCACCCTCCGGACTCTCCACCGAAGGGGACAGAAATTTTTTCCACACTTTACCATAAATGTTGGTGGTAACCGGCTTCCGACTGGACATCACCATACGAACAAGGCCGCCTGAGAATCCCCTACGCGACAGGAGCCGCCGTCCAAATTCCACGCCGTCAGCCGGAGACCCGAGACCTGCGGATGGTGGACCGGCCCCTGAGACAGGAGAGACTGGGAGAGGGGGAGAGTCCAGGGAGCCTGCACGGACAGGCGACTGAGCCAAAAGAACCAAGCTCTCCGAGGCCAGAAGGGCGCTATCATGATGACCCTGGCCCTGTCCTTCCTGACCTTCCGAAGCACTGCAGGAATCATTACCAAGGGAGGGAAGGCATACAGGAGGACCGAGGACCAGGGGATCAGCAGAGCTTTCCCAGCAAAGGGCCGATCTCCGGGATGCAGAGAACAGAACCGTCGCACCTGCCTGTTCTCCCGAGTTGCAAATAAATCTATCTCTGGAAGGCCCCACCTGTCCACAATCTGAGCGAAAACCCCCGGATCCAGGGCCCACTCCCCCTGTCGGAGCTGCACCCTGCTGCGAAAATCTGCCCTGGAATTTGCCACCCCCCGTATGTGAAGGGCAGAGAGGGAAACGTGACGGTCTTCCAACAACTGACAAATGTCCCGTGTAACGCCCATGAGTGCCTGAGACCGGGTGCCCCCCTGACGGTTCAAGTAAGCCATCCAACACACTCTTGTCGGAGAGAACTCTTAGATGGCTCCTCCTAAGGGAAGGAAGGAACGCAGAAACTGCCTCACAAACTGCCAGGAGCCCTGAGCGGACAGGTCCCGAAGGTGGGCCCCCCATCCCCAGGAACTGGCATACGTGGTAATTACGTCGGAGACTGGACAACCCCACGGGACGCCCACGGAGAGGTGCTCGGGGACCAGCCACCACCCCAGAGAATCTAAAGTCGGAGGGGACAGAACAATCTTTGCGTCCAAGGCCTCCCCCAACCTGAGTTGATGCTGGAGAACCTCCCACTGAAGGGCCCGAGAGTGCAACTGTGCCCAAGGAACTGCTGGGATACAGGACGTGAGGGAGCCCAAGAGAGACATAGCCCTCCTTAAAGTCACTCAAGGAGAGTCCCGTACTACAGAAAGGGATGACGGAAGACTCAATTGTTTGTCGTCCGGAAGGAGGCAAAGCCGAGACTGTGAATCCAGAATCATCCCCAGAAACAGCTGACGCGTGGCGGGAACTAGCCTGGACTTTTCCAGATTGACAATCCATCCCAGCTGATCCAGGGAAGACTGAACCATTTGCAGACGGTCGAGGCACTGATCCCTGGAGTCCCCCACAATCAGCAGATCGTCCAGATACGGAATAATCAAAATCTGCTGACGTCAGAAGTGAGCTATCACTTCTGCCAGCAGCTTCGTGAAAATCCGAGGAGCCATCGCCAGCCCGAAGGGGAGAGCCCGGTACTGGAAATGGCAGAGGGAGCCCTCCATATACAGGGCGAACCTCAGAAACTGCTGGTGGTGACGGTGAACCGGAACATGGTAGTATGCGTCTTTCAGATCCAGCACCACCATGAAACAATTTGGAAACAATAACCTGATTGCCGACTTCAAAGTCTCCATCTTGAACGAACGCTGCACCAGAAAGCTGTTCAGGAGTTTCAGGTTTATAATTGTCCGGAACGAGCCGTCTGGTTTTGGCACGAGATACAGCGTGGAATAGAACCCCCTGCCGCATTCAGCTGGAGGAACCGGGGAAACAACCCCTTTTGTCACAAGGGCCCGTACCTCGCCTATCAGAAAATTGCATTTTTCCGGACTGCTGACAGACGTAATCACCAGGGACCCCACAGGAGCCGAAGCGAACTCCAGTTTCAACCCGTCTCTGAGAAGAGCGAGAGCCCAATCGCAAGCCCCAATTCCGGACCAGGCTGGGAGAAGGTGGGCAAGCCTTCCTCCCACCTGGAGCGATCTGTCACTTAGACTGGGGCTTCCTGTCAAAGGAGGAACCCTTGAACAAGAAACCCAACTTCTTGTCTCTCCTGTCGGCCCAAGAATCTCGGGTTCGGCGAGGGGACCTCCGCTTGGCAAACCGCGGCTTACGAAAGGAACGACCACGGAAGGTGGAAGCCGGAATCCCGGAGGGAAAATTTTTCTTATTGTCACTAGCATGTTCCAAGACATCATCCAGCGGTTTGCCAAACAGAAAATCATCTGTACAAGGTAAAGAACACAACTTAGACTTCGATTTGGGGATCACCGGGCCAGGCCTTCAACCATAAGGCACGACGAGCAGCATTAGAGAAGGATGTAGCCTTCGCCGCCAATTTCAGGGAGTCAGCCGAGGAATCCGCAAGAAAAGCTGCCGCAGAAAGAGTCAAAGGAAAGGAAGACAAGATCTCCTCCTTAGGAGCCTCGTCCCTCACCTGAGCTTCCAACTACTGCAACCAAATCGTGAGGGACCGAGCGACCGATGTACCCGCAATTGAGGGACGAAAGATGCTAGCAGTGGATTCCCAAGAATTACGCAAGTAGCCATCTGCCTTCCTGTCTAGATGATCCTTCCTCTCTCCCCTTTGAGGATTTAGGGAATTTGAACGCTTAGACGCCCGGGCCACAGCTACGTCAAGCTTGGGGGATTTATCCCAGGAAGTAGTGGCCTCCTCATCAAAGGGGTACTTCTTTTTAGCCAAATAGGAAAGAGAGCCCTTCTTATCAGGCTTAGTCCAAAGATCCACAATTAAGGCCTGGACCCTCTGATTTAAAGGAAAAGTCTGTCTCTTTTTGGAAAACAGACCACTGAACATTAAATCCTCCACCGAAGAGGGGTCACGGGCATCCACCAACCCCATAGTTGAACGGACGGCTTCAAAAAATCAGTGTCTTTACGTGGAAAATACGGCTTCCCATCCCCGCTGTCATCTGAGGAGGAAGACCCTGAGGAGGAGGACGATGAGGAGGACGAGGCCGAGGATGAGCGAGACCTGCGTCTTCCCTTGTGAGATTTACGAGCGGCACGGTCAGAACCAGAGGAAGAGCCCTGGGACTTCTTCCTCTTACGCCCCCTATCCTTCCCGGATTTCTGCAGGGACTTAAATTCTTCCCTCACTAAATCCCTAAGGCTAGAGGCCAGACTGGGGACAGCGTCTCTCACAGTCTCTTCAATGCAAGGGGCACACAAGTCTTTAGTACAATCATCAGGAAGAGGGACTTTGCAGATAGCACACTCCTTATGCCTCTGTTTGGCAGCCTTTTTCTTGCTGTCCGATTTCCGGGGAGCTTTAGGGTCCACATCCATCCTGGATCCCTGCTGTGAGGACTTGTGGCCGCCACCAGGCTGCTGAGGCTCCCCCACGTCGGGAGCCGAAAGGGACTGCTGCTCCATCCCTCCGCTGGACAACTGGCCGGCTTTGCCCTCTGTGCACTGCCCCACACCACCGGGAACCGCTCCAGCGTCTCCCTGCTGCCGAACGCTGGGCGCCGCCATCTCGGCCCGCACTGAGCATGCGCAGAACGTCACTTCCGATCCGCGCCCAAACCGGAAGTAGCGGCTCCTGGCGCGAAATTCAAACCTGCCGCCGGAAAAACCGCTCCCAGGCCCCTTACAGACCCAGGAACGCTGTGCCCAGCTCGTAAACGATCCTCTTCACCCGGGGCACATGTATCTGCCTGGGCGGCGACAAGGGCCGAGAACAAGCCGCTGGTGGCCCTCTACAAGACCCTGTGCCCTCCACCACCGCAGGGGATACCCCATGGAGGAGCCTCTGCACCCAAGTCTGGAGCCACTGCCTAGGTAAGCTCCTAGGACAGCTCTTCCAGCTACCGGGTCAGGCCAGGACCGCATGAGCTTCAGAGGTCTCCCACCTCCAAGACAGGAAACCTAAACTGAGGTCCAGGAGAGGTCCCGCCTTTTTTATCTCAGAGGTTTCCTGTCTTGGATGGGCGGTCCTCTCTCTCAGGTGGTGCTGTCGTGGCGATGATGGAAAATTTTGATTTATCAAAAACAGACCTTTATTGGCCCCTTGCACCGCCACTATGCGTTTTGACAGTAATTCATCTGTCTTCATCAGGTGGTACCACCCACCTCCTGCAGATCCACATGGGATTTTCCAACTCAGCACTCCAGAAACCGGTATACACATTCTCTTTCTATTGTCCACACTCCCCTGTGGGGACATCGGCAGGAGCAACTCCAGGCGGAGATCGCTATACAACCATAGCTGGAAGGACCTGCCGTTGCTTGGTAACCAGCGAAATCACCACAGGAGCTGTGGTGACTTGTTACCGGTCCGGAAGTCACGTAACGCGAGATCAGGAAGTCACCTGACGGCAGCAGCGAAAAAGAATCCAGCGGAGCACCTGGCGAGCATCACTACACGGCAAACGTAAGGCAGCATCCGGGGTTGTGCGAGGGTGAAACAACTTGAAAAGGTGAGCGACTACCTGACCCCCATCAATCACATCCCCATTAGGTATTTCACAATGTGCGCTCTCTTTTCTATTTTTTGCACTCGATGTCACTGTCAGGGACATCATTTGCTCCGCTTGCCGGACGGCGACCCTAGCCCTTAGTGATGTCAGAGGTCTGGGGTAATGGTCACCCACAGTGCACTGTCTTCTGCCCCCTGCACTATAAGATGAGCCCAGCATCTGGACTGTTGGCGGCAGCAGAGACCAGTGACGTCACCAGCCGGGCACTGCTGATCTCCTGCACCTCCATGTATAGTGACACCACTCTGTCACTATCGGCTTATAAATATTCATAATCCGCCAACAGTCTGGACACTGCGCTCATCACACTGCGCATGAGAGAGATGATAGCGCTTAGAGGGGAGAGACAGTGAACATGGGGAGAGAGCAAACGGGGAGAGTGACATACAGTGCTTACAAGTAGTATTCAACCCCCTGCAGATTTAGGTGGTTTGATAAGATGCAAATAAGTTAGAGCCTTCAAACTGCAAATGAGAGTAGGATTTATTAACAGAAGCATAAATCTTACAAACCAAAAAGTTATGTTGCTCAGTTGAATTTTAATAAATTTTAAACATAAAAGTGTGGGTCAATTATTATTCAACACCTCAAACCACCAGCATTCTGTTTGGTCCCCCTAAAGTATTAAGAAGTAGTTCAGGCACAAAGAACAATGAGCTTCACATGTGTGGATTAATTATCTCTTTTGCCAGCCTTTTCTGACTATTTAAGACCCTCCCCAAATGTGTGAACAGCACTAATACATGGTCAACATGGGAAAGACAAAGGAGCATTCCAAGGCCATCAGAGACAAGATCGTGGAGGGTCACAAGACTGGCAATGGGTACAAAACCCTTTCCAAGGAGTTGGGCCTACCTGTCTCCACTGTTGGGAGCATCATCCGGAAGTGGAAGGCTTATGGAACTACTGTTAGCCTTCCACGGCCTGGACAGCCTTTGAAAGTTTGCTCCCGTGCCGAGGCCAGGCTTGTCCGAAGAGTCAAGGCTAACCCAAGGACAACAAGGAAGGAGCTCCGGGAAGATCTCATGGCAGTGGGGACATTGGTTTCAGTCAATACCATAAGTAACGTACTCCACCACAATGGTCTCCGTTCCAGACGAGCCCGTAAGGTACCTTTACTTTCAAAGCGTCATGTCAAGGCTCGCCTACAGTTTGCTCATGATCACTTGGAGGACTCTGAGACAGACTGGTTCAAGGTTCTATGGTCTGATGAGACCAAGATCGAGATCTTTGGTGCCAACCACACACGTGACGTTTGGAGACTGGATGGCACTGCATACGACCCCAAGAATACCATCCCTACAGTCAAGCATGGTGGTGGCAGCATCATGCTGTGGGGCTGTTTCTCAGCCAAGGGGCCTGGCCATCTGGTCCGCATCCATGGGAAGATGGATAGCACGGCCTACCTGGAGATTTTGGCCAAGAACCTCCGCTCCTCCATCAAGGATCTTAAGATGGGTCGTAATTTCATCTTCCAACAAGACAACGACCCAAAGCACACAGCCAAGAAAACCAAGGCCTGGTTCAAGAGGGAAAAAATCAAGGTGATGGAGTGGCCTAGTCAGTCTCCTGACCTTAACCCAATTGAAAACTTGTGGAAGGAGCTCAAGATTAAAGTCCACATGAGACACCCAGAGAACCTAGATAACTTGGAGAAGATCTGCATGGAGGAGTGGGCCAAGATAACTCCAGAGACCTGTGCCGGCCTGATCAGGTCTTATAAAAGACGATTATTAGCTGTAATTGCAAACTAGGGTTATTCCACAAAATATTAAACCTAGGGGTTGAATAATAATTGACCCACACTTTTATGTTTAAAATGTATTAAAATTCAACTGAGCAACATAACTTTTTGGTTTGTAAGATTCATGCTTCTGTTAATAAATCCTACTCTCGTTTGCAGTTTGAAGGCTCTAATTTATTTGCATCTTATCAAACCACCTAAATCTGCAGGGGGTTGAATACTACTTGTAGGCACTGTAACACAGGGGAAGAGAGCAAACAGGGGGGAGAGTGACAGTGCACAGGGGAAGAGAGCGAACACAGGAATCCTTGCCTTGTTCTGAGCGCCCAGCAGGAGATCGTGCTATTTGTTTCACTCGAACACAGGGAAAGACACAGTGCACAGGTGGAGAGCTTGAACAGCGGAGAGTGATGGCACAGAGGAGGAGAAAGACGGCACATGGGAAGGGGGAGAGTGACAGCACACAGAAGGAGAGAGACAGTGCACAGGGGGGAGAGAGACAGAGGACATGGTGACGAAAGCGCACGGGGTAGAGGTTAAACACTGGGGAGAGAGACACGGCACATGGGTAGAGAGCATAAAGGGGTGAGAGAGACAGTACACAGTGGTAGAAAGAGCACAGGGGGAGAGAGTGAACAGCGGGAAGAGAGACAGTGCACGGGGTAGAGACTGAACAGCGGGGAGAGATACAGCGCACATGGGAGACAGTGAGAGAGAGTGAACAGCAAGGAGAGAGACAGCACACAGGAGTAGAGAGTGCACAGTAGTGAGAGACAGCGCACAGGGGTGGAGAGTCCACAGGAGGGAGAGAGATGCTGCAGAGGGGAAAGAGAGCACACAGGGGTAGAAAGACATCACACAGGGAGAGCACACTCAAAGGAGAGAATACTTGAGGGGAGAAGACAGGATACGAAAGAGAGACAACAAAAAGGGGAGAGAGCGCACGGGGAGACAGTTCAAAGGAGAGAGCACAGAGGAGAAAGCACAGGGGGGAGACAGAGACAGCTCAAAGGAGAGAGCACATGAGGGGAGAAGACAGCACAGGGGAGAGAGAGCAGACAGGGGGAAAGCACATGGGGAGACAGCTCAAAGGAGAGAGCACATAAGGGGAGAAGAGAGCACAGGAAGGAGAGAGCACACAAGAGAGAGACAGCTCAGTAGGGAACAGAAGAGCCCATTGGGGAAACATCACAAAGGGGAAAGAGACAGCACACGAGGGGTCAGAGTGCACTTTCACCCGGGGCCCACACAAAACAAGGAGTTGGCCCTGACCCAGTCCTCCAAATAAAGCCTGCCCCCAGCGCCACAGAGCCTGGTCCCACTGTGATGTCACTGCCCTCATGACACAGGGGACTGTGTGTCGCCTCCTGCTGTATACTGAGGACTAAAGAAAGAGGAAAATGGTAGTTGCAACTACCATTTTCCTCTTTTTCACGCGATGTGTGCCAGGGCTAAAACTTTATACTGTTTGACTCTTTTCCCTTGAGCACCTAATTAGTGGTTGAGCTTGATGCTATACTTCTAAGTATACTGAGGGCTGTCCTACTGTATACTGGGGGCTTTGTGTGACCTCCTGCTGTAATATTGGGGCTGTGTGCGACCTCCTGTATATTAGGACCTGTGTGTGGCCTTCTGCTGTATACTAAAGCTGTGTGTAGCCTGCTGTATACTGAGGCTGTGTGTGGCATCCTGCTGTAGACTGGGAGCTGTGTGCAGCCTTCATGCGGCATACTGGGGGCTGTGTGCAGGCTCCTGCTGTATACTGGGGGCTGTGTGTGGCCGCCTGCTTTATACTGGGGGCTGTGTGTGGCCTCCCGCTTTATACTGGGGCTGTGTGTAGACTCCTGCTGTATACTGGGGGCTGTGTGTGGCATCCTGCTGTATACTGGAGGCTGTGTGTGGCCTCCTGCTGTGTACTGGGGGCTGTGTGTGGCCTCCTGCTGTGTACTGGGGGCTGTGTGTGGCCTTCTGCTGTACACTGGTGGCTGTGTGCTGCCTTCTGCTGTATACTGGGGGTTTTGTACAGTAGACTCCTGTATACTGAGGGCTGTGTGCATGCTTCTGCTGTATACTGGGGAATGTGGGCAGCAGGTTGTTAGAAAAATAGCAAAGAGGTGTCTGTGTTTGTGTGGCTGCTACTTCAGACAGTCATGTCCCAGTGTGCGCCATTTTCCAGACGTTCTTGCCTTTGCGAAGCTATTTTGAATGTTTCACAGACATGCTAGCAGTGGGTTTTTTTTGCGCAGCCACAATTACTGGATATGCCAGATCGGGCAAAACCGCACTTGCCACACCCGATCATAAGCCCCATGGAGAATGAATGGGGCTTGCCAGATCAGCGCCACGAGTTGGCCGTTATGCAGTACATCCGGCAGGTGTGGCGACATCTGCTGCATCTACCGCAAAACTGTCATTACCACTGATGTGAGCCTAAGTTTTGTTATACTATGAATCTATTTTGTTGCCTATAACAACTAATCTGAGGATGAGCTGTGATTGGTTGTTATAGGCCACCTGATGAATATCCAGGCTAACTGTCAAAACAGCCAAGGCAGTATCTACTAGCTCACACATACAAACAGTAAATAGGCTTTTTTTGGTGAATGACTGTAAAGTGTGGGGTCAAAATTTTCCTCAAAACATAGTCTGACGTATCCTGCGTCAAATGAGGTATGTTTGCAAGATTTTGTGATGGTATATGCGATGGTGCAAATTCCTACACACACACTCAGCTTTATATATTAGATATATTTATATGCTCTTGTGCATGTGTGTACTATGTACATACTTGTGTAAATGGGTATGTACACATTTTATTATATTGTACTTAATGCACAATACATGTCAGTCAAATTGTTAGCGGACACCATGTTGCATTTGGAGAGCCCCTGTGTGCCTAAACATTGGAGCTCCCCCACCATCTAGATAAGTTCCCTGGGGGCTCTAGTTTCCAAAATGGGGTCACTTGTGAGGGAGATCCAATGTTTAGGCACACAGGGGCTCTCCAAACGCGACATGGTGTCCGCTAACAATTTGACTGAAAAATTAGCTCCAATTGTTAGCGGACACCATGTCGCGTTTGGAGAGCCCCTGTGTGCCTAAACATTGGAGCTCCCCGACAAGTGACCCCATTTTGGAAATTAGACCCCCCAGGGAACTTATCTAGATGGATGGTGAGCATTTTGAACACCCCGGTGCTTCACAAAATAATCTGTAAAAATGAAAAAAGAACATTTTTGTGGAAAAAAAAGTACTTAATCAAATTTACAGATTAATTTGTGAAGCACCTGGGGGTTCAAAATGTTCACAACCCATCTAGATACGTTCCCTGGGAGGTCTAGTTTCCAAAATGGGGTCACTTGTGGGGGAGCTCCAATGTTTAGGCACACAGGGGCTCTCCATACGCGACATGGTGTCCGCTAACTATTGGAATTGTTAGCGGACACCATGTCGCGTATGGAGAGCCCATGTGTGCCTAAACATTGGAGCTCCCCCACAAGTGACCTCATTTTGGAAACTAGACCCCTCAAGGAATGCATCTAGATGCATAGTGAGCACTCTCAACCCCCAGGTGCTTCACAAATTGATCCGTAAGAAGGAAAAAGTACTTTTTTTTTCACACAAATTTTCTTTTTTCATATTTACAGATCAATTTGTGAAGCACCTGGGGGTTCAAAGTGTTCACTATGCATCTAAATACAGCGAAGCCCATTTTTATTTTTTTTCAAGGACTAATTCTAGAAAAAAAATGGCGTGGGGCTCTGCCATATTTTTGGTCCAGCCAGGTACAACTTGGCAGCTACGGATTGCCACCAACCCCCAGCTGCTTCGTTGTACCTGGCTGGCAACCAAAAATACAGCAAAGTCCTTTTTTTTTCTTCTAGAACTAATTCTAGAAAAAAAATGACGTGGGGCTCTGCCATATTTTTGGTCCAACCAGGTACAACTAGGCAGCTGGGGGCCGGAATCCGCAGCATGGAGAGGCCCAAGCGTTCTGGGCCCCCCATGCTGCGAATTGCAGCCCGCAGCAGCCCCAGAAAATGGCGCATTCATTGAAGCGCCATTTTCTGGCACTGTACACAGACTCTTCCAGTTGCCCTGGTGCCGGTGGCAAACTGGGTAATAAAGGGTTAATGCCAGCTTTTTATGGCAGCTGGCACTAAGCCCGAGATTCATAATATAGGGCCTATGTTAGACCCGCCATTAGGAATCTCTGGTAAATAGTCAGAAAATACACACAGAGAAAAATCTTTTTATTTGAAAAAAATAACACAAACAAAATTCGGACTCCATCTTTATTATAAAGATCCGATGTAGTCCACAACGAAGGTCCCGCGACGCTCGATCGCTCCGACGTAGTCCATAATGAAGGTTCAACGACGTTCGATTGTCTCCGACATAGTCCACAATGAAGGTCCCATGACGCTCGATCACCTTTGCTGTCAGATTGCTACTCTGGAGCCCGATCCGCCAGCATGGAGATCGAGCTGCAAAAGTGATCTGACTCCCGGGCGCAGTGACCCACTATGTGCATCACTGCGCCCGGGCTGTCAGATCCCTTTCTGCAGCTCGATGCCGATGCAGGGAGATCGGGCTGCAGAGCAGCGATCTAAGAGCCCGGGCGCAGTGACCCACTATGTGCATCACTGCGCCCAGCCTGTCAGATTGCTTTCTGCAGCTCGATCCCCATGCATGGGGATCGATCTGCGGAAAGCGATCTGGCAGCCCAGGCGCAGTGATGCACATAATGGGTCACTGCGCCCGGGGTGTCAGACCACTTTCTGCAGCTCAATGCCCACGCAGTGAGATCTGGCTGCAAAGCACTGATCTAAGAGCCCGGGCGCAGTAACCCACTATGTGCATCACTGCGCCCGGGCTGTCAGATCGCTTTCTGCAGCTCGATGCCCATGCAGAGAGATCAGGCTGCAGAGTAGCTATCTAAGAGCCCGGGCGCAGTGACCCACTATGTGCATCACTGTGCCCGGCCTGTCAGATTGCTTTCTGCAGCTCGATCCCCATGCATGGGGATCGAGCTGCGGAAAGCGATCTGGCAGCCCAGGTGCAGTGATGCACAAAGTGGGTCACTGCGCCCGGGGTATATATCTGATTAAGACGGCATCACCACAAGCGTAGGTGCTGGCAGAAAATAATAATATACTTACAATAGGTTATCTGCCGCGACACTACTTTTTCATGATTAAAGATTATGTGAATCAATGAGTGTCACTAGAAACAAGAGGATCCATTGGATATAATGTAAGGTGAATTGCAGAAACTGCCTTATGCTAAATGTAATAAAACGGAGATCTTGGTTTTCAATAGTGATCACTAGAGAGTAAGCTTGGCATCCACTTACAAGGAGCCTCCACTGCCAAGTCCTAACACTAACCCTGATAAAATTGTGAATGGTGAACGGGTTTATATGCCCAAGGATAATTGGAGATAATGAATAGGTGTGTGTAGGGCCTTCACAATGGTGTCCAAGTGTGGATACCAAATTAAGGAATGTTGAAAAGGGGAATAATTACAGTGGGAGCTCAGTCACAAATAAACATATATATATCTGATTAAGACGGCATCACCACAAGCGTAGGTGCTGGCAGAAAATAATAATATACTTACAATAGGTTATCTGCCGCGACACTACTTTTTCATGATTAAAGATTATGTGAATCAATGAGTGTCACTAGAAACAAGAGGATCCATTGGATATAATGTAAGGTGAATTGCAGAAACTGCCTTATGCTAAATGTAATAAAACGGAGATCTTGGTTTTCAATAGTGATCACTAGAGAGTAAGCTTGGCATCCACTTACAAGGAGCCTCCACTGCCAAGTCCTAACACTAACCCTGATAAAATTGTGAATGGTGAACGGGTTTATATGCCCAAGGATAATTGGAGATAATGAATAGGTGTGTGTAGGGCCTTCACAATGGTGTCCAAGTGTGGATACCAAATTAAGGAATGTTGAAAAGGGGAATAATTACAGTGGGAGCTCAGTCACAAATAAACAATATATATATCTGATTAAGACGGCATCACCACAAGCGTAGGTGCTGGCAGAAAATAATAATATACTTACAATAGGTTATCTGCCGCGACACTACTTTTTCATGATTAAAGATTATGTGAATCAATGAGTGTCACTAGAAACAAGGATCCATTGGATATAATGTAAGGTGAATTGCAGAAACTGCCTTATGCTAAATGTAATAAAACGGAGATCTTGGTTTTCAATAGTGATCACTAGAGAGTAAGCTTGGCATCCACTTACAAGGAGCCTCCACTGCCAAGTCCTAACACTAACCCTGATAAAATTGTGAATGGTGAACGGGTTTATATGCCCAAGGATAATTGGAGATAATGAATAGGTGTGTGTAGGGCCTTCAAAATGGTGCAGGGGATACCTTAGAGTGAAAAGGGATCATTACAGGCGGGCGCAGTGACCCACTAAGGCAAAAACTGCGCCCGGCTGTCATATCGACTTTCTGCAGCTCGATGCCCATGCAGGGAGATTGAGCTGCGAGCACTGATCTAAGAGCCCAGGCGCAGTGAGCACAATGTGCGGTCAGCTCGCCGGGGTGTCAGATCGACTTTCTGCAGCTGATGCCCAGGATCGGCTGCAGAAGCAGCTGATCTAAGCCCAGCGCAGTGATCCACATGTGCATAGTCAGTGGCCCGGGCTGTCAAATTGCTTTCTGCAGCTAAATCCCCAGGATCCAGCTGCAGAAAGTGATTTGGCAGCTCCAGCACAGAGCTGTCAGATCCGGAGGCGGTGGGACTCAAGCACAATAGAGGAGGAGGAGTGGGACGCAGCGGTGACAGAGCGGTCGCCGTAGGGGTGAGCGGAAGAGGTGATCGCCACTCCGGTGATCGGGGGCAGGAAGGGGGAATTGGGGGGCTGTCAGGAGATGTAGGGGGGGCACTTAGGAGGAAGCGGGGGCAGTCAGGAGGAGGCGGGCGCAGGGACAGGAAGTGGGCGGCAGGAAAAAGAGGGGGGGGAAGAAAGATGAAGGGGGGGCAGGAAAGAGAGGTGGGGGACAGGGGGGGGGAGTGAGAGGATGACAGGGGAGAAGATCGGAGGGTAGAGATAGCAGCGGCAGGCAGGGAAACATGACAGGCGCGGGTGATTTTCACTTTCACTTTAGAGCGCCAATCACGTCCCTGAAGCCAGGGGGGGGGGGCAAATCTACCTCCCCTGGGCTATAGTGCATGTCTACATGTACCTGCAGCTCAAGTGACAGGTCAGTGAGACCCTCACTCAAGCTGCAGGAGTGCAGACCCGCCGGGACGTTGTACAATCGTTTCCTAGTGTCAGGAGTTAAGGGGTTTGTAAACTCATTTTGTTAAGCCCCTAGATTCTCATAGCGACTGGAGATAGCCACCAGTGTGCCAGCTAGAGGGATAAAGTTAATTTTGTCCGATACCTGGGCAGTTTTAGAATGCTAATAACCTTCTGATTAACCCCATATCTGTAGGTTGGTGGCGTTTTTTCACACGACAGGTGTCCTTTAATAAAAACTATTGTTTTGTGCATGTAGTTGTTATTCAGATTTACCTCTCCAGTTAAAGGACCACGCATGCGCTTTTTTTATTGCACCATGGGAGTGGTTTTTCAATTTGCAATTCCATGTCATACTCACTTTCCAGCGGCTTCACCAGCTTCACTGTCACTAAGTCAGGTTTCTACGAAAAGTGACCTTCCAGCAGCTCCAGTGTTTCTTGGAGTGTTGAGGTCACTTCTTAATATATCTCTATAGGAGTCTTACTCTAGCTTTCATAGAGATGCATCAAGCTTTTGTGACATAATTTTTGACCACTGGCCAGTCACAGGCACAAGATGGCAATGCGGTATTGGAGCAACATCATTAAAAGGTCAAGCTACCTAAAGGTGAGTATACAACAGGGGAGCATCCATTTAAAATGCCACTCCAGTGCTGAAAAAAAAATACTGGAGTGGTGCTTTAAGAACGTAAGCAAAATCAATCCCTGTGTGTCCGGCAGTCATTTGTTGCTAGGTTTCTGTCACATTGTTAACCAAACAAGAGTGTAGACCTAGAAGAGAATAACATCCGCCTGCAGGATCAGACTACACACAGAGTTCATTTATGACCTGTAACCATAAGTCACATACGCTTTTGATAGGAATAGTATGCATGAAATGGAATTTTTAACATTTTTGTAGCAATATTGAATGCTTGTGTCAATATAATCTTTAAACCACAGCGATAATTGCTGAGAAAGTGATAAGGGAACAAACAAGCTCCAGTAATTTGCATTTTATATACCCTGTACAATTTGCATGCAAATAGCTACTTAACTGTTATGCAAAAAGCCAATCCCAGTCATTGTTTTTGTGGCACCATGCCACTTTCTCAGGGCTTCATGCCATGCAGCACAATGCAGCAAAGTCATCTTTAGCTGTGGCTTTCATAACTGCCAGATATTCCAATATCCACAAGCACATTGCTTGCTTTCTATAGATTTTAGTCTTAAAGTGCCATTAGATTTTTTTGGGCTAAGCCATTGCATGTGTATACATGGTTGCTATTTTGGTAATTATTTTTGGTTATTATTTGACAAAATGTCTGCTTGCTTTCTCTGATCTCATTTCTAGAGTAGACAGAAAGTGACTGCTATCATGTCTCCCATGTACTGCACACATAGAGAAGCAGATATTTACTCTACTATCTTGGTAGCATACCCTCAGAACAGCAGCATGGAAGACATTATGCAGCAGCACTGATAAGTGTAGCTGTGAATCCAGCTATATTAAGATGGAAAAGCTCACTTGAATCGGCAGACTTGTCTATGCGAATCTCATTTCTTCCAATTATCTCGATCCTCCTCCAACCTCCTATTTTCAGACTTCCTTTGGGTTTTAGTAGATAAATTATTGATTTTAAAAAAAAAAAAAAACGTTTAAATTATAGTTAACTTTTACAGTTCCTGTACCTGTCATATGGCATGCATAGACCATTACGACTCCATTTGTCATGTGCATGAGACTTAACATTGCAAATAATTCAAATATTGTTTCATTTTCTTCTTATTATCTTCATTTTTATTTTAAAGGGGTTGTATCATCTTCTTTCTTCAAGAGCACGCCACTTCCCAGCCTCCAAGCTTCCTGCTTGCTGGTGGTTATGGGCTCATGAAGATTGTCAATTTGAACCAACAGTATGGTCACACCATTGATCATTAGTGTATACAAAATTGGTCAAATTTGCAACCAAAAAAGGATTATTTATTTCTCACTTGTCATCTGTGTGCTGTCCATTGGCAATCCGTTTTTTTTTCTCAGCAACTGTTATTCATATACAATCATTTACAGAGTATTTGCAGTGTTCTATGTTACAGAAGTAATGTATCCATAAAAAGACATGCCACCAGCATGATCCCTGTGGCATCTGATTTTTTTTCTCTCGCATCCATAGAATTGAATAGGTGAGTCTCCTCTGATTTACACAACCACTTGCAGCATACTGTGATTTTTCCTCAGGTAACATACAGCTGAAGAAAAAGAAACTTAGTTCTGCACTGACTCATAGAATAACATGAGTATGAATGCAATCCCTTTTATCTGGCATTGCACTCATCTGAGTTATACACTAGTGTGAGTGAACCCTAACAGTGCACTCTTCATAGAGATCCAGAGCAGCGCTTACAGGTTTTGAAGCATATACTAGAGCATCTCAATGAATTAGAATATCATCAAAAATCTATGTAATATTACCCTGTTTCAGAGCATTTCTGGGAGCCCTGAAACACGTTGTATTATATTCACCCTTTGATGGCACATGGAATACAGCAGTGCGGTTTTTAACCCTTCATTCTCCCTGCTTTAATTTTCTGATATAATGACCTTTGGGCTTTCATTGGCTGTAAACCATAATCATCAAGATTAACAGAAATAAACACTTGAAATAGCTTAAGCTACTGGAGAAACTCGCCAATCTAAGGGTACCATCACACGAGGTGACATCGGCGGCCATTTCGTAGGCGAGCAGGGGCATGGCCTATCGGCAGCATCATCACCGCCGAGCCGCCCCGTGTAAAGAGGGGATTTGGTGCCGAAAAATCGGCTGAGAGTGGTCGCCTGGTTTCGCAGCATGCACTCTGAAACAGCGACATCTGGGGCGATGTGTCACATCGCCATGTACATGGCGATTGCGATGTCACAGGCGATGGGAGCCATAGGCTCCCATGTTACAGGATCGCAGCTGGGGTTTGTGGACACCCCAGCAGCGATAGCGCCTGTAACATCGCCGGTGCGTCACCGGAGGTATCGCCGCGTGTAAACACGCGACAGCGACGCTGGCGGGGTGCCAAAAACGTGCGCACTCCTGTTTGTCGCCGCCGATATCTCCGGCGATGTCACCAAATGTGACGGTACCTTATTGTTTGGAACCTGATATGGACCTGCAATGATTTCCCTGAGGACTGCTCAGTCAATTCTGGACTATATGAAGTTAAGACTGACTCAGGACTCTTTTCTCCATCAGTCTATTTGCCTATTAGGGCAAGCCTCCAGGGAGTGGGGGCACCACATATTAGGGTGCATAAATCCTCCACTGGTAGGCAGGAGTAAGACTTAGGGTCTTGATAGAAATCGATTGCGGTCGTCCAATATCTTGTGTTCCTATATGTTGCGTGTTATCACTTTCTGTCACTTGTGTAGGTCTAAGGCGGCCGTCACAGTGAGAGTATTTTCGTATGTAGCTATCGTGCACGCGCAATCGTTAAATATCGCTATCTGCTGGTATGTCACACAGACAGATCACCAGCGTGTGGATCGCGGTTCGTGGTTATTTCACATCGGGAACTAGGCGGACGCGGTCGCTAGTTACCGAAGTGCCGTTTTCCATCTTCCAGCATAGCCGCGGTCGCTGCGGATGGTTCATCGTGGTGTCATACACCACGATGATGCAGATCGTTGCATCGTTCATCGCAGATCTGAGACCGAACCTCGATCAGCGATTCACGATCAACGATTACCATGTAATCGCTTGATTACATGCAACGTATCTTGCCGATATCGTTAAGCGGATCAAAACGGAGATCGCTTTAAACGATTCGGGCAAGATATACGTGTGTGACGGCCCCTAAGACCTTTTTAATCTTTTGTAATAAAGAGAGATTTTTTATCCTAATTTGAAGTTGGTAATCAAAAATCAATTGATTCTACCATTACTCCTCAGCAGCACACCCGCTGTTTTGGGATTATATCTGACTCAGATCTCTCTTTTACTTCCCACATTCAATCAGTCACTCGCTCGTGTCGCCTACACCTCAAAAATATCTCTAGAATTCGACCTTTTCTTACCATTGATTCTGCAAAAACTCTGTCGCCCTTATTCATTCTCGTCTGGATTACTGCAATTCTCTACTAATTGGTCTCCCTCTTACTAAAATCTCCTCTTTAATCCATCCTGAATGCAGCAGCCAGGATCAAATTCCTCTCCAACCGCTTCACCGATGCCTCTATCCTGTGCCAGTTATTGCATTGGTTGCCAATCTGTGATATAGTACAATATAAAATTCTCACTCTGACCCACAAAGCCCTCCACAGTTCTGCACCACCTACATCTCCTCCCTCAACTCTGTCTATCGCCCTACACGTGCCATCCGTTCCTCAAGTAACCTAAGACTGACATCATCTACAATCCGAACCTCTCTGTCTCGTCTTCATGACTTCTTGCGAGCAGGCCAATTCTCTGGAACAGATTACCAAGAACAATTCAGTTAACTCCAAAAATCCATAGTTTTAAGCGAGCCTTAAAAACACATCTCCTTAGACTAGCCTATCACCTCATGTCATCTGTCTAATTATTCCCATTTGTCCTCCTCCAAATCGGGCCTCTTGTATCATCTTCCTACAGCCTCCATGCACTACATAGCACTTTATCTGTAGTTGTGACCGTTCATGCAGCATTATGTGAATCCCCTATTTATTATATTGATGGCTGGACCATATGTGATGGTACTTTTTACATTTACCTTTTGTGCCTCCCCTATTTCCTGTAGATTGTAAGCTTGCGAGCAGGGACCTCACTCCTCATGGTTTCAGAATTTTTTTTGTCTCATATTGTCTGTATTGTATTTTATCATATTATTGTACTGTATGATAGTATTGTATTGTGTTGTATCGTATTGTATCGTATACCCTCTGAATTGTAAAGTGCTGCTGAATATTTTGTCGCCGTAAAAATAAAAATTATTATTATTGTAACCAAAAAAAGAGCACATTTGTTATGATTGCACATGAAAACTGTACCATAACCCATACAAGATTGCACACTATAGACCTCGAGGCTGTAGGTCAGAGAAGGGTGGGGAGTGAGAAACAGGCGAAGATCTAAATGTAAAAGTACACTATTTCTTAGGAGTACACAGGGCAAGAGAACTCACCTTTATTGTGTCTTTTCCTTTGCATGTCGACCCACTAGGGGTCTTACATGGGTCTTTGTCTCCTTGGTATGCTGAAGACTTAGACATGTGTGATCAATATGATTAATTAGGAGGGATAACACACACTATATAACCTCCACATTTTATGTAATACTTATATACCTGATGAAGGCTATTTTATGACATATATAGCTGAAATGCGTTGTTTTAATTATGCTTTTATGAATCTTATGATTTTTATTACTGTGAAGCTAATTCAAATAAATCTCAAAGAAAGAAAAAGGTAGTCAGTCCTTATCATAAGGTCAATCTTCTTGGGAGCGCTCAATCATCTGGATACCTTATTATTTGCATCATAACCCAATACAAGTTAATGCCATTTTAAAAAATATAAAATAAAAAAATCTTTATAAAAATGATCAAAAGGAGTAAAGAAAATATATGGTATTACTAAAAATGTCACCTTGACATGCAATGAATGTAGCTTCTTGAATTTTTTTTTTTCTGTGTACGGCCCTTATACCTAGCCGAGTTTGAGACTCCTGATCTAAAGGGTATATATATATATTTAGAGCTTGTGCAAATGATATTTCATAGAAAAAAAAATGGTGTCATCAAAAACATCCCATCGTGTTACAAAGAACGTGGTCCATCAAATTAATTTTTTTTTTAATGTGAGGCCAATATACCAGCAGAGATTAAGACTCTTGATCTAAGGCATTCCCCTAACTACTATAAAAAAGAAATAAGGGGAGGATAAAAGGTCTTTTACGAGAAACCATAACCGAATAGTCGAATATTTATTTATGACAACTTGTTCATGTAAAACATTTCTGGTAATCGAACATCATTATGTTGCCTGATCACATCATTAAAGACATGTTGGCAGCACATTAGCCCATATTAACAAAGATGAGCTGCCAACAATAATGAAAGTTTCAATATTCACTGGTCACATACGATCATCAATCACATCCAATTACTATATCTCAAGTCCTATAAGACCACCCTTACAATGTAAGGCCCTCCTATACACAATACTTCAAAACCAACCCCGGTGTTAAGCCAAATTTACACAAATAGGACAACTTTATTAATCCATTACAACTGGTTAAAAATTAAGAGACATTAAACAACTAGTACACATTACAGGTAAACCCACAAGGTACTGGTAAACTGAACATATGAAACAAAAGGAACCACTAGTAAATATAATGGCTACCAAATCTGGCATATAATTATACACAGATCCCAAGGGGTTAATATCCCCTAGCAGATACCTAGTGCTATGCACATAGAAAAAGATCTTATATAACAGCTAGTGCCATCTCAGTGGGTCAATTTTACATGCAGTGACCAGAATGATACCCTAATGCATGTTTCGCATTAGCTTCTGCAAGGAGTTTGTTGTATGTTCTCCCCGTGTTTCCTCCAGGTTCTCCGTTTTCCTCCCACACTGCAAAGACATACTGATAGGAAATTTAGATTGTGAGCCCCAATGGGAACAGTGACTATGATGTCTGTAGGGTGTTGCAGAATGTGATAGCGCTATATAAGAAATAAAATGAACACACAGTGCGATGATTTTTCCAAGTCAATGCACCTAGTAAGGGCAGATTGACAAACTATATTATATACCGTTTTGAGCAATAAAGGCTACTCACGTGAAAACACACAAATGTGTCTGACTGCATATTCTCAACCGTACTGAAATCTTGTAGGTCACGTATTGCTTACACCATTCGGTTCAACTAATGCATTGTCATTTTACCTTAAGTAATTTTAAATATCTTATTGTTTTTTCTTTTTTTGTGTCATAGGTGGTAGCTCCATGGATGAAGCATTTTATTCTGACCCATGATCTGAAGACAGGAGTATATACCACACCATATATCATTCCTGGGTGAGTCTTCTAGGAAATGTATAATTGCTAATATTAGTCTTACAAAAAATAGAAATCATTCTTGTAGACTTCAGTATGTAATTCCTATGGATAAAAAACTCTTTTAGGGACCTTTCACATCAGCGTTGTTTCATAATTGCGGTAGATCCTTCATCTGCTGCTTTACAGCCGACTTGCAGCACGAATTCGGCAAACCCCATTCATTCTCTATGGGGCTTGCGGTCAAGTGCGGCTTTGCCAGATGCTGCAGATGCGGTGAAATCTGCCACGATTATGACGAAACCCTGATCTGAAAGCAGCCTTACATATTTTTATGTCTTCTGCGCATGAAGATCTCAGCTGGTGACATTAGGAGGAATTTATCAACTTGGAAACTGGAATGAGGAGGAAGTGTCCAGTGATCACAATTGGATTTGGGAAGAATGCTGTAAACTGGTACCTAGCTTAAAGGTAAGAAAATAATTATGGCCACTTATTACTGTTTCTGTAGTTCCACAGAGTTAAAGAGAAATTTACAGGAGATTTATGTTGCCCAAATTACTGACAGCAGTAATCAGACACTGGCCAGGCTGTTGAGCCATGTATGATTTACTTTCTAATAATGTGTCACTTCACAAAAAACATACTGTGAAAAGCTGGCTTGGATTGTGATTCTTTGACTAGTGTAAATTGTCACCTCAGTGAGGAAGTAGACGAACTGTAGTGCTACCTAATAAAGCTAGCAATCCTAAAAGTCATAATTGACTCTTTAAGAAGCCTTTTAATATGACTAAGGATTTGCACCAGATCAGAACCCCAAACTTGCAGATGCTGCATTTCGGGGTGACTGCCCCCATCAGTACAGCGTGTGGGACTCTGACCAGGCTGCACGAGAGGCTAAGACGAGGTCAGGGGAGTAGCCATTCTCCTCGAGGAGAGCATTCTGATCACCCCGAAATGCAGCGTCTGCAGATTGGGGCTCAGATCTAGCACAGATACTAAGTCATATTAAAAGGCTTGTTGAAGAGTCAAGTATGACTTTTAGGATTGCTACCTTTATTAGGTGGCATTAGAGTTCATCTACTTCTTCACTGAAGTGACAGTTTGATTATTTCCCAGAGGAGCATTGCGGCTATAAGTCTCCTCAGAGAATTATCTCCACAAGGAGAATGGCTACTTCCCCGGACCTTTGATGACTAGTGTAACACCCAGGTCTACAGTGACTTCACTCTGCCCTGCTCCCCTAAACTTACTTGTATCTTTCTGTATGTATATATCAGGTCAGACTTGTCAGTCTATGTCTAAGGTGGTAAAAAGTCGCTGGGGACCTGTCTCCTGAACTAGTTATCTGAGGAGTGTGTGTTCCCCAAACAGCTTTTCAAAGTATGTATTTATTAGACTAAACACACAAATCTCTGCAATAAAGCAGCCATAGTATATGCAGAAATATATTAACAGAGGGCCTATACTTTTTTGTTTATTATGGCTATACGTTTTGCTGAAGATATACGTTATCCATTAACATCTCCTCCCTTCAAACATATGTTATGTGCAATAATCAGAATTTAATCTAAATGTAAATCAGGATGGTAAAAGGGAGAAATAGCTGGCTCTCAGTCAACATTAGATTGGTACTTACATAATGTTTCTAGGCTGTCCACGCAAAACATAGTCAACAATCATATTCTGTCTTTGCAATGATCATACATGGATCAGTCAAGCACATGTCTATTGCCATAGGGGTAAGGCCCCTTTCACATCAGCGTTTTACGCTGATCGCGGCATTTGCGGTGAAAAAGCCGCAACTGCCGCGATTACCTCATAACGGCCGCACTTGCGGTTCACTTGCGGCAAGCCCCATACAATGTCTATGGGGCTTGCGGTAAGTGTGCGGCAGGTGCGGCAAGTGCGGTTTTGGCACTTGCGGCGGATGCAGCCGCGAAAAAAACAGCGGCTGGCCGCGTTTTTTTTCACGGCCGCATCTGCGGCAAGTGCCGAAGCCGCATCTACACCGCACTTGCCGCACCTGCTGCAAGCCCCATAGACATTGCATGGGGCTTGCTGCAGGTGAACCGCAAGTGCGGCTGTTATGTGGTAATCGCGGCAGTTGCGTTTTTTTCACCGCAACTGCCGCGATCAGCGTAAAACGCTGATGTGAAAGCAGCCTTAGAAAGACGGCTCCTCTTTTAGAGAACAAAGCATCAAGTAAAGGGCTTTTACACTGCAAGACCATTGTAAATGAGCATTGGTTAAAATATTTTGTTTCTTGATTATCTTGACATGTAAACAGGCTGCCAATCACCCAATGAATTAGCAAAACGCTCATTCATCAGGTGAAATTATGTTTTTACAGCATAAAAGATTATCCTTCTCGGTGGTGCAGCATTTTGTGTAAAAAGGACTAGCACTGCCGGGAACTATGGTGGCCTATTCGCACTAAGCCATTTATTACAGATTGTTTAGTGTATATTGTTCACTTTGGTCTGTCTGTGTAAACAGGTATTCACATGATTGCCAATCGGTAAAATTTACTGAGCATCGGTTGTTCTGTGCCGTCAGTTGGTTTATGACCAACCCTAGGTCTAAATCCAGCATTCCCTAAAGGCAGGCGTTAGATTACATCATGGTTCACCACATACATCTTTTTGCATTTACATCTTTTTGACTAACACTGCAGAGTTAGGTAGGTAGGCTCAGTTTTAGTTATCAGAAGACAACGTGTGATTTGATGACTGTGTGCTAATCATTGTCATTGTTATAGAACGCAAAAATTGTGCATGACTGGGCAGGACTAAGACCAGCACGCAGCAAAGTACGTCTGGAGAGAGAGCCTTTGGTGTATGGAACTGGTGTCTGGAAGAGAAATGTAAGTACACACTGTGGGCAATAAAAAGCACCAATATCCATTATTCTCACTGTACTCTGTAATCTACTAATAACTCGAAGCCATAGATAAGGATTATTGCCGCTTACAATAGTAAATATAAGAAAAGAAAGAGCACAGCGCAATAAGGTCTTAGGCTGGCTTCACACTTGCAGATGCATTCTGCAGCGTTTTGCAGATGCATCTGCAAGTATCAGCATGCAGACCACGGCCGTGTGTGTGAATGCTCTCATTGATTCCTATATGTGAGCCGTAAGCAGGCGTATGCCTGCTGACAGATCACACTCTCCCGCCCGCACTATGGACGCGAGATGTTGCGTCCAAGGTGCGGGGCGGGGAGTGTGTGATCTGTCAGCAGGCATACGCCTGCTTACGGCTCACATATAGGAATCAATGAGAGCATTCAGACCGCGGTGCGCCCTATTATAAACATAGGGACCGCGGTCTGCATGTGATACTTGCAGATGCATCTGCAAAACGCTGCAGATGCATCTGCAAGTGTGAAGGCAGCCTTAGCCACGTAGAGTTATAAAGGGACAAATAGCTTAGCTGCTGCAGTATCCAAGAGTGAGCATAGATGTGAAAAAAAGGAAATGGATAATGATCTGCCCTTTTGATTTCAAATGAAAATCCAAGACAAGAATTGAAGAAGTAGTTTATTATCAACGCATTTCAAAGTCAATCTGACTCCTTCCTCAGGACAACCACAAAAGAATCCCAAAATGCTCCATATATGCAGTTTACATACATCAGAAATTTAAAATAAGTTGCCAAAAGCACTAGGAGGGAGGAGAAGGTCAAGTGGTAATATACCTATTATCCACATTCAGCAGAAAATGCATGAAATAAGGTTGAGTGTTTTTATTTTATTATAAAAGAAAGATTAAAATGAAAATGTTTTCTATTTTGTGAGTGCTAATAAAACTGTTGGATTTGATCCTATAAAATTGCATGATATGTCCTTTGAATCCAATGTATGAATACATAGAGCTATCTCTGAGTTAGGAAAAACTGTAGAAAACCGTACCATTGTGCATTAAGAAAAGAGAAGAGCAATGAAAATGAAGTTATAAGCTGGGACTTTGTGTATTTGCAGAATGAGAATTGAAGGGTGGAGGAGATAAAGGCAATTTTAATACACACTGGGGAAAATAAGTACCGTATTTTTCGCTTTATAAGACGCACCTGATTATAAGACGCACCCCCAAATTTGGTGAAGCAAAAGAGAAAAAAATTATTTTTAATGTTAAATGGGGTCCGTCTTATAATGTCAGTGTCCGTCTTACAAATCATATGGGGTATATGTCTCTTATAGCCCCCTCTTCCTGGTACATGGTCCTCATCCTGGGATATAGCTCCCCCATACTAGATATGGCCCCCTTATTCTGGTTATGGCTGGCACACATCCCCCAGGGCTCACATACGTCCCCCGGGGCTCTCACACATCCACTAGGGATGGCACATGCCCCCAAGGGCTGGCACATTCCCCCCAGGGCTCTCAAACATCCCCCAGGGCTGGCACGCTTCCCCCTGGGCAGGCACATGCCCCCCAGGGCTGGCACCTCCACCCCAGAGCTGGCACATGCCCCCCAGAGCTGGCACATGTCCCCCAGGGCTGGCACCTCCGCCCCAGAGCTGGCACCTCCGCCCCAGAGCTGGCACATGTCCCCCTGGGCAGGCACATGTCCCCTGGGCAGGCACGCTTCCCCCTGGGCTGGCACATGCCCCCAGGGCTGGCACATGCCACCCCAGGGCTGGCACATGCCACCTCAGGGCTGGCACATGCCCCAAGGGCTGGCACCTCCACCCCAGAGTTGGCACATGCCCCCCAGGGCTGGCACCTCCGCCCCAGAGCTGGCACATGCCCCCCAGGGCTGGCACCTCCGCCCCAGAGCTGGCACACGTCCCCCAGGGCAGGCACACATCCCCCTGGGCAGGCACACGTCCCCCTGGGCAGGCACACGTCCCCAGGGCTGGCACCTCCGCCCCAGGGCTGGCACCTCCGCCCCAGGGCTGGCACATGCCCCCCAGGGCTGGCACACATCCCCCTGGGCTGGCACACAATCCCCCTGGGCTGGCACACTTGTCCCCCAGGGCAGGCACACATGTCCCCCTGGGCTGGCACACTTGTCCCCCTGGGCTGGCACACTTGTCCCCCAGGGCTGGCACACTTGTCCCCCAGGGCTGGCACACTTGTCCCCCTGGGCTGGCACACTTGTCCCCCTGGGCTGGCACACTTGTCCCCCAGGGCTGGCACACTTGTCCCCCTGGGCTGGCACACTTGTCCCCTGGGCTGGCACACTTGTCCCCCTGGGCTGGCACACTTGTCCCCCAGGGCAGGCACACATGTCCCCCTGGGCTGGCACACTTGTCCCCCTGGGCTGGCACACTTGTCCCCCTGGGCTGGCACACTTGTCCCCCTGGGCTGGCACACTTGTCCCCCAGGGCTGGCACACTTGTCCCCCTGGGCTGGCACACTTGTCCCCCTGGGCTGGCACACTTGTCCCCCTGGGCTGGCACACTTGTCCCCCAGGGCTGGCACACTTGTCCCCCTGGGCTGGCACACTTGTCCCCCTGGGCTGGCACACTTGTCCCCCAGGGCAGGCACACATGTCCCCCTGGGCTGGCACACTTGTCCCCCTGGGCTGGCACACTTGTCCCCCTGGGCTGGCACACTTGTCCCCCTGGGCTGGCACACTTGTCCCCCTGGGCTGGCACACTTGTCCCCCTGGGCTGGCACACTTGTCCCCCAGGGCTGGCACACTTGTCCCCAGGGCTGGCACACTTGTCCCCCAGGGCTGGCACACTTGTCCCCCTTGCTGCTGGGCAGAAAATAACAAACATTTTATACTTACCTCTCCGGCGCTTGCCTCAGTCTTCAGTGCCTCTCTCCCTGACTGCCGCAATCTCCCTCCGAGGTCCCGGAGAAGCCGGTCATGTGATCGGGTGCACACTGATGACTGCAGTGCGGTGATGTCATCAGTGTGCACCCGATCACATGACCGGCTTCTCCGGGACCTCGGAGGGAGATTGCGGCAGTCAGGGAGAGAGGCACTGAAGACTGAGGCAAGCGCCGGAGAGGTAAGTATAAAATGTTTGTTATTTTTTGCACAGCAGCAAGGGGGGCCATGTACCAGGATGGGGGGGACTGCAGGAACATTTAATATGCCCTGCACCCCTGTCCATACCTCGGTGCTAGCTTCAGCACCGAGGTGATGGACAGCGGCAGTGCAGTGAATATTAAATGAGTTAATGAGCGGGGGTCACGTGACCTCCCGCTGCCTCCTACAGCCCGCAGCCTGCCCGCCCCAGCCCCCGGACACACTCTAGAGCTGCCCCCACTCTCCCTGCACCGTATGTTCGCTTTTTAAGACGCACCCCCCACTTTCCCCCAAAATTTGGGGGAACAAAAGTGCGTCTTAAAAAGCGAAAAATACGGTATTTGATTAAAAAAAAATGACATAGCTCTCCACATTTTTTGATTCTCAGCGTAGATAATGCAGACAGCTGCCACCCCCAGCTGCTTGACTTTACCTTGGCTGGCAATGAAAATACAGGGAGGCACATTTTTTCTTTTAATTATTTAAAAAAATATCACTGGGGAACAATTTGAAAAAAATGTTCTGTTGAGTTAGGTTTTTGAGCTGATTTACACTAAAATTGGCATGCTGATTCCAAAAATGTAGTCAGTTTTTTTCTAGCACGTCAAGTTTTTCCTCCACAACTTACCTGCCAGAGATGCACAATTGCAGTGATATCTGTAATAAGACTTGTTATCTGATTACAATTCGACTCATATAGAGCTACGTGGCAACTTGTAAGAGTTATATTTATATTTGTCATGCCTATTTTTTTATATATTCATTTTTTGCTCATATTTTTAAAAAAAACACTTTTTAGGTACAGTAGTTTACATATTTTTGAGAAGACAAAAATCCTATAGTTCAAAAACTTGACGTGATAGAGAAAAACTGAGATCATTTCTGGATTCAGCATCCAAAAATTAAGTAAGAACAGTTGTCTGACCTAACTCCTAAAAAATTGTGTTCCCCAGTGTAATTTAAAAAAATGCATGGGCTCCCGCAGTATTTTAATCGCCAGCCAGGTAAAACCAGGCAGCTGGGGGCTGGGATTCTCAGCATGGTAAGGCCCAAGTGTTCTGAGCTCCCCATGCTGAAAACCGCAGCCCGCAGCCACCCCTGAAAATGGCGCATTAATTGTAGTGCCATTTCCAGGTGCTTTACCCAGCTCATCCAGCAGCCCTGGTGGGTGAGGCGCGCTCAATGGGGTTACTACCAGCTTTGTATTCTCAGCTGGTACTAAGCCCGAAATTCATGGCGTCACACCAAATTAGCCATGGCCACCATGATGTTCTAGTAAATAGTGAAAAAAAACACAACACAGAGAATTTTTTTTTCAGAAATAAAACAAAAAACACATTTAGAGACTCCATCTGTGTTAAAATAAAATCTTCAGTCCAACATAGTCCACAGACGAAAGCAATGTCAGCTCTGCTTCATCGCTCTGTACAAACAAGCATCTAAAAGGAGCGAGAACCAGGCTGACAGTCAGAGTTCAATGGCTGAGCCATGAACTCGGGTGAACTCTGACATCACCGGGAACACGTTGGCAGTTTTCGGCTGGTGGTGTCGGTAGTCAGCCAAAAACTGCTGTGAATAAGCCCGGAAGTTAATGATTAGCCCCGGAAGTAGAAGCAGCCAGGGCAGCAGGACTCGCCGTGGGACCTAGTAAGCATAATGACAATGTTTATTAACAATATGCTTTCTTTTACAGCCACCCCGCCCTGCCCCCGGACGCAAACTGTAACACGGATTTCCCAGGGAATATGTTATAGGAACACTAGGTGCTCGGTATTGATCCCGAACTTAACGGTTCGGTTCGCCTATCACTATTTAATATATTTAGAACATATATCTTCATATATGGTGATGGTGAGCAATATCCGAACTCCAAATGTAAACGTGTAATGACAGAAGAATCCCTGCATGTCTTTTAAGAGAAACTATAGATGAGAGGGGAAAAAGTGGTTTCCCCCTGAATCACATTATTACTAAAAAAAGCAGGTAACCCATGTGGGCAGGAATCCTCTCCTTGTCGATGTCAGGTGATAAGAGTTCATGCGGGGAGAGCAAGAGGGTGTGGAGAGATATAGAGAATATATTGTATACATTTATATTAATTAGTCTATTCTGTGTGCAATTTTTCTGTTAAGGGATGCCATACTATAATGTAGAACCATGTAGATGCTGTGAGACTCTTACAGAGGAGGTAGACAGTTCTGGTTGGTCCTTTTTTTCCCCTGGTGGTATGAATCTGTTTAGGTCAACCCCCTGTGAAAGGACTGCAAGCAAGGTCTTTGGGAATCAACTTGAGGGTCATGGAAAAGGGATAGAAGGAAAATAAATACCAGGTCCTTTTGTGCACGGTGGTAAAGTCTCTCATAAGGACGTCTCCCTTCAATGTATTTGACCACTCTAAATTAGCATGTATTTAGCCTAGACTTTTACTCTACTATATATACTGCTTTAGCAATAGTTCTATACTACTAAACATTGCTATATGTATATTTTTCTCTATAGATCATACACAACTATGGCCATGGTGGTTATGGTCTCACCATCCACTGGGGATGTGCTATGGAAGCAGCCAAAATTTTTGGACAAATCATTGAAGAAAGGAAAATGGGAATGCCTAAATCCTCTTTGTGATGATCAGTATGAACACATAGGCAATACTAACAACACCTGTGACAATATCGAGGAACTGAAATAATACTAAAATGTATATTTTTATCTGGATTAGGAGATATACGTCTCTGTTGCTGATCTAACTTCAGAACTCTGCTATTAAATTGGCAACCTAGGTACAGAAATATCTACTTCACACTATGAGGCACCTGACACATTGGAGGGCAATTTACCTTTTTTTTTTAATTCATGAATGAAAAATATAACAAAAAAATTCTAAAATGATAGTGCTACAGTTTATTAAAATCTGACAATCCTTAAATACACCCAACATACATTACCACATTTGTGTTTTCACTTAAACATAATGCAGGATCACTTCTCATTCCCTCAACTTTTTTATCTATTCTCCTGACTTGGTAAAAACAATACCCCTAATGTAATTTTACTAAATGTTGGATGAGTCACTAACAACAATTAACAAATCAACTAGTCCTATGCTGAGATAGGAACAAGCTAGATTTCTATGCCTTTAAATTGTGTTATTGACTAACTGATGAACAACTACATATTTCTTTATGCTAATTTCTTAGAATCCGTACAGATTACAAAATATGTTTTGTCTAGTAAAAGGCTATATTTTTTGCATTATATCCAAATATGTATATATTTTTATCAACATAATAAGATAGAACTACCTTTTTAAGTGTATGTTTGAATTCAGAATGATGTGAAGGGTCATTCATTCAAAGGTATGGTCTGACTTGAAAAAAAAGTCAACCACAAATACTTAAAGTGTAAATGTAATTTCACTGAATAAAAACAATACCGCACTGGTTATTAACCCCTTAGTGACGGAGCCAATTTCCACCTTAATGACCAGACCGTTTTTTGCAATTCTGACCAGTGTCCCTTTATGAGGTAATATCTCTGGAACGCTTCAACGGATCCTAGCGATTCTGAGATTGTTTTTTCGTGACATATTGGGCTTCATGTTAGTATTAAATTTTGGTCGATAATTTTTGTGTTTATTGGTGAAAATATAAAATAATTGGCAAAAATTTTGAAAATTTGACAATTTTCAAATTTGTAATTTTTATTCTGTTGAACCAGAGCGTTATGTGACACAAAAGAGTTAATAAATAACATTTCCCACATGTCTACTTTACATCAGCACAATTTTGGAAAAAAAATTTTTTGGGCTAGGACGTTATAAGGGTTCAAAGTTCATCAGCAATTTTTCATTTTCCAGCAAAATTTACATAACCTTTTTTTTTAGTGACCACATCACATTTGAAGTCTCTTTGAGGGGGGAACATGACAGAAAACACCCAAAAGTGACACCATTCCAAAAACTGCACCCCTCAAGCTACTCAAAACTACATGCAAGAAGATTATTAACCCTTCAGGTGCTTCACAGGAACTAAAGCAACGTGGAAACAAAAAATGGTCATTTTAATTTTTCCGACAAAAATGTTCTTTTAGCCTCAATTTTTTCATTTTCACATGGGCAGCAGGATAGAATGCATCCTAAAATTTGTTGGCCAATTTCTCCTGAGTACACTGATACCTCATATGTGGTCATAAACCACTGTTTGGGCGCACGACAGGGCTCAGAAGGGAAGGAGCGCAATTTGACTTTTGGAGCTAATTTACCATTCAAAAAGTGAAATGGTGCTCCTTCTCTTCTGAGCCCTACTGTGCGCCCAAACAGTGGTTTATGACCACATATGAGGTATCGGTGTACTCAGGAGAAATTGGCCAACAAATTTTAGGATGCGTTTTATCCTGTTGCTCATGTGAAAATGAAAAAATTGAGGACAAAAGAAAATTTTTGTGAAAAAAAAGTACTTTTTCATTTTTACGGATCAATTTGTAAAGTCCCAGAGGGTTCAAAGTGCTCACTATGCATCTAGATAAGTTCCTTGGGGGGTCTAGTTTCCAAAATGGCGTCACTTGTGGGGGAGCTCTAATGTTTAGGCACACAGGGGCTCTCCATACGTGACATGGTGTCCGCTAACAATTTGAATGGAAAATTAGCTCCAATTGTTAGCGGACACCATGTCACGTATGGAGAGCCCCTGTGTGCCTAAACATTGTAGCTCCCCCACAAGTGACCCCATTTTGGAAACGAGACCTCCCTAGGAACTTATCTAGATTGGTTGTGAGCACCTTGAACCCCAGGTGCTTCACAAATGAATCCGTAAAAATGAAAAAAGAAACTTTTTGTGGAAAAGAAAGTACTTTTTCATTTTTACGGATCAATTTGTGAAGCACCTGGGGGTTCAAAGTGCTCTCAATGCATCTAGATAAGTTCCTTGGGGGTCTAGTTTCCAAAATGGGGTCACTTGTGGGGGAGCTCCAATGTTTAGGCACACAGGGGCTCTCCATACGCGACATGGTGTCCGCTAACAATTTGAATGGAAAATTAGTTCCAATTGTTAGCGGACACCATGTCACATATGGAGAGCCCCTGTGTGCCTAAACATTGTAGCTCCCCCACAAGTGACCCCATTTTGGAAACAAGACCTCCCAAGGAACGTATCTAGATTGGTGGTGAGCACTTTGAACCCCCAGATGCTTCACAAATGAATCCGTTAAAAATGAAAAAAGAAAAGTTTTGTGGAAAAGAAAGTACTTTTTCATTTTTACGGATCAATTTGTGAAGCACCTGGGGGTTCAAAGTGCTCTCTATGCATCTAGATATGTTCCTTGGGGGGTCTAGCTTCCAAAATGGGGTCACTTGTGGGGGAGCGCTAATGTTTAGGCACACAGGGGCTCGCCATACACGACATGGTATCCACTTACAATTCCAATTGTTAGTGGACACCATGTCACGTATGGAGAGCCCCTATGTGCCTAAACATTGCAGCTCCCCCACAAGTGACCCCATTTTGGAAACTAGACACCCCAAGGAACTTATCTAGATGCATAGTGAGCACTTTGAACCCCCAGGTGCTTCACAAATTGATCCGTAAAAATGAAAAAGTACTTTTTTTCACAAAAATTTTCTTTTTTTCCTTTTTACATACTAATTTGTGAAGCATTTGGGGGTTGAAAGTGCTCACTATGCATCAAGATATGTTCCTTGGGGGGTCTAGTTTCCAAAATGTGGTCACTTGTGGGGGAGCTGCAATGTTTAGGCACACAGGGGCTCTCCATATGCGACCTGGTGTCCACTAACAATTTGAATGGAAAATTAGCTCCAATAGTTAGCGGACACCATGTTGCATATGGGGAGCCCCTATGTGCCTAAACATTGGAGCTCCCGCACAAGTCACCCCATTTTGGAAACTAGGCACCTCAAGGATTATATCTAGGGGTATAGTGAGCATTTGGAACCTACAGCTACTTCACAGAATTTGATAATGTCATATTGAACATTTTCTTTTTTTCACACAATTTCTCACTTTTAGAGCATGTGCACAAGATACGGAGACACCGTGTCCTGGTCGTCTCCTCCCCTGCATTTTTTTTTAGTATTTCTTTATTAAATTTTAAAAAAAAACGACGTGGGGCTTCGCCATATTTTTGGTCCAGCCAGGTACAGCAGGCAGCTACGGGCTGCCACCAACCCCTTCTGCCTAGTTTTACCTGGCTGGAAACCAAAAATATAGGGAAGTCCCTTTTTTTAAAAAAATTATTTCATGAAATAATTTTAAAAAAAATGGCGTGGGCTTCGCCATATTTTTGGGCCAGCCAGGTACAACTAGGCAGCTGGGGGCTGGAATCCTCAGCGTAGGGAGGCCCAAGCTTTCTGGGCCCCCCCCGCTGCGAATTGAAGCCCGCAGCCGCCCCAGAAAATGGCGCATTCATAGAAGCGCCATTTTCTGCCGCTGTATCCAGATCTTCCAGCTGCCGTGTAGCGGTGGCAGACTGGGTAATAAGGGGTTAATGCCAGCTTTTTCGCAGCTGGCACTAAGCCCGAGATTCATAACGTCTGGCCAATATTAGACCGGACCATTAGGAATCTCTAGTAATTTGTAAAGAAGACACAAGACAGAGAAAAATATTTTTATTAGAAAAAAAACACAAACACTATTTGGACTCCATCTTTATTATTCTTTGACGTCCGACGTAGTCCAGTGGGAGGTCCCGCGACGATTCTCAGTTTTATAGCATATGGGGCATCCCCCATATGCTATAAAATCAGGTTCATTGCCAGGAGGATGACAGGTCATGAACTCAGTGAGTTCATGACCTATCAGAATCCTCGGGTCACAAGGGGTTAACTGTGCTCTTCCTGGCGGTCTCCACATCAGGTCAACATCAGTGGTGATCTATCAGGATCCTGGGATCCCATAGGGATCCTGGGATCACCACTGATGGTGATCTGATGTGGAGATCACCATGAAGAGCACAGTTAACAAGGGGTTAACTGTGCTGTTCATGGTGGTCTCCACATCAGATCACCATCAGTGGTGATCTATCAGGATCCTGGGATCCCATAGGGATCCTGGGATCACCATTGATGGTGATCTGATGTGGAGATCACCATGAAGAGCACAGTTAACAAGGGGTTAACTGTGCTGTTCATGGTGGTCTCCACATCAGATCACCATCAGTGGTGATCCCAGGATCCCTATGGGATCCCAGGATCCTGATAGATCACCACTGATGGTGATCTGATGTGGAGACCACCATGAACAGCACACTTAACCCCTTGTGACCCGAGGATTCTGACAGGTCATGAACTCACTGAGTTCATGACCTGTCATTCCCTGGGCCGCACAGCAGGGGTTGACAGCGGCACGCGAGTGCGCGCACACCAGAGGAGGCGCGCGCCGCAGACGAGACAGAGAGCAGCAGGAGCCGCCAGCAGGAGAAGCCCCAGGACCGGAGGACCGCGGGACCAGAATCAGGATCGTTGGTAGGTAAGAGTGGTGAGGGGGAGGTAGGGGGGGACTTTACTGGGGAACGGGGGGTCTGCAAACTCCATCCGATGTGATGTTTGATCACATCGGATGGAGTTTAGAGGCGGCGGGGCCGGCATATGGGCTATGAGAAAGGGTACACCGGACACCGGGCACCGGGGGAGGGAGCGGGGGGTGTCCGGAGGCTGGGGCACCCAGAGGGGGACTAAGGAGCACCGGGGGAGGACATTCCCATGCAGCCTGACATGTGTGACATGTCAGGCTGCATGGAGATGCAGGGGAGGCAGCGCACCGCCGCCATTTTTGAATGGACGGGGGAAGATGGAGGTGTGGGGGGCCCAGGGGGGCTCGATCTCAGGCACAGGGGGTCTTAGGGGCCTTAGGGGTTAATGGATCACTTTGATCCGACATGTGTTTTGATGTCGGATCAAAGTGAAAGCATTTTTTACAAAGCACTTTCACTTTTGTAATGTGATGATCGGTAAACAGTGTTTACCGGTCATCACATTACAGGTGCGGGTACAAAAACAGCTAATTACTAATCTCTAGGGTGTCAGCTACAATCGGTACGCTGACACCCTAGAGGTATTAGCTCCAGGGGCAGCGCTACAGGGCTTTTTCTAGCAGTACGTCTACAGACGTACGGCTAGGCTTTAGTACCCTTTTTTTCCGACGTCTGTAGACGTATGGCTGTCGTTAAGAGGTTAATGATGGGTCACATAGCAGCTAAAATAATGCTTTTTTGTGCGATACGACTTATTTTCTCACATATTTCTGTGCCCTTTTAAAAACTTCATTTTATGGCTGTGTTGACATGGCCAGTGTCCCTCAGTGTCTGCCAGCACTCTGTGTGTATTTCCACAGCTTCTGAGAGCAGGCTGATAGGGAGCTGTATAATGTGCCAGTAGAGAAGGGTTTAACAGAAATCCTGACTGAGCTGTGTGGAGCCAGATGACAGATCAAACACATGTGCCAAAGAAAATGGAGTTTGCACTGATCCTGACATTCTGAAATTGCTTAGCAACTGTGCTGAAGCCTGAAGTAATCTGATATTGTTTCATCACCAGCTGCAGTCAGGAGCTTGCACACTCTGTAGGCCCCACCCCCTCCCATATATGGTTATGTGGCGGCATTCTGTGTGAAGAACGGATCTGAATGAGCATGAACATATGTCTGCTTCATGCACAGTCTAGTGGGGACACCTTGTGGAAGGTTTATGAATGGTTTTCCACCAGATTTCTCTGATAAACTCTATTTGTAATTTTATTAAAATCAATTGCCCTACATTGCTATTAAATAAAAACTTAAACACTGGTTACACTTTAATTCAATGTCCACTTCTTGGACAGAGTGTTTGCCCATGTTAAAATAGAAACTCACCTCCACTGTCTGCGCCATTCCAGTGGTGTTAGCACTTGCTCTCCCAAGGATCACATGAGGTTGTTACATCACACAAACCCTGTGCTCAATCAGTGCTGTCTTCTCTGTCCCTGCCTCCAGATGAATTGATAATCATGAATAAGTCACATCTGTGGCTGCTGTCTCACTTCCTACAAAGTTATTGTTTCTAGGAGATAAAAGTTCTGAAAATATCCATACATGTAGTGCTTGAAGGAAAATTATCAGAAAATTTCCTATTGATAAAATTAGGTTTTTATTTTACATATATACTTTTTTTAATTTTGCATTATTTTTATATCATGATTTTTATGGAAAAAAAAAAAGAAAACAAAATAAGTAATCTTGCAATTTTCACACTGGCCACTGGGCTTCTTTAGACTTATATTTCCTGTCCCTTCCAGAAGAGTTTACAGCAGAGTTCCTCATCATGCAGTCTCAGTGCTCATCTTCTTTTTCTTTTTATGGTTCCATAATTTTTATTGAAAATTTAGATCTCGGAGAATAGGTAAATTATGCCAGCAAAGACAAATATGAAACAAAATCCAGTGGTTGTCTGACATCATGACATCTAAAATAAGCAGAGGTGGTAAGCACACTATTAAAATGTCTCATACAGACGCATTTACAATGTGAGAATTAAACAGAAATCGCTTTATGTGAAAAAGCTCAGCTTTTGTGAACAAAAATGTAGAGAAAGAAAAGCACAAGACAGAAAAGTAAATAAATGGAACTGAGAAAATATGAAAGGGAGAAATACAAGATGTCAGATGGTCAAATATCCTATAATAACAAATTACCAATATTGTCACCCTACTCATCAACCAAAATCAGAAGGCTGAAGAAGACCAAAACCATGTGTCCACATAGTCCATTTTTTGGCATCTGCTTTAATCTATTTCATGACTAATATTATTATTATATTTAAAGGGAACCTTTGTGTAAAAATTGTGTGCTTTGAATGTTTATAAAAGTTCTTTATATACCTCTAGATCTGCGGCTTCTGAGCTCTTGAGAAGTCACACAGGGCGTTCCCTGTGGCTTCTTTCCCCCGCCTGTAGTGCAATTATTCATGTCCCGATGGGCGTGATAATCCTTGTGGAGCATCATCTCCCCCCTCCATGGGTGCAGAATAGCCGGTATGACGCTAATCGCGTCATGTCCGGCTATCATGACGTCGATACACCCATGCGCGCGGTTATTTTACAGCAGCTTATCTGTGATACCTCTTTCGGTCTGCGCATGGCTGTTTCATTTATTTCTGGCGACTGCTGCAGTGCACAGTGACTACAAACAAGGAAGAGGAGTGTAGACATCGTGTCAGAAGAGGGAAGATTCATTCAGAGGAGTGTGAAGTGAGGTAAACTGTCATGGAGCCCAGCAATGAAGGGATTAGCTGTCATGAAGTCCAGCAATGATGAAATTAACAGTCATGGAGCCCAGTAATGAAGGGATTATATAGCATGGAGTCCAGCAATGATGGTATTAGCTGTCATGGAGTCCAGCAATGATGGGATTAGTTGCCATGGAGCCCATAAATTATTAAATTAACTGTCATGGAGCCGAGTAATGATGGGATTATGTCATGGAGCCCAGCAAAAATGGGATTAGCTGTCATGAAGCCCAGCAATGATGAAGTTAACTGTCATGGAGCCCAGTAATGATGGGATTATATGACATGGAGTCCAGCAATGATGGGATTAGCTGTCATGGAGCCCAGCAATACTGGGATTATATGTCAAAGAGCTCAGCAATGATGGGATTAGCTGCCATGCAGCCCAGCAATGATGAAGTTAACTGTCAAGAAGCCCAGTAGTGATGGGATTATATGTCATGGAGCCCAGCAATGATGGGATTAGCTGCCATGGAGCCCAACAATGATGGTATTATATGTCATGGAGCCCAGCAATGATGGGATTAGCTGTCATGAAGCCCAGCAATGATGAAGTTAATTGTCATGGAGCCCAGTAATAATGGGACTATATGTCATGGAGCCCAGCAATGATCGGGTAAACTGTCATGGAGCCCAGCTGTCATGGAGCCCAACAATTATGAAGTTAACTATCATGGAGCCCAGCAATGATGGGGTAAACTGTCATGGAGCCCAGCATTGATGGTATTAACTGCCATAAAGCCCAGTAATAATGGGAATAGCTGTGATGGAGCTCAGCAATGATGAAGTTAACTGTCATGGAGCCCAGCAATTATGGGATTAGCTGCCATGGAGCCCAGTAATGATGGGATTATATGTCATGGATCCCAGCAATGATATGATTATATGTCATGGAGCCCAGCAATGATGGGGTAAACTGTCATGGAGCCCAGCAATGAAGGTATTAGCTGTCATGAAGAACAGCAATGATGAAGTTAACTGTCATGAAGCCCAGTAATGATGGATTATATGTCATGGAGCCCAGCAATGATGGATTAGCTGCTATGGAGCCTAGTAATGATGGGATTATATGTCATGGAGTTTAGCAATGATGGGATTAACTGCCATGGAGCCCAGCAATGATGATGTTAACTGTCATGGAGCCCAGTATGATGGGATTATGTCATGGAGCCAAGCAATGATGGGATTAGCTGCTATGGAGCCTAGTAATGATGGGGTTATATGTCATGGAGCCAAGCAATGATGGGATTAGCTGCGATGGAGCCCAGCAATGATTGGATTATATGTCATGGAGCCCAGCAATGATGGGATTAGCTGTCATGAAGCCCAGCAATGAAGGGATTAGCTGTCATGAAGCCCAGCAATGATGAAGTTAACTGTCATAGAGCCAAATAATGATGGGATTATATAAACATGGTGTCCAGCAATGATGGGAGCCCAGCAATGATGTGATTATATGTCATGGAGCTCAGCAATGATGGGATTAGCTGCCATGGAGCCCAGCAATGATGAAGTTACTGTCATGGAGCCCAGTAATGAAGGGATTATATGTCATGGAGCCCAGCAATGATGGGATTAGCTGCCATGGAGCCCAGCAATGATAGGATTATATGTCATGGAGCCCTGCAATGATGGGATTAGCTGTCATGAAGCCCAGCAATGATGAAGTTAACTGTCATGGAGCCCAGTAATGATGGTATTTTATGTCATGGAGCCCAGCAATGATGGGGTAAACTGTCCTGGAGTCCAGTAATGATGGGATTAGCTGTCATGGAGCCCAGCAATGATGAGGTTTACTGTCATGGAGCCCAGCAATAATGGGGTAAACTGTCATGGAGCCCAGCATTGATTTGATTAGCTGTCATGGAACCCAGCCATAATGGGGTAAACTGTCATGGAGCCCAGCATTGATTTGATTAGCTGTCATGGAACCCAGCAATGATGGGGTAAACTGTTATGGAGCCCAGCAATGATGGGATTAGCTCTCATGGAGCCCAGCAATGATGAAGTTAACTGTCATGGAGCCCAGAAATGATGGAATTATATGTCATGGGGCCCAGCAATGATGGGGTAAACTGTCATGGAGCCCAACAATGATGGATTAGCTGTCTTGGAGCCCAGCATTGATGAAGTTAATTGTCATGGAGCCCAGCAATGATGGGATTAGCTGTCATGGAGCCCAGCAATCATAAAGTTATCTGTCATGGAGCCCAGCAATGATGGGATTATATGACATGGAGCCCAGCAATAATGGGTTAAACTGTCATGGAACCCAGCAATGATGGTATTATATGTCATGGAGCCCAGCAATGAAGGGGTAAACTGTCATGGAGCCCAGCAATGATTGGATTAGCTGCCATGGAGCCCAGCAGTGATGGGATTATATGTCATGGAGCCCATCAAAGATGGGATTAGTTGTCATGGAGCCCAGCAATGATAACGTTATCTGTCATGGAGCCCAGCAATGATGGGATTATATGTTATGGAGCCCAGCAATAATGGGTTAAACTGTCATGGAGCCCAGCAATGATGGTATTAGCTATCATGGAGCTCTGCAATGATGAAGTTAACTGTCATGGAGCCCTATAATGATGGATTAGATGTCATGGAGCCTAGCAATGATGGGGTAAATTGTCATGGAGCCCAGCAATTATGAAATTAGCTGCCATGGAGCCTAGCAATAATGGGATTATATGTCATGAAGCCCAGCAATGATGGGATTAGCTGTCATGGAGCCCAGCAATGATAAAGTTATCTGTCATGGAGCCCAGCAATGATGGGATTATATGACATGGAGCCCAGCAATAATGGGTTAAACTGTCATGGAACCCAGCAATGATGGTATTATATGTCATGGAGCCCAGCAATGAAGGGGTAAACTGTCATGGAGCCCAGCAATGATTGGATTAGCTGCCATGAGGCCCATCAGTGATGGGATTATATGACATGGAGCCCAGCAATAATGGGTTAAACTGTCATGGAACCCAGCAATGATGGTATTATATGTCATGGAGCCCAGCAATGAAGGGGTAAACTGTCATGGAGCCCAGCAATGATTGGATTAGCTGCCATGGAGCCCAGCAGTGATGGGATTATATGTCATGGAGCCCATCAAAGATAGGATTAGTTGTCATGGAGCCCAGCAATGATAACGTTATCTGCCATGGAGCCCAGCAATGATGGGATTATATGTTATGGAGCCCAGCAATAATGGGTTAAACTGTCATGGAGCCCAGCAATGATGGTATTAGCTATCATGGAGCTCTGCAATGATGAAGTTAACTGTCATGGAGCCCTATAATGATGGGATTATATGTCATGGAGCCTAGCAATGATGGGGTAAATTGTCATGGAGCCCAGCAATTATGAAATTAGCTGCCATGGAGCCTAGCAATAATGGGATTATATGTCATGAAGCCCAGCAATGATGGGATTAGCTGTCATGGAGCCCAGCAATGATTGGGTAAACTGTCATTGAGCCCAACAATGATGGGATTAGCTGTCATAGAGCCCAGCATTGATGAAGTTAACTGTCATGGATCCCAGCAATGATGGGATTATATGTCATGAAGCCCAGCAATGATAGGGTAAACTGTCTTGGAGCGCAGCAATGATGGTATTAGCTGCCATGGATCCCAGCAATGATGGTATTATATGTCATGGAGCCCAGCAATGATAGGATTAGCTGCCATGGAGCCCAGCAATGATGGATTATATGTCATGGAGCCCAGCAAAATGGGATTAGCTGTCATGGAGCCTAGCAATGATGGGATTATATGTCATTGAGCCCAGCAATGATGGGATTAGTTGTCATGGAGCCCAGCAATTAGGAAGTTATCTGTCATGGAGCCCAGCAATTATGGGATTATATGTCATGGAGCCCAGCAATGATGGTATTAGCTATCATGGAGCTCAGCAATGATGAAGTTAACTGTCATGGAGCCCTGTAATGATGGGATTACATGTCATGGAGCCCAGCAATGATGACGTTAACTGTCATGGAGCCCAGTAATGAAGGGATTATATGTCATGGAGCCCAGCAATGATGGGATTAGATGCGATGGAGCCCAGTAATGATGGGATTATATGACATGGAGTCCAGCAATGATAGGATTAGCTGTCATGGAGCTCAGCAATGATGGGATTAACTGCCATGGAGCCCAGCAATGATGAAGTTAACTATCATAAAGCCTAGTAATGATGGGATTATATGTCATGGAGCCCAGCAATGATGAAGTTAACTGTCATGGAGCCCAGTAATGATGGAATATATGTCATGGAGCCCAGCAATGATAGGGTTTAACTGCATGGAGCCCAGAAATGAAGGACCACTTCATGACTCAGCATGATGAAGTTAACTGTCATGAGCCAGTAATGATGGATTATATGACATGGAGTCCAGCAATGATGGGATTAATGTCATGGAGCTCAGCAATAATGGTATTAACTGCCATGGAGCCCAGCAATGATGAAGTTAACTGTCATAAGCCTAGTAATGATGGGATTATATGTCATGGAGCCTAGCAATGATGGGATTAGCTGCGATGGAGCCCAGCAATGATGGATTATATGTCATGGAGCCCAGCAATGTGCATTAGCTGTCATGAAGCCCAGCAATGATGAAGTTCACTGTCATGAACCCAGTAATGATGGGATTATATGGAATGGAGTCCAGCAATGATGGGATTAGCGTCATGGAGCCAGCAATGATGGGATTACTCCATGGCATCACAATGATGAAGTTAACTGTAATGATGGGATTATATGTCATGGAGCCCAGCAATGATGGTATTAGTATGTCATAGAACCCAGCAATGATGGGTAAACTGTCATGGAGCCCAGCAATGAAGGGATTACTGTCATGAAGCTCAGCAATGATGAAGTTAACTGTCATGGAGCCCAGCAATGATGGGATAGCTGCCATGGAGCCCAGCAAATAATGGGATTAATGTCATGGAGCCCAGCAAAAATGGGATTAGTTGTCATAGAGCCCAGCAATTATGAAGTTATCTGTCATGGAGGCCAGCAATGATGGGACTATATGTCATGGAGCCCAGCAATGAGGGATCACTGTCATGAAGCTCAGCAATGATGAAGTTAACTGTCATGAAGCCACTAATGATGGATTAATGACATGGAGTCCAGCAATGATAGGATTAGCTGTCATGGAGCTCAGCAATGATGGGATTAACGCATGGAGCCAGCAATGATGAAGTTAACTATCATAAGCTAGTAATGATGGGATTATATGTCATGGAGCCCAGCAATGATGAAGTTAACTGTCATGAGCCCAGTAATGATGGGATTATATGTCATGGAGCCCAGCAATGATAGGGTAACTGTCATGGAGCCCAGAAATGAAGGGACCATCTGTCATGAAGCTCAGCAATGATGAATTAAGCTGTCATGGAGCCCAGTAATGATGGGATTATAGACATGAGTCCAGCAATGATGGGATAATGTCATGGAGCTCAGCAATGAATGGTATTAACTGCCATGGAGCCCAGCAATGATGAAGTTAACTGTCATAAAGCCTAGTAATGATGGGATTATATGATCATGGAGCCTAGCAATGATGGGATTAGCTGCATGGAGCCCAGCAATGATTGGATTATATGTCATGGAGCCACAATGATGCATTAGCTGTCATGAAGCCCAGCAATGAGAAGTTCACTGTCATGAAGCCCAGTAATGATGATTAATGGAATGGAGTCAGCAAATGGATTAGCTGTCATGAGCCCAGCAATGATGGATTACTGCATGGCATCCAGCAATGATGATTAACTGGTAATGATGGATATATGTCATGAGCCCAGCAATGATGGATTAGCTGTCATAGAACCCAGCAATGATGGGTTAAACTGTCATGGAGCCCAGCAATGAAGGATTATGTCATGAAGCTCAGCAATGATGAAGTTAACTGTCATGGAGCCAAGCAATGATGGGATTAGCTGCCATGGAGCCCAGCAATAATGGGATTATATGTCATGGAGCCCAGCAAAAATGGGATTAGTTGTCATAGAGCCCAGCAATTATGAAGTTATCTGTCATGGAGCCAGCAATGATGGGACTATATGTCATGGAGCCCAGCAATGATGGTATTAGCTATCATGGAGCTCAACAATGATGAAGTTAACTGTCATGGAGCCTAGTAATAATGGATTATATGTCATGAAGCCCAGCAATGATGGGATTAGCTGTCATGTAGTCCAGCAATGATGAAGCTAACTGTCAGGGAACCCAGCAATGATCGGGTAAACTGTTATGGAGCCCAGCAATGATTGGATTAGCTGTCATTGAACCCAGCAATGATGAAGTTAACTTTCATGGAGCCCAGTAATGATGGGATTATATGTCATGGAGCCCAGCAATGATAGGGTAAACTGTCATGGAGCCCAACAATGATGGAATTAGCTGTCATGGAGCCCAGCATTGATGAAGTTAACTGTCATGGAGCCCAGCAATGATGTGATTATATGTCATGGAGCCCAGCAATGATGGGGTAAACTGTCATGGAGCCCAGCAATGATGGGATTAGCAGCCACGGAGCCCAGCAATGATGGATTATATGTCATGGAGCCCAGCAATTAACGAGTAAACTGTCATGGAGCCCAGCAATGATAGGATTAGCTGGCATGGAGCCCAGCAAATGATGGGATTATATGTCGTGGAGCCCAGCAATGATAAAGTTATCTGTCATGGAGCCAAGCAATGATGGGATTATATGTCATGGAGCTCAGCAATGATGGTATTAGCTATCATGGAACTCAGCAATGATGAAGGTAACTGTCAGGAAGCCCTGTAATGATGGGATTATATGTCATGGAACCCAGCAATGATGGGCTAAATTGTCATGGAGCCCAGCAATGTTGAAATTAGCTGCCATGGAGCCTAGCAATAATGGGATTATATGTCATGAAGCCCAGCAATGATGGGATGAGCTGTCATGGAGCCCAGCAATGATGAAGTTAACTGTAATGGAGCCCAGCAATGATGGGGTAAACTGTCTTGGAGCCCAGCAATGATGGGATTAGCTGTCATGGAGCCCAGCAATTATGAAGTTAACTGTCATGGAGCCCAGTAATGATGGGATTATATGTCATGGAGCCCGGCAATGATGGGGTAAACTGTCATGGAGCCCAGCAATGAAGGGATCAGCTGTCATGAAGCTCAGCAATGATGAAGTTAACTGTCATGGAGCCCAGTAATGATGGGATTATATGACATGGAGCCCAGCAATGAAGGGATCAGCTGTCATGGAGCTTAGCAATGATGGGATTAACTGCCATGGAGCCCAGCAATAATGAAGTTAACTATCATAAAGCCTAGTAATGATGGGATTATATGTCATGGAGCCCAGCAATGATGGGATTAGCTGTGATGGAGCCTAATAATGATAGGAATATATGTCATGGAGCTCAGCAATGATGGTATTAACTGCCATGGAGCCCAGCAATGATGACATTAACTGTCATGGAGCCCAGTAATGATGTGATTATATGTCATGGAGCCCAGCAATGATGGGATTAGCTGCGACGGAGCCCAGCAATGATTAGATTATATGTCATGGAGCCCAGCAATTATGAAGTTAACTGTCATGTAGCCCAGTAATGATGGGGTAAACTGTCATGGAGCCGAGCAATGATGGGATTAGCTGCCATGGAGCCCAGCAATGATGGGATTATATGTCATGGAGCCCAGCAATGGTGAAGTTAAATGTCAGGGTGCACAGTAATGATGGGGTAAACTGTCATGGAACCCAGCAGTGATGGGATTAGCTGCCATGGAGCCTAGCAATGATGGGATTATATGTCATGGAGCCCAGCAATGATGGGGTTATATGTCATGGAGCCCAGCAATGGTGAAGTTAAATGTTATGAATCCTAGCAATGATGGAATTATATGTCATGGAGCCCAGTAATGATGGGACTATATGTCATGGAGCCCAGCAATGATGGGTTAAACTGTCATGGAGCCCAGCAATGATGGGATTATATGTCATGGAGCCCAGCATTGATGGGGTAAACTTTCATGGAGCCCATCAATGATGGGATTAGCTACCCTCATCAAGTGTTCAACTACTCTATTGGAACTTTTGATTAGACAGGATAAAAAGTCATTAGAATTACTAGATACAGAGGTGGAGAACATCAGAGGCCAACTCCAGGCAAAACTTTCTGATGAAGAACTGAAAGCATTCGATGGTTCTTTGGACGAAATACTGAAACAGGTGGGGGATTGAAATCCAAACAGGCAAGGCTAAAAAATGTAAGAGGGATCTGGCAGATTACCAGAATCAAAGAGTTTACCGGTGGCAGACAGGGAGCAGGGAGGCAGCAAGATCACCAGCACGCTCTCCATCAATTACCACTGCATCATCTGTCTCGGAGGGGGTTGTGCCAATTTTTTAGCCAAACGGGGGCGTTGGCCCAAACGCCAGGAACCGAGTCAGTTGGTCCTTTCCCCCGAGGTCAAGGGCAAAGATTTCCTCAGTGTTACAATATGAGAAGAAGGCATCCGCGCAAGAGGAATTAAAGGTACTAAACTTATCAAAATATGTTCTTACTGATTCTCAGAAATCAGCCCTCTCGCGGGGCCTGTCTTTCTCCCCTGTGGAAGGGATTGACTTTTTCACAGTGGTGAAAGACCTCGAATTGTTTGCTAGAAAACTGATGTTGAGGAAACAATATGGCTCTGAGACCCCTATATTCGATTCTGATGTTGAGTTACAAACAATGAGAAATCTTAATGCATTACTGGATGGGAGCCAAACTGACAGTGTGCCTGGAGTACCCATATGTCTGCACAGCCACTCAACACATTTCCCGCCTTTGGCAGGGTGCCCACAGATTGGCATTTTCTTACATTTGATAAATCATGATCTGAAGAGATTACAACCATTTGGGTGAAGAGATAATCTCAGTAGAGAGCAAAGACGGTCATTAATTCACTAAAGGGGCCATCACATGTGTCAATATCGCTTTCAATGTCGCTGCTGCATGTGACGTTGCAGCGATATTGACACGTGTGACAGGGCACATCAACCAGCAATAAATCGTTGGTTGATGGTCGCCAGGATTTCGGACTGGACCGAAAACCTGGCAATGGTCGCCCAGTGGAACCAACAAGACAAAAAGCTGAGGGCACCACAAAATAATAACGGGATCTGTTCCTACATACTAAGCAACCATTCAATATAGAGAGTAAGACAGCAAGTGAAAAAAGAACGATCACCAAATTGTAAAGATTCCAAATATCACAATTTTTATTATATGAAAAACCACACACAGAACAAGGTTAAAAACAAATAAAAAAGGCAGAACTGCCATACAATTCTCAAGGTGTCCCCTGCAGATGTTACATTTCCACCAGCCCAATGTTAGAAATAGACAAATTCCTGGTAAGTATAACAGTAAAGGTACCTTTACACGCCGCTACAACAGGATGGATACAACCCGCTACAGGCTACGATTGTAGCTTGCGTCGTCAATATAGTCCGTAGTAGCGGCGTGTGAAGACGGTAGGAGGCAGCCGGCAACAGATACATCTGTTTCCGAGCACTGCTCTGAAACAGGTGGCTACAAAGCCGATTGCAGCGAGCTGTATCGGCGTGTAAAGAAGCTACAGAAGGGATGTCTGGACACCAGGCAATGTAGCTGGAATGTAGCTAGGGCGTGACACAGGTTCCGGGTTACCGCGCCCCTTCAGCGATCATTGGAGGAAGCTCCTGCATGACGATTGGCAGACGCTGCATAGGGCGGCATATTTAAGGAGCTGACCAGTCACACAACACAATTGCTCGAGCGTCATGTATTAAACAGCCTCCTGCGATGCCTGGCCAATCATGGGTTTCTTGCTTTGTCCTATCAGCGTATGGACGTCTCGTAATTCACAATTGTGGCACGCCTATGTGCTGTCCCTGCTGCACCAGGTCCGCCCATATTAGCTTGTTGTAGCGGTGTGTAAATGAGGTAAGGTAAGCTACAGATGGCTACTTGAGACACCCGGCGATGTATCTAGCTATAGATGTAGCGTAGCGTAGCGCACCTTGTGGCGGCCTGTAAAGATGGTGCGTTTCCCGTTTGTAACCGTTTGGACGTGCTCGTGCACGTGAAGTAGCGGGTTGTATCCATCCTGTTGTAGCGGCATGTAAAGGTACCTTCAGGGACCTTACAGATGAAAACATCTTCAACATACTAAATTGCCTATAGAAGCACTGAGGAACTAAATCCTATAGTTTCAGCGTCATATATAATACCATTTCAATAATAAGTCCTGTCAGTAGTCAATAACTAGTCAGACAATAAGGCATTAGGTTCAGTTGAAGTCCTATGGGAGAATAAAACAAGACAGTCAAAGCCAAAAAGATCAACGGCTATACCACTGTCCCTGTTACTGTAAACAATCAATATACATTACCAGGTGGTCAAGGCCGGGGTAGCAATCAAGGAGGACACCAAGGATCCCAGGAGTTCTGTCACAAAATGTGACTTCTTCAGGGGAGAGTCACTAATAGAGTGGTCCTCCACAGTTTAGATAGTGTATCGCAAGTAGCTATATCAGCATCAGCTGTTTAGGTGACGCGGTAGGCATTAAGGACAGGCATTGATGACGCTACCGGAAGTGTGTCATCAATCCGTGTGCCGCAATGTAATGCACGTGCGCACGGGGTGTAGGATGGTTACAAAAGAATCCCTCACACTAACTTCCTAATGGAGGATTTTGGATCACCCTTCTTCACAATGTGTCATAAGATCAAAGAAAAAGGAAATGTCAATGTAATAGGGCCCTATTCTCTCCCTTTCCTCTCTTCTCTCTTTTTGCGGCCTAATCTATGGACACTGGTATCTGCATTAGTTGTTATGCAGTAAAGACGGTTTCTGCGTTTTTGGTGTCTGTGTGTGAGTTGACAGCTTCTGATTACCCTTGATGAGTCTCGACCATATAGTCGCAGCAATCTGTCCATTAATACAGGTGGACTAATCATATTAGAATTTGACTCTAATTGAGTGGAATATGCTATTAATAAATATAGAATAATAAATAATAAAAAATAAACATATTAATGTTGAAATAATTGGAGACATTTGTTATCTTTACTTGGAGAGCATTTATTATTTTTGATGATTTTCCGTTATTATTTTTTATATTCTTTCTCTACTTTTTCTTAATACTGTACTTTTCCTACACATTCATTTATTTCTTGCTGTGACTAATGCAGAATTAAGATTCACTATCTATTATTTTTATTTATTTTTATTTTTTTTTATTATAGAAAAAATATATAATGATATTCTATTTGGGGATCTCCATGGGCATAAGTGGCTGGTTGCCATGTAGATGCTCAGAAAAATAAGAAATCAATAATGAGAAATGATGATGTTTGCAAATCTGTGACACCTTTATTGTCACTGTATGGCTATTGGCCCTATAACTGGCCACTCTTTTGAATGGCAAACTTATTATTTTTTGCTCTTTATATTATTTCTAAAATGCATGTCTCCAAATGAAATATAGCCTGGCATTAAACCGACAATATTTTATCTGTGTACCTATTCATACTAATTTCCAAGTAAAACTAGAGTCACCTTTATAAAGCTGCTACCTAATAATACAAATCTATAGTCATTGACTATTTAAAATCAGTTTCTGTTGTCTAAATAGCGCCAAACCCGCAGTAAGCAATGGGTTGCTAAGCAATGATATTGTATACTGCTGTATGACGCCCTCCATTGAACTGTGCCTGCGCCGCAGCCATTTTGGGACTCTCTGAAGACCCTACACCCCGTGCGCACGCGCATTACATTGCGGCGCACAGATTGATGACGCACTTCCGGTAGCGTCATCAATGCCCGTCCTTAATGCCTACCGCGTCGCCTAAAGAGCTGATGCTGATATAACTACTTGCAATACACTATCTAAACTGTGGAGGACCACTTTATCAGTGACACTCATCTGAAGAAGTCACATTTTGTGACGGAACGCGTGGGGTCCTTCATGTCCCCCCTGCTTGCTACCCCGGCCCTGACCACATGGTAATGTATATTGATTTTTTACAGTAACAGGACAGTGGTATAGCCGTTGATCTTTTTGGCTTTGACTGGCTTGTTTTATTCTCCCATAGGACTTCAACTGAACCTAATGCCTTATTGTCTGTCTAGTTATTGACTACTGACAGGATTTATTATTGAACTGGTATTATATGTGACGCTGAAACTATAGGATTTAGTTCCTCAGTGCTTCTATAGGCAATTTAGTATGTTGAAGGTCCGTTTTCATCTGTAAGGTCCCCTACTGTTATACTTACCAGGAATTTGTCTATTTCTAACATAGGGCTGGTGGAAATTTAACATCTGCAGGGGACACCGTAAGAATTGTATGGCAGTTCTGCCTTTTTTGTTTTTAACCGTGCCCTGTGTGTGGTTTTTCATATAATAAAAATTGTGATATTTGGAATCTATACAATCTGGTGATCATTCCTTTTTCACTTGCTGTCTTACACTCCATATTGAATGGTCGCCTGGTGGACATGCAGCATTGCTGCATGTGACACCGGGAGACATGCGATCAGCCAGCTCCCAGAGCCTCTCAGCAAGCGCTGGGGGCTGGTATCCATGGTAAACTGCGGGCATCTAGGCAGCGCACTCTGCCTAGATACCCGATGTATACCTTGGTTACCAGCCTCCTCCGCTCACTGGCTGGTATCCAAGGTACACAGAGGGTAACTAGGGACCCTAGTTACCCGGTGTGTACCTTGGATACCAGCCGGTGAGCGGAGAAGGCTGGTAACCAAGGTATACATTGGGTACCTAGACAGCGCGCGCTGCCTAGTTACCTGCAGTTTACCATGGATACCAGCCTACTCCCGCTAACCGCAGCCTGGCAGCGGGAGCAAGACATCGTGGAAACGATATTTAAATCATTTCCACGATGTCGCTGGTCCAATGATCGCTGGTGAGTATGCCTGTGTGACAGCTCACCAGCGATCAGCCTTCAATGTCACCAGCAATCAGATAGCTGATGACATTGACGTGTGTGACGCCGGCTTTAGGGAACTAAGAAATGTGGTGATAAAACTGGCTGATAAGAGCGGGAATGTGGTTGTTTGGTCTGTGCCGATGTATGAACAAGATGTGTACAAGCAGCTTAATAATACCTCCTGCTATAAGAAATTGTCTCAGAATCCAATGTGTGGATTCAGGGATGCTCTTAGATCCTTGCTGGATGATGGGGCAGAGAGCCTTGCCATTACCCCTAAAATGAGGGATTCTCTGCTCCCTGAACATCCAGTGACAGCAACTTTCTATTTATTACCTAAGGTTCAGAAGGACACTCAGTCCCCACCGGGGAGACCGATAGTCTCTGGAATAGGGGTTTTTGTGAACCTATATGCCAATTTGGATTTCTACCTAAAGCCGTGTGTGTCTATACTCCCATTATACAAGACTCTACTGATGTGCTGAGGAGACTTGACGGGGTGAGTCTGGAGGATGATATGATATTGGTCAGCTGCGATGTGGAATCATTTTATACTTCTATTCGCCATGACCAGGGCTTAAGGGCAGCAGAATTCTTTCTAAAAATGAGCAACATTGGTCCTTGTTGACAGTTTTCTGCTGTCCCATAACTTTTTTCTTTTCAAGGACCACCCCTACCTACAGTTCCAGGGAGCAGCGATGGGGACGGCCTGTGCGCCCTCATACGCAATTTTGTTCTTGGGGCTGTGGGAACGGGATGTTGTCCTTGAAATCCCTGGTCATGAGAAAGTGATCCTGTGGATGCGTTTTATCGACGATATCCTCTTTATCTGGCAGGGTTCCACATCGCAGCTTGAGGAGTTCATGAACCATCTGAACCATAATGAGCTTAATATCAAATTGACATGGAAGTCCAGCCCAGTCGGGCTGGACTTCCTTGACTTGGCAATTATGAAATCTCCTGATGGTAAATTGCAAACGGATATTTTTAATTTCAGTACTTCCACAAACTCGCTCCTTCATTTCTCCTCAGCCCACCCTACACCCTTAGAACAATCCATTCCCTATGGACAGTTTTTAAGGGCATGCCGTATCTGTTCAGATGATGACGCCTTTCTGAAACAGGCACAAATCTTGGAAGAGAGATTCAAGAAGAGAGGTTATCCATCAAGAGATATACAGAGAGGTTTTCGGCGGGCCTTTGAGAAGAAAAGACATAATCTATTGGCCCAGCAACCTAGGATGACACAGAAATCTGATTTGAATGTGGTGAGGTTTGTGACCACTTTCAATTCACAGTGGAAGGAGATTAAAAACTTGTTCTCCAGACATTGGCCTGTACTTTTGTCAGATGGGGATTTATCTCGCTCCTTGACGGAAACTGCAGCAATTAAGTGGAGACAGTCCCGCAACCTCAGAGATATTTTGACAGCAAGTCAAGTTATGTGCATCCCCGGACAAAATTTATCTTTGGCAGTTGCAGCCCTCCTTGGGGGTCCTTTCCATGTGGGGACTGGTCTGCCTGTAGGTTCATTCCAAAAAATTTTGAATTTCAGAACTCGGAGGGTTCAAAAACTTACAAAATTGGTCACCACATAACATGCAGCACAGAGGCTGTTATTTACCATGCTACATGCCCATGCGGGCTAATTTATGTGGAAATGACAACACGATCTCTGAGGGTGCGAGCCCAGGAGCATATTAGGGACATCAAGAATGTGGCAGGCATAAAAGATCTGGAGAAGATCAAAACTATTCCCAAACATTTTCTTGATTTCCATGACAGTAGTCCTAAGGGTCCAACCTTCAGGGGGATTGATCGGGTGGTGATGTGCAAAAGCGTCTCCTTCAAAAGGAGACTCGTTGGATCACTTTATTGAATACTATTTCACCGTATGGATTGACTGAGGCAGTTAGTGTTAAATCTTTCTTATAAGATAACCTGTAGTTTTCATTTTCATTATTTTTTTTGAGGCTTTGTGGGCTCATTTTTATTTTAATCTATTAGTCTGGTTTTAACTTTACTTCCCTTGATGTGTCCTTTATAGTGCCTTTCATTTTGACTTGTTCCGAATATCCAGGAGCTTCCTGTAATCCCCCATTTACGGAAGAAGATATTCACTGGAGATGAATAACATTAACGGACGATAATGGACATTGGTTTCCCAATGATTACATTGGAGGTCTTTGAAGTTTGGAAGATTGGATATTTTGAATGTACATGAGATAATATGATTGCCATCTAGTTGTAAATAATTTGAAAGGATTGCAGGATGTTTTAGGGCAGGTTGCAATCCTTTTCTGTATAATCTTGTATGTGAATGTGTATGACAACTGTTGAAACTAAGTTACAATAATGCTACTTAGCCATGCCTCCTGACGAAGCTGCCCAGACAGGGAAACACGAGTCGAGGTTCTGAGGGGTCACATTTGCCAGCTCTTTTCTGCACCACTATGTCTCAAGGTAAATAGAGGCGATTTGGTCGCTCTGAGAAGATATTTGATAAGAGTTTTTGCTACCTGTTAGGGTACCTTTACGCGCCGCATCCATGGCGAGGAATCTGTCCGGTGATATGTCACCCTGGCACCATCGCCGTCAAATCGCCTCGCTGTTGCGGCGTGTAATTTGGGAATATGGCGGCGATAAAAAAAGTTGTCGCCTGGTTCCGATTACAGAGCACTGCTCCAAAATCAGAGGCAATCATGAAGGCGACATTCCCGGCTTTTGGAATGTGAACGGGCGATAGTGATGGAATCTACGTCGCCTATTGATTTCCTGTAGGCATGCCACAGCGTGCTGGAGTCCGCGCCCCATCAGCGATGATTCGTGGTGGCTACTATGTTTCCATTGGCGATCCCTTCACAGAGCGCCGTATTTGAAGAACTGTCACTTCAGCACCACACACATCTTCACCTACACAACCATCCACTACATCAGTCCAATTATGCGCGCATTCAATAGCGCAAGCTATGCTGGGCGCGTGTATTGGAAGTTTCACTGTGTCCACTATAGTGCCACACATGACAGTTCAGATGTTGGCCTACACATCGCACATGGGTGCCATGGGCAACGCACTGCAATCGTTTGTGAATTTGGTGACGCTGATGGCTATATTACGCTGCTTCCACTCCGCAGACGGCTACCTTGTTAGTGTCCTCAATGTTGTTTGGCACCGCCAGTGTGCGTGGTGACATCATGACGTTTGTTTTGGTTACTCCCTGCCTACCAGGTGTCTCCCTTCCCCTGCACATGGGAGAATAGTCATGGCCGCCGCACAGGGCGCTGCCACATGGGGTCTGGCAGAGCTAATGCTTCTCATAGACCTATGTGACCGCCATGACTACTGGTGTCAACAGTGTCACCAGCACCCAAGGCTGTGCAAGCACAGCATACTCAGGAGGATCCAGTGGGCCCTGCTCCAGAAACTGGGGGTGGAGAGGACCCGCAAGCAGATCCAGAAAAAAATAGCAGACTTGAAGCACAAGTCCCCAGGGCGCATTGTGGATCTGCGTGTCAGGATTGCCAGGCTGCGTGGTGAGTATGTGGCAATGCCAAACACACACATGGCAAGCTAAATACTCCAAACACTACACAAACATCATGTGGTATTGTGCCATGCCACATAATGTGGCCTAAGCCACCATGTGGAGCTGTCACTAATGTGCATCTGCATGTTGGTTACACTGCAACATGAAGGTGTCCAAAACACTCATTTGTCATCCAAATGGTGATGGCTATTGGTCCTTGACCTGTGTGGTGGCAAAAATAGGTGGGTCCTGACCGCAAAGGTGACACCAACATATTATTGCGATGTTCAACACCCACATGACACCTTGCAGCACATATGTGTGACCTGTGACACATACCATTTTGCTACACATTGATCACAATACAGTCTGAGACCACTGCATAGTATCCGAGGCCGGTGCACAGTGTCCAAGACTGGTGCCTGACCCATGGCTGATGGGGCCTTGGACCTCAGGCCTGACCAATGGCTGATGGGGCCTTGGACCTCGGGACTGATCGATGGCTGATGGGGTCATGGACTTTGGGCCTGACTGATGGCTGATGGGGCCTTGGACCTTGGGCCTGACCGATGGCTGATGGGGCCGTGGACGTCGGGACTGACCGATGGCTGATGGGCCCTTGGGCCTGACCTATGGCTTATGGGGCCTTGGACCTTGGGCCTGACCGATGGGTGATGGGGCCTTGGACCTGGTCCTGACTTATACCGTTGCACAGTGTCCTACCCATGCACATTGTCCGACCCTTGCACACTGTCCGACCCGTGCATACACTTCGATCCCTGCAGTGTCCAAACTGTGCACAAGTGTTTGACCGTTCCACAGTGTCCAACAACAGTGCACAGTGTCCGACCCATGCACAGTGTCTGACTGGTCCACACTGTCCAAGATCGCTACACAATGTCCGAGACCGCTGCACACTGTCCGAGACAGCTGCCCACTATCCGAGACCGCTGCACACTGTACAAGACTGCTGTACACTGTTCAAGACCGCTGCACACTGTCCGAGACCGCTGCACACTCTCTGAGACCGGTGCACAGTGTCCGAGACCGCTGCACAGTGTCCGAGACCGGTGCACAGTGTCCGAGACTGGTGCACAGTGTCCTAGACTGGTGCACAGCGTCCGACCCTCAACAGTCTATGACCCTGAACAGTGTATGACATTTGCACAGTGTCTGATTGATGCACAGTGTATCTGACTGATGCACAGTGTATCTGACCAGTGCACAGAGTCCGACCAGTGCACAGTGTCCAACAGTGCAGACTGTCTGACTGGTGCCCAGTATTTGGGTCAGGGTTGTCTGTGGGCATATTTTTTCCAGGGAACTGATTACCAAAGATTTAAAGTAAGCAAGACAAATAGGGTAAAGACCTAGGAAAGTGGCTGTTTTTCACATCACTGTATGTGTCCTAGGGACCTGATCCAGGGAACTTGTCCGATTGCCACACATGGAATTGGGAAGGAATATAGGGCAATTAGCATTTGGCTCATGGGTTTTTCGCCTTCCTCTGGATCAAGACATTAGTTTTAGGTTGAACATGATGGACGTGTCTTACAACCTTACAACCAGGGGCGGGCTGGGCTGGGGGGCAGGGAGGCAATTGCCCCCCAGGCCGGTGCCCAGGAGGCAGCCGCTCAGGGCCGCTGGAGGACCAGCAGTAATTTTATGGCGCACCTCCAGTGTGCGGCCGCGACATCCCGTTGGCCACCCGCCATGCAGCAATATGCGGAAACTAAATTGGGCCACCGCGGCCCCTTTAAATCTGTCTCTGCGGCCGCCAGCCGGGAGCCGCAGATTAGTGCTTCCGGCTCTGTCCCTGCAGCAGCCGCTTCTTGTAGGAGGCTCAGGAGGAGTATGTGAGCTCCACTCCTCAGCGGCTAGAGCTGCTGATGCCTCCTGTTCCACAGGCAGAGCCATGCAGTTCTTGCACTGCCTGACGGTACCGGGCACCTTCCCATCCACTTTCCATTCCGGCTTCATCTCCTTCATCCTGGCCAGTAAGGGGCTGAGTGTGTGTGTGTTGAGCTGTGTGTGTGGCTGTATATGAGTGTGGTTACATATGTGTGCGCGTGGGTGCATATATGTGTGGCTGCATGTGTTTGTGTGCATGGCTACATGTGTGTGTGTGGCTGCATGTGTGTGTGTGTGGCTGCATATGTGGGTGTGTGCATGGCTGCATATGTGTGTGAGCACATGCCTTCATGCATGTATGGCTGCATGTGTGTGTGTGGCTGCATGTGTGTGTGTGTGGCTGCATGTGTGTGTGTGTGTGTGGCTGCATGTGTGTGTGTGTGGCTGCATATGTGGGTGTGTGCATGGCTGCATATGTGTGTGTGCATGGCTGCATGTGTTTGTGTGCCTGCATGTGTTTGTGTGCGTGGATGAATATGTGCAGTGTGTGGGTGCACATGTTCATGGCTGCGTGTGCGTGGCTCCATATGTGTGTGTGGCTGCATATGTGTGTGTGCGCTGCTGCGTATGAGTGTGTGTGTGGATGCATATGTGGGTGTGTGCATGGCTGCATATGTGTGTGAGCACATGCCTTCATGCATGTATGGCTGCATGTGTGTGGCTGCATATGTGTGTGTGTGTGTGGCTGCATGTGTGTGTGTGTGTGGCTGCATATGTGGGTGTGTGCGTGGCTGCATATGTGGGTGTGTGCATGGCTGCATATTTATGTGTGCATGGCTGCATGTGTTTGTGTGCCTGCATGTGTTTGTGTGCCTGCATGTGTTTGTGTGCGTGGATGAATTTGTGCAGTGTGTGGGTGCACATGTTCATGGCTTGTGTGCGTGGCTCCATATGTGTGTGTGCGCTGCTGCGTATGAGTGTGTGTGTGGATGCATATGTGGGTGTGTGCATGGCTGCATATGTGTGTGAGCACATGCCTTCATGCATGTATGGCTGCATGTGTGTGGCTGCATATGTGTGTGTGTGTGGCTGCATGTGTGTGTGTGTGGCTGCATGTGTGTGTGGCTGCATATGTGGGTGTGTGCGTGGCTGCATATGTGGGTGTGTGCATGGCTGCATATTTATGTGTGCATGGCTGCATGTGTTTGTGTGCCTGCATGTGTTTGTGTGCCTGCATGTGTTTGTGTGCGTGGATGAATTTGTGCAGTGTGTGGGTGCACATGTTCATGGCTTGTGTGCGTGGCTCCATATGTGTGTGTGGCTGCATATGTGTGTGTGCGCTGCTGCGTATGAGTGTGTGTGTGGATGCATATGTGTGTGTATTTATGGCTGCTTATGTGTGGCTGCAGATGTGCATGTGTTCATGGATGCGTGTGCGTGGCTGCAGGTGTGTGCACGTGGCTACATGTGTGTGTGGCTGCATTTGTGCACATGTGCATGGCTGCGTGTGTGGGTGTATGTGTGTGGCTGCATATGTGTGTGTGCGTGGCTGAATATGTGAGGTGTGTTTGTGCACATATTCATGGCTGTGTGCGCGTGGCTGCATATGTGTGGGTGCCATGTGCATGGCTGCGCATCTGTGTGCATGTGTGTATGTCTGTGTGTGTGTGTGCATGAATATATCAAGAACTGCTGTAGTCATATACAGTGGGTGCAGCACCAAGAAGAAAATGCCAAGAAGAACAGGAAAAAAAAGAAAAAGAAAAGACAGTAGTTAAAGGGAACCTGTCACCCCTTTGGGTATTAAACTGTGCCCACCAGTTTACTCATGATGTAAATGGGGTTCTAGTAACTCCTCTATGTGCCCAGACTGACCCCTCATACCTGAGAAAATATTGAGTCTGGGAGGCTGCTATTTAGTCCAGTTGGATTATGTCCTTGCCGCATCCTGGCGCCAAAACCCGACCTGCACTTTTTAAAACTAACGCCATCTGTGACCGACGCTTGAGTGACTGCCGCACTTGCGCCTGCGCAGTGGAGCGGGTGTTTACGCTCTATTGAATATAGTGTCGATGTCTCGTGAAACTTCACAAATCTCACATGATATTGGCACTATGTTCAATAGAGCGTAGACACCCGCTCCACTGCGCAGGCGCAAGTGCGGCAGTCACTCAAGCGTCGGTCACAGATGGCGTTAGTTTTAAAAAGTGCAGGTCGGGTTTTGGCGCCAGGATGCGGCAAGGACATAATCCAACTGGACTAAATAGCAGCCTCCCAGACTCAATAGGAGGCCAGCGCTGGACAAAATAAAAGTTATTTTCTCAGGTATGAGGGGTCAGTCTGGGCACATAGAGGAGTTACTAGAACCCCATTTACATCATGAGTAAACTGGTGGGCACAGTTTAATACCCAAAGGGGTGACAGGTTCCCTTTAAAGAGATGCACACCAAAAAATAGAGTAGGTCTGTAAAAAATTAAACTTTTTTATATACCCAAAGTAGAGAAAAACAACTAAAAACATATGATGACACTCCCTATAGCCCAATAGGCAACTTCAGAAACAGAACCCTGTTAGCATAAATATATGGGACTAATCACAGGACAATACAATAAACCAGCAGCACAGACAGGTGGCAGAGCAGTTAGTGCTCATAGAATTCTATGAAAAGTCAAGACAGAACTATAAAAATGACCAAAAAAAAACAATAAATGGGCAGGGCAAGATCCCCCCCAATACCAGATCTGTGTGCTGGAATATAGTCCTGTATTTATTGCTCTTGACTTTCCATAGAATTCTATTAGCACTAACTGCTCTGCCACCTATCAGTGCTGCTGCTTTATTGTATTGTCCTGTGATTAGGTCCGTATATTTATGCTTGGAGGGCTCTTTCTGCAGTTGCCTATTGTCATCATAATACGTTTTTAATTGTTTTTATATGTCCCTTTAGTATAAAGTTTGCTGTTTGTTTTTTTTAGAAATCTACTCGTATCTGGTGTGCGCATCTCTTTAACTACTTTCTTTTCTTGGTTATGCATGTATGTGCATGCCTGTATATGTATGTGCATGTCTGTATGTGTATGTGTGTTTGCCTGTATGTGTATGTGTTTGCCTGTATGTGTGTTTGCTAGTATATGTATGTGCATGCCTATATGTGTATGTGTGCTTGTCTCCATGTCTTTGTACTGCATGTGTATAGGTCTGTGTAATGTATGCGTGCATATCTGCATATATATAATTGTATTTTTTATAAAATGTGTGTATGTCAGTGTCATATCTGGGGGTGGGGGCAGGGGCCACTGTCTGCATATTTGGAGATAATAAGGAGAGTGACTGAGCAAATATGCGAGGAGACATTATAGGGGTAGAAAAGAGGGGACTGCATGAGAGGATAGTGTGAGGGCGCAGCAAGGAAAGGACAGAAGGCTGAGGTGGGGGAGAGTGATGAGGGGACATATTACAGAGACTGGGCAGTATAGGGGGACACAGTGTGAGGACAGTGTGAAGAGGGGCCACAGTATGGAGAGGAGAGGACAGTGTGGAGAGCATGTGCCATAAGAGGGACAGTGCGTAAATCATGTTTATTCAGGGGCACCTTGTAGAGCAGATTTTTTTTATTCCGGAGCATTATATTAATTCTGTTATTTTTAAAGGCATCATGCCGGGACGTACTGCTGAAGACAAAAGAAGATGGAAGTCTGCAGAGACGAGCTGTAAATATGAAGAGTCATCATGGCGTCTGGACAAGAGAAAGAAAGATAATTACTCCAACCAGAGAAGATGTCACCTACAAGGTACAAGGATGTAAATGTTTTTTGTGATCCTGCCTGCATCTCATCAGTACTGAGGTTCCTGTATGATCTGCAGTCTGATGACCGATGACAACAACTCCCTGTATCTTCTTACCATTATAAAGAACATACTGGCAGTTGGAGGTTCATGCAGTACAAATATATACAGGTCTGAAATGACATTAGAATTGCTGTACTAGGTACTGATAGTAGTCCTGGTTCTCAAATTCATATACAAATAGTGGTCCTGGTGATTTATTCATGTAATGATGGTGGTTCTGATGGTTTATGTACTAATGATGGTCCTGTTGATTTATTCATATACTAATGGTCGTCCTGGTGATGAATTCAACTAGTGATTACTACGGGGATGTATTTCTGTTCTGCGTTTGGATCTTGTCATGTATTTCTGTACTAATGGGTTTTGTGATGTTCTCTTTATGTACTGTTGGTGGTTCTGATTATGGATTTCTTTACTGATGAGGGTAGTTGTACTGTGAGCGGTGACTGTAACGGCTTCTTGCTCTGAACCTATGACAGGAAGCGAGTAGCATCAAGGGGAATAAAATGTAATTTTCTCACTAAACACTTTTCCTGTAAGTCGGCTAATCAAGTTTAAAATGCTATTTATCTGCAGATTAATCCTATAGCTGCAAATGTTACCTGTACTACTTTAATGTAACAGCCAGAGATAATCGGGCTAAAGAAAGGCTGTCACAACTTTAGGGCCACCGCTCAGTCATTGCCCCCCGGGCCAAATTGTGCCAGCCAGCCCCTGCTTACAACTATAAACACTGTAACTGTATTGAGGTGTCAGCCAGGTTTTCCTAGGAAGCCTTTTTGAGCTGTCAGCCTTAAACTGATCCTAACATTTAGGTGACAGCATTGTACACATTTTAGTTAAATGGGGTGAATTAAAAGCAAAGCCACAGAAATATTAATTCCTTTTTGAGTTTACTTTTAATTTAGGATAGGAACTCGCAAGACTATGAGGATCCTTGACATGGGTTGCGAGCTTTGTGTATTTTGGCCAAAATATTGACCAATCCTTGATAAATGTATGATGTATATTCTTTTTGTATATTGAATTTATCAATTTGAGAGGAATTTAATGAAGTTGCTTTTTCTGTCGCTTGGCTTTACATTTTAGAACAGGGACTCACAAGACTATAAGGACCCTTGCCGCAGGTTGCAAGCTTCTGTATTTTGGCCAAAATATTAACCAATTCCTCATATTTATGGTATATAATGTTTTATACTCTCTTATATTGCTTTTTGTTCCAAAAAAATGCACTATGTCTTATTTTCAGGGGATGTCTAATTTTTCCATTATCCCCTTGCAAGTGTGGCACCCCAGGGTCAAAGTCTCACAGTGTCATCACTGCCCCCAGGTGGTTGTGTCACGAGAGAGCAACAAAGCGTCTTCTCATCAGGTAACGCACACACAACACCAACACCTCCAGGCCAGAAGGGGGAGACCAAGCCCAGGTTCAGGGTGAGCTTCCCTATAAATTCTGGTCTGGGGTGGAGTTAGTCAGTGCAGTTCCTGAGAGGACTGTGAAGAAGACCTGGGTGTAAAAGAGCCGTGCTAAGCTCATCCCAAGGTCGCTAACTAAACTCCAGGCCTGAGGTTAGAGCTTGAGGAGAGGATCAGGAACACACCTGGGAGTCTGAGCAACCTTGTGCTCACCCCAGAGGAAAGGCGTAAAGAACGGACACCGGAGTCCTAGACTGTGCAGGGTCTCACGTCCCGACAGTCAACACCAGAAGGTAGGGATTCCAGATTACTCAGCCACTGTACCCACAGACACAGTAACATAGAGAGTTCAGGAGCTGACACCCGGGAACAGGGTAGAAAGAAAGGACTCGAGTTGCCTGTCATGCTAGTACCTCACAGGAAGAGACAGGGCTGGCAGCTCAGCTTATGCATTGCAGGAGCCAATACACAGAGCGCAGTAAGGGAGCCAAAGACCCAACCGGATGGGAAGAAACCCCGAGTTGCTCGCTAAGACTCCGTGGACAGTTATTGTTACCATCTGCTCCAGTAAAAGGACTGAGAAAACTACAAAACAGTCACTCTGCCTGTTACTTATGCCAGTCGTCCTGCACCCAACACATAGACTATTCACACTGTCCCTGGGACTGGCTTTACCCGTGGAGAGCCGTTCCATCCCAGCTGCTATCCATCATCCCCGGAGGTTTTGCAGCAGCGGTGGCCATGCCTAGCCACATACCACGGGTGACGTCACAAAACCTCCTTGTATATAAACTACTTCCTCAACCACGCCAGAAAGTTCCCCCTCTTTTGGGCTGAACCAAGGCCATGGGACCGGGTCACGACCCCCTAGACTTTCCCTGGAGGCAGCAACGGCCCGGTCTCGAGTACTCCATGGCTCTGGGGGTGACTCAGCCTTCCTGGTGTCACGGATTTTGTGCCCAGTAAACAGGGTACTGTGTGCCGTAAATTGTGTGAAATACATGTTATTGACTGTCGCCATTACTAACGCGCACGGCACCTAGGAGGCAGAGAGGGCGTGTCACCATGGGTGGAACCTTTCCAAGAGTGCGAAAAGAGGCCCAACCTGTGCTCTTATTACATCCGGTGGGGACGAGAAATCCTGTACACCATGGAACGTAAGTTGTACTTCCCTATGGAAGTGAAAGACCGGAAGGGTCAGGATTCACTAAGGGGGCGGAAAGATGTCGTAGCCAGTAGATCCTGTGCAGAGAGTAGACAATGCTGGCCCCGCGGTACAAAACGCAGACAGAGCACCCGGCGGTGCTGCAGTGCAAGGTATGTCCCCGATCCTTCCGTTCCTAATGCTGTATACCCTGGGAGCGACATGGCTGCTGCAATACTCAAGGGATCCAAACACCCTGACAGACATTAAAGAAAAGCTGCATAGCTATTACAGTGTATATCCCCTAACAGAAGGTCAGCACGTCAGCATACTAATGGGACAATTAACTGGTAACGTGCAGTGGAAAGCCAAGTCCTGGCCGGACACTGACAATGACACTGTAGAACATGCAATTGCTAGGCTGAAAGCTACCTCTGAAACCAGCAGTGATGCACGAGCAAAAATTAGATTCTTTTGGTGCAGTCAGAAACCACAGAAGAGCGCAAGAGACTTTGCATTAAACCTACAAGAGATGCTCAGAGCCCTCAAGCAGACAGAACCTGCCTTGGCACAAGGGGAAGATAAACTGCTGATTGATCAATTCATTGATGGACTTCTATACCCTCCTCATAGAGGACGGCTGCAGATGATGGCTATACAAAACCCTGATTTGAACTTTGTGCAATTTAAAGATAGAGCCATCCGCATCCTGCAAGCAGAAAATCCTTATGATACAGACTCTGCACAATTTCTAGCTACAATGTACCAGCTACCGGGAGTGCAAATTCCACCAGCTACGGCAGGGGCCAGTACTAAACCTTGGGAGCCAATCACCAATGAGGCTCTTGACCAAAAGATTGAGGCCTTATCTTAAACTGTAGCTGAGATGGCCAAAACTATTCAGGAGATGCAAGGATCCAAGGCCATGGAGAAGTTCGAGTTGGCTTCAAGCAGAGAGGACTAGGGATGAGCGAGTATGCTTGTCACTACTCGGTACTCGCACGAATATCTCAGTACTCAGGGTACTCGGCGAGTACCAAGTAATCCCGCGATACTCTTGCTATGCTCGGGGTCCACCTCCCTGCATGTTGACGCTCTTTACAGAGCCAGCCCGCATGCAGGGATTGGCTAAGAGCCACTGTAAAGCCACAACCTTATTGGTTGTGGCTTTACAGTGATTGGCTGGCCGCACAGCGTGATCAAGTCTTTATAAGACCTTACCGCGCTGTGCTCGTCACTGTGCTCCACAGACAGGCAGTGTAGGGAGAGGTGCTGCTGATTGAGGGCCAGATTTGTAGCCTTTCAGCTAGTGTAGGCGCAGGGCTGCTAATCTAATTACCACAACAGTCCTTCTGAGGACTAATAGAGCTGTACAGAGACAGGGAGGCAGGGTAAATAGCAAACTTCTTTGTGCCAGCCTGCACCACATCTAGGGCTGGTGGACAGGCTGGAAATCTCATCCATCCCAAAACAGTCTTTTAGGGATTAATTTAGCTCTATATAGACAGGAGTGGTTTATAGAGGAAACTAGTATACGCCAAAACACTCTGTATTCTCGTCAGCGTTTGTGTCTGACCAGTCCACCTGCTGGAATTTAACCTCTTAATCTGTAATCTCAGTATCAAGCTAAAAACCAACTCTTGTCTGCATTCATTTACCATTTTTGTGCAGCAGGAGTGGCTTGTAGTGAAAATTAGTATACGCCAAAACACTCTGTATACTCATCAGCGTTTGTGTCTGAGCGGTCCACCTGCTGGGATTTAACCTCTAATCTATAATCTCAGAGTCCAGCTAAAAACCAACTCTTGTCTGCATTCATTTACCATTTTTGTGCGGCAGGAGTGGCTTGTAGCGGAAATTAGTATAAGCCAAAACACTCTGTATTCTCATCAGCGTTTGTGTCTGACCGGTCCACCTGCTGGGATTTAACCTCTAATCTGTAATCTCAGTGTCCAACTAAAAACCAACTCTTGTCTGCATTCATTTATAATTTTTGTGCGGCAGGAGGGGGTTGTAGCGGAAATTAGTATACGCCAAAACACTCTGTATACTCGTCAGCGTTTGTGTCTGACCGGTCCACCTGCTGGGATTTAACCTCTAATCTGTAATCTCAGTGTCCAGCTAAAAACCAACTCTTGTCTGCATTCATTTATCATTTTTGTGCGGCAGGAGGGGGTTGTAGCGGAAATTAGTATACGCCAAAACACTCTGTATACTCGTCAGCGTTTGTGTCTGACCGGTCCACCTGCTGGGATTTAACCTCTAATCTGTAATCTCAGTGTCCAGCTAAAAACAAACTTTTGTCTGCATTCATTTACCATTTTTGTGCGGCAGGAGTGGCTTGTAGCAGAAATTAGTATACGCCAAAACACTCTGTATACTCGTCAGCGTTTGTGTCTGACCGGTCCACCTGCTGGGATTTAACCTCTAATCTGTAATCTCAGTGTCCAGCTAAAACCCAACTCTTGTCTGCATTCATTTACCATTTATGTGCAGCAGGAAGGGGTTGTAGCGGAAATTACTATAAGCCAAAACACTCTGTATTCTCATCAGCGTTTGTGTCTGACCGGTCCACCTGCTGGGATTTAACCTCTAATCTGTAATCTCAGTGTCCAACGAAAAACCAACTCTTGTCTGCATTCATTTATAATTTTTGTGCGGCAGGAGGGGGTTGTAGCGGAAATTAGTATACGCCAAAACACTCTGTATACTCGTCAGCGTTTGTGTCTGACCGGTTCACCTGCTGGGATTTAACCTCTAATCTGTAATCTCAGTGTCCAGCTAAAAACAAACTTTTGTCTGCATTCATTTACCATTTTTGTGCAGCAGGAGTGGCTTGTAGCGGAAATTAGTATACCCCAAAACACTCTGTATACTCGTCAGCGTTTGTGTCTGACCGGTCCACCTGCTGGGATTTAACCTCTAATCTGTAATCTCAGTGTCCAGCTAAAAACAAATTCTTGTCTGCATTCATTTATCATTTTTGTGCGGCAGGAGGGGGTTGTAGCGGAAAAGTAAAAACGTCAAGGCTGATGCTCTGTCAAGGTCCTTCTAGCAGTCGGATGTGGAAGAGGAGACCTACCATATCATCAATCCTACCAAGATAATTACCGTGGCTCCCTTACGTGTTGCTGGACTTCCACCGGGAAAGACCTTCATAGCACAGTATCAGAAGAAGGCGGTCCTGGCATGGGGACACTCGTCAAGAATTGCCGGTCACGTGGGAGTTAAAAAGACTCTCTCTTTGATCTCTCGTCACTATTGGTGGCCTACAATCCGTCAAAACGTCCACGACTTTGTTGCTTCCTGCCCGTCCTGTGCTAGAAATAGGGTGTCCAGAGAGTTACCGGCTGGACGTCTCCTACCTCTCCCGGTCCCATCAGCTTCTTGGCAACACATAGCTATGGACTTCATTACGGATCTACCCTGCTCCTCTGGCTGTACCTTCATATGGGTAGTCATGCATCGCTTCTCTAAAATGGCTCACATTGTTCCTTTACCCAGTCTACCATCCGCTCCTGAGTTAGCCAAGATATTCATCCACTAGAAAAGAGAGGAGATACAAGAGGCGCAGATTGTGCCTTATCAAAAGGACACTATTTGATTTAGTGTGGATTATATAGATATCCACTCACCTTTTAAGGTTGTGAGACCCACAACCAGTTTGAAAGCATAAGGCAGCTGCTGCAGAACCTCCACCGTCACGCCAAAAACCGCGGGAAAAACAGGAGTCAAACAGGAATGGTATCCATGGTCCGCGCTGCTGCTCTTTACCAAAGGATTTCACAAGAGGGTATTACCATCATAAGGTCCTTTATTCATCAAAAACCTACGCGTTTCAGTGCTGTCCCAGCACCTTCCTCAGGGCATGTTACATGACACAACAGAAAACCTTTTATATGCAGTTACAGGTTAAAAGTCCCTCCCTCCTGAAAAAAAACTCATGGGAAGAAAAAAAAAAAAAACACAAGGGAACCACCCTTACAAAGACATGGAATTTAAGTAGAATTACATACGGTACATCATTATTGTTTAAAAAATACCAGTACATCAGGCTTTATATGCATTCTCATGGTTACATCAAACAAATTATGAGTTCAATAAAAAATAAAGTATATATTTAGTACTGCTCATTTCCAGGATTGAACTCAGAAAAAGAAAAGAAATTCCTCAGGTTTTTTCTGGGAGTCAAGGGAACAATTTATTAGCCTATTCAGGCTGAATAATTTATGTTGAGAGTAAGTGATTGATATAAATTTATGGCAATCAGATAGTTTGTATTGCGTTTCAAAATTATTGCATCCAAGCCATGAAGGGACAAAAAGAGTTTATATGATGATTAAGGACCCCAATGGGTAGAAAAAAATAAAGTAAATTAAAAAAAAGATTTTATTTCTTAAAATAAATATTGTATCGCACCGTGTGCTGTGCGGGTGCGAGATTGACTCGCACCTATATACTTTTACTGGCCCCTCGCGCGAGGGAATCGCGTGCAATCGCAGCATGCTGCAATTCCACTTGCATTGCCCTCGCAAAGCAAGTGTAATACGTGAAAATTGCATTGATGTGACCTGTATCATTTAAAGATACAGGTCCGAGTGCAATGCTATTTTTTCACGCATTACACTCGCACGAGTTTTGCGCCAGTGTGCCTTCAGCCTAAAATAGACATTTTGATAATTTGGATTGTAGCAATCCACGAAAGTTGTAAGGTGGAGTGCCTCCGGAGTTCCCGAGTCACCTCCGCATGCAATTTGTCCCAGTTAGTCCTAACTATATTAGATGTTTTGGAAATCTGGACACCCAGATACACAAACCCATCCGAAGCCCATATAAAGGGATATTGCTGACGAAGACTAGTTTGGGCTTGGGGGGGAATGTTAATGGGAAACATGGATGATTTGGAGAGGTGTAATTTGTAATAAGAGGCCAGGGAAAAGTTTAGCAGGACAGACATAATTTGGGGAAGGGAGGTCTCTAGGCAAGACCCTCTTCTTGATTGACTGGGTTGGCTTCGGTCCTGAGGAGAGGACCTAGGAGCCACGGGAGAACATTGATGTGCCACGCATTCTGGTGAGGTTCTTAGCGCACCTTTGGAGGAGAGGGCATGAGGGAGGGGGTACTGTTAGGTCCCCTGGCACCGCTCCCCAGCTCACCTCTTCTGGGTCGGCATCCTCTGTCCCTCTGCCGACCAGGCATCCAGTGTCCTGGCGTAAACTGTGTCTTGGAGCCGTCTCAGGGTTCCCTTCCTGTCAGCTGACCACTGGGCTCACACATGAGCACATTACAATGGTCGTATTCATGTGACCAATCAGCGGCGCACTTGGTGCACTCCTCCCCTGTGAATGTAGGGGCCAGCACGGTCCAACCTGACACTCCCCTCGACCAATAGCTGCTCTTCCTCTGGCATATCAGGCCACCTCCACTGATGGGAGGTGCCTGATTATTAAGTCAGTTTGCTTCTGCCTTGCTGACTGTTGGTCAGGCCTTCCTTGTACTCTGTTTCCTGGAACCCTTGCTGTGCTCTTCCCCAGTAGCACCACTACTGTTCTTCCAGCCTTGTACTCTGTTTCCTGGAACCCGTGCTGTGCTCTTCCCCGGTAGCACCATTCCTGTTCTCCTAGCTGTGTACCCTGTTATTCCAGAATCCTTAGCTGTGCCGTAGCATAGACTAACTTTAAGAGCCGCCCCCCTGGTACTAGCAACTGTGGTATTTAGACCCCCTGGGCTTGCCTCTGACAATCCCTGTATAGTAGTTGGTTAAACTAGTAACAGCTCACCCAGGGGAGTTTGGTACCACGGCCCAGTGGGTTCACTATAGGGCGCCTTCCCCCGGAAGCGTGACAACTGGCAGACAAAATTCATGCAATATCCCAGCATGGAAGAGCAAGGTTACAGTGATTGAGAGTCCTGTAGTTTTCAGTACAGATATTGGTAGGAGAAAACAAATCAGTTATTTCAGAAGAATTATATCTTCTTGTCACGTACCCACTTCTCAGAAGGTGACTTGGGGTTGCGCCTGCAAGGGTTAATCTATCTCCTCTCACTCAATCCAGCACTCGACCTCTGTCCTATGCTGAAAGGGAGCATCAATCACACCCCGACTCACATCGCGCACCCCGCTTCACACACGCTGCCACCACCCATTGGATTTTGGGGGGCCGATGAGTTCCCCTAAACTAAGACTTATCAGACAATCAACAAGATCACACCTTCCTTGGGCTGTGAATTCTTAGAGAGTACAAGGTTCAGACTTATTAAAGTTTTAAGCTTTAATATAAAAAGTACAGTGCTTACAATAAAAGATATAAAAATAGAAATAATAAAATGACATATGACTCACCGTAACCGGGTCTTCACGTCGCAGGCGTTGCTTCTCCCTGTCACGGTTCCGCACCTGCGGCTGTGGGGCTCGATGGTCCAGATCAATAACAGTTGGTTGAACAGATATAGGTTGAATATTCTTGTCGTGACGCCACCTGCGGGAATTCCGGTGATTTCACCGGCGCTGCTTGGGCCTCCAGGGGATGTACGGTAGCAAGATGGGACGCTCCCCACAGGACGAGCGGGAGTCCTCGGGGCCAGGAGCTGCACCTGATGTTGTACGGCAGCTTTGTAGTTACTAGCATGCGGAGTAAAACAGTTCTGAAGAAGCACAGACACCAGTGTTCTCTGTAACGGGTCTTTTACTGCAACCGGTAGATGATACAGGGTATACAGGTAACGGGTAACAGACTGGGTGGACTTAGCAATGACAGGTGTTGTTTCAGAGCTCCGCGGTGTTCCTCCGTTTTTATTCTGTTCTATTTTTGCCGGTGTCGCCTTAGTGCGCCAAGTTCGGGTACAAGGGGGCTACTTGAATTTCCCTGCCTGTGTATACAGCCCGGTGTGAGGGGAGCCTGATTCCTTTTAGTGGGTACTCCGCTGGCAAGACGGCTCTGATTGCGGCTGCAGTGGGGTGCTCCTAGAGAGCGGTCCCTCCACTCCTGGTTTGCTGAGCAGTGATAAACAACTTGCTAGCTTCGGAACCAGTGATCCGGTTGTTGATGGGCACGGGTGTATTTTGACCCGTTAGATGGTTGCCCAGGTTCCGGTTGTGGGGCACCAGGTAATGGCGCCAACCGGTTGGTGGTCTGTAGGGCTGCACGGAACTGTGCAGGGCCCTCTTCTTCTACGTTCCTCCCCGACCACTTCTCTCTTCTTTGCCTACTCCTCCATTCTCCTACACTCTACTCCTACACTCCGCCCACCAGGACCCGATTGGCCCTCTATACTGATGGTGTATGTAGGGTATGGGGCTCTGAGTATTAACCATGTCATTACTTAGTCAGAGAATATTGCATCTTCAGTCAGGGATGCAATACCCTCCTGTGACGCACTGGTTGCGGGGCGCCACACATACACATATGCAAACAATGAAATAAAAAGAAGAAAATTAACAGAAACCTAAACTTCGACTTCTGTTGCCCAATGGGGAAAGCAGGGAATTTGGAATGATGATCACAGCACCTTCGGCTGACCCATCTCTGTGACTTTAGCTGGGGCTTTAGCTGTGAGAGCCCAGATTTAGACTCAGACTGGGGGGGTCAGATTCTAGACCAGCCTTCTAGTTTAACATTCTACTTCTGGGTCTATAATTGGACACTCACTAATTTAGCCATGCATATATTATGTTTTAAAATGTTCTTTGTCTTCTGACTAGGTCTCCTGATTTTGCTTTCCATCTGTGCGTCTGTTTAAAGTTCACTATTTGAGATTGCTTCTCTCTCTTATCAATTCTCTTCCTCTTTGAGGCTCCCAATTTGTGTGAATTTATTACCCTGCTGGCAGGATGCTCCGGGGGAGACTAGAGTCAGTGTGACTGTGAAGTTAGTGTGTTCTTATATAAAGCAGGTTGTGACCTCTTGTGGATGGACATGGGATTTAACCCCTTACTGGTCTAGTGTCCAGTCCCTGAGATACATATTTCACTACACATGTTTTTACCACCATAACTCACTAGGGACACCCATTAAAGGACTACTCATTTCTCAGTTATTCATGGCTGAGAAAGTTAAATCCATTTCTCAGAATTGCGCAACTTATATATGAGGGTGACCCAGGGCATTAGTCGCGGGCGGAGGAGCTCAGCCCTCCAGCGGCGGAGGCCTTTCGTGCCCTGGCCACCTTCGCAGAGCAGGAAGAGATGTTTTGTTGCTTTGATCCTGGTTGGGTGTGTGGTCTTTGTGTGTGCAAGCCTTATCTATGATTAAGCCATCATGCAGGTCAGGATTCTTATGCTTGGGAGTTACAAACATAGGTACCACTTTTTGCTTAACAATCTTTTACTCAACACTTTGCACAGTACCATGAAGACTCTGACACAGCGCATGCAGCATTTAACAAAATCCTTCAACACATACATGACTTTATGGATTACTTTGACTTTTGACTGCTCCATTGCGCCCAGTACTATGACTTACATTCATCTGTCCTCCTCCTTACTGCTTAGCACCACAGTCCTGCATGTTAGAGTCATATTGTCCTCCCTGACCAGGGTTTCATCCCACCCACAGGGATCTTTTCTCACTAATAGTGCAGACCATCATCAGATTCAGCTTGTCTAACATTTGCTTCCATGCTGACCTGTTTGCCAAGGTCTATGCTAAACCTCCCCCACGAGGACACATACTGCTGAGTTCAGTCCATTGACAGGGGGAATCTATCCAGAGTCCAGGGCCTGGAGTACATTACAGTGGGTTGGATCTTCTTCTCTATATGTCCTCACTGCCTGAGTCCTCCCTACAAGTTCTGTTCCTGTTGTTCCCCGATGGTAGGGCGACTGGTGCTACAAACCCCTACTTACTGTAGCCTAAGGTATGTATCTGGCTTGTACATTGCCACTTTACACTCCCTACTACTTCTACTCACTACTCACACTAACTACTGACTAACTAAGATGGAGTCTTCTCTCTCCTAAAGACTTGCTCCACCCCCAGTGGGCTAATCTCACTCCTTAACTTTTGCTAGCCCTACAGTAAGTAGCTGAACAAGCTATCTAACGTTCTATACCTACATGTCTTAGTCCTATCTTAAGTGATATATTACATCTTATACTGTACATTACTACCTATCTTATATATTATACCTTATACATACTATAAGACCATATACATGAAGACATTACATTATATACATAAAAGCATGACAAAGTTCACATCACTATACAACACAGTGCAGTTGGTGTCTTCAGGGCAGGAGCATTTGGGAACCATTCACCCACTTACATAGTCTTGAAAGCAATGTAGTAAAGAAAGAACTTCATTATAATAGCTGTGATTGAAATAATCACAGCCGTTATGAAGTTGTGAGTTCTCGTTCAATGGACGTTTCCAGACTCTGGACAGACATCTGTCTGAGATGATTTAGTGAATTGTGCTTTTGCTTTGACCAGGGGGTTGGACTAGATGACCTTTCTATGATCCTCAACCCAGGACCACCGGAGATGTTATCATTAACATCTTCACTGTCTTATAAAGCGAAGTTCAAAGTATATAAAAAAATTGATTGCCATCCAGAAAAAAATGATGATTTGTCATTTATCTGTAATCTGTAAGGCCGGGTTCACATCACGATTTGTGGCTGTCCGTGGGGATCCGAGTCTCACCAGGATCCCCACGGACAGCCACGGATGCACACAGATCCCTTCACTGGGATGGCAAATAGCCATCCGATCCGATTCTATGCAGGATCCGTGTGGATCCTGTTCTCTCTGCCTGTCCCTGCATCTTCTCTATCTGTCCCTGTCACTCCCTGTCTCTCCCTCTCTGTCCCTCCTCTATCTCTGCTCTCCCTCTCCTCTATCCTCCCCCTCATCCTCCTCCTTGTCCTCTCCCTTCCGGTATGTGAAAAAAAAAATATCCTCCCAGAGGATACTTTACCTTCCGCCGGCTCCATGCGACAGTCTCCTGACCTTCTGGTGGCTGCAAGGACCTCTCGTGATGTCACAGAGTCGGTCACCTGATGTGTCAGGTGACCGGCTCTGTGACATCACCACAGGCACTTCAGTCACCAAAAGGGGACTGTCACATCCCCGCAGCCGGCGGAAGGTAAAGTATCCTCTGGGAGGATTTTTTTTTTTAACATACCCTATAGGGATACATGGGATCCGATTTCGGATCCGAGAGTATCGTCATGTGAAGCCGGCCTACATATTAACCTTTAGGCATCAGCAGTGAATAAAATTTTCCAAGACCACATACAGTCTCCTATGTTGAACATGGCAAAGTATGTGTAAAAATTGGATTCTATATAATTGATCTATGTGGAATCCGATATTTGTTTTGTGCACTAATAGATTTGAATGTGCGAGTTTTATCCAAAATATGGAAAGGAATATTGCATGTGGCAATTTGTTCACACATTCAGTCCATTTACAAAAGCGGTCATCTGAACAACCTGACTGAATAACATTTGTCCTAAAGATGCCATTTTGATCTCAATTTTTCCACAACAGAATTTAAATTGAAAATATAATTGTGTAAATATAGACTAATAGTTGTGAGTGGCCCTTTGATTACATTATTGTAGGTTAATTAGGATTAGCTGGTAATCTAATTGGATAATAACAGGTGAATGGCGGTCTCAGCGAAAGGTTCCTACGTCATAAGCTTCATGATCACCAAACAAGAAAATGTCTAAATATAGAAGTAACATATGTGATGAGCATAAAATATATTTCAAACCCATCTGTTCATCTTTAGTACAATGCAATGTAAGTTTGCCTATGGGGTTATCAGAGGGAAAAATGAAGTGAATTGTTAAAAGAAAAAATACTCATTAACTACCCGAGTTAATGTAAAAATTTTATTCAACATAAAATATTCAACTTACAGTAAAATCCAAGTCAACAAGGCATTGAAGACAGAAGAGGTCATACAACAAGCATCTTACAGAGACGTTCAGACATTTAGGTGCATTCATCAAAAGTCTGTACATTCAGACACACTAACATTCACTTTTCTGTCTGTTCTGCTGCGTCTGCCAACATCACACGTACAGTGCCAGGCAGAAACAAGCAATGATTTAAGCCCAGTTGCTAGTTAACCTGGGCTACACCGTTTGAGTGAAATGGTATGGATCATTTTCCTTGTTGTTTAAAGACCAGTTTTCTTAACATCTTATTTTATTGTCAGAAATGATTCAATCTCCCCATCCAAGTGGATTTTGAATCCCGCAGAGCATGCTGGAATTATAAGATGATCATTGCACCAAACATCGTCTCAGTTTACTCGATATGTTGGTTGCCACAAATAATTTATAGGCATTAGTACATCCAGGCACTACTGAGTACTTTTGGAACAGGTGAAATTCACTTGTATATACAATGAATATAACATGTCTACACACCCCTGTTAAAATGCCACGCTTTTGTCATTTAAAAAAATCATGCCTAAAAGAATCACTTCTGAACTTTTTTTTAACTTTAAAGTCACAAATAATTTGTTACAAATGAATTAAAAAACAAACTAAAATTATTAAGATGGGGAAAATAAAAATGATAATGCTAAAATGTGGTTTCATAAATGTTTCATGGTATCATTAGGGATGTGGTTGTATTCAGAATTAGCTAATCACAATGTTAGGGTACCTTTAGGTCTTTTTCACACGTCCATAGAAAATATGTACGTTAAAAGCGCGTACAAGTGCCATCAGTGTTTTCCATCGGTGTGTCATCAGTGTCTTCTATCAGTATTTTCCATCAGTGTGCCATCAGTATTTTTGATCAGTATGCCATCAGTGTTTTCCATCAGTATTTTCGATCAGTGTGCCATCAGTGTTTTCCATCAGTGTTTTCCATCAGTGTGCCATCAGTGTTTTCCATCAGTGTTTTCCATCAGTGTGCCATCAGTGTTTTCCATCAGTGTGCCATCAGTGTTTTCCATCAGTATTTTCCATCACTGTTTTCCACCAGTGTTTTCCATCAGTGTTTTCCATCAGTGTGCCATCAGTATTTTCCATCAGTGTGCCATCAGTGTTTTCCATCAGTATTTTCGATCAGTGTGCCATCAGTGTTTTCCATCAGTGTTTTCCATCAGTGTGCCATCAGTGTTTTCCATCAGTGTGCCATCAGTGTTTTCCATCAGTGTTTTCCATCAGTGTGCCATCAGTGTTTTCCATCAGTGTGCCATCAGTGTTTTCCATCAGTATTTTCCATCACTGTTTTCCACCAGTGTTTTCCATCAGTGTTTTCCATCAGTGTGCCATCAGTATTTTCCATCAGTGTGCCATCAGTATTTTCCATCAGTGTTTCCATCAGTATGCCATCAGTGTTTTCCATCAGTATTTTCCATCAGTATTTTCCATCAGTATATCCATCAGTGTTTTCCATCAGTATGCCATCAGTATGCCATCAGTATTTTCCATCAGTATTTTCCATCAGTATTTCCATCAGTGTTTTCCATCAGTATGCCATCAGTGTTTTCCACCAGTGTGCCATCAGTATTTTCCATCAGCATTTTCCATCAGGCTGGCTTCACACCACGGTGAAATCCGATCCGGGGCGGTCAGGGGTGAAACTGCATGCAGCATTTTCATGTCCGGAAGAAAAATCCGAATCCTCCCGGATTCTCCCGGACAGATGGAAACTGGATGTCAGATAGCTGCCATCCGGCTCCATCCGGCCCCATAGGCCTGAGCTATAGTGAAATCGGGTCCAGGGCTGTCAGGTTGGATTTCACCGAGGTGTGAAGCCGGCCTCAGTGTTTTCCATCAGCGTGCCATCAGGTGTTTTCAATCAGGTGTCATCAGTGTTTTCCATCAGTATTTTGCATCAGTGTACCATCAGTGTTTTTCTGTCAGCATGGATGACAAAGGACAATACAAGTCTGACATGTGCAGCACACGGATGGGATTTGTATGCCATCTATTTGCCGTCCATGTGTGATACATGTTTAACATTATAAGTATAGGAAAAGCTTTGTTTATATCTGTATTTCTTTAGCCATACTGAAAAAACATCAATGACACATGGATGACATATTTATAGCATGCTTATATTGAAAACACTGCTGACATCGGTAGTGGTTTTTCACATGAGTTTTGTATTCATGCTACCATCAGTTAACGGTTCAATGAGACCAAGGTTTAACTTTTTGGCCATAATTCCAAAAGAACACCATACCCACAATGAAACATAGTGGAGGTAGCTTTATGCTTTGGGGCTGTTTTTTTCAGCAACTGGAACTGAAGTTTGAGTCAAAAGGAGGTAGGTATGAACAGTTCCAAATAGTCAATCTTCCAAAAAAACTTTCAGGCCTCTGATAAAAAGCTGAGAACGAAAAGCATGTGTCATGCTGATAGACTCCTACCCAAAAAGGTTGGATGCTGTTATAAATTTTAAAGGGCAAGTCAACTCAGTATTACTTTAAGGATGTGTATGTTAATTTAGTTCTCTATTTTCCTCCTTTTTCCTCTTGAAAAGATTTCAGTTTATATTTCAATTAAATTGTACAGATTTTGGGTGACAAGAAAACCCTGACATATTAGCAGGGGTGTATAAACTTTTTATATCCACTCTATATATATATATATATATATATATATATATATATATATATATATATACACACACCTAATTTACTATATTATGCGCTTGTGTTTTGTCTTACAAAATGGTCCATTTTTCTTATACCTTCCATCAAATATGAGGGAAATTCATGTCGGAGCTCTTATTTATGTTCCAGTAAAGGTATTAACATTCAACATAATTTATTACAGATAATAAATATAGTGACAGTCTAATTAGGTAAGTGCTCCATAATAGTTTATACTCTATGAATCAAAGATCATGATAATTATTTTTGGATACAATGTACCAACATATTTGTCTCCAGATGGAAATAATATAAACTGCAAAAGATCTTGTGCAACATTCGGCCATTCTCTCTAGGATACTCCGCTGCTAATGTTGATCTAAAACACGTCAGCATCCAGAAGCCATGGCGCAGCCAAAGCAACTGACTCATTTTCACCCAGCGCTGACTACGGCTTTTGTTGTTAGAGCTAAAAATACAACATGTTATTTGACTGTTTCTAAATTAATGGCATTTAACAGAGTCCATTTCTATCCCTGTAAAATCAGTACAACTCATTTGTTAACCCTTTCAGAATGCTTTAAATGTACCCTTATTCGATTACTATAGTAGTGCTGTTTTTTTAGCAGTATTTGGCCATCAAAGTCCATTTTATCATTCATCCATATAATGGTAAATGTGAGACTGAAAGGCGATATGTGTGTAGTGGGGTGAGCAATGGTTCAAGTGGGGGGTTCACTCTTGTGAGCCGGAGTTTGAGGGTGTGACGCCGGAATTGTGTGCACCTCTTCCCACCATCTCTTGACCCCATTCTCTGTGGCTCGACTCTTGAAGACCTCGACCTTTGGTTTCAATAGGGAGGAAACAAGAAGCCAATGCTGCAAGTACACAGCAGCCACTGTAAACCAACACTGTGAGATATATAGAAGACTCGAGCATCACCTGGGGACATACAAAAAAAATGGATGACAAGTATTTTGTGGAAGTTAGTTAGGAAGCATATGAAGATAAAGCTTAAAGGGAACCTGTCAGGTCACCTGTGCACCCAGAACCACGAGCAGTTCAGGGTGCATATCTGAAATCCCTTTCTGATAGTTCCAGCATATAGTAGCATACATAAACCGATCTGTAGAAAACGTATTCCTAAAGATCGTTTAACACACTAGGCACTACAATTACTAACACAGACACGCAATGCATAAGCAGTATTGAGCAAGAGTCCTATAGTTCACAATACGACCAGTGCTCAAGACTCCTTGAGAATGATTGCATTAGCAACTGTGCCAGCCACAGAGCAGGAAGGAGAAGTGACCATGACACATTAACATACTGCTGATATAACTGGCATCTATGTTCACTGACCTGGATATTGTCATAGATAAAGACTGGTTTCACACTACGATTTTGTTAAATCCGATGCTGTCCGATAAAAATCGGACAGCATCGGATCCGATTTAGCCCCCATGTTCTCCAATGGGGATCGGATCGGATGTGCACTTAATGGCATCCGATCCGATTCTGTCCGATTTTTTTCAGGAGCCAAGATCGGAGACTGCTCCGATTTTGGTATCCTATTCCAAAATCGGATCGCATCGGATCCGATGTGATCCGATGCGATCCGATTAAAATAATATGGGAGTCTATGGGGGATCGGATCGGATGGAAAATCGGATCCGATATCGGATACAATTTTCTGTATTGAGCATGCTCAATACCTTAGACCACTCCCAAAACCTCCCACAGCCCTCCCCCAGCCATTTAAATCGGATCCGATAAAAAATCGGATCGGATGGCATCTGATGGCATCCGATTTTGAGCATCCGATGCTGTCCGATTTTCATCGGACAGCATCGGATTTACCAAAATCGTAATGTGAAAGTATCCAAAGGGAGACAAGAAACTGCTAGCATCATCTGTCAGTGTGTTGACATTTGCTGTATCTAAAGTCCACTGACAATTACACTGATGCGCAAAAGGGTTACAATGTTTTGAACTTTTCACTATTTCACACATAAATTTCACCTGCATCTATTTAGAATATGATGCATTCTTACTGTTTTGATTCTGGTGTTAGATTTTTTCTTCCTGTATACTACAAATTACAACTTGTTCTCACATTCTCTAATAGCTCAGTGTGTTATGAGGTTGATTCCCAAATGACAGGTCACTGGTTCAAATCAAAGACCAGCCAATAAGAAGATTTGCCAAGACAAAATATCAACAAGTTGGTTCATCAAAGGTCTATCAGTTCTGGTGCCACAAACATGGCAGTGGAAGTGGCTCATATGATTCATAATAAAGAGATCACAGACATCCATTCAAGCACCATGTGACGCACATTACTCATATCTGGAATGGTGGCCTGAAATAAGGGGAAGAAACTTAAATTTCATCATTAGAAGCATTGGCTCCAGTTGGCTGAAAAGTTGACAATCGAAAAATGTAAATGGGTGATTTGGAGCAATAAGATGAAAGTCAATACTCTAAGTTTTGATGGGTGCAAGTGGGTCTGAAAGAAACAAGGGAAAAAGGGCTAACAGATTGAAGAAACTGTGAATTTTGGTGGAGGAAGCCTGATGACATGGGGCTGTTTCACAGCCAAAGGTGTTGGAGACCAGACAAAGGATCAATGGTGGTCTCAGTGCTCAGCTATATGTGAGTAGCCTACAAGATGAGTTACTTCATACACTCAAGTACTATGGGTATGAACAGGATGACATAGTGATGTAGCAGGACAATGACCTTAACCATACATCGAGCTTAGCAAAGAAATGATTCAACAGCATTGAAGTAGAGGTGTTGGATTGGCCCCCACAGACCCCAGACCTCAACCCAATTGTACACTTGTGGGTTGCGGGTAGTGATGAAGAAAAAGCTGTATACATACACAAGTGAGTTTACCAGTATGCGCCAACATTGGGAACGTGTAGAAGAGACCTGAGATCAGATTTTGGTCTAGACATGCTTCAATCTGATCGAGAGCTGCCCAGAAGGATTCAGGCAGTGTTGGAAGCCGAATGTAAATTTACAAAATACTAACAAAATAATAAAAATGTAAATTTAGATTTTTAGGAGGAAATCAGTAACAATGCAACAAGAATCATCATAACTAATCATATGCTAAATAGTTCAATTCAAATTTAATTGTGAGATAGCCAAGATGATTGTCTATAAAGCGAACATATTCTCACGCTCAAAGCTGTAGTAGATGGTGAGATATGGAGCCGGAATGTCAAATGTTCAAAACATTGCTTCAAAGCATTTGCTCGTCAGTGGATTAATAATATACAGAATGATCCAAATGCTTCTGGGTTAATGGTAAAGACATTTGAGGGAAGTTGTCAAATTGATTATTGGCTGATTTCTCATAAAAAAAAATACCTGTGCAATAAATGGTGTAATTAATGCCCCGACACGAGCCATCCCACTGCATGTTCCTAGACCTAGTGCTCGTGTAGCTGTTGGATAAACCTGAAAAGGAAAAGTAATAAATGTAAACATACGGTATACTGTATACACCAAGATACTGAGAAATACAATTGCAATGGGAATTTGGAAAAAGATAAAAGGGAAAACACCAAGAGCATATATTTTGCAAACTAGATATCACAGTGGATGTATTATTTATCCTGTGATTTGCTTATTCATCTACTGACTGGAGACATGACAATGCAAAAGTGGAAGAAGTGGCGATTGCTTTAGGGCACTGCTGTTTGAGGTATTGTACAGAGCATGGCAGATGAGCTCTGGGGGCCCTGTTACAGATTTGGCATTGAGACCGAGATCTTCAATGAATGGCTCTGCATTAAGTCACCTACAGTCATATGACAAAGTTTGGGCACCCCTCTTAATCTTACTCTTTTTTTTTTGCTTAAAATTGGGTTTTTGCAACAGCTATTTCAGTGTGATATATGTAATAACTGATGGACACAGTAATATTTCAGGATTGAAATGAAGTTTATTGCAGGAACCAAAAATGTGAAATATGCATTATTTCAAAATTTGACAGGTGCAAAAGTATGGGCACCCTTCTGATTTTCATGATTTGAATTCTCCTAACTACTTTTTACTGACTTACTGAAGCACTAAATTGGTTTGGTAACCTCACTGAGCTTTGTACTTCATAGCCCGGTGTATCCAGTCATGAGAAAAGCTATTTCAGGTGTCCACTTGCAAGTTGTTCTCCTATTTGCATCTTCTCTGAGCAGTGGCATCATGGGCTCCTCAAAACAGCTCTCAAATGATCTGAAAAAAAAGATTGTTCAACATAGTTGTTTAGGGGAAGGATACAAAAAGTTGTCTCAGAGATTTAACCTGTCAGTTTCCACTGGGAGGAACATATTAAGGAAATGGAAGACCACAGGGACAGTTCTTGTAAAGGCCAGAAGTGGCAGGCCAACACAAATATCAGAAAGGCAGAGAAGAAGAATGGTGAGAACAGTCAAGAACAATCCACAGACCACCTCCAAAGACATGCAGCATCATCTTGCTGCAGATGGTGTCACTGTGCATCGGTCAACAATACAGCGCACACTGCACAAGGAGAAGCTGTATGGGAGAGTGATGCGAAAGAAGCAGTTTCTGCATGCACGCCACAAACAGAGTCACCTGAGGTATGCAAAAGCACATTTGGACAAGCCAGTTTCAGTTTGGAAGAAGGCCCTGTGGACTGATGAAACAAAGATTGAGTTGTTTGGTCATACAACAAGGCGTTATGCATGACGCCACAAAAACACAGCATTCCAAGAAAAACACTTGCTACCCACTGTCAAATTCGGGGGAGGGTCCATCATGCTTTGGGGCTGTGTGGTCAGTGACGGCACCGGGAATCTTGTTAAAGTTGAGGGTCGCATGGATTCCACTCAGTATCAGCAGATTCTTGAAAATAATGTTCAAGAATCAGTGTCAAAGTTGAAGTTACGCCGGGGATGGATCTTTCAGCAAGACGATGATCCAAAACACCGCTCCAAATCTACTCAGGCATTCATGCAGAGGAACAATTACAATGTTCTGGAATGGCCATCCCAGTCCCCAGACCTGAATTTCATTGAACATCTGTGGGATGTTTTGAAGCGGGCTGTCCATGCTCGGCGACCATCAAACTTAACTGAACTGGAATTGTTTTGTAAAGAGGAATGGTCAAAAATACCTTCAACCAGGAACTCATTAACAGCTACAGGAAGCGACTAGAGGGTGTTATTTTTGCAAAAGGTGGATCTACTAAATATTAATGTCACTTTTCTGTTGAGGTGCCTATACTTTTGCACCTGTCAAATTTTGAAATAATGCATATTTCACATTTTCAGTACAATAAACCTCATTTCAATCCTGAAATATTACTGTGTCCATCAGTTATTACATATATCACACTGAAATAGCTGTTGCAAAAACCCAATTTTAAACCAAAGAAAATGAGTAAGATTAAGAGGGGTGCCCAAACTTTTTCAAATGACTGTAGGTAAATTTTTCAGTAGGTCAAAGTCATCTTTAAATCATGGACATTGACCTACCTCTGGTGTGTAAACATAGGCAGCTTGGAATCCACCTGAAATAAAGGCTCTTCCAATAAAGAGTAAAACAGTAAGGACATTCCTGAAAAGAAACAAAATAATGAACACATTAATCCAAACAAGAGATACAGTAACACTTTGAAGTTATGTGATGCTAGTCACTTGCTAACTGTGAGTCTGGGTAGTCAAGAAGTCCAGGTTCAGATACTAGGAGGGCTATCAATAAACAAAGAGCTTAGTATAAGGGAAGGGAAAGGGGATATTGCTCACCACGGCTTCCAGAGGCTGTTAGTGCTCGGAGTAATGGCTGGTTCCCATTCACTTGAACAAATATTGAAGGAACTCCGGCATCAGACTTGTTGCAGTTAAAATTCCAGATCTTTATTCAGACATCCTTAAAAGCATTAGTGGGGTACGCAGCCCTCTTCCTCCACGCCTGACGCGTTTCGGATGCAAAATCCTTAGTCTTAGGCTAAGTTGCTTCAATATTTGTAATAAACAAAGAGGTCAGTCGAAGGGGTAATCAGGTCAGGGTCTGAGGTCAATATTCCAGAAAAGTAGCTAATCAGCACAAAGGGGCTAGGCAAGTAGATTATCAGAAGCAAGGACCATTGGGTAAACCATAGATCGGTAGAATGATTGAGAAGAAAAAAAAGAGGCACTCACAGAGATGCCTAAAAATATATACTCTTCTTTATTCATTAGTTTAAAAACAAGGATGTTCAGGTGGCAGAACAGGGAAGGTCATAGCAGGACGATGGCCATTTCACACTTGGCTGGCGCTTCAACAGGTCCAACAGTGAGCCCCAATTATCATAAGAGATGTCTTGGTCCTATACAGGTTTTCTCTGCTAGTCTGGAGGGTCTGCTGGGGAGCATGAATGATTTTGGAGATGTGTTCTTGGAAAAAGAGGTAGAAATATTACCTCTCCATCATCTTTAGGACTTACCCCTTATTACCCCTTATTAATCTTACCCCTAATGCCAAATTACCTAAAGTTCGCCTGTATAATTTAATAATTTATAATATAATTGGTGTGATGCTAGTCACTACTCACAAAAAAGCTGTGAGGCAGGGTAGTCAAATGCTTTGGGGCCAGATACCAAGATAGCACATCAAACTTAGGGTGCTTTCACATTACGTTTTTCTTGGATCAGTGGCTGTCCCTTGTAAAACTGAAAGCCACTGATCTGATTTGGCCCCCATGTAATCCTATGGGCCTTTGGATCACATCAGATTTGGCCTTAGTGCCATCCGATTTGTGTAGAATCCAATTCTGTCCAATTTTTAGCTGAACCCCAAATCGGAGACTGCTCCGATTTTGGGCACAGCGGATCAAATCGGACCGAATCAGATCCAACATGATCCATGCCAAATAACATGGGGCCTATGGAGCATGGGTCTGAGGAAACAGGTGATCATTCCTCGGACCCGATGTTAATGTACTGAGCATGCTCAGTACACTAAAACTGCTCCTAACCGTCTAATTTCACTTCCGCATTGTATATTCATACATTGCAGAAGTGAAATTAAGTATAAGCAAGGGTTAAAAATATATAAATAAGTATGCTCACCTGTCCAGGATCCACGACGCCTCCAGGAGCTCTGGATGCCTGTAGGACCTGCCGTCATGTCACAACCCGATCAGCTGATCGGGTCACATGACCGGTTACCGCGGTAACTACGGTCATGTGACCCGATGACGCTGCCAGGTTGTGACATAACGGCAGATCCTGTAAGCATCAAGAGCTGCTGCAGGCGTCGGTGGATCCCGGACAGGTGAGCATAGAGATTTTTTTATTTTTAACCATTTCTTTTACTACATTTCACTTCCGCAATGTATATACATTGCGGAAGTGAAATTACCCCGCACAGCGCTTTCTGTGTCTGAACCCGTGATAATCACGGACGCCGGGCACAGAAAAGGTCACCTTGTGGTGTCCATTCCTGTCCATCGGGTCCTTCAAAAAGTAGGATCCCACGGACAGGAAAAAATATGTGTTGTGAAAGCAGCCTAAGGGGAAAGACAAAGGATCAAAGCAATGGGGCAATGCAAATGGATGGTCAGAGGAAGTCCAAGGTCTGGCAGCATTAGATCAAAACACAGAGCACAGATAAACGAGGTCAACATGCATCAGTGAGCAAACATTATGACTGGTAGTAATCTGGGACTGACTGCACAGTAACTGGTAAATTACTCAGAACAAGGAACACCTGAGGAAATCCAGCACCTCCTAGTCTCAGATTTGACAGCTGAGCTATCAATCAACATACCAACAGCTTTTTTTTCCCATTCTCCCTTTAAGCGCATTTTCTTAGGGTGCCTTCACACTGCGGTCAGGTCCGATCCGGGGCTGTCAGGGGTGAACCTGACAGCCCCGAACCGCATCAGCACACAGAACCGGAGGGCTAATATGCCCTCCGGTCCGGTGTGCAGCCTGACGCAGCTGCCGTTGCTGATGATTCAGGACTGCGGCTCGCAGGAAGCTAGCCGTGGTCCTGAAATAACAGTGGCGTGCAGAAGCAGGTGTCCGGTTCCTGGATCCTCCCGAATCGGGGCAAACCAGACCCATAGGCTCCCATGTTAAGGGAGCGCCGGATTGCCCCAGGAGGATCTGGGGGAATCCGGGAGGATCCAGGCGAACGGGAGATGCCAATTTTGGGGAGATTGTTCTCCCCGGACACAAAAACGTTGCAAGCAATGTTTTTTGTGTCCAGGAGAAAAATACAACTTCTCCCAGATTCTTCCGGAGACATGGACGCCGGATGGCAGATAGCTGTCATCCGGGTCCATCCGGCCCCATAGGATACTATGGGGCCAAAATCTGGTCCGGGGCTGTCACCCTTGACAGCCCAGGATCAGACCTGACTGCAGTGTGAAGGCAGCCTTAGTTATTTTCATTCCAAACAGCAGCTTCCATGTGAACTAGGTCATGCCATCAGTCATGTGTCATTACATGTGTCACAACAGCAGCATACAATCTGGTTATGATCTGTTTAACTGGCTTTAAATGGTTCAGCAAAATAGTGACTGCAGCAGGCCTCCATTTTACTGAATTGGCATGAAGCGAATTACAAAAATGCTTTACTCTGGAGAACAGTTTTGTAAAATTCGAGGAGAACTCAATTCTACTCGAAGTCATTCATTACTAGTTAATAAGCTTATTCTGTGCACATAGAATATCATTGTTCCAGACAATGTTTTGACGAGCTTGAAAGTCATTTCACTTGATGAGCGAGACAAATTGTTTAGACAGTAAGATGGAGAAACAAAACGTTCCTAGAAACACATATTGATGATTATTGGCCAGTGTACTCTTGTCATTTACAGTGTATTTCTGTCATTTACTTTAAAAAAAAAAAAAAATACATACCTTCCAACACAAAGGAAAAGAAGAAGGGCACATAATGAGAAAACAAAAAAACAAATGGCCATGGTCTTTTTCCGTCCAAGTCGATCAATGATCCATAATGTCACCAAAACACCTTGTACAATAAAAAAAGATAAAGAACATCAGATGAATCATATCAACTACAGTTGACTTTGTTAATGTGAAGAATACTAGGCTAAGTTCAGTTCTAAAGCCCCATAACGAGATTGTTAGCGAGATCGTTGTTAAGTCCCAGATTTTGTGACGTAGCAGCAATCTCGCTAACGATCTCGTTATGTGTGACACTTAGCAGCGATCAGGTCCCTGCTGTGAGATCGCTGATCGTTACAAAGTGCTCTGGGTCATTTTTAGGTCGTTGGTCTCCCGCTGGGAACGCTGCATCGCTGTGTTTGAAAGGAACAATGACCAACGATCTCAATACTACGCCTGAGAGTGACAATTCCCAACGACCTCCTATCATTCTGGATCGTTGCTGAGTTGCTGGTGAGATCTGACTATTTTACAACTCACCAACGACCACATAGCGACGCACCAGCGATCTCTAAGGATCGTTATTGTTGTTGGGATAGCTGTTGCGTCGTTGTGTGTGACGGGAGCTTTAGCCTGGCTCTTGGGGCTTAATTCTATCAGCAATCATGCTAATCTTATCTGGTCTAAAGCAAGTCCCTAACTATTTAAAAATGCATTTATATTTACCCATCAGTCTTAGACATTATTGAATGGGTTCTCCTACTTTCTTCACCAGATTTCTGTATACTATACAGAGTTCTCAGTTTGAGTGACTCAAGTCACCTTAGATTTACATGGATAGCCAACTGAATGGAGGCAGTGTATGCTATATTTTTTGCATCTCCTGATGGATAAATACATGGCTAGCTGCCCCAGCAAAATTAGCCATTTGCCATGGGTGACGGGAGCATTTGAAAAGATTGCCTTTTAAATGAGGTTGTCCATGATGACAAAACAAATCAGATTTTTATGTGAAAGTTTTCTCAGAGATAACACTTGGAAATTATTTTAATATTAGGTTTATATGGTATTTGCTATAAAAACAGTCCCTAATACTGCTGGATTCTGTGATAGTCATAGGGTACCTTTACACGCCGCTACTGGCGGGTGGATACAACCAGCTACTTCAAGTGCACGAGCACGCACAAACGGTTACAAACGGTAAACGCACCATCTTTACACGCCGCCACAAGGTGCGCTACGCTACGTTACATCTATCTCTGGATACACCGCCGGTGTCTCAAGTCACCTTCTGTAGCTCATCTTACCTCATTTACACACCGCTACAACCAGCTAATATGGGCAGACCTGGTGCAGCAGGGACAGCACATAGGCGTGCTACAATTGTGGATTACGAGACGTCCGTACGCTGATAGGATGAAGCAATAATACCATGATTGGCCAGGCATCGCAGGAGGCTGTTTAATACATGACGCTCGAGCAATTGTGTAGTGTGAGTGGTCAGCTCCTTAAATATGCCTCCCTATGCAGCGATTACCAATCGTAACGCAGGATCTTCCACCAATGATCGCTGAAGGGGGCGGTATCCCGGAGCCTGTGTCACGCCCCAGCTACATACCAGGTACATCGCCTGGTGTATAGACATCCCTTCTGTTGCTTCTTTACACGCCGATACAGCTCGCTACAATCGCCTGTGTAGCCACCTGTTTCAGGGCAGTGCTCGGAAACAGATGCATCTGTTGCCGGGTGCCTCCTACCGTCTTCACACGCCGCTACTACGGGGTATTTTGCCGCTACAAGCTACATTAGTAGCATGTAGCTGGTTGTATCCACCCGCCAGTAGCGGCGTGTAAAGGTACCCATAAGGATAAATGTCTGAGGTCCTACAACACGTAGAATGCGATTACAGTGTCCTCAGTCTGTGTATACCAAGTCAAGATCTGTGACTCTTCTAGCACAAATAACCTGGAAATTCAGATAGTGTGGTCCATAATAAATCAGTGTAATCTTCCACAGTTAGATATTCACAGGATAGACTGCATTTTGACTTCACTGCTTTTCTCTGACTGGAAACTGGGAAAAAAGAATAGAAAAAGGCATGAAATGTTTGCTATCCAGAAACCACATCAATATAACCACATGATAAAATCAGATTTAATCAGTTACAGTTATGAAATAATGATAAAAATACTATAACTAACTGTATTTAATAACTAGAGTTATCATTGGTGGAAATTGATTGCTCAAACCTAGAATTGATCATTATCGTCTATTGAATTGTAATACATTAATGATTGATCTGATATTGAATGAAATTGTTCATGGTATCTACGAAACTGTTTAGTAAATGACCATGGGTCAGTGAACAAGGTAGTCTGGCCGGGGGAGCTGGCTGGCTTGTATAGGTTGGCTGAAAATCGGGTCAAAACCAGGAGGCCCAGAACAGAAGTAGACACATCAGGCAAGTGGGCTGGTCAGAATAATTGCCAAGGTCAAGGTCAAAATCGGGCGATCCAAAACAGTAACAGCAATGTCACACTGTTGGGGTGGTTTGAATTGAGACCAAGCTCAAATCAACAGGGAACAACAAGCTGAATAAAGTCTGACAGAAAGTGTGAACCAGGTCTAGAGAACTATTATTGGCAATGGAGAACATGTATTCAGGATCTACAATAGCCAGCAGAACATCACCAGGGTGAGCAGCAGGAGTTAAGATAAAAGTGAACTCTCAAGTCCCAGATTAAGATGATATCACAAGTCCAAAGATAACACAGAACCACCACATTTTGCATCTGTGTCATCTCCAACAGAGGCAAAATATGGTCCAGAAATGAAAGCAGAACATGGGGAGGGCACCAACATGGATGTCACATAATCTCTATGGCTATTTGGAGGTGTAAGAGTTGTAACAATGGGCCCTTACAGATTTGCTACCAAGTGTCAAGTTTTTGTGTGTAGAACTGGTGGATAATATAGCAAGTTGACAGCCATCCATATTAGAGGACTTGAAAACTGAAATGATGTGCCATAAACTGTAAAAGGTAATGCTTACCACTGCATACATCTCCAGCTTGGAAAAGCTCCGTGGTTAATAGAACTAGCCCATAGTATGAAAAGGCATTAGAAAACCTGGAATATGAAATTAGATGTTTTTAGTGATTGTATAAATTATTCATTTATGTTTAACAATACTAAAATGGTATGTAAGTATGCCCCATCATTCCCCAACTTGTCTAATATTGCTCTCAAGTTTCAAGGATAGTCTTCATCTCCTGAGTGTGTGCATACCATAAAGATATGAATCACTTACATTGGGGTGGGTCTGACTCTCTAATGTCACAGTATTGTTTGTAATAAAAAAAAAAAAACATTACTATCCTCCCAACAAAATCTTTACTTGTACCACATTCAGAACCAGTTTTAGAAAAACTGGGGAGCTAAGCAAAAAAAAATAAAAATGGGACTCCATTTCAAAAGATATTGCACCATCAGAAAGAAATATTTCGGATGGATTATCAGGAGCTGATTTTAACCGTTAAACAAGCGCTGACTGATTATATTGATGTTCTTCATGCTTGTTTACCAGCCTGTTTAAACAGGGTGGTAACGTATGATGGGAGCAGAAAGATCACATACTGCATATTGCACACAATGCATGATACGCACACAGTGTAAAGGACATATTATGGAACTGAAAGGAAAGAGAGTGCAATACGGTCTTATCTCAATGAGAAACACAAAGTGCAGATGATCACTGCTCAACTGGGCAGGTTGTGTAGCACACAACCGGCATGCAAAGGATATGGCTGCTGCAGGGCCCACACATCAACAGAGACCGTGGTAAAAAAGGCAAATAGGACTGTGTTCAACAGACCCGAGCTGCTAATGGAGGAGACGACCAAGATTGTTGATAGCAAGTAGCTTTTATTTCATCCGATGCGTTTCGGAGTCAGACCCGACTCCTTCCTCAGGGAGTACAAGTCTTCAAGGCTACACAGAAGACAGTATGAGCTGATGGGTATGGACCTCGGTCTGAGGTCTGCACTTATTTAGGAGGTTTGGTGTGTAAATCTATTTAGGGGTCTTGCATGTGACTGTAGTTAAAGGGTCTGGTCTGGGCAGGGCCGGCGTTAGGGGGGGGCAGACTGGGCAGTTGCCCAGGGCCCCCACTCTTAGGGGCCCCTAAAGGAGCTAAACTGAAAATAGCAATAAAAGTCAAAAAAATAAAAAAATATACATATTTGGTATTGCTGCATTCGTAAGAATCTAAGCTATCAATATATAAAGTAAATTAATACAATGGGTAAATGGCGTAACGGGAAAAAAAAATAAAACCGCCAGAATTATATTTAATTAAACACTTGTAGGTCATTTTTAATCAATATAAATAAATATGAGTCCTGTGTTTAGACTTCCCATCTCTTGATCAGAGGATAACTGGTTAGAAAGAGCGACTCTCCCTGGAGGAGCCGTCCTGTATGACAGACAATGATGGGAATGGATGTGTGTGTCTATGTGTGTGTGCTTGGTATATACATGTAGTATATAGTGTTTGTGTCTCATACCATGTGTGGCGTGTATGCAACATCTACATTTATAAATCCAGGCAGCACAGATTAGAGTTCTAGGCGTAAACATGTCAGCAATCGCCCAACAAATGAGCAAAATGCGGCTCATCATCGGGTGATTGGATGTTTATGGAGGAACAAAAATCCTAGGCTCTCGACAGCAGATCACCCGCTGCAAACTGCAGAAGTTCTGCCGATAACATGAATCTGTAGAGGAAAGATTGATCTATTGGTGATTGTTCTGCATTAAACAAAAATAACCGAATAGGTACTAAATATCAAAATAGAAAAACTCACCAAAATTGGTCGCTTTTTTTACCCCTTGCATCTAGCAGGTGGCTGCAGATTCCCCCAGGAGGTAGCACATGCGTCTAGACACTGGTACACAGACCCCTGCAACCTATAACATGGGGGCGGTTTGTAGCAACCAGCGACCATCCATGTATGCAGGGAGAGGCTGGTGGTGAATGCAGACACATGGACACCATTAGGCCCCTGCCACACTCAGGTGTTACATAGTGTCTGAGCAGCCTATTGGTGACGCCTCCTATTAGACTGGGCGGGCTGCTCAGCACTGATATATGCATCACAGTGACAGACGCCCCCTAGAGGAAAACAACCTCAACTGCAAAAGGGGGCGTCTGTCACTGTGATGCATATATCAGTGCTGAGCAGCCCGCCCAGTCTAATAGGAGGCGTCACCAATAGGCTGCTCAGACACTATGTAACACCTGAGTGTGGCAGGGGCCTAATGGTGTCCATGTGTCTGCATTCACCACCAGCCTCTCCCTGCATACATGGATGGTCGCTGGTTGCTACAAACCGCCCCCATGTTATAGGTTGCAGGGGTCTGTGTACCAGTGTCTAGACGCATGTGCTACCTCCTGGGGGAATCTGCAGCCACCTGCTAGATGCAAGGGGTAAAAAAAGCGACCAATTTTGGTGAGCTTTTCTATTTTGATATTTAGTACCTATTCGGTTATTTTTGTTTAAAGCTAAATTATACATGTGTTATACATGTGGCTAGGTACTCGTGAGTGTAAGGGCCCTTGACGGTGGGTCACGAGCTTACGATATTCTGGCGCCATAATACCAACTGACACCTTACATCCTTATCTTTAGTGTCAACCTGCATCTTTTTATCTTTTGCAGTTGAGGTTGTTTTCCTCTAGGGGGCGTCTGTCACTGTGATGCATATATCAGTGCTGAGCAGCCCGCCCAGTCTAATAGGAGGCGTCACCAATAGGCTGCTCAGACACTATGTAACACCTGAGTGTGGCAGGGGCCTAATGGTGTCCATGTGTCTGCATTCACCACCAGCCTCTCCCTGCATACATGGATGGTCGCTGGTTGCTACAAACCGCCCCCATGTTATAGGTTGCAGGGGTCTGTGTACTGGTGTCTAGACGCATGTGCTACCTCCTGGGGGAATCTGCAGCCACCTGCTAGATGCAAGGGGTAAAAAAAGCGACCAATTTTGGTGAGTTTTTCTGATTGTTCTGCACCCATCATTCTTCATCATCCTGTGTAAAAAGTCTGGAAACAATCGCTGAATGTCTTGAATATTATAAATTGCACTCATCCACCAGTCTGAATTTGTAAATGTAACCCAAATGTCTGAGTGTGACGGTGCAATATGTGAGCATTTAGGGCCCACTTTAACCTTTTGCCCAGGGCCCCACTTTGCCTAAAACCAGCCCTGGGTCTGGGATTTGGTCCTTTAAGTGGATCGAAATTGTTTATTTGGTTCGATATGTGGACTTTATTTACTTTTGTGTCTGTATCTAATTTAGTTTAATATAATTCATCAAGTTTATAGGCATTATGGTTAGAAACTCCAGGATTTTATTGAGTTATGTAGAAATACACATTGATTCCATAAAAAAAGCACCAAATCAAATCAAACAAATTGTTCTAAGGATGGTTCCACACTTGCGTTTGGTCCTGATCAGTATATAAACGGGTACATCTGCATTAGCTGACGTATGTAAAAACACATGCACAAGATCAGGCACAGGATGAGGCAAAAAAATGCTAAGGTGGTGTCCAACGCAAAACAGAAATATGCAAGTGTGAAAAACTACTCATGATTAAAGCTAAGACTCCCCAACCTGTAGCTCTGGAGCCACATGTGGCTCGTGGGACTATGATGTGTGGCTCGCAGCTCTCCTCCAGCTTGGTGCATTGGCACTAGGTCTAGCATACATCTATGAAGAGCAGGGCTCCAGAGGGCAACTACTATAGGTAGCTCCACATGGAGGAGCAGATCTAAAAGGGAGTAAAGTAGGAACCCCCAGATCTTGGTATATTGCCTTTTTGTGATGTATGTGGATAAGCTTTGGTTGTCACTATACTCTAGGAGGTGTTGCTACTGGGAGGAGACGGGGGGGGAATGTGGCCTATGACCCCATGTCAGACCTCAAGGTCAGAAAGGTTGGGCACCTTGGGTTTAAGCTATTAGCTAATTGTTCTTATTCATGGCTTATTTAAAACTTTCTGTCTAGCTTATACAATCAGTGTATTTTTTAATATTCAAGAAAAGGATTAGCTCCACCACCTAATATTCCCAGGACTCCCAGGCAAACCGGAAGGTGGCTTGGCAACCACCAGTAGCAATAGAATAAAGGTGTAGAATATTCTACACCTTTATGCTATTTTTTAATATGCCTCTATAAAGTCCTGAAGTTTATTACCTGGAATTGGCTATGAGATGGATTAATTATATTAAACTGGGATTTGCTTAAACTGCAAACTCACATTGGATCTGAGCCACAACTTGTAGTGGGATGATGTTGCAAGTGTTGAGAGCTAAAATTTTGTTATTTTTTCTATTTGAACTAAATCCAGGAATTAATTAATCTAGGGACTGAATTTATCTAGGGGTCTAGTCTCAAATGTGAATAAAGTAAGAAGTGTGGTTTGAGATGTGATTTTATTTAGTGGTCTGGTTTGGGGTAGGAATTGCTTTAGGATCTGGTATGTGTCTGAAATTATCTAGGGGTCTTGTTTCTTTTGAATTATCTGGGTTGCTATAGTGGTTGGATAATTATGCCATACAACGCCAAAGAAATCTCTGACCTCTAGTCATCCAGTCACATTATTCAATCATCACAAGTGCCATTTAAATAACCAACTTTGGACTTACTAGTACAGAGAACTTTTCAAAAGTTTAAGCATGTTAAACTAGCCCCATCATTGAATAGTGGCTGCAGAGCTGAGTAAAATATAGTTTTAATTTTTTTAATTTTTTCTTTCCATGGCAGACATATTAGCTTGCAATGCTTAGGTGATCATTTATATTATACTTCAACTTGGAGTAACCAGAGATTTATATTTGGAGGTGTGTACTTTTCCCCTGCATGAAACTGACCAATTCGTAATGCAGGTGAAAAAAGAACACGTCCCCCTCTTCTCACTGATTTCTGCAGTTACCTTGTAAATACAGCAGAGCTGAGTTGTATCATTACAAACTCTTCCACATCTCATCTCACAGTAGTCAGTATGGGGGGCCGGGTGACAGCTGACAGCACTGTGAGAGAAGTTCAGGAAAGGTCAGTAATGATATCTAACTCAGTTCTGCTATATCTGTACACAGTAGCTACTAAAATCCTCTGGTTTTGATTGGTCAGTCTCATGCAGGAGAAGTACATGTCGCGGGAGACAAATCTTTGGTAATGCGCAATTGCACTACAACATAAATCATAACCTAAACTTTACAAGCTAACATTTCCATAAAGGAGAAAGTAAATTATAAAAATTACGTTTTACTCAGCTCTGTAGCCGCTCTTTCATGATGTGACCAGTTTTACATACTCAAACTGGTGATGGGTTGAGGTGCATTTACAATGCATGAATATAATGAAAGGGAATTCCTAGAAGGGCTTATTTCACAATAAGGTAAAAAAATGTTTGTGCTGTGTTGTCCAGTAGAAAGAAAAATATTAGAATCTGAGAATCCCTCAGTGGTTGATACCTTTTAATGGCTAACTGAAAAGATGGTAAGAAAAAGCAAAGCAAGCTTTCGAGACACTATGGCTTCTTCATCAGGCTAGTAATGACACAAATTGTGAAGACACACACACATATACATATGCAGGGTAGGATTATCCTACCCTGCATATGTACTGTATATATGTGCGTGTCTTCACAATTTGTGTCATTAAAAACCAGACATTTGAAGCTAGAATAGCCATTTACCACATCAACAATGTATAGAGTGTATTTCTGATTCATTTAATGTTAGCTTTATTGAAAAAAAGGGGTTTTCTTTAAAAAATAAGGACATTTCTAAATGACTTCAAACTTTTGATTGGTAGTATATGTGTGATATATCACCAATCTATTAATGCATATGGGAAATATAACCACTTACCATATGAACCAAAGCAACAAAGTTGTGCATCTGAACTGAGGTGTAAAAAGGTCCCGAATTTTACCACGATCCTCCTATAAATGTGAAAAATGTCATGCTTACTATACCGTACTCAATTTTTCATTCCAAATCTTCAAATAGGGCTTGCTCAAACGAGCAAATTTTTCCTCTGTATCCTGCCCATATGCAAAATGGATAACATACAACCAGCATAAATGCAAGTCAATGGGCTAGTTCACAATAACCCCGACCAATGGCCATGTATTAAAAATCACCCATTAAACTGAATGAGTGAGGCATTAATTTTTATAGATACATTGCAATTATTGAAACTGCAAACTGTATTTCATCTTAGAACATTTTTAAATTGTTGATTTATAAAAACGCATACCATATGGATGTCAAAACACAGATGTATGGATGACATACAGAAAAAATGTTACAATGGTGATAATTCAAATTAAAAAATGTCTGATCTTTCTGGATAAAAACTAGGTAACTTTACATATGCTCATCTGAACCTGGTCTTAAAGGCAATCTGTTAGAAGATGTGGCGCCCCACATAATCAGTCGTCACAGAGGGGTATTGCACCCTTAAAAGAGGTAATTGGTTGGTGGGTGGGCCCCATTACAGCACTCCCACATTAGCTGAGCGGTGGGAGGTTACCTGGGAGGAAGATATATTCACCTCAGAGCGAACTAAGAGTGGCCAGTCGGAGGAGGAGAGGAGTCATGTGGTGCCGCTGGTGACCCATCACCAGGTCCTACAGGTGGCGTCACATGACAAACTCTTATTCCCTGTGAATAACCCCTTTTTGAAGTGTCACCAAGTAATGATAGCAGGGTATAGGGCTTACTACACCAGTAAAGTGAAGCAATGGCCCAACAATATAATGAAATAAAAGGGTGAAAGGTTGAAGGGGTTAAAACTTAACCTTTATTTGTCATCTCATAAAAATGACTATAGAGTCAATAAAAAATATAAAAACTACAAATAGTCCAAGATAGCACTGTGACTGTCACCAGTGTCAGTGATATAAAACTATCCCTGTATAGTCACAGGGTCATAGTGTATAGGGTTACCAACCTCGCACCTTTTATTTAACAGTACCAGAAGTATACCCCTATATCTCTCACTACCTAGATCAAAGTCCCACCATCTCCTGTGGTCCTTAGGTGAAAGAGATATATGTAACGAGAGCACAGTAAACCCACACTTCCCAAATTAGAAAGGTGTCACCGGGTTGTCTCTTCACCGGGTATTACTGAGCACCCAGTCACATGATTTGATGGCCGGGAAACAGGAAGAGCAACGGAGGAGCTGTGAGCAAGGACCGAGCATTGGAGGGTGAGTTAACAGTTTGTTGTTTTAAATGTGCACGCCAGCTCCGGGGCATATACAGTGACTGGGGGGGGGGGGGCGGCATACTCTTGATGTGGGGGGCTATGTGCACGCCAGCTCTGGGGCATAAACAGTGACGGGGTGGGGGGCAGGCATATTCTTGATGTGGGGGCTATGTGCACGCCAGCTCCGGGGCATATCCAGTGATGGGGGGGGGGGGCAGGCATATTCTTGATGTGGGGGGCTATGTACGTGCTGTGCTGGGAGCTGTATACACTGTGCTGGGAGCTGTATACACTGTGCTGAGGGCTGTATTATATACACTGTGCTCGGGGCTGTATACACTATGCTGAGGGCTGTATACCTGTGCTGAGGGCTGTATACACTGTGCTGAGGGCTGTATACCTGTGCTGAGGGCTGTATACCACACTGCTGGAGGCTGTATACCTGTGCTGAGGGCTGTATACCACACTGCTGGGGGCTGTATACCTGTGCTGAGGGCTGTATACCACACTGCTGGAGGCTGTATACCTGTGCTGAGGGCTGTATACCACACTGCTGGGGGCTGTATACCTGTGCTGAGGGATGTATACCACACTGCTGGGGGCTGTATACCTGTGCTGAGGGCTGTATATCACACTGCTGGGGGCTGTATACCTGTGCTGGAGCCCACCCTCTGCTTATACGCGAGTCAATACGTTTTCCCAGTTTTGGGGGGCAAAAGTAGGGGGGTCGGCTTATACACGGGTCGGCTTATACACGAGTATATACGGTATTCATTTTTATTATTTTGCTAGTATTTTGTAAAATACCATTGACCCTCCAGACTGTGTGCATCCTTCTGGCATGCTGTTCATCAGGTACTAGCATGTCTCAACCGAAATCTGACCCCAGGTAACGTCCACATGCTCCCAATGTTGGAGCATACTGATCATTTAAGTATGTAAACAGCTTTTTCTTCAACTCTACCCACAAGTGTTGGATTGAATTGAAATCTGGGGACTGTGGGGGCCAATCCAGCTCCTCTACTTCATTGTCATTGAACCATTTCTTCACCAATCTCGACAAATGCTTTGGGATGTTGTCCTGCCGGAACAATTTGTCATCATATTCATACCTATAGTTCTCAAGTGTTGAAGTAACTCATCTAATAAGATATTCACATATAGCTCAGAATTGAGACCTCCATTGATCCTGGACAAGTATCCAACACCTTTGATTGTGAAGCAAGCCCATATCTTGAGGCTTCTTCCACCGAACTTGACATTTCCTTCAATTTCTTGATCCACTAGCACTTTTTCTCCTTATTTCTTCTACACCTATTTGCACCCATCAGAGCCTAGTCCATTGACTTTCATCTCATTGCTCCAAATCACCTGTTTCCAATTTTCTACTTTACACTTTTCATAATGTTTTACAAACTCGAGTAGATAGTTTTTATGATGATATTAAAGTAGAGGCTTCTTCACCTTTTTCGCGCCACCCAATCTAGACTTCTGTAATGTGCATCCCGCATTGCTTGATTGGACATCTGTGATCTCCCAATTACGAAGCATATGAGCCACCTCCATTGCCCTGTTTGTCGCACCTTGTGATGAGCTGACTTGTTGACTCTGATGTTTTGCCTGAATGTCCCCCTCTTGGCTTTTGAAAGGATGGATGGACTTCATTTTGTATTCCTCAAAATGTCATAGCACTCACATGATGCAGTTTGGCAATTTTTGTGGCTGCATGATCGCTATAAATGAGCTTGATGATGCTGTTTCTCTCTTCTTAATAAATTTGAACCAGTGACCTTTCACTTTAAAATCAAACAAACAACACACTGAGCTACTAAGGAATGTGAGAACAGGTTATAGTTTGTAGTATATAGAAAGAATAAGATTTTTCAAACACAAGGAGCAAAACAGTAACAATGCAGTGACATCTGCATCAATAATCATAAGCTGCATAGTTGCAAGTCACATTTATCTATGAGATAGCAAGATGATTGACTATAAAATAAAGGTAGTCTCACACTCAAAGCTCTAGTGAGCTAGTCAATCATAGTGAATAGTGAGATATGTAGCCTGAAAGTCAAAAGTTCAAAACATTGTTAGACTTTTCAAGCTTATCAGTATATCTCTGCTGCACAATCATCAGACAAAAGAGGTATTCTATCACAACTACAGCAAGCAGCCAGTAAGTGATACATCCCCATAATCAGACTTTCTTCTCCTATGTTATGCTTCTTTCAGATTATATATCAAAAACCTGCTGACTAATTTCCTTTAAAGGGCCTTCTTATCTTATAAAGAAATGACTCATTGCTTTGGATTTGCTATTAATTTATGATCAGTGGTTGTTCACTGGGTCCAAAAGAACATGTCTGATGAGTTTTTATTCTAGGCCAGAGCTTCTCAATATTTTTCCACTACTGTGTCAGCACCCAAAAGTTAGTATTGTCTGGGCCCCATCATTGATCATAGTCCCCAACATCTTTTTAAACTCAATTTAATTCATCTTAAAATTTGTCTGCGTAATGTTGAATTCCCGCATCTGAGTATATCAGTCCGTGTACAAACCAAAATGCTGACAATGACCACGGAACACTTCACCAAAACTAGCAGCCTTAAATGCATATATGAAGCTTTTAGTTCCAGTAAGGAGACCTGTTGTAGATCTGAGCTTACAATGAAGATGAACACGGACATGTGAATTCAGCCTTACTCTGAACATTCGACCTTTGACAAAAATACTCAGGATTCATTCATGCCATTAAAAATGCAGTGGGTGGTTGATAAGGAATATGTTATGTTGATAATCTATTGATTTATACAACCCCAGCAAATCTAGTGCAGCCTATGACTATTTCTGTCAAAACTGCCTCTCCCCCTGGTGAACGTCTTCAGCTACAAAGGGACCATGGGTGCCAAAGAGCCCAGGGGTGTAACTGTAGTGGGTGCAGTAGCACTTTAGCCTTTGAGCATAAGGAGCTTAATGCCTGCTTCACACCATGTTTTTTGAGCTGTCAGGCTGTGTCCAGTGTTTTGCAGGATGCACTGGACACAGCATGACAGCTCCAGACAAACAGAATCGGAGGGCAAATATGCAACCCGATCCTGATTTCTGCCAGGATGCGGCTCCTGCCACTGTCCAGTGCTGAAATTTCCGATTCGCAGCTAGCAGGGAGCTAGCAGCAGTTCTGAAATTTCAGCCGGGAGCTCTCCAGGTGCTGTAGTTCAGCGCCGGCCGCCGCTGAATTTCAGCACCTGGCGTCCGGGAACCAGTACGATTTCTTGTCGTATCTGGCGTAATCCACCACCCATAGACTCCCATGTTAGGGGGCGCCAGATTGCACCGGATCCAGGAGGATCCGATTTGGTCCTATTTTTGCCCCGGACAAAAAAATGCTGCAAGCTCCGATTTTGTGTTCGGGGCAATAAAATAAAATGTAACTGACCCTCCCGGACAGCACAAAACCGGATGGCAGATCACTGCCATCCGGCCCCATAGGAATACTATGGGGCCAAAATCGGATCTGGGGCTGTCCGGTTTACACCGGACAGCCCCGGATCCCTAGAATCGTGGTGTGAAGTCGGCCTAAGAGGCCCCTTTATCCCCTTAAAGAAAACTTTAAAAGCCCTGTCTCACATAACGACATCATTAGAGAGATCATTGTAACTGTGACGTTACAACGATCTCTCCAGCGATGTCGTTATGTGTGACACTTTGCAGCGATCAGGCCCCTGCTGTGAGGTCGCTGATCGCTGCAAAGTGCTGCGGGTCATTTTTTGATCATTGGTTTCCCGCTGGTCAGCACGCATCGCTGCATGTGATTGCAAGAAACCAGCGATCAGTGACCTCACTGGCTGGCAACCATGGTAAACACTGGGTATCTAGGCAGCGCGCGCTGCCTAGATACCCGGTGTTTACCATGGTTACCAGCGTCCTCCCTGCTTAGACGCTGGTAACTATGATAAACAGCGGGTATCCAGGCAGCACCCCTGCCTGGATACCCGCTGTTTATCATAGTTACCAGCGTTTTCCCTGTTTAGCGCTGCCCAAGGCGATGTGCGAGGTGGCTCCCATGGCCCTGATCGCTGGGAGATCTGCCTGTTTGACAGCTCCCCAGCGATCAGGTAACAACGCTCCAGCGATCCAGGCAGGTCGTTATCGCTGTCGGGATCGCTGGAGCAGTCGTTATGTGTGACTGGGCCTTAAGACTAGCAGCTCTGAAACAAGTAACCAGTAATACAGGTTGATGACAATCGGAGAAGATATGCTTACTCACCTGCCTGGATAAGATAAGTTTCCCCAAAGGCATTGGAGCCCCATTCTCTGTTGCTATACGCTTTAAAGTAGCAAGAGCTTTCTCCTGATTTCCAGACAGAACATCATATCTAGCGCTCTCCGGTAACCACTATAAGATAATATGTATTGACTAAATCGATTAACATTATCAATTAACATAGAAAGTATTCTTAAAAATAAGGATGAAAAATGTAAAACAATTAATAAAGAGACCTACATTATTCTTAATGTATCTTGAGGTGTTAAATTTTACACTGCGTCCTTACTCTGGAATGAGCAGATAAATTAGACTTTTACAAGCATTTGTAATATGTATTTTATAAATACTTACAAAACATAAAATTGCAAACAATATCAGTGGCACTGCAGAAAGGATCAGGAGCCAGCGCCATCCTAAGGTGGGCATCACAAAGATAGCCAGCAGAACTTCAAATACTGTGCCCACTGCCCAGAATATCTAGCAATCAAACAAAATATTTATTTATAAGAAGATTCACACAAAATGGTAAATATATGCAAAATATGATTAATGTTATATCATTTAGGTGGCGCTAGAGTTCAAGTCTTCTTTAAAGGGGTAATTTGCATATAAAATTTCTTGGAGGAGCATGCAAGACATTTAAATCTCCCCATATTCTGACGTGCCAGATGTTACATGCAGACTGCTTTGCAGTCCATGAGTGGTGCTGCTGTGTTCAAATTGAGTTTTTTTTCCTTAGTCTATGCTGTGTGCTGCAGCTCTGCAGGTGGAGGAGTAAGTCATAGCATTTGGGTGGAGGTGGATGGGTGTGACTTAGTATTCAGATCTCCACTCCCACAGCTTTGAAATAACTCCACTTCCCTCCATTAGGGGTTGCAGAAAGAGTTCATTCCTCTTCTAGGACCCGTGCTGTGCCGTTGAGAATTCATTCCCCCTCTATGACCCATGTGAAGTTGTATTTGGAGGAGCTGCTGCTACTGGAGGTGGCCCGAACCTCCTCACCTTCAGTGGTACCTTCTGGAACAGGGAAAGTCAGGGACCCCAAGTTTAAGGGTCAGACTAGCACCCCTGAACACCTTGCCCATGTTACCATCTTGCCTCCTGACTCCCTGTCTGCTATACCACCCCATGACATTTTCTGCTACCTACAATTTTTTTTCCCTGAAGCCATTATGGCTTCAATACGAGCTTTTGCACGCCTGGTGCAGGACTATTCTGATGAGGTTTGCTATTCTGCGTAACCAGGTGGTGCATCAGCTACAAGAAATTGTGGGATCTTGCCACGGCTCACACCCTGGTTGTGCATAACCCAGTATATCTCTCACTGACCGATTTCCGGGAGAGAGAGATAAGTTTATTGTTTTCTGGGAGGCCTGTAAGCTATACTTCAGGCCCCACCCTCGTTCTTCGGGGAGCGAGGAACAGCATGTGGGGATCATGCTCTCCCTTCTCAAGGGAGATCCCAGGCCTGGGTCTTCCCTCTGCCAACCAATTCTCCATCTATGCGGTTGGTGCACGAGTTCTTTTTGACTCTGGCCCTGGTGAATGGTGACCCTGATGGCATCTTCTTAGCTGAGTCAAAACTATGTATGCTCAGGCAGGGAGTGCGCCCGGCCGAGGATTATTGCTCTGAGTTCAGGAAATGGGCCACTGACACTCAGAAGAATGACCCTGCCCTCAGGAGTCAGGTCTGTCTGGGTCTGTCAGATCGGCTACAAGACTCCATGACTCAGTACGCTGCTCTGGTGTCGCTGGAGGCAGATTTGGCACTTGCTATTACTTTGGCACTTGTTGGCCCCTGGTGGTTGTCCCTGGTGTGGAGGTTACATGTGTGGGTCCTGATGTACATAAGCAGTTGGGGAATATGATTTTTCATACTAACCCCTCTGCAGTTCATCAGGTTGGGAGGTCTTGTTTCTTTTGTGGTCAAGCTGATGACTTTATTAGGGTCTGTCCACAAAGCACTAAACCTGTATCTCAGCTGCTGTCATCCCTTGAGGTTAAACGCCTGAGTGCTACTGTCTCTGCCATGTTGGTCTGGCCTACTCCTATGTCTCCAGCGGAGGTGGTTAAACACCTACTGAAGAATAGGGGTAAAACCCAACCTACACCTAAGATTGATGTTGGGCTCAGAAGAGAAGAGTGTTAGGGGGAGGGTGGTGACTCCCACTAAGCCTTTCGTGAGTAAGTTTCCAGAGAAGAGGCAGGGAAACGTCAGAAATGTTTGCCCCCCAAAGAAAGGGCCCTCTGTCTGTAACTGCATGAATGGTAATAAATGTTCAAGTCCAGGCCTAAGTGTGAATGATTATGTGCGGGTGTTGTCAAAACACGTAAGTTGGAAGTTTAAGGCTGTGCAATCCTGTGTTGTTCCAGCTTGAACTTCCTCCGGTGCTACATACCTGTAATATCTTTCCACTCAGGAAATTCAAGCCATTACCGGATGTGTCCGGTTTTGAGTCCAGAGGCCTCTCATAAAGGGGTAGGGGTACTGTTATGTGCTGACTGTTTTGCAATCCATGAGTGATCAGCTGTGTTTAAATTTATTTTTTTTCCTAAGTCTATGCTGTGTGCTGCAGCTCTGCAAGTGGAGGAGTGAGTTATAGCATTTAGGTGGAGGTAGATGGGTGTGTCTTAGTATTCAGATTTCCACTCCCACAGCCTTGAAATAGCTCCACTTCACTCCACTAGGGGTTGCAGAAAGAGTTCATTCCTCTTCTAGGACCTGTGCTGTGCAGTTGAGAGTTCATTCTTCTAGGACCCGTGCTGTGAAGTTGTATTTGCTGGAGCTGCTACTGTTCCCTTCTACTGGAGTGGTTGTTTTTTCCCGGTCCATGAGTGGAGGTAGGGACTCTTAGCCTAGGAATAATCAGGAGTTGAGGGAAAGGGTGTTGGCCCAAACCTCCTCACCTTCAGAGGTACCTTTGGGAGCAGGGCTAGTAAGGGACCCCAAGTCTAATGGTCAGACTAGCTCCCCTGAACACCTTGCTCATCTTACCATTCTGCCTTCTGACCTGACTCCCTATCTGCAATACCACCCTGTGACACCAGACCTGACATGTCATCATTCCATAAGGAGAAATGTTATAGTGCAGATCTCCAATTTTAGCCTCTCACCTAGCCAAATCAGGTCTCATACTTTACACTGAAGTGGAACAAACACTCTGAAACACTGCAATTTGAGACTATGATTAGGCTTATCTCTTTGGTCAAATGATAAGGCTCTTCAAAGGTCAATATTGACTTTTAGGATTGCTACTACCTATAGGTGGTGCTAGAGTTCAAGCAATCTTTAAGGTAATTTACATATAAAGTTTCACAGTGGAGCATTCAAGGCGTTTAAGTCTCCTCATATACTGACATGCCAGAACTGACAAGTCATCTGTCCAAAAGGAGAAACATTATAGTCCAGATCCCCACTCTTAGCCTTTCACCCATCCAAATCGAATCTCATACTTTGCACTCACGAGGAGCAAAGACTCTGAAACACTGTGTCTGCAAATTGAGATTATGATTTGGCTTATTTCTTTTTTCAAACGATAAGGCTTGTTAAAGGGTCAATATTGACTTTTAAAATTGCTACTACCAATAGGTGCTGCTAGAGTTCAAGCACTCTTTAATGGGAACATGTCAGGTAATTTGTGCCCTCCCAGCTATCACTGTCTGTCCTTGCAGCTTCATAATACTATTCATCCCTGTCTGAGCTCATAGTGTAATGTTAAAGGTGAAAAAAATAATCAAGGTATCCAGATGATTGAGCGCTCCCAAAAAGATTGACCTTATGATAAGGACTCTGACTCCTTTTTCTTTCTTGGAGATTTATTTGAAATAGCTTCACAGTAATAAAAATCATAAGATTATAAAAGCATAATTAAAACAGGTTCACCCCGGACAGCTCCGGACCTGATAGTGCCGTGGTGTAAAGCCGGCCTTAGCAATTCTTAATTTGCACAGAGTTTGTTTTCTTTAACATTGGAGTCTATGAAGAACAGATCTGTCAACAGATTGCTATTTATACATCCATTTTTCTTTTATCTGTAAGGGTACCTTTACACGCCGCCACGGCAGGCTGGATACATCTCGCTACTTCACGTGCACGAGCACGCTCAAACGGTAACAAACGGTCAACGCACCCTCTTTACACGCCGCCACAAGGTGCGCTACGCCACGCTACATCTATAGCTAGCTACATCGCCGGGTGTCTCAAGTAGCCAGCTGTTGCTCATTTACACACCGCTACAACCAGCTACTATGGGCGGACCTGGTGGAGCAGGGACAGCACATAGGCGTGCTACAATTGTGGATTACGAGCCGTCCGTACGCTGATAGGACGAAGCAATAACATCCTGATTGGGCAGGCAACGCAGGAGGCTGAGTAATATAGCACGCTCGAGCGATTGTGTAGTGTGACTCGTCAGCTCCTTTAAATATGCCTCCCTATGCAGCGACTACCAATCGTCATGCAGCAGCTTCCACCAATGATCGCACATGGGGCGCGGTAACACGGAGCCAGGGTCACGCCTTAGCTACATTGCAGCTACATCGCAGGGTGTCCAGAGTTCCCTTCCGTTGCCTCTTTACACGCCGATACAGCTCGCTACCATCGGCGATATAGCCATCTGTTTTCGAGCAGAGCCCATAAACAGATGTATCTGTTGCCGGCTGTAGCGTCACGTCTTCACACGCCGCTACGACGGGCTACATTGGCGCTACAAGCTACATTTGTAGCCTGTAGCGGGATGTATCCAGCCTGCCGTGGCGGCGTGTAAAGGTACCATAAGAGATCCATTTTTTCTTACTGGATCTGTTTTGAATGAAAGATAAATAGTATTCAGTTAATGGATCTGTTTCGTATAGACTCCAATGTAAAAAAAACGGATCCTGCAAAAATCAGTTATTTAACAATGAACAAAAAAGCTGCATTTGCAAGACTATCTGCCAAGAGATCTCTGCAGGATCGTTCTAACGGATGATTGCTGGACATGTCACCTCAGCCTAAGCATTATTCTCACATTTGATAACTACAAGTAAAAATGTAATTGCTTAGAATGAAGAATAAAAACCGAGATCATTTAAAAGATTAATAACTACCTAAACTCATCCTTAAATGAGTATCCTGATTCCTCATACTTTAGTATATCTACATTCAACACTTCTCAAGTTGTCCTAAAGGACCACATTTGGCGTTTTTATTTTTTTAATTGACCCCTCATGATCCAGAAGAGGACCAGAGCAACACTGAAAACAGCAAAAGACGGCAACCGTTAGGCATTGTTAATGCATTCACTGCACACACATTACTTAACCGATTGCTAATGGAGGAGATCATGTACAAAATGGCGGTGGGTAATTTAATTTCAAAGAACTCCGTATGAAAATGCAAAAAAAAAACCCGCAAAAAACAAGATGATCTTACCTCTATTAACAGTATACACTTTGCTCTTGATTTCATAGGAAGAAACTCTGCATACAGGGTCACTCTGGTCAATGAATTAAAAAGAATGAAAGGTGCAGATTAGGGTTCATTCACACTATGTGGTCAGATCACTTTCCCCCAAAAGGTATAATAATCATACATTAAATGACAGGATGAAACTAATGCATGTCCCCCATAGAGACATTTCTGGGGTAGGCATACCATAGGTTGAGAACCAAGACTGTAGATTGCTTGAGCCTACTTGTACTTTTTTGCATCATAAACTGTTATAGGCTACATAGGAAATGTTATAAATTCTAAGAATGCCAGTATAATAAAATGATAAAAAATGTTTTAGAAATAAAACCCATACCCATAATGGTACCTTTACACGCCGCTACCGAAGGTAGCAACAGGCAGGCACCGCACGTCCACGCGCGCGTTTTCAACAGTTGCTAACGGTACCTGATGCCTCAAATACATGCCGCCACAAGGTGCTCCACAGAAGGTTCTTTCGTTCCCCGGAAGTGCCAACGGGTGCCGCAGGTTACCTTCTGTGGAGCACCTTCCCTGATTTACACGCCGCTACCACAAGGGAATCTGGGCGTACATATTGTGCGTCGTAACTACATGGGCGTGACAGAGTAGTGTATTACGCGAAGCTCGTACGGTGATTGGACAATGCAATACCATCATGATTGGCCAGCCAGCGCAGGGAGGCTGGCTAATACATGACGCGATAGCAAATGTGTAGTGACTGGTCAGCTCGTTAAATATGCCGCCCTGTGCAGGGACATCCAATGGGTACACAGTAGCCCCCACCAATGATAGCTGATGGGGCGTGGTATACATGACGTTCTAGCACGCCCCAGGTAACTCAAATACCGTGCCTGTGCCCCGATTACACGCCCCCACCATAGGGGTTTTGCCTGCTTGTTTTTCAGCATGGCTGAAAGACAGGTATTTAAAGAGACAGGAAGGTACAACCTGAATTACACGCCGCCACTTCGCGGTGTTTTGAAGGTAAAAGGTACAATTGTCTCCGACACCTGCCGGTTTCTACCTTTCGGTAGCAGCGTGTAAAGGTACCATTAAGTTTAACAGATCAATAGCTCACTTACGACTGAGGGACACCTCCAATCCCAAAACCAACTAGTCCTCGAAGCACAATAATCCAACTGTAGACTGGCGCAAATGCACTGAGGATTCCATAATACAATGTCCAAAATACACTGATCTTCAGACCCTGGAAAGAAAGTCAAAAAAGGAAAAACCCAATAGAATTTGATCAAAGCATCAACGATTTACCAAATGATCTGGCTGTGTCACTTACGGTTTTCCTACCATACTGGTCTGAGAGATTTCCCCATAGGGATGAGCTGGACATCATCCCAATAAACACGACCTGTTGAGAAAGCAGAACACAGACCTCAGCAATCTCTGTGTCGCAGTGTCCTTTAAATCCCTAAAGATGGCAACCTTCACCCTAGAAGACAGCTTTTAGATGCTTATTTGCTAATTTATAATGAAGGAAAAATCGAAAACACTGAAAGTTTGAGATCAATTATACAGATTAGAATGTTAATGTAATTTTGCATTTTACGCCATCATCATAAAGTGTCATCTAGTAAAGTGGTCTTTTCTGGAAAGTAAATGCACATATAAAGGTCATATTCATTGCGTGCATACAGCATATTTACTGTAAAGAGCACAATGTAATGAGATCTTTAGTGAAGAAACATATTACAGACTTATTAACTTCCTATAGATATGAGGGTAGATCCAACGAAGAGAACAAATTGATATGTTTTATAATCGCTACTTTAGATACAGTTAAGAATTAATCTCTAAACAGCTTCCATTACCAAGGTCATTGTGGTATAAATTTATCACAGCTCCACTGCAGCTAACAACTTTATATTCAATAACTGCGCCAGCAAAGCTTTGTGCTTACACAGGATAAGTGCAAGCCCTCAGGCACAGATTACGTCAACGCAACACCTGGAATTGGATCCAAGAAGTGGTCAGTGCATCTGCTTACCGATGTGAGCAAAGCCACCTGCCAACTGGGTAATCTCCATTCACAGTGGAGCTGCGGAGCCAGGATACTAAGAATCATCATTTCCATTGCATCTGCCATCTATACAGATCAAGAGGCAAAGGATTAAAGAGGAAGCTACATCAAGAAAACATAAGAGACACCACCAAGAGAAATTAGCAACAAAGATCAATTCTACCAATACAGGGAAATTCATATTTTTCATGGACAGAACATTACAAAAAATATAGATTCATTTGCTGATAGTTTGGAGGGAATTTACAAATTGTTACGAGTGTATACCGCCCAAGGAAGACCGCTGACAAGTCTAGGACCTGAAGGGTACAACGCAAGTCTATAACTTGTACTTAAATGTATATACATTCTTTTGGTGTAGCAATGTTAACCTTATTCTTAGGTACCGTGCTTTGGCGACCACTCCCCTCTGCTATAAAGACAATAACCAGGAGTAAGATAAGATATACTTTACTGATCCCGAGGGAAATTACAATATCACAGCAGCAGAACAAAGACATGAATTGCAACATAACAGTAGGCAATTGACGATGGAGGTTACTCATACATGCATGTTCATAACAGGTCAGTACCATAAATGATTAAAATATCAATAATACTCAGATCACTTTGATGATTTGATGAGGAATAAAACAAGGTTAATCCTGTGCTGCTAATCATGAAAGAATCCAATAAAATGAAAATGAAAACAGGTGGTTTATTTGACATGTTTTGAAGTGAACCTCACTTCTTCAGGAAAGGCCACCGAAAACTGATTTATACTGGTTATGTGTTACACAACCTTACTAAGTGAGCGGACTTCTAATATTTTATCTGTCTGGTATCTTGGATAAGACCCTTTTTTTTTATCTTCAAATCTCCTGTTCGCTAAAAGGAGTCACATGTCTTACCATTTGACGCTGGTTACACAATCTCTTTCTATTCTGATTACTTTGGAAGAAGCCAGTCTCTGGAGGAAGCTGGAGTCATGACCTTTACAGCTGTTTTTTACTGCAATTCTTTGCTGGAGTTTTGGAGTTTATCGTTTTTGTGTCTACTTTGCTCCTGTCTCCTTTCCCTTGTGTTGTATTACTGCAGTTGGGAGACTGGTGTTCTCACCAGGGTGGATCCATGGCAAGCAAGGATTTAGGCATGTGATGGTGATGGGTGGAAGGACCCGTATAGGGATGTTAGGGAGCTTAGGATGCAGGCTTAGGTGAGTGTCAGGAGGTGACCCATCTCCCCTCTCCCTATCACCAGGACTCTTATTTCCATTAGATCCCCATTGCCAACCTGGTGTTGCACTGCATGCTGGGAGTCCATACGCCTGACACAATTTTGGCACAGATACCACTGTTGCATCTTTATTTTTATTTTTTTTTTTACACATTATTTATTTATCTGTAAAACAGAAATGCATGAACATGCCATAAAATATGAGAAATTGCACATGCAGATCAAGGACCACTTTAAGGGTTCGCTCACATCTGTGTATATTAAATTGGTCCGATTTTCATCCACGAGTGCTGTGCGAGTGTGTGATTTTGTTTCTTGCCTAACTTCTCATAGAGATCACAGTCTTTTTCGGAGGTGCTAGTGAGTTACTGGAAGTCTGACGACAGAAGCGGCTGCAGAACTGAGGCCTTGGACATGTGTGTAGAGAAAAGAGTCACCTTGTGGCAGGAGTTCATAGCAGGTGGAGAGCAGCTTGTCAGTGAATCTTTGTGAGATGCCAAGTGCATAATTGTTTCTGCAACAGTACACCCGAAACAGAGGGTGAACCTAAACACTCAACTGTATGAGGGTCATCGTGTTGAGATGCTTGTTATTTAGTGATTCTTACCTGGTGTAGAGATAATGAGTTATCTATGTGATTCAAAGTTTGGAGTCCTTATATACAAAATAGATTTAAAGAAAAAATCACTACTAGAGATGAGCAGATCCATCAGCCACGAATCAACTTTGAGTCGAATTTCCTGAAATTCTCTGGACCAGTTAAATTCAAACAAATTGTGTTTTGGTTCATGAGGATTGCAAAAATAAAGCCCAGGGCCATTGTTGAAGATTGGGGCATATGAAATCAAGGGTGACAGCAGGGGCTTCCCCGCAATGACTTACAGCTACCGTATCAAATCCCATCGCATGATCTAGTGCAGCCAATCTCTATCACAGAGACTATAAAAATAAGAGCAGGGAAAGCAGCCTAAGGAAAGGAGGTCGGAGTGCACATCTCATTATTACAGATAAATGATATAAAGGACTAAAACTGATTGTGGTGTACTATGTCAGCACTGAAAAACATAAAAAAGTTGGAATGGTAGTCTAAGTCTGTGCATAATAACACAAAGATTCCAGTATAATAGGGAGGTTCTGAACCTGCAGAGTCGGTGTGACGGATTTATCTGTGATATATTGCAGTAACAACAAGTTTTCTTTTTTCTTGACACACTGAAAGCAAGGAAAGATGTTCAATACCACTCTGTTCTAATTGTGATAAAGGGAATCTGTCACCAGGTGTTTTTCAATGTAATCTTGAGAGCAGCATAATGTAGGGGCAGAGATCCAGAGTCCAGCATTGTGTCGCTTAGGCTGCCTTCACATTTGCGTATGGGAAGGCAGCGTATTGCTGCGTTCCCATACGCAGTCAAACGCATGCGCACTGCGTTCCTATGTTTAACATAGGAACGCATGGTGCCTGCGTTTGCTGCGTTCGGGTGCGGATGCGGACAATATCTGCTGCTTCCGGTGTCCAGCATCCGCACCCGGGACGCAGCATGTTGGGTTTTTTTGTGCGTTTGGGGAGCTTGGACAATCAGCAAGCGTCCCCAAGCGTACAAAAAATGCATTGGCTTCAATGGGTCCGCAGTGTCCTCTGCATGACACCGCAGGAGAACGCTGCGGACCCATTGAAAAATCTCCCAGTGGCCGCCGGTGATGTCACAGGAGCTCACCGACGGCCACCGGAGATCAGCTCAGCCTCTGCTGTCCTCCTTCTCCCCGCCGCCTGTAATCTCCTAGCGATGTCGGCGGGGAGAACAGCTGATGTGAGAGCTGTTTGAATCTTCCCGCGCCGACATCTCCTCTCAGTGTCGGCGCGGGAAGATTCAAACAGCTCTCACATCAGCTGTTCTCCCCGCCGACAGTCCCGGAGCTTACCGGCGGCCGGGGGGGGCGGAGATCTCCGGCGCTGATCTCCGCCCCCGGCCCGCCCCCGGACAGCGCCGATTGGCTGCCGGGCTCCATAGTGATGTGTCCGCAGGCGGACATTATCCGCTGCGGACACATCATTTGGACACTGCTTCTGACAGCGTTTGTGTCTGCATGCCATCAGCATGCAGACACAAACGCTAATGTGAAGCCAGCCTTACTGAGTGCCTTATTGTAGTTTTTATCGGCAGAGGATTATCACTAGAGGACTAGTTGTTTGGTATCATGTAGTCTTCCAGATCTGTGTAACCCCGCTCACACCACTTCTTAGCAGCTTTCTGCCAATGTACAGTGTACACAACAAGCGGTCAGTGGTGGGGGTGGGGTTATACAGAATTTACTATTGAAAAAAACTACTACATCTGTAGCAGAGAAAACTGTGCTTTTATCAAAACTGCAGCAAGCAGCCTGATAAGAGATACATTGCTTGAATTAGGCACTCTGCCCCATATCATATTTCTCTCTAACCACAAAGCAAAAACCATAGATTTTCTTTAAAGAGCTCAAAATTGATTCAATATATTACGAGGAACCCTCAGAGTGTTTTACACATTTTTGGAGGGCGATAAGACGTTTCACAGTTTTAAGATTAGCTGTGAATTTATTTGCTGCAAGTCAAATTTTGGGGTAACATTCGGCAAAGCTTGTAAAAATGATTTTTAAAAGATCCACACATCTCTAGTTACAACTACAAAGCTCACTGTCATTGCACTGTTCCAACAAAAGAATGTGTAAGAGTATGTCCATAAATACTATAGAGTACCATTGTGTCTCATGCAACCATCATGCTTGTTTGTCTATTTGGAGAAACAGTAATTTTTCTCATCCATGATCTTTCTTTTAAGGCAACCACACTCGATTGCTTGGCACAACGCAAGTTGCATATTGCATCGCAACCTATGCAATGTAATTACGAGGTTGCTAAACCTTTGGGTTGTTCAAGTTGCCAGCAAATACCATTTTGAAGGTAGTAAGTGGCCCCAGCACGAAATAATGGAATTTAAAATACTTTGAAACACCACTCCAGCGTTTTTGCTCTTTTTTTAGCGCTGGAGTGGCACTTTAAATGTAAGCCCCCTTCCCAATGTCTTATAGTTGCCGACCAGTGTTTTTATGCTTTTTGGCACCATCCCAGTCCCACAGCGCTATCTTGTGACTGTAACTTCCGACTCACCGGAAGTCAGAAGTTACATCAAAAGCCATCAATACTATTCAACAAGGCTCTCACCCTAGAGTTGGCTTGAGCTGTGACCTCTGACATTGTCCATTAAATAATGGAGCTTCTGGCAGTGCCTACATCGCCAGGACTTGACAGGAGCAGAACCAATAATAGATGAAGATGTCGTAGTGTGATTATAAGACTAAGGTGACAGTACTTAGATTTAATGCATCACTCCAGTGATGCAATAAAAACTTACCATATGTAGTGATGCTTTAAAGGAATTATACGAGACTAGATGTATATAAACCGATATATAACAGTGATAGAAATGGCTGATCTAATACATTTACATTGGTAGTGTACCTTACACTAATGGTACCTTTACACGCCGCCACAACAGGATGGATACAACCCGCTACAGGCTACAAATGTAGCTTGTCGCGCCAATATCGCCCGTAGTAGCGGCGTCTGAAGACGGGACGACACAGCCGGCTACAGATACATCTGTATCCGTGCACTGCCCATAAACAGATGGCTACATCGCCGATTGTAGCGAGCTGTATCGGCGTGTAAAGAACCCACAGAAGGGAACTCTGGACACCCGGCGATGTAGCTGCAATGTAGCTAAGGCGTCACCCAGGCTCCGTGTTACCCCGCCCCATCTGCGATCATTGGTGGAAGCTCCTGCATGACGATTGGTAGTCGCTGCATAGGGAGGCATATTTAAGGAGCTGACCAGTCACACTACACAATTGCTCGAGCGTGCTGTATTAACCAGCCTCCTGCGATGCCTGCCCAATCATGATGTTCTGGCTTTGTCCTATCAGCGTACGGACGTCTTGTAATCCACAATTGTGGCACGCCTATGTGCTGTCTCTGCTGCACCAGGTCCGCCCATATTAGCTTGTTGTAGCGTTGTGTAAATGAGGTACGCTGAGCTACAGATGGCTACTTGAGACACCCGGCGATGTAGCTAGCTGTAAATGTAGCGTAGCGTAGCGTAGCGCACCTTGTGGCGGCGTGTGAAGAGGGTGCGGTTCCCGTTGGTAACCGTTCAGCCGTGCTCGTGCACGTGAAGTTGCCGTTGGTATCCATCCTGTTGTGGCGGCGTGTAAAGGTACCATAACGGTTTCCAATCATTTCCACCATGAGCCATATTTAGATGTTCAGCTTTGAATATTGACCATGAGTCACATTCAATACAAAATATATTAAACTAGAAAAGTAAGAAATCAAATATTTTAGTGTGAAATTTGGCATACCGGTATTAACCAAATAAAGGAGCATGGTGTTATTTATCTGCAATTGGTGTTTTGTAACCAGTGCATATAGCCATACCTAAGAATTCTATACAAGATACTTTATGTGGACCAATGAAAGCTAAATGCTGATAATCTTCTTAGTGATGCCGTGAAGCAGGGGCGTAACTACAATAGGTGCAGTGGTTGCAATCGCACCCAGGTCCTGGAGCCTAGGGGGCCCCAAAAGTCCTTTTTGTCAATAGAAATACACTGGTACTATTACAAATTTGGAAAAACTGGGGGCCCCCGTTGGAGCTTTCGCATTGGGACCGATGAGCTTCAAGTTACGCCACTGCCATGAAGATTGATGTCCCAAACTAATTAATACAAATCTTTTCTATTATTGTAATGTATTAAATCTAGTACTGATATATAACAGTTACTTGCCCAGGCCAGTCCAGTAAGGATTGACAGTTTCCACTGGAATTTCCCAAATCCAATAGCCTCCACGGCATCTTCCACCATAAATGTGTCTATTAGGGAGAAAAGCAGACTGTGAGTGAAGGCATTGAGAACTAAACAGGAGGTCATTTATTCACATCAATTAATTAAGTAAAAATCTCTTATACAAGACTTTGGGTATAATTTATCAAGTGCTATGCAACAGAATTTTTATGGAAAGAAGTAATTTTAATAAAAACCTGTATTGCATCTCAGACTTTATCTGATGTCAGTTTCACATTTTTTTTTAAGTTAATCTTAATATATCCTGACTTGTTTTATAGCATAGATCATATTTTGTGCAATCTAGTAACAATCAAGGATCTTGAACATATTCTACTCATATTTTTCTTGCATGTTTGGATAATCTATTTATGTGGCTTTTACTGTCGATGACCTTAGAACTCATATAAAAGTCATTATCGCTGTATCACAGGTAGCGCTGCCAGGGAAAATAAGTGGGCCCTTTGGAATTACCTATATTTGTGCATTGATTATGATTATTAATTAAATGTGGTCTTAATGTTATGTAGAACGCACTTATAGACAAGGCCAAAGTAAGTACACTGTTCATGGCTTTTATTAAGCACATTAATTACAGTGCAGGGAGAAAAAGTAAGTTAACCTCTGTGCTATTAACGTCTCCAAGAGACAATTTAAAAACGGTGTTTCAATTGAGAACCAGCTGTCTTGTTTTTACCTGGGCTGGCAATCAAAAATAGATCAGAGCACACACACTATTTTATTATTATTTACTTAAATAATTAAAAAAAATAATAATAAGCTCCCCTATATTTTTGATTGCCAGCTCAGGTAAAAAACAGGCAGCTGGGGGGTGACAGCCTGTAGTTGGCTGCTATATTTGCGCTGAGAATCAAAATTACAAGGGACCCATTATGCAATTTTTTTAAATTATTTATGTATTTTTACACCCCCTGTGATGTCAGGTTCGTTGTCAATGGCAACCAATCACAGACACCAGCCCAATGGGTGGGGGCACAACAGCCAATCACAGAAACTGTTACAGAGAGTGGGCATCTGTGAATGGCTGTTGCAGGCAAAATCCAATTAATAAACCGGAGGTTAATAAGTGGCCCAGAAGTACAAGAATGCGGTCCTCGATAACTATCATAATGCTGATTTTAGCAAATAATCAAGGTATCCAGATGATTGCGCGCTCCCAAGGAGATTGATCTTATGATAAGAACTCTGACTCCTTTTTCTTTCTTGGAGATTTATTTCAAATGGCTTCACAGTAATAAAAAGTAATAAAAGTCATAAAAGCATAATTTTTTCGGCTATAAATGTCGTCATAAAAGTCATAAAAGCATAATTAAAACAACGCGTTTCGGCTATAAATGTCATAAAATAGCCTTCCTCAGGTATATACCTGAGGAAGGCTATTTTATGACATTTATAGCCGAAACGCGTTGTTTTAATTATGCTTTTATGACTTTTTATTACTGTGAAGCCATTTGAAATAAATCTCCAAGAAAGAAAAAGGAGTCAGAGTCCTTATCATAAGGTCAATCTCCTTGGGAGCGCTCAATCATCTGGATACCTTGATTATTTGCTTCATTCCACGGGCTCATAGCTGGGAGTTCCGCTCTCTGGAGGATAGCAGCAGCATACCAAGGAGACAAAGACCCCTGTAAGACCCCCAGTGGGTCGATATGTGAAGAAACAAGACACAATAAAGGTGAGTTCTCTTGCCCAGTGTACTTCTGAGAAATATTGTACTTTTACATTTAGATATGCGCCTGTTTTCTCGCTCCCCACCCTTCTCTGACCTACAGCCTCGAGGTCTATTGTGTGCATAATGCTGATTTTATCACTGTTTTCCTCTTCTTTTTACAGGCCCCTAGCCAAACCTGGACAGTAACATTGACTTCTCAGGGAAGTCCATGTTCGGGGTCCGTGCCTACTGAATGGAAATAATTTGAGTGTGGAAAATGTGTATGCCTCCTACATGGAACTAAATGTATTGGTGTACACATGACCTGGGGTGTGCACAGACGGATGTGCTCGCCTACATCTAGGTCACGTGGTAATGCTATGCAATAATAGACAGTGTCCTGGGGTATGTCGGTGTACTGAACATGCTGAACTTTCTCCACCTCCATCCATTATGGTAACGATGGTAATTAAGGTATCGATTGTATATACATGTACTTCATGCTATATAAGGGCTGACGGCACAGCAACCTCATAACCCCTGAGGAAGCCAATATACTTGGCGTTACCACGTGGGGTGTCTCCTTTCTGTCTCACAAGTAACCACCCCTATAGCGACTTGGATAGGCACTGCAACAGGTAGATATGCCTAAACAACTTGTTGGCTTCAGGTCCACTGGGTTCATAGGTGACCTTTTACTCAAGTGCATCTCCTATTCCTTCAATGCCTTGGGCCTCCTGGTATATTCTGACCCTTTTTCTCCTTCACTAATACCATCATAGACCGTATTGGGAAGAGGGGAGCATATATGTACTCTTTTTTGGATTTACAATATCATGGTTTGAGGAGGTCATTTATCTTGCATTAGAAGGTTGTTTACTAATATCTGCACTTGCTTGTATCAATTTTGTCCACTTTTTTGTGCTATCTATAAACATATTGTGATAGCCCAGAGATTGTTGTTGATTTAGACCATATCTGCTTCACCTGTACCCAATTGTTATATTGAAACCCTTGGGGTTAGGGTTTTTTTGTGAGGAGAACTGGTGCTACTATTATACACACCAGTAGTATATTTGCATAGCTACGGCTCTTTTAATTGTTTTTATGAATGTCTGTCTTGTTGTTCCGTGTATTGAATTGGCTAATTAAAATAAAATTGAGAATTGTGTTTTCAAGTTATCAAGTGATCCTAGTTATTGTAGACACCTCCTTTTCTAGTGTTTATTGCCTAAAAAAAAAACAATCACTCACACTGTTCTATAGACGAAGAAATAATATGTTATGTCATAAAACAACAAAATTCTCGGTTCTGAGGGGGCTAATAATGTACAGTATAAAGTTTTTACTGTGAAATCTTATGACATATCCACTTTAACCATATCAAAATGTTGTGGCATCACCTGAATAGGTATACAGTATGTTTAAATGGATTTAAAGAGGGAATTCAGCCAAAATCACTTTCCGTCAAGGGTACGTTTAGAATTCATGATGAGGAAAATAACTTGGAACACATACAGTACAGACCAAAAGTTTGGACACACCTTCTCATTCAAAGTTTTCTTTATTTTCATGACTATAAAAATAGTAGATTCACACTGAAGACATCAAAACTATGAATTAACACATGTGGAATTATATACTTTACAAAAAAGTGTGAAACAACTGAAAATATGTCTTATATTCTAGGTTCTTCAAAATAGCCACCGTTTGCTTTGATTACTGCTGTGCACACTCTTGGCATTCTCTTGATGAGCTTCAAGAGGTAGTCAGCGGAAATGGCTTTCACTTCACAGGTGTGCCCTGTCAGGTTTAATAAGTGGGATTTCTTGCCTTATAAATGGGTTTGGGATCATCAGTTGTGTTGTGAAGACGTCTGGTGGATACACAGCTGATAGTCCTACTGAATAGACTGTTAGAATTTGTATTATGGCAAGAAAAAAAACAGCTAAATAAAGAAAAACGAGTGGCCATCATTACTTTAAGAAATGAAGGTCAGTCAGTCCGAAAAATTGGGAAAACTTTGAAAGTGTCCCCAAGTGCAGTTGCAAAAACCATCAAGCGCTACAAAGAAACTGGCTCACATGAGTACCCCCCCAGGAAAGGAAGACCAAGAGTAACCTCTGCTGCGGAGAATAAGTTCATCCGAGTCACCAGCCTCAGAAATTGCAGGTTAACAGCAGCTCAGATTAGAGACCAGGTCAATGCCACATAGAGATCAAGCAGGAGACACATCTCTACAACAACTGTTAAGAGGAGACTTAACAGTGCAGCAGGCCTTCATGGTAAAATAGCTGCTAGGAAACCACTGCTAAGGACAGGCAACAAGCAGAAGAGACTTGTTTGGGCTAAAGAACACAAGGAATGGACATTAGACCAGTGAAAATCTGTGCTTTGGTCTGATGAGTCCAAATTTGAGATCTTTGGTTCCAACCACCGTGTCTTTGTGCGACGCAGAAAAGGTGAACGGATGGACTCTACATGCCTGGTTCCCACCGTGAAGCATGGAGGAGGAGGTGTGATGGTGTGGGGGTGCTTTGCTGGTGACACTGTTGGGGATTTATTCAAAATTGAAGGCATACTGAACCAGCATGGCTACCACAGCATCTTGCGGCGGCATGCTATTCCATCCGGTTTGTGTTTAGTTGGACCATCATTTATTTTTCAATAGGACAATGACCCCAAACACACCTCCAGGCTGTATAAGGGCTATTTGACCAAAAAGGGAGTGATGAGGTGTTATGCCAGATGACCTGGCCTCCACAGTCACCAGGCCTGAACCCAGTCAAGATGGTTTGGGGTGATCTGGACCGCAGAGTGAAGGCAAAAGGGCCAACAAGTGCTAAACATCTCTGGAAACTCCTTCAAGACTGTTGGAAGACCATTTCCGATGACTACCTCTTGAAGCTCATCAAGAGAATGCCAATGTGCAAAGCATTCAATAGGAAGTTATCCAATTCTATGGTGGCCGCGCTCCCCGTGGTAATGATTTTAAGAACTTCTTGTCCACAAAAAATTTTATTACTCAAAACATGTGAGAATAAAAAACGGATACAACGCGTTTCGGCGGAGACAACCGCCTTCCTCAGGTATCTAAGTAAAAATACATTTGACACTTTGCTTTATAGGTAAAAGATAATTACAGCTTGCTAGGTAATGACATGATGGTGTGGGTATAACCACACCTGTCCAATCAGTCTCATTGTCCGCTTCAGCTATAGTGCTTCATTACATAGTAAAAACAAACACCCACAAACAGCAATCACTACGCTAAAAAACCACTAAAAACATTTATCAATAAAATTACTATCCACAAAAAATCTTAAATGACATAAAAGTTAACAAAAAAAGTTAAATGTTTTAAAAAGAGTTTTTTTTTTTTTTTTGCTTGTCTTAAAAGGGATCATATATATATACTAAATACTAAATTCTTTCCACAATATCACTGAGACCATTGGGATGCAATGTTTGAAGGCGGTAAATCCAATATGTCTCTTTGCGATTAAGCAGAGAATTTCTATTGATTGTTTCCACAGGTATTTGTTCTAGAGGTGTCACCATTATATTAAAATTCTTATTGTGCTTGAGTAATAAATGTCTCGACAAGCTATGTTTTAAAAACCTATTTTTTGCTCTATTTCTGTGCCAATTTATGCGAGCACGTAAAGTCTGCGTTGTGCGCCCCACGTACTGTAGCCCACAGCTACAATCAATAACGTAAACAATATAATCGCTATCACATCTCAGATTCTGTTTTATTTCAATTATTTCACCTGTACTTTTGCTTGCAATCTGTTTTGCACCATGGTTCAGAATCCCACACGTATGACATTTCCTGGAACTGCATCTAAAAACTCCAATCTCATGATCTTTACTTTTTCCATTTTTTGCAGATCTTTTTTTATTGTCTCTTAACTTACTTGGGGCTATTTGACTTTTTATCATTTTCTCCCTTCTAAATGTTATACCTGGTTCCTCAGGCAGACATTTTCCCAAAATCGGATCACGTTTTAAAATATACCAGTATTTTTTCAGAATCATGCGTATCGTTTTATTCCCCCTATTATAAGTTGTGATAAAATTAAATTTCCACCTGCCTCCTTCTCTCTCCTTTATTTTTGTACAGATCACCTCATTTCCTTCCCCATTCTTTTTACTCAAACAATCCTGCTTTTTTGCCCTGTTTTTTTCATATGCAGCATGAACCAATCTGATCTGTACAAAAATAAAGGAGAGAGAAGGAGGCAGGTGGAAATTTAATTTTATCACAACTTATAATAGGGGGAATAAAACGATACGCATGATTCTGAAAAAATACTGGTATATTTTAAAACGTGATCCGATTTTGGAAAAATGTCTGCCTGAGGAACCAGGTATAACATTTAGAAGGGGGAAAACGATAAAAAGTCAAATAGCCCCAAGTAGGTTAAGAGACAATAAAAAAAGATCTGCAAAAAATGGAAAAAGTAAAGATCATGAGATTGGAGCTTTTACATGCAGTTCCAGGAAATGTCATACGTGTGGGATTCTGAACCATGGTGCAAAACAGATTGCAAGCAAAAGTACAGGTGAAATAATTGAAATAAAACAGAATCTGAGATGCGATAGCGATTATATTGTTTACGTTATTGATTGTAGCTGTGGGCTACAGTACGTGGGGCGCACAACGCAGACTTTACGTGCTCGCATAAATGGGCACAGAAATAGAGCAAAAAATGTTTTTTTAAAACAGCTTGTCGAGACATTTATTACTCAAGCACAATAAGAATTTTAATATAATGGTGACACCTCTAGAACAAATACCTGTGGAAACAATCAATAGAAATTCTCTGCTTAATCGCAAAGAGACATATTGGATTTACCGCCTTCAAACATTGCATCCCAATGGTCTCAATGATATTGTGGAAAGAATTTAGTATTTAGTATTCAGTATATATATATGATCCCTTTTAAGACAAGCAAAAAAAAAAAAAAAACTCTTTTTAAAACATTTTACTTTTTTTGTTAACTTTTATGTCATTTAAGATTTTTCATGGATAGTAATTTTATTGATAAATGTTCTTAGTGGTTTTTAGCGTAGTGATTGCTGTTTGTGGGTGTTTGTTTTTACTATGTAATGAAGCACGAAAGCTGAAGCGGACAATGAGACTGATTGGACAGGTGTGGTTATACCCACACCCTCATGTCATTACCTAGCAAGCTGTAATTATCTTTTACCTATAAAGCAAAGTGTCAAATGTATTTATACTTAGATACCTGAGGAAGGCGGTTGTCTCCGCCGAAACGCGTTGTATCCGTTTTTTATTCTCACATGTTTTGAGTAATAAAATTTCTGGTGGACAAGAAGTTCTTAAAATCATTACCACGAGGAGCGCGGCCACCATAGAATTGGATAACCTCCTATTGAACCTTTATGCCTGTGGGAATCCGTGGCAGGATACAACACAGGATCAATTCAAGGCAAGCAGCAGACCCGGATAAATATCCAAAGCGTGAGGAGGCTTTGGAAAAACCATATGCTTGAAGTTTTATGGCAAGAGGTGAGTGCATAAAACTTCATTAAAAGGGCACCAGAGAGTTACATTGGTAACGCGCTGAGATTGGCGCCGCATGTTTGTTTTTTATATATACCCTACAGGGAATCACCTTACTTCACAATGTGCAAAGCAGTAATCAAAGCAAAAGGTGGCTACTTTGAAGAACCTAGAATATAAGACATATTTTCAGCTGTTTCACACTTTCTGTTAAGTAAATAATTCCACATGTATTAATTCATAGTTTTGATGCCTTTAGTGTGAATCTACAATTTTCACAGTCATGAAAATAAAGAAAACTCTTTGAATGAGAAGGTGTGTCCAAACTTTTGGTCTGTACTATACATAGTAACATAGTATTTAAGGTTGAAGTAAGACCTTAAGTCCATCTAGTTCAACCCATAGCCTAACATGTTGATCCAGAGGAAGACAAAAAAAAAACATGTGGCAACACTAAGCTCCGCATTGGGGAAATAAATTCCTTCCTGACTCCAGATACGGCAATCAAACTAGTTCCCTGCATCAACGCCCTATCAAAGAATCTAGTATGTATAACTGGTAATATTATAGTTTTCAAGAAAGGCATCCAGGCCCTTCTTAAATGTTAGTAGTGACTCACTCATTACAACATCATGTGGCAGAGAGTTCCATAGTCTCACTGCTCTTACAGTAAAGAATCCACGTCTGTAATTATGATTAAACTTTCTTTCCTCCAGACATAGAGGATGTCCCCTTGTCCCAGTCTCAGGCCTAAGAGTAAAAAGATAATTAAAAGGTCTCTGTACTGTCCCCTCTTAAATTTGTACATTATTATAAGATCACCCCTAATACTTCGTTTTTCCAAGCTAAATAACCCCAAGTTTAATAACCTGTCTTGGTATTGCAGACCCCTCAGTCCTCTAATGACTTTGGTCTCTCTTCTCTGCACCCGTTCTAGTTCAGCTATGTCTTTCTTATACACCGGAGACCAGAATTGTACACAGTATTCTAAGTGTGGTCGCACTAGTGACTTGTATAGAGGTAAAATTATGTTCTCCTCATGAGCATCTATGCCTCTTTTAATGCATCCCATTATTTTATTTGCCTTTGCAGCAGCTGCCTGACACTGGCCACTAAATGTGAGTTTGTCATCTACCCATACACCCAGGTCTTTTTCAGTGGTAGTTTTGCCCAGTGTTTTACAATTAAAAACATAATTATACATTTTATTTCCTTTGTCCAAGTGCATGATCTTACATTTATCCCCATTAAAGCTCATTTGCCATTTATCAGCCCAAGCTTCTAGTTTATATAAATCCTCCTGTAATATAAAATTGTCCTCCTCTGTATTGATAACTCTACAAAGGTTAGTGTAATCTGCAATTATTGAGATTCTACTCTGTATGCCCCCTACAAATATGTTAAAAAGAAGCGGGCCCAATACTGACCCCTGTGGTACCCCACTGTTAACTGTGACCCATTCTGAGTGTGTTTCATTAATAACCACCCTTTGTTTCCTATCACTGAGCCATTTCTTAACCCGCTTACAAATATTTTCCCCTATCCCCATTGCTCTCATTTTATGTATCAACCTTTTGTGTTGCACCGTATCAAAAGCTTTTGAAAAGTTCATATACACCACGTCCACTGCATTTCTTTGGTCCAGTTCAGAACTTACTTCTTCATAGAAGCTTATCAGATTAGTTTGATAGGAACGGTCCCTCGTAAACCCATGTTGATATTGGGTCATGAGGTTATTTTCATTCAGATACTCCAGTATAGCATCTCTTAGAAAACGCTCTAGGATTTTACCTACAGTAGAGATTAAGCTTACTGGCCTATAATTTCCAAGTTCAGTTTTTGTCCCTTTTTTAAATATTGGCACCACATTTACTACATGCCAGTCCTGTGATACAGACCCTGTTATTATGGAATCTTTAAATATTAAAAATAATGGTTTATCTATGATGGTACTTAATTCCTGCAGTACTCTGGGGTGTATACCACCCGGGCCTGGGGATTTGTCAACTTTAGTGATTTTTAGACGGTGCCGTACTTCCTGTTGGGTTTAATTATTACTGCTTACATACAAAATAACTTAGTGGCCAAGTAGAGCTCCTACCATCAGTAGGGTTGGCAAATTCCTTTGGCACTGTGGTTCCATCTTCTAGCTCCACTGCTTCCAAATCCGTGCGGACCGGTCCAATTTGAATTTCATGCTCCCCAGAGATGTTGTCCTCTTCTGATCTGGCACTTTCTCCGGTTCGACGGAATTTGACAACACTGTAAAGAGAATCTTTAATAATTTCACACAGTAACTTTAGTAATCACTAAAACGTAAAGTCTAACTTTTTATTTTTGTTATTGCGAGTGATCCATTGCTTATTTGGATAACAGATTGAGACTTTTAGAGTATTACTTCTAAAGAGGTTGTCTTATTGAGAAACCCAATTTTCAAAGTAACCCATGATCGAATTCTGATAGGGTTTTTGAGGAATCCATCTTCTGGCCCACATACATTTTAGATAGCTGTAAGCCAAATAGCAGCTTTCTCTCCAGACTCCAATATACAAAGGAAAGCCCAGCTAAGAACTCTTGTGTTCTCTATAAAAGAGCAGCTGCTAGACCCCTTGGTAGTGATTAGTTTAGTGCCAAACAAAAGGATTGTTTGTTGAAATTCAACATGCCGAATTGTTCTCTTTCCCAACATCATCTGTCAAGGAAGAGTCGGGAGGACCCTATACGCATTACGCTGTGAGCCAAACATGCCAATATGTTACTTGTTTGACTTCAGTCTAATGTGTGTGGAGGTCCTAACTAAAGCCAATTATGGCTATAAAAAAACAACTTATTCTTCTGTTTGGGAGATTTGTCAAATCTTCAGGGAAAGAAAAAGGACTCCGCCTTTTCTGTGAATGTTTTTTTTTGTTAGAAAGTTAGAAGGGTTAAATGTTTATCAGCAATTTCTCATTTTTTCAACAAAATTTATAAAACCAATTTTTATAGAGACTACATCACATTTGAAATTACTTTAAGGGTTCAATATAACAGAAAATGCCCAAAAGTGACACCATTTTTAAAACTGCACCCCTCAAAATGCTCAAAACCAAATGCAACACATGTATTAACCCTTCAGGTGTTTCACAGGAATTAAAGGGGTTGTCCGGGCTTTTGCAATAATTTATATGTGTATCTAGGCTGCAAAATGCTGACAATTTGCAATATACTTGCTGTCAACATTTTGCAGGGTTTTCTAGATATCACATATTTGAGGCTAGCAGGGAACATCTAGGGGTGTGTTTGTACATGTAAATGGAAACTGGTCGTTTCCACCTACTCTACTACAAACACGCCCCCTCCCCTATTCCCAGTATGGCCAGCTTCTCTCCAGTCCTCCCCGTACCAGAGAGCTGGCGGCAGTATAGTAAACCGCTCCGCCGGCTATGTGCCCGCGCCCTCTATTGTACCGGGAGGACTGGAGAGAAGCATCAGGCTGCAGCACACAGAGCTGGTGGAACGGTCCTCACCATACCGCAGCTGGCTCTATGGAGGACTGGAGAGAGGCATCAGGCTTCAGGGCTGAAGCACACAGAGCGGGCTGTAGCACAGAGATGGTGCGGACCTCCAGGGCACAGAGCCCACAGGGTGAGAGCACAGATGCAGCAGTCCCCACTGCGTTGACACATTGTACCGAATCGCCTTCACAGCTGCCTATTCAGTACAGTGTGTGAGTGCAGTAGGGACAATGGGGGTGTGTGGTGATATTAGGGGCTGGGGGTAGTCGGGCATAGTGAGAGTGGGCAGCCTGTAGATGTTCCCTGCAAGTCGCAAATATGTGATATCTAGGAAACCCTGCAAAATGTTGACAGCATGTATATTGCAAATTATCAATATTTTGCTGCCTAAATATACATATAAATTATTGCAAAAGCCCGGACAACCCCTTTAAAGCAATGTGGAAGTAAAAAATGAAAATTTTACTTTTTTCCACAAAAATATGGCTGTGGACCAAATTTTTACATTTTCACAACAGGAACAAGAGAAATTGGACCATTCAATTTGTAGAGAAAATTCTGCTGAGTACACTGATACTCCATATGTAGTGGAAAAATACTGTCTGGGCGTAAGTCACCTCCCCTGACGAAGCTGCACCTCAGCAGCGTAACGTGCTGGGCCTGGGTGCCCCCTGGGATATGCTGGCATTCCAATACATGGCTGTCCATGGCATCTCTTACTGACCTAGGACCCACAGTCTGTGGTGACTATTGACTGGTTTAGGTACTATCAAATTTTATTGGTGACAAATCCTCCTATACATGTGGCGCATTTAGGGGCATGGATCATTTGTATCATCTGTCTGGGGGAACCTGCACCACTCATTGTATGCAGAGCTATCCTTCTGTGATATCTGAATTGGGGCCATATATCTCTTTATATATATATATATATATATATATATATATATATATATATGACATACATTGATCTATACACATCTCATATGTGACCCACGGATATTTTCATTGGTTATCATTATATGATATATACAGTGTGTATACAGGTGCATTACTGGCCACTTGGCAATATACTGATTTATGGACTCTCAGCCTACCTATATGTACGTTTTTACTAGCACGGATTTGGTGTATTAGCATCTGGTTCCTTTGTTACATATGTAACTGTCCCTTACTACTTATTGTGCTCAACCTGGGTTGTTTAATGTGTGACGATCATACCTATACCATTGCTGGGTAAGATCGGAGCTTTCGATTGGATATTTTTCACATTTCTTACCCATTATATGTGGCGCTCATACTGTATGTACACTTCTTGTGGGGCTTGCTGCCTGAAGTACCCCTTATTCATGTAATATAGGTTGGGGGTGGCTTCAGGGGGTAGCTACAGTTAGGGCCAGAAATATTTGGACAGTGACACAATTTTCGTGAGTTGGGCTCTGCATGCCACCACATTGGATTTGAAATGAAACCTCTACAACAGAATTCAAGTGCAGATTGTAACGTTTAATTTGAAGGGTTGAACAAAAATATCTGATAGAAAATGTAGGAATTGTACACATTTCTTTACAAACACTCCACATTTTAGGAGGTCAAAAGTAATTGGACAAATAAACATAACCCAAACAAAATATTTTTATTTTCAATATTTTGTTGCGAATCCTTTGGAGGCAATCACTGCCTTAAGTCTGGAACCCATGGACATCACCAAACGCTGGGTTTCCTCCTTCTTAATGCTTTGCCAGGCCTTTACAGCCGCAGCCTTCAGGTCTTGCTTGTTTGTGGGTCTTTCCGTCTTAAGTCTGGATTTGAGCAAGTGAAATGCATGCTCCATTGGGTTAAGATCTGGTGATTGACTTGGCCATTGCAGAAGGTTCCACTTTTTTGCACTCATGAACTCCTGGGTAGCTTTGGCTGTATGCTTGGGGTCATTGTCCATCTGTACTATGAAGCGCCGTCCAATCAACTTTGCAGCATTTGGCTGAATCTGGGCTGAAAGTATATCCCGGTACACTTCAGAATTCATCCGGCTACTCTTGTCTGCTGTTATGTCATCAATAAACACAAGTGACCCAGTGCCATTGAAAGCCATGCATGCCCATGCCATCACGTTGCCTCCACCATGTTTTACAGAGGATGTGGTGTGCCTTGGATCATGTGCCGTTCCCTTTCTTCTCCAAACTTTTTTCTTCCCATCATTCTGGTACAGGTTGGTCTTTGTCTCATCTGTCCATAGAATACTTTTCCAGAACTGAGCTGGCTTCTTGAGGTGTTTTTCAGCAAATTTAACTCTGGCCTGTCTATTTTTGGAATTGATGAATGGTTTGCATCTAGATGTGAACCCTTTGTATTTACTGTCATGGAGTCTTCTCTTTACTGTTGACTTAGAGACAGATACACCTACTTCACTGAGAGTGTTCTGGACTTCAGTTGATGTTGTGAACGGGTTCTTCTTCACCAAATAAAGTATGCGGCGATCATCCACCACTGTTGTCATCCGTGGACGCCCAGCCCTTTTACAGTTCCCAAGCTCACCAGTCAATTCCTTTTTTCTCAGAATGTACCCAACTGTTGATTTTGCTACTCCAAGCATGTCTGCTATCTCTCTGATGGATTTTTTCTTTTTTTTCAGCCTCAGGATGTTCTGCTTCACCTCAATTGAGAGTTCCTTTGACCGCATGTTGTCTGGTCACAGCAACAGCTTCCAAATGCAAAACCACACACCTGGAATCCACCCCTGACCTTTTAACTACTTCATTGATTACAGGTTAACGAGGGAGACGCCTTCAGAGTTAATTGCAGCCCTTAGAGCCCATTGTCCAATTACTTTTGGTCCCTTGAAAAAGAGGGGGCTATGCATTACAGAGCTATGATTCCTAAACCCTTTCTTCGATTTGGATGTGGAAACTCTCATATTGCAGCTGGGAGTGTGCACTTTCAGCCCATATTATATATATAATTGTATTTCTGAACATGTTTTTGTAAACAGCTAAAATAACAAAACTTGTGTCACTGTCCAAATTTTTCTGGCCCTAACGGTATATATATATATCATTGGATACAAATAGGTTTTATACCATATCCGGGCTTGACTACCACCTGGCTGTGTTATTCATTTATGTATATGTTACAACCATTGTTATTTCTGTGTAACATCTTGCCGCCATGTCATCAGGGGGCCCCTATGTGTTTTTAAATGTTTTTAACTTTCCCTCCACTGTTCAATAAATAAAGCATTTGTTTGATACACATCTAATTTGTTTGTTGTTGCTCCCTCCTTATGTGCCTTGTCTTTTCCCTATATTGGGCATAAGGCACGGCTTGGAATAAAAGGAGCACTATTTGAATTCTGAAGCACAAAATTGGCTGGAATAGAAAGCAGACACCATGTCACATTTGGAGAGCCCCTGATGTGCCTAAATAGTGGAAAACCCCCACAAATGAACCCATTTTGGAAACTAAATCTCTCAAGCAATATATCTACATGCGTAGTGAGTACCTTGAACCCCTAGGTTTTTGTAAGAATTTTGTAATTCTTAAACTCCTGAGGAAGTGTACAGTGGGTACACGAAACGCGTAGAGTCTGTGGAGGGAGAAAGATCTTTGTCTTAAGATCCGAGGTCCTTGGAGTGATTTTCTTGGCCAAATCTTCAAACATCGCGATCTACATCACAGAATTGTATAAATTTGGCAGTGAAAATAAAAAATGACCATTTTTTCCCCAAAATGTTGCTTTTGGCTCCAAAGTTTTATTTTAAAAAGGGTAGTAGGAGAAAATGGACCATATAATTTGTTACAAAATTTCTCCTGAGTTTGCCAACACGCCATATATGGTCAAAAACTAGTTTTGAGCCACAGTGCAAAGTGAAGAAGTGAAGAGTGCCATATTGAGTGAAGAGTGCCATATTGGAGCTCAGATTTAGTTGGAATAGTTTGGGGGTGCCATGTTGCATTGGTAGAGCCCTTGACTTGCAAGAAAAGCAGACTGCCCCCATGAGAGAGCCCATTTTAAAAACTACAAACCCAATAAATTGCACAGTGTAAACATGTCCTTTAGTTTGCTAAGTTGGACAGATGTACCTTTTCTGTTCATGAAATTAGTTTTTTTTTATGTCCACTCCAGTTCTTATTCCAACCAGATCTCCAGAAGCTATTCATTGTGGTTTAAAATTGATCCTGGGTAGCTGCAAGCCATTATTGACTGGGTTCAATCTTGGGACCTTAAAGCATTGAAACTATTTCTTCTATTCATCTATTACTGTAGAAAATATATTAGGAGTTTTTATCAGATCATCAAACCTCTTACTGATCTCACATGTAAGGGGGGAATCTTAGGTTTGGTTGTCTTATCCTGCCGTATCATAGCCTTTAATAAATTGAGAGAATGTTTCATGTCCACTCCAGTTTTAATCCAACCCAATCTCCATAGACTGTTAATTGTGGAGGTAGATGCTTCTGAAATCAGGTTTAGGGGCTGTATTGTCTCAAGGTCCCAAAACATTAACTAACTTGCGGCCATGTGCATTTTTCTTTTGGAAATTCTCATCTGCTAAGGCAGATTATGATGTTGGGAATTGTGACTTGCTTGCTGTCAAATTAGCTTTTGAAGATTGGAGACATTTTTTGGAGGTAGCTATTCACCAAACCACTGTTGTGACAGATTATAAAAGTTTTTATTATTGAATGTGAGAAATGGTTAAACCCAAGGCAGGCCAGATGGTTGGGGTCTAAAAACTAAAGGCTTGACGCCTTGCCAGGCAGCTTTGATTCTGCTTCTCCTCATGAATCTGCATCCTCCATTCTTCCTCAGTATTGTAGTTTCTATGGTATTCTTGGAGTTGGGAGCAGAGATCTGTGAATCCCAAGCATTAGCTCCTTCCACTATTCCAGAGTTTAAATTGGTTGTTCCAGTGTACCCGAGACTACGCCTGTTGAAAGAATTTCATGACTCCATTTTGAGTTGTCACCCCAGAGTCACAGCTACCCAGAAAGCTTTTGCTAGACTTTTTTGGTGGTCATCCATGCATAATCATGTTAATCATTTTGCATTCGCTTGTGAATTTTGCACAGGCACTAAAGTCTGTCATAGCTGGCAGGTCAGGGTATTGACTCCCTTGTCAATTCTATAAAGTCCATGGACTCATTTGTTCATGGATGCCACTAATGATTTGCCCTTGTCTGGTGGAAAAATTGTGATTTGTCATTGGAGTAGTCGACCGAATCAGTAAACAAGCCCACTTTGTTCCATTATCAGTTACCTAATGCAGAGACGCTTTCCAGGTTGCTTAGCAATTATGTGGTAAGATTGCTTGGAATTCCTACTAATATTATATCTGATAGGGGGATGCAATTTGTCTTCAAATTTTGGAGAGCATTTTGTAAAAAGTAGGGAACTGATTTGTAATTCTCCCATGTATTTATCACCCGAAAACCAACGGTCATACTGAAAGGACAAATTCATCCTTCAAAAAAAGTGTGTCCCTTCGGTTTTGTCTCCCTTTTCCCTGCCTCCTCCAGGTTTTGACAGTATTACGAGGTACAAAGGATTGCTGATTCTTGGAAAGTCCATAATTCCCACCAGTATTTCGTTAATTGGAAGAGATAGGGTCCTGAGGAGAGATTCTGGGTTCTGGCTTATACGGTGAAGGCTGATTGTTTGTCAAGGTCTTCTATCAAAGGTTTCCTGGGAGACCTGTGGTCCGGTGACCCCCCCAAAAGAGGGGGTACTTGTCACGATTCCTCCTATGCGTCTTGGATGCAATAGGTGACTGCTGCACTATAGATTCCGGTTGTGCTGAGCTGTCGATGGGCTTATTGACAGCTCAGTTGTCCAATCTAGTGTAGAGCATGCGTTGATTGTCAGTGTAGCTAGCCTTCCATCTTAGATGGGAATTTTGAGTTTCCATTTGTGCCCTGTCTGGTGTGATTGCACAGCTATTTAGCTGAGCAATCAGTCTCAGAACACTGCCAGTCTTAGGGTACCGTCTCACTGTGCGATGGCACCGCCAATTTCTAAGGCGATGCAGGGGCGTGGCCTATGAACGATATCGCCCTGCATCGCCTAATGTAACGCTTTAGTGGGCGCCTGGTTTCAGAGCATGCTGAACCAGGCGGCGATCTGGGGTGATGTGTAATATCGCCCATGTAAACGGCCGACGGTGATCTGCCAGCGATGGACCATAGGCTCCCATCTTAAGGTATTGCCGCTGGGGTTTTAAGAAACCCCAGCGGCAAATGCCACCTGTCAGATCGCCGGGGCGTTGCCGAGGTGTCGCCCATGTAATGGGGGATGGTGACACCTTTAGTGGGCGCCTGGTTTCAGAGCAGTGCTCTGAAACAGGCGGCTGATCTGGGTGATGTGTACATATCGCCCATTGTAAACGGCCGACGGTGATCTGCCAGGCGATAGGAGCCATAGGCTCCCATCTTAAGTATTGCCATGGGGTTTAAGAAACCCAGCGGCGATGCCACTGTCAGATCGCCGGCGTCGCCGGAGGTGTCGCCCATGTAAATGGGATGGCGACGCTGGTGGGGCAGCAAACGTGCGCGTTCTGCCGTCCCACCCACATCCGGTGCTGTCGCACCTGTGACGTACCCTTAGTCTTCTGCTCAGCTGTGCAAGTTGGTCTCTTGTATCTGTGCTCTAGTAATTGTTCTTTTGCTGTCTGGCCATTGACATTGTTTGACATCCTTTTGCCTAGCCCCTTTGTTTTGATCCTCTACCTTCCTGAAATTCTGACTCCTGACTGTTACCTGACTCCACTTTTTTCTCATGACTCTGTCTATGACGTACCCTCCTGGCTTTTGACACCGGACTACTTGACTTCTCAACTCACGGCTCATCATAATAATTCTGTGAGGTGGCAGTCCATGTTGTTTTCCCCAAAATGAATTTGAGCTGTCTTTCAGAGTGGATTATAAATTCAGGAAGGAGAGTGTGGAGCCCACTGGGACGGGGTACTCGGTGCCGGACCGGGGTGCTGCTGGGGGATGTCACGGCGGTCCTGGTCCAGACCGTGTCCCGGTTCACACAAGTAAATGGGGGATATTTCCAGGGATTAGGTTTGTCGTGACGCCACCCAGGGTTGTGGTCAGTTAGGGGACCACCGCTGCTGCAGAACCTCCAGGGATGATGTTTTGGCAGCTTTAGATGGAACGGCTCTCCGCATGTAGAGCCTGGTTCCTCGGGGCAGTGGTAATTAAAGTCTGTGATGGTAGTTATAGATGTTCCAGGAAAGTAGGGGTAGTAGTAGAGATGATGAGAGTGGAGGCAATGGCAGTTTATGAGGGAAGTAGGGTTTCAGCACAAGGATCACACACACTCATGTTTGTTGTCGTTTTCCAAGTCTGTACTGTGCAGATGGTAAAGCAGAGTATTGTAATCGGAGTCTGTACCGGGGCCGGGTTGCTCCCACCCTGACCGGGTCCTTGGCTTCCTACTTCTGCGCTTTGTGTGTGGCCCTGCTGCAGCTTTTAGCTGAACTGCTGGCCCTGTCTCCCCTCACGGGTACCAATCTGCTAGGCAACTTGAGTCTTCTGTGTCACTGACCCCTCCATGTTGCATTGTTATGGTACAGTGAAGATGGTGGACCTTCACTATCCCGGTGTTTACTGTCCTGTCTGTCTCAGGCACAGCCTCGGATCCGGTATCCGTCCTAAGCGCCTCTCCAGGGTTGAGTTTAGGGTAACTCCTTGTCCCGGGTATGTTCCTCTGTTTCTCTGACTCCTTTCCTCAGACCTCTCAGGACCTCCACTCCAACTCGACTCTCCTCCAACTCCAGACTAAACTAAACTAAACTAAAAACTGAACTGACTAACTGTCACTCCTGCTCTGAGGTAAACAGCATTAGCTCCTCCTACTCTTGCAGGTGCCACCTAAGCTCCTCCCACTTTCTAGTGTAGTGTTGTGTGGGGAGCAAACCTGTGTTGCTGTTTCTCTGGCACATTAACCCTTGGGGTGCCACAAGAGAAGTGACTTATAAGTGGAGAAAGAGGCAAATGTGTCTGATAAGGTGTTTTACAAAGTTTTGTTTTGCATTTGTCTGTACCATTGATTCAGGTAACGTTTGTTGAAACAACAGCGGCCATTTAAAGTGAATTTCTAGTTATACAGAAAAACTATTACAGGTGCATCTCAATGAATTAGTATATCATCAAAAAGTAAAATTTTTTTAGTAATTCATTTCAAAAAGTATATGCAAATTGTCACTTCAGTGAGGAAGTAGACAAACTCTAATGCCACCTAATAAAGGTAGCAATACTAAAAAGTCATAACTGACTCTTTAACAAGCCTGTTAATATGACTTAGGATTTGTGCCAAATCAGAACCCCAAACTGCAGACGCTGTATTTTGGGGTGATTGCCCCTCATCAGTGCAGTGTGTGGGAATTCTGATCTGGCTGTATGAGAGGCTAAGGCGAGGTCTGGTGGAATAGCTATTCTCCCTGTGGAAAGTATTTTGTCAGCTGGCAATGAGGAGACTTAAATCCGCAATGCTCCTCTGGAAAATTGCATTTACAAATTGTCACTTCAGTGAGGAAGGAGATAAACTCTAATGCCCCCTAATAAAGATATCTAAGATAATGACATTTGGGTTTTCAATGGCTGTAATCCATAATCATCAACATCAACAGAAATAAACACTTGAAGTAGATCACTCTGTTTGTAATGACTCTATGTAATATATGTGTTTCACTTTATGTATTGAATTACTAAATAAATCAACTTTTTGATGATATTGTAATTCATTGAGATGTGTGTATATATACAGATTTATGCCGCACACAAAAATTCAACTCAAAATATAATGCACCGCAGTAATGAAAGGAGAAATGAGAACTAGTGCAGAGAAAAAGCAAAACGTTTTTCCTTTTTTTTGAAAACTCGTTGGTACATGAACTTCACTTGCTATTGTCAACTCCACTGCTGGAATTAAAGCCAGCGTTAATTTCTATAGCTCTCTCTAATGGCATATGTGATCTATTGTACTTAGAAAGGAAAGAAATGAACTAAAAAGCCTTGAATATGATTTACACTATTAAGCTTCAAGAAGGTACAGTGATCATATGGTGCAAAGAATTAATGATGGCATGGTTCATTTAAACTTAGAAACAATTCTTCCATATTTCTATAGATACTGAAAGGCTATTCACATAGCACTGGAGGATAATATCTAACCAGCTTTTATGTGCTCAAGCATAACAGTTGATCTGTTTGTGAAATGGTGAAGGCCATGAACCAATATGTTCAGGACAGTCTTTACAAGCATTACAGAAATATTCTGCTGTTGGTCTGGTACTAGATCCGCAATAAGAGAACTATATTTCTGCTTTGTTTCATTTGTAGATAGGAAAAATCTGCAGCAAGCAAAAGCACAAAACATGGGGAGGAGGAATAGAAATATACCGTGATTACAAACGCTTTGTTTTGGAGTACACAATGACGCATCTACAAAGTGTAAACCGGGTGCAGTTGAATTTGAGCTTTGGAGTCTTAAGGCCACTTTACACACACCAACTTTCTGTCCAACTTCTGAACAGATCTCTGGTTGCAGTGAAATCATGGACACATTGCTCCATTTGTACACAGCCACAAAATGGAGCAATGTGTCCATGATTTCACTGCAACCAGTTAATTGTTCAGAAGTTGGACAGATAAGTTGGTGCGTGTAAAGTGGCCCTTAGGCTAGAGCCCAGTCTGCTGTAACGCTGACTGCTAATGTCGGGTGCTTCCTGTGAACGCTGCTCCATAGAAACCCGCTGTTTACTATAGATACAGCTTCACAGGAAGCCCTAGGCAGTGCACTTATCCTTAGACACACAGGAAAACAGTGCAGACAACGTTTCCCTGTGCGTCCTGCAAAAGCGCACTGCCTGGGCCTTCCTGTGAAGCTGTATCCATAGTAAACAGGGGGTTTCTATGGAGCAGCATTCAGAGGAAGCACCTGACATTAGCAGTCAGCGTAACAGCAGGCTGGGCTCGGCTGTAACGTCATCCAGCTAACTTGAATGACCTCTTAAGTGTGGCCCTAGCCTTAGGCTGTGTTCACACACAGCATATTGCTGCGTTTTGTGAGGATACGTTTTTGGTGCAAAAACTGCTCCAAGAACAGGATCCTCACAAATCGCAACATTCTGTATGTGAATGCCGTTGCGCTATTTGCCTGTGTGGCGCCCCGCAACGAGTGCGTCACAGGAGGGTATTGCAGCCATAAATGCAGCAGCAATATTCTCTGACCCAGCAGTCATCTGGTTAATTTAGAGATCCAAACCCTGCATGCAACACTAGTAGAGGGGACCAACCAGGGTCCTGGTGGGCGGAGTGCAAGGGTAGTGTGTAGTGGAAAGTTTAGTCCAGCTTAGAGAGTTCTAGTCTCGGGTCTGGAGAAGCAACAGCAACTTAGAAGACCTCTGCAGACTTCCAGCTCTGCAACCTAGGAGAGGGGGTTGCACAGTCGGTGCAGCCCACTGGCCACCTTCTACCGGCCATCTCCTCACCCTTACCACGGTTGAGCACCATTACTCCCGGTGCATCACCAACCGAACTTGGGCATCCAAATGCAGGTCCAAAACCACCCCGCGCCCTTATACAGCCGGTTTGCTGGTACCGAAGCTAGCAGCAGTTCAGCTCTGCTATGCGAACCAGAAGAGTGGAGGAGCAGCTTCACAGGAGCACCCCACCACCCGCCAAATTCCAGTCGTCTAACCAGCGGTGTACCCACCGAGGGATCCAAGGCTCCCCAAAACATCCATCACGTATACTTTGGATAGGGATTGAAGCAGCCTCCCCGTACCCGATCTGGGCGACAAAAGGCAAACACTTAGCTAGAATGGAGGAACACCACGGATCTCTGAGGGACACCTATCACTGCTGAGTCCACCCGGTCCACTACCCGTTAACTGTATGCCATGTACTGCTTGCTGGTTACAGTAAAGACCCGTTACAGAGACTTACAGTGTCCGTGCTTCCTTATGACTCATCCGTCCACACAAAAGGTAACCACAGCTGCCGCAGAACATCTTATGCAGCTCCAGCCTCCGGGGATCACCGCTCAGCCTGTGGGGAGCGTTCCATCTTGCTGCTATCCATCCCCCGGAGGTCCCGCAGCGTCGGTAAGACTTACCGAACTACTCATAGGTGGCGTCACGAATAAATTAACCCCTTAATTGTTCCCGCAAGACGTCTACAACTTTTGATCTGCACTCAACCGGGCCCCACTACCGGCAGGCGCGGTCCACCCTGACAGGGAGGAAGGAGCTACAGCCTGTCTAAACCGGAGCCCCGGCCACGGTGAGTCACCTGCGCTCACTCACCTCACCGCGCTCCTCGGTGACCATCGGCAGTGTCTTCTCATCCCGGAGGCCGCAGCGAGCGCTCCCTCTAGGACTCTGCAGAACCATGTGGTTGGGTGACATCGCTCGGTCACATGGTACAGTCCCGGGTCCTCCAAAGGTTCTACAGCGTCGGGATGAGGAGAGATCTCCGTGGGAGAGTGGTGAGTAAAAGAGCAGTGAAAAAAGTGCCCCAGTATTAACATGTTCATTATTTTTACGCATCTGCTTTTCAGCCCAAAAAAAAGCGCAGCGTGTGAATGCAAAATTGTGAAATGCATTGACTTGGCTGGGACAGCTAACGTCAATGAGTTTCACTGCAATCCACTGGAAAAGCGGATCCGTACAAAGCGGATCAATAGTACAGTGTGTGAATGATGCCTTAGGGTACGTTCACACACATCCAAAACTACATCAAAAGCATTCTTAGGTATGATATTTTAGATGTGGTATTAGTGCATTGGACATTTTTTTTCTGCTTTTATTGACTCTGGATGCAGATTTAGAGCATTATTTTTTCCAAACAGAAAAAACTCAACAATTGACAAATGGACAAAAATAGTACCATATCCTGTAGGCATGTTTTCCCCATTTAAGTTTAATACATAGCTTAGGCTGGTTTCACATTACGGATTTTTCAGATCCGATGCTGTCCGATCAAAATTGGACAGCATCGGATCCGAATTTGGCCCCATGCAGCCCTATGGGCATCGGACCGAATCGGATGTGCACTAAATGCCATCCGATTTGGTCCGATCCGATTCTGTCCGATTTTATTATCGGTGCAAAAATCGGAGCCTGCACCGATTTTTGCACCGATAATAAAATCTGACAGAATCGAATCGGACCAAATCGGATGGCATTTAGTGCACATTCGATCTGACCCGATCCCTATAACATGGGACCCTATGGAGAAGGGTCCGAGGAAACATCTGATGTCTCCTCGGACCCCATTTTACTGTACTGAGCATGCTCAGTACAGTAAAACTGCTCCTAACTGGGAGCACAAGGGTTAAAAAAAAAAAAAAAGTTAATTCTCACCTCCCCCCGAGCCCCCGGCGTCTCCCGCCATCTTCTTTGAGGCTCCCGGTGGCTCCCGCAGGCTCCCGGTGTCAGCAGAGGTCTTCTTCTGCTGTTCAGGACCTGCGGTGATGTCACAGTCATGTGACCGCGGGTTACCATGGTGAACACGCGGCTGTGACATCACTGCAGGTCCTGAACAGCAGAGGAAGACCTCTGCTGACACCGGGAGCCTTTTTCTTTTTTTCAGCCCGGAGGCACCGATTTTATGCCGGAATCGGGTGCCTATTTGGCACCCGATTCCAGGCATCAGAAGGGAGCCGATGCTGTCCGATTTATATCGGACAGCATCGGCTCCCTAAAAATCGTAATGTGAAGGTAGCCTTAGGAAATGGCAAGCACCTGGTCAAGTGCCGGGGCCTTTTCACAGCCTTGGCCAGGCCCGGCGTCAGGACCCGGTGCACCCGGGCAAATGCCGTGGCCTTTTCACAGCCCGACAGCTTCTGCCGCAGGACAGTGTTCCCTGCCTTGCGCTTGTGCTGCTTCCTCCGATGGTTGTGGGCCCCTGGGAGATATGCATTTTTCCCTGACAGTGCTCTGCAGACCATGTCCTGTGCTCTGCCAAGTATGTACAGTGCCCTGTACTCTGCAGAGTATCTACAGTGCTCTGCAGAGCAGGTCCAGTGCTCTGTGCTCTGCAGAGTATGTACAGTGCTCTGCAGAGCATGTCCTGTGCCCTGTACTTTGCAGAGTATCTACAGTGCTCTGCAGAGCATGACCAGTGCTCTGTGCTCTGCAGAGTATCTACAGTGCTCCGTGCTCTGCAGATTGCCATCAATCAATCAGGGGGCGGCCCACAGGAAGTTCTCCGGGAGTGGCTGCCAATAAAGAGACAAACCGGAAGAGAAGGACAGTACGAACTAGGATCCTTTATACACGGCAGCATGACGGCACCCTGTTGGAGAGACATTGTGCGTGAGGTCGAAGAACAGGCCAGAGCCGCACAAGGAGACCCAGCAGCGGCGTCCCTCTTAACACTAGAGGGGAATGCCGACTACTGGAGAGACGCTTTTCGATGGCTCTGCCAGGACATGGAGGAAGCCCTGGCATGGGTGTACCGACGGTGGAGCGCGGAGAGGGCCTGTGAACTGATGACCATGAGAGAAGGCCGAGAAGTGCGAGAGGCAGCGGTAGCAGTGCAGGCAGTCGTGGAGTACCGTGCCTCCTTACCACCCATACTGCCACCCGTCCAGACCCGGGACGCAGGGACCCAGACTGAAGCCCCTGTAACACCACCGTCCCATACCCGCAGCTATCTCCAGCTAGAGCCAGCGCGGACATCCCCTACAGAACCAGATGTGATCGTGGTGGCTGAGGAGGTGGAGAATGAAACAGACTTCGAGGAGCCAGAGGATGTAGAAGGAGCCTCAGGAGGGAGCACCCCAGAAGCTGCATAGTCGTCCGCATGGCAGCGGCAGCGGCAAGGTACCCCTACCATTGTGAGCACAGCGGAGACCAGAGCATCATCCAGAGTCCCAACTGGCAACTCACCACCACCAGAATACCAGTCATCCTTGAACCAGCGAGATCAACTGGCAAGACAAAGATGAAGAAGAATGGTTCCAAAAAGAACAGGCAACCCGGCGAGATGAAGCATGAGCACAGCCCCCGCTTTTATTGGAGATGCGCCACCAAGGAATTGTTATTTCCGTATACCACGACGAAGGATGGGGATTCCTACGTGAACTCGGACTTCAGGAGGACATCTTTTTTGCTAGAAAAGAAGTAGAATCATACCTGAGCCGTGGACACTCAGATCGTGATCTGTACCGAGGTGAGCAGGTTACATTTGAAAGGCATCCAGGCCCCTTAGGCTGGTTTGCAACTCGTATATCTCGCCAACAATAGACTCCCGTTGCAGAGACTATGACTGTAAATAGCCACCCCCCCTCTTTTTATCTAGCTTTATTCCCTTGCTTTATGAAGAGTCAGAGTCATGGACTCCTGTGTAGAACTTCTATTTTTTTTTTCTCTTTCCTACAAGTTAATAATGTGTGATACAAATATAACGGTCCGGCGGTGATAACTCACACTGCACTGTGCTGGACAATACGTTACCGACAGACCCGCACTGTTAGTACCGGTCCCCGTTGGGCCGAGATAGACTGAAAAGTATTATGTTTATGCAGATAGTAACAGCCGAAGAGTAATATCTTTGCCAACAGGTGACCCGAGGACCGTGGGGGTCTAAATTCATTGCTGCAATGTGTGTAACGTAAAAAGAAAATGTGCCTCCTAGAAATAGGAAGAAAACTGAAGTATGCTTGATTGTATATTGTTTACCCGTTGATTGTGAGGTTGAAAATAAAAAGGAAAAATGTTTTTCACTCTCCGGTTTAACAGGTACCTATACTCGAGGATGAGTATGTTCCATCAGGGGAGTATGTGGCGCCCCACATGGTCAGGCATCACAGTGGGGTATTGCACCCGTAAAAGAGGTGTAATCTTCCCCAGCTGCAAGTGGACCCTAGGTTGGTGGGTGGGACCCATTCCTGCACTCCCACACAGAGTAGTGGTGGGAGGTTACCCCAAGGGAGGGAGATATATTCACCTCTAGGGAGAATTAGAGACAGTTAGTCAGATAAAGGGCATCTGAGAGTACGGAATCGGAGGAGTTGGAGTGTGGAGCGAGGCGGAAGGTTAACCCGGACAGCTCTACGCTGATCTGGAGGGAAGATGAGAGAGGATCCTGAAAGAGGGTGCCTGACGAGGGAGTCTGGACCCTAGAGAGAAAGGGGGAACCCCAGCGTGGAGCGACCATATCCACCACTGTAACGCCGGACCCGAGGAAACGGCCAGAGTCCATCTCTGAAAGTTGTCAACTGGCTGCTGCGGTCTGTTCACCGGCTGTGGCACCCTGCCAGATGGAGTGGTCTGCCTGCTTCCTCAACACGAGGGAGGGGAGCCCCACGTCTACCTTTAAGGAGCCATTGGGTATAGACTCATCCTAGGCGTGGTAGAAAGGACACGGGTTCGTCAAATAAGGTTTACCACGGGTTCCACCATACCACCTGGCATTCACTTGCAGCCACCCGTAGAGCTACCTGTTTGAATAACGTCTTGCTGGACTGTGGACTCTGTATTTTGCTGCGGAACGTTTACAGTAAAGTACCCGGGAGAAAGTGACTTTGCCTTTGTGTGGTTATCTTCGTCAACCTGTTTGCTTACAGGAACGCTGCCCCGGAGGACCAGCTCCACCTGTAGGGAGTTTTGCCATCTCAGCCGCATTACCATTGACCTCTGGAGGACTGTGGTGGCACTGGTGACCCATCACCAGGTACTACAGGTGGCGTCACATGACAAACTCTTATCCCCTGTACATACACCCCTTATTGAAGAGTCACCCAGGCCATGGGCTCAGGCGCTGCCACCCGTGACATCCCCATGAAAACACCCTCCGAGCCTGATACCCGAGTACCCCAGGGCCTGGGGCTCGACACAGAGCATGTCCTGTGCCCTGTACTCTGCAGAGTATTTACAGTGCTCTGCAGAGCAGGACCAGTGCTCCGTACTCTGCAGAGTATCTACAGTGCTCTGCAGTGCAGGTCCAGTGCTCTGTGCTCTGCAGAGTATGTACAGTGCTCAGCAGACCATCCCCTGTGCCCTGTACTCTGCAGAGTATCTACAGTGCTCTGCAGAGCATGTCCAGTGCCGTGTACTCTGCAGAATATCTACAGTGCTCTGCAGAGCATGTCCAGTGCCCTGTGCTCTGTGCTTTGCAGAGTATCTACAGTGCTTTGAAGAGCATGTCCAGTGTCCTGTACTCTGCAGGGTATGTACAGTGCTATGCAGAGTATGTACATTTCTCTGCAGAGCATGTCCAGTGCTGTGTGCTCTGCACACTATCTACAGTACTCTGCAGAACATGTCTCCAGTGCTGTGTGCTCTGCACAGTATCTACAGTACTCTGCAGAACATGTCTCCGGTGCCCAGTGCTCTGCATAGTATGTACAGTGCTCTACAGAGCATGTCCAGTGCCCTGTGCCCTGTAGAGCATGTCCAAGTTGAAGGCGGAGAAGAGAGACTGCATACAAAGGGGAGAAAGACACAGAGAGGGAAGACAGCACACAGGGGGGGAGGGACAGTATTCAGGGAAGAGATACAGAGCACAGGGGAGAGATAGGCATAGAGAGGGGAGACAGATGCAGAGCACAGGCAAGGAGATGGGAGAGAGGCACATAGACGGGAGATAGCGCCAGGTGGAGAGACAGCATGCAGGGGGGAAACAGTGCACAAGATATATATATATATATATATATATATATATACACAGTTAGGGCCAGAAATATTTGGACAGTGACACAATTTTCGCGAGTTGGGCTCTGCATGCCACCACATTGGATTTGAAATGAAACCTCTACAACAGAATTCAAGTGCAGATTGTAACGTTTAATTTGAAGGGTTGAACAAAAATATCTGATAGAAAATGTAGGAATTGTACACATTTCTTTACAAACACTCCACATTTTAGGAGGTCAAAAGTAATTGGACAAATAAACATAACCCAAACAAAATATTTTTATTTCCAATATTTTGTTGCGAATCCTTTGGAGGCAATCACTGCTTTAAGTCTGGAACCCATGGACATCACCAAACGCTGGGTTTCCTCCTTCTTAATGCTTTGCCAGGTCTTTACAGCCGCAGCCTTCAGGTCTTGCTTGTTTGTGGGTCTTTCCGTCTTAAGTCTGGATTTGAGCAAGTGAAATGCATGCTCAATTGGGTTAAGATCTGGTGATTGACTTGGCCATTGCAGAATGTTCCACTGTTTTGCACTCATGAACTCCTGGGTAGCTTTGGCTGTATGCTTGGGGTCATTGTCCATCTGTACTATGAAGCGCCGTCCAATCAACTTTGCAGCATTTGGCTGAATCTGGGCTGAAAGTATATCCCGGTACACTTCAGAATTCATCCGGCTACTCTTGTCTGCTGTTATGTCATCAATAAACACAAGTGACCCAGTGCCATTGAAAGCCATGCATGCCCATGCCATCACGTTGCCTCCACCATGTTTTACAGAGGATGTGGTGTGCCTTGGATCATGTGCCGTTCCCTTTCTTCTCCAAACTTTTTTCTTCCCATCATTCTGGTACAGGTTGATCTTTGTCTCATCTGTCCATAGAATACTTTTCCAGAACTGAGCTGGCTTCTTGAGGTGTTTTTCAGCAAATTTAACTTTGGCCTGTCTATTTTTGGAATTGATGAATGGTTTGCATCTAGATGTGAACCCTTTGTATCTACTGTCAAGGAGTCTTCTCTTTACTGTTGACTTAGAGACAGATACACCTACTTCACTGAGAGTGTTCTGGACTTCAGTTGATGTTGTGAACGGGTTCTTCTTCACCAAATAAAATATGCGGCGATCATCCACCACTGTTGTCATCCGTGGACGCCCAGGCCTTTTAGAGTTCCCAAGCTCACCAGCCAATTCCTTTTTTCTCAGAATGTACCCAACTGTTGATTTTGCTACTCCAAGCATGTCTGCTATCTCTCTGATGGATTTTTTCTTTTTTTTCAGCCTCAGGATGTTCTGCTTCACCTCAATTGAGAGTTCCTTTGACCGCATGTTGTCTGGTCACAGCAACAGCTTCCAAATGCAAAACCACACACCTGGAATCCACCCCTGACCTTTTAACTACTTCATTGATTACAGGTTAACGAGGGAGACGCCTTCAGAGTTAATTGCAGCCCTTAGAGTCCATTGTCCAATTACTTTTGGTCCCTTGAAAAAGAGGAGGCTATGCATTACAGAGCTATAATTCCTAAACCCTTTCTCCGATTTGGATGTGGAAACTCTCATATTGCAGCTGGGAGTGTGCACTTTCAGCCCATATTATATATATAATTGTATTTCTGAACATGGTTTTGTAAACAGCAAAAAAAACAAAACTTGTGTCACTGTCCAAATATTTCTGGCCTTAACTGTATATATAGAGTTTGCAGCCATTATATCATATGTAATATATGTATTTATATATATATATATATATATATATATATCGCCAGTATGTATTAAAGGGGCCCACTTAGACTTTTTCGCCCGGGGCCCACAAAAACCTGGAGCCAGCCCTGGTCTGAGTCACTTTTTTCTGCTTACTTGTTTCCATAGTTGAATTTGAAACATTTTTCAGACTTAGGCTACGTTCACACATTGCATATTTTTTCTGCTTTTTCTGCACTTGCGCTTTTTTAGGTGCTGCTTTTGAGAGAAGCGCAGCTCCATTTCACACTGCGCTTTTTTCTGCTTTTTTCTCTGCACTTTTTCAGATCGCATTTTAGAAAGCGAAAACTGCAGAAAGAATTGACATGCCTATTCTATTTACGCCGGCGTTTTTGCAGTGAAAGCATGCGTGTAAAAAAAAAAAAAGCGCAAATACGCAGCATGTAAATTGATTTTTGCAAAACCCATAGGTTTTGCTGGACTGCGTATCCAGAATTGCGTTTCACTGCAAAAAAGCGTGCTTAAAAAAGCACAGCAAAAAAGCAGGAAAAAGCAGAAAACGCAGTAAAAAGTGCAATTACGCACCAAAATACACAATGTTGTGAATGTAGCCTAAAGAAAAATAGGACCAGGGGCATACATATCATTGGTGCAGCATGTGGTGAGGGGCCCCATTGCAAACTCCAAATTAGACGGAATTGTTCATTATGATGACTCATAGGACTGCAAAGGGCCCATATATTGTTCTTGCACAGGGGACAGCCCCAGATCCGATCTCGGCCCCATAGTATCCCTATGGGGCCAGATGGAGCCGGATGGCAATCACTTGCCATCCGGTTTTCATCTGTCCCGGAGGATCCGGGAGAATGCGAGTTGTTCCTCTGGACACGAAATCGCAGCTTACTGCGATTTTCTGTGTGGGGCAAAAATCGGCACAAATTGGATCCTCCCAGATCCGGCGCGATTAGGCACCCCCTAACATGGGAGTCTATGGCACCGGATCGTACTGGAACCGACATAAAATCGGATGTGGCTCCCGAACGCCGGCTTCTGAAGTTTAACAGCGAGCACTGCTGAACCTCAACAGCTGGAGAGCTACCCGCCTGAAATTTCAGCAGCTGCAGCTGCGATCTGCCGATTCTGGCAGAAAACAGGACCAGAGGGTGCATGTGCAGGGACAGTATTAATAGGGTTGGGGTGATTTGGAGGGCTCAGGTTCCCTTTAAGGCAATTTAGAAAGTTGCTCAGTTTTGCATAGCCTTTACATCACGCAAGGACATACGGAAGCCTAACCTGCTGCAGCAACAGGTAGTGATAGATTTGAGGCTGACAGTATAATATAAGAAATAGTGACTCAGAATCTAAACCGAATAAAGAATTAGCAGTAAATTGACATATTACATTAAAATACAATGTTCTGATTGTTGGATTATGAATGCTTGGTTAAACTAGGAATGCAGTACATACAATATTGTAGGCGTTTTATATGCTTATATTTCCTCAGTGTTTGTAGGTATTGCTGCTATCAGACAATAATAACAACCAAGCTTAGCTATGCCAGTATGCTGAAATTGGACCAATTAGCTGAAAACCTTGGAAGGAGGAAGTAATTTATAGAAATAGCTTGATTCTTGCCAAAGGAATATTAATATATGAGCTTCTGGAGAATTCCACGATGAAGTAGACTTTTAATATGAAAGAAGAGAGTTGGTTATAATCTACTGTACAATATACTGTATATTGAATGGGTGAACACATTCTTCACATGTCACATTATATTTAAGTAAAGTATGAAATATAATTTATAGGTAAGTAGACGGTTTTCTTGTTCTTCAACATAGATTTTACCTACCTAAGAAAAGGCAGTCAGGAGAAGTTTAAATGTAGTTTGTAGTCATAGAAATAAATGCCAATTGCGGCAAAACACTTTGAAGGAAAACCATATGGTGTTTTAACACAAGTCACAGTTGTAATTTATGTACTTTCTGCAATGGTCATAATGAGTTCTCTGCAAATAAATTCAGTAATAAAAAGGCTAAGCTGTTGTCTTTTGAAATGGCGAGTATAGAACCATGTATGTCTTATTAGTAATACCAGGGTGGCTGGCGGGGGCAGGGAAAATCACAAAATGGTCGTTTTTTTCTCCTGCATCTGCAGTGGCTGCAGTTCCCCAGGGTGACATGCGTAAGACACGTCACGTCCTGCAACCATAACAGGGGCGGTTGTGGCAACAGTGGACCAGCATGTACAGGGGGGGCAGGTGGTGAGCAGAACTGGATATCGGGGGCAGGGACATGCCCTCAGGCCAGTGGTCAAGCAGAAGTTTTGGGGCTGCCTGGTCATCTGTCTTGTTGGTCGGGGAGGCCACTCTGCCCCTGAAGCTGACCTCTCATGGGCCACTGCTGTGTGCTTGTCCCCCAGGCCAAAATTTCCCAGCATTATACAAGTATTAATTGTCATGTGATAGATGCACAAAATTCTACCAGAAACTAAAATAAAACTTAAAGAGTTACACACATTAAAAACAGAAACTTTAAATGTATCTTATCAGAGAAATCTTCTATCAATCCTATCTTGAATTGATCATTTATGTCAAAAATTCTCAATTCACGTTAAATTTGCCTTCAACAACTACAGATTTACTAATGAATTGAGATTGAAAGATCAATCCAGGAGAAAAAAGAAAATTTATATTGTAAGATACAGTATATCCAAAAAGTGAGTACATCCCTCACATTTATGTAAGTATTGTATTATTTCTTTTTATGGGACAACACTGAAGATCTTAATCTTGATACAATGTATTGTAGTCAGTTTACAGCTTGTATAACTATGTAAATTTGGTGTGCCCTCTAAATAACTCGACACACAGCCATTAATGTCAAAACGGCTGACAACAAAAGTGAGTACGCTTCTAAGTGAAAATGGACAAATTGTGCTCAATAAGCTATTTTTCTTACTCAATGTCATGTGACTCATTAGTGTTACAAGGATTCAGGTGTGAATGAGGCACAGGTGTGTTTAATTTGGTGCTATCACTCACACACCCTCTCATACTGATCACATACAAGTTCAACATGACAACCTCATGGCAAAGAATTCTTTGAGGATCTGAAAAAAAATGAATTGTTGCTCTACATAAAGATGGACTAGGATATAAGAAGATTGGCAACACCCTAAATCTGAGCTGCAGCACGGTGACCAAGACCATACAGCGGTTTAACAAGGTAGGCCCCAGTCAGAACAGACCTCGTCATGGTCGACCAAAGAAGAATCATATCAGAGGTCGTCTTTTCAAAATAGACAAACGAGCAATGCCAACATTGCTATAGAGGTTAAAGGGATGAGGGGTCAGCATGTCAGTGCTCAGACCATATGCAGCACACTGCTTTAAATTGGTCTGTACGTGTCACGGGTCAGTAAGAGACTTGTGACAACTTTGGAGCTATTGATTTTAAATGTGATTAATTTCTCTTGTACCAGGAAGGGTTAATGTCAGTGTTTTATTGCTGGTAGCTCTAGGTCAGTTTCATCTCAGCTTTCTGCAATTTATGACCACACCCACCTGTCTCTAAGTAGTAACATGGTCAAACACCTGTGGCTGGTTATAAATGTAGTCTATGCTGACCATTGCTGGCGAGTGGAAGTCTTCCTGTGGTTCTGGTGAACTTGCTGCTGAAGATCTGCTGTCCTGGTGCTTTTGATTCTGCTGCTTGTGAAGTTTTGGCAGCAGATACTAAGTAGAATTGTATCTTTTATTGTCTATGTCCCCCAGTGTCTGTCTACCTTCCCTGTGTGATATTATCTCTAGCAGCAAGGCTAGCATCCTTGCTGGCCAGCGCAATAGACAGGGTTAGGGTAGGTGACAGCCAGGAACTAGTCATGTGACATCAACCGCGGGAAATGACCCGCATAGAGATGACAGGGCAGCTTAGGGAAGGACACAGGCCAATGTCAGGAGGCTTCCCCTCCCCTGATACCTGATGTCAGGGTCTTATTTCCCCTACACCATCTCGTTGTACCATTTGTGTTAGGGCCATCCTCTGGACATGCCTTAGTCTAGCATAATACATTATAACTGGCCCACATTTTTTGTGTCTTTTCAGCTTTTATATGCCTGATCCAGGCCCTCATTGATGGACTAATGGATCTACGGTCAGGTGATGCAACAGTTGCAGCAAATCAGGGGTTTTCTGGCCTCCGCATACACTCACACACTATGGAACCCAAATTGCCATCCCTGACAACTTTTCTGGGGGGAGAGTCAAATTTGTTTTCTTCAGGGAAGCCTGTACATTATATTTCAGGATCTACCCTGGTTCCTCTGGAGTGGGGATTTTAGTCTTTTTCTTAATGGAATCCCCAGTCCTGGGCCTTCTCTTTGCCGGCTGATTCGCCATCTTTACGGTTGGTGGACGAGGTTTTTGCAGCTTTGACCCTGGTATAAGGTAATCCTGATGGTAATTCTTCTGAGTCTAAACTCTAGAAGGGGGCACAGCCAGCTGAGGAGTACTGCTCGGAGTTCTGGACATGGGCCACTGATACCCAGTGGAATGACCCTGCCATTAAGAGTCATTTTGTTAGGGTCTGACAGCTGGGCTTCAAGACTCTCTGGACCAACATGCTACTCCGGAGTTGTTGGAGGCCACCATGGCACTTGCTATAAATGGATAGATGCCTCAGGGATAAATCTACACCAACCCCGACCCCTTTTGTTCTACCCTAGAGAGGAGGTCCCACAGGTCCGTTTGGCGATCCCATGCAGCAAAGGGTTTCTGCAGTTCCATGGGAAAGGCCATGTTTCTACTGAGGTCTTAATGGTAATTTCATTGGGGTCTGTCCATTTATCCCCAAATATGTAACACCATCTCATAAGCTGCGTCCCCCTGGCCGTGTTGAGGGAGGCGACCAGGGTGTGTATATTTTCTCCATTTATATGTCTCAGTTCACCATTTCTGCTGACATGGTGGTTGGTGAAAAAACTGAGATTATTCCAATTCTTGTGAATAGTAGAGCAGGAGTCAATATGGTGGATACTTGCTTTATTCAGACCCATGGTCTAGCCTGTAGTGCATTAGTGAGCTCCATTCCAATTCTTGCCATTCATTCTGCTTCTCTCAGCCAAAAGAGTCTTTCCCAAATTGTACACAATGTGAACTTGTGCATAGGATTCTTCACACTGAGTTCCTGTCCGTTACGTCTTGGAAGGGTCTGCCTTCTTCCATCGCCTTAGGCCTTCCTTGGCTGAGAAAATATAATCCGGTGATTGATTGTGAGGGAAATTTTGTAGGGCAAATGCCTTAATGCTACTATCTCTGCAGTCATGGTAAACTCTACTTCTCCTTCTCTGGCGGAGGTGGTTAAGATGCAACCAGAGAATATGGGCAAGGCTCTACCCACACCCCAAGTTAATACTAGGTCTCAATGCCCTCCCAGGAGAAATGGTCAGGGGAAGGTGGTGATTCCCATTGACTTCCTGATGGTAAGGGCTGCAAGATATGTTGGGGCACCTCTCATTCAAAGACAGTGTCATCTTCTCACAAACATATGTGTGGTAATAAATGCTCAGTTCTGGACGTGTGTGTGAATGAGTATATATGGGTGTCCACTAAAAATAACAGGTGGAAGTACACATCTTGGGCTTGGGTTCTACTGTTATCGGTATATACAAGGAAGCGGCCATTCTCAACCCTGTGACCTTCTGGCTGGAGCTTCCCCCAGTGTTACATATCCACAATATTTTCCCCAGGTCATTGTTCAGGTCATTTGTTGTATCTCCAGAGGCTATGTAATTATCCCCCACCATTATACTGCATCTGTGATGACCTTGAGGGCCAGGTGACTACAGAGGTGAATTCAAGTATGTTGGTGAGTCACTGCCGTAGGTCATTTCCAGACAAGTCTGGTCTTGAGGGTCCTGAGGCCTCTTGTAGAAAGGGGGGTACTGTCACAAGTCAGTAGGAGGCTTGTGACAGCTTTGGAGCTGTTGATTTTAATTGTGACTAATTGTTTTTTTGTACCAGCAAGGGTTAATGTCAGTTTATTCCTTGCTGGTAACTTTAGGCCAGTTTTATCTCAGCTTTCTGCGGTTTGTGACCACATTCACCTCCCATTAAGTAGTCACATGGTCCAACACCTGTGGCTGATTAGGTTTAGTATATGCTGTCCATAGCTAGATTGTGGATCTCTCCTGTGGTCCTAGTGAATCTGCTGCTGGAGATCTGCTGACCTGGTGCCATTCATTCTGCTGCCTATGGCGTTTTGGCAGCAGATACCAAGTAGAGTTGTATACTTTTATTGTCTATGCCCCCAGTGTCTGTCTAACTTCTCAGTGTGATGTTATATGTAGCAGCGAGGTTAGTGTCCTTGCGGCCAGCGCAATGACAGGGTAGGTAGGTGAGGGCCAGGGACTATGCACATGATGGCGGTGGGGGAAATAACCTGCATAGGGATGACTGGGCATCTTAGGGATAGACATAGGCCAGTGTCAGGAGGTGTTTCCATCTCCCGCTCCGCTACTGTCAGGGCCTTCCTTCCCCTAAACAGTCTCGTTGTACCCTTTGTGATGTGCCACGAGCTGGAGACCCCCTAGTCCAGCATGACAGCATGGCTGTTGGCCCAGAAGGTAATCTCTTCTAAAGATGATGCACAAAAAAGCCAGCAATTTGCTGAAGACAAGCAGACATGGATTACTGGAAAAATGTCCTGTGGTCTGGTGAGACCAAGAAAAATGTATTTGGTTCAAATGGTGTCAAGCATATCCGGGGCAACCAGGGGAGGACTACAACAACAAGTGTGTCTTCCATACAGTCAAGCATGGTGTGTGAGTGTGTCCTGGTTTGGTGCTGAATGAGTGGCGCCAGCTGTAGGGAGCTACAGTTCATTTAGGCAACATGAATGCTAACATGTATTGTCACATAGTGAAGCAGAGCATTATCCCCACCCTTCGAATGCTGGGCCACAAAGTAGTACTCCAACATAACGACCCCAAACACTCCTTCAGGATGACCACTGCCTTGCTAAAGAAACTGAGGGTAAAGGTTCTGGACTGGCTAAGCATGTCTCCAGACCTAAACCCTATTGAGCATCTGTGGGACATTTTCAAATGGAAGGTGAAGGAGCACAAGAAATTTTACATACACCAGCTCCATGATGTCGTCAGAAGGAGTGTAAGATATTGCCTGGCTCCTGTAAAGCTCTAAGTGAACTCCATGTCCAAGAGAGTTAAGGCAGTGCTTGAAAATAATGGTGGGCACAAAAAGTATTGAAACTCTGGGCTAATTTGGCCATTTATCCTTAGGGGTGTATTCACCTTTGTAGACAGCGATTTTGGCATTCATGGTTGTGTGCTGACTTATTTAGAGGGCACACCAAATTTACACTATTATACAAGCTGTACACTGACTACTGTACATTGTATCAAAGTGTCAAATCTACAGTGTTTGTGCTATGAAAAGATATAATATAATATTTACAAAAATGTGAGGGGTGTATTCACTTTTGTGATATACCGTATATTACAAAGTGGTTTATTTTCCGACGTAATATTCATTTATGACATAAAAATTAAAACAACAGTTACACTTTAAAAGCGCATACTGTATTTATGTGGTTCCTAACAGTGTTACCATGTCTTAAACAAACACAACTAAGAAAAAGCAAAAATGTACACATACCGTACCTATACAGTGCCTGTAACATTACAACATTACAACATGAGATAGGTCCAAATGATTTGATTGTACATACTCATGTGTTAGGACACAACTCTTAAGATACTTATATACTTTGCTTTTTTCTGCATTTAATATGTATGCAATTGTGGACATGTCTCATTTTAAAAAGGACATTCAGAAATTAGTCAGTTCAAAGGTGAGCAACTACAGTATTTCAAGGGATGGAAGGCCTCCCATATGACGAGAGGCTGGAAAGGTTGAACTTATTTAGCTCAAAAAAGATGTCTCAGATGAGATCTCAGATATATATATGTGTGTGTGTAATGTATACATACATGTGTGGTCAATACAAAGGACTGGCACATGACTTATTCCTTCCAAGGATAATACTAAGGACCAGGGGGCACACACTGTGGGTGAAAAAAGGCGATTCCAGCAGCTAAATAGAAAAGGGTTCTTTACAGTTGGAGCAGTCAGACTATGGAATTCTCTACCACAAGATGTAGTAATGGCAGACACTATAATAACTTTTAAAAAAGGGCTGGATAATTTCCTCAGAGGGTTAAAGATAATTTAGTGTCAAAAATGTATAATTGGTGGAGAACAGTTGAATTTGATGAACATAGGTCTATTTTCAGCCTAAGAAACTATCTTTCTGTAAAGCACTTGATGATAGCATAATAAATAATGTAATAGGAAGAGATATCAAGCCGGTTTAGCACAGGTACGCTAGAATCGGAGTATAATATATATATATTTATATCAATTATGTGACATACATTTACACAGTATTTATATAGTATCTTTGCTAATTTTATAAGGTTTTCCAGTTTTCCTTTACATAACCATGCATTAATATCTTAAGTGCCTACTGCCTGTGCAAACCCCTCTCAAAAGGGAAAAGGTTAAACGCCCCCCTCCCCCCATATACTTCCTTGCTTGCATTGTTAATAATAATGAAGGCGATGGCGTGTCTCATACACAAGTCCTTTCGCTCTCTCAATACAGATTATGCTCATTCTTTCGTCCTTAACCAATTCTTATAGTAGACAAATACTGGCTTTAATCTAGTGTGCAGTGCCTTGTTCCACTTGCAGTGTTACACATGAGGGGCCTTCTGCTGCTTCCTTACAAAGAGATAATGAAGAAGATGCTGATCTGTGAGCTACTCACGGAAGATGTCTTAGCTGGAACAGGTCATCCTCCATGTCTGTGCTGTGTGGTCCAGATGCACCGCCTGCTCTCATGGCCTCTCACATTGTGCTGGATTCAGGAGGTCTGTGCTGGACAGCTCCTGTGTGTTGTGAGCACAAACAGATGTGTCACACTTCAGGAATGGTTCCTGGCCAGGGATGCTGCCACAAAGGCCCTCCTCTGCCCTCACATGTAACACTGCCCCCCATTGGCTCTCCATCTATTTCCCACATTGCTGGCTCCATAGCTCTTTCCTATTGGCTTCCCATAGATCCCTGGCTGGGAATAATAGCTGATTGATAAAACTCAGCAAGTCTACTACTTGGTTTCGAGCACACAGATTTTGCATTATCCTCTATCTGAGAATATGTTTCCTCAAAAAAAAAAAGGTACATCAGCATTGTTATGTAACAAAAATACATGTCAAGCCATTACATGTGTTCATAAGATAGTCTTCCTTGTCTTGAAATAAGTAATGTCTAGAATTTTTTATAGTAAATATTTTTTTCCCAAAATATAATTGACTGGATGACCAGTGGCCAGACAGATAAGTCATGAATGCAGAGAACATGTGAGGGCCAATAACACTATTAACCTGCAGCTATAGGGTTAAACTAATGGTTGGAAGTGTGACACCCAGGAGAAAATAGCTTTATTTCTGCCGGGTGCTGCCGGCTTTCAATCATTCAGTCAAGCAGGTGCAACCAGCGATGGTGCTCACAGCACTCTAATGGCTATGGGCACGCCTAAATGACTGAAAGTCAGTGGCTCCAGAGAGAAATAAAGTTAATTTTCACAGGAGGGCTGCTGTCACGTGTTGACCACTTTGCAGTCCATGAGTCCTGCTGCTGTGTTTAAATTGAGTTTTTTTCCCTAGCCTATGCTGTGTGCTGCAGCTCTGCAGGTGGAGGAGTTAGTCATACCGTAGCATTTGGGTGGAGGTAGAGGGGTGTGTCTTAGTATTCAGATCTTCACTCCCCCAGCCTTGAAATAGCTCCACTTCCCTCCACTAATGTCACAGATAGAGCTCATTTCTACTTGGACCTCATGCTGTGAAGTTGTGCTGTGCTGAGCTGTGTTTTTGCTGCCGTTGACTTCCATTGTAGCTGCTGGGTGTTCCTGGCCTATAGGTGGAGGTAGGGACTCTTAGCCTAGGGCTGAGCAGGAGTGAAGGGCTAGGTTGGCAGCCTAAACCTCCTCACCCTTAGGCTGGTTTCACACTACGATTTTGTTAAATCCGATGCTGTCCGATAAAAATCGGACCGCATCGAATCCGATTTAGCCCCCATGTTCTCCAATGGGGATCGGATCAGATCGGATGTGCACTTAATGGCATCCGATTTGCATCCGATCCGATTCTGTCCGATTCTGTCTGATTTTTTTCAGGAGATTTTGGTATCCGATTCAAAAATCAGATCGCATTGGATCCGATGCGATCCGATTAAAATAATATGGGAGTCGATGGCTGCTTCACACAGCGTTTTTGTGCTGTCCGAGGGATCAGACTTTTTGCTGCTCCCCTCGGACAGCATCGGATCCAAACTGATGACTGCAATCGGATGCCAATAGGCATCCGATCCGATATTTGCAGCATCAGCTGGATCCTGTCCTGCTCCTCCTGTCATCTCGTCCCCCTTCTCTCTCCTCCTGTCACCTTTGTCCCCTGTGTCTCCCTCCTTGTCCCCCTCTGTCTCCCTCTTTGCACCCCTCTTTGTCCCCTGTGTTCCCCTGTGCCTCCCTGTCTCTCCCCTCTATCTCCCCCCTCTTTGCTCCCCTGTTTGCAGACCTTAAAAAATAAGGACAGCCACGGATCACAGAAAATCGCAGTTGAAAGCACCTATAGGGGATCGGATTGGATGGAAAATCGGATCCGATATCGGATCCGATTTTCTGTATTGAGCATACTCAATACCCTAGACCACTCCAAAGCCTCCCACAGCCATTTTCATCGGACAGCTTCGGAAATGATAAAATCATAGTCTGAAAGTAGCCTTAGAGGTACATTCGAGAACAGGGCTAGTCAGGGACCCCAAGTCCAGGGCAAGACTAGCTCCCCTGAACACCATTGCCTACCTTACCATCTTGCCTCTTGACTCCCTATCAGTTATATCACCCCATGACAGCTGCACTTTCAGTACTGTGGCCAGGCACCTTGAAAACTAGCAGATTATCCCTATAGTAGCATACTAATAACGTTGTCAGACCAGACCTTTAATATTTAGCATAATATTCCAGTGTAGACCTGCAATTGTAAAACTGGTATACACTAAAAGTGCATATTAACATATTCCAGGTTTATGTCTAAATCAACAATGGTCTTCAACTTTTTTTTACCTTAAGATGGCCATGAGGTGCCAGGACAAAGAGTAGGCAGGGTAGGCACCAGTTTAGATTGCTACTTCATGCTTCACTATGGGAGGGAGCAATTTAAAAAAAAACCTGACATTACTGAATGCCGGTATATTCGTCTGGCCGGAGGCAGTCAGCACACCGACGGCTGGGGTGTAGTCCTCACTCTGCCTACACCCTGGCCATCACACCCTCCCTTCACTCAATTTATTTGCATTTAGTAGACAGGAATACAATTGGTGTGAGCGTCGGCCAGGAAAAGAGTTGTAATCAGCGCCCTGCCTCTTGTGAATCCCAGTAGAAAGCAGGCCACTTCCGGCTGAACCCTGCTGGAGACAATGCACGCAGGGAACGTCGGGCAGCAAGACAGAAGAGGGGACAACAGCCAGAACAGGGAGCCAGGATTAGGTGAGTATAATCTTTTTTTCTTATATTCATTTGGCCATTAACTGGAGGACATTACAAGTGTGATTGTGACTAACATTATATGATGGGCTGTGGAGGAAATATATGAGGGTCTGTGAGGGACAATGTAAGAGGGGCTGTGGGTGACATTATATGAAGGAGTGAGAGGGACACTATATGGTGGGTTGGTGAGGACAGTATATGATGGGCTGTGAGGGACACTATATGAAGGGCTGTGGGAGACATTATATGATTGGCTGTGGGGAATATTATATGAGGGTCTGTCGGGGACATTGTAAGAGGGGCTGTGGGGGACATTATATGTTGGGGGCAGTGGAGGAAATTATGTGAGGGACTTGTAAGGAACATTATATGAGGGAGTGAGAGGGATACTATACAATCGGTTGGTGAGGACAGTATATTATGGGCTGTGAAGTACAGTATATGAAGGGCTGTGGGAGACATTATATAATTGGCTTTGGGAGACATTATATGATTAGCTGTGAGGGACATTATATGAGGAGCTGTGAGGGACATCATACAAGGTGCTGTGGGGGACATCATATGAATGGCTTTAGGGGAAATAATATGAGGGTCTGTAGAGTACATTATATGAGAAGCTGTGGGAGTCATTAAATAAGGGCTGCGGGGGGCATTATACCTGGACTGTAGGGGTAATTCTGGATGAGAGGCTGTGGTAGATATACTGTGTGGGGAGTTTTGAAAGACATTATACTATCAATAAGGGCTGTAAAGGCAATTATGTACTAGATGTGGAACCGGTGCTATCGCATCAGGAGGGTGGTGACATCACGATGGGGACAGGCTCCATGGTGCTGGTATTGGTGGGCATCTCTCGCCCTTCCACTTTCGCCTCCTGTGTGGTCTCTCCCCCCGTGCTGTCTTCTGCCCCTGTGCACTGTCTCTCTACTCCCCCGTGCTGTCTTCTCCCCTCTGTGCTCTTTCTTTTGACCTGTCTCCACCGTGTGCACTGTCTCTCTCCCCAGTGCGCTCTTCCCCCTTATGCAGTCGTCCCCCCATGTGCTGTCTTCTCCCCTAATGTGCTCTCCTTTGAACTGTCTTCCCTCTGTGCGCTCTCCTTCCTGTGTGAGACAAGAACAGCAAAAGCAAGTGTGTACAAAATAATATGGGATCACCCAAAATAAATTCGCAAATAATAACAAACTTTATTATACACAATGGGACACAGCAAAACAATTAAACTGCATAAAGTGCCATAATATGCAAACACATCCCCACACTACTCACAGACCCCAATACAGGTATAAATATATGCAGGTAAAGTAACAAAGTTTTTTCTATATAGCAAAATAACTATGGGGTTACAGTGATGCACCTCCAGGGCCATGGGTTACTCAGGATCTGGCTTTGGGTACTTCTGGGGAGTCACAGGGGTCGAGACCCAGCTCTGTGACCCTGGGTATCAACTTTAAAGTTCAGGAATAGTGGTCGTGACGCCACCCGTGGTATTCGGCTATTGGGGCCGACACTGCGGTGCGGGACCTCTTGGGATGATGGGAGTGCAGCTATGATGATATCGCTCCCCACGGGTGGAGCGGTTCTCCAGGGCAACCGGTAAAGTCTATGGCGATAGTAGGGCGTTGGGGCATGGGTGTACCCAGGATCAAAACTAGGGGGGACAAGCCAAGGTCGTTCAGAACATCATATCCGGCCCGGTGGATTGTAGGGGCTGATCACGTGTTCGGCCGGGCTCCAGCGCATGCGCAGTGCACATATTGAAGCCGGGACGAACACGTGATCAACCCCAACAATTTACCGGGTCAGATATGACGTTTCGGCCAGCGCGGCAGAGTACCAGAGGAGGCGGGAATTTCAAAAAGAGCTGACAGGTTCCCTTTAAAGGGAACCTGTCACTCCCTTTGGCCGTTCTAACCCCTACCCACTACTTTATACATGATATATTTGGGATTCCTGTGACCACTCTATATGCTCAGGGGTTCCCCTGTGTACCTCAAAAATGAACTTTTAATATCTCGTGAGCGGTATGGAAATTAGCTGAAAATGGTCCGGGAGGATCTGCTCAATCTGGTCCTTGTCGCCCCACTGGTTGAAATGCCCGCCTCGCTCCTGTGAAAAGGCCACCGCTGCTGTGTGTCACATTGCTCTCATGCCTGCGCAGTGGCGCAGGTCTGCATGCTCAATGCAAGCGCACCTGTGACAGAGTCTCACGAGCACGAAACTACAGCACAAACACCACAAAACTACATCACCAGACCCACCAGAGTTACAGAAATACATGCATATAACCTCCATTAGTGCTGAAACACTATGTCAAAACTCTCAGTACAGAAATACATCACCAGAACCCTCATCAGTGCAGAAACACAGCATCAAAACCCTCCTCAGTACAGAAATACATCCCTATAACCCCTATCAATACAGAATCACTATGTAAAAACCCACATCAATACATCACCAGACACAACAGAGGTACAGAAATGCATAAATAGAACCCTCATCATTAACACAATTCATCATCACAACCACCATCAGTACTTGGTAAAACAATTGTAATGTCAGGTCACACATTTGCACTGCATGAACCTACAACTCCTACTACATCCTTTACAATGGTAATGGTACTGGGAGTTGTTGTTACCAGCCATCAATAGAAGCATACAGGAACCACAGTACTCATGAGAAATAGTCATTATCACAAATAATTATTTACATCCAGGTACCTTACAGATGACGTTGTCTCTGATAGGGGTCGTCTATTTGTTTCCTTCATCTTGTCCAGGCACCTTGATGAGTTTTCACATCCACAGTTCACCTCTGCAGACGTCCATCTTCTCCAGTCTTCTCAGGACTTCCCGGCACGATACCCTTAAAAATAGCAGAATTGTCAAATTTCTCCTAGGTAAAAATATCTTCCCTACACTGTGCCCCAGAATAAATAATTGCTCCTCCTCACTGTTCCCTGCACATAATATGATTTACACACTGTCCCTCTCATGGCACATGCCCTCTTCACTGCCCTCTCCCTCCATACAGGGCAACCTGGTCACACTGTCCTCTAACACCATGTCCCCCTATACTGCCCACTGTTTATAATGCATCCCCATCCATTCTATCTCATCAAACTCCCCATCCTCAACATACTGTCCCTGCATGCTGCCCCCTCTACATACAACCCCAGACTACTCACTCTATTCTGTGCCGTAGCCATCCCCCTCACTCCACATACTGTGTCTACACTGATCCCCCCTCATTCCACATACTGTGCCGCAGCCATCCCCCTCACACCTCATACTGTGTCCACACTGATCCCCCTCATTCAACATGCTGTGCCACAGCCACCCCCCCTCACGCCTTATACTGTATCCACACCCATATAACCCCCCAACTCATTATACTGTGTCCACACCTATCCCTCCTCACTCCACATACTGTGTCGTAACCATGCCCCTCACTCCGCATACTGTCTCCACACCCATATAATCCCCCCTCACTCCACATACTGTGCCACAGCCATCTTTCCCTTACTCCTTATACTGGATCCTCAAATTTACCTTCTTGCTTCGCATACTGTCCTCCACATACTGTGTCTATACCCATCTCCCCTTGCTCCGTATTGTGTCCTCAAATCCCCCATTTTCTCTTCATGCTGTCTCCATATACACCACTCCCCCACCATTTCCCCCTTATTTCCTCCTTTTATACTCCCCCCATCCTCTCCCCTGTTTGGTTCACATATTCTCCCCCCACCCTCTCCCCCAGTTCGCTCCTCATACTTCCCCCTCACCCTGTCCCCCCAGTTTGCTCCTCATACACCCCCCATCCACTCCCCCCACCCTGCCCCCTGTTTGCTCCTCCTACTCCCACCATCCACTCCCCCCCACCCTGTCCTCTCAGTTTGCTCTTCATACTCCCCCAGCTTGTGCCTCATACTCTCTCCCCACCTTGTTCACCCAGTTTGCTCCTCATACTCCCCCCACTTTGCTCCTCATACACCCCCTATCCTCTCCCCCCAGTTTGCTCCTCATACTCGCCCCTCTCTGCTCCTCATACACCCCCCAACACTGTCCCCCTCCCCCTAATTACATTAATGCCCCCTGCCTTCCTCAGCTCCAGTGTGGAATGCTGCGCTCCATCCTTCTGTCGCCTCTGCCGGGTGACGTCATCAGTGTAATCAGGTGACCTGATGATGTGGCCCTGACCCGGAAATGCCGGGAATCAGGGATTCCATTGTACTTACAGAGCGTCTAATAGACGCTTTGTGTACAATGGACTGCAGGAGTCAGCGGCTTCAGATTCTCTGCCCCCGCTGTCAGCTTTTAGCGGGAGCAGAGAAAAGCCGGCCCACACTGCGGGGGGGGGGGGATAAGATGGAAGATGTGGCCGGCGGGGAAAGACCTTGGGCGCTGCAGCAGGAGGCCAGGTGGTGCCCCCCTGCTGCACCTGGGGAAAATGCACCGCCAGGTTCACGTAGATATTCCACTGGCCAAAGGGGGTAACAGGTTCCCTTCTGGGGGGGGGGGCAGCTGACCCCCCCTGCCCCACGCTGGGTATGACCTGTCCGAAAACCTGGCGACCATCAACCAGCGATTTATCGCTGGTTGATTCACCATGTCACACGCATCAATATTGCTGCAACGTCACATGCAGCAGCGACATTGACAGCGATATTGACGCGTGTGATGGCCCCTTTAAGCCTGGGGCTCGACATATCTTTCTGGCATTCACAAACAGGATCTCGTGCCCGGTATTACCGGGTACTATGCGCCTTGGACATTTGAACAGTGCTTAAAACAATCTTTTTCCGCCATTGCTTGACGCCAAAAATGGGTTCCCGCCATCACTGCAGGAGGACCCAAGATGGCGCCGTAGCCATGTACTAAGCACCATGTGCCGGCCCGGGGGTGTGCCTCAGCCTCTAGAAGAAGGAGGGCCAAGACAGAGGCGCCAAAAAGTGTGACCGCCACGATTGCCATCAATGAATCAAGGGGGCGGCCCTCAGGAAGTTCTCCGGGAGTGGCTGCCAATTAAGAGACAAACCGGAAGAGATGGACAGAACAACCAAGGCTCCTTTGTACCCGGCAGCATGGCGGCACCCCGTCGGAGAGATATACTGCGTGAGCTCGAGGAGCAAGCCAGAGCCGCGCAAGGAAACTCGGCAGCGGCGTCCCTCTTGACACTAGAGGGGGATGCTGACTACTGGAGGGACGAGTTTGGACGGCTCTGCCAGGACATGGAAGAAGCCCTGACGTGGGTGTGCAGAAGGTGGAGCGCGGAGTGGGCCTATGAGCTGACGTCGATAAGAGAAGGTCGTGAAGTGCGGGAGACAGCGGTAGCAGAGCAAGCAGTTGTGGAGTACCGTGCCTCGTTACCACCTGTACCACCACCTGTCCAGACCCGGGACACGGGAGTCCAGACTGAACCCCTGGCAACACCACTGTCCCGTATCAGCAGCTACCTCCGGCTGGAGGCAGCGCGGACGTCCCCTACTGAAACAGATGTCATCGTCGAAGCAGAAGATGACGAGACAGACTACGAGGAGCTGGAGGACATCAAAGGAGCCATTGGAGGGAGCACCTCAGAAGCTGCGTGGTGGACTGCATGGTAGCGGCAGCAGCGAGGAGCCCCCGCCATAGTGAGCTCAGCGGAGACGAGAGTGAACGCCAGAGTCCCAACCGGCAACTCACCACCTCCACAGTAAGGGTACCTTTATACGCGGCTACATTTCTAGGGTGGCTACAGGTAACTTACTGGTTGCAGTGAAATCATGGAGAGATTATTCCATTTGTACACAGCAACAAGATAGAACCTTGTCTCCATGATTTCACTGCAACCAGTAAGTTACCTGTAGCCACCCTAGAAATGTAGCCGCGTGTAAAGGTACCCTACCAGTCACCCCAGCCATCTCAATCATCCCTGAATGAAAGAGACCAAGTGACAAGACAACGACGCAGAGGGGAGTGGTTCCAGAGAGAGCAGGCATCAAGGCGACTACGGGACGAGGCAAGATCACAGCCCCCGCTTCCAGTAGAACTACGCCACCAAGGAACCGTCGTCTCCGTGTACCAGGACGAAAGATGGGGATTTCTTAGAGAACCCGGACTTCAGGACGATATCTTTTTTGCCAGACGTGATGTGGAATCGTACCAGCGGCGAGGTCACCTGGACAGAGACTTATACCGAGGTGAGCAGGTTACTTCTGAACGCTACCCAGGTCCATTAGGCTGGTTTGCCATAAGGATCTCTCGCCAGCAATAGACTCCCATTGTAGAAACATTGCCTTGTATATAGCCCCTTTTCCAGCAGCCATGCCCCTTTATTTTTACCTTTCCTTTTTGCAAATGCCTGAATGAAGAGTGTGGGCCCGCGTAGTTAGTACCGGTCCCCTTTGGACCAAGTTAGATAATGTCTTATATGCAGAGATATAGTGAAGCCGGAGAGTAACAACTTTGCCAACAGGTGACCCGAGGACGTGGGGTCTATAATACTAACTACTGCAATGTCTATATATGTGTAATGTTAAAGAATAGTGCCTCCTTCCAATAGGAAGAAATCCAAGAATTCTTGATTGTATATAGTTTACCCGTTGATGTTGAATACAAAAAGCAAAATGCTTTTTCACTTCCCAGTTTAACAGGTACAGATACTCGCGGAGGAGTATATTCCATGAGGGGGGTATGTGGCGCCCCGCAAATGCAGGCGTCACAGAGGGGTACTACACCCGTAAAAGAGGTGTAAATACTCCAGCTGCAGATGGACCCTAGGAAGGTGGGTGGGACCCATTCCCAGCAATCCCACATTAGCTGAGCGGTGGGAGGTTACCGGAGAAGGGATATATTCACCTCTAGGGGGATCAAGGAGGTCTTTCAGCAGAATGGCAAACTAGGAGCAAGAATGGTCTCCATCTAGGAGCGAGAGGGGGAGAGGGTTTGGAACAGTTGGAGAAGGAGGAAAGATAGAAAGAGTGTGGAACGAGGCGGAAGGTCAAACTGGGTCGGTTTCAAGCCGAACCAGAGGGAAGAAGGGACCTTGAGGAGGTCCTGAAAGAGGGCGCCCGACGAGAGAAGTCTGGGCCCTAGAGAGAAAGGGAGATCCTCAGAGTGGAGCGACCATACTCCAGGGGATACTCCAGTCCACCAAGGGAATGCCGGGCCGAGGATCCGGCCAAAGTCCAGCTTTGCAGTCAGCAACCGGCTGCTGTGGCTTGTTTATCAGCCGCAGCACCCTGCCATCGGAGCGGTCTGCCTACTTCCTCACCAATGAGGGAGAGGACTCCTGGTACTACCTACTGGGTATAGATCAATCCTAAGTGGGGAAGAACGGACAAGGGTTAGTTAATGAAGGTACACCAAGGGTTCCATCATACCACCTGGGATCCACTTGCAGCCACCCGTTAAGCTACCTGTTCTTGTAACATCTAAATGCTGAACTGTGAACTGTAACTGATGCTGCTACAAGTTAACAGTAAAGTACCCGGGAGAAAGTGACTTTGCTTCTGCCTGTGTTTTTCTACATCAACCTGTTCCCATTCCACAAACGCTGCCCAGGAGGTCCAGCCCTACCTGTAGGGGGCTTTGCCAACTCAGCCGCACTACCATCCACCTCCGGCAGACTGCGGCGGTGCTGGTGACCTATCACCAGAAACTACAGGTGGCGTGACAAGAACTGTATATAGAACTTCCCCTGAAAATATATCCCTTTTTGAAGTGCCATCCAGGACACCAGATCAGGCACGGCCACCACTCCCCATGACACAGCAACACTACCCCTGGAGCCTGATACCTGAGTACCCTAAAGCCTGGGACTCGACATTTACAAGAAAAGTAACAGGCCAGGATGGAACAGAGACATGAGATGAAGTGAGTGCCCCAGGCAGGAATTCCTTAAGTGTCAGGAAGCTAGAAGCAAGGTCCAACCATACTGGCAAATCAGTACTCTAGAAGGCAGATAAGAAGCGGAACCATGGGTGGAAAAGATGACTTTCATGGACTGTATTGTGGTACTAAGCTGGGTGGTAGTGAAGCAAGTGACACCAATGGAGGTAGGACTAAGTAAACAGGAAGAAATAAAGAAACGGTGTAGGGAGATGATCTGTGTTGATGAAGAATTGTACAAAACATTATATACCCACTATCTGCTGTGCTGTATATAATTGCCAGCAAGTGGTTGAGCAGTAAAATAATGTTTTTAAAAACTGGGTGGCCTCCCTCAATAACTTGGTTAACATCTGGTCCTGGCTAGCTGAAGCCATCGGCATAATACGACCTGCAAAGTTATATCTCCTCCTTAACACGAGTCCACACACCCAGCAAGGACCCCCTCTTTCATGTATCGTGCTGGGATGCAAGAAACGCCACCCAAGAGCAAACATTTCTGTTCTAATTCATGTCACCTTTTGGTGTAAATGGTAATTTATTTTGGGCGTGCTTGGCCACGCCCCATCCCACCTAAGCTACACTTACTTTGAACGTTAAGTTACAAGCGCTCAAAGTAACTTTATGAGACCCAGAATGAGTCTCTGAAGTTGAGTTGTGACCTCTGGCGCGTTCCATGAAACAACAGAAACAACTGTAAGTTACAAAACGCCTAAGATCGACAGGAATGATGCTGAAAAAAAGATGAAGATGGTGGCAGGTGAGTATAACACAGGGCAGGGAACTTACATTTATAGCCCCACTCCAGCTCTAAAATAAATGCTGGAGTGGTGCTTTAACAAAGGTTGTAATAATAAATTAATCCATCATTGACTTTACTGCCTTTATGTCGTGCTCAGTATATTTTTAGTTTAGATGCAATATTGTGTAAAATGCTAATTATATTGTTTTTCTGAACAGAGCTATTAGGGGTGTAAGATGTTGACATCCTAAAAATAGTTTATAATTCCACCCACTCAAGCTGTCTGTGTTCAGAACCAAAGGCAGTCAGATGTGTATCAGAAAATCTGTACTAAAACACATTGCGTTCTGCTTACTTTTTTCTTATACCACAGAATAGAATACATTGTTTAATCTTCATTTCTGCCATGGAGGACTCACTGCCCTTTAACTTTTATTGCTAAGTTCACATGTCCAGTAATCAGGACTGTACTTGGCATTCATACTGCCCTAGACACATTAAGGTGTCATACAGGGCCAGCTCCAGATTTTTGTGGGTCCCGGGCGAAAGTCTTAATGGGCGCCCTTTGCACTCTGCCCCGCCCCTCCAAATTATGTATGACACACACAGCTCTGCTACATGCCCATAGACATAGATGGCTCTGCTACATGCACATATAAACACACAGCTCTGCTACATGCACACTACACATAATACACACACAGCTCTACTACGTGAACATACAGATACACACATAGCACTAGCACATGCCTAATTCATGCACATACAGACACACGCAGCTCTGCTACATGCACACTACACATACAAATAGGCCCAGTTGCATGACGCGTTTCCAGTGCGTCCAGACTAGCGCATGCGCTCTGCAACGACCCCTCTTCACACATGCGCTTCCAGGTTCCGTTTGGCTGCGCTTGCCCATACCAGGTATTGGGGGAGTTAGTGCATATTGTTCCATCTGCGCTTAGCTGCGTTACGCTGCGATTGCACTGCACTACCACCTTCGCTAGCGCAATGCTGCATAACGCACCGAAGAGCAGATGGGAAAGCACCCTAACACATATGGCTCTGCTACATGGACATTATATACCCAGCTCTGCTACATGTACAATGTATGTACATACAAACACACACAGCTCTGCTCACGTATATGAAGAGGAACTGCGGCCAGGCAGGAGGGAGACACCCACAAGACACAGCACCCAACTCGGAGCCCGGGACTCTAGGCGGGCAAAGGGGTGACAGGGTTTAGAGGGGAGTGGGTGGGAATGTAGGTCAGGTGACAAACCAGTACAATAGGGGGGAACAAGGAGGAGTTAGACAGTAGGCCGGAGTAGGCTGACCAGTAAAGACCAGAGTAGGCCGGAGTAGGCTGACCAGTAAAGACCGGAGTAGGCCGGTGGGTGCCGAGAAGCCAAGAGCAGTAGAGAGACACTTTCCAGATGAGATAGGGCTCCCTGGAGGCACAGAATCCTCAGAGATACCGTTCCATGGAGAAGAAAAAGCCCGCTCCATAGCCTGCAGCCCAAAGGAAAGGAAGGACAGAGACCGGACCGATGCCACCGGGTCCGAGGAGTACGGCAGCGCTAACCGACTACAGGTGGGACAGGTGTCCCTGGACGTACTGAGGTAGTCACACGGGTCGGAGAGAGCCCGGTGATCCCTTGCAAGATAGGGACACCCAAGGCTGGGCTGGGACTGGAGTATCAGCTCTGGGTGACCGTAGCTATAAGCCGGGACACTAACACACCGCCGGGGAGACATAGATTCCAAGTCTTGTCACCCAACACACGGGCTGGAGGATCAGCAGCATATAGGACCCGGCTTGCCGCCCACACACACAGGGGGAAGTCAGACAAGGGACCGAGCTGCCCCCATACAGCCCACAGGGAAGAACAGAATAGAGGAGAGCCTGAAAGGAACACTAGAGAAAGTGAAGGGTCTCGGAGAGATAACCTGGCTGCAGAGCGTTCAGACTGTCCGGAGTTAATTGTGTGAACTGTACCGTGAACTGTTTAAATTGCACTGAGAACTTGCAAGTAAATCCGGTAAACCCTGCTTCAGTCTCTGTGTGTGATTCCCTGCAACAGAACTTTTATTACATCTTTATACCCTGTCAGGAGCAGCCCCGACCCGTGGCGGGCTCATCCACCTTGCTGCAGCATCCATCCATCCTCCTGACAGAAGTACACTGCAGTGGTGGTCCCCTCATTGACCACAACCCGTGGGTGGCGTCACGACAACCAACCCCTGTAAATATCCCCTTTTACTTGTGGGGCTCGGGACATGGTCAGGACCAAGACCGCCGTGATCATTCCCAGTGCTACCCCCGGTCCGGTACCGAATACCCCGTCCCAGTGGGCCGCACATATACAATATATGTACATTCATATACACACAGCTCTGCTGCATGCACAATACATGTGTGGCACCCCAGGGGCTAAGTGCCACAGTAACATCAACACGAGTTCACTCCCCACACAACACCGAGTACCCTGTCCCAGTGGGCCACACAACTTGGCATCACAAAGAGAATGGACCCGATCCAATAGAACTGGACCCCGTGTGCCTAGAAATCGTGAGTTGGACTGTTCTGCTAAAAGCTGTGCATAATGGCGGCCAAAGGAGCCTGAGGCCATGTGTAGGGGAGGCGTGCCAAGACCTCCCATCGTGGGCCGGTCCGGTCCAGAACGGGAAAAGAAAGGCCCGCCCTGGCTCCCCTTAACTCCGGGGGAGTGAGCCATAAATCCCAAAGAAGAGCCTCCGCCCCCAATTGCAACAACCAATAAGAATATGGCAGGAGCAGAGGAAGAAGACGCCCAAAGAACCGGATGCAGTGCAGTCACCATTGCTGGACACCCGGACGGAAGACGAGGACGCCAGGCTGAGCGGCAGTATCGGAAGAACTGTGTTGATCCCGACGGGCCCACAGAAGTTGGAAGTGGAGGAACCCAGAAAGGGAGAGATACCCAGTGACCGAGAAGCCATGGCAGAGGGCGGCAGGAAAGTTCGGGAGGTCCGAGACACCCGGCGGGTTGTGCTGAGACAATTACCCCAGCAATCAACACGGGTCCAAACTGCATCGAGAACTAGGATCCAAATAGACTATTACCAGTCCCAGCAGTCCCTAACTGTACAGCCCGGCTGGGCTAGTACCTCCAATATTACCTGGAACAGGGAGCAGCAACCATTAGTAGAGTTGGAAGACATGATCATCCCTGAGACTGTGCCCCGGACAACCAGCAACGTGATTGACCCACTCGGAGCCCTGGGAGAGGGATTCCTGCGGTTACCGGAGCCTCTGATACCAGCCCCTGCATAAACTGAGGTGAGAGGAGAGCAGCTCCGCTGTTGGTGGAAAAAGGATGAGGAAGAGGAGAGCTTAATGGTCTTCCCTGGGGATCCTGCATGTGGAACCGACCCTGTAGAGATTACAACTAGAGATGAATACTTGAGGAGATGTGCCCGGAGATGGGATAAGGAAGAAGCGGAGAGGTTGGCCCAAAAGTGAGAGATGATTGCCCGTACCAAGCACTCAAAATCAGTTGCCAGGTGAGACAGCACAGTAAACCAATCCCCACAGCATGAAGGGAAGATTGTGAAGATCATACACCATAGGGGTTTCGCTTTTGCTAGAGAACCCGGTTCAGACAGGGATGTCTTTATAAACAGGAGGGACGTAGAAGAGCATCTTCCTCCAAAAAACCCAGACAGGGAAGTTGAATTCTGAGAATAGGTGTCTTATATCACCGTACCAAGAGAAAGAGGCCCATACGGCATAAGAGTACAGAGACTAGCTCTCAGATCACAGATAGACACAGAATCTTCAGTAACTGATCCGGATTCAGCTATTCCTGAGAACAGCCCTGAGGAGATCAACACAAAGAAAGAAGGAAAGAAGAAGGAGTGATTGAACCCGGATTCATGAAAGAACAGTAAGTGTGAATGTGATGTGTTCCTTATTGACCCATCCCATACCTGAATGAGTGAATAGCCTTTTCCCCTGTTTGTCTTTTATGTGTCATTGACATTGATATCATAGACGATGATTTGGTAAAAACATTCTTGTAAATAGTTGAGCACCATGTGTGCTCCCCATTGGTTTTAAGACCAAGTAGCACTTTGAGACTGAGTATATAGAACTTGAGTTGGAACTGAGACTGCAAAGAGCTTTTGAACAGTTTTTGAAGCACTTGCGCCCCTTTTGAAGTCTTATACTTTTTCCTAAGGAAAGTAATGTGCCTTTTTATATATGTATTTTGAAGTTTTGCACTTAACCCGGTGTGCATAGAGAGCCACAGGACTCTTGAGACTGTAACAGTGACTGAGTAACCCGTACCCCGTAAGGGTTAAAAGAAAGTGTGGTGTAAGGTGCTGGCATGGAGAAAAACAACTTTGCCACAAGCTGGTGACCCGAGGGCCCGGAGGCTTCAGCACTTGCAGCCATGAACAGGCTGAGCACTGTGTTTTATGTAAATAGTTAATTTAAAATAAAGTTTAAGAACCCGTACCTCCTTAAATGGAAGAAAAGTATGCATAATGTTATGGTTGTAAAATAAAATGTTTTTCAGGGGAACCATGCCGGGCGGCGTGGGCACACACCGGTTTAACTCCGGGGGAATGTGGCGTCCCTGCAACCAGGAGGCCACAAGAGGAACTGCAGCCAGGCAGGAGGGAGATAGTTTGTATACCAAACACCTTCAAAACACACACCCACAAGACACAGCACCCAACCGGGAGCCCAGGACTCTAGGCGGGCAAAGGGGTGACAGGGTTTAGAGGGGAGGGGATTGGAATGTGGGTCAGGTGACGAACCAGTACAAAAGGGGGGAACAAGGAGGACTTAGACAGTAGGCCGGAGTAGGCTGACCAGTAAAGACCAGAGTGAGCCGGAGTAGGCTGACCAGTAAAGACCGGAGTAGGGCAGTGTGTGCCGAGAAGCCAAGAGCAGTAGAGAGATACTTTCCCAGTGGGATAGGGCTCCCTGGAGGCGCAGAATCCACAGAGACACCATTCCATGGAGAGAAAGCCCGCTCCATAGCCTGCAGACCAAAGGAAAGGAAGGACAGAGACCAGACCGGTGCCACCGGGTCCGAGGAGTACGGCAGCGCTGACCGACTACAGGCGGGACAGGTTTCCCTGGACGTACTGAGGTAGTCACACGGGTCGGAGAGAGCCCGGTGATCCCTTGCAAGATAGGGACACCCAAGGCTAGGCTGGGACCGGAGTGTCGGCTCTGGGTGACCGTAGCTATACGCTGGGACACTAACACACCGACGGAGAGACATAGATTCCAAGTCTTTTGTCACCCAACACACGAGCTGGAGGATCAGCAGCATATAGGGCCCGGCTTGCCACCCACACACACACACAGGGGGAAGTCAGACAAGGGACCGAGCTGCCCCGATACAGCCCACAGGGAAGAACAAAATAGAGGAGAGCCTGAAAGGAACACTAGAGAAAGTGACGGGTCTCGGAGAGATAACCTGGCTGCAGGGCATTCAGACTGTCCGGAGTTGTGTGAACTGTAACATGAACTGTTTAAATTGCACTGAGAACTTGCAAGTAAACCCAGTAAACCCTGCTTCAGTCTCTGTGTGTGATTCCCTGCAACAGAACTTTTATTACATCTTTATACCCTGTCAGGAGCAGCCCCGACCCGCGGCGGGCTCATCCACCTTGCTGCAGCATCCATCCATCCTCCTGACAGAAGTACACTGCAGGGGTGGTCCCCTCATTGACCCGTGGGTGGCGTCATGACAACCAACCCCTGTAAATATCCCCTTTTACTTGTGGGGCTCGGGACATGGTCCAGACCAAGACCGCCATGATCATTCCCAGTGCTACCCCCGGTCCGGTACCGAGTACCCCGTCCCAGTGGGCCACACATATACAATATATGTACATTCATATACACACAGCTCTGCTGCACTCCAGGGGTTAAGTGCCACGGTAACATCAACACGGGTTCACTCCCCACACAACACTGGACACTGCACTAGCACCTCTAGGCCAGAGTGGGGAGCTAAAGCAGCTCCCTTATATATTCTGATGCCAAGAGGAAGTAGTTCAGTTCCTGGGAGAACTGAGGAAGAGAGACTGTAGTGTAAAGAGGCTGCCTTAGGCTTCTCTATAGTCTGCTCCTCGATTCCAGGCCTAGCCAGGGTCTGAGGGAAGGAGCACAAGAAACAGAGGGACACATCTGGGAGATTGAGTTACCTCATAACTCGCCCTGGAGGAGCGCACAGACCGGATACCGAATCCGAAACTGTGACTCACACACGCAGCACAGTAAACACGGGGATAGTGGAGGTTGTAGATCTACACTGTACCTCAGCAAAGCAACACGGTGGGGTCAGAAGCACACGGAAGGACTCAAGTTGCCTAGCAAAGGGGGTACTTGTGAGGAGAGACAAGGCCAGCAGCTCAGCTAAAGCAGCAGCAGGGCCACACACACAGCGCAGCAGAGGGAAGCTGAGGACCCGGACAGGGTGGGAGCAACCCGGCCCCGGTACAAACTCCGTGGACAGTGTTCTGCTAAAGAATATCTGCAGTAAAGCCTTGGAAAACTTCAAAACTGTGAGTGTGTGTGATCCTTGTACTTGAGCCCTACTTTCCCTCAGAAGCAGCCACCGTCTCCACTATCATCCCTAACCTCAACATCTATAGCATCCATCATAGACTTTAACTATCACTGCCCCGGAGAACCAGGCTCTACCTGTGGAGGGCCGTTCCATCTCCAGCTGCTAAACATCATCCCGGGAGGTTCTGCAGCAGCGGTGGTCACCCTGACCACAACCCGTGGGTGGCGTCATAACAAACAACCCCTGTAAATATTATTCCCCCCATTACTTGCAGAACCCGGGACACAGTCCGGGCCAAGACCGCCGTGATATCCCCAGCAGTACCCCGGTCCGGTACCGAGTACCCCGTCCCAGTAGGCTCCACACATGCACATACAGATACACACCCAGCTCTGCCACATGGACACTACATGCACACTACACACCTAGATCTGCTACATCTACAATATATGTACATACAGATACACACACAGCTCTGCTACATGCACATACAAACACACAAAGCTCTGCTACATGCACATACAGATACACAAATACAGATATACACAAATAGAAATACACACACACACAGATATAGATACACACAGAGACACACACATACAGACACACACACATACACATACACATACAGACACGAACACATATAATACCACATTCAGATGATTTTGATCCATGCAGAGCAGGAGAGCATGCACTGGGAGCTGCACGGAGGCTCCAGAAGTTAAGCAGAAGCAGTTTCTTCTAGGACCTTGATTTCAGTCATGTGATCAGTCACATGACTGGAACTGGAAGATCCTTCTGCCTCCATTCAGCTCCCGGTAAGCTTTCTCTCCTGTTGTGTACCTGTAGCGCCCCGCTTTTCACTGTGCTACAGAGGGGTACTGCACCCATGACAGAGAGTGCAGTATTCCTGTTATATGGGGAGGTAATGTAAGTCTGAGGTTCTCAATCTGCATTCACACACTTAGAGCAGGGAACTAAAGGGTTAACTTGATGTTTGTGAAGACCCAGTCCTGGTGGGAGGAGTATGGGCAGAGCGGGAAAGCACAGTGAGAAGTCAGAAAGTCTGTGGAGAGAGACAGAGAAGGACCCTTCAGGGGACACCAGAGGGAGGGCGCCTGAACGAAGGCAGCCGAGACAGAGAGGGGCAGACAGGGTTGGGTTCCCTTTGGAGAGATAAAGAGTTCCTATATCACCCAACGGGCCTGGTTCTACAAGTGGGATTCATGCAGGGCAACGCGAGGAAGAAGGAGTGCGCAGAGGTAGGACAGAGCAAGTATAGAAAAGGAACATCACTGGAGCCTCAGAGAGACATTGCTTCCTCCTATGACACCTGGTCCACGACCCTAGCTGTAACAACTGCATACCCTGTGAACTGTGTACAAGCTGAAGGTAACTGTAGTAAATACCCATGCAGAGCAAGTGTGGCGTGTCGAGCCCCAGGCTCCAGGTTACTCGGGTATCAGGCGGCAATTGTTAACTGTGTCACAGGGAATGGTGGCCGCGCCTGATCCCGTGTCCTGGGGAACTATTCTTCTGAAAAGAGGGATATTTACAGGGGGTTATATACAGTTTGTTGTTGTGACGCCACCAGCAGTTTCTGGTGAAGTAGCACCAGCGCCACCACAGTCCGCCAGAGGTCGGTGGTATTGCGGCTGAGATGGTATAGTCCTCCGCAGGCAGGACTGGACCTCCGGGGCAGCGCAGTGATGAGGGGCAGCTTGGAGTGGAGCTGAGATTGTCTAGGGAGTACTGGAACAGTCTATTGGGGTGCTGGGAGTGGAGAAGAAGGATACACACACGCAGGAAGTCTCTTTTTACTGATGTTGAGCAGGTAAACATCGAGAGCACTGACGGGTGGACAGATTGCACAGTGGGTCCCCACAGCAAGTGGGAATAAGGCCTCCTCTACTCTGTAGTGTTCGTCTGAAGCACAGCCTGCTTGCAGCCTGACTTGCCTTCTCTCTCTTCCTGACTGTAGTGTCCTCCTCTCCTCCTGTGCGGTCTCCGGGTTACCTTCTCTGAACACTGCGGCTTTGCTCTGCTGTGTCTGGCTACCTCTCTTGACCCACATAGGAAACCGGATAACCGAAGCCTCCACGGTACAACAGGGTTTTCTGTGGTCCTATAGTATCCGACAGGTGCAGATCCCGATATCCGGTGTTTCTCCTGGGACGAACTCTCTCAAGTTCCTCGCTCCCTTTTCTGTTCTAAGCTCCCTGCCTTCAGTCCCACTTAGGCTTGTGTGGCGCACCTGCGACCAGGAGGTCACAAAGGGAACTGCAGCCAGGTAAGATAGGAAGACAGTTTCACACAAACAGCCTCACAGACATCCCACACACCACTAGAGGGCAGTCTAGGCGGGCAAGGGGTGGTGGGTTTAGAGAACAGTGGGTGGGACAGCAAGCAGGTCAGGTGATAGATGGTAGAAATAGAGAAGGGGAGGAGGAAGGAGTCAGTAGGCCGCGGTAGGCTGAGCAGTACAGAACAGAAGCACACGTCCTGGATGAGTGGGGTGAATGGAGCGCAGAATCCGGAGAGCCAGTGTAGCCACGGAGAGAAAGCCCATCCAGAGCCAGCACCCCTGGAGTGTGAGGAAAGAGAGGACCAGTGGTACTGGGTCCTAGAAACACAGCCGAGACGACCAACTGCTGGCGGAGTAGCCTTCTGTACAGAACCTGACTCACATGGTTAGAAGGGAGCCTCATAGAGCCTCGCAGAGAAGGACTATTGGAGGCTATGCTAGTAGCAGAGTGTCGGCTCTGAAGGGGACCGACGATTTACCCGGTTTCTCCAGACTTACCGACGGGGAGCTCTAACTCCACGTTAGAGTTCCTACCCCAAGGACAGGCAGCTAAGTGGCGGGTCCGAGCTACCGCTAAACTGTCCGGAGACACACACACAGTAAGAGAGGAAGAGAGAGTAAAGCCTGGAAAGGACAGAGAAAGAGTGAGGGGTCACAGAGAGGAACAACCTGGCTGCAGGGAGTAAAGAGGAACCCGGAGGGGAAAGTTGTAACCCATGTAAAGAACTGTAACTGAACTGTTGTACTGGAAAAGCTGCAAAGTAAACACGGTGAACCCTGCTTCTGACTCCCTTGCATGATTCTCGATTGCCTGTGCATGATTCCTTCCAGCAGGACTGCAGAGAGATCCCGCCTGGAGAGCCACAGCCTGTCAGCTCTGGACACTGAATGAAGGAATGCTGCAGCAGCAGGAGAGTAAGTGAATTGCACTATTTACAGACCACAACCGTCCTACACCATACACCTTAATCATCACTGCCCAGGGAACTAAGTTCTACCCGCGGAGAACTATTCCATCTACAGCTGCATTAACATCATCCCCGTAGGTTCTGCAGCAGCGGTGGTCCCACTATTGACCACAAGCCGTGGGTGGCGTCACGACAAACATCTAATTCACTGTAAATATTCCCCTCTTACTTGCCAGGGTCAGGGACACGGTCCGGACCAGGACCTCCGTGACATCCCCAGCAGCGAACCCGGTCCGGTACCGAGTACCCCCGTCCCAGTGGGCTCAACACTTGCGGGATGTAGAAGGGCCACTCTGGGTCACTGGTTTGGGCCTAATCGCAGCACTGACCACCAGGACGTCTTCGCAGCTCTCCTAGCTTCTGCACACTCTGACTAACTCTACCCCCAGCAGCAGTATTTATAGGGGATCTTGCTTAAGGGCAGCAAATTGGGCTCCCCCTACTGTGCCGGGGTGGAAGGTGTTGTATGTAGTAGGTACCTGCTGTGGAAACCCGGCTGTGCATGAGAGAAGTCTGTGGCTACCTGCGTGAGCAGGGCGCCACATGGTGCCCTGCTAACCACAGGTGCCCACAGACTCATCCACAACATGGATGGGTTTCCACAGTGGGTACACAGTTACACGCAACACCTTCCACCCCAGCACAGTAGGGGGAGCCCAACCTGCTGCTTTGAGGCAGGACCCCCTATAAATACTGGTGCTGGGGGCGGAGTTAGTCAGAGTGTGGCAGACGCTACAAGAGCTGTGAAGAAGTGCTGGTGTTTGGTGCTGCGTTAGGCCTGAGCCAGTCACCCTGACCAGTCTCCGGTAGCCCTGCAAGGCCCAAGAGTGGGGTCGAGAGGCAAGGAGAAGAGGCAGAACTGTGGGGGACCGTGGAGCCAGTGTTAGGTACACCCCCGAGCAACCACCAGACACCGGAGTCCGCGTTCACTGGAGTGTACCAGGCCCAGTGGAGAACACCGGAAAACTGTGGAGACTTCAGTCTCCTGGACTCCTGCGCAGTCACATACTACGGAGCCAGGCACCGTGGGGAGAGAATCCTGACGGCAGCACAGGAGGAGAACAAGAGAGCAGACGAGGCCAGCCAAGTTCTACACAGGCGGGGGCTTCACACACACACCTGGGGAAAGTAAAGAGGAGGCCTTATACCCACTCATTGTGGAGACCCAGAAGTGTATCCTGAACACCCGGTGGTACTGTGGACGATTTACCTGCTTCAACACCAGTAAAAAGGTAAAGAGCAACCAGCAGTGTGTGTCAGTTCCTTCCCCACGCCCCTGCCATCCTCAGAGACTGTCCCATTATCCAACCATCCGGCCAGGCCCCTGCTCATCCATCCACCCATCCATCCACTACCAGCACCCTTACCATCACCGATGCATCCCTGCCCCGGGGGTTAGCTCCACCTGCAGGAAGCTGTACCATCAAGGCCACTATACCACCACCCTCCGGAGGACTGAAGCGGCGCTGGTGGTCAATCACCAGAAGCTGCGGGTGGCGTCACGAGAACTACATTATAAACTTTATTGCCCTGTACATATTTCCCTTTTTTAAAAGTTCAGTCTCCAGGGCCACGGGTCTGGGCAGGCCACCAGTGACATCCCTACTGCAGCAGAGGGCCCAGATACCCGAGTCCCCCACTGCCCCGGGTGACACACAAGCAAGCATCTCTGTTTCTTCCTCATTGACTGGGACATTGCAGTTTCACAGCGGAGACTGCGGCGCTGCCCTATTCCACCATTATCACTCTACAGCACCGGGGACCCCGCTACAACATCTTGCTGCCGCCCATCCCTCGGAGGTTCCAACAGCGCCGGTGACATCACCGGACCTACAGGTGGCGTCACGACTGACTTTATTTTATTATTTTTTAAACCCCTTTTATTGTCTGCTCAAGGGCACGGACTCGGGCACTGACCACCCATGAAATCCCCTTACGAGATTCGAGTACCCCAGACCCTTGGTGCCAGACAACTTGGTGCTCACGAACAGGAAGAACCAACCCGTGAACTGGGTTTGGTGCGCCTTACAAGACTTTATTGACCATCTTGAAAAAGAATTTTGTCTATGCACGGCACCCGAAAACTTTTCCCATGATTTTATACTGAGCCCAAGATGGCGGGTCCAACAATGTGAAGGACAATGTGCTGGCCCAGGGGTGTGCCTCGGCCCCTTGCCATGGGAGGGCCATGCCAGAGGCGCGAAACTGTTTGCCCACCCCGATTGCTACCAAACACCCAAGGGAACGGGCCAAGGACTAAACTAGCCCTGCCGGAGACTAAAAATGGCGGCCGGGACGGAGCAACGCAACGGAGGTCCAGCAACCAGGAGCTGGAACCGGGAGCAAGAGACCGGTCCACGGTTCAGCACGAGGTAACCAGTGAGGACCCGCCAGCCGAAATGCAGCCCATCATTATTAGTGCAGAAGTCAGAGCAGAGCGAGATGAACGGAGTCCGAGGAAGCTGAGGAGCCGTCCAGCCAGCCAAGCTCCGAGGAGGGTGACCGGGAAGGCGACATCGAGGAAATCGGAGCATCCGGACCCCGCACTCTGCAGAAGGAGCTTCGACCACATGGACCAGCTAGACAGTTCGGTGTAGCCGCAATCACAGGTGAGCGGAACCGTGCACCAACTCCGGAGCACTCAGACCGGGACTTGTATAAGAATGACCAGGCTAGCCATGAGCAGCACGTAGGACCGAGAGAATGGTACATCCTGTGTGTTCACAAATGTGTGGACTGGAGACTGGAAACCCGGTCATGTATATAGTTGTTTAATTTGAAAATGTGTGCATATGCTGCTTTTTGCCTTTTCTAGTTATAAGACTCATAGACTTTCATGAGGACTTTTGCTTAGAACTGTTGCAACGTTACAAGAACTGTGCCTCCCGGACGGGAAGATCAAGAATAATGCTTGTTGTTATTAAAAGTGTTTTATATTGTTTGTTATGCATATAAAAACTGCTCTGTACTGGGTAGGGTAGTAACACTTGGGGACAAGTGTAATTTCCCAAGGGGGAGTGTAGCGCCACGCTTTTTAGCGTGCTACAGAGGGCTACTGCACCCATGACAGAGAGTGCAGTATTCCTGTTATATGGGGAGGTAATGTAAGTATGAAGGTACCGTTACACACAGAGATATCTGTGCAGACGTTGCTTGTAACTCACTGGTTGCAGTGAAATCATAGACACATTGTTACATTTGTACACGGCAACAAAATGGAACAATGTGTCCATGATTTCACTGCAACCAGTGAGTTGCAAGCAATGTCTGCACAGATATCTCTGTGTGTAACGGTACCTTGAGGGTTTTCAATCTGCATTCACACACTTAGAGCAGGGGACTAAAGGGTTAACCTGATTTTTGTGAAGACCCAGTCCCGGTAGGAGGAGTGTGGGCAGAGCGGGAAAGCACAGTGAGAAGTCAGGACATCTGTGGAGAAAGACAGAGAAGGACCCTTCAGGGTACACCAAAGGGAGGGCGTCTGAAGGAAGGCAGCCCAGACAGAGAGAGGAAGACAGAGGGTGACTGAACACCCTGGCCGAGTCCGAAGCGGGGTACGGCTCTGACGTGGATCAGAGGTCCATCCCTGAACCGCAAATTACCGGCGTGGTCAATCACTTCATAGGAGCACAATCCAACCGCCCTATCCACGCATGGTCTCCACCAGAAGCCCTAAACAGGGTTGGGTTCCCTTTGGAGAAATAAAGGGTTCCCATATCACCCGACGGGCCTGGTTCTACAAGCGAGATTCATGCAGGGCAGCGCGAGGAAGAAGGAGTGCGCAGAGGTAGGACAGAGCAAGTATAGAGAAGGAACATGACTGGAGCCTCAGAGAGACATTGCTTCCTCCTATGACACCTGGTCCACTACTCTACCTGTAACAACTGCATACCCTGTGAACTGTGTACAAGCTGAAGGTAACTAGAGTAAAGACCCGTGCAGAGCAAGCAAGTGTCTGTGTTTCTTCCTTGTTGACTGTGACATTGCAGCTTCACAGCGGAGACTGCACTGCCCTATTCCACCATTATCACCCTAAAGCCCCGGGGACCCTGCTCTTCCTGTAGAGAGCTACAACATCTTGTGCCGCCCATCCCCCGGAGGTTCCAACAGTGCCGGTGCCATCACTACAGGTGGCGTCACAACTGACTTCCTTTTATTATTTTTTAAACCCCTTTTATTGTCTGCTCAAGGGCACGGACTCGGGCACTGACCACCCATGAAATCCCCTTACCAGTACGCCCGAGATTCGAGTACCCCAGACCCTTGGTGCCGGACAACTTGGTGCTCACGAACAGGAAGAACCAACCCGTGAACTGGGTTTGGTGCGCCTTACAAGACTTTATTGACCATCTTGAAAAAGAATTTTGTCTATGCACGGCACCCGAAAACTTTTCCCATGATTTTATACTGAGCCCAAGATGGCGGGTCCAACAATGTGAAGGACAATGTGCTGGCCCAGGGGTGTGCCTCGGACCCTTGCCATGGGAGGGCCATGCCAGAGGCGCGAAACTGTTTGCCCACCCCGATTGCTACCAAACACCCAAGGGAACGGGCCAAGGACTAAACTAGCCCTGCCGGAGACTAAAAATGGCGGCCGGGACGGAGCAACGCAACGGAGGTCCAGCAACCAGGAGCTGGAACCGGAGAGAGCTAGAGTACCAGTGCCCACGGTTCAGCAAAGAGTGGTAACCTATCGTGAGAGACCTACGCTTCGGGCAGCCCGAAATGTTAGCCCGATCATTATTAGTGCAGAAGTCAGAGCAGAGCGAGATGAACGGAGTCCGAGGAAGCTGAGGAGCCGTCCAGCCAGCCAAGCTCCGAGGAGGGTGACCGGGAAGGCGACATCGAGGAAATCGGAGCATCCGGACCCCGCACTCTGCAGAAGGAGCTTCGACCACATGGACCAGCTAGACAGTTCGGTGTAGCCGCAATCACAGGTGAGCGGAACCGTGCACCAACTTCGGAGCACTCAGACCGGGACTTGTATAAGAATGACCAGGCTAGCCATGAGCAGCACGTAGGACCGAGAGAATGGTACATCCTGTGTGTTCACAAATGTGTGGACGGAGACTGGAAACCCGGTCATGTATATAGTTGTTTAATTTGAAAATGTGTGCATATGCTGCTTTTTGCCTTTTCTAGTTATAAGACTCATAGACTTTCATGAGGACTTTTGCTTAGAACTGTTGCAACGTTACAAGAACTGTGCCTCCCGGACGGGAAGATCAAGAATAATGCTTGTTGTTATTAAAAGTGTTTTATATTGTTTGTTATGCATATAAAAACTGCTCTGTACTGGGTAGGGTAGTAACACTTGGGGACAAGTGTAATTTCCCAAGGGGGAGTGTAGCGCCACGCTTTTTAGCGTGCTACAGAGGGCTACTGCACCCATGACAGAGAGTGCAGTATTCCTGTTATATGGGGAGGTAATGTAAGTATGAAGGTACCGTTACACACAGAGATATCTGTGCAGACGTTGCTTGTAACTCACTGGTTGCAGTGAAATCATAGACACATTGTTACATTTGTACACGGCAACAAAATGGAACAATGTGTCCATGATTTCACTGCAACCAGTGAGTTGCAAGCAATGTCTGCACAGATATCTCTGTGTGTAACGGTACCTTGAGGGTTTTCAATCTGCATTCACACACTTAGAGCAGGGGACTAAAGGGTTAACCTGATTTTTGTGAAGACCCAGTCCCGGTAGGAGGAGTGTGGGCAGAGCGGGAAAGCACAGTGAGAAGTCAGGACATCTGTGGAGAAAGACAGAGAAGGACCCTTCAGGGTACACCAAAGGGAGGGCGTCTGAAGGAAGGCAGCCCAGACAGAGAGAGGAAGACAGAGGGTGACTGAACACCCTGGCCGAGTCCGAAGCGGGGTACGGCTCTGACGTGGATCAGAGGTCCATCCCTGAACCGCAAATTACCGGCGTGGTCAATCACTTCATAGGAGCACAATCCAACCGCCCTATCTACGCATGGTCTCCACCAGAAGCCCTAAACAGGGTTGGGTTCCCTTTGGAGAAATAAAGGGTTCCCATATCACCCGACGGGCCTGGTTCTACAAGCGAGATTCATGCAGGGCAGCGCGAGGAAGAAGGAGTGCGCAGAGGTAGGACAGAGCAAGTATAGAGAAGGAACATGACTGGAGCCTCAGAGAGACATTGCTTCCTCCTATGACACCTGGTCCACTACCCTACCTGTAACAACTGCATACCCTGTGAACTGTGTACAAGCTGAAGGTAACTAGAGTAAAGACCCGTGCAGAGCAAGCAAGTGTCTGTGTTTCTTCCTTGTTGACTGTGACATTGCAGCTTCACAGCGGAGACTGCACTGCCCTATTCCACCATTATCACCCTAAAGCCCCGGGGACCCTGCTCTTCCTGTAGAGAGCTACAACATCTTGTGCCGCCCATCCCCCGGAGGTTCCAACAGTGCCGGTGCCATCACTACAGGTGGCGTCACAACTGACTTCCTTTTATTATTTTTTAAACCCCTTTTATTGTCTGCTCAAGGGCACGGACTCGGGCACCGACAACCCATGACATTCACGTACCAGTACGCCTGAGATCCGAGTACCCCCGGCCCTTGGCGCCAGACATACTGATCACCTAGATCAGTGCAGAGCAAGAAAGAAGAGAGGATCACTATCTGTGAGCGGGTCTCTTCTGCTTACGCTCACAGACAGCTGTGGGCCCTCTCCCTGCTTTAGGGCCCTGACATATTCCCGTGTATGCCGGATGCTGGTGCCGGGCCTGGTGTCATGTCCCCAATTGACAAGTCAGACTTTTTTCAGACATATCTGCTCCATTAATGCCTGGAAAAGCAAAAAATAAAATCTAAAAAGACTGGATATATTCCCTGCAGTGAGAAAATTACTTGCTGGTCAGTCTTTTAAGCTTCTTTTAACTTCTTCAGCAGGGGCGTAACTACAACAGGGGCAGGGGTTGCGATTGCACCCGGGACCCGGAGCCTAGGGGGCCCCAAAAGTCCCTTTGGCCAATAGAAAAAGACTATTGCTGTTAAAGATTTGCAATAATTAGGGCTTTCGAATCGGGGCCTATGAGATTCAAGTTACGCCACTGCTCTTCAGGTTTGCATACATGTGAAGTGGTTGATAGTGATGTGCGTTGGCCTCCTGTTTTCCCACCGGCTGATGTCAGCACGGGGCAGGGTTTCTGTTCGCGCTCTTTCTACAGTTCGCCCACGATGACACGCCCCGTCTGCTTCCCGCGTACCGTGTGGCATGGTAATGGTGGAAATTTACACATTTCAACACAGTGTCTGAACACAGGACTTGGTGGTACCACGGTTCCGAAATCCTGTTCGTTACACCAGGTTGTGTTGGCCGCAAGAACCGGGGGTTACTCAGTAGCCGGGATGGCTGATTCTTTGGGAGGTCACGTTGGCTGTGGCCCAGCTCCGTGGCCCTGGCCACGCAATGATGGGGGTTATATTTACAGGGGATTCTCATGACGCCACCATTGGAACCTAGTCATAGGTGACCAGTGCTGCGGTTGTGAACCTCTGGGGTGGATGGGATGGCAGCTGGGATGGTATCTCTCCCTACAGGAGGAGCAGGACTTCAGGGTTAGATAAGAAAGTCTTTGGGGATCATGACAGTCATAGTTTGGGTGCAGGATGGAGGGCACGGGAAATAACAGGAGTCAACAAGGGTTGCAGTTTCTGTATCTTTTACTTGCTGAACCAAGGCACAGTCCGGGGCACTGGTTACCAGATTTTGGAGGGGTCCAGTCAGCCTGGAAGCACTTGGAGATCCACCTCTTCAGGTGGGATTGGAGGCCTTCCTGCTGCGCTCTCTCTTTGGTCTCTTTGGGTCCCTGCTGCTTGAACGCTATGCTGCGGCCCTCTTCTCGCTTGTTTGTTGTTACTCCGCATGGCAGACAACACAAGCCTATCACGGGCTCGCCGGGGAGTGACGGCTCCAGGTGCTGCTGGGCCTTCGGTGCGGCCAGGAGACTTGCAGTCTCCTGCACTCCAGATTCAGTTGTCGGGACATACAGTACCCACACAACTCAGGACTCTGGCGTCCTCTGTAGCTTCTCTCTGGAGTGAGCTCAGTCACAGCTCTGCTCCCCAGAGCCCTCTCCTTTCCCTCTCCTCAGTCATTCTCTTCTAACCCCTCCTCCATGCCGGAAACAGGGCAGCTGCCCTGAAGAAGTCCGGTTTAGAGCTCCCCTTCAGGCCCGGAGTCGGGACTGGTGTGTGAATGCTGATGGTTACCTAGTGTGGTGTCCTCTTCCTGCTTCCAGGCATGACATCACCCCCATTGAAGCTGGCAACGTCACTGTGGCAACCGGACCACTGAGGCACCACATTCCCCCCTAGTTAAATGCAGTACGTCCCGTACTGTGGAAACTTAATAAACAGGTTATTAACAACAAATAATTTATACTGTTATAAGAAAAATAGAAAAAATACAAAAACTTCAAAAGTGATGAAAATTGTCAATGAAGTTCCCGGGGTAACACGGGTCCAATTGCGTCACCCCACTGGTCCCAAGTATACCTGGTGGGAATTGCCCCAACCCACCTTTACTTCATCCCTGGGCGTGGCTACAGGGCTCTTAGACCACAGCCTGACCTGGCTCTTCGGCCTTTGCCGACAGTTTTTTTCTGGTTGGGTTGTGAACTATTTAACAAACTACTAGAAAAAAGCAGCATCAAAAAACTTACCATCATTGCCAAAAGCAGAATCAAAATGCACTCTCAGGAAGCAGTCAGAGCCCAATTGTAAAGCAAGCCCAGCTGCAGGCTAATAAACCACCTCTACCAGCTATGTGTGGGAGGCAGTCTGTCATGCATACACTGGGCCTGCTTAAAGCACCATTTACACTGATACAAATGATGCAGAGTTTCTGAAAGCGACCCAACCGCTCTGCTGCCTGAGCATTGGGCCACACAGTACGTACTGTGTGGCCCAATGCTCAGGCAGCAGAGCGGTTGGGTCGCTTTCAGACACTCTGCATCATTTGTATCAGTGTGAATGGTGCTTTAAGTAGGCCCAGTGTATGCATGGCAGACTGCCTCCCACACATAGCTGGTAGAGGTGGTTTATTAGCCTGCAGCTGGGCTTGCTTTACAATTGGGCTCTGACTGCTTCCTGAGAGTGCATTTTGATTCTGCTTTTGGCAATGATGGTATGAACTATTTAACAACTACTGTCCTGGTCACACCAAGTCCTGTGACCCAATTGTCCTTGGACAGGTTAAATACGCATACTTTAAGAGTTCTTACAGTAGTCTCTGTAGGCACTTTACATGTACTGGTTGAATATATACATTGACCTATTTACAATTACACTTTGTAACGGGCAGGGGTCTGACCTTGTGTACTACGGGTTGACCTGCGCAATTCTGGTGTTTCTATTGACCTGGCCTGGTCTAGTGTGACTACTGTAGGTGTGGTGGACTCACTATTGACTATGTTACGAGTAGACCTGCGTAGTATGAGTATGCTGGGTATGCTGGGCAGTTTTCTACTACCTCGCATATTCACCATGGGCACAACAGATTCGCTGTTAGCAGGTGGTAAATTCTCCTGTTTCACTGCAGGTGTTTGAGATTACCAACTTATTTTTGTTAAAAAGTTTACTTTTATTAATATAAAAGTTAAAAATCAAAGACCCACAAATAAACAGACAATAACATACATATACACAATAGTAGGGAACATACAACATTTTTTTGTATATATATCACAGGTAGTTAGATTATTGGAAGGTCAAAATTCATTCACCTATCTAGAGGTGGGGGATAGCGTCATCCCATGAATATAATACCACCACTTACAGGCAACTTTGCCTTATAACACCTCTTCTCAACATAAGAAGGTAGGAGGCAGATTTAAGGAGAAAGAATAGGTCCCATTTCAAAACCTGGCATAGAGTCCAAAAGTGTTTTGAAGTTTCATTTACTAGTGACCTTATATCCGGTCTTTGTAGTTCCCAAGTTATATACCGTATATACTCGTGTATAAGCCGAGTTTTTCAGCACAAAAAATGTGCTGAAAAGTCCCCCCCTCGGCTTACACACGAGTCACTAACTAACAAGCACTTATGTGCTTGCTTTAAATGGCTCCTCACCCCCCTCAAAGCCTCCCCCACCGCTTCCTTCTGTCCTCCTGTCATTTCATGCACAGTAACGAGTCCAATGATAATCAATTGCAAATTCTATTCCTCTACTTCTTTGAACCGGATTGTCCCTGATTGACCCGGTCAGGTTCAATCAGGTTAACTTTAACATGACTGTCTATGGGACCGGATTGAACCGGAGCAGTTCAATCCGGTTCAATCCATTTTTTTTTTTTACTATTCTTTAAAAGACCGCAGCTTTTTGCTGCTGGCATTTAAAGAATAAAATGGGGAATTGCAGGTTTTTCATCTGCTGCCAGACCCCTTTATGGGGTCCAGCAGCAGAGGAACCGCTGCAATACTCGCTTCCCTATTCATTGCTATTTTGATTTTTGAAATTTTTCAGTTCCGGTAGCTGCTGCATTTCATACCCTAGGCTTATACGCAAGTCAATAACTTTTCCCAGCTTTTGGGGGCAAAAGTAGGGGGGTCGGCTTATACACGGGTCGGCTTATACACGAGTATATACGGTAGATAGATCCTCCACGCTTGACGCATTTCGCCCTCTCTTATGTAACAGGGCTCATCAGAAGTTTTGGGGATTAAATTTATTGCTCTGTCTTGTGACTCATACAGCCAAATGTATTGGTAATTTCAGTGGGCAAATATACCGAGGAATCGAGGATTGATCACAAAAAATGGGGTGACAATGTTTCTCTTCCTTGATATAAAGTGTATCGTCACAGAGTCAACATCCAAATGGTAGGTACAGGGGTGCTTGGCAGTAGATGTTTAGGCTTTTTCCGGAGTTGTCATGATAGACACAATATAATTTAGTCCGGATATGCACAATCAGCTGATGTGATCAGGTTGATTCCTCAAGCCTATCCCATTGAAGGAAACATTGGCATATGGGAACTCAATATGAGAATATAGATGTGCCTCTATGCAGCCACCCTGTGCCTTGTGAATTCTTTAGAGTATACAAGGTTCAGACTTATTAAAGTTTAAAGCTTTAATATAAAAGGTACAGTGCTTACATGAAAAGATATAAAAATAGAAATAATAAAATGACATACACATATGCAAACAATGAAATAAAAAGGAGAAACTTACAGAAACCTAAACTTTGACTTCTGTTGCCCAATGGGGAGAGCAGAAATGTATGGAAAGTTGTTCACAGTAGCTTCGGCTGCCCCATCTCTGTGACACAGGGCTTTAGCTGAGCGAGTCCAGTTATACACTCAGACTGGGGGGGTCAGAATCTAGACCGGCCTTCTAGTTTAACATTCTACTTCTGGGTATATGATTGGATGCTCACTAATTTAGCCATGCATATATTATTTTCCAAATGCTCTTTTGTCTAAACCAATTATTTTCCCACAGTAAATTTAAACTGCTATACTAAACATTTGGTGGAGTCTTTGATCCCCTTCTCTTTCTGGCTACAGGTGTGAAGTTTGTCACTCTCTGCTTTTCCCAGAATGCCCCCTGGGGAGACTTGCAATCACTGTGACTGGGGACCGAGCTTGTGCTGATATAAAACATGGGATTTACCCCCTTACTGTTCTTTTGTCCAGTCCCTGAGATACATATTTCACTACAATGCCAATCCAGAAGAATCGCTACAATTTCTTCCACCCGAAGTGTCCTGCTCCATCGTAGTACTCATCTAAGACCATTGGCACATCCCGCCTCGGGACTACTATCTGCCAGACCAGTTTGTGTGTGCGAGAGTTGATGTTTCTCCGACACAGCTTACCCTCGTAGAAGAACAGTTTGCTTTTCTCCCTCCACAATTTTTGGACTTCTTGTGGTGCATATGGACCAGGGTACGAGATAGCTTGGGTCAATAGCTCCTTCACTAGGCGGACGGCCAGGTTGCTATCCTGTGTTTCTGCCCTTCCATGGCGGAACAATGGATTGAACGAGACCTCTTGCATGGCAAAGCGCTTGTCTCTTACACATTGGGGGCATTGTGACACACCTAGGCAGTGGAAGGCCGGCATCTCAACTTCTCAACCAGGTCTGGTAAGTTTGGCATTCTGGACATCGCGTCAGTATTGGCGTTCTTATTTTCCGCTCTGTACTTGATTACGAACTCATAGTTAGACAGTTGAGCCATCCATCGTTGTTCTAGTGCACCTAGCTTTGCTGTTTCCAGGTGAGTCAATGGGTTACTGTCAGTGAAGATGGTGAATTTTGCAGAAGCCATATAGTGTTTGAATCGCTCTGTTATGGCGCAGACTATGGCTAGGAATACCAGCTTGAAGGAACTATAGTTGATGGGGTTCCTTTCAGTGGGAAGACGCTTTCAGCTGGCATAGGCGATAACTCTTTCCTTGCCTTTCTGTACTGAGGGCAACACGGCTCCAAATCCCACGTTGCTGGCATCTGTATATAGTATAAATGGCTAACCATAGTCAGGGTACTCCAGGATTTCATCTCCCGTGAGGGACAACTTCAAACGAGTGAAGGATTCTTCAGTTTACTGTTCCACTCTATTGAAGGGTTCTTGTTCTTTGTCTTCTTTGAGTGGCCTACTAGAAGGTCTTGCAGGGGGGCTGCTATTTTGGTAAAGCCCTTGATGAAACTTCGGTAGTAGCCTACCAATCCTAGGAACTGTTGTACTTCACGGATGGTAGTCGACTTCTGCCAGTCCCTGATGACTGTGACTTTGTCAGGGTCTGGGGCCATGCCTTCTGCACTTACTACATGGCCTATGTACTGTACCTTGGGCTTCAATAGGTGACATTTGGACGGCTTCACCTTTAGAGCAAAGCTAGACAGGGCTTCAAACACCTTGGCCAGGTGTTTCAAATGGTCTTGGTAGGTTCAGGAGTAGACAATGACGTAATCCAGGTATAGCAGTACTGTCTCGAAGTTCTTGTGCCTGAGGCAACACTCCATTAGCCGACATATCAGCTGCAGGGTCTTCGTTAGTCCAGCATGGCCAGCGAGTCTGGAGGAATGACCCCAGCGAAGAACACGCTCTCGATCGGCCTCGGGAACCATCGTTTTACCTGGGGACGGCTGAGAGAAACGGAGCGGAGCCACCATGCAGAGACTAGACGGATCGATGATGGGAGATGGCTCCTCCTCCTGATCATTGATGAGGAAGGACCGGGACAAGGCGTCAGCCTTGATGTTTTTGGCTGCCGGGCAGAAGTGAAGACAGAAGTCGAAGAGGGCAAAGAACAGGGACCAGCGAGCCTGTCGTGGGTTGAGTCTCTGGGCTGACTGTAGGTAGGCCAGATTTTTGTGATCGGTGTAGATCACTACAGGATGTAGTGCGCCTTCTAGGTGGTACCGCCACTCCTCCAGAGCCATTTTGATGGCAAGCAGTTCCCGGTCGCCTATGGAGTAATTCCGTTCACTGGAAGAGAAAGCCTTGGAGAAAAAAACACAAGTTACCATGCGCCCAGTGGTGGTCTTCTGGGTGAGGACGGCTCCTGCTCCTGATGAGGATGCGTCCACCTCCAGAAAGAATTGTCTATCCGCCATAGGCCTGTGGAGGGCAGGAGCTGTGGAGAAAGCGCTTTTGAGCGACAGGAAGGCGGATTCGGCTTCTGGGGTCCATACCTTGGCTGGCGTCCCTTTCTGAGTCAACGCGGTGAGGGGTTTGACCAGATCAGAGAAATGCGGGATGAATTGCCGGTAGTAATTGGCGAAGCCCAGGAATCTCTGGATGGCCTTAAGTCCCACTGGTCGAGGCCACTTCAGGACGGCGGATATGTGGCGCCCCGCAACGAGTGCGTCACAAGGGAGTATTGCAGCCGCAATATTCTCTAGACAAAGCAGTGCAATGGTTAACTCAGAGATCCAACCCAACATACAACACCTAGAACAGGGGACCAATCATAGGTCCTGGTGGGTGGAGTGTTAGGGTAGTGAAGTAGAACACACAATAGTCTAGTCGAGTCTAGTCTGGGATCTAGAACCTAGAAGACAGAACTTGGAGAGGAGCGGGGGCTCCGCACTCCGTGCGGGCCCCTGGGCCGTCACCGGTCGGGTGTCAGCACCTGAGGCCTTAACCACCGGGAATGGGCATATCTACACGGGTTCCCAAAAGACTCCCGTGCCCACAACTTACAGCCGGTTCACTGGTACCGAAGCTGGCAGCAGTTCACCTCTGCCACGCGAACCAGCCCCGTGGAGGAGCAGCTTTATAGGAGCACCCCACCACCAGCCAGTTTCCAGTCGTCTAACCAGCGGTGTACCCACCGAGGGACCCAAGGCTCCCCAAAGAATCCAGAACGTACATCATGGATAGGGCATTGAAGCAGCCTCCCCGTACCGACCTGGTATTCCTGGGCGACGCTGGCAAGAGAAGCTAAGGAGCTAGAAAGGAGGTACACTGCGGATCTCTGAGGAGCACTATCACTGCTGAGTCCACCCGGTCTTCTACTCAACCACTGTAAGCCATGTACTGCCTGCTGGTTACAGTAAAGAACCGTTGCAGAGACTAACTGTGTCCGTGTCTCCTTATGAACTGTCCGTCATGAACTAAAGGTAACCGCAGCTGCCGCACAACATCTTGAGCAGTTCCAGCCCCCGGGGATCACCGCTCAGCCTGTGGGGAGCGTAACATCTTGCTGCTGTCCATCACCCCGGGAGGTTCCGCAGCGTCGGTAGCCCTTACCGAATCTACTCATAGGTGGCGTCACGAAGAAAACAAATTAAACCCCCCTTTAATCTGTTCCCGTAAGACGTCCTCATTTTTGATCTGCACTACACCGGGCCCCACTACCGGCAGGCGCGGTCCACCCGTGACAAGGAAGGAGAAGAATCGCCTGTATAAACCGGGAGTAACCCTGGCCCCTGGTGTGCGTCAGAAAATGGCGTCACGAACAGGATACGAGCAGGCCCGTTATCCAACGGGTATATTGTGCTTAAACTGGACTTTATTGTCTACAATTGGACTTTGTTCGTCCCTAAAAGAACTTTCCCGCCTTTACACCATTGGGTCAAGATGGCGCCCAAGATGGCGTTCCCGCCACAAGAAGCCGCCACGTGAAGCCCAGGAGTGAGTCAACCCCCCCCCTCACTGTGGGAGGGCTAAAGACAAAAGGCGCCAAACTCTTTGTCCGCCCTGATTGCTCGAATCAACCATGGGGGCGGACCCCAAAGACTTTTCCCACGATTGGACTACAAAAGCCCAGAGGAGATGGGAGTGTCATACATAGACACACAGACGGAATTCCTGACCAACTCAACCAGAAGTCTTACCGGTTGATCGGGTGTGGTTTCCCTCCAAAGAAGAATGGCCAGCATGAGACTCCAAGACCTGATGCGGGAGGTCGAGGCGGAGGCCAGAGCAGCCATCAGCCAACCGGGTCCGGATCCTGCCCTTACCATAGACGGTAGTCCCGACTTCTGGCTAGAGGCTCTACAAGACCTCCGGGTGCGGTTACTAGAGACAGTGGAATGGACGATCCGTAGCTGGAGCGCGACCCTAGGCAGACGACTACACCATGCGATGCAGCAGAGCCGACCGGGTGCAGCTTCTCCAAACCCCGACGACGTCACCAGCTTCTCGACCGCCTCACCCTCGCCTACCACCTGTCCTGCTCCGTCACCTGAGCCAATAGACTGTGTCATTCCGGTGGAGGCCGCAACTCGACCCGTTCCAGCGACCAACATCGCAACCGATTCCGTTCTTGAGCCGGAGCTCATAACACGCTCCATTGAAGAATTAGATCTCTACCAGGTTCCCACTGAGGAACCCGCGACATGTTTCACCACTACAGAGACAGTCGCCTGTTTTGTCCCCGTACCGGAGGCTTCCCTTGCAACTACAGGGGCCTACCTGGTAACCGGGATTGAAACACCTTTACCTGCGGAAACAGATGAAGAGGCAGGCAGCCTGGAAGCCCTGCAGGACGTCCCTACGGAAGGATCCGCAGCACCACCGCCCCGTTGTACAACGGAACAAGCTTTAACGTCTTTCATCATCGAGCAGCCTGATGTGGTCATCGAGGAAGAGGTCGGAGAGGATGACGACGAGACCCACAGCACCGCTGAGGATTTCGACACCGGGTTCGCTTGGGGAGACAGCAAGGAACTTCCTTCCGGGCACACAGCTCGGGTACACTGGTCGGGTGCACTGCCGACACCTTCCCCTGTGCCGTTCCACCGGGTTCCGATACAGACAGCCCGCCAAGTTCAAGCTTCCCGCCAAACCACCAGCTCCATTACTCATCTTTACACCCCGAGCCGTAACGACGGAGATGTACGCCAGAGACGACGAGAGGAGTGGCAAGCCCGAGAACGCGCCAACATGGAGGCCCGTGCCGAGGCTCGCCGCCAGCCGCCGCTGCCTGATGAACTCCGCCGTGAAGGTAGAATTTCCACCTTTAACTTACATACTGGGTGGGGGTTCGCTTGGGAGGTGGGTTTGAATGAGGAGGTGTTTGTGGGGCGCCGGGACGTTGAGTCCAACTTGCCAAGAGGACATCCCGATCGCGACCTATACCGAGGCGATATTATCACCTACGAGCGCTATGCTTGTGCAGATGGGTGGTTCGCTATCCGGGTGCGCCATCACCCTCAGAGCCAGTGACTTTAAAAACTTGAACTTTCATCAATGACTCTGTTACCGTTAATCACTGACCGTGTGATCTTGCGGCTACAGCCTGGACTCTAGTTAAAGTACAGCCGACCGCCCGCCGGGTCCGCACAAAGTGATTACCTGTTTCTTTGCTTATATCACCAAAGCATATCTTTACCTGTTTTTCTATTTTAATAAAAGTGTGTCATATATATGTATAAAAATGTAAAAACCTCTGTAATGTGAGTAGTTTGACGCTTGGGGACAAGCTGATTTAACCAAGGGGGAGTGTGGCGCCCCGCAACGAGTGCGTCACAAGGGAGTATTGCAGCCGCAATATTCTCTAGACAAAGCAGTGCAATGGTTAACTCAGAGATCCAACCCAACATACAACACCTAGAACAGGGGACCAATCATAGGTCCTGGTGGGTGGAGTGTTAGGGTAGTGAAGTAGAACACACAATAGTCTAGTCGAGTCTAGTCTGGGATCTAGAACCTAGAAGACAGAACTTGGAGAGGAGCGGGGGCTCCGCACTCCGTGCGGGCCCCTGGGCCGTCACCGGTCGGGTGTCAGCACCTGAGGCCTTAACCACCGGGAATGGGCATATCTACACGGGTTCCCAAAAGACTCCCGTGCCCACAACTTACAGCCGGTTCACTGGTACCGAAGCTGGCAGCAGTTCACCTCTGCCACGCGAACCAGCCCCGTGGAGGAGCAGCTTTATAGGAGCACCCCACCACCAGCCAGTTTCCAGTCGTCTAACCAGCGGTGTACCCACCGAGGGACCCAAGGCTCCCCAAAGAATCCAGAACGTACATCATGGATAGGGCATTGAAGCAGCCTCCCCGTACCCGACCTGGTATTCCTGGGCGACGCTGGCAAGAGAAGCTAAGGAGGTAGAAAGGAGGTACACTGCGGATCTCTGAGGAGCACTATCACTGCTGAGTCCACCCGGTCTTCTACTCAACCACTGTAAGCCATGTACTGCCTGCTGGTTACAGTAAAGAACCGTTGCAGAGACTAACTGTGTCCGTGTCTCCTTATGAACTGTCCGTCATGAACTAAAGGTAACCGCAGCTGCCGCACAACATCTTGAGCAGCTCCAGCCCCCGGGGATCACCGCTCAGCCTGTGGGGAGCGTAACATCTTGCTGCTGTCCATCACCCCGGGAGGTTCCGCAGCGTCGGTAGCCCTTACCGAATCTACTCATAGGTGGCGTCACGAAGAAAACAAATTAAACCCCCCTTTAATCTGTTCCCGTAAGACGTCCTCATTTTTGATCTGCACTACACCGGGCCCCACTACCGGCAGGCGCGGTCCACCCGTGACAAGGAAGGAGAAGAATCGCCTGTATAAACCGGGAGTAACCCTGGCCCCTGGTGTGCGTCAGATACCTTCTCTGGATCCATCTCGAGACCGACATCGGAGATCACGTATCCCAGGAAGGGCAAGGAAGTCCGTTCGAACAGGCACTTCTCGTACTTCGCGTACAACCGGTTCTCCCGTAACCGGAGTAGTACCCGCCAGACGTCTCGCCTGTGTGTAGGAAGATCAGGGGAGAACACCAGGATGTCGTCTAGGTAGACTACGACACAGACATAGAGGAGATCTCTGAAAACGTCATTCACAAATTCTTGAAATACCGCAGGAGCATTGCACAATCCGAACGGCATTACCTTATATTCGTAGTGCCCATCCCGGGTGTTGAAGGCTGTCTTCCATTCGTCGCCTGCTTGAATCCGGACAAGATTGTAGGCACCACGCAGATCCAACTTCGTGAAGACCACGCAGCCGGTCAAAGAGCTCGGGAATGAGGGGCAGCGGGTACTTGTTCTTCACGGTGATGGCATTGAGACCCCGATAATCAATGCATGGCCGTAAGGTCCCCTCCTTCTTCTTTACGAAGAAGAACCCCGCACCCACGGGCGAAGTGGATTTCTGGATAAAACCCCGCTCCAGGCTGTCTTTAACGTAATCAGCTATTGCCTGGGTCTCGGCGGGGTTCAACGGGTAGATGCGACCCTTCGGAAGTGAAGCCCCTGGTACCAGATCGATGGGGCAGTCGTACGGTCTGTGAGGAGGAAGGGTCTCGGCCTCCTTCTTATCGAAGACATCAGCATAGGACCAGTAGGCCGATGGTAGACCGGGCAAGGCCGCCGGCGAGGGAGGCATCTGGGTTGGATGAACGGAAAGCAGACACCGACTGTGACAAGCCTGACCCCACCGCAGGACCTCTCCCGTACGCCAATCCAGGACTGGTTCATGACTGCGGAGCCATGGCAAGCCGAGCATAAACGGACAGCAATACGTAGAAGGAGAGCCGCTCAGTGTGGAGTGCTCCGACCTGTATCTCCACCTCACTCGTAACGCTCGCTATCGTGTCCTGTAGGGGTCTCCCATCGACAGAGGTGATGATGCGGGGATGCTGCAGGGGTAGTATGGGAATGCCATAACGTTGCGCCGTTTCCAGCTGTACAAAATTACCTGCAGACCCGGAATCCAGATAAGCTACCTCCGAATGGCGTTCGTCACCGACTTTCACCTGGATGGAAATAGTAAGTGGTTAAGTGGTAGAGAGGAGTCGCCCTCACCTAGGTTGGCCTCTCTTACCTGGCCTAGGTGGAGGAGTTTTCCGGTCTCTTGGGACATTGCCTACGGAAGTGTCCGGATCCACTGCAGTAAAGGCAAAGGCCCCGGGTGAGCCTCTCCTCCGTTGCCTGACTGCTTAACCTGACGCGGTCCACCTCCATGGGCTCGGGGGCTGACGGGGAAGCCCGGGGTACTGGAAGAAGAGGACGCTGGAACGTGGGAGCCAAGCGGGGAGGTCTTCTCTCCTGCATCCTCTCCTGAGTCCTCTCCTTGTTCTGCTCCTGCAGACGACGGTCTATCCGGATCGCCAGGGTGATGAACTCGTCCAGGGAACCGGGGAGATCCCGTACCACCAGTTCGTCCTTCACACGCCCGGATAACCCCCGACGGAAGACACTGATCAAGGGCTCATCGGACCATCGAAGCTCGGAAGCCAAAGTGCGGAATTGTATTGTGTACTGACCGACAGACCGATTACCTTGCTGCAGACTGAAGAGGGCCTCGGTAGCAGAGGCGACCCGTCCGGGTTCATCGAAGATCCTGCGGAAGGTGGCCAGAAACGCCCTCAGGTCTGACACAATGGGATCCTCCCTCTCCAGGACCGGATTAAACCAAGCCAATGCCTCGCCCTCCAGATGGGATGCCAGGAACGCCACCTTGGCCTCATCCGTAGGGTATTGGTGTGGTAACAGCCGGAAATGAAGTTGACACTGGTTGAGAAACCCCCGGCATAACTTAGGATCCCCTGAGTACCTGGTGGGATGGCATAGCCGAGGAGAAGAAACAGCGTCTGCTGTGGCTCCGGAGGGTGACATGGAGCCAGAACCCTGGGAGGCTGTTGCCCTCTGTAAGCTGGTAAGTCGACCATCCACAGATGTCATATAGGACAGCATCCTGTTCTGTAGCTCCCTCTGGTGGTCCAGTTCTTGGTGCAGACCCAATATCTGGGAAGAAAAAGAAGGGTCAGAGGTGTGGAGTGCCTCTAAGCGGCCCTCCAATGACTGTATGAAGGACACAACGTGGTCATGGCTCTGACGGAGACCGGCAAGCTCTCTTTGGGCATCAAACCTGGCATCAGCGGGGTCCATGGCCTGGGCAAAATCTGTCACGCTCTACAGACGGATCTGATGTGAGGACCCACTGGACTGCAGGCAATGCGGATGCTGATACCAGGATGAGTGAGAGAACCAGACAAGAAAGGTAATTTTCAAAGATTTATTTGCACACAACAGCAGTGGGCAAAACACCCCAAGGGAAGGCCACAGGGCCACCTCACCGGAAACACCTCCAAAGGAGTCCAGCAAGAGTGACCCCTATACAGGGATTTCTCCTGGACGAGGCTAAGGGGGGCCCAAGAGAGGCGGACACCCGTGTTGAACCAACCCCAGGGAAGGAACCAACAGCAAGGGGACACGGAGGTGCAGAATGGGGTCCTTTGGGAAACCAGGAAACATGGAGGGCAGCAGGGAACAGGCATGGAGGTATCCAACTGCAAGAGAACAAAACAAGGGTAAGGAAAAGCACAAAACAGGAGAACTTTAACAAGACCTGGACTAACAACTTCAAGAAGGTAGAAGTTGCCCAGGCAATGTCCAGAAGTGAATGAGGACCTTATATCCCCACAGCCTCTCAGTGATTGGCTGAGAGGCGGGGCAGGGCAGACTGGAACCCTGGCCCTATAAGAGTGGCTGAGAGCACGCGCCCGCCCCCTAGTGAGAGCTCAGAGATTAAGTGAGACAGCAGAAGCCCCAGGAGGACGATGCAGCAGCCTGGAAGCCGAACCCTGGCCCCTTGACAAGCGGCGATGCACTCTGGAGCCCTGGGGCCGTCGCCGGCCGGCTGGAACCCTGAATCCTCGGACCAGGGCCGGAGCAATAGGTAAGCGGGCAGGGGGGACAGTAGAGCGTGCAATGGAGGCGCCATGCCGCAGGGACGCAACAGTGAGGTAGCGCACTCGTCACTTCCGGTTTTGGCGACTAGTGACGCTGACATGTTACTATGTAACATGTAAACAGCGGAGGTGACGTATTAATATGCGCCGTAGGAAGTGACATATCGGCATCTGCCACCGGAAGTGACGTAAGACGCCGTCAATCAAGAACTGGGTATAAAAGGACCAATTTTCCCTACTATGGCCATCCTCCTCAGAAGAAGCCTAATTGAAACGCATTAGGGGGTGGTCACAGACAGGTAAAATTACTCCTTGACCCATGATTTGACATTAGTCGCTTGGTCTGAATATATGTGGACCTTTTTGTGTACCTAATGGGACACATTTTATAGATGTTTGTACTCCTGATTGTTTTGGCTGCACATAGGACTGATACTTATGGTGTAGGACTATATTGTCCGAATGTCATGTGGTCACCTGTTCTGTGTTCCGATATAGCATTGTCAGTGATCATTGTGTTTTGTTATTTCAATAAAAATCAATTTGATTAATTGGACTTTAGCCAGACTCCTGGGAGTTTATTTAGGAATTATTTGTTGTTTGGAGGGCCTTTTACTTTTTTAGAGGTTATTCTGAATCTGTGGTCCGGATCTGGCAGTTTCGGCTACCTTCTATAGTAAGACAATATTCTCGCCAATATTATTTTCTATCACCTTGGTACCTAGGGTGATCATAGGATTACATTCTTGCCGGTCAATATCTACTGTAATCAAACCCTGTGATTTAAGCTCTACTCATCCCACCTTCACTTCTTTGTACCCCACCTGAGGCAAGGGCTGACCATTACTGGCGATTATAGTTAAACCATCATTCACTTTCCTGCTGCTGCAGCCTTCTTCCAGCCAGCGTCCAGAGCTGACAGGCTGTGGCTCTCCAGGTGGGAACTTTCTGCAGTCCTGTTGGAAGTAATCATGCCCGAGCAGGGAGCAAAGTGATTATACAGTTCTGTCTGCAGATAATCATGCAAGGGAGTCAGAAGCAGGGTTCACCGTGTTTACTTTGCAGTTCTTTCAGCACAACAGTTCAGTTACAGTTCTTACACATGTTACAAACGTTCCCCTCCGGGTTCCTTTCCACTCCCTGCAGCCAGGTTGTTCCTCTCTATGACCCCTCACTCTTTCTCTGTCCTTTCCAGGCTTTACTCTCTCTCTTTCTCTGCGTGTGTCTCCGGACAGTTTAGCGGTAGCTCGGACTCCTGTGGGTCCTCATGATCACCACTTAGCTGCCTGTCTTTGGGGTGGGAACTCCAACTTGGAGTTAGAGCTCCCCGTCGGTGAATTTGGGGAAACCGGGTGAATCGTCGGTCCCCTTCAGAGCCGACACTCTGTGACTCACAGTGACCGGGGTTGTGCATTTCGCAGGCATTCTTCTCCTCGTCATGGAACCGCGCCTGCGGCTGTGGGGCCCGGCGATCCAGATCAAAAGTGTTGGCCGAACAGATGGGGGGTTAATTCTGTCGTGACGCCACCTGTGAGATTTCCGGTGAAGTCCACCGGCGCTGCTTGGGCTTCCGGGGATGGGATGCAGCAAGATGGGACGCTCCCCACAGGATGAGCGGGAGTCCCCGGAGCCAGGAGCTGCACAAGATGTTGTGAGGCAGCTTAGTTACCTTTTACGTGCGGAGTGAAACAGTTCTCAAGAAACACGGACACCATAAGTCTCTGCAACGGGTAGTTTACTGTAACCAGCAGGTGATACATGGTATACAGGTAACGGGTAACGGACCGGGTGGACTTGGTAATGACCGGTGTTGTCTCAGAGCTCCGCGGTGTTCCTCCGTTCTAACTTATTCTGAGTGAGTTGCCAATGTCGCCTTTGAGTGCCAAGGTCGGGTACAAGGGACTACTTATATTGCCCTGCCGGTGTGTACGTTCCGGTGTGAGGGTAGTCTGGGTCCTTTTGGTGGGTACTCCGCTGGCAAGACGGCTCTGTTTGCGGCGGCGGTGGGGTACTCCTGTAGAGCGGTCCCTCCACTCCTGGTTTGCATGGCAGTGATAAACGACTCCCAGCTTCGGAACCAGTAATCCGGATGTAGATGGGCGCGGGTGTATTTTGACCCGTGGAAGTTCGCCCAGGGTCCGGTTGTTGAGGCACCGGGGTAATGGCGCCCAACCGGTGGTGGCCAGGGGGCTGCACGGAACTGTGCAGAGCCCCCTCTCCTACGTTCCTCCCGGCCACCTTGCTTCCTTTCTCCTTCTCCTACATTCTCCTCTAACACACTACTCCTACACTCCGCCCACCAGGACCTTATTGGCCCTCTATGCTGATGTGCATGTAGGGTATGGAGCTCTGAGTTTTAGCCATGTCATTACTTCAGTCAGAGAATACTGCAGCTGCAGTCTAGGCTGCAATACACTCCTGTGACACACTCGTTGCAGGGCGCCACATCTGCATTCAGCCTAGCCTCCAATAGTCCTTTCTCTGCAAGGCTCTATCAGGCTCCCTTCTGCCCCGTGTGACTCTGGTGTCAATCTGGAAGGCTACTCCGTCAGTAGTTGGTCGTTTCAGTCGTGTTCCTAGGACCCAGTATTGCTGGTCCTCTCTTTCCTCACACTCCTGGGGTGCTGGCTATAGACGTACTTTCTCTCCGTGGTTTCAAAGGCACTTCGGATTCTGCACTCTATCAACCCCACTCCTCCAGACCATGTGTTTCCCTCTTTGCTTCTCAGCCTGCTGCTGGTCTTTGCTGGTCGACACCCTCGGCCTACTCTTGGTCTGTGCTGCTCGGCCTACTCCGGCCTACTGACTCCTTCCACCTCCCCTTCCCTATTTCTACCGTCTGTCACCTGACCTGCTTGCTGTCCCACCCACTGTTCTCTAAATCCACCACCCCTTGCCCGCCTAGAGTCCTGGGCTCCGGGTTGGGTGCTGCCCTCTAGTGGTGTGTGGGATGTCTGTGAGGGTGTTTGTGGTGCAAGCTGTCTTTCTCCCTACCTGGCTGCAGTTCCCTTTGTGGCCTCCTGGTCGCAGGGGCGCCACAGTAACATGCGGTGTTGTCCATGAAATGCGTCAATGTCCATGACTTTCAGTGGTGGCTGTGACGTGCAGCGGTGGCATGCGGCAATGGCTGTGACATACAGTGGTGGCTGTGACACGCAGTAGTGGCTCCGACATACAGTGGGGACTGTGACACGCGGCAGTGGTTGTGACATACAGTGAGGGCTGTGACATGCAGAGGTGGCTGTGACATACGTTGAGGGCTGTGACGCGGTTGCTGTGACATACAGTGGGGGTTGTAAAACACAGCAGTGGCTGTGACATACAGTGAGGGCTGTGACGCGGTTGCTGTGACACACAGTGGGGGCTGTGACATGCAGAGGTGGTTGTTACATACAGTGAGGGCTGTGAAGCGGCTGCTGTGACATACAGTGGGGGCTGTGACACGCGGCAGTGGCTGTGACATACAGTAAGGACTGTGACACGGTGCCAGTGACATACAGCGGGGCTGTGACATGCGGCGGATGGCAGCGACATGCAGAGGTGGTTGTGACATGCAGCAGTGTCCTTAACATGCGGCGGTACTTGTTACATGCAGCGGTAGCTGTGACATTCAGAGGTGGTCATGACATGGGTGGCTGTGATATGCAGTGGTCATTATGAACAGTAGTAGCTGTGACATGCAATGGTAGTGGTGGCAGTGACATGCGGCAGTGGCTGTGACATACAGTGAGGGATGTGACGCGGTGGCTGTGACATACAGTGGGGGCTGTGACATGCAGAGGTGGCCGTGACATGCAGTGGTCATTATGAACAGTAGTAGCTATGACAATGCACTGGTAGTGGTGGCTGTGATCTGACACGCATGGGTGGTGATGCCCAGTGGCGTAACTTCAGGCCCAGGGGCCCCGATGCGAAAGCTCCAATAGGGCCCCGAATTATTTCAAATATTTAATAGTATGTCATTTTCTATAGGTCAAAGTGACTTTTGGGGCCCCCATAGGCTGCAGGGCCCGGGTGCGATCGCAACCCCTACACCTATTATAATTACTCCGTGTCTGTTGTGTTGTGTTGTGTTGTGTTGTGTCTGTGTCTGGTGCCTGTGTCTGTTCTCAGTTGCACATTAGTCCATTAGAAAGTACACAGCGAGGACAGGACATAGGCTGCGGCTCAGTGCGGAAATCATGTTTCCATGGTAACTAGTGCCGGCAGCGGCCTGTAGTTTGGTCCGCTCTCTTTAGTGTTCCGTCCGGGATTTCCCGGTGCTCTAGATTTATTGTCCTGACGGGACAAGAGAACAGGATAGTCAGTTCCGTTTCGCGGGCGGGATGCTCAGCGGCGCTCCCCGGGCCTCTGGAGCGAGAGTCGGCGTGCCGTTCCGCAGAGCTCCTGGTGTCAGGTTAGGAGCGGGGCTGGTGGGTGGTAGAGGCAGACATGTGGGCGGATGTGTCTTCCATAGGCCGCAGGTGCAGATCCACTTGTCTATGCACACTTCCCTAGTGTCGGACTCTGAAATAACAGTGGACAGTGGACGGTGTGAGCAGGTGTCAGTCCTGTGTGCACACAAGCTGCCATATTTGTTACTTTCACTTTTATTATTGCGTCATTCATCTGATGAAATATATTGGAACATGCAAAGCCATACACAGCAGTTATCCTCCCTTACTGCCTTAAAGGGGCACTCCGCCTCACACTCAAGTATATACCAGAAGATGACATTGAATGTTGTCCCCTTTTCTAATATGTACAACCAATCTGAGCTTTACTCCCCTCCCCAGGTCCAGGCTGAGTCTCCGCAGCTCATCATGTCAGCAGCCAATCAGTGACAGCGCCTTGTGCCATCACTTGGGCAGAGCCATTGAGCTCACTGATTGGCTGCAGCGCTGTGGACACTAACAGTAATGGTACCTTTACACGCCGCTACAGAAGGTTGGAAACAACCGGGTGTCGGAGACAAATGTATCTTGCACCGTCAAAACAACCCGAGGTAGCGGCGTGTAAATCAGGTTGTTGCCACCCGTCACTTTTGGCACCTGTTTCAGAGCAGTGCTCTAAAACAGGTTGATTTCAACCCGATGGTAGCGGCGTCTAAATGAGGTACAGGAATGTTGTTTCGCCACCTAGGTAACTCCCCGGGGAGTGACACAGCCTCCGGGAAACCGCCCCCCTTCAGCGATCATTGGTGGAAGCTCCTGCGTTACGATTGGTTGTCCCTTCATAGGGCGGCATATTTAAGGAGCTGACCAGTCACACTACACAATTGCAATAGCATCATGTATTAGCCAGCCTTCCTGCGCTGGCTGGCCAATCATGATGCTATTGCATTGTCCAATCATCGTGCGAGCGTCTCGTAATCCACAATTCTGGCACGCCTATGTGTTGTCCTTGCTGCCCCAGCTCCTCCCATATTACCTTGTGTTAGCGGCGTGTAAATGAGGGAAGGTGCTCTACAGAAGGTAACTTGTGGCACCCGGCGGTGCCTCCAGGGATAGATTAAACCTTCTGTAGAGCACTTTGTAGCGGCGTGTAAAGGCGGTATCGGGTAACGTTTGCAACCGTTGGAAGGTGCTCGTGCACGTGAGACACCCGGTTGTTTCCAACCTTCTGTAGCGGCGTGTAAAGGTACCATAACAGACACCGGGAGTGGCAGCGGAGACTCAGCGCTGGATCAAGGGAGGGGGAGCACCATGCTTTATTTATTTATTTTCCTACAGTGTATTGTAGATTAAGAAACATTTTGTTGAAAAGGATTGTCAGAAAGCAAGTGTAACAAAACAAGTCTATGCTCCAATTATAATGTATGTTTAGTGTGACAGGACAGCTCCTACCGTACATACTAGACATGCCATATACAGACAATTGCCCTGACAGAATGGTATACGCAGAACAAACCCTGCATGTTTATATCAGGGGTAGCCACTTGTGGATCGCAGCGGTCTGTGAGCTTGGTGCATTAGTACAAGGTTTAGCAATCAACTATGGAGAGAAGATCTTCAGATGGTGAGCGACCCTCAGAACAGCACATCTGGGTGCATGTATACTGGTGGGGAGGAGAAATACAGGTACATCACAATGAATTAGAATATCATCAAAAAATTATTTATTTCAGTACTTCAATACAAAAAGTGAAACGCATATACGGTAATATATAGAGTCATTACACACAGAGTGATCTATTTCAAGTGTTTATTTATGTAAATGTTGATGATTATGGCTTACAGCCAATGAAAACCCAAAGGTCGTTATCTCAGAAAGTTAAAGTAGGGAGGATGAAGGGTTAAAAACCGTGCTGTCGTATTCCACAAGACATCAAGGGTGAATATAATATTGATTTATTAGTCAACGTGTTTCATGGCTCCATGAACCACCCTGAAACATGGAAACATGGTATTGATTTGTCCTGAGGAAGGGGCCAGGAAGTCCTGAAATAAACTGACTAATAAATCAATATTATTTCACCCTTTGATGTCTTGTGGAATACAGCAGCACAGGCTTTAACCCTTCAACCTCTCTACTGTATATACACCGCACTGGGGACTGCAGCAGCAGTGATATGCTTTTATAGTGGTTGTGACTCTCCAACCACACAAGGTGAAGCCTCTGATGACTATTTAGGTAATAATTTATCTCTCAGATCCTTCGTCCTCCCTACTTTAATTTTCTGAGATAATGACCTTTGGGTTTTCATTGGTTGTAAGCCATAATCATCAACATTTACAGAAATAAACACTTGAAATAGATCACTCTGTTTGTAATGACTATATATGATATATGCTTTTCACTTTATATTAAATTACTAAAATAAATTTAACATTCTAATTCATTGAGATGCCTCCGTATATTATAGAAAACTGAGGCTAGGATGATGCTACCAGTTCGGAGGGTGCTATGATGTCGTGAGTTTACTTGATGCAAGATTACGGAATGACGCAAAGTGGGAATGCCTAGATATAAGTACATGGTGTATAAGGGAGGGGCACAAGTCTTTTTTTTATGCATTCCCTTGGCTGTCAAAATATCTGGACTATGGGTTCTTTATGTCATTATGGTGTAAGTGGTAGGGGGTCCTGCTAAATGTTGCTCGCAACCCCCAATCAGAGCTGAATGTGGCTCTGGAGGTAAGAAAGGTTGGACACAACTGTATTCCGTTAATATATTTACTATGTGATGAGTGCCGCTTTATGGCAATCATTACGCATCTTTCTTATCCTGCTTATTTGGAGTATCTTATGATTTTATTTCCAAGCATGATTTCTCTCCACCTTACACTTAAATGTAATTAACCATCTCAGTTTGGGTCAGTGAGTATTGTCGTGCAACACAAACATTGCAAGACTGTATCTTGACATTATACAGACTGATTGTGAAGGTGGTTACATTGATAAACAGGGCGTCAAGTGACCGTGACCGTCGCAAACTGTAGAAAACTTCTGGGTGTTTGGTCAACCACACAGGTTTTCTAGTTCAGCGTTATTTGCAAGTCACATGCTACATGTCAGCAATTTTCTTTTGTGTCATGGAATGTTTCAGATCATAAATGCACTGGACTGGTAGCCCGAATAGCACCATAAAATTGTCCTGCTACTTCAGTGCAACAGCAAGATGCCCTCACTCCTCCTGTAATTATCGATCTATGTGCATTGTCTGATATTGGCCGTAGCTTCTGACTGGCACAATGGATTTTTATGATAGCCAGAACAAGTCTCAAATAGAAATGATTTAATAGAAATTGATTTATAACCCCCAGTTCACTCCATGAAATATTGGAGCTGACGTCAGATCACTTTTCACTGCAGACCGACCAGAGCGCGGCTGCAATATGTGAAAGGCAGAGTATAAAACAGAGGGCTGGTGACTTACATTACTGTTCAAAAGTTTGGGGTCACCCAGACAATTTTGTGTTTGCCATGAAAACCCATACTTTTATTTATCCAATGAGTTGCAAAATGAATAGAAAATATAGTCCAGACATTGACAAGGTTAGAAATAATGATTTGTATTTGGAATAATAATTTTCTCTTCTGTTGTTCTGCGTCTCACACATGTTCCTCTGTGTGATCCAAACACCTCAACTTTGAATCGTCTGTCCATAAAACTTTTTTCCAATCTTCCTATATCCAATGTCTGTGTTCTTTTTCCCATATTAATTTATCCTTTTATTATCCAGTCTCAGATATGGCTTTTTCTCTGCCACTCTGCCCTGAAGGCCAGCATCCCGGAGTCGCCTCTTCACTATAGACGTTGACTCTGGCACTTGCGGGTACTATTTAATGAAGCTGACAGATGAGGAGCTGTGGGCGTCGGTTCTCAAACTAGAGACTCTAATGTACTTAACTTGTTGCTCAGTTGTGCAAAGAGGCCTACCACTTTTCTTTCTACTTTGGTTAGAGCCTGTTTGTGCTCTCCTCTGAAGGGAGTAGTACACACCGTTGTAGGAAACCTTCAGTTTCTTGGCAATTTCTCGCATGGAATAGCCTTCATTTCTAAGAAAAAGAATAGACTGTCAAGTTTCACATGAAAGTTCTCTTTTTTTCTGGCCATTTTGATAGTTTCATAGAACAAACAAATGTAATGCTCCAGATTCTCAACTAGCTCAAGGGAAGGTTAATTTTATAGCTTCTCTAATCAGCCAAACCATTTTTAGCTGTGCTAACATACTTGTACAAGGGTTTTCTAAACATCCATCACCTTTTTACACAGTTGGCAAACGCAATGCACCATTAAAACACTGGATTGGTGGTTGTTGGAAATGGGCCTCTATACACCTATGTAGATATTGCGTTAAAGACGTTTGCAGCTAAAATAGCCATTTACCACATTAACAATGTATAGAGTGTATTTCTGATTCATTTAATGTTAGCTTAATTGAAAAAAAAGTGCTTTTCTTTTAAAAATAAGGACATTTCTAAGTGACCCCAAACTTTGAACGGTAGTTAGAATTTTAAGGACCACTACAGTGGTGCAATAAAAAAATCAAACACCTGGTTGTAATGCAACAGCAAGTTGCAGGAAAAGTAAGTCTGTCCTACAAAAAAAGTTGAATAATGTACCACTTGAATTCTGTTCACCTTTGTAGCACAAAATGACTGTTCAAATCAAGCACAGTCGCTCAGTGCTCTCTAGGCATGGCCAAACTGCTTAATAAACTCTCCTACTGTCTTGTTTCCAATCAATCTCTATTGTACGCTGACATATTTAGTGTTGCAGGAGCCAGAGAAGGGCGAATTTAGATAAAAAATAGGTATGAAGGTGCTTTGAAATGTTTGGCCACACCAACGGTGCACCATGTTCCTGTGCTTGGTCTGAATGATCATTTTATGCTGATGTGGGCTACATGACAACATTGTTATAAAACACTGAAATAGCAGTGTTGCTTTGCAACATAGCATCTTATGATCTCCTATGGTATCGCATCCCCACACAGTTGCAAATATGTTAGACCTCTCGCTGGTCGCAAGTTGCATGCAATTCACTTGACATAGACTTCAAGGCATGCACCCTCTCTGTGATATGGCCTTTTTTTTTTAGAACAGCAAAAGCAGGAACGCTAGCATAGTTGTGCGATTACATGTCAAGTTTAGCCACAACTTTAATGATGCATGACCAGAGCCAACTTAAAGGGAATCTGTCAGCAGGTTTTTGCTATGCAATCTGAAGACAGCATGATATTGGGGTTAAAACAGGTTTCAGCTATGCCTCTCTTATCAGGCTCTGTGATGTTGTTTACTTGCAATGATTGTTTTACCACCAGGAGATAATCATTTCTTAAGGTCCCGTCACACGTAACAACGCACCAGCGATCCCGACAACGATACGACCTGGTAGGGATCGCTGGTACAGTCACTTTGCGGTCGCTGATGAGATGTCAAACAGTCAGATCTCACCAGTGACTTCAGCAACGATCCAGAATGATACAGAGGTCGTTTGGAATTGTCACTCTTGGGCGTAGTATTGAGATCGTTGGTCATTGTCCCTTTCAAACACAGCAATGCAGCGTTCCCAGCGGGAGCGCAACAACCAAAAGACCCAGAGCACTTTGTATCGATCAATGATCTCACAGCAGGGGCCTGATCGCTGCTAAGTGTCACACATAACGAGATTGTTGTTCCGTCGCAAAACCTGTGACGTTACAACGATCTCGCTAATAATCTCCTTATGTGCGACGGGGGCTTTAGACTACATCAGATAGTCTGATCATGCCCACTCCTGTGATAAACAATTCAATGTCTATAGACATTACATTGTACACACAGAGCCTGGTATCTAAAAATTCTGATTGTCAGAACCGCTGCACCCAATAACCTAAGTGATACATCGTGCGATCCAGAGTTTCTTTGCCTTTGTTATGCTGCTCTCAGATGAGGACGCAACAACCTGCTGACAGATTCTCTTTAAGCCTGATGTCCAATAGTAAAATGTTATATCCTTATAATTACCTATGATAAAAAGTTTTTGTCACAAATGATGTTTATGACGTATACCTTAAATTGCTGAGTGTTGTACTCTTATTGGTTGCTAGATCAGAGGTCATTTGTTCTTCATACCCTGCCAGTCGCAGTAAGGTTGTGGTCGTCCATCTGTAAAATGTGGACTTTATAAAATGCTGACCAACCGCTGGGTTTCCCACCTTGAGCTAACTGCTTCATTGCAATATAAAGAGTAATTATCTAAGATCTGGATACCCGAAAGTCAGGTTAGGGCCACTTTACACACACCAACTTCTGTGACCAACTCTGACAATCCGTTGCTGAAATCATGGACACATTGTTCCATTTTGTACACAGCCACATAATAGCAATGTGTCCATGATTTCACTGCAACCAGAGATCTGTTCTGAAGTTGGCACAGAAGTTGGTGTGTGTAAAGTGGCCCTAAGTCTTTCAATGTGCGAATGGTCAGGGCAAAATGTTGGCTGCTAGTTGCATTCCCCTGTATCACATTGATAGGGAGACCCTCTTCATATCTGTATGGTTGTGAAGCTTTATGTTTGTCCACCATACTTGCTGAACATCAAGTAACAGTGCGATCTGATAGGAGTGTATAAATTGCTATATACATGTGATGTGATAGTGTATTACAATATAATTGCTACATTTGATTATATCTTCAGCGATGCAAAGACTTTTACTTAATTTGTCATTTTCCTTTTTCTTACTTGAGATGTAAAATGATGAAGAACTGGGGCATGATTGGTGGGTTTGCTGCAGCTCTCGCAGCTGGAATCTATGTTTTGTGGGGACCCATCACTGAGAGAAAAAAGCGGAAAAAAGGTAAAATAATCTCACAATGACTGATATGTTGATGCTGCGTAGTTAAAATTCATCCAGATAGTAATAGGAATAACTATTGTTTGCATTAATGAGTGATTATAATGATATGATATAATGTCTCATTTACTATCGTTGTACTAAAATTGGGAGTAGGCTGAACAATGTTTTTGGCACAAATTTTGATAGTACTTGACACCTCTGTCAGAAGCTTGTCCTGCTGGTGGACAAAGGATCAATATTTGATTTCCAACTATGCACCTACCCCCAACACTGTCTGCTGCAGGAAGATGATCAGCCCCCCCTTATAATTTGACGATCAGCTGATCCCATCAAAATATGTGACTTCAATTAACACTATTCTAATCTGTCGGCGGAATGTGAGAGTTGTTGTAAAGCCGGCTTCACATTGCGGGTCTGATTCGATCCGTGGCTGTTTGGGTGAACCTGACAGCCCCGGACCGGATCAGCACACAGAACCGGAGGGCTAATATGCCCAAGTGTTTTGAGCCCCCATGATGAAAACACCACAGCCGCCCTTGAAAATGGTGCATTCATCGTAGCCCCATTTCCAAGTGCTTTACCTGGCTCTTCCAGTGGCTCTGGTGGTGGGGTGGCACGCGGGGTATTTATGCGGTTAATACCAGCTTTGTATTGTCAGCTGGTACTAAGCCCAAAATTCATGGTGTCAGACCAAATTAGACCCACCCACCATGAATTTTTAGTAAACATAAAAAAAATCGTGTCTCTGTATTTTTTTTTTTTTTTTTATTAGAAATAAAACAAAAAACACATTTAGGGACTCCATCTTAATTACAATAAAAACGACTCCCTCCGATGCAATCCACAGGCAGAGCAGGTTCAGCTCTGCTACATACAGGCTCAGGCTGAGCTGGGTGCCGTGAAAAAAGGTCACCTGAGTTCATAGCTGAGCCATGAACTCGGGCAACCCCTGATGTCACTGCGAACACTGCTGAGAACTGAAGCGGTTCTCGGCAGTGCAGTGAATATCCCAGGAAGTTAATGAGCAGCCCCAGAAGTAGATGCAGCTGGGATGGCAGGACGTGCACTGCGTGACCCGGTAAGTATAATGATAATGTTTAATGAGCGTCCCCTGGACCCGAACTGTAATACGGATCTCCCAGGGAAACCCGTGTTTGGAATTTGTGCACGAACACTAGGTGTTCAGTACAGATACCAAATTTTACAGTTGTGGTTCACCCATCACTATTCAGCATCCCAGTGCCTTTAATGCACTGGCTTCTTTTTATAGCCTTACATCTTGCTGGTTAGTTTCTTTAAAAAGCAAAGAGTCTATTGTTCCTGCGTCTGAGCCATGGGAGAAATTCATCAAGACTGGCATCTTGTGCACCGGTCATATCCAGAGTCCACTGGAGTAAAATGCATCAATTTCATTATGAGACAAGCGCCTATTAACGAATTTGCCGCATCTTCCGCCTGCCTCTGTACCCGAGTACATTTTGGCTGTAGCTCACACCACCTATTTGATGTAAAGTATAGTGATTGTCCGGTTGAAGTAAGTCAGGCCCACTGATAAGCCCTAGCTATGGTTCTAGAAGGCTACATGTTTTTTTTGCTTTGTGTTTTTTTATAACTTCACATGGAAAACATTTTATAATCAGCAACATGCTGAACACACCCTAACCCTTATGTAATTCTGTGCACTAGGTCTTGTACCCGGTCTGCTGAATTTAGGCAACACTTGTTTTATGAACTCTTTACTGCAAAGTTTGTCCGCCTGCCCTTCTTTTATTCATTGGCTGGAAGAATTCACATCAGAATACCAAGTGGAACAGAAGAACACATCACATCAGTACCTGTCTGTCACCTTACTGCAGCTTTTAAAAGGTAAAATTAAAAAGAATATATTCTTTAAATTTTTTTTTTTCATGAAACCGACCTGTTTAACCTCCTAGCATTACAGCAACTTCTTTTTTTTCACTTTTCAATTGTCATGTTTCAGGAGCTATAACCTTTTTTTTTTATTTTTTTGGGTAACATAGTCGTTGAAGGACTTGTGTTTTTTTTTTTTTTCTTTTTAGAAATGAGCTGTGCCAAATAGTAGATTTTAGTGTTAACTTTTAGTTTGTAAATCAGTATTTTTTTTGGCGAAGCCCAACGTTAAATAGTTTTATTTATGTTCTATTACCTTTATACAGGAAATGTCCTTTGAAAAAAAATAATTCAGTTTTGTGTCAATATATTTTTAAAGCCGTAAGTTGTACACTTTTCCTGAACTGTATAGAGCTTATTTTTTGCGTGATAAGCGGTGGTTTTCTTTGGTATTGCTTTGTCGTACATGTGACTTTTGTGACACTTTTTTGATACTCTTAATAAAATAAAAACTTTTTTATTAAAACTATTCTATATTCTTGCTTATTTTTAAACCACCTTCTTATGGTATGACAGGGGATGACAGAGTGGTTGATCTCTCTCTTCCAAACCGTACACATGCCGCTGGCACTTTGGACAAAGTGTTAAAGTCAATTTGAAATAGACCCAGGGCCACAAGTCCGCAGTTTCCAGGGGTCCTTTATTATCATGTGATGAGCCAATGAGTAAGGGACTTTGTTCCGAAACGCGTCCATTCAGGATGCCTATGTTTTTATGTGAACTCCAATAAAGGACCCCTGGAATCTACAGACTTGTGGCCCTGGTATATTTCAAATTGATGTGTAAGTGGTGGAAGCCAGCCACATTACCAGGAGCCTGGGAATTCAAGGGTGTTTCATGAAGTGAGCAGCACTTCCCCCTTCCCCACCCCTCTATATACAAAGTGTTAAAGTGCTTGGATCGGAGCTAGCTCTGGTCCCAATCTGTTTATTACAGATGTTTCCTGCTGCTGATGGCATGGACATATATCCTGTTTTCCTTCTATGCCTGGACATAGCTGTACCCTCGATTGCGATAATCTAGTTGCTGTCTTGACATACAGGAATGCCCACTCTTGTTGCAAAATAAAAAAAGAACAAAATGCTGGAGTGTTGCTAGCCTTTAATACATTGTAACAGTACTTTTAAATCCTATATCATCCTCTCTGCAACTCATTGCATATGAGAAGAAAAGGAAAGAGGCGCTCCCTGTGTGAAATGGGGTGAGGGAGAAGTGATAAATTGTCACTCGCTTGAGAGGGTGTGTGCGGCACAACTTCAATAAATGTGAAATAGAATCCAAGGTTGGCTACTTCTCCGGCCACTAGACTCACCCAGTGGGTAACGAACAAAGTATGTAGAGCAAAAAAGAGGATCAGTGAATTCCAGCAAAGCACCATAATTGTGAGGAGAAAAAATAGTTTATTTCTGCAACCTGAAGGAGAAGTAAAATGTACTTTGAAACGCGTTGCTTGAATAAATCTGGTTTTTATCCTCACAACTTGTCGTACTTTAGCAGTGCCAAGGATTCACTGCTCCTCTATTCCTCTTTATTCATTACATATGGGGATTTCAGGAAAAAGTCAGTGCTCCATAGTAGTTCCATAGTCAATGAATGGAGTGAAGGTCGATCATGTACACATCTGCTCCATTCAAAATGTTCTCGTGGTTGTGCAGCCTCATTTCTTAGATTTATGGGTGTTCCAGCTGTTGACCCCCTGATCAATAATGACTTGTTATTCTGGGAATAACCCTTTAGCATCTTTTATGTCAGTGATCATATTAGGCAAGTTATCATGACTAATTCAAATGTCAATAGAGTAAAAAATGATAAAATGTTTTACAATACTACTGTGACACCTATGGATCAAGAGCAGGCCACTGGGACATTCTGCTGTGGTATTGGAGGCATTGATGGCACCATTCTGTCACAAGACCCCTGAGCTCTGTTCTCGGCCTCAGTGGACAGATGTTTTGAATGAACTCTTTTTTACCATCTAAAATTTCAGCTGTATGGCCACCTTAATTAATTATAGCCTACAATATTTTTTTTAATGTTTTACTTATTTTTCTCACTTCAGCATTATCTAATCAAGAAACTGCAGAAGATGAGGTGTTAGATGCCAGTCCTCTTCTAGATGTCCTAAGAACATACAGGTGGCAAATCTCTTCCTTTGAAGAGCAGGTGAGTCATTTCTGCTTCCATATGCATCCATATGCTTCCCATATTCCCATATGCATAGTGGCGATCATACGTAATGAGCCTGTCTGAAGCCAGGATGCACGACTTTGTATAGCGCTGGCAATGACCCCAGCTTTTCTAAAGCATGTTCTCACACTCACAGGGGCAGAATAACTTACTACCGTAAGTGGGCCAACCAGTCGGGGAACTAACCCCCTGCTTGACTAGTCAAAACCCTAATTTGCATAAACGAACTTAAGAAATACTTTTTTTTTATAAAGATCTATTTAAAGGATCTAATAAATGAAGGCCATGTTAGACAGGGAATATTGATATATGTCCTCAACTGTTGGTGACATGGAGGACAGACATGTTTCCTTTAAAAATCTACAAGATCCGATGTTTTAGAAGTAACATGAGAGCTAGATCAGATTTTTGATGATCAAACTTTATTATCTTTTAACTAAATTTATATATTGCATATAATGTTCCTCATAGAGCATTTTATAGATATCTTCAATTGAGACATGCAATAACGCACCAGTTCTCCAATCCAAGATTGTGTATGTAAAGATACCCATTGATATAAATACTCACCAGTCAAGTTCCCACTGGTGTGATATCTGCACTCTACACTTTCCTACTGAACATTACAATTGCTTCTATTCATTTTCCCATTGAGGATAAATGGCGTCAATTGATTCCTTCATTAAGTGGAGAACAGTGAAATGATGCTTTAGGATCATACTGTAGTATCATGAGCTGTGAACAATGAGCTTATATATCTACACCATGTTTCAAATTATTATGCAAATTGGTTTTACGTGTCGTAGGATTTTTTATGTTTTTTTTTTTCAATGAAACCCATTGATGGTATTGTGTCTCATGGTGGGTTTATACGTTGTGATATCGTTCCGATATCGTATACAATGGCGCGGGAGCGCGCAATTTGTGCCCGGTTTTGCAAGAGTCGGATCGGCGGTGTACACGTCCCGATATCGTGGTACAACGTCCCTACGATGTCTACGTACCCCCGACCCAGGACCGACCATTTAACATGGTAGTGAATGGGGGACGTTGTACTGCACATCGGAGTTGGATGTTTACACGGGACGATCCGGCTCCAACCAGCATCCGATATCGGGCGGTTGAATAGCACGCTCATTCGACCCCCGATATCGGTTTACCATCGTTCCTGCATTGTATTGGATGTTCACACCGTACAACGCAGGAACGATATCGGGTCCAACGCACGAACCACGTGACTTTTGGTCGGAGTTGGACGCCGATATCGCAACGTGTAAACCCACCATCAGGGTTCTTTGGATCACTGAAATCAATCTCAGATACCTGTGATAATCAGTTTGGCAGGTGAGCCCAAAAAAAGAAAAACTGAATGTTCCACAATATTGAGCAGTTTTCAAATAACATGGGAAAGAAAATCCCTCTGCTGCCAAAAAGCAACAAATAGTGCGATGCCTTGGACAAAGGATGAAAACATTTGATATTGCACGTAAGCGTGATCATCTTTTTGTGAAGAGATTTGTGGCTGATTCTGAGCACAGACATGTTCGTGCAGATAAAGGCAGAATGAGGAAGGTTTCTGCCAGGCAAGTTTATCGGATTAAGAGAGCAGCTGCTAAAACGGCCTTACAAACCAGCAAACAGATATTTGAAGCTGGTGGTGCATCTGGAGTCCCTCGAGTCTCAAGGTGTAGGATCCTTCAAAGGCTTGCTGTGGTGCATAAACCTACTATTCGGCCACCCCTAAACAGTGGTCACAAGCAGAAACGGTTGCAGTGGGTCCAGACATACATGAATACTAATTTTCAAACAGTCTTGTTTACTTATGAGTGTCGAGCAACCCTGGATGTTCCAGATGGATGGAGTAGTGGATGGTTGGTGGATGGCCACCATGTTCCAACAAGGCTGAAAAGTCAGCAAGGAGGTAGAGGAGTCATGTTTTGGGCCGGAATCATTGGGAAACAGCTGATAGGCCCCTTTAAGGTTCCTGAAGGTGTGAAAATGACCTCTGAAAAGTATATAGAGTGACTGAGAACTTTCTTCCATCGTACAAAAAGCAAAAACGTGCCTTCAGGAGCAAAATCATCTTGCATGACAACCATGAGAACCTTTGGAGTATTATCAAGCAAAAGATCTATGAGGGTGGGAGGCAGTTCACATCAAAACAGCAGCTCTGGGAGGCTATTCTGACATCATGCAAAGAAATACAAGCAGAAACTCACAAGTTCAATGGATGCTAAAATTGTGAAGGTGAGATCAAAGAAGGGTTCCTATGTTAACATGTAACTTGGCCTGTTAGGATGTTTTGGAGTTAAATAACTTTTTATTTTAGTGAATGTGACCTTCTAATGCTGCAAATTCAACAAATGAGCATTTTCAGTTCTTTCAAACATATCAAATGTTTAGAAACTCTACTGTGCCTAATAATGTGAAACAGTGCATTTAGAGTTTTATACCCCTTCCCGACACATGACACACCATTTGTGCCATGAAATCCAGTGTGTTCCCACGATGGCACAGCGTCTGTGCCATCTGGGGAACGCACTCCTGCAGCTCAAGTGAGGGTCTCAATGACCTGTCAATTGGGCTGCAGGTAGCTGGGACTTGTACTAAACCCAGGTGGGTGGATTAACCCCCCCCCCGTGCCCAGGACCCCTCCGATTGCAGTTTAAAAGTGAAATCATAGGGATTCACCCCTCCAGATCTGATTGGAGCTCTCTAATCAGATCTGGAGGGGCGGATCGGCAAGTGCCCACCCCTCCTCAGCCCCCTCCAGCTCCAGTGCTTACAGGGCCCCCCCCCCGAACTGCCCACCCCCCTCTATTGCTATGTATATACTGGCGGGCTGCACCCACGGCTGCGCCCGCCAGTCAGATGTGGTCCCCTCCCCCTGGCTGTGCCCCCCCAGGCAGCCCCCACCTCCAGCCCTGTGCCTTGGCTCCCCCCTCACCTCATCTGGCGGGCTACACCTGCCAGTGCACCCGCCACTGTGCCCACCGCTGCGCCTCCTCTTCCGGTCGGTGGGCCCCACCTCCTCTCTCAGCCTCCTCCTCCTCATCGGTGATCGAGAGGGAGATATGTATGTGTGTGTGTGTGTGTGTGTGTATGTATGTATGTATGTGTGTGTGTGTGTATGTGTATGTGTGTGTGTGTGTGTGTGTGTATGCGTGCGTGTACATGAGCGTGCATGGATGTGTGCGTACATGAGCGTGCGTGGTCGAGTGCGTGCATGGATGCGTGCGCAGATGTGTGCGTGCGTGGACATGTGTGCGTGGACGTGAGCGTACGTGAACGTGTGCGTGTGTAGACATGTGCGTGCATAGACGTGTGCATGGATGGATGTGTGTGTGTGGATGTGTGTGCGTAGATGTGCATGTGTGGGTATATGTACGTGGATGTGTGTGTGCATGGATGCGTATGTGGATGTGCGTGCGTGGATATGTGCGTGCATGGATGTGCGTGTGTGGATGTGTGCGTGCGTGGATGTATATGTGGAAGTGCGTGCGTGGATATGTGTGTGCGTGGATGTCAGCGTGCATGGATGTCAGCGTGCGTGGATGCGTATGTGGATGTGCGTGCGTGGATGTCAGCATGCGTGGATGTGCGTGCGTGAATGTCACCATGCGCGGATGTGGATGTGCGTGCGTTGATGTGTGCGTGTGTGGATGTGCGTGCGTGGATATGTGCGTGCGTGGATATGCGTGTGTGGATGTCAGCATGCGTGAATGTGTGCGTGGATGCATATGTGGAAGTGCGTGCGTGGATGTCAGCATGTGTGGATGTCAGCGTGCGTGGATGCATATGTGGATGTGCGTGCGTGGATGTCTGTGTGCGTGGATGTGCGTGCATGGATGTGTGCGTGCATGGATGTCAGATTGCATGGATGGATATCAGCGTGCGTGGATGTGGATGTGCATGCGTGAATGTGTGCGTGATTGGGTGATGGGTGGATGGATGGGTGCAACAAGTGTCCTCTTGTTGTAGTCTCTGGGATCATAGTCATGGTGCACTGTATGACAGATCATTGTTATACAGTGCACGATATCTGTGACCCCAAAGACTGTAGGAAGAGGACACTTGATCCCTTGCTGTAGTCTCTGGATTAAGCAGAGGCGATCGAGCGTCGTGGGACCTTCGTTGTGGACTACGTTGGAGGCGATCGAGCGTCGTGGGACCTTCGTTATGGACTACATCGGATCTTTATAATAAAGATGGAGTCTGAATTTTGTTTGTGTTTTTTTTTTTTTCCAAATAAAAATATTTTCCTCTGTGTGTATTTATTGACTACTTACCAGAGATTCCTAATGGCGGGTCTAACATTGGCCCAATATTATGAATCTCGGGCTTAGTGCCAGCTGCCAATAAAAAGCTGACATTAACCCCTTTATTGCCCAGTTTGCCACCGGCACCAGGGCAACTGGAAGAGCATGGGTACAGCGCCAGAAAATGGCGCTTCAATGAATGCGCCATTTTCTGGGGCAGCTGTGGGCTGCAATTCGCAGCATAAGGGGCCCAGAACGCTTGGGCCTTTCCATGCTGAGGATTCCAGCCCCCACCTGCTTAGTTGTACCTGGCTGGGCCAAAAATATGGCGGAGCCCTACGTCATTTTTTTTTTCTAGAATTAGTTCTAGAAATAAAAAAAAAATGGGCTTCGCTGTATTTTTGGTTGCAGCCAGGAACAACGGGGTAGCTGGCAGTCTAGCTGCCAAGTTGTACCTGGCTGGACCAAAAATATGGCGGAGCCCCACGTCATTTTTATTCTTCTAGAATTAGTTCTAGAAATAAAAAAAAAAAGGCCTTCGCTGTATTTTTGGTAGCCAGACTGGAATCCTCAGCGTGGAGAGACTCAAATGTTGTGGGTCCCTCACGCTGCAAATTGCAACCCACAGCCACCCAAGAAAATAGCACATTCATTAGAGGCGGCATTTTCTGGTGCTGTACCCCAACTCTTCCAGTTGCCCTTGTGCTGGTGGCACACTGGTTCTCCATACACGACATGGTGTCCGCTAACAATTTCAATGGAAAATTAGCTCTAATTGTTAGCGGAAACCATGTTGCGTATGGAGAGCCCCTCCCTGTGTGCCTGAACATTAGAGCTCCCCCACAAGTGACCCCATTTTGGAAACTAGACCCCCTAAGGAACTTATCTAGATACATAGTGAGCACTTTGAACACACATGTGCTTCACAAATTAGTCCATAAAAGGGACAAAGAATATTTTTTGTGAAAAAAAAAGTAGTTTTTCATTTTTACAGATCAATTTGTGAAGCACCTGGGGCTTCAAAGTGCTTACTATGCATCTAGATACATTCCTTGGGGGGTCTAGTTTCCAAAATGGGGTCACTTGTGGGGGAGCTCCAATGTTTAGGCACACAAGGGCTCTTTATATGCGACATGGTGTCCACTAATAATTCTAATTGTTAGCGGACACCATGTTGCGTATGGAGAGCCCCTGTGTGCCTAAACATTGGAGCTCCCCCACAAGTGACCCCATTTTGGAAACAAGACCCCCCATGGAACTTATCTAGATGCATTAGTGATCACTTTGATCCCCCAGGTGCTTCACAAATTGATCCGTAATAAGGAATAAGTACTTTTTTCTTTTCACAAAAATTTCTTTTTTCATATTACCGGATGAATTTGTGAAGCACCTGGGGGTTCAAAGTGCTCACCACCCATCTAGATAAGTGTCCTGGGGGCTCTAGTTTCCAAAATGGGGTCACTTGTGGGGGAGCTCTAATGTTTAGGCACACAGGGGCTCTCCAAACGCAACATTGTGTCTTCTAACAATTTGAACTGATTTTCCGTTCAAATTGTTAGCAGACACCATGTCGCATTTGGAGAGTCCCTATGTGCCTAAACATTGGAGCTCCCCCACAAGTGACCCCATTTCGGAAACTAGACCCCCCAGGGAACTTATCTAGATGCATAATGTGCACTTTGAACCCCCAGGTGCTTCACAAATTAATCCGTAAAAATGATAAAAAAAAATTGTGGGAAAAAAAAAGTACTTTTTCATATTTACGGATGAATTTGTGAAGCACCTGGGGGTTCAAAGCGCTCACCACCCATCTAGATATGTTCCCTGGGGGTCTAGTTTCCAAAATGGGGTCACTTGTGGGGGAGCTCCAATGTTCAGGCACACTGGGGCTCTCCAAACGCGACATGGTGTCCGCTAACAATTTGAGCTAATTTTCCATTCAAATTGTTAGCGGATACCATGTTGCGTTTGGAGGGTCCCTGTGTGTCTCCACATTGGAGCTCCCCCACAAGTGACCCCATTTTGGAAACTAGACCCCCAAAGGAACATATTCAGATGCATAGTGAGCACTTTAAACACCCAGATGCTTCAGAAATTCATCCGTAAAAATGAAAAAGCACTTTTCTCCCATCGCCTTCCACGACAGCATTGGAGGATGTCGTCCACGCCCTATTGGGGGACAGGAACACAGAGAGGTTAAAAGCCCCTCCCCTTCCTCCGTACTCCAGTGTCTTCCTGTCCCCCTTGGGGCATGGAGAGGTTCCAGTGCTGTCAGGCCGGCAGGGGCAGCATTTGGGTGAACTTACGGCCGGGCCAGAGATGGGCGTCGGGGCGTCCTCTCTCCTCCTTCTCGGGGCTCCCATATGGGACCTGGCGGCCTTCCTGCGTCCTCCGGGGCAAAGCAGGCCGTTTTCAGAGCGCCGGAGGCCTGTGTCAGCTCTCCGGCGTCTCCCTCCTCCAGCTGCGGTCCCGGGAGCGCGCGCCGAGAGTGCCGCGACGTCACTTCCGGTTTCGGGTGACGTCACTTCCGGTTTTCGGCCGGCGGCTCCTGTGCGCGCGGTGACTGCTTGGGCGCGGCTCCAGGGACCCAGCAGGCCTATCGCACGCATTTGCCTGCGGCCAGTGACCGGGAGGAGGGGGGAACAGCTGTTCCACGTTGGGGGCACGGTGCTTAGAGATAAGTACCCGCGGAAGACTACACCCAGGTAAGGAGATCCCTGAAGATGGAGGGTGGTAGATCTTCCTCCTCTGCCTCTGCAGAGCCCAGCGTTCCCCCAGCTCCTGTAAGTGTATTGGGGGTGGTCACTGCGGTCAGGGGCTTAGATCCCTTCACTCACTCTGGGTCCCCTTCTCCCCCTTTTTCTATAGGGAGACAAGGGCCCCCCTGTTAAAAGCAGCAAAACCCCATCCAGAAAATGTGGCATCTGCGGCATGAAACTTCCTTCTTCCTACAAAAAGAAGTTGTGTCAGCCATGTACGGACGGTGTGGTCAGGGAAGAATCCCCGTCCCTGCTTGAGGAACTCCGGTCCATGGTTAGACACGAAGTTCAAGCGGTTAGACAGGAGGTACAGGCTTCTATCTCAGCCTTGCCAGGTTTTGCTGCAGCATCCAGGCCTTCCCCTCCAAAAAAAGAGGAAGCTCCAGGACTGTGAGTCGATGGCTTTCATGGCAGCTGTCCAGAGCTCTGCGTCTGAGGACGGCGAGGATGTTGCCTCTGTTGCCTCTGCACAGGCACGAGATTCTGGACACTACTATTTTTTCCTCTGAGTCCATGGGAGAATTGCTGGACGCTGTCCGTAGCACCATGGGAGTTGAGGAGGTCGAACCCCCTTGTTCAGTGCAGGACGCCATGTTCGGTGGCTTGAGGGCTAAGCGGCAGGTGGGCTTCCCTGTCCATGAGGTCATCCGGGAGCTCATCCAGCGGGAGTGGGAGTTGCCAGAAAATAGGCTGATCACCCCTTCCGAGTTAAAACAGCGGTTCCCCTTGGAGGGTGCTGACTTTCTCGGGGACGTTCCGAAGGTGGACATCCAGGTGGCCAGGGTGGCGAAAAAGACCGCCTTACCGTTTGAAGATTCCTCCCAGTTGAAGGACCCCCTCGATCGTAAGATGGAGAGTGTTCTCAAAAAATCCTGGGAGGCGGCCGCTATGTCTTTGAAGGTGAACATTTCATCGACATGTGTGGCCAGATCACTCTTTAGGTGGATCTCCCAGCTGGAAGATCACATCCTGCAGGGTACTTCCAGGGAGGAGCTGTTGGATTCCGTTCCACTTCTAAGACGTGCTACAGGCTTCCTGGCTGATGCCTCGGCGGAGTCAGTCCGCATTGGCGCCAGGTGCGCAGTGTTGTCCAACACAGCTCGCAGAGCTGTGTGGCTTAAGATGTGGAATGGGGATGTCACGTCTAAACTTAAGCTGTGTGGCATCCCTTTTCAGGGGTCTTATGTCTTTGGTCCGGCATTGGATGACATCTTGGAAAAGGTGTCAGACCGGAAAAAGTGTCTCCCGGAACAGAAGCCCTTTCGGAAGCAGTCCTTTCGGGCCGAGCGTAGCCAGCCCTCCCAGTATAGGGGGAAGGGGAAGTCCGGTCGCTGGGCTTACCAGAAAGGTGACAAAAACCGTAATATCTTGCTCCCCCAGCACCGAAGTCAGGGGGCGGGGGGCCAGCCGGGCTCTAAGCAGTGACGCCGGGCCCATTGCGGGGCGGCTCTTGAGGTTTCTTCCCCAATGGGAAGCAATCTCCTCATGCCCGTGGATCCTCTCGACCATTCGGGAGGGTCTGCGGTTGGAATTCGAAAGTTGGCCCCCTCAATGTCTGCGGATCACTCCCCTTCCTCTAGGGGACTCTCGCACACTTTTTTTGTCGGGTCTGCAAGACCTGTTAGGTTCCGGCGTGGTGTCTCCGGTCCCTCCGGGAGAAGTGGGCCAGGGGCACTACTCCAGGTTGTTTGTGGTACGAAAACCCTCCGGGGCGCCCCGTATCATCTTCAATCTGAAACTTCTCAATCGTCATGTTCTTTACAGGCGATTCAAGATGGAATCTGTCCGCTCGGCGATTCCCCTGATCGGTCAGGATTACATGATGGCCACCATCGACCTCCAGGATGCGTACTATCACGTCCCCATTCACCCGTCTCACAAACGCTTTCTGCGCTTTGCGATCTCCGGGGCAGGTGGGACGGGCCATTATCAGTTCAATGTGCTGCCGTTCGGGATCTCGTCAGCCCCCAGGGTTTTCACCAAACTCATGGGGGAGGTGATAGCATTCATCCAGTCCCAGGGCTTATGCGTGATTCCCTATCTAGACGACATGCTGGTAGTGGCACCTTCGGCAGAGGTCCTGCGCACCCATGTGTCCAGAACTTTAGAGATTCTTCAGGGTCTAGGGTGGGTGCCCAATCTTCGGAAGTCGGAACTGGTTCCGGCGACCCGCCGTCAATTTTTGGGAGTCTTGCTGGACTCCTCCAAACAGACCTCGTTCCTTCCTGTCGCGCACCGGCTTCTGCTCCGCGACAAACTGACCCGATTCCGGGCTCGGGAGTCTCCCACCTTGCGGGAGGCGATGTCCCTGTTGGGGTCCATGACGGCCTGCATTCCATCAGTGGCTTGGGCTCAGGCTCATTCCCGTCTGCTTCAGGAACACATTCTGTGCTCCTGGGACAGGCGCCAGGATTCCCTGAACTCTCGGGTCCAGACCCCGGGGCGGGTGGTGGCCTCCCTTTCCTGGTGGATGAATCCCGGGAACCTCCGGACGGGGGTGGCCTGGCTGCAGGCTCCAGTGACCACCGTAACTACGGATGCCAGCGGGTCCGGTTGGGGAGCGATGGTGGATCGCGTGCCGTTCCAGGGAGTTTGGAGTCTCTCAATCAGTCGTCAATCTTCGAACTTCCGGGAACTTCTAGCGGTGGAGGAGACTCTTCATGCTGCAGTTCACATCCTACAAGGGCGTCACGTCAAGGTTCTGTCGGACAATGTGACTACGGTTGCCTTTTTGCGCCACCAAGGTGGTACTCGGGGCATCCACTTGCAGGTGCTCGCAAGACGAATATTTTCCTGGGCAGAACGCCATCTTCTCTCCTTGTCAGCTGTTCATCTGAGGGGAGCGGACAATGTACAGGCAGATTTTTTGAGCCGCACGGAGGTCCACCCTGGCGAATGGAGCCTCCATCCGGCCGTGTTTCGCTCTCTTACGGACAGGTGGGGAGTCCCATCAATCGACCTGTTTGCATCGGGAGCAAATGCCAAAGTGCCAACATATTTTTCCCTGAGGTCGGTCGGACCATCCTCTGGGGCTGGACGCCTTCGCCCATCGCTGGGACTTCCGGTTGGTGTATGCATTTCCTCCGATCCCGCTGCTCCCCAAGACGTTGCAGAAGATTCGGGTGGAGGGGGTGACGGCTATCCTGGTGGCTCCCCTGTGGCCCAAACGGGCATGGTACGGCGCTATCCAAGACCTGTGCCTGGAGGGTCCGATTCGGTTGCCCCACAACCTCGACCTGCTATCCCAGGGTCCTCTGTTTCACCCGGACCCTCAGTGGCTCAATCTGGCGGCCTGGCTGTTGAGGTCGAGATCCTGACGGCCAAGGGCCTCTCCCAAGCAGTAATCCGCACGCTTCAGCAGAGCAGGAAGCCCGTGACGAACGCCATTTACGGGAAGGTTTGGAAACGCTTTCTGTCCTGGTGTGCTCCTTCCGTTCCGGATATCCATCATCCTAATGTGGCTCTCATTTTGGATTTTTTGCAGCGAGGCTTGGATTTGGGCCTTCAGCCGAGCACCCTTAAGGTCCAGGTTTTAGCTCTCAGTGCCGTGTTTGATCAGGATCTTGCTGCCCATCGATGGATCAAACGATTTTTTACCTCTGCTTGTAGACTGCGTCCCAGGCTTCGGCCTTTCGTCCCTTCGTGGGATTTGAACATTGTTCTTCAAGGGCTTTCTCAGGATCCCTTTGAGCCTTTGTCTACTGCTTCCCTTCCATCTCTCTCGCACAAGACGGCATTTTTGGTGGCCATTACTTCGGCCAGGCGAGTTGGGGAGCTGCAGGCGCTCTCGGTCCGGGCGCCTTACCTCGTGGTTTCCGATGATCGCATTACGCTTCGGTTGGATCCGTCCTTTCTTCCTAAGGTTGTGTCGGATTTCCATCGGTCCCAGGAAGTGGTGCTCCCGTCCTTTTGTCATTCTCCTGCTAACGCGGCTGAAGCCGTGTTTCACACCTTGGATGTGCGTCGGTCTGTCCTCCACTATCTCCAAGTGACCGCTTCCTGGAGGTTGGATCAGAACCTGTTTGTTCAGCATTTTGGGAAAAACAAAGGGAAGAAGGCTTCCAAGGCTACCATCGCTTCCTGGATCAAGAAGGCGATCTGTTCGGCCTACGTCGCTCAAGACCTTGCTCCTCCGGTGGGGTTGAAGGCTCATTCCACTCGGGCTGCTGCTACATCCTGGGCGGAGCGGGCTGGAGCTTCATCTGAGCAGATATGCAGAGCGGCTACATGGTCGTCCCTCCACACCTTTTCTCGCCACTATAGGTTAGATCTGTCCTCTAGTCGGGATCTGTCCTTTGGTAGGAAAGTCCTACAGGCAATTGTCCCACCCTGAGGAGTATCGGTGGTATTCCTCCAATGCTGTCGTGGAAGGCGATGGGAGAAAACTGAATTAGTCCTTACCGGTAATTCCTTTTCTTGGAGCCTTCCACGACAGCATCAGTTCCCCCCCCTTATTGTCGGTATTTGGATCCGGTTATATCAGGTAATCCATGTCTTCAGGTGATCTTGGTAATACACTGGAGTACGGAGGAAGGGGAGGGGCTTTTAACCTCTCTGTGTTCCTGTCCCCCAATAGGGCGTGGACGACATCCTCCAATGCTGTCGTGGAAGGCTCCAAGAAAAGGAATTACCGGTAAGGACTAATTCAGTTTTTTTTCCACAAAAAAATTATTTTTCATTAACTAAATCAGAAAGCACGTATTTTAGCTTTGCATAAATATATGTTTAGAGCTCTGCTATATTCATAAAATTCTGTTTATATATATATATACATAAATAATCAGAAAAGCTGCACAGCACTCAGCAGACCAGTGTGAACTGGTGCAAGCAAGGATGCAGAATCAAACAACTTGAGAAAAATCCTTGCAGCACACAGCTACTACCAATGATGCATAAGTGCTAACAAGCCATATATGTTTGAGGAAAAAGTTAAAAACTTACGTTTTTTCAAAAAACTCATAATCTTATCTTTTAATTCTGGCTTGTTAGCACTTATGCATCATTAGTAGTAGCTGTGTGCTGCAAGGATTTTTCTCAAGTTGTTTGATTCTGCATCCTTGCTTGCACCAGTTCACACTGGTCTGCTGAGTGCTGTGCAGCTTTTCTGATTATTTGTTATATGGAGTTGCAGGCTCCTTTGCTGCAATGTGCACCCTCATTAAACCTACAGGTGATCGAGGGTATAGATGGTGCCTGCCCACTGAAGAGTGGGGGGTGGACAAGGAAGGCAGGGATGTCAGATAGGGCTCATCATGCCTGGAGTCACTTTGTCGTAGTTGATGAGCATGCAGACATTGGCCAATGTATGTACTAAGAACTCCAGAATTAAAAGATAAGATTGAGTTTTTTGAAAAAACGTAAGTTTTTAACTTTTTCCTCAAACATATATGGCTTGTTAGCACTTATGCATCATTGGTAGTAGCTGTGTGCTGCAAGGATTTTTCTCAAGTTATATATATACATATATATATATCTATCTATCTAATATATAAAGCTGAATGTGTGTATGTGTGTGTATGTATGTATGTATGTATGTATATATGTATATCCGGGATTGGCATCTACACCGTCGCAACTACAGCCACAAAATTTTGCACAGTCATAAGTCTGGACCCCGAGAGCGTCATAGGCTATGTTGTGAGGCAAAATTTTACCCTGCGCATTCCAGTTCACCAAACAATTTGCCCCTATCTACATAATGGGGAAAAAGTGACAGTTACCAGTTGACAGTTGTGAATGAGAGGGGCTTAATGACAGCACCAAAAACTAACAGCATATACCAGCATATAGTCACTAAGGTGGGGCCCCAACATGAGATATTCACCACGCACGGGGACATGTATACACACCACACGCACACAGAGTAACAGCAAGTGTATAGTCGCTAAGGTGCAGCCCCAGCATTGGATACTCCCCACGCACCTGAACAAACACACACACACCACAAAGACACACCCCCCACAGGGACACACACACTCCCTATAGGGACACATGCACTCACCCCACTGGGACACACACACCACAAAGAGACACACACAACACAGATACACACACCACACAGAACCCCCCCCCCCCCCCACAGGGACACACACACATAGCCACCCTATAGGGACACATGCACTCACCCCACTGGGAACACACACACCACAACGAGACACACACACAACACAGACCCCCCCCCACAGGGACACATACACACCCTAAAGGGACAAATGCACTCACCCCACAGGGACACACACATTCACACACCCCAGGGACACACACACCACACAGACAGACACAGATGTGCACAAATCGCCTCACACATCTCGCCTCATACGTGTGCTATCTTTAATTTCCAAACATAAACATCTGATTAAAAACAGCCAATGTGCACCACATGTGCCATATAGGAATTAAGGCAGATGTCAGTCACATGAGCTATTATGTGTATGTGTGAGGTAACATATACTGCCCGGCCGGGGGGAGGGTTTACTGTTGGCTGGAGATTTATCAGGCTGCCTATAGCAACCAATCACAGCTCAGCTTCTATTTTCCTACAGGTCAATTAATATGACATATTCAAATTCTATTTTGTTATAGCTAACAGCAGTTATTTATTAACCCGGGCTTAGCCGGGTACTACAGCTAGTATATATATATATCTATATATATAAATATGCATATATATATATATGAAATGGCTTATATCTATAACTACCATAATGTATTGCAATAATCCTTGGTAATTGTATGATTTAATATTCACATCCCGTTTATGATGTGTATTCCTCTGTACATTAATGAGATGATCTTGGGTTACTTTTCTGTCTTATGTGTTGTAACTTTTATTATGACGTATCCTTCAATAAAAATTGCTTTTTAAAAAAAAAAGTGTCATTGGGATCCAGCAGCTCTCCATCACATATATAAACCAACTTGGGCAAGAGTTGGCACCCAGTATATTTAGGAGTGTTCTGTCACAGTCCAAATGTTCCTGTGCAGTGATTGGGATCTGTATTGTGCATGTAAATGCAGTATTCATTCTGCATGCATCTGGACACCTTTGGTAAAATCATTTTAAGCGATGGCTTTGTTACATTTTTAATGTGATTTAACACTTTCTTGTTCTGCACAAGGCCATCACAAGCTATTTTACACTAAAAATACTTTTTAATTGTGCAGGATGCCCATGAATTGTTTCATGTCTTGACATCATCATTAGAAGATGAGAAAGATCATCAGCCCCATGCAACACATCTGTTTGATGTCAGTGCCTTAGAAGTAAGTGTTTCCTTCTATTAAAGGGATGTCGCTACTCTGACAACCCTTTCTCAATCCCTCAGTTTCCCCTCAGTAAAATAATATCTATACTCACCACCTCCGGTGTCAGGCTGTTCTAGCGGTGTCAACAATGGCTCTACCGGGAATCTCCTGACAATACTGTATGTTATGTGTTCCCAGTAGCCAATCTCCTTTGGACAAATTAGACATCTGAAGGAATTGAGAGAGCATCCGCATCTCTGACTTCTTCTAGATGTTCGTTTTCTCTGAATGTTGAGACAGTGAAGGCAGCCCTAATTGACCACAGGGAACTCAAGAAATAGTAATATCAACCGGTCCCCTGAAAAGTCAATGCCAACACAGCTGGAATGGTGCCAGCCTGCAGGTGAGTATAGGTGTTATTCTTTTACTAGGGGGGAAGCTACGGGATTGAGTAGAGTATTATCCAAGTAGTGAATAATATGTTTGGAAGAAATTATGGAAATAAACAATTAAGTCATAAAACTTTAACTACATGTTTATCTAAGGTTGGTTTCACACTGCAGTTTTTTCCCTGATCGGGTTTGATCAGGTTTGTGTGTCAAAACCAGGAGTGTCTCCAAAACTCAGAACAGATGTCAATCTTTCAATGATAGTTTTTCTCTGCAAGTTCCTCTCCTGGTTCCTCTCCTGGTTTTGGCACATAAACCTGATCAGGGAAAAAACTGCAGTGTGAAACCAGCCTAAGGCCGGCTTCACACCATGGTAAAGTCCGATCCGGGGCTGTCCGGTGTAAACCAGACAGCCCGGACCGGATTTTGGCCCATAGTATCCTATAGGGCTGGATGGAGCCGGATGGCAGAGAGCTGCCATCAGGTTTCTATACTTCCAGAGGAATCTGGGAGAATTCGGATTTTTCTCACCGGAGACAAAAATGTTGCTTGCAATGTTTTTGTTTCCTGGGAGAAAAATCTCCCCAATTTGCCGTATCCCGGATTCCCCCGCATCCGGTGCAATCCGGCACTCCCTAACATGGGAGCCTATGGGGCCGGTTTGTCCTGGTCCGGGAGGATCTGGGAACCGGACACCTGCGGCTGCATGCTGCTGTTGTTTCAGGCCCGCGGCTAGCTCCTTGCCAGCCGCGGTCCTGATTCATCAGTGGCGGCAGCTGCGTGCGGGTGCACACCGGACCGGAAGGCATATTTGCCCTCCAGTTCTGTGTGCTGATCCGGTCCGGGGCTGTCAGGTTCATCCCTGACCGCCCTGGATCGGACCTTACCGTGGTGTGAAGCCAGCCTTAGACAAGTATATAGAAAGTCACGTATTTCTAGTGAGTTAGGTTACTTACCATATTATTAACATCCTACATAACAGATACATATTCTTTTAGGTTTCCTTACTTATTTTGGTGTACAATGTTGTTTGTTTGTATCTCAGCTTCCCCAGAGCACAGAAAGGCAAATTCACTGCAGGATCCAAGGTATGTTCAGGTAGACCATACCTAAAATGGTTTATAATTTTTCACATAAATAGTGGGCATCCCTGGTGTTTCTTTACTGTTTTCCTAATTAATAATATTATTGTATTTTTGGGGACTTTAAGAGGCTCATTTCTGCAAGAAACAAATGTGTTAAAGTGTGTGTATTAGGCAGTGTATTAGCTCCCTATGATTGAGGAGAGTGCTGACACAACGTCCTTCCTGATCACAAACAAAACTGTAGCTGCACAGTTCTCTCTCCTCCTGCCCCATAGTGATCATTCTGCACCTCATTATAGCTGCAGGTCATGACTAACTGAAGATCCTTTCAGGTCTTATGATCTGTCGCATTCCTGGAAGGAACTTAAAAAGGTGGTAGAGTGCAGAAGAGGTGTGTATTGATAAGGCAAAGTTGTGTGTGGTGTGTTGATGTATTTGGTGTGTGTGTTTGATGTTGATGTAGCTGATCTATGTGTGTTGATGTAGCTGATCTGTGTGTGTTGATGTAGCTGATTTGTGTGTGTTGATGTAGTTGAGCTGTGTGTCTGTGTAGATGTAGTGATCTGTCTGTGTTGATCCAATAGCATAGAAAAACTGAGAAGTTAAAACTTAATTTTACTAGCTCTATATTAAAAAACACATAGTTGTCTAGACCAAACAAAACAAAAAAGTGTGCATACGTGACTGTGCAAGTCAGTGTAGTGCTAAACTGAACCCCTCTTATTACCAGGGTTCACAGGTACCCAAGCTAGGTCCCATCCAAATACCCTAGGGACGCTGGCAGGTGTCTGCTTTTTCGGTTTTGAGTTTCCCCTAGGATGTAGTCATCAGAACAAACAATCCCATTAGGTAAACCCAGCCACATGCATTAGTGAAAAAACAGTTTGTATACTCCTATAGGGAGTGATCTCACCCAGCTGCATCCACCTATACGCATGTATACGAGTTCATATAGCTCTGGATAACCTTCTGCTACTGTTTTTCCAGGCTGCTCAGGGATCAGTGAATGTCATATAGCCACCATGTCATCTGATACGTTTCCTCCCGACGCGTTTCAGATCCCTCTTCTTCAGGGAGTCATGGTACACATAGGGATTAGTGTTCAAAGATACACATCCCTGTGCAGATGATGGCGATGGTGTCCAGTCTGGCCCCCTCAAGGTTGTGCAGCCGGATCACCAACGGGACGGGACCTAGCTTGGGTACCTGTGAAACCCTGGTAATAAGAGGGGTTTCAGTTTAGCACTACACTTGTGCTGTTTCAATCTTGTTTTATAGTTTAATCTGTTATATTGATGCTTGTCTCTGCTGCCACCTGCTGGCCAGACCTTTCAATTCTTTCTGCCTTTCCTTGTCCAGCCTATGGGGGTGTGGCTCCTGCATGTGCTGTTTTCTCTTCCTGTTTTTGCCCAGTCATTAGGAGACATCTTTACTGCAGAGAGTTCTATCCTCATGGAGCTAGAGAAGCAAAGTTTTTGACCCACAAGTAGCGACTGCAGAGACAAGCTTCATACAAGACTTCAATGCCATGTTTTGGATCATTCATCTATGGAATAAACCAGCATTGTTTTCATCCTAACGTGTGTACGCTTATCTGAGACGCTGCCGCTCCGGGTCCTGTCTGCCCCTCTTATTGGAAGTACAAAGGTAAGAAGGAACTCTCACCCCATTATACAACCAGCGTGCCTTTATCGCCTTTAAGTGGGAACAGAACAGTCAAAAACTTCGCTTAAAAGCTCTTAATAGTCAAAAACTCTGCTTGAAGGCTCCCAGCAGTCAAAAACTCTGCTTGAAGGCTCCCAATAGTCAAAAACTTTGATTGAAAGCTCCTAGCAGCTAGAAAACTGCCTTACAGCCCAACATCCAGCTATAGTTCTCCATGTGCCCTGTCCCTCTGTGCATTAATCTGCCCAGCAACAAGCCTTGTGTATCTGTCTGCCTGCAGCAGTGCACGTCTGGACAAGCCTAGAGGAAGCTCTCCCATCTGCCACTTCTTGTATCAGCTCTGCCTGTACTGTTATAAAGAACTGTTTTTATGCACCTGCGGTTTCCTTCTGCCACATTGCTTCCATAAGCCTGCAGTACACTATACCTCATTACTGCACATCGGCGAGCTGCGAACCCCAAGTTTCGTCAAAGCCACCTTGGGGATCCCATCCGGGAGTTCCCGCAGAGCCGCACAGCGATTTTCGGACCCCTATTCAAAAGTTGAGTTTTTTAAAGAGACAGTACACCTTTATTCAAAATGGCCGAAAAGGACCTCGGACAGGCTCATACTGCTGAAACAGAGCAAATACAACCTGATACCATCCACGATGAAGCCCAGGAGGCAGACCCCGCGTCTCAAGCAGACCAAGTTACCCGACCAAAACGTTCTTACAAACCAACGGTAAAGGCAATTGAAAACTATCACGCTATGAAAGATGAGCTAAGTGAACGCCTGGAAGAACAGTGGGAACGCGTCGCCTCTTACATGTCGAGACTTGAACCCTCGTCAGGCGACGCCGCGAGCTTACAATCTGTTATGGAACGGCTGAACGCCGCCCATGAAGGATACAAGAGACTGTCAACAAGGTACATTGCCCTTCTAAAAGACTTTAATTCTGATGAATCTCTTTCAGACCTCAGTAAGACGCTAGAGACGGACAAAGGGAGAGATGCCAAGGTCCGACACGCCATAAACAAGGCCGAACACCGTATCTCTCACCTGCAAGAAACCAGATCACACCGATCGACCTCATCTAAACGTTCCTCTCGGGCATCCAGGTCATCATCCTCAAGAAGTTCAACCATGAGCGACAGGATACTAGAGGCCCGCATAATAGCAGAGGAATCCAGGGTGAGACGTTCTTTCACTGAGAGAGAAGCAGAAGAAAAAAGGACAGAAGCAAGGGCAGAGGCAAAAAGGCAGAAGTGGAAGCAAAAAGGGCAGAAGCAAGGGCGGAAGTGGAGATGGAAGCAAAAAGGGCAGAAGCAGAGGCTAAAAGGGCGGAAGCGGAGATGGAAGCAAAAAGGACCGAAGCAGAAGCGGAGGCTCGAATACAGATCCTTCGGTCACAGATGGAAGAGGAGGTCGCGCTAGCTAAAGTAAGACTACTCGAGCAGGCATTGATCCAAGGTCTTGATCCAGCTAACTCGCCACCACTGGAAACAGATGATCCAGTCGATCGCACCAGAGACTATGTGCTAAACCGGGTACCTGTAGCTACCCCGGTTTACAGTACCGTCCAAGTCAACGACACCAAAACCCCCAACATACTTCTAAAGGTGCCAGTACCCTCGAAGGCGCCCGAGCTAATTAACGACAGTCGCCGAGAGATACCCTCTCAAACACAGTCACCACCACAAGATGGCAACCTAGCGTTTCCTGGCCCACCTTCACAGCTCAAGCGGTATTCGTCAGATTCTTCAAGGGCTAAACCACAGCTCAACCCTGCAGCAGCATCATTCTACCCGGAAACAGCTCATCCATTCACGCCAGGCGGCCCATACGCCCCAGGGGCATCACGAGTCGTCGTGGCAACAAGTGGTGAGAAGTCGGGACATGTCCGAGTTTGCCAGGTTCATGGTGAGCAGAGAGCTAATCAGTACTAGTCTTGTGAATTTCGATGATCGTGCAGAGAACTACAGGGCCTGGAAAGCAACCTTCAAGGCAGCCATCGCCAATCTCAACCTAACCGAAGAACAGGAACTCGACCTCCTGATCAAGTGGTTGGGCCCAAGCTCTTCAAGCCGTATCAAGAGCCTCAGAACCGTCTATGTAGGACAAGCAGAAGCAGGTCTCGCCGCCGCATGGCAAAGGCTAGAACGCACCTTTGGCAGCGCGGAAGCAATAGAGAAAGCCCTATTCAAGAGACTGCAGGATTTCTCAAAGATCAACCTTAAAGAAGTCCACAAGCTCCAAGACCTAAGCGATCTGCTCATGGAGCTGGAGCTCGCCAAAAGAGACCCTCGTCTGTCCGGCTGTGCTATCTGGATTCAGCCCATGGAGTAAACCCAATCGTGGTGAAGCTGCCATACAGTCTGCAGGAGAAATGGGCAACGTCAGTCTCAAGGTACAAAAGAGTGAACGACGTCACCTTTCCCCCATTTATCCACTTCTGCAGATTCATTGACGAGCAGGCCCAGATGAGGAATGACCCCAGCCTCGACTTCCTAGAATCCAACACTTCGGCAGCTGCAGCAACTCTCAGCATCAAGGTATGAAAGTGCTACACAAAAACCCAGAGACACTAAGAGAGCTAGTGAGTGTTAGAAAGACCGAACTAACCATCACCACCGCAATGCCCACAGACGAACAGAACACTGTGTCACCACGAGATAAGTCTTTCAATCGTGAATGTCCCATCCACAAAAAACCACACTCACTGACCAAGTGCAAGGGGTTTAGATCCAAAACCTTACAGGAGCGCAAGAAGATCCTCACTGAGCTTGGGATTTGCTTCAAATGCTGCGCATCACTTGAGCACATGGCCAAGGACTGTAAATCCACAGTCAAGTGTGGGGAGTGCCACAGCGAAAAGCACATTTCAGCCATGCATCCTACTCGGCTAGCTAGAGACACACCGGCTACAGTCACCACCGCTCCCGCTCCAAGTCATGGCGGGGAGCCACAGAATCAGACTGACACCGCCACAACTGTTTCCTGCTCATGCTCAGAGGTATGTGGAGAGGGCCGAATGGAGAAATGTTGTGCCCGAATATGCCTCATCAAGGTTTATCCCGAGGGACGCCCAGAAAAGGCAATGAAGGTGTATGCCATCATAGACGACCAAAGCAACCGGTCCCTGGCAGGAACCAAATTCTTTGAAGCCTTCGGAATTAGTGGACCATCAGAACCCTACACCTTGAACACCTGCTCAGGCCGCATAGAGACTAACGGCAGAAGAGCCCGGGATTCATTGCTTCTCCTATCAATGGGAAGACTGAAATACCTCTACCAACGCTCGTTGAATGTGACCAAATACCCAGCCACAGAAGTGAAATTCCTACCCCAGAAGCTGCACTTCATCAACCACACTTGAAACACCTCGCGAGCGTTATCCCACCTATAGACAACAACGCGGAGATTCTACTCCTGCTCGGCAGAGACAACCTGAGGGTACACAAGGTGCGACAACAGTGCAATGGACCTGACTATGCACCATACGCCCAGAGACTGGACCTGGGATGGGTAGTCATAGGAAATGTGTGTGTTGATCGATCAGAAATCGACTCCTTCAGGACCTACGTGCACGGAGATGGGCGCACAACCTGCCTAAGACCATGTCCTCATCACCATGAAGTGAAGGAGAATTCCCCAGACTCAATACAGCTACCCGACGTCGCTTCTTCCCTGCGTACCGACAACTTAGGAAGATCAGTCTTTCACGCAACCTATGGTCTGCGAAGAACCGCATCAGAGGGAGAGCCCGAGTATGGCACAGACACGAGAGACTTTGTTGAAAAAGACTTTTACGTAGATGACGGGCTCAAATCATTACCCACCGAGGAAGCAGCCATTGATTTGCTCAAAAGGACCCAATGTCCAGAGTTCCTGCTGAGACAGTCGGAGGAAGGTGTCCAGGAAAACTTCAGCATCCTAGATCCAGATAACGATCCAGATGTCCGAACTGAAGTCAACACCCTGGCCACCAGTGCAGAGGAAGCTTCCAACCTCGGCTGCCAACGTTTTGAACGTTTCTCCAGCTGGACAAGACTCGTCCGGACTGTCGCCAGGTTAGTGCACATCGCCAGATGCTATCGTACAGACCTAAAGAACAGAGACTGTCATCGCTGGCATGTGTGCCACAAACCCCTTTCTGCTGAGGACATCTCCCATGGTGAGTCCCTCATAATACGCCACCTCCAACAGAGCGAATTCGCCACCGAATGGAACTGTTTACACAACAAACAGCAGATTCCACTAAGAAGCCCTCTCGCCAATCTAAACCCGATTATGGACAGTTTTGGCTTACTTAGAGTCGGCGGTCGTTTAAATCAGGCCCGTTTCGGAGTCGCAGAACAAAATCCTCTCATCATTCCCAACAAACACCACGTTACAGTCTTGCTGATCCGACATCACCATGAAAGGACTGAACACCAAGGCAGGCAGATCACAGAGGGCGCCGTACGGTCGGCAGGCCTTTGGATCATTGGAATGAAGAGACGTGTAGCACAAATACTCCATGATTGTGTGCATTGTCGCAAAACGAGAGGAAGGCAACTGTGCCAACAAATGGCTGATCTGCCTGCAGACAGACTTTCTACGGAACCACCTTTCACCTACGTGGGCCTAGACGTGTTCGGACCATGGATGGTATCCTCACGCAGAACGCGTAGCAGCCGAGCAGACAACAAGCGGTGGGCTGTGCTATTCACCTGCATGAGTGTTCGAGCCGTTCACATTGAGGTGTTAGAATCCATGGATACTTCCTGCCTGATCAATGCCTTAAGGAGGTTCTTTGCCATTAGAGGACCAGTAAAGCAGCTGAGGTCCGACCGTGGCAGCAACTTCGTCGGTGCATGTAGAGAGCTGAACATCGACACCAAGCCAATCCAAGACCAGCTAGCAGACAAGGGTTGCACCTGGATCTTCAATTCTCCTCACAGTTCTCACATGGGAGGCTCCTGGGAGAGGATGATCGGGATCTCACGCAACATCCTGAACTCCATGCTAAAGGACGTTAACTCCTCAAGACTCACGCACGAGACTCTAGTCACTCTTTTAGCCGAAGTCTCAGCCATCATCAATTCGAGACCCCTCGTGCCGGTGACAATGGATCCAGAGGTACCAACCATGCTGACTCCCACTATCCTTCTTACTCAAAAAAATTGACAACGCCGTAATTCCCAGCGGAGACTTCACTCACGCCAACACCTACCAAAGACACTGGAAACGAGTCCAATATTTGGCCGACTACTTCTGGAATCGATGGAGAAAGGAATACCTCACCGTTCTTCAAGGAAGAAGGAAGTGGCGACATCCCAAGCCAAATATCAAGGAAGGAGACCTGGTCCTTATGAAAGATCAGACCACTCAAAGAACTGACTGGCCTCTGGGACTTGTTACTAAGACACTACCTAGCCAGGACAGCAATGTGCGGAAGGTGGAGCTAAGGGTCTTCAGGAAAGGTGAGACGAAGACCTTTGCAAGGCCGATCCACGAACTCATTCTGCTGTTGCCCGCAGAGAGCGCCACTACGGGATGAACGCTTCCGGACCTGAACTTTAGCCGTTTTTCTCCTCATTTTTGGATTTTAGAATTTTGAATTGTTGTATTTAACATGCCTTTCGTTTTAGGTATTGTTATGGACTAATAGTGGAATCCCCAAAGTGAATTCCAGACGGAAGTGTGCTGTTTAAATCTTGTTTTATAGTTTAATCTGTTATATTGATGCTTGTCTCTGCTGCCACCTGCTGGCCAGACCTTTCAATTCTTTCTGCCTTTCCTTGTCCAGCCTATGGGGGTGTGGCTCCTGCACGTGCTGTTTGTCTCTTCCTGTTTTTGCCCAGTCATTAGGAGACATCTTTACTGCAGAGAGTTCTATCCTCATGGAGCTAGAGAAGCAAAGTTTTTGACCCACAAGTAGCGACTGCAGAGACAAGCTTCATACAAGACTTCAATGCCATGTTTTGGATCATTCATCTATGGAATAAACCAGCATTGTTTTCATCCTAACGTGTGTACGCTTATCTGAGACGCTGCTCCGGGTCCTGTCTGCCCCTCTTATTGGAAGTACAAAGGTAAGAAGGAACTCTCACCCCATTATACAACCAGCGTGCCTTTATCGCCTTTAAGTGGGAACAGAATAACACTGACTTGCACAGTCACGTATGCACACTGTTTTGTTTTGTTTGGTTTAGACAACTATGTCTTTTTAATATAGAGCTAGTAAAAGTTTTCAGTTTTAACTTCTCAGTTTTTCTATGCTATTGGTTTAACACAGCCGTACCTGACTAGACTCCATAGGTCTTAACGGAGGGCAACCTACCTTGCTGCTTAAACTGTCTGTGTTGATGTTGATGTAGCTGAGCTGTGTGTGTTGATGTAGCTGATCTGTGTAGATGTAGCTGATCTGTGTGTGTTGATGTTGATGGAGCTGAGTTGTGTTTGCTGATGCAGTAGAGTTGTGTGTATGTGTATTTAGCTGAGTTGTATGTATGTGTGTAGTAGAGCTGTCTGCATGCATATTATGCTTCGTTTACACGTAGCATATTTCTCGTGAATTTTGCGGACGCGCTATTTTGTGCCGGTAACAAAAACAGTGCATTCACACACCGTGTTTTTTTTTATGGCCGCATTTTTCCCCCAAAAACGCAGGAGGAAGTGATGTCACACAGGGGCAGGAATAATCCTGTTCCCATGTGACATGCATGTGTACTTTCGCTTTAGCTAAAGCAAAATAAAAGAAAGCAATGGTAATAATAGAATAAAATACTCACCTCTCCGCCGCCGACTGTCCCGGGATGCGAGGCATCCACATCCAATTGCTGCAGGACCTGAATCAGCTGACCGGCGGCAAACCGATCAGCTGATGTGTCACCTGACAGCATCAGCTGAGCGGTTTAAACTGCCAGCTGATGTCACGTGACACATCCACTGATCACTACCGGCCAATCAGATAATTCAGGTCCTTGCAGCAATCGGACGTCTTCCCCTCGGGACCCAGGACAGCCGGCGGAGAGGTATGTTATTTTTAATACCTTTTGTTCTCTTTTATTTCGCTTTCGCAGTGTATGTAGATACACTGCGAAAGTGAAACTACAGCCCGACATGTCACACGAAGGGAGGAACACAGGATTCTTCCTGCCTCTGAGTGACATGACTTTCTCCAGCACCCACGATTATAGGCGCTGGAATAGGCATTGTCTGAACGACAATGCGCATTCCAGCTCCTTATAATGGCGCCTATGTGAGAAACTGCATGCTATTAAGCACAAAGAATTAACATGTTGATTCTTATTACGCGGGCTTTCTCCCATAAAAGCGCGGCCGAAAAAAGCGCAGCGTCTAAACTGCAAAAGAGAAAGTCCATTCACTTTGCCAAGAAACGCCGATGCATATGCGTTTTTGGGGAAAAGCGCAGCATAAAAAAAAGCAGGAAATACGATACGTGTAAATGCAGCCTTAGTGATATTTATATGTAGCAGAGCTGTGTGTTTACATTTATTATTGATACATTTATGTGTACACTGCATGGAGTAATTGTAATGTGCGTGCTGTAGAATTATGTTTGTATAGTACACATGCTGCAGAGAACAACTAACAATAGATCTATTACCTCTCTATTCTACCCTAGCGCATTAAAATTAGTAACATTCACCCCTCTACCCTCTACTTTTCTACACTGCAAAGGAAGTTTTAACCATTAGGAAATATGTTTTTTTCCTACACTGTGTGCAGAATTATTAGGCAAATCAGTATTTTGATCACATGATACTTTTTATACATGTTGTCCTTCTCCAAGCTGTATAGGCTTGAGAACCAACTACCAATTAAGTAAATCAGGTGATGTGCATCTCTGTAATGAGGTGGGGTGTGGTGTAATGACATCAACAACCTATATAAGGTGTGCTTAATTATTAGGCAAATGCCTTTCCTTAGGCAAAATGGGTCAGAAGAGAGATTTGACAGGCTCTGAAAAGTCCTAAATTGTGACATGTCTTGCAGAGGGATGCAGCAGTCTGGAAATTGCCAAACTTTTGAAGCGTGATCACCGAACAATCAAGCGTTTCATGGCAAATAGCCAACAGGGTCGCAAGAAGCGTGTTGGGCAAAAAAGGCGCAAAATCACTACCCGTGAATTGAGGAAAATCAAGCGTGAAGCTGCCAAGATACCATTTGCCACCAGTTTTACTATATTTCAGAGCTGCAACATTACTGGAGTATCAAAAAGCACAAGGTGTGCTATACTCAGAGACATGGCCAAGGTAAGAAAGGCTGAAAAACGACCATCTTTGAACAAGAAACATAAGATAAAATGTCAAGACTGGGCCAAGAAATATCTTAAGACTGATTTTTCAAAGGTTTTATGGACTGATGAAATGAGAGTGACTCTTGATGGGCCAGAGGCTGGATCAGTAAAGGGCAGAGAGGTCCACTCCGACTCAGACGCCATCAAGGTGGAGGTGGGGTACTGGTATGGGCTGGTATCATCAAAGATGAACTTGTGGGACCTTTTCGGGTTGAGAATGGAGTGAAGCTCAACTGCCAGGCCTACTGCCAGTTTCTGGAAGACAACTTCTTCAAGAAGTGGTACAGGAAGAAGTCGGTATCGTTCAAGATAAACATGATTTTCATACAGGACAATGCTCCATCATATGCATCCAACTACTCCACAGCGTGGCTGGCCAGTAAAGGTCTAAAAGAAGAAACAATAATGACATGGCCCCCTTGTTCACCTGATCTGAACCCCATAGAGAACCTGTGGTCCCTCCTAAAATGTGACATCTACAGGGAGGGAAAACAGTACACCTCTCGGAACAGTGTCTGGGAGGCTGTGGTGGCTGCTGCACGCAATGTTGATCATAAACAGATCAAGCAACTGACAGAATCTATGGATGGAAGGCTGTTGCGTGTCATCATAAAGAAAGGTGGCTATATTGGTCACTAATTTTTGTCTTTTGTTTTGGCATGTCAGAAATGTTGTTTCTAATTTTGTGCAGTTATATTAGTTTACCTGGTGAAAATAAACACGTTGGATGGAAATATATTAGGTTTTTATTAAGTTGCCTAATAATTCTGCACAGTAAAGGCCCAGTTATACACACAGATAATTGTGCAGAGATTGTTTGCAGATCTCTGGTTGCAGTGAAATCATGGACACATTGTTCTATTTTGTGGCTGTGTACAAATGTAACAATGTGTCCATGATTTCACTGCAACCAGAGATCCGCCAACAATCTCTGCACAATTATCTGTGTGTATAACTGGGCCTTAATAGTTACCTGCTCAAACAGATATCCTCCTAAGATAGCCAATCTAAAAAAAAACAAAAAACACTCCAACTTCCATAAATATTAAGCTTTGATATTTGACTCTTTTGGGTTGATTGTGAACATAGTTGTTGATCAATAATAAAAATAATCCTCTACAATACAACTTGCCTAATAATTCTGCATACAGTGTATTTTCTGCAGCCTTTATCTGGGGTTCGTCTTAGGCCGGAGACACACAGATGCATGCGAGGTAGTCGCACGAGTCTGGCATGCCTCACCCGGCACGGTCAACTGTTCTATGCACAGGAGCGTGTCAGCCCCAGAGAAACACATGCAGCTGACACGGACCTGTCTAGAGAGCCAGCTGCCATGCCTGGTGAGAAATGGAAGACTTGTGCAAGTAACTTGCATTCATCTTGCTCTGTCTCCGGCCTTATAGTAAGGTGCATCTTATAGTCTGAAATATACATTCATTAAAAATGCAAGTTTCTAAACTTAATTAATTTTTAATTTAGGGGTGTTAAACCCCATTCCCAGGCAGTGGAAAACACAACACCCTTTTCATGGAAGATTAACCAGTAACATGATATGTAAGCATTGTCAACACCAGGTAAGATGATATGTTTCATATATCCTTACTATTTGCAAACTGATAATTATTAAACTGATAGAACACATCAAAGCGGCATTACTAAAATGAAAAGTGAAGACGTTTTGTTGGGACAGGATCAATGGTGGTCCGACCTCACTTGGATAGTACTGGACTGCAGGTTTCTGCTCAGTTGGTTGGATCAGAGAGGGTACCGGAAAACTTTCAATGAGCGAGACACACAAACTGTCTCACACGTTGTTTACTTCAACAGTGTGAAAAAAAAATCACTTCAATTCCTACATGTTTTAGGGCAAAGGGATGACTCCTTGTGCCCTAAATGCAGATCTGCCACACATGTGGGTCTGTTCAGATCTGGAAAGGTTTTCGAGAACCGTGAGAGACATAACTCATAATATGTATTATGTGAATAATTGTAAATACCCGAGGCCCCTAATTTTCCCCCAAAAAACTGGGGAAACGTATTGACTCGTATAAGCTTAGGGTGGGAAATGCAGCAGCCCCCCATATTGGTATATAACCCTTCATCCTAGTATTTAGTCCCTCATCACTAGTATATAGCACCTTCATCACTGGTATATAGCCTCTCCATAACAGTATACACCTCCATCACTGGTATATGGGCCCCATCACTATTATATGGCCCCCATCACAGTATGTAACCCCCTTGCTGGCGCTCACAATAAAATAATAAACTATTTAACTCACCTCTCTGACACTTCTCTGCAGGCTCTTCCTGCTTGTTCCCGGCAAATCTAATCTTTGACTGGTGCATCGGTGACGTCATCGCTGCTGCGTCGGTCACATGATGAAAAGCCGAGGACAAGCAGGAAGAGCAGAGGAAGCCACGGAGCCTGCAGAGAAGCGTCGGAGGGGTGAGTTAAATAGTTTATTATTTTATTGTGAGTGCCAGCAGGGGGGCCACATACTGTGATGAGGGTTGTACACTGTCTAATGTAATATGCACCGCTCCCCCCACTGTTGATGGATAGGGGGATGCAGTGCATATTACATTACACTAATGAGCGAGGGCACGTGACATCCTGCTGTCACTGCAGTCTCCCCCCGCCTCCTCTAGCCCCAAGTCACCGCCATCCCACTGACACTCAATGCTGACTCAAGTATAAGAGGAGAGGGGCACTTTAAAATTGTGCTGAAAAACTCGGCTTATACTTGAGTGTATATGGTATATCGATCACCTCTTATATGTTGGCATTTCTGGAGAATTATGAGACTAATAAACCAAGTAGGATTTTGGTAGCAAAAATATGTGATATATATTGCCGTTGAGAATGCTAGCACAACGTTGGATGGATGAGAAGACTACAATAATTTATTGACAAAATAACTGGCTCCTAAACTTATAGAAAGGAGTGTAGACAGAGAGAGGTGACATTGCAAAATTGAGAAGCTCTGGGTGTATGGCTAACTCCTGAATGACCACGAGAGAATTAACTAGTTTCTTGCTATATTATTATTATAATTGGAGGGCAGCATTAGGCTGAATTGTAAGGAACTTTGCCGGTGAAGGAAGGGTGGAGGGGACTGTTATAGATTTGACATTCTTATAATAGTATGCATTATTCTATTATTGCATATTTTAAGTTGCATTTTTTTGTAATGTGATATACAATATGTATATTGTTCTGGATATGGGAATTGTATGTGGTTTTGTAAAATGTTCAACAGTTTAAAGAAAGGGAGGAACATAGAGGTCGGATCACTTGAAATCATGAAGTGATGGGGATATATCTCAGTTTATAAGATAGCAATACCTACCTTTACTCTAATGCATTTTTTGGTATTGCTTTTGATAGAAGAAATAAATATTGCAGAACCTTAAAACCTTGACATTAGAATCTGTGGACATATAATATAATATGCCATGTTTTCATGAGCCCTGAAATGTTAAGCCTTATGACATTCTTACATAATATCACTTTTCTTTCAGAGTCCAATGAGATATGATACCTTTGACAGCCTGTCCTTAAGTATTCCCTCTGTTTCCTGGGTAGGTATGATGTGCCAGAAGATGTACAAAGTTGCCCTTTCTTATGGGTCTTAGGATCTCCAGCATTTTGGCCATTCATAATCTTTTAGGTATGAACAGCTTAAAGGGTTAGTCTGAGGCCAAGCATTTTTCTCCTAACTTCTGATCTAGTTTATTCCTATAATCTAAGCTACACTACTTAAAAAAAATAAAGGGAACTCTTGAACAGCAAATGTATCTCGAAATCAATCACACTTCACTGATTGTGAATCAATTTTTCCTGCTATTATGCAAATGGAACAACTTGCAACATTGAAAATGACCCTTGTTGATACTAAAAGTAACAAAGCTCCTGGATCTGATGGGATTCATCCCGACTTTCTCAAAACTGTGGACCCTGTGCGAAAAAATGGCTGGCAAAGTTCTCGGATATCATGGAGGATGCATAAGTCCCTAGTAAATTAAAACACGCCAAGATCATTGCACTGCTAAAACCTGGAGAGCCTGAAGATAATCCATCAAGCTATAGACCCATTGCTTTATTGTTGTTTATACAAGCTTTTAGAATGCTTAATCTATAACAAGATCAATTCAAAGATTCCCGACTCAATACCCGTAGAGCAAGCCGGCTTTAGACCTGCTCGAAACTGCAGTGACCAAGTCTTAGCTCTGACAACTGTCATTGAAGCTGAATTTCAAAAGAACAAGAAGGTCTCAATGGCGTTTATCGATCTTTCTGCCGCATAGGACACTGTGTGGAGGGAAAGGACTTCTATACAAGTTTCTGAAGGTGATCCCATGTAAGAAAATGATGTACCTCTTGAATAACACAATTGCAAATCAAACCTTTTAGCTTATCATGGGTGATGCAACCAGTAGTAAGAAAACCTTAAACAACAGTTTGGCCCAGGGATCAATGCTGGCACCTCTCCTGTTTGCTTTGTACCTAGCTGACCTTCTGGACACAGTATCACGGAAATTTGGATACGCCGATGACTGGGCACTTGCTACAGTGAGCAAAACAATGGCGAAAGCAGAGGAGGTTCTAACAGAAGACCTTAGTGTAATGGGAACGTATTTCTGACAATGGAGGCTAAAGCCCAATCCATCAAAAACTGAAGTATGCTGCTTTTATTTACACAACACAAGTGCTAAGACTGAACTCAAAGTACATTTTGAAGGTCAACTTGTCAACCACAATTTCAACCCTAAGTATTTAGACATAACCCTTGATAGAAGCCTAACCCTCAAATCTCACTTGGCTAAGACAGTTGTCACAACGCAATCGACACACAGCTGAACAACTCTATGCGCATAATATCTGGTGCTCTTAGACCTACGCTCATCCACTGGCTACCTGTCTTGAGCCATATCGCACCCGCAATCCTGAGAAGACAAAAGCTAGCAAGGTTAGCTGTGTCTGTCAGCACAGTGTCCAAAGCCAGGAACAGATACCAGGAGACAGGCCAGTACACTAAAAGACATGGAGGGGGCCGTAGGAGGGAAACAATCCAACAGCAAGACCTCTACCTCCTCCTTTGTGCAACATGGAATAGGAGTAGCAGTGCAAGAGCCATGGAAAATGACCTCCAGCAGACCACTAATATCCATGTGTCTGCTCAAACTCCAGAAACAAACTCCATGTGTGTGGTATGAGGGCCTGATATCCACAAGTGGGTGTTCTGCTTACAGTGCAACACAGTGTAACGAGATTGGCATTTGCCAGTGAATAGGAGTGGCATATCTCACATTGGTGCCCTGTGCTCTTCACGCATAACAGCAGATTCACACTGAGCACATGTGACGGAGTGTGTACACGACATCTTCCAGCATGATCGGTTTGGCAGGATGTCAGTAATGATTTGGGGAGGCTTTTCTTTTGAGGGCCGCACAGCCCTCCATGTGCTACCTAGCGGTACCCTGACTGCCGTTAGGTACCGGGTTGAGATCCTCAGACCCATTGTGAGACAATATGCAGGTGCAGGGGGCCCCGAGTCCCTTCTGATACATGACAATGCTCGGCATCATGTGGTTGAAGTGTGTCAGCAGTTCCTATATGATTAAGGCATTGATGCTTTGGACTAGCCTGCCATTCCCCAGACCTGATTCCAATCAAGCACATATGGGATATCATGTCTTGTTCCATCCACCTACAGACGGTCCAGGGTTGACTGATGCTTTATGCCAGGTCTGGGAGGAGAGCCCTCCAGAACATCCGCCGCCTCATCAGGAGCATGCCCAGGTGTTGTAGGAAGGTCATAAAGGCATGTGGAGGTCACACACACATACTGAACCTCATTTTCTTGTCATGAGGCATTTCCACTGTACTTGGATCAGCCTGTAATTTGATTTTCCACTTTGATTTTAAGTATCATTCTAAATCCAGACCTTAATAAGATATTAATTTTGATTTACATTAATCATTTTTGTTTTATTGTTCTTAAACCATTCCACTGTGTAATAAATAAAGATTTGCAGCTGGAATATTTCATTCATTGAGATCCTGGATGTGATATTTTAATGTTTCCTTTATTTATTTGAGAAGTGTGTTTTCTAATATACTTGCTTTAAAAATTCCATACCGTTTGCTCTCTACACTATCTAACAGCTACTGTGTTTTGTGTTGTTTTTTTTCTATTTCGTGATCTGTTGACAATTTGTTTGAGTGCTCTAGTGTATGCTGGGATACTCACACAGAACGTCATCAGAGCAGGGACAAAGGCTGCAGTCACTTCCACAGCCTCTGCCCTTTCTTGAAACAAAGTGTCACATTAGTGATGCTGGTTTCAGGGTCCGGATGAGCTCACTGTCCTGGACTGATGTTGACCTTTAAATAGTAATATCAGAAAAGTGTTACTACACACAGTGGTGAGGAAGATCAGCACCGCCCCGCAGGTCTTGTCACTGGTCCCTGCCGCGGTAGCTCATTCATAGTGATAGGCCAGGAGCTTCCACTGATGTCACTTGCAGGGTGGCTCTGATCCACCTGCACCGCCGGTATAAACACTTCTCTGATATTACGTATCACGATTTGTAAGCTGATATCAGTCCGGGTCTCTGCACTCATTCCACAGGACACATGGGGCAATACACTGCATGGGGGGAGCTGAGACAGTGCACTGTGGGGAGGAGGGAAGGGGGTCTGGAAACCCCCGGGGACACAACAGTGACAGTCCCGCCCCTGAAACCAGAATCACTAATGTGATGCTTTGTTTCAGGATGCGGCAGAGGCTGTGGAAGTGACTGCAGCCTTTGCCCCCGATAACATTCTGTGAGAGTATCCCAGCATGCACTGGGACACTCACACAAATCATCATCATAAGAGGAAATAGGAAAAAAAAACAGCTTTTAGATAGTGTAGAGAAGGAATGGTAGGGGATTTTTAAAGCAAATCAAAGAAAATAGCTTAAGCTACAGGAGTAAATTAGATGAGAAGTTAGGAGAAAAATGCTTTGCCTTGGACTAACCCTTTAAGGCTTTGAGACCACAGAGATGTATTCTTAGATTCTCTGAGAAAATTAACCATGACATGGTCCATCAGATGCTTTACCAACAAGATACTTTTTATTTTATTTTTTGGAACGCTAGATCACAGGGACATAGTTTCCTACAGATCTGTGTTACTGACCTGCATTGATGTTTGCCAGAAAGCATACAAGCACCATACATACCACCATGTAATTTTACACATAGCAGTAAAAAAAAAAACAACAGTCTGAGTAAACTCTGAGAGTATGAAACATATAAAGGCCTGTATTTTTTATTTTAAAATATGGTTCATTCTCCTACCAGGGCCGCGCCATGACCCTTGATAACTGCCTACAGCATTTCATCTCCACCGAGAGCGTTAAGGATGTTGTCTGTGAAAATTGTACCAAAGTAAGTTATGTTTGCTTACATGCTGAAAGCTATGTGTAAGTGTACAACATGTAATAACTGACATTACATTTTTACTGATTTTTAGTTTCTGATATATAGATGTGAAGGTAACATATTCTGAGGTTCTGGTTGTATTCACTCACGAGTTCCTATTTGAAATCAATATAAAAGATTGTCCAACTGTAAAGGAAAATTGTACTCAATTATTCCATATCTACTGGGATTACTAACTTTTATTAAGTATTATTTAAAGTGTATAATGTGATCTACCCAGCACTAAGACCCTATTGTGTGGATTTCTCAATTTTGTTCTTCTAATTCCTCTAAAGGTACCATTACGCAGTAAGATATCGTGAACGATATCGCTCAAATGTCACGGGTTTGGAGACGTTCAAACGACATCGTTAGGACGTCGTTGCGTGTAACACCGAGATACGACTACGATAAATCGTTGGATCGTTGATCGCAGATTTGAGAACATGTTTTCAAATCAGATGATCCACGATCAGCCAACCTGCTGCATCGTTGTGTGTGACACCACGATAACTATGTCGTTCACGACTTTGCCCATTCACATGAGTGAACAAGTATCGTTCGCTGGGTTGTGCGAACGATAACTGGATCGTTGGTTCGTCATCCATGATATCTAGGCGTGTGGCATCTCGCCAACGATCTCTAAATGATGTCCTAACGACCAACGTGCCCATGAGATCGTTAGTGACATCGTTTCAACATTGAAGCGTGTAATGGTACCTTAATTGAGAGACCTGTTCCTCAATTCTCATATTGCTTCAATAGTTGCCTTCTTGACAACTACAATTGTTAAAACTTATCAGACAAGCATAACATGTTTCACCATTAATCCAGTGTCTTGAGGCGTACAGGTGCTATAAAATGAAGCTGGATTAACAACGAAACATGTAGGCAGGGAAAAGAGTGTCTAGTGTGATAGGTTTTTAACAATTATGGTGGTTGTTCATGGTACAAGAAAGGTTGTATGTACTTTAGATCCACCTTAAACACAACTCTTGCAGTAATACGTGAGTTGAGGACTAGCATTCTTCTTCATAGTACCTCAAACTCTGATGGCACTTTCACTAATGTACTGGTTTTTAACACATTATTGGTCACTTACACAGAAGAATTGCCTAAGAACTGACCAACACCTTTTAATTATTGTTATGATTATTAAAGATTCAAGCTCAAGATGGATCAAAAGAAAAATTGGTGGAAGACCAGAAAACAACATTTGTTAAACAGCTGAAGCTGGGAAAAGTAAGTTGCTCATGGATGTTAAAGAAAAAAAATAATACCCTCAAATATTTGTATAGATGGAAAAAACAAACATCCTTTTCAGTTAAAGAAAAGTAAGCTATTGAAAATGTATCTGTTTGCTAGTTATTGTTTCTCTTTTTTTAAAACAACCATTTAGTGGATCCATGAAACAATTGTACATCTTGGTCAGTCATATATCTGTTAATACTCCAGTCAGTGGCTTAAAGTCATTCAAGTCCCCAAGTGGCTCTACACTGTGTTCCAAATTATTATGCAAATGTTCTTTTTCTCTGATTTTTCTAAATGGTTGGTGCAAATGACAGTCAGTGTAATAAAAGTCATCACCCGTATACATCAAATTTTATTGAAGAAATCTCCCTATGATAACAGTATAAGTTTCAAAATTAAAAAAGGAGATTTTTGTGTACTCACCGTAAAATCCTTTTCTCTTAGCCTCTAATTGGGGGACACAGACCGTGGGTGTTATGCTGCTGTCCACTGGGAGGCGACACTAGACAGAATCTGCAAAAGAGTTGTGGCTCCTCCTCTACAGTACATACACCCTGGAGCAGGAAGTGCTTCTCCAGTTTTGTGCTAAAGCAGTAGGAGAGTTAACAGATAATAACAGTGACCTAGGAAGTCTACGCAGGCAACCTGTGTAAACAAATATAGTGAACACAAGGTAATAACAGTATAAACAGTTAAGAGTTAGCAGAGTAATACTAGTGCCACAGGGCCTGTAACTAAACAGACGCATGTGGAAAATAGTGAAAAGTTAACGAAGCAGATAATTGTATAACAAGACCTGTAACTAAACAGGCTCACAGTACTACAAGGCCTGGAACTAAACAGGCACAAGTTTAAACAGTCAACAGTTAACAAAGTGACATAGGCAAACATATGTAAACACGTAACAGTTGAGAAGCTATGTGAGAACTGTAGAAAAAGCCCACAAGGGCAATAGGGTGGGTGCTGTGTCCCCCAATTAGAGGCTAAGAGAAAAGGATTTTATGGTGAGTACACAAAAATCTCCTTTTCTCCTTCGCCCCATTGGGGGACACAGACCGTGGGACGTCCTAAAGCAGTCCCTGGGTGGGAAAAAACAATGGAAACAGTAACGCTGAGCATGGTCAGTGAAGAACTATGCACCGACAGGCGGTTGCTGTCGTCTGGAGGATGCGTCTAATCAGACCAGCGGTTGCCGAGGACTGAGTGCAAGTACTGTATTGGCATAAGTATGTGTGTAGGCTGACCATTTGGCTGCCTACGCTCTGGTTGTGCTGACACCTGGTGCTGAACGGCCCAGGAGTCGTCCCCTCCCGGCCATAGCAGGATGTGCCGGAACACTGGCGAAAAGGATGAGTGTTCTGATGGTATAAGCGTCTTGGATGGTTAGATGAATCCATCCGGTTAGAGGAACCTTAGAGACTGACGTGCCTTTATCTCTGTCCTGTGGAAGAAGGAAGAAAGAGAATTCGGCCTCTTTGAAAGGCACTGTGCTGGACACCTAGAAGTGTAGGGCCCTGGCAAGGTCCTGTATATGTAGGTCCTTCACGACAGGATCGACTGGAGTCGGACGCAGCGATGACAGAGAGATGTCTTAGGAGTATACAGACTTAGGGTAGGGTCACATTGGAAACCTAAATTGCATTCACCGCATCCGGATCCGGATGCGGTGAACGCAATGGCGGGCACACACATTTTTTTCAAAACTGTGTGCTGAATACCGCACTGCGGTCACCGGATGGCTCAGGATGTGTAATCCTGAGCCATCCGGTAATTGCATAGGTTGCGGTTCCCGATCTGGCAAGTTAATAAAGAGTTAAAATAGCTGACCTAAATGACTGTTTGAGGTCTGTAGGGGGGCTTAGACCCCCCTACAGACCGGCCGGCGACTTCTATAGTGTTCTTCTACAATTTCTCAATGGTCACAGGCTCTTCGGAGCCCGTGCATGTAAACCAAAGGGGCCCCCCCGTATCACTATACTGGGGTGCATAGACCCCTGTATTACAAATAAGCTGTATTGATGTCTAGTAACGGTTAAATGTGTACATTTGCATTGTAAGTATATACTTACAACATTCTTTCGTAGGCAGAGTGAAGGAAATCCATGGGCGGGGCTGTGTGCAGCAGCCTCCACCCGCTCCTTCTTGATGCCCGCCCCCTCTGGCCGTAATCCAGTGTTTTGAGGGCGGGCACGTCGTTAAAGGGGCGTGGCTAACCGCGGCACATAGCCACGCCCCTTTAACGACGTCCCCGCCCTCACAAGACTGGATTACGGCCAGAGGGGGCGGGCATCAAGAAGGAGCGGGCGGAGGCTGCTGCACACAGCCCCGCCCATGGATTTCCTTCACTCTGCCTACGAAAGAATGTTGTAAGTATATACTTACAATGCAAATGTACACATTCAACCGTTACTAGACATCAATACAGCTTATTTGTAATACAGGGGTCTATGCACCCCAGTATAGTGATACGGGGGGGCCCCTTTGGTTTACATGCACGGGCTCCGAAGAGCCTGTGACCATTGAGAAATTGTAGAAGAACACTATAGAAGTCGCCGGCCGGTCTGTAGGGGGGTCTAAGCCCCCCTACAGACCTCAAAAAGTCATTTAGGTCAGCTATTTTAACTCTTTATTAACTTGCCAGATCGGGAACCGCAACCTATGCAGTTACCGGATGGCTCAGGGATTACACATCCTGAGCCATCCGGTGACCGCAGTGCGGTCCCGGTAAACGCTGCGAAAACTGCTGCCTGCATGATTTTAAACGCAGGCAGCAGTGCCGGATCCGGCCACCGGATGGCTTGTGAAGCCATCCGGTGTTTTGCATAGGCTTCTATCAGGAGCCTTTCCTGGTCCGGTTTTGAGCTTTTTTAAAGCTCAAAACCGGATCAGGATTTTAAACAAAAAACGCCGATGTGACCCTGGCCTTAGAAGAAGGATGGAACCAGCCATAGAGCGATCTTGTCCAGGTGGAAGACCAGAAAAGATGGTTGGCATGAGAGCACTGTAAGTACTGATAGCTCTGCAGAGAAAAATCATTTTCCCCGAAACTACCGTCCTTTGGAAGAGAACGCTAAGGATAATATCCTATAGAGGCTCAAAAGGTGAGTCTTGCAGGGCCGTGATGACGATGTGTAGGTCTTACAGTGTAGTCCTGTTGTCTGGAGACCTTAAATGGCAGATCCTTCGAAGGAAGGGTATTCATAGAAATCTGGTGGCAAGACATATTTGAAAGAAACAGAGTTCTTGGTATAAAGTAGGGTCAAGGAGAATGACCTGTAGAGGTGTCCCAAGGAAAAAGAAAAGGAAAAACCATTACCCATGTGTGATGGTATATCGTCAAAAAGGCTAGTTTCCTTGTTGTAACTATGGTCGCTACAATATCCTGGAAAAAACCCTTGGGTTAAATTCCAGGTCTCAAGGGCTACACCATTAATTCAGATTTAAAGAATTCCAAGGGAGAACTGGCCGTGAGAGAGCAGGTCTGGACTGTCGTTCAGTCGTCCTGAGACTGCTGTTACGAGTGGGACGAAATCCACGTCCAAGCACATTTGGCCAGTCTGTGACCACAGGGATGAGACGGCGACATTCTAGTTTGACATTCCAACCTATCTTAGTAGTGGGGAAGGAGTATAGAGGAGACGGATACAGGTCCAGTCTTGGACTAGAGTGTCTGTCGTATTGACTGCGGGTCCTAGAACCTGGTCAGGAATAAGGAACGTTGGCTTGAAGGCGTGATGCTGTCAAGTCCCCATCTGTAGTTTTGTTGCGCTGGTAGCCTTGACAGAGGACATCTGGAGGAAGGGACAGATTCCCTGAGTCCATCTCTTGGCGTGATAGGGAAAACCACTTTCCTTATGTGTACCTGTGGTACGAAAACAGCTGAAGTACAGTGTCCAAGGATTCCACCTGATGAAAGATGTAGAGAAACATTTGACATCGCTTGGAAAGAGCGGGTACACCCTGGTGGTTGACACATGCCCCGGATTTGTCGTTGTCTGTTGTATCCTGAATGTCCGACTGCAAGATGGCGACTGAATGATTTCAGTGTTATAACTACTGCCCGAATCTTCTTATATTGAAGGGCATTGTGATGGGGCACATTGCACCACATCCTGTTCTCGTGCCAAGTCTGAGCACGGGTAATTGAAGGCCGGAGGTGTGGATAAGCCAATGGAACTGTTGCCACTATCCTATGGCTGAGACTTCATATGTGTAAATATGGTAGACTTGTGTAGGGTAATCTGCCGACTGAGTCTTGTTAATGAGCCCAGGGAAAGTGACAGTGCATTCGCAGTCCCTAAAAGTCCTGAATTGAGGAATGAGTCGTCCAGATATGGGAGACTCCTGGAATGCAGTATAGATATGGCCAACCTCAGGCTGGGAAAAAACCTTTGTATTCTCTTTTGACTCCTGAGTCGAGAAGGGACTGACTGCGTGGAAGAGAGTTTGGGCTACAGCCAGGCAGGGGATTGATTGGAGAGACCATCCATTGGGTTCATGCGGTAGGTAGTCTGCGAGGTCCTGCTTCTAAACAGGCTGTGCAGTGTGTTTGCGCATGTCATCTCAACCCGAGAACCTATATATATAGGTGCAGTGAGGAGGTTAGCAGCCGAGCCCGTGCTCCGCGTTCTGCGACCCAGAGTTTTGTCTTTTCTTTTCTTTTTTTTTTTTTTTTTTTTTTTTTAATAGTCTGAGGAGGGATCCCGGTTAGGCCTTGTGCAGTTGCAACTGCAAGCTGAGTCCCCAACAGTGGGGAGTTGAGGAAGGAGTATGGCATATAGCAATCTTGGCTGCAGCTCAGAGCACCAACAGTGGAGAGCTGAGAAGGAGAGTATGCTATGATTACCCGTGCACCTGCGGATCGCAGTGTTTTAGTCAGTGTCTAGTGAGACATGGCTGTCATCACCGTCAACCAGAACTCCAGATGTGGGGTCTGGAGGGGCTTGGCGAACAGTCATGGGACGCTTTACAGTTGTCTGGTAATTGCAGGTGACATCACCTTCGACTGGGCTTTCCAACAGTGGGGGCTGAAGAAGGGACCTGTCAATTAAACGCGTAGCAAGTCCACCACAACCTAGGAGTGCCAACTGTCCAACTGTGTGGGGGCCCTGGAAGGTTTTTTTTTTTTTTTTTTTCCTTTTCTTTGAGACGTTTAATATCAACTGGGCTCCCGTAACGACGGTGGGGATGAGGGAAGAGACATGTCGGTGTCTTACTTTAACGTAGCTCCCCCCAGGGTAAAGCCATAAGGTTGATAGGTGTACCAACAGGTACCTGCATTTGGCGCGGTGGTAGGAAAAAGATTATAACACGTGCGGTAGAGACTTGCCCTACCGCTCCAGGGATCAGGGATGTGCATGACATCGGGAATCAGGGACATTTATTTTTACTGCAGGAAAAACCAGTGCTGGACCACCTGAGCGAACTGCTGCAGGATACGCCACTGCTGGATGTCCGTCATTTGCTGTATAGCGAAGCTGTGCTGATTGTATTCTCCGGGAGTCCCTGTGACTATAGCGGCTGCGGAGTTATTCTCCTTGAGGAAGGGTCCCTAAATCCCTATCACCTTCTTCTGGGAGGATAGGGGCAAAAATGCTTACGCAGTGGTGGCAAGAAGGGGAGCTCTAGCAGACCTTCCACCTGGCACTGTGCACCCTGAAGTGCAAGCCTTGCGGAAGCAGGTGTCTGCAGGCTTCTGCACATTAGTGTGTGCCTTAGCAGACCCTCCACCGGTCACTGTGCCGCGGTGACTACCGGCTGCTGACACCTTAGTGTGTGTTCAGGCAGTCCATCCATCTGGCACTGTGCCCCCTGAAGTGCAAGGCCTGCGTGTTAAGCAAGTGTCTGCAGGCTTCTGCAGTTAGTGCATGGCTTAGCACACCGTCCGCCTGGCAGCGTGTGTCCACATGTGCAAAACATTGCCTTTTTAAGCTGGTCAACCTGTGACAGTCTGTGCCCCCACATACTTAAGCGCTGCTTGCCGCTGCTATACAGCGGCATCGGCGCTAAGAAACTGCAATGGCGGCGGGGTGAGAAGGGGGGCGAAGAACGCGCCAAGAAATGTTAAAAGGCACTCTTTTTAGCATTGTCCCGCGCTCCTGTGCTGACGCCGAGCCGGGTCCGACGTCAGGCGGAGGCGGGCGGGGAGGCGGGGAAAGCCTTCTGATGGGGTGGCTAGGCCGAAGCCGGGGCCTCGCGTGAATCGCGGGCCTGGGAACGGCGGAGGCCCGGCGCGGACGTCCGCGGCCTGGGAATGGCGGTGGCCCGGCCAGATACAGTGCTGGCCTCACCGGAGCCTGCACCCACGATAGGCTAGATGCTCCGGTGAGTATTCCGCCTGTCACTGTGCTCCCACATTGAGGGCCCCGTGTAGAGGTAAGGGCCTTTATAGGGGCAATGCTGGAAGTCTTATCCTGCTGGTTCTTCTAAGATGTGCTGCAGCATTTGAGATGTGCTGCAGCATTTGAGATGTGCTGCAGCATGTGAGATGTGATGTGCTGCAGCATGTGAGATGTGATGTGCTGCAGCATTTGAGATGTGCTGCAGCATTTGGCTTTGTGAGCACACAGTTAAGCTGGCTCTTCTGAGGTGTGCTGCCGCATTTGAGATGTGCTGCCGCATTTGAGATGTGCTGCCGCATTTGAGATGTGCTGCAGCATTTGAGATGTGCTGCAGCATTTGGCTTTGTGAGCACACAGTTAAGCTGGCTCTTCTGAGATGTGCTGCAGCATTTGAGATGTGCTGCAGCATTTGAGATGCGCTGCAGCATTTGAGATGCGCTGCAGCATTGGAGATGCGCTGCAGCATTGAGATGCGCTGCAGCATTGAGATGTGCTGCGGTATTTGAGACGTGCTGCAGCATTTGGCTTTGTGAGCACACAGTTAAGCTGGCTCTTCTGAGGTGTACTGCCGCATTTGAGATGTGCTGCCGCATTTGAGATGTGCTGCAGCATTGATCTCTTACATAGCCGAGCTGGTTTTAGGGTTAGACCCCTCGCGGTGTGCTGCGGCGTTTTGTAGTGCAGCTGTGTGCTGCTGCTGCGCGCCATACCTTGCGGCGTCTCGACCTAAGAGCCCCGAAGGGGGAATTAGGGAGGGATGCTGCCGTCCACCTTCAGAGGTCACTTGGCTGTTGATCCCATTCCTGTAACCGACTTGTTACGTGCAGGGGGTCTCTCAACTGTAACCCAGCACCCCAACTGTGAGGAGCTGAGGAAGGAGGGGGGGGGGGGTCGGTTTGCCGGCTTTGATTTCCATCTAACTTGCTGCTTGCGGTGGGGACATGGAGCATTACTGCGACCCAGAGCCCCATCTGTGGGGACTGGGGAGGAATGCGGGCCTCAGAACCGGCAGGTCTGGAAATCGCTTTAACCCTGCACCTCCAACAGTGGAGGGCCGAGAAAGGAATAGCTCTTAGCAGACAAAAATAACTCGACCCAGAGTTCCAACTGTGGAGTCTGGGGAGGTATCTGTGGTCGACATGTCCCTTCAAAAATAAAAAATGCAGCTTCAAAAAGTAAAAAGAATGGAGAGAGAGTAAGAATGTGTGCCTCCTTTCAGACACTAAGCAAAAACTGGAGAAGCACTTCCTGCTCCAGGGTGTATGTACTGTAGAGGAGGAGCCACAACTCTTTTGCAGATTCTGCCTAGTGTCGCCTCCTAGTGGACAGCAGCATAACACCCACGGTCTGTGTCCCCCAATGAGGCGAAGGAGAAAACTCTAAAAGCACTGTTCCAAATGATTACGTACAGTAGAGTTTGTAAACATTTGACATGTTTGAAAAAACTGAAAATGCTCATTTGTTGAATATGCAACATTAACAGGTCACATTCACTGAAATAAAAAGCTATTTAACTCCAAAACATCCTAACAGGCCAAGTTACATGTTAACATAGGAACCCTACTTTGATATCACCTTCACAATTCTAGCATCCATTGATATTGTGAGTTTCTGGAGAGTTTCTGTTTGTATTTCTTTGGATGATGTCAGAATAACCTCCCAGAGCTGCTGTTTTGATGTGAACTGCCTCCCACCCTCATAGATCTTTTGCTTCATTATACTCCTAAGCTTCTTTATAGGTTGAGGTCAGAGGAAGATGGTGGCCACACCATGAGTTTATCTCCTTTTATGCCATTAGCAGCCAATGGCACAGATGTATTCTTTGTAGCATGAGATGGTGCATTGACATGCATGAGGATGATTTTGCTCCTAAAGGCACGTTTTTCCTTTTTGAAGCCAAAGAATCACACATTGGAAGCAGCAATGTGAACTGCAACCAATCCCCACCAAAAACATGAAAAACCAATGCAAAAAAACGTATAAGTGTCACACAAAAGGCGCTCTGCTGTAAAAATAAATAGCAAGTGCCGTGACAAAAAACAGGGCCTTTTGGTTTATACGTTTTTGCAAAAAAACATACAGTAAGCTGCCTCACCAACTTCACGGTGGGCCCTGGTAGAGACAGTCCTAACTCTGTCCCTAGATGCTACGTTAAAAACCTGCCTGTGTGTACATACCTCTGGGCAGGGCGCGGGAGAGCACAGGAAAATCTCACCTGGTAAGGGTGTGTGGCTGGCAGCTCTGTGTGCAGACTTCATAGGGGAGGAGCAGGTGCCTCCAATTTCTGCTGTACCAGCAGGGGTGAACATGAAGCCATAGAATATGAGTCTGCACACATTGGAAGCAGCAATGTGAACTGCGACCAATCCCCACCAAAAACATGAAAAACCAATGCAAAAAAACGTATAAGTGTCACACAAAAGGCGCTCTGCTGTAAAAATAAATAGCAAGTGCCGTGACAAAAAACAGGGCCTTTTGGTTTATACGTTTTTGCAAAAAACGTACAGTAAGCGCCTTTTGTGTGATACGTTTTTTTGCATTGGTTTTTCACGTTTTTCCTTTTTGTACTAAGTTCTCAGTTGGAAACTCTATATACGTTGCAAAGGTCATTTTCACACCTTCAGGAACCTTGAAGGGCCTACCAGCTGTTTCCCAATGATTCCAGCCCAAAACATGACTCCTCCACCTCCTTGCTGATGTCGCAGCCTTGTTGGGACATGGTGGCATCCACCAACCATCCACTACTCTATTCATCTGGACCATCCAGGGTTGCTCGGCACTCATCAGTAAACAAGACTGTTTGAAAATTAGTCTTTATGTATATCTTGACCCACTGCAACTGTTTCTGCTTGTGAGCACTGTTTAGGGGTGGCCGAATAGTAGGTTTATGCACCACAACAAGCCTTTGAAGGATCCTACACCTTGAGGTTCGAGGGACTCCAGAGACACAAGCAGCTTCAAATATCTGTTTGTTGGTTTGTAAGGCCTTTTAAGCAGCTGCTCTCTTAATCTGATGAACTTGCCTGGCAGAAACCTTCCTCATTCTGTCTTTATCTGCACGAGCACATCTGGAATCAGCCACAAATCTCTTCATAATACGATGTACGATGATCACGCTTAAGTTTTCGTGCAATATCAAATGTTTTCATCCCTTGTCCAAGGCATCGCACTATTTGTTGCTTTTCGGCAGCAGAGACATCCTTTTTCTTTCCCATGTTACTTGAGAATTGTGGCCTGCGTAATATTGTGGAACACCCTAGTTTTCCTTTTATTGGGCTCACCTGCCAAACTAATTATCACAGATATCTGAGATTGATTTCAATGATCCAAAGAACCCTGAGACACAATACAATCAATGGGTTTCATTGAAAAAAAATAAAAGTAAAACCCTATGACACTTAAAACCAATTTGCATAATAATTTGGAACACAGTGTAGAATAAAGAATTAAAAAAATAAAAATAAAAATGTTTTCTTTGTTGCCTCATTAGGGGACACAGAGACCCTGGGTGCTTGCTGCTGCCACTAGGAGGTTGATAATGTAGTCCTTCATCCCTTGCTGAGTTTACTGCCAAAAGTGGTGTCCTCTTTTTACATCAATGAAGACATTGTTTTACCTTCCTTTTGCCCTTCTCCCTCTCATTATCGGGAGAAATTACTGCACAACGTGGATCTTGTGTGGGCCCTCTACCACTCCAGGGCTGCATCATTTCCACACTCTGATTCTCATTTTGGGATACCAGATGGCCCTTGCTGGGGCATGGCCACTTCCAGTCAACTGTCGCCTGGCAGATTCCTTCAACCATTTGGGGGCGTACTGCATCTATCAGAGACCATGCCCACTCAGAATCACAGCTTACTCCACTTGTTCAGTGGAGGCCTCCTGGGCCATTTGTCACCAGGTTTTGGCTTCGCAACTCTGTAGGGCCGCGACTTGCTCTTCTTTATTCACACCTACAGGATTCACACCTAGGCCTCATGAGCCGCGGTCCCGACCTATCAGCAACAGTAGCTGCATGCTGCTGCACACCGGACCGGAGGGCAAATTAGCCCTCCAGTTCTGTGTGCTGATCCAGTCCGGGGCTGTCAGGTTCATCCCTGACAGCCCCGGACCGGACCTGACCGCAGTGTGAAGCCGCCCTTAGTACATTTGACATTGCCATGTTTTATATTTTCCAACAGCTTCCTCAGTGTTTGTGCATCCACTTGCAACGTCTAAGCTGGTCCAATCAGGGTAGCCCTCTGAAACGCAACGAACATGTGCAGTTTAGTGAATTTCTTGCGTTGGATAAGTATAAGTATCGACTCAATGGAAATGTGTTCCGCCAGCGGCAATGTACTCAAGCGGGAACAGCCCAAACGACAACTGAAGCATCTGCAGGTAAAAGAAATATCTACATACTCTGACGTCAAAATAAATTTATTCTTTACCAATTGCATAGCTAGTATAGGTCAAATATGCATTCCCTTGTGTCAGATAAAAAAAAATTTGAAAGGATCAGAGCTTTGATCATCCGCATTGCCTGATTGATAGTACCTGTCATTAAGTCTAAATAATTCCCATTGGGAGCTGTGTCAGCCATTCAATTAGCCATCATTGTAGTCTTGGATCAGACTTTTATGAGAAAATGAAATCTTTAAAATGTTTGATCTATAAAGACTATTTTTTTATTTTAACAAAGTTGGACCTGTTTACATATCTTTTCTGAATACCCGTTGTCTCATGAGTGAGTAGCGCTGGTCCCTGTTGCATTTTTCATCATTTTTCTATTATAGGCTATGTGCACTTTGTTCTTGCCTACGTAATCTTTTGGCATAATTTAATTTCCAATGCACATTGCTCTGATTTATCCTTATTGTCTTAGATTCTGATGGACACCATAACTCCAGAGTACCATTGCTGAATGGAACTTATTCTGCGCTGTCATCTCCTCACACAAACGCCAAATCTTCTAGCCCAGAGTGCACGTGAGTACTTTTTGCTGTAGATGTTTCTCAGCCCGCTTTTGAGTACCTTGCATCTATACTTTAATGTGTCTCTGTTATGTTCTCTGCAGTTCTTATCTCTTCCGTCTTATGGCAGTCATCGTTCATCATGGAGACATGCACTCAGGACATTTTGTAACCTATCGACGTTCCCCATCAGCTGCTAAAATCCCTAAACTTCTGAGTCAGCAATGGTTGTGGGTTTCTGATGATACAGTGCGCAGGGCAAATATCCAGGAGGTCCTCTCTTCAAATGCTTACCTGCTGTTTTATGAGCGTGTTCGGTCTAAGTTACAAATTCAAGGAAGTGAAATTCGGCCAGAAGAATAAATGTGACGGCTTGGGAACAAACTATAAATCGTGCATTTCATATACTTTTGTCATCATTATTTGTTTAAACTTGAATACTAAATCTATAAATTTAAAGTATAATGCTTGTCTTTTGAGTGGTGTGTGTCTGCTGCCCCATGCCCCCTCTTTAATACTATAGCATCACTCACCCCTAAGAATTTATTGTTTGAAGGAAAAGAAAAATGTATATAACATATATACACACGCACATGCCACTTTATGGAATAATGCAGTTCACTTTTCTATTCCATTTAGCCAAAGAAACAGTAACTTTTACAAGTACTGTAGAAAGGAGACTTCTGTCCAGTGAATGGTTCTGTTTGGATATATTTAACCAATGTATGTACATGCAGTGAGTTTGCCCTGTATTTCTGCTGTTCTAGTGGCTCTAATTTCTGATTCTGGCAAGTGAAAATAATAATGTAGATACTTGTATGCCTGGTATTTCTATTAAACAAAACATGTTACAGGGTGATTTCTTACACAGGGTCCAACTGTTAGACGGCTTACAAAACTACTTCTCCCCGCCTATCGTAGGTAGTGGCGTGAAGACAGGCACACTATATATAAAAAGGGATGCTACCCTTACTACAATTTTATACATTACAGATACTAGTATTAAGGCCTTGAGAGGATAATCTTAAAGGGAACCTGACTACTGATTCATGGTACCTGATCCACGGTTGAATGAATTCAGCCACTGATTGCATGATTTCAGCCATGTATGCTTAATTTTGAAACACTGCATTGGTTCAGAGAAAAAGTGTAATAGCCACCTTCTCCCTGCCTACAGCCCTGAAGTGACAGGTCTCTCTCTATACAAGCAGAGAGATATGTGACCAGAGGAGTAGGCATTTAGAACAGTGAAGACCCGCTTATCTGACTAGGCTCCTTTACGGCTTGGTCACCTATGGTTATTAAACTATGTTTTTCTCTGAAACACCATAATGATTTAAGAGTCAAATATGTGGCTGAAAACATGCAACCAGTGTCAGATTTATGCTGCCTGTAGATTGGTCAGCCTGTATTAGGCCCTTTTCACATCAGCGGTAATCGCTGATCGCGGCAGTTGCGGTGAAAAAACTGCAACTGCCACGATTACCGCATAACGGCCGCACTTGCGGTTCACCTGCTGAAGCCCCATGCTATGTCTATGGGGCTTGCGACATAGTTGCGCTTTCGGCACTTGCGGCAGATGCAGCCGCGAAAAAAACGCGGTCAGCCGCATTTTTTTCCCGGCCACATCTGCTGCAAGTGCCGAAACCGCACTTGCCGCACACTTACCGCAAGCCCCATGCAAGCACGGGGCTTGCCGCAAGTGAACCACAAGTGCGGCCATTATGCGGTAATCGCGGCAGTTGCGTTTTTATCACTGCAACTACCATGACCAGCGATTACCGCTGATGTGAAAGGAGCCTTAGTTGTCAGATTGCCTTTAAAGCAGAATTATAATTGCCATTTATCTAAAAAAAAAAAAAAAAAAAAAGATCTTTTTGTTTATATTGTATATTAATTTCCCAACTAATCAATAATTGTCTGTAATGAAAGCAACCTAAGACATTATGCATAATGTGCACTGGATTTGCAGTATACAAAAATCAGAAAAATAAGTGAAATTGCCTGTTCTATTCATTTTTTACAATAAAACGGTATCCTGTTATTCAGTATGTATGCATGGCTAATGTACTACCATTAGTATTGTTATCCTCTTAATAAATTGCAATCTTATTATATGGCACTGCGTAGTTACAGTTGCTCATTTTGCCCTTCTATACAATTAATTCTTCCCTTTTCCATAAAATACACGATATCATGGGATTGAAAACAGACTTGTTCAATCCTTCTAAAGGCCACTTCACACACACAGATATCTGAGTCCAATATCTGAACAGATCTCTGGTTGCAGTGAAATCATGGATACATTGCTCCATTTTGTGGCTGTGTACAACATGGAGCAATGTATCCATGATTTCACTGCAACCAGAGATCTGTTCAGATATTGGACTCAGATATCTCTGTGTGAAGTGGCCTTAAGCTCTATGTAGAAACAGGAAGCCTCTGCTCCGTGCCAGAGCCATCACTTGAAAAGTCAATGGAAAGGGGAGGAGCAGCTGGATCAGGGAATGAAGAGGGACATAATTCAAGCAGGAAAAAAGTGTTTCTACAAAGAGCACAAAAAAAAGAGAAGAATTAACTGGGTAGAAAGGCAAAATGAGCAATTGTAAGTACACAATGCTATATAATATCACATCTGCAATATTTTAAGAGGATAATAACTTGGATAGATATTCTGCTTTAATTAATGATCTTCTGGGTAATTTATTACCCTGTAAATGTAACACTGATGAGAAATATTTCCCTGATGCTGCCAATCATTCTTGATTATTCAGGTAATTCTATCTTGTGTTTTTATCCCTTGCAAAGTGCCACAAAAGATAATTTTGATGTATTACTTGCATTATTTGTATATAAGTGTATATAAGAGATATTTATTCTTATCTGGAGAAATTGTACTAAATGACTTGTTATTCACACCTGAATAATTTTAATATGTTAAATATCATTGATAATAAAGATTTTTTTGTTGAATAAAGTTCCCCTATGATAAGACTCTTCTTTTATGTCTTACTTTATTTTTAATGATAATTTGCTATGTATTGAATTTGAGAAAGAATAGATATTCATTCTTGGAGGAAAAGCAGTACAGTTCATGGAACTCTGATCAAAATTTTTGATGTGTCTGTCAACATTTTTCTTTAAACGTATTTAAATGTTACATTATAATACTGATGCTAAAATTTGGCCATAATTTAGTTGTCTAAAGCAGCTTTGTTTTTATTCCTTTTAAAGGAAAAGATTAAATAAGTGCTGTAAAGGAGAAAAAAAAACCTAGAAATTAGTATGCAAAATATAGATTGACTTGACTGCAGCTTCACAATCAATTTCTGTGAGTTATGCAATCTCGACAATTATTTTACATTCAATTGTTCCCAGACATTTCATTTCGGGGATAAACATTCTGTTTGCTTTTTATTGAAATGATTTCATATTCTAGATACGTCAGATCAGTTTCTGTGGATTAATTTTTCGAAATGTCAGATTGACTCTGGGGGTAAACACTTTTCTTCTGATTGGGAGGCTGTGGTACCAATACACATTGGTTGGGAAGTTCATCATAAGCAAGCTGCCATGCTCCAGCTCTTGCTTCACAGGTTCAATCTGCCGTAGAGAATTTTTGCTTCTTGAGTCCTTATGTCTGAAGATAAAATCCCTACGTGCACCAAACGACACAGAAGCTATGGGACTTTGAGGATGTAACTCCCTTTCGTCATCCCTGTGGTCACCAATATGATCATTACCATCCTTATATCTAAGGGAAAAAAATCAAATACAACCATTTAACAAAAATGTCAAAATATAAACACTAAGGTGTATTTCAATACAAATAATAGATGGCTTTATTAAGATTTCCAAATCTCAGGAAAAAGAAAAATACATGCTCCCAGAGGTATCATACTTATTATATAAGCTCTATTAAGATGACTATATAACAATAGCTGCATTTATGTATACTGCATGGCAGCAAGTCCTAGCTCGAGATTAGGTATAATGATCCAAACTTGCAGTATCCAGGATCTCTACGATGCTGACCATTCCGGTCATTACAGAAGGAGGCAAGGTACCGCTGACGACCTATTAACAAGTCAGTCCTGATCAAATTTATATGCAGATTTTGCAGTAGATTTGAAACGAGAACATTAGTCACAAGTCTTGACAAAAGAAGCATGCTGTTGAGTAGAAAGCTGCAGTGAAAAGATTCCGAAATAGGAATAGATTTTTGAAAAGTACATGCAGGTACATTTTACTGTACAGAAACTATGTGACCATTATTGGGCATTGAAGCATATACTGTACAGTTATGGCCAAAAGTGTTGGCATCCTTGAAATTGTTCCAGAATTGTTTATAATGTTTATTTTCTTTGTGTGTATTGGAACACAAATACATAAAAGGCAAATTAGACATAATTTAGCAAAAAGCACTAAATATAGGCTGGGCAAAATTGTTGGCACCCTAAATGTAATATTTGGTTGTACACCCATTAGAATAAATAACTGTAATCAATGGCTTCCTGTAACAATCAAGAAGTTTATTACACCTCTCAACTGGAATTTTGGACCACTTTTCTTTTGCAAACTGCTCCAGGTCAGTGATGTTTGAAGGAGAACTTCTCCCAACAGAAATTTTAACATCTCTACACAGGTGTTCAACAGTATTTAGACCTGGACTCATTTCTGTCCACTTCAGAACTCTCCAGCACTTTGTTTCTATCCATTTCTGTGTGCTTCCTGAAATTTGTTTGAGGTCATTGTCCTGCTGGACAATCCATGACCTATGACGCAAACCCAGCTTTCTGACACTGGGCACTATATTGCAAACTTTGGTAACCATCAGATTTCATTTTTTTTACTTCAATAAATTTGTATTGCATATTTAAAAAAAGAAAAAAAACAAACAAACACCCCCAACATAGGTGTTAAAACAAGCATAAATGTGCATACACATAGGTTGATATAATATATAACACAGAAACCATATCGACACTTGCATGAAAAAGCATATGAAAAGGCATATCTTCAATGTAAAGGGGCAGACCTCTGACTAAGTAACCACGGTTCATATATTCGGTCAACCTTTTCCTTGGTAACTGACGAGTGCCCCAGAGTTTGTTCATATTGACAATGTATATTGCTTTTGTACACCACTTCTCTCATGGTGGGAAGAGACATCCCCTTCTATTTAGCTGCAAAGGTGAGCCTAGCCGCAATCAGAATATGTGACACTATATCCCTGATATCTAAAGAAAAATCAGTTATCCCCATATGCAACAGTCCCAATGATGGTGTCAAGTTAACCTGAATCCCAGTCACCTCCCTTAACAACATATTTAGAGTATTCCAAAAACCGATCGCTAAGACCACCACATGTGGCTCAACGATCCCAAACCTCCATAACCTCTCCAGCAAGCTGAACTCTGGTTTGGCCCATAATGTACTAGTTGTTTCTGACACCTATACCACCTGATACGCCACCTATTTCTCTTAAACTATCCCACCATTCCTCTGGATTCCACATTGTCCCCAATTCCTCCTCCCATTTTAGCATATTTGATAATTTAGCATCCACCTCTGGATCATTTAATACACTATAGAGGATTAAAACCTCTTTAGGGCCCGATTCAGGTTGTAGGAGGAATCCCATGGCTTTGTGATTCACAGGGGGTTTAAGAAAGAGGGAGTCTGGCAAAGTTTGGAGTAGATGTCTAATCTGTAGGTACTGGTAAAAAAAAGACACCTAGTACCAGGGAATTTGGAACAAAGTTGATCAAATGGGATAACAAGACAGCCATCTATCAGGTCTTGGAGAGATTTAACTCCTGCTGTGGACCAGCGTTGCAAGTTAATAAAAGGGATATGCATTTCCAAAGCTTTTAAGGAAATATTTGTTAAAGGAATATTTAGAAGGCTTGGAGCATATTTCCTCCAATAACATAGTGTTGTTAATGCGGTAGGTAGGTGGGTGTAGTAAATTTAACAGCTCGCATTTCCAATGTAAGTTGCATTGAGGTCAATTTAGAATAAAATGACTCGATCTGAAGCCACATATGTGTCCTATCCAATATCCACCAGTCTGTAATACTGGTTAATACCGTCGCTTTATGGTAGGCATGTAAGTTAGGGGCACCCATCCCCCCAAATTCGTAAGGCTAATATAGTAACCTTCCAGCCACTCTTGGTTTTTTATATGCACAAATGAATTTTTTGAAGGGATTTAATTATCCTAAAGGCCCAGACACACAGATAATTGTGCAGAGATTGTTCGCAGATCTCTGGTTGCAGTGAAATTATGTACAAATTGTTCCATTTTGTGGCCGTGTACAAATGTAACAATGTGTCCATGATTTCACTGCAACCAGAGATCTGCAAACAATCTCTGCACAATTATCTGTGTGTCTGGGCCTTAAGAGGAATCTGGACAGAGATGCAATGAAAATAATATAAGACCTTGGAAAGTACCAACATCTTATAGATGTTAATCTTTGCTATCCATGACGTAGTAGCTGTACGTAATTCATCCAGATCCCTCCTGGATTCTTGTATCAATTTTGAGAAATTCTTTTCCACCAATTGTGTAGAATTAGTGAGGACTATGACTAAATATGGGAGTTCATCACTCACCCACTTAAAGGGATATTCCCGCTCCAAAAATTCTTGAGTTGTGGGTGGAACCAATACAGGAAAGACCAACGATTTAGTAGCATTTAGTTTATAGTATGAGACATTAGCAAACTCCTTCAAAGCAAGGATAATAGCATGGAAGGGAGGACTCTACATTAATACAAGCGATAATTACATCATCTGCGTATAATCCAATTTAGTGAGACACATGTCCAATTCTATTACCTGCTATATCTTGGGTATTCCTTATTTTTTCCGCCAAAGGCTCCAAGCACAAGGCAAAAATAATAGACAATGGGCAGCCTTGACGTGTACCATTAGATATACAATACGACTCTGAAAGGAAACCTGATGGTAAGACCTTGGCAGAGAGATTCAAGTACATAGTACATATCACTGAGTAAATGGGGACTGTCAGACTAAATTTTCATAGAACACTTTTGAGATGCCCCAGTGCACACTGTCAAGTGCATTTTCAGCATCTAGGGACAGGAATGCACTGGAGGCCCCACTCAATTCCGCTATCCGGATTAAATCTATCATCCTTCGTGTTCCGTCCTTAGCTTCCCGACCTGATACAAATCCTACTTGATCAGATGAAACCAAGGAGGGAATCACATGGTGTAATCTAATTGCAAGCATTTTACAGAAAATTTTAACATCGCAATTTAAGAGTGCAATGGGCCTAAAGTTACTGGGACATATCAGAGGTTTCCCCGGTTTAGGCAGAGGAGTAATAGTGGCCTCTAAATTCGTGGCAGATACAGATTCTGAATTTTTCTATGAATGAAAAATGTGAAGGAGGTAGGGAGTCAAATATTGATGAAATTAGCAATAGTACTCGTTTGATAACCCATCTGGGCAAGGGGCTTTATGGTTTTATGGTGTTCCAAATTTCTTCCTATGTAAATGGGGCATTGAGTATGTTCAGTTGTCCCTGTGATATTTGGTGCAGGTTTATATATTTGGATATCTATCAAGGAGGGATGTGGAGTGATGGGATCAGTCACTAGATTATAGAGATGTTTATAGTAATTAGCAAAAACCTTTACTATTTCTAATGGATTTCGGATACTCTTCCCTTGTTGATCTACTAAATGGTCAATTCTAGCTCGTCCCTCCCTTTTTTTAACTCTGCACACTAACAGCACCCCAGCTCTATCTCCTGTTGCATAATAATTACTTTTAGGGGGCGTGGCCTAGCGCGTGGTGCGAATGGCCGCTTGAACAGGGAGCTCCGAGACCCAGGGACCTTGTTAATTGATTTCCAGCCTTCTCTGCGCCGCTGATACCTCCGGTCTACACGCCTGAAGCTGCCCGAGATCCCCCCCACTGCGGATGGAAAGATCCCAAAGCGGTAGGAATCCACTAACCAGAAGCATTGCAGACTTCTTTGTCCCGGCGCGCTCCTTCCCGCCGCTGGCACCTAAACATGGCGCCCCCGCCTTCATCTCCTTCCCGCTCCACCCGGGCTTCCAGGAGAAACTCGGTGTCCTCTCAACCCTCTGCGGCCCACAACATGGGACTTCTTCCTGAGCCCCCTATAACGCACTCGGCCATGAGGGACCTCCTGGCCACACTGAGGTCCTCCCTCCAAGAAGATATGAGGGCCATGATGGCGGGGCTGAGGGGGGAGGTGAGGGACATAGACGCTCGCACCACTCAGCTTGAGCTGGAGATGGGGAAGCTTATACAATCTCATAACGCCCTGCTAGAGGAACATGCCAATCTGCAAGACAAATGGGAATAAACTTCCCTGAAAACATTAGATCTAGAAGATCGTTCCCGCAGGAACAACCTCAAACTTAGAGGTATTCCGGACACTGTCCCTACTTCTGAGCTTAGATCCCTGCTACAGAGATTCATAGCAGCAACCCTCCCGGGGCTCCAACCCAGAGAAGTAATTGTGGATAGAATTCACCGTCTCCCTAGGCCATCAACCCTAGACCCATCCCTGCCTCGTGATGTACTAGCAAAAGTTCATTACTATGAAATGAAAGACGACTTCCTCAGGGCCTTAAGACAGGGAAAAGAGGTCCCAGAAGAATTCCACCACATTGCGGTCTATGCAGACCTCTCCCCAGGAACATTGGCACGACGTAAAACATTTCATACTACTACAACCATCTTCCGAGAGCAACACCGACTACAGATGGGGATTTCCACTCAAGCTCATCATAAAATACAAAGATAAGACTTTCATCTGCTTCACCCCGAAACAAGCCATTTCGCACCTCCGGAAATGGAACCTAATCCCTCCGGAGAAGATCTCCCAGTTTCCCACTGAAGAACCGGCTTCTCCGCAGCCTACACCTGAGAGACGTGTGGACCCGGACTGAGTGACGTATCTGAGAATATTTCTGACTTGCTTTTAGATTGAATCCCTGGGTCTCTCTTCCTCTTCCTCTCTTTAACCTCCTTCCTATATTTCTACTCTCCCTTACTACTTCTTTACCCTACCTTTTCTCTTCCACCTACCTTTATCCCCCGTTCCCAAACACTCACCCCTCACAGACACCATTAACCACCTTCTCTACATCTCTTCTGTGACAACCTGATCGCGTTCTCCCTAATATTTACTGTCCTCCTTCTCTATCTCTTCCCCACCTCAGCTCTTTCCTTTCCCCACTTCCCTCTATCCTCCCTACCCTAATATCCTCTTTGGATTTCTAGCCCCCGGAGTGTCTTTCTCTGAACACTCCCCGCCATCCACCACCCTCCACACCCCCCCCTGGGTTTCCTAAAACTCTCTTCCTATTTGACCTAGGCCTGAAATCTGTATTTAGGGTCTCTCCTCCCAGATATTCCCCCACTCCACACAGGGATTTCTGAATTTGGGTGTGATTAGAGACCCTCTGGATTGTTTGGTCAATCCCAAACTTGTTATTCCTTTGATTCTCAAGTTTCCCCCCCTACCCACCCTCTCTTACCTCACCTTCCCTCTCCCCCTCCTACTCCCAAACCCCTTCCAACCTCCCCCCCTCCTTTTTCCCCATTTCAGATTGTGCATAAATATATTAAGAGAATAAGGATATATTAAGCCTAAACGAATCATCTGTGTCTCATATCTTGTTTCAGCCTTAGTCCTCGACTTCCTTGATCTAAACAGCGGGTTCTGACTAGGTCACCATGAGCATTACTTTCACTTCAATTAATGTGAACGGCTTAAACTCGCCGGGTAAACGCTCCCTGGTGTGGCAACAACTCAAAAAGCTCCGAGCAGACGTGCTTTTCCTACAGGAAACTCATCTTCTCGCTCAGGACAACCATAGAATGTCCTCCACCCTATTCCCGACGCAACTGTATGCCAACGCAGAGAACAAGAAAGCGGGAGTGGCAATCTTCATTCACAAGTCCATAGCCTTCCAATTGATTGAACAGGTTAGTGACCCTCAGGTGTGGTGGTTCGGGGCCTGATTAATGGAGTGCTGTACTCTTTGATCTGTGTATATGGGCCAAACAAGGGGCAGCTTAAATTCTACCGCTCTCTGTTCGCCAGGTTGGATTCAATCACCGATGGTCTTACACTTATTGGGGGTGATTTCAACCTCCCAGTGAACAGACGGCTTGACTGCTCTTCTCCCTCACAATGCCGTGGTGAACTTGGTGATCTACTTCTTGACCACCATTTACACGATATATGGCGCTACTCCCATGGAGAGGAGAGGGACTTCACTTACATGTCACCGCGATTTAGAACCTATAGCAGGATTGACTATTTCCTGGTTAACAATGCTCTTCTGCCCCTTTGCCTCTCATCCACAGTGGGGCATATCACCTGGTCAGACCACGCTCCCATATCCCTCAAGATCAATGACGCACGACAGGTCTCCCACATACCACGTGGAAAATTAATGACCATTTGCTGTCCTTCCCAGAAAATGTAGCACAGATCTCATCTCGTCTGGATGAATACTTTACCATCAACGACACCCCAGAGATTAACCCTGAAACGTTATGGTATTCCCACAAAGCAACCATCAGGGGATCCCTTATCCAATTGGCGTCTAGGCTCAAAAAGGAGAGGGAACGCAAGGTGAGAGAACTAACCCAAACAATAGCGGTCCTTGAGCCCCTTCATAAGAGCCAACCTACTACCCAGATACTGGCCGATCTCTCCAAGGCTAGACAGGACTTGCGCTCCCTTCTCCTAACCAAAGCTGAACTCAACTTAAAAAAACTCAAAGCCACGTACTACGGAATGGGGGACAGAGCAGGCAAGATCCTGGCCAGGCGGGTAAGAAAAAAAGCGGAAAGAAGCCAGAATAGCTCACCTGCTCAGGGCTGATGGTCGCAAAATTTCAAACCCCCTGCTCATAGCAGAGGAGTTCAAAAACTACTACGCTGGTCTATATAATCTATGTGACGATCCCACTACACCCCAGCCATCAGCAGATACTATTCAAAACTTCTTAGATAAAGTCCACCTCCCCAAACTCTCACCAGAGCAAACCTCGCTCTTAAACGCCCCTTTCTCTGAAAGTGAAATCACTTCGGTTGTTAGCTCCTTGAAGAAAAAAAAACTCCGCACCAGGCCCTGACGGCTTCACCTACCAGTATTATTCCACCTTCCTGAAACAATTAGCACCCCGATTAATGTCAGTTTTCCCATACTGGAGGAAAGAAAAAACTATACGTCGTGAGGGTCTAGAAGCAACAATCGCAGCAATTCCCAAACCTGGGAAACCTACTGAATCTCCAGCGAACTTTAGACCAATCGCGTTGTTAAATAGTGACCTGAAAATCTATGCCAAACTACTCTCCACTCGTCTTTTAGTAGTCCTTCCTGCACTCATTGGCCTAGAGCAGGTGGGTTTTGTCCCAGGTAGACAAGCTTCAGATGGTACCAGAAGGGTTGTTGACCTTTTGGAAATCATGGAACGCCAATCTACCCCCAGTGCACTTCTCTCTCTTGACGCCGAAAAGGCTTTTGACAGAGTGCACTGGGGGTACTTGGAAAAGGTCCTCGCCAAATTTGGTTTTGGGGAGGGATTCAGGGATGCAGTCATGGCTCTGTACTCCTCCCCCTCGGCGAGGGTCCGTGCGTCGGGCTTTTTATCATCTCCGTTTGTCATCTCCAACGGAACCCGACAGGGATGCCCTTTATCGCCGCTAATATTTGTCCTGGCCATGGAACCCCTGGCCATTAGAGTTAAAACTGATCCATTAATCAAAGGTCCTCTCGTCGAGGGGAGGGAACATAAGATCGGTCTATACGCCGACGACGTCATCTTCATGTGCTCAGATGTCATGACTACGATCCCCAGAATTATGGAATTGCTAACAGAATTTTCCGAAGCTTCTTATTACAAGCTCAATACCTCTAAATCCCTAATTTATCCGATTAACATCCCCCCTAGCCAAGCCCTGCTTCTCCGCTCAAAATACCCTTTTGTCTGGTCACCCTCGGGGATCCCTTACCTGGGAATCCAGATCTTACAGACTGATAAAATAATACAACACAATTTCGACACTCTCCTTCAAAATGTCAGAACCGACCTGGCCTCTCACACAGGCCTTTTTCTGTCCTGGGTAGCCAGAGTCCAAATAATCAAGATGGTCTACCTACCTAAAATTTTATTTATCCTTTCCGGTCTCCCTCTGACCTTCACCAGCCGAATGATAGCTGTGCTATAGTCCACTCTAGGGAAGTTCATTTGGAACAACAGACCACACCGAGTGAGCGCCAGAGCTCTTACTCTGCCAGTTGATCTTGGGGGAATGGGAGCTCCAAACATCTCTTCCTACTACACAGCAATCCACCTTGCTGCGGCGCGCCACTGGTGGGCCGATCTCCCGTCCCCTTTGTGGATGGAGATTGAGAAATCATTGGCCCCACGCAACTCTACCAGATTGCTATTAGAGATGTCGATGCTTAGCCCTCTCCGCATTAAACCACCTCTAAAATCAATGACAACACTACTGAAGGTATGGTCTCTCCACAGTAGACACCTCCTCCCTTTTTTGACCAGGTATATCTCAATCCTTGCTGCGGAACTGTCTGTGGAGTCCTTGTCTCTCTCTGTGTGGCGAACTAGAGGAGTCCTTCACCTCCATCAGGTCTATAACGAATCTAACTTTAAGTCTTTCAATGAGCTAACGGAGCAATATGCCCTCCCTCGCTCCTCTTTTTTCTGCTACCTACAATTGCGCCACTTCTTAAATTCCATCACTCTACCCACACCCGACATCTCACTTTATGATGGCCTAGTTCAGAACTTCTTTAAAGCCCCCACTCCACCTGGGCATGGCATCTCAATTCTGTATGGCGCCATGGCTAGACGGAACAGTGCCAATAAACTACCTTATATGACCCGTTGGCAAAACCTGCTCCAATTCAGCGCCACTCTTGAACAATGGCAAACATCGGCCCGGCGCAGCTCAGCCTATTCACGATGTATAAATCACCTTGAGCAGATCAAGAAAATCCAAATGGAGTGGTATCTCACCCCAATTAAATTAGCCCGATTTGCAGGGCAGGGTTCCTCTTCATCTGCTCAGGAGTGCTGGAGATCCTGTGGCGGAGTGGGTTCTTCCGCACACATGTGGTGGTTTTGCCCTCTGATGCAGTCTTTTTGGAGACAAGTCGACATACTTTTAACGTCTCTGTCAAATATCACTACTCAGCTCACCCCATCTCTCGCATTACTGGGTATCGGTCTTGAGGACATTCCAGCTCCAGTCTGACCTATCACAGCAAACACTCTTCTTGCAGCGAGGCTCTGCGTGGCCAGATGCTGGAGATCTGCACGGTCTCCCAACCTCAAAGATCTGCTGAACTCTCTGAATACCCACCTACAATACGAACTTGCTCTCTCTCATGACATTACTCGCCGAGCCAAAACTCTGACTTGGTGGGATCCTTGGATTTCCTCACCATACAATACTGTAAACTGTTATTAATACCTCGCGTTTGACCTGTTTTCATAAATTGTTTGAACTGAATGTTAAGCACAATTCTGATTACCCCTCCCCCCCCCTTTTCTCCCTCCCCTCCCCATCCTTTCCCCTACCCGTTTCCCTGAATCTCTCCCCCCCTTCCTCATAGCACCTGTACTTTTCTTGGTCTTCTGTTATCATACCAGAAGACACTGTTAGATTGTTGTCTTTTCGGTCAACTGTACATGTTTATACAGTTACTTGATGTTTGTTTCCTTCAAATTTCTTTTTCAATAAAAATCTCATGGTTTAAAAAAAAAAAAAAAAAAAATAATTACTTTTAATTTTCTTAAGATTATATTCATATAGCTACAACAGGTTATCTCTTAGTTTGAATCGGATATTATAGATTTCATCAGACAGTGCTGTTTTGTTTTTATTTAACCCCTTCAGGACCCAGCCTATTTTGACCCTAAAGACCTTGGCCTTTTTTGCAATTCTGACCAGTGTCCCTTTATGAGGTTTTAACTCGGGAACGCTTCAACCGATCCTAGCGATTCTGAGATTGTTTTTTCGTGACATATTGGGCTTCATGCTAGTTTTAAATTTAAGTCGATAATTTTTGCGTTTATTTGTGAAAAAAAATCAAAAATATGGCAAAAATTTTGAACATTTCACAATTTTCACATTTTTAATTTTTTTTTCTGATAAACAAGATAGATATGTGACAGAAAAAAGTTATTAAATAATATTTCCCACATGTCTACTTCACATCAGCACAATTTTGGAAAAAAAAAAATTTTTTGTTAGGATGTTATAAGGGTTCAAAGTTCATGAGCAATTTTTCATTTTTCAACCAAAATTTACAAAACCATTTTTTTTAGTGACCACATCACATTTGAAGTCCTTTTGAGGGGTGTACATGACAGAAAACACCCAAAAATGACACCATTCCAAAAACTGCACCCCTCAAACTACTCAAAACTACATTCAAGAAGATTATTAACCCTTCAGGTGCTTCACAGGAACTAAAGCAAAGTGGAAACAAAAAATGGATATTTGAATTTTTTTATCAAAAATGTTCTTTTAGCCTCAATTCTTTCATTTTCACATGGCAACAGGATAAAATGGATCTTAAAATGTGTTGTGCAAATTCTCCCGAGTACATCGATATCTCATATGTGGTCATAAACTATTGTTTGGGAACACGGCAGGGCTCAGAAGTGAAGGAGCGCAATTTGACTTTTGGAGCTAATTTTACATTCAAAAAGTGAAATTGCGCTCCTTCCCTTCTGACCCCTGCCGTGCGCCCAAACAGTGGTTTATGACCACATATGAGGTATCGGTGTACTCAGGAGAAATTGCCCAACAAATGTTAGGATGAATTTTATGCTGTTGCTATGTGAAAACGAAAAAATTTAGGCTAAAAGAAAATTTTTGTGAAAAAAAAGTACTATTTCATTTTCACAGATCAATTTGTAAAGCACCTGGGGGTTCAATATGCTCACATACCCATCTAAATGTGTTCCCTGGGGGGTCTAGTTTCCAAAATGGGATCACTTGTGGGGGAGCTCCAATGTTTAGGCACACAGGGACTCTCCAAACGCGACATGGTGTCCGCTCACAATTTGAATAAAAATCAGCTCAAATTGTTAGCTGTCACCATGTTGCGTTTGGAGGGTCCCTGTGTGCCTAAACATTGGAGCTCCCCCACAAGTGACCACATTTTGGAAACTAGACCCCCCAAGGAACTTATTTAGATGCATAGTGAGCACTTTGAACCCCCAGGTGCTTCACAAATTCATCCGTAACAATGAAAAAGTACTTCTATTTCCACTAAAATTTTCTTTTTCCATTTTTAAAGATTAATTTGTGAAGCACTGGGATGTTCAAAATGCTCACCACCCATCTAGGTAAGTTCCCTGGGGAGGTCTAGTTTCCAAAATGGGGTCACTTGTAGGGGAGCTCCAATGTTTAGGCACATAGGGGCTCTCCAAACGTGACATGGTGACAGCTAACAATTTGAGCTGATTTTTATTCAAATTGTGAGCGGACACCATGTCGCGTTTGGAGAGCCCCTGTGTGCCTAAACATTGGAGCTCCCCCACAAGTGACCCCACTTTGGAAAATAGACCCCCCAGGGAACATATCTAGATGGGTAGTGAGCATATTGAACCCCCAGGTGCTTCACAAATTAATGATAAAAAAACAGATTTTTGCGGAAAAAAAGTACTTTTTCATTTTTACAGATTAATTTGTGAAGCACCTGGGGGTTCAAAGTTCTCACTATGCATCTAGATACGTTCCCTTGGGGGTCTAGTTTCCAAAATGGGGTCACTTGTGGGGAGCTCCAATGTGGAGACGCACAGGGGCTCTCCAAACGCAACATGGTGTCCGCTTACAGTTTGAGCTCATATTGCATTCAAATTGTTAGCGGACACCATGTCACGTTTGGAGAGCCCCTGTGCGTCTCCACATTGGAGCTCCCCCACAAGTGACCCCATTTTGGAAACTAGACCCCCAAAGGAACGTATCTAGATGCATAGTGAGCACTTTCAACCCCCAGGTGCTTCACAAATTGATCCATAATAATGAAAAAAGAAAATTTTTGTGGAAAAAAAAAGTGCTTTTTCATTTTTATGGATGAATTTGTGAAGCACCTGGGGGTTCAAAGTGCTCACTATGCATCTAGATACGTTCCTTGGGGGGTCTAGTTTCCAAAATGGGGTCACTTGTCGGGGAGCCCAAATGTTTAGGCACACAGGAGCTCACTAAACACAACATGGTTACAGCTAACAATTTGAGCTGATTTTTATTCAAATTGTTAGCGGACACCATGTCGCGTTTGGAGAGCCCCTGTGTGCCTAAACATTGGAGCTCCCCCACAAGTGACCCCATTTTGGAAACTAGACCCCAAGGAACTTATTTAGATGCATAGTGAGCTCTTTGAACCCCCAAGTGCTTCACAAATTGATCCGTAAAAATGAAAAAGTACTTTGTTTCCACAAAAAATTTATTTTTTCATTTTTACGGATCAATTTGTGAAGCACCTGGGGGTTCAAAGTGCTCACTATGCATCTAGATACGTTCCTTGGGGGGTGTAGTTTCCAAAATGGGGTCACTTGTGGGGGAGCTCCAATGTTTAGGCACACAGGGGCTCTCCATACGCGACATGGTGTCCGCTAACAATTGAAATTGTTAGCGGACACCATGTTGCGTATGGAGAGCCGCTGTGTGACTAAACATTAGAGCTCCCCCACAAGTGACCCCATTTTGGAAACTAGACCCCCCAAGGAACGTATCTAGATGCATAGTGAGCACTTTGAACCCCCAGGTGCTTCACAAATTGATCCGTAAAAATGAAAAAATAATTTTTTTGTGGAAAAAAAAAAAGAACGTTTTTAATTTTATGGATCAATTTGTGAACCACTTGGGGGTTCAAGTGCTCACTATGCATCTAGATACATTCCTTGGGGGGTGTAGTTTCCAAAATGGGGTCACTTGTGGGGGAGCTCCAATGTTTAGGCACACAGGGGCTCTCCATACGCGACATAGTGTCCGCTAATAATTGGAGCTAATTTTCCATTCAACTTGTTAGCGGACACCATGTCACGTATGGAGTGCTCCTGTGTGCCACCAGCACAAGGGCAACTGGAAGAGTTGGGGTACAGCACCAGAAAATGGCACCTCTAATGTGCTATTTTCTGGGGTGGCTGTGAGTTGCAATTTGCAGTGTGGGGGGCCACAACATTTGGGTCTCTCCACGATGGGGATTGCAGCCCCCCAACTGCCAAGTTGTACCTGGCTGGCATCCAAAAATAAGGCAAAGCTCCTTGTCATTTTATTGGTAGACGTAAAAAAAAAAAAAAAAATGGCGTGGGGCTCCGCCATATTTTTGGTCCAGCCAGGTACAACTTGGCAGGTACGGACTGCCAGCAACCCCCAGCTGCCTCGTTGTACCTGGCTGGTACCCAAAAATACAGCAAAGCCCTTTTTTTTTTTCTTTCTAGAACTAATTCTAGAAAAAAAAATGACGTAGGGCTCCGCCATATTTTTGGTCCAGCCAGGTACAACTTGGCAGCTACGGACTGCCAGCAACCCCCAGCTGTCTCGTTGTACCTGGCTGGTACCCAAAAATACAGCAAAGCCCTTTTTTTTTCTTTCTAGAACTAATTCTAGAAAAAAAAAATGACGTAGGGCTCCGCCATATTTTTGGTCCAGCCACATACAACTTGGCAGCTACGGACTGCCAGCAACCCCCAGCTGCCTCGTTGTACCTGGCTGGTACCCAAAAATACAGCAAAGCCCTTTTTTTTTTTTTTCTAGAACTAATTCTAGAAAAAAAAAATGACGTAGGGCTCCGCCATATTTTTGGTCCAGCCAGGTACAACTAGGCAGCTGGAGGCTGGATTCCACAGCATGGAGAGGCCCAAGCGTTCTGGGCCCCCCATGCTGCGAATTGCAGCCCGCAGCCGCCCCAAAAAATGGCGCATTCATTGAAGCGCCATTTTCTGGCGCTGTACCCAGACTCTTCCAGTTGCCCTGGTGCCGGTGGCAAACTGGGTAATAAAGGGGTTAATGCCAGCTTGTTATTGGCAGCTGGCACTAAGCCCCGAGATTCATAATTTAGGGCCAATGGTAGACCCGCCATTAGGAATCTCTGGTAAATAGTCAGAAAATACACACAGAGAAAAATCTTTTTATTTGAAAAAAAAACAAACAAAATTTGAACTCCATCTTTATTATAAAGATCCGACGTAGTCCACAACGAAGGTCCCACGGCGCTCGACCGCCTCCGACGTAGTCCACAACGAAGGTCCCACGACGCTCGATCGCCTCTGCTCAATCCAGAGATTGCAGCAAGGGATCAAGTGTCCTTTTCCTACAGCCTATGGGGTCAGAGTTATGTTGCACTGTATGACAATGATCTGTCATACAGTGCACCATGACTATGATCCCAGAGACTACAACAAGAGGACACTTGATCCCTTGTTGCACCCATCCATCCACCCATCACCCAATCACGCACACATTCACATCCACGCACGCTGATACTTGATCCCTTGTTGCACCCATCCATTCACCTATGCACCCATCAGCCATGCACACACACATCCACGCCCGCTCGCTGACATCCACGCCCGCTCGCTGACATCCACGCCCGCTGACAGCCACGCACGCAGACAGCCACGCACGCAGACAGCCACGCACGCAGACAGCCACGCACGCAGTCAGCCACGCACGCAGTCAGCCACGCACGCAGTCAGCCACGCACGGAGACAGCCACGCACGCAGACAGCCACGCACGCAGTCAGCCACGCACGCAGACAGCCACGCACGCAGACAGCGACGCACGCAGACAGCCACGCACGCAGTCAGCCACGCACGCAGTCAGCCACGCACGCAGACATCCATTCATTCATTGATACATATAAACATACAAAACATACATGCATACTACATACATACATGCATACTACATACATGCATACATACTACATACATACATACATTCATTTATACATACTACATACATACTACATACATAGATACATTCATTCATTCATACACACATACTACATACATACATACTACATACATACTACATACATAGATACATTCATTCATACACACATACTACATACATACATACTACATACATACATTAATTCATTCATTCATTCATTCATTCACACATACTTACCTGATCCAGGAGGAGGAGCCCGGAAGAGGAGGAGCCCACACCGGAGCTGGACCGCGGCTGCACCGGCGGGCCCGCCGGTAGGTGAGAGAGGGATGGGGGGGGGGATACGGGGCATGGGGGTGTTAGCTTCATCAGCCCCCTCCGTGATCGCACGGAGGGGGCTGTGGAAGCTGACAGGCGGCGGCAGTGATTGTCATTTACCGCCGGCGGGCATACCGCCGGCGTGATGACTGTTACCGCCGCCGTGGGGGGGGGTAGGACAGCGATCGGGGGGGCCAGGAGGCCGATTGGGGGGCCCTGGAGTGAGAGGGGGCTAGGAGGGAGACGGCACATGCCATCCCGCCCCTCCAGATCTGATTGGAGAGCTCCAATCGGATCTGGAGGGGATTACTAGCACTGATTGGCAGTCTGAATTTCAACTGCCAATCAGAGGGGCCCTGGGCACGGGGGGGTTAATCCACCCCCGTGGGGTGTACTACAGGTTGTCACTGTGCATTATGTACAGTGACACCTGAGTCACCCCCCTCACACGGGCCGCAGGAGCCCGATCATTCCATGGCCCACCGTTTGGGCCAAAGGTCGGGAACGAACTTGTTTTCATGGCCCATACGGTGGGCCAAGGGTCGGGAAGGGGTTAAAGACCCTAATTGTTGAAGCCGGGCTAACAAAGTAACCCTTCTCAATTCCCTTTCACACTTCAAATAGGAAGCTTGTTGCAGAAAGATGCCTCTAATAACGGCTTTATGAGCCGACCACAAGGACTCATCTGTGACTTCTACATTGTCATTCGACTGGAAGTAATGTTGGAGCTCAGTCTGTACTTTCTCTACCACCTTGCTTTGTAACAATAAGTATGTGTTTAACTGCCACCTAGCAGAAGGATTAGATGGATGACGTAGAATTAGTGTCAGGAATATCGGGGGTGTGGTCTGACCACGTAAATCAATCCAATATCCGCTGATCTGAATCTATTTAGAGTCGTACTGTCAACTAGGAAATAATCTATTCTGCTATGGGTCCAGTGATGGAAGGAGTAGAATGTTTAGTTGCGCTCTGTAGCATGGGAATATCTATCATATAATTGTCTAAGGGCCCTTTCACATCAGCGGTATTTTCAAATCGCGGCAGATGCGGTGAAAAAAACGCATCTGCCGCGATTACCGCATAACCGCAACACTTGCGGCAAGCCCCATGCAATGTCTATGGGGCTTGCGGTAAGGGTGCAGCAGGTGCGTCAAGTGCGGTTTCGGCACTTGCGGCAGGTGCGGCCGCGAAAAAAAACCGCTGCATTTTGAGTGTGTCTGTCGTCGAAATTGCGCGCCATACAGACGCAACTCATTGGTGCCCGCCAGAGGCAGGCGCCAATGAGCGCAGACTATGCAAGTAGGCGCGAGAATTCAAAGTTCGAATTTCGCGGCTATTTGCTGCTGTCGCCGGGATGCACGGTGGCCGCAGCGGCAGCTCTCCTCACAGCCCCCCCGCTCCTCGCGGCACCCCCACTCTTCCTGCCCCCCGCGGCTCCTCCGCTCTTCCTGTTCCCTCCTCCCCCCCCGCTCCTCCTGTTCCCCACATTCCTCATGCCCCCCGCTCCCGCGGCCCCTCCGTTCCCCATGCCCCCCGCGGCCCCTCCGCTCCTCTCGTTCCCCATGCCCCCCTGCTCCCCGCGGCCCCCCTGCTCCTCCACGGTGATAAAAATAATAAAATCCCGTAAGGATACTTGCCCTCCGCCGGCTCACTCCACTTCCGTCTTCTATAGGGCTTGAGGACCTGTCGTTGCCTAGGAAACCGATCAGCTGAGAGCTACAAGACAGATGTGGAGCGAGCCGGCGGACGGGTGAGTATTCTCACATCCTGCCCCCCCCATCCCCGCCGGCACCTTCCTGCCCCCCCCCCCCCCCGCCAACACCATCCTTCCTCCCCCGCCGGCTCCACCCTGCCCCCACGCCGGCTCCATCCTGCTCCCTCCCCCTGCCGGCTCCATCCTCCTGCCCCCCCTTCCCCGCCGGCTCTATCCTGCCAACCCCCCCTGCCGGCTCCATCCTGCCAACCCCCCCTGCCAGCTCCATCCTGCCCCCCCCCCCCCCTGCCGGCTCCATTCTGCTCCCCCCCTGCCGGCTCCATTCTGCTCCCCCCCCTGCCGGCTCCATTCTGCCCCCCCCCCCCGGCTCCATCCTGCCCCGCTCGCTCCATCCTGCCCCCCCGCCACTATCCTGCCCCGCTCGCTCCATTTTGCCACATTACTACTACTGCCACACTTGCTAGCAGGCCACTCCCCACCTTCAGATTTCATGCACACAGTCAAGGCACCCAGTGCCAGAGGCAGCAAAACTATTCCGAACCATCCTAAAACCTCCACCATATTTGACTGTAGTGCTGTGTTTTTTTCTTTTGTAGGTCACATTCCATTTTCGGTAAACCATAGAATGAGGTGCTTTACCAAAAGCTCACTTGATTTCTTTTGTCCACAAGTTGCTTTCACAAAAAGATTTTGGCTTCCTCATGTACACTTTGGCAAACTGTAGTCTAGATTTTTTTCATGTCTCACAGTCAGCAGTGGAGTTCCCCTGGGTCTCCTGCCATAGTGTTTTGTTTAATTGAAATGTTGACCGATAACATGTGTGGACACTGATGCAACCTGAGCCTGCAGGACAGCTTGAATTTCTTTGGAACTTGACTGGGGCTGCTTACCCACAAACCGGACTATCCTGTATTGCAACCTCTCATTTTTTCTCACCTGTCCACATCCAGGGAGATTATCTACAGTGGCATGGGTTGTAAACATCATGATTATGTTGTGCACTGTGGACACAGGACCATCAAGATCTCTGAAGATGGACTTAACCTTGAGATTGATTATATTTTTCAATAATTTTGGTTTCCTAGTCATCAGACAGTTCTCTTTTATTCTTTATGTTCTCCATGCTCAGTGTGGCACACACAAACACACAATTTAAAGACTGAGCTAATGTTCTCCCCTTTTTATCTGGTTTCAGGTGTGATTTTCATATTGTCCACACCTTTCTTGCCATAGGTGAGTTTGAATGAGCATCACATGCTTGAAACAAATCTGTTTACCCACAATTTTGTAAAAGGTGCCAACAATTTTGTTAATTTTCTGAAACAATTTAATTGGTGCCAATATACAAATTATATAAAACTAGTGATGAGCGAGTAGTAAGATAGTCGGGTTTGTATAGCTCTAACCAAATACTTTGAATGAGTAACGAATCCAATGCAAATCAATGGGGAATTCACTCTGATCCAAATACTCAAACAGTTCGAAGTATTCGATTAGAGCTATCCGAACCCAAATATCTTTCTACTCACTCATCATTATATATCACTAATACACATACATTTAGGGAATAGACAGACATATTTACTGCAAAGTTACCTGTTTATAAGAACAAAGTTGAAACTGTGTCCTGTGGCCATTCGTACTCGCTCTCTTATAAGGTCCAGGACAGGAAGCCAAGGTTTGGGAGACAATGTGATTCCAGAAAATGTATAGTTAATCCTTCATCACCAAATGTAACCTGCTTTCTTGGAACATTATGCCATTTTCCATATACTTGAACCTTACTCAATTCACCTGCAAATTTAAGGAAAAACATAGTAACTTTAGAAAGGTTATGTTAATATTTTGGAACAAAAGACAAAATACAGGTAAAGAAAAGTGAAGGGCATCAATCACTTAGTTGAAAAGAGAAACCGGGCACTGACCTTGTTGCATTGAAGTCCTGTGTGCAGAGGCATTCATGGATCTGGGTTGCTCAGCGGTAGATGCAGAGATCAATTAAGAGCTTAGGAGGAAAACAGCAGCACTCCGGAATCCTTTATACCAAGAACAGCTTTATTCCAAAATGTTTACATCGGTGGGTGCAGGGAAGGGAGGACGGAGGGACGACTGTGACCGTTTCGCGTGCTTTGCACGCTTCAGGGGGTCCTGTGTACAGGACCCACTGAAGCGTGCAAAGCACGTGAAACGGTAGAAGTCATCCCTTCGTCCTCCCTTCCCTGTGGCCTCCGATGTAAACATTTTGGAATAAAGCTGTTCTTGGTATAAGGGGATTCCGGAGTGCTGCTGTTTTCCTTCTAAGCTAAAAGTGAAGGGCATACTTCTATGGGGACATTAGTACTCATTTCATTTCTGACAATACTTTCTTGTATTATTTGCATATTTTGCATTTTCAGATCTGCCAACCAGCGTGTGACTGTTGTAGTTTGTAGTTCAAATAGTAGCAATATGTTCAAACACATGAGTTAAGCCCAAAATTTTTATTTCCATGCATTGGGAACATTGCACACTGTTTTATAAATCAAAACGTGAAGAAATGTATATAATTTTTATGATCACTGGGATAAGGGAAGACAAGACATGTCTTGTTGAGGCGTGAGGGGAATGAGACAGCGTTTGGTAACTGTTTAACCCCTTCCCTATCTTTGACATTGTTCAACGTCATGAAAGTCGGTGCCTTCACGACCTATGATGTTGTTGATGTTATAACGTCATGGCGGTTACCACAGCACCGTTGCTGCAGTAACCACCATCGGCCCCAGTGTTCAATGATTGTTATCAGAGGTCAGAGAGGGTGGATTCCCCGCCCAATCCCCACAATTGCTGTGATTGGCAGTTCAAAGATTGAACTGCTAAACACTGTGATCCTCTGTCTCTAGCTATGGAAGGTGTCAGCTGTCATAGCCCCTACCATAGGCTAGAGTGCTGGAGGGAGCGGGTATTGCCCCCTCCATGCTGATGGGGAGTGATCTGATGATCACTCCCCATCATCTGAAAGATGGCACATATTTCCAGCTGCTGCCTGCTTGCGCCCGCTGCTTCTCTGCAGCTGATGTCCCTGCATGGAGATCAGACTGCAGAGAAGGATCTGACAGCGGGGACAGCGATCCGCTATGTGATCGCTATGCCCCGCTGTCAGATCCTTCTCTGCAGCCAGATCTCCCTGCATGCAGATAGGGCTGCAGAGAAGGGATCTGACAGCTGCAGATCGCTGTGTCCGGGTGTCAGAACGTTTCTCTGCAGCCCGATATCCATGCAGGGACATTGGGCTGCAGAGAAGCAGTGGGCGCAAGCAGGCGGCGGTGCCCTGCACGGCCGCCATGCTGCAGGGCTCTGTCACCCCCTAAGTGCTGTGATCTTGGGGGATCTTGGTTTGGGGAGAGGGAGTGCAGGGTCATTTACCTCTCTCCGGCGGTGATTGGCAATGAGCCGATTAATATAGTAACCCGATGTTGCCATGGCAATGTCGGGTCACCTGACCCAAGCCTCAAAGATCATGTGATCTCTGAGACTTGGATCTTCACAGTGATGGTGCACTGTATGGCAATGATTTGCCATACAGTGCACCATCACCGTGACCCCACAGACTGCAACAAGGGGACACTTGATCCTTTGTTGTAGTCTCTGGTGTCAGTGATGGTGCACTGTATGGCAATGATCTGCTATACAGTGCATCAGCACCGTGACCCTAGAGACTACAACAGGGATCAAGTGTCCTCTTGTTGTAGTCTCTGGGGTAACTGTGATTGTGCACTGTATGGCAATGATCTGCCATTCAGTGCACCATCACTAGGACACCAGAGACTGCAACAAGAGGATCCCTTGCTGCAGTCTCTGGATGTAGCAGAGGCGACCGAGCGTCGTGGGACCATCATTTTGGACTATGTCAGATAATAAAGATGGAGTCCAAGTGTTTTTTTTTCTAATAAAAAGATTTTTTTCTGTGTAGTGTAATTTTTTACCACTTACTAGGAGATTCCTAATGACCGGGTCTAACATTGGCCCAACATTATGAATCTGCCCATAAAAAAAGCTGGCATTAACCCCTTTATTACCCAGTTTGCCACCGCCATCAGGGCAACTGATAGAATCTGGGTACAGCGCCAGAAAATGGTGCTTCAATGAATGTGCCATTTTCTGGGTTGGCTGTTGACTGCAATTCGCAGCATGGGGGCCCCACAACACTTAGGCCTCTCCTTAAGTAGGATTCCAGATCCCAGCTGCCGTAAAGCACAGATGATCTGCCTTAAAGCAACCTCGTGCAATGCGCATCGCGCGGTCCTCTACACCCAAGTGGGTGTACCGACGTCAGTATAGCCGGATAAGAAGCGATTAGCGTCATACTCGCTATAACGCCCATGTAGAAGGACCAGGAGGAGCACTATTGATTAGCACGCCCATCGGGGCGTGAATAATTGAATTACAGGCAGCGATGAGAAGCCACAGGGAACACCCTGTGTGACTTTCTCAAGCATTGAGAAGCAGCAGTTCAGCAGGTACTAAAACCACTTTTATAAACTTTATAAATACCCATTTTTTTATACAAAGGGATGGCTAGAATACATTAATGATGGTGCAGGGACAGGTATTTATAGGCTGGGGGCTGATTTTTAGGGGTCAAGTTCCCTTGAAGGGTTAATAATCTTCTCGAATATAGTTTTGAGTAGCTTGAGGGGTGCAGTTTTTGGAATGTTATTACTTTTAGGTGTTTTCTGTCATATAGGTCCCTCAAAGGGACTTCAAATGTGATGTAGTCCCTAAAAAAATAGTTTTGTAAATTTTGCTTGAAAAATGAGAAATTGCTGATGAACTTTGAACCCTTCTAACTGCCTAACAAAAATGTTTTTTTTTTCCAAAATTGTGCTGATGTAAAGTAGACATGTGGGAAATGTTATTTATTAACAATTTTGTGACACATAACTCTCTGGTTTAAATAGAATAAAAATTTAAAATTGCGAAATTTTCGCTAAATTTCTGATTTTTTTTCACAAATAAACGCAAACATTATCAACTTAAACTTACCACGAACATAAAGCCCAATGTCACAAAAACACAATCTCAAAAAATGGCAAGGTCAATAAGGTCAAAATAGGCTGGGAGGTGAAGGGGTTAAAGGAAGTAGCCTTGACAGATCTATAGATCTATAGCGGGTACGAAATATGGTTAAGTATTGCTACTCTTGTTATTCGGCAACATATGGCTCTTTGTCCCATATAGACGTAGCCCTGGGAAATTAATTGATGGATAATTTGGCACAGGAGGTGGAGCATTTACCAAGAGTGTTGTCGGACCACAGTCCGCTAGTGGTGCTACTACAAATTGAGGACCAGAAGACTAAATCTGGGGTGGGATGGAAGATTCATCCTTTTTGGTTGCAACTCATAGACATGGGAAATATTGGTGATGAGGTCGCTGAATTTTTTAGGCTTAACGAGGGTAGCGCAGGGCAACACATTGTTAGGGACACTACGAAGGCATATTTAATGGGGATTTTGTTCAGAGACATATCAAGGCATAAGACTACATCCATAAACAAGGATATTGCGGTAATGGAGAAATTGAGGGCAGCGGAGGAAGCTCTGTGTAACCAGCATTCACAGGACATGCAAAACCACATGAAGGCTGCTCAGGAGGGAGTAACTAAACTGTATTTGCACAAGGCAGAGGGGTTGATGGCATTTCAAAAAGAAGCTTTCTATGCAGAGGGTGAAAAAGTAGGACATCTGCTCTCAGTGGTGGCTTGTGCACAATAGGACTCGGCACATGTATATGAATTAAAACAAGAGTGGCAGTGTAGTTACACAGGGGAAGCAAATTTTGGAAGTCTTTACAGGATTTTACAGGAAGTTATAAACACTTTGCAGTCGCAGCAGGTGGAGAGGAAGATTGATGTTATCCTAGGAGAGGCTACTTACCTAAGTTAATCAACAAAGACAGAGATCGGCTAGACAAACCACTCTCAGCGAAGGAATTGGGAGAGGCTTTGGCATCCATGGCTGGGGACAGGGCATTGGAGCAGACGGCATCCAGCTAAAGTATACAAAAACCTCAATGAGGAAATAATAACTAAATTGCTGGGGGTATTTAATGAGGCGTTGGAGAGGGGAGTGTTGCCTGCATCTATGAAGGAGGCCATTGTTGTGGTCATTCCTAAAGCTGAAAAAGATCTACAGTTGCCAGAGTCATATAGACCAATATAAATTAGATCGGCAGATATAAAAATACTCGCCAAGGCTCTGTCGAACAGACTAATCCGGCTAATAGAAAAGGTAGTCCACTCGGACCAATCTGGCTTCATGCCAAATAGACCAACTGCTGTCAATTTAAGGAGGCTGTACTTAAACATGCAAATTGCAGCTGGAAATGTGGGTAAGAGTAGTGGCATCTCTAGATGCACATAAAGGCTCTGACAGCGTGGAATGGAACTACAGTGGGGCAAAAAGTATTTAGTTAGCCACCAATTGTGCAAGTTCTCCCACTTAAAAAGATAATCATAATAATAATAATAATAATAATAATAAATCTTTATTTATATAGCGCCAACATATTCCGCATCGCTTTACAATAGTGTGTAATAGATGAAAATACACAGTATAATGCAATAAGAAAATACACAATATAATACAGTAGTTCCAGTAGAGAAATAATACAGTACAATAATAGGAAAATACAATAAGCATAAAATCAATGTAAAAAATACAATACAATACAATATAATAGATAACACAAAAAATAAGAGTGACCCTGCTCAAGAACTTACAATCTACAACGAGATAGGGGTTATACAAGGTACGGGGGCTTATAAACACTGATGGTCCAGGCATCTTGAGGAAATGGGGGATAGAAATAAAGTTACATAACTGGTTACCAGACAATCTGTGTAGAGCTTTTGGGTTTGGTGGAGTTTGAAGAAGAGTTATGTCGAGAGAGATAGTGAATGGGCTATGTACAGTACAAAGGACTTCTATTAGGGAGTATGATAGGCCGCCTTGAAAAGATGTGTTTTTAGTGAGCGTCTGAAGCCATGCAAGTTGTGGATGGTCCCGATTTCTTGGGGTAGAGCATTCCAGAGAATTGGTGCGGCTCGGGAGAAGTCTTGGAGCCGGAAGTGGGAGGTTCGGATTAGTGCAGATGTTAGTCGAAGGTCATTTGTAGAACGTAGTAAACGGGTGGGGTGATAGACAGAGAGGAGGGAGGAGATGTAGGGGGGGGCGCTGTATTGTGAAGAGGTTTGTGGGTGAGAACAAGCAATTTGAATTTTATCCTGCAGTGTATAGGCAGCCAATGCAATGACTGGCACAGAGCGGAGGCATCTGAGTAAAGATTGGCCAGGTAGGTGATCCTGGCTGCTACATTAAGGATGGACTGTAGAGGGGAAAGTTTAGAGAGGGGGGGCCGATTAATAGAGAATTGCAATAATCAAGGCAGAAGTGGATTAGGACCACGGTGAGGGTTTTAGTTGTTTCCATGGTGAGAAAGGGGCGGCTCTAGAGATGTTCTTCAGGTGTAAGCGACAAGAACGGATGAGAGATTGTATATAGGAGGTGAAGGAGAGATCGGTGTCAAACATGACACCCAGACAGCGAGCCTGCTGCCTAGGTGTTATCGTGGTACCGCACACAGAGAGTGAAGATGAGAGAGGCCTGTAATTGACATCATAGGTAGACCTCAACTATGGGAGACAAAATGAGAAAACAAATCCTGAAAGTCACATTGTCTGATTTAGAAAGACATTTTTTTCAAATTTTGGGGGAAAATAAGTATTTGGTCAATAACAAAAGTTCATCTCAATACTTTGTTATATATCCTTTGTTGGCAATGACAGAGTGCAAACATTTTCTCATTTTCTGTAAGTCTTCACAAGGTTGGAACACAACGTTACTGGTATGTTGGCGTATTCCTCCATGCAGATCTCCTCTAAAGCAGTGATGTTTTGGGGCTGTCGCTGGGCAACACAGACATTCAACTTCCTCCAAAGGTTTTCTATAGGGTTAGATCTGGAGACTGGCTAGGCCACTCCAGGACCTTGAAATGCTTCTTCCGAAGCCACTCCTTTGTTGCCCTGCAGTGTGCTTGGGATCATAGTCATGCTGAAACATCCAGCCATGTTTCATCTTCAACGTCCTTGCTGATGGAAGGAGGTTTGCACTCAAAATCTCACGAAACATGGCCTCATTCATTTTTTCATGTACACGGATGAGTCGTCCTGGTCCCTTGGCAGAGTAACAGCCATAAATCATGATGTTACCACCCCCAGGCTTCACTGTAGGTATGGTGTTCTTTGGATGCAACTCGGCATTCTTTCTCCTCCAAACACGACGAGTTTTGTTTCTACCAAACAATTCTACTTTAGTTTCATTTGACCATATAGCATTCTTCCAATACTCTTCTGGATCATCCAAATGCTCTCTATCAAACGTCAGACAGGCCCAGACATGTAATGACTTAAGCAGAGGGACACATGTGGCATTGCAGGATCTGAGTCAATGGTGGCGTAATGCGTTATTGATGGTAGCCTGTGTAACATTAGTCCCAGCTCTCTGCAGGTCATTCACTAGGCCCCCCCGTGTGGTTCTGGGATTTTTGCTCACTGTTATGATCATTTTGACCCCACTGGGTGAGATCTGGCGTGTATCCCCAGATCGAGGGAGATTATCAGTGGTCTTATATGTCTTCCATTTTCTAATTATTGCTTCCACGGTTGATTTCTTCACACCAAGCTGCTTGCCTATTGCAGATTCAGTCTTCCCAGCCTGGTGTTTCTGGAGTCCTTTGACAGCTCTTTGGTCTTCACCATAATGGAGTTTGGAGTGTGACTGTTTGAAGTTGCGGACAGGTGTCTTTTATACTCATAAGAATTTCAAAGAGATGCCAGTACTACAGGTAATGAGTGGAAAACAGAGGAGCCTCTTAAAGAAGAAGTTCCAGGATCTGTGAGAGACAGAAATCTTGTTTGTTTGTTTGTAGGTGATCAAATACTTATTTTCCCCAAAATTTGAAAAAATATAATTATTTCCAAATCAGACAATATAATTTTCAGGATTTATTTTCTCTCTCATAGTTGAGGTCTACCTATAATGTCAATTACAGGTCTCTCTCATCTTTTTAGGTGGGAGAACTTATACAATTGGTGGCTGACTAAATACCTTTTTTCCCCACTGTACCTTCGGTTGGGGCTGTGTCGCTTTGGGTTCAGGCCAGTGTTTACATTGTGGGTAAAATTGTCTGTATTCCTCTCCAACAGCCAGAATTAAAGTGAATGAATAAACTGTTGAAAAGTTTCCCTCTCTTCAGAGGAACAAGATAGGGGTGTCCGTTGTCCCCATTGCTATTTGCCCTAGCTATGGAGACATTAGCTGCCAAAATAAGAAGATCGCAGGAGGTGAAGGGGTTTGCATATGGGAAAGCAGAGAAGATAGCAGAATATCGTTGGCATATAAAGCTATTTTTGGAAAATCCTGGGGAAGCCTTGAGAAATGTTGTGACACTAATTGAGGGATTTGGACAGATATCGAGGCTACACATTAATTGGGATAAGTTGTGCGCTCTGCCGATAGATGGAGATGGTAACTTTACCAGGGAGGTGGAACTATTACACCAAATTAAAGATGGTCCAACAATTTAAGAATTAGGGATTCATATAGCTCTTTCATTGACAACATTTGAGGAGCTTAATGTATGGCATTTATTACAAAGACTGTGCACTAAAATTACAGTGAGAAATAAGTTACATTTATCGGTGGTGGGCAGAGTGATGCTCATCAAAATGATTGGGATGCCGCAACTGCAATATGTGCTGCATAATTCCCCTACCTGGATCCCAATGAGCAGGTTCCACAGGATAAAATCACTATCTGGAGAATTAGTGTAGGGTAAGAGGAGTCCCAGATTTAAACAGTAAACACTGCAGAGACCGAAAGAGGGGGAGGCCTAGCACTCCCTAATACCTGGTTACATTTTCTTTCTGCACACAGCCAACACCTCAAGGGCTGAAGGGGCGACTATGGGACAGATACCTATCAGTTTGGAGCACTTAATAAAGATTTTGCTATTAAGTGTGGGGCTGAAGCTTCACTCTTCAAGAAATGGGGATCGTATTACCATGCCATAAATCTAATAAATAAGATGTGGCAGAAAATCAAGCAGATTAGGGGGTAACTAACTTCACTAGGTTTCACATATCTGGGTTAACATCTATTTTGAGGAGTTCAGTAATATGTAGGGGTTTGGTGAGTGGAAAGAAATGGGTATTGGCCTGATCTATCAGCTGGTTTACTGAGGTAAGCTTAAATCATATGAAATGTTGCAGGAAGAATTTTAATTCCCAAGGCTAAACCTCTTAATATAGACAGGTTCAGCATGCATTTCAGACCCAAACCAGAAGAGGGCCTATTGGAATACAAATAGATCTGACATTAGGGGAACCTGTCATCCCCTTTGGGCATTTTAAACTGTGCCCAACATCTTAAAAATGATGTAAAGGAGGTTCTTGTAACCCCTGTATGTGCACACAAGTCCCCCTCATACCTGAGAAATCAACTTTTATTCTCTGCCTCGCTGCATCCTAAAAGGTCCAGGAGCTCTGCTTTCTGGTCCCGGTATAAAAGGTCCTCGCACCCCTGCCTGCAGAACCCTCCTTGCATTTTCAAAATTGCCAACTCCTCCTGTGGATGGCCGCTGAGTGACATGAGCACTTGCACACACTCTACTCTCATCCCACCTCTCATCTAACTCTCTCTTTGACAACCTTTAATCTGCTTCCACCCCCACTTTACTGAAACTGCCCTGAGCAAAATTACTAACGACTTACTTGCAGCCAAAGCTAAAAGGCAGTTCTCCATCCTTCTCCTTCTAGACTATCCTCTGCATTCGACACAGTTGACCACTGCCTCCTCTTACAGATCCATTCTTCCATTGGCATCACTGACCTTGCCCTATCCTGGATCTCCTCATACCATTTCCAACCGCACATTTAGCTCCACTCCAACACAACCTCCTCGCCCCAACCCCTCTTTGTTGGGGTCCCTCAAGGCTCTGTCCTGGGGCCCCACCTTTTTTCCATCTATACCCTTGGTCTCGGACAATCAAAGTCCCATGGGATCCAGTACCACCTGTATGCTGATGACACCTAGATCTACCTCTCTGGCCCAGACGTCACCTCTCTGCTGTCCAGAATCCCGGAGTGTCTACCAGCCATATCCTCCTTTTTCTCCTCTCGCTTCCCAAAACTCAATGTAGACAAAACCAAACTCATCATCTTTTCTCTGTCTCGCGCATCTTTCTTACCCGATCACACTTTACCCTGTACCTGATGTCCGCTGCCTCGGAGTAACCCTTGACTCTACCCTGTCCTTCAACCCACACATTCAAGCTTTCACTACCTCCTGCCGCCTCCAATTCAAAAATATTTCTAGAATCCTTTCCTTCCCCAACCCTCAATTTACTAAACTCCAGTCCTCAGGACCCACCAACAGATCTTGTTTATAGGATTTCCTTAGTATTGCACATCCTGAAAACACAATGTGTTGGTGGGTCTTGAGGACTGGAGTTGAGAAACACTGTACTAGTGACATGCCCTCATAATCTCCCGTCTCGACTACTGTAACCTCCTTCTCTGTGGCCTCCCTGCAAACACTCTCACCTCCAATCTGTCCTTAACTCTGCTGCCCACTAATCCACCTCTCTCCTCGCTATTCTTCCACTTCTCCCCTCTGCAAATCCCTCCACTGGCTACCAATTTCCCAGTGTATCCAATTCAAACTACTAACATTGACTTACAAAGTCATCATCTACAATCTGTCTCCCCCCATATAACCCTGAACTAATCTCCCGATATCATCCAACCCAGAGCTCCACCACCACTGAACTTGGCACTCAACCATCACCAGAGCAAACCCATCCTACTGTCTTTCTCCCCATTGCCCTGTAGAATGTAAGCCTGCAAGGGCAGGGTCCTCTCTCCCCTCTGTATCAGTCAGTCACTGTTAGTTTGTTCTTTGTATTTTTAACTTGTTTTTATGCAACCCTTTCTCATGTACAACACCATGGAATCAATGGTGCTCTATAAATAAATAATAATAATTATCCTAAATTTAATTTATTTCAGTAATTCAATACAAAAAAGTGAAATGCATATATTATATAGAGTCATTACAAACAAGCGATTTTTTTCTGTTAATGTTCAGGATTATGGTTTACAGCCAATGAAAACCCAAAAGGTCATTATCTCAAATATAGGGAGGATGAAGGGTTAAAAACTGTGCTGTCGTATTCTATGAGACCTCAAAGGGTGAATAGAATAATTGATTTATTAGTCAACGCTCCCAGAAACGCCCTGAAACATGGTAATATTACATTGATTTTTATGATATTTAATTTATTGAATGCTCTAGTATACATAATACCCACAATGGGTCATTCAATAAACTTATTAGTGACATATTATAAAAAACACAATAATAACAATGAAATAACACCAAGTGTTACACATATAATATAATGCATAGGTTTTAGTATTTATTACTAAAATAAATATATGGGGCTCAGATAAAACACGTCTTTAAGACAAAACTACATAAATTGAACAATTAACACAGATGTGTTATTATTTATGAAAACCTCACCAGACTTAATAGCACATGTACTATTAAAAACACCATATTGCTGGCGTCCATCATTGAATTCACATATATACAGTTGTGGCCAAAAGTATTGACACCCCTGCAATTCTGTCAGATAATACTCAGTTTCTTCATGAAAATGATTGCAATCACAAATTCTTTGGTATTATTATCTTCATTTAATTTGTCTTCAATGAAAAAACACAAAAGAGAATGAAGCAAAAAGCAAAACATTGATCATATCACACAAAACTCCAAAAATGGGCTAGACTAAAGTATTGGCACCCTCAGCCTAATACTTGGTTGCACAACCTTTAGCCAAAATAACTGCGATCAATCGCTTCCGGTAACCATCAATGAGTTTCTTACAATGCTCTGCTGGAATTTTAGACCATTCTTCTATGGCAAACTGCTCCAGGTCCCCGATATTTGAAGGGTGCCTTCTCCAAACTGCCATTTTTAGATCTCTCCACAGGTGTTCTATGGCATTCAGGTCTGCACTCATTGCTGGCCACCTTATAGTCTCCAGTGCTTTCTCTCAAACCATTTTCTAGTGCTTTTTGAAGTGTGTTCTGGGTCATTGTCCTGCTGGAAGACCCATGACCTCTGAGGGAGACCCTGCTTTCTCACACTGGGCCCTACATTATGCTGCAAAATTTGTTGATAGTCTTCAGACTTCATAATGCCATGCACACGGTCAAGCAGTCTAGTGCCAGAGGCAGCAAAGCAACCCCAAAACATCAGGGAACCTCCGCCATGTTTGACTGTAGGGACCGTGTTCTTTTCTTTGAATGCCTCTTTTTTTCTCCTGTAAATTCTATGTTGATGCCTTTGCCCAAAAAGCTCTACTTTTGTCTCATCCGACCAGAGAACATTCATCCAAAACATTGTAGGCTTTCTCAGGTAAGTTCTGGCAAACTCCAGCCTGGCTTTTTTATGTCTCGGGGTAAGAAGTGGGGCTTCCTGGGTATCCTACCATACAGTCCCTTTTCAATCAGGCGCCGACAGATAGTACGGGTTGACACTGTTGTACCCTCGGACTGCAGGGTAGCTTGAACTTGTTTGGATGTTAGTCGAGGTTCTTTATCCACCATCCCACAATCTTGCATTGAAATCTCTCAATTTTTCTTTTTCATCCACATCTAGGGAGGTTAGCCACAGTACCATGGGCTTTAAACTTCTTGATGACACTGCGCACGGTAGACACAGGAACATTCAGGTCTTTGGAGATGGACTTGTAGCCTTGAGATTGCTCATGCTTCTTCACAATTTGTTTCTCAAGTCCTCAGACAGTTCTTTGGTCTTCTTTCTTTTCTCCATGCTCAATGTGGTACACACAAGGACACAGGACAGAGGTTGAGTCAACTTTAATCCATGTCAACTGGCTGCAAGTGTGATTTAGTTATTGCCAACACCTGTTAGGTGCCACAGGTAAGTTACAGGTGCTGTTAATTACACAAATTAGAGAAGCATCACATGATTTTTCTAACAGTGCCAATACTTTTGTCCACCCCCTTTTTATGTTTGGTGGTGGAATTATATCCAATTTGGCATTAGGACAATTCTTTTTGTGTTTTTTCATTGAAGACAAATTAAATGAAGATAATAATACCAAAGAATTTGTGATTGCAATCATTTTCAGGAAGAAACTGAGTATTATCTGACAGAATTGCACGGGTGTCAATACTTTTGGCCACAACTATAATATATATATATATAATTATATAAAAAAAATATATTATATATATATATATATAATTGAATTGTTAATCAACCACTCCAAGAGTTATTTTTATTGCTCCGCTGGAGTGGTGATGATTTAAGTCTAAGTCCCCTGCCTCCTGTTTTATACCCCACTTCTGGCATCTTCTATCCTTCCATTGCCGCACCTCTGGTCGGTCTCCTGTGATTTGTGACCAGTCAGCAGCTTCGGTGTTTCATGTAGAGCATCAGAGATCACAACTCAAAACATCTAATCTCACTTAAAGTCTAATTCTGGCCTTGTTCTGGCTGTCAAAGTACATGGTGGGCCATTTATATGGATGCACCTAAATAAAATGGGAATGTGGCACATTAGTATATGGGAGGGGAAAACTTTTCCAGATGGGTGGTGACCATGGTTGCCATTTTGATGTTGGCCATTTTGGATCCAACTTTATTTTTTTCAATGGGAAGAGGGTCATGTGACACATCAGACTTATTGAGAATTTAATAAGAAAAACAATGGCATACTTAATTTTAACATAACTTTATTCTTTCATTAGTTATTTACAAGTTTATAACCACTTATACAATGTGTTCAAAGTGCTGCCCATTGTGTTGGATTGTCAATGCAACCCTCTTTTCCCACTCTTGACACATTGATAGCAACACCACAGAAGAAATGCTAGCACAGGCTTCCAGTATCCGTTATTTCAGATGCTGCACATTTCGTATCTTCACAGCATAGACAATTGTCTTCAGATGAGTGATGAGACAAACTTTTTTGTAAATGGTGAAGTTAACAAAAAAAAACACTGCTATTGGTCTGACAATAACCCACAGTGGATAGATCCCTCCAAGACTGTTGGAACACAAAAATTGATGGTATGGTGTGGTATATGGGGTACAAAGATAGTGGGGCCATTCTTCATCAATGGAAACCTCAATGCCACTGGATATATGAAATTGCTACATGATTCAGGTATCCAGTGGCATTGAGGTTTCCATTGATGAAGAATGGCCCCACTATCTTTGTACCCCATATACCACACTATACCATCAATTTTTGTGTTCCAGCAGTCTTGGAGGGATCTATCCACTGTGGGTTAGTGTCAGACCAATAGCGGTGGTTTTGTTTGTTTACTTCACCATTCACAAAAAAAGTTTGCCTCATCACTCATCTGAAGGCAATTGTCTATGCTGTGAAGATACGAGATGTGCAGCATCTGAAACAACCGATACTGGAAGCCTGTACTAGCATTTCTTCTGCGGTGCTGCTATCAGTGTGTCAAGAGTGGGAGAAGAGGGTTGTATTAACAATCCAACATAATGGGCAGCACTTTGAACACATTTTAGAAGTGGTCATAAACTTGTAAATAAATCATGAAAGAATAAAGTTACACTAAAACCAAGCACACCATTGTTTTACCTATGAAATTCTCAATAAATTTGATGGTCACATGACCCTCTTCCCATTGAAAAAAATAAAGTTGGATCCAAAATGGCCAACTTCAAAATGGCCCCATGGTCACCACCCATCTGGAAAAGTTTTCCCCCTCCCATATACTAATGTGCCACAAACAGGAAGTTGATGTCACCAACTATTCCCATTTTATTTAGGTGCATCCATATAAATGGCCCACCCTGTACATTGGAAGCTTGTGACGTAGCTTCTGACTTTCAGGTAGTAAGGAGCTACAATCATAAGATGGCACCATGGGACTGGAGCGACGTTGGCAAAAGGTGAAGATGCCAGAAGGGGGCTTAAGGGGTTTTCCCACAAGCAAAGTTAATTTAAAAGTTCATTTTAATCATTAGATCTTGAAATAATAATAATTTCCACAATTGGATGTGTTTAAAAAAGAATGTTCCTGTGCTGAGATAATCTTATAAATGTGTCCTACTATGTACAGTTTCATTTTTGTTTCTGACCGTGCACGGAGCATTGGTTTGATCCTGGACTGGGGAAACGAAGTAGAGTATAGAGACATTACAGCAAGGGTTCACAAATAATTCTTTCTTTGAAGTAAAATATTATTTACAAACAGGCAGAGAAATGTTTTACCTCATAAAAAGAATCAGATGTGATCCTGTGCTGTAATGTCTGTATATTCTCTTTCCTTCCTCCCATGCCCAGGAGATGTGGTATGATCAGGTCGTGTTCCGTGCACGGTCAGAAATAAAAATGAAACTGTACATAGTAGGGGCACATTTATAAGATTATCTCAGCACAGGAACATTATTTTTTTAAAACACATCCAATTGTGAAAATTATTATTATTCCAAGATCTGTTAATTAAAATTAACTTTTTTTTGTGGGAAAACCCCTTAAAGGGAACCTGTCACCTACTTAATGCCCCCAAACCCATCACTACCTGTCCCTGTAGCTTCTTACTACATCCTTAACGATCCCTGTCGGAGCTAAACGTGTCCTGTAATGGCTGTGAAAAGTGCTTTTATGACTTACATTCTCCTATGGCAATGACCAGGATGTCGTCAATGCTGGGGGCGTTTTGTAAAGCTCCATGTCCCCCATCGCTCCGTTGTAATCATGCCCCGGTGGGCGTGATAATTCATGCAGAATCGCGCACTCAAGTTTGAAATCTGTAGAACATCTTCCACATAAGACCTGTCGGCACAATGTGGGGGATTATTGGATGTATTTTCCGGCTTCAGAATGTGCATTGCGCATGCTCCGGAGCCACCAAGTCCACCCATACTGACTCAACCGCGGTGTCATAACTGGAAGAAGACCTACAGATTTTAAAGACTGGGCCTACGCTTCTGCATAAATTATCATCGCCCACCAGGGCATGATTACAACGGAGCAACGGGAACATGGAGCCTTACAAAACGCCCCCAATGTCTACAGTATTGACAACACCCTGGTTATTCCCATAGGAAAATCTAATTATATAAAATTGCTAAGTGGACTTCAGTCTGGTTGTCCGCTTATGTCACTTCCGGCCATGCCATATTTCCACACCCAAATGATGGATATAGAAATACTGAGGCCGCATCCCACTGCATGCTCTCCCCGCCAGTCCGCCTGGTGAATCCCCGCCCAGTCCCCACAGTGCCCCCCACTAATCTGACGCCGCAGCTCCCAGCCAGCTATAGCCGCCGTTAATAAGCTGGGATTTACTGGACCTGTGGTGACGTCACTATCATGTGCACAGCCAGGGCACATGACCATGATGTCACCACAGGTCCTTAAGCAGAATGGATGGGGGAGCAGAGAGCAGCCCGGTAATGCAGCTGTAGCCCGATCTCACCCCACAGCACAGTCAGCCTGCACTCACTTTGCCTGCTCTCACACCCCGTGCTCTGCCTGCTCTCACACCCCGCTCCCACTGCCCGTCCTCACACACACCCCCATTCGCTCTGCCATCCTAACACCCTCGCTCTGCTTGCCATCACACCCCCTTGTTCGTTTTGTTTGTCCTCACATTCCCCCGCTCGCGCTGCCCGTCCTCACACCCCCCAGTTCGCTCTGCCATCCTAACACCCCCCCAGCTCGCGCTGCCCATCCTAACACCCCCCCAGCTCGCGCTGCCCATCCTAACACCCCCCAGCTCGCTCTGCTTGTCCTCACATCTCCCCGTTCGCTCTGCTCGTCCTCACAAACCCCCCCCCCCACATGCTCTGCCTCATCCTCACACCTCTCCCACTCACTCAACCCATCCTCACACACACACCCTGCTTGCTCTGCCTGTCCTCACACCCCCCGCTCCCTCTGCCCGCTTTCACATCCCGCAGCCCGTGGAAATGAAGAACTGCACCAGTTCCTCATGGCGTCAACATCTTCCTCATGCTGCTGCATGAAAGCAAGCTTGGGGAGGGGGGGCAGAGCGGGTGCACGGGGGACAGAGAATGATGACATGGGGGGAGGGAGTGACCATGGGGGCAAAACCACAGCCCAGGGGGGTGGGTTGAGAGCAACCTCAGTGGGAGCAGAGAGTCAGCACCGCGGTGGGCTGAGAGCATGCACAGGGGGTTAGAGAGGCAGCACGGGGGCAGAGAGCAACCACAGGGGGGGGCAGAGAGCAACCACAAGGAGGGGGCATAAAGTGACTACAAAGGGGGGGGCAGAGAGTGACCACAAAAAGGGGGTAAGAGTGACCACAAAAAAGGGGGCAGAGAGTGACCACAAGGAGGGAGCAGAGAGGGGTAAAAAACAGCAGACAGGGAGAAACAGCACAGGGGGAGAGACACTTTCCGCCCCCAGCGCCACAGAGCCCACCCCCATCGTGATGTCACTGCCCATCTGATATGACAGCATCGGGCTCCCATCTAGTGTAAGTTATAAATGCATTTTTCACAGCGTTTACAGGACACATTTAGCTCAGACAGGGATGGTGAGGGATGTAGTAGGAAGCTGCAGGGAGATGTAGTATATGTTTGGGGGCATAAAGTAGGTGACAGGTTCCCTTTATATTTAAAGCTCTCTCAAGCACTAGAAAGACAGAAAAAAAAAATGCTGGAGTGGTGCTTTAAGTACGGTTGGTGGCACATATGCAGATACGTTTGGATGTTTAGTCTTTTTTAGGTACTTTTATTCGATAGGTCAAAAAAGTTATAGCAATGCTGAAAAAAAAAAAATCTGTATAACAGCTATAACTATTTGACTTTCCATCAACATAGCTATATGGGGGCTTTTTTTTTTTTTTTACGGTTGAAGTTTTCTTTGGTAATATCTTGTGCTTCATACATTTTAATCGTTATATACCGTAATTTTAATGTAAATTGTGTCAAACAGCAAATAAGTAATTTTGCATTTTTTGTTTCTGCAGTTTAATGAGTAGCAAAAAAAAAAAAAAAAAAAATTTATTCTATGGGTTGTAACAATTAGAACTATATTAGGAAAGCATTGAATCCCATGATCAGACTACTCTAGTGGCTTATAGAGATGTCAAGCGAGACAGCCTGACCAGTTCATTGAGTATAGTACCTGTAAAATATATAATGTCCCTCTCCAGCTGCTGAAAGAGATCATCAGCTTCTGTCTTGTTAAACAGAGAAGTATAATCACAGCTCAGGTTTTCTGCACAGATCCTCTTCCATGTATAGGTTTCCTCAGGCAAAGAATCCATCTTTTCAATCCTACCCTTCTTTCCAGGCAGGTCTTCTGCATGATAGCCAGTGTCTGAACATCCAGTGTTTTCACCTACATGAGCCCTTTTGCTTTTGGTCTGGGATTTTTTAATCACAAACCTATCCATCATTTTAATATGCTGCATATAAAAAAGCCAATTTCTGATTACATAGCAAGAGTTGTCCAGTGGTGGTTAGCTTCCCACAGTGACACCTGGAAAAGAACAAGAAGAATACAATAGTCAAATAATACCATTTCAACCAATAGATACAAATATTTATATACATATATACATATATTTTATACTACTATGACGGCAGGTTCTCTGCCTATGGCAACCAATCACAGATGCCAGCACAATGGGTGAGGGGTGCAACAGCTGATCATAGACGTTCTCACAGAGAGTGGACATCTGTTATTGGCTATAAAAAATGGAGTGCAAGAATCCGCACAGAAAATCACACAAAAACTCTCTGTTATCATAAAAAAATCCAAGTCAGCAGCAAGTGCTGTCCAAAAAAAGTATCAAAAACAGGGTTTTTGGTTTGTATGTTATTTGCAAAGATACAGTAAGCTGCTTCACCAACGACTCGGTAACCCTAATTGAAGCAGTCCCTAGCTGATGTATTTAAAACCTGCTTATGTGTGACTATACAGTTGTGGCCAAAAGTATTGACACCCCTGCAATTCTGTCAGATAATACTCAATTTCTTCTTGAAAATGATTGCAATCACAAATTCTTTGCTACTATGATCTTCATTTAATTTGTCTTCAATGAAAAAACACAAAAGAGAATGAAGCAAAAAGCAAAACATTGATCATTTCACACAAAACTCCAAAAATGGCCAGACTAAAGTATTGGCACCCACAGCCTAATACTTGGTTGCACAACCTTTAGCCAAAATAACTGCAATCAACCGCTTCCGGTAACCATCAATGAGTTTCTTACAATGCTCTGCTGGAATTTTAGGCCATTCTTCTTTGGCAAACTGCTCCAGGTCCCCGATATTTGAAGGGTGCCTTCTCCAAACTGCCATTTTTAGATCTCTCCACAGGTGTTCTATGGGATTCAGGTCTGGACTCATTGCTGGCCACCTTAGAAGTCTCCAGTGCTTTCTCTCAAACAATTTTCTAGTGCTTTTTGAAGTGTGTTTTGGGTTATTGTCTTGCTGGAAGACCCATGACCTCTGAGGGAGACCCAGCTTTCTCACACTGGGCCCTACATTATGCTGCAAAATTTGTTGGTAGTCTTCAGACTTCATAATGCCATGCACACGGTCAAGCAGTCCAGTGCCAGAGGCAGCAAAGCAACCCCAAAACATCACAGAACCTCCACCATGTTTGACTGTAGGGACCGTGTTCTTTTCTTTGAATGCCTCTTTTTTTTCCTGTAAACTCTATGTTGATGCCTTTGTCCAAAAAAGCTCTACTTTTGTCTCATCTGACCAGAGAACATTCTTCCAAAACATTTTAGGCTTTCTCAGGTAAGTTTTGGCAAACTCCAGCCTGGCTTTTTTATGTCTCGGGGTAAGAAGTGGGGGCTTTCTGGGTATCCTACAATACAGTCCCTTTTCAATCAGGCGCCGACAGATAGTACGGGTTGACACTGTTGTACCCTCGGACTGCAGGGTAGCTTGAACTTGTTTGGATGTTAGTCGAGGTTCTTTATCCACCATCCGCACAATCTTGCATTGAAATCTCTCAATTTTTCTTTTCCGTCCACATCTAGGAAGGTTAGCCACAGTGCCATGGGCTTTAAACTTCTTGATAACACTGCGCACGGTAGACATAAGCACATTCAGGTCTTTGGAGATGGACTTGTAGCCTTTAGATTGCTCATGCTTCCTCACAATTTGGTTTCTCAAGTCCTCAGACAGTTCTTTGGTCTTCTTTCTTTTCTCCATGCTCATTGTGGTACACACAAGGACACAGGACGGAGGTTGAGTCAACTTTAATCCATGTCAACTGGCTGCAAGTGTGATTTAGTTATTGCCAACACCTGTTAGGTGCCACAGGTAAGTTACAGGTGCTGTTAATTACACAAATTAGAAAAATCATGTGATGCTTCTCTAACAGTGACAATACTTTTGTCCACCCCCTGTTTTATGTTTGGTGTGGAATTATATCCAATTTGGCTTTAGGACAATTCTTTTTGTGTTTTTTCATTGAAGACAAATTAAATGAAGATAATAATACCAAATAATTTGTGATTGCAATCATTTTCAGGAAGAAACTGAATATTATCTGACAGAATTGCAGGGTGTCAATACTTTTGGCCACAACTGTACCTCTAAAACAGGACTCTGTTTTTTTGTCATAATTATGTTTATCAAGACATTTTCAAGAAACACATGACAAGAAATGCAAGCAACATATCTCCAAACAACTGAAAACTTTCCATTGCGAGCCAGCTACCAGCCTTCCAATTATCTTCCTGCTATATTGCATTTCACATAACATAACATTTCAAATGAAGAGAGGGGTGAGGGTGGGGAGTATAGAAAGGGTTAGTAAGAGGGAGAGGAGGGGAGGTACATGAGAGGAAGGGGGGTTAGAAAAGGGCCAGGGTGGGGTGGGGTGGGGCATAGTAGGGTAAGTTGTTAAGGAAGGCGGAGGGGCCAACGAGGGGAGAGAGGAGAAAAATGGGTACGATGTGTGAACGTAGGCCAGTAAGATGCGAGTGGGTTGGAGGGAGAGAGTGGATTGCTCCATAAGCTTTTGCGTGGAGCAACATGGCCACACAAACCCTGACAGAAAACTTTCAGGGAACTGTCAGTGGCTAAAGTGCAGACCAATCAGGGATAGATTACATCTGACCCTATCAGGAGTACAGATACCTTGGCAGTTGCTGTATGACCTTGGCAACTGCCAAGGGTTTACCTGGTGACATTCCCTGATTGGTCACCTGGGTTGGGGCCAATGAGAGGGGGGTATATATACTGAGGTCATCCTGTCAGGTCATCAGAATCTGACAGGACTTCAAACTCCCACCCTCTTTTTTCTGTTGTTTTTTCCTTCCTGTATACTTTTGGGTTATAGTTCGGGTATTTGATGCTTTCCTAATAAAGAAAAATATATAAAAAAAAAAAGTGAGGTATGAATTAACAGCATCTTATGATTGTTTTGTACTTATGTTTGTATTTTCCGTTTTTCTTTATGTTCTCCTTGTCGTGTGGTTTTATTAGAGGGGTAAAATCGCCCAATTGCATTTGGGCGGATTTTGGCCCATTTGTTGGTATTAAAGGTTTATGGTTTTTTACATGGTATTTATGGATGGTTTTGAAACAGAGTTTTAAGATAATATTTATTATGAATATTTTAATAAAAGAAATTTATACCTTAATAAAGCCACACGGCCAATTTTGATCCAACGAAGCAAGTGTCAGTGTTTAATTACCGTATTTTTCGCTTTTTAAGACGCACTTTTGTTCCCCCAAACTGGGGGGGAGAATGGGGGTGCGTCTTAAAAAGCGAATCTTTAAAAAAAAAAAAAAAAAAAAAAAAAATTAAATATTACCGGCGGAGGGGTGGTGAGGGGTGCGGCGGCTTAGCAGCAGCTTCCGGTGGCTGGGGGGCACAGCTGCAGGACCGGAGCAACGGAGTTCTGCCGGCTGCAGCGTTTGGTGGGCGCCGCCATGTTTTTTGTGCAGCAGCTGGCCGGTAGTGGTAGAAACCTCAGTTGGCCGCCTGTCTCCACTATGGCGGCGGCCATTTTGTTGAAGCCTCTACTGTTACTGAATGAAGCCGGCCACAAAAAACATGGCGGCTCCCACTGCTCGCTCCGGTCCTGCAGCAACAAGGTGGGAGACACCAGGAACACATCTGCCAGTTGTGCAGGGGATGTGTGCCCTGCTCCAGGGGACAGTGTGCCCTGCTCCAGGGGACAGTGTGCCCTGCTCCAGGGGACAGTGTGCCCTGCTCCAGGGGACAGTGTGCCAGGGGACAGTGTGCCAGCGCCAGGGGACAGTGTGCCAGCGCCAGGGGACAGTGTGCCAGCGCCAGGGGACAGTGTGCCAGCCAGGGGACAGTGTGCCAGCGCCAGGGGACAGTGTGCCAGCCAGGGGACAGTGTGCCAGCGCCAGGGGACAGTGTGCCAGCGCCAGGGCACAGTGTGTCAGCGCCAGGGGACAGTGTGTCAGCGCCAGGGGACAGTGTGTCAGCGCCAGGGGACAGTGTGTCAGCGCCAGGGGACAGTGTGCCAGCGCCAGGAGACAGTGTGCGCGCCAGGGGACAGTGTGCCAGCCAGGGGACAGTGTGCCAGCGCCAGGGACAGTGTGCCAGCCAGGGGACAGTGTGCCAGCGCCAGGGGACAGTGTGCCAGCGCCAGGGGACGGTGTGCCAGCGCCAGGGGACGGTGTGCCAGCGCCAGGGGACAGTGTGCCAGCGCCAGGGGACAGTGTGCCAGCGCCAGGGGACAGTGTGCCAGCACCAGGGGACAGTGTGCCAGCGCCAGGGGACAGTGTGCCAGCCAGGGGACAGTGTGCCAGCCAGGGGACAGTGTGCCAGGGGACAGTGTGCCAGGGGACAGTGTGCCAGGGGACAGTGTGCCAGCGCCAGAGGACAGTGTGCCAGCGCCAGGGGACAGTGTGCCAGCGCCAGGGGACAGTGTGCCAGCGCCAGGGGACAGTGTGCCAGCGCCAGGGGACAGTGTGCCAGCGCCAGGGGACAGTGTGCCAGCCAGGGGACAGTGTGCCAGCCAGGGGACAGTGTGCCAGCGCCAGGGGACAGTGATCTGTAAGACGGACACTGGCATTATAAGACGAACTTCATTTAACATTAAAAAAGTTTTTTTTCTCTTTTCCTTAACCAATATTGTGGGTGCGTCTTATAATCAGGTGCGTCTTATAAAGCGAAAAATACGGTATTTAGTGGTGAGTATGACTGTGGGTTTTGTGTTGCCATGGGTTGATGATGTGAAGGGAAGACAAAGAGGTCAACAGGACTCTGTTATTGGCTGTTGGAGCCAGTACAGTAACCTAGAAATCACCCATACATTCTAGCATCTACCGTACAGTTAATAACCAGGCAGTTAAGGAGCGGCCCCGAAGTACAAGCGCGCGGACCTGTTAAGCATCAGCTAATGTTTAATCACTGTATTGGAGAGCCCCCACAACATTAGAGCGAAGGCTAATTGGGCTCATGGCCTTTAGAACTAAAGGTAGTGGTTTTAAAGTTGTCATGGCTTCATTCTTGGTTAATGTTTTTTATTTATTTCAGGTGTCTTAAATTCCTTGAGGCAAACTCAGGGACTGTGGTGTAAAGGGTTAACGGCCCTGTTGCTATGAGGCAGAAGTGGGCAAACGCCGTGATTGGCTAACCCAGCTGTCCGACAGATGGTATGATGATTGGTTAAAAAATGCAGGAGAATGCCCTATTTATAGCCCCTCCCATTGGATTTCTCCTCAGAATCCCTGAGGAGACGACTCAGCTGTGACCCGCCCACCCTGCCCTATTGTTTTTTTTTTTAATCAGATATATTCTATTAAATCATCGAGTGAATTACAAATAGTACATTCATAACATAGTTTCAATGAAAAGATTATTGTTTGTACTATACAACACCCTACCCTATAACAGGAACATAGGAACATACCCTCCCTCCGCCCAACACCCCCCAACACCCCCATCCCTCCCCCCACTCCTTGAACAGTTTTCATTACTATCAATATTATATCAGATAAGAGAAAATAGAAAGCGTTTTCCGATAGGCATGTGCTCGACAATTGAAATTGTCAAACCTGTTATCAGGTCTAGCTTCTCCATTGTCTGGCTAGTGAAAGAGAGGAAATCAAAAAGAACAGCATTACTATTATACCATATCACTCTATCTCCTCCATGGCTCCCATATTTTTTCAAACATCAAGGCTGCACTCCTTCTGTTATATATGTCTTCCTCCATACGCACCACGTAATCCACCTGTTTAATATACTCGGCTCCTCCCGGGGGCTCAGCCCTGATCCAATACCTCGCTATTAATTTCCTGGCCAGATATAATAATCTTGCAATTGCAATTTTTTGGCAGCTTGTCACTTTTATCTCTTCAACGTACCCCAATACGCACACCAAAGGCACCCTCGGAACCTCACACATATATCATCTTTCAATCTCTGTGATGACATTCGTCCAAAACGTCTGCAGCATAGGGCAGTCCCACATCATGTGTAGAATCCCCGCCTGTCCCTACCTACATCTTGAACATTCAGAGGTGTAGCTAATCCCTATTTTATATAAAAATTCAGGAGTCCTGTAGGCTCTGTGAACAAGATACAGCTGCGACAATCTTCCCGGTTCACTCAATGAAAGCTTTGGACCATACTCCAAGATACTGTCCCAAACCTCATTTTCCATTTCTCCAACTTCCAACTCCCATTTGGTACTCGCCGTGATCGGATGTCGCAGCAACATCGCGTGCAGCAGATCTCCATACAGTGTTGATATTACTCCTTTAGTTCCACCCTCCATACAAACATAATCCAGAACAATATCTTTCTGTATAGTGAGACTACCCATTTTCATTTGTTGCTTATATGCATGTAGTAACCTAAGGTATAGAAACCTATCTGTTGCCGGTATCTGAAACTCATCCTTCAAAGCAGCAAATGATTTCAACATTCCATTTGCCGTGAGCTGCGACAAATATTTTATACCCCTATTCTCCCATCTTTTTTGGTCACCCAATTTATATATTTCACCCAATTTTGCATTTTTCCACACCGGCGTGTATATCATAATTCCCGTGATCCCTCTCAGCTTTTTAATCCTAGACCATGTTTTTTGTATTAGACACAGAGCGGTGAACTGCCCGCCTGCTCTACCAACGTCACCCGCCTCCAAACTGATTACTAATGGACCTCTTCCCATAATATACTCCAATAGCTTTTGACTGGAATTCCGCCCACCTTCTGACGCCCATCCCCTCATGTGTTGTCCTTGAGCCGCCAAAAAATATAACCACGGATTCGGCAGTGCCAAGCCACCCTCCTCCTTTGGTCTCTGCAAAGTTTCTAATTTTAATCTGGGTTGTTCCCCCCCATACCAGATCTTGGAATAATGAGTTCAGTCTGTGAAATAACCCCCACTGGTTCAGACCACTACCAGCTGGTTTTTTAATTGCACTACACAGGCATATAAACCACTTCCTAGCAGTGTAGACCGCACATAGTGTTAGAATAGGACCCGGTAAGTTTGAGAGCACTTTGTCGCAGTTACCGGGCTCTTCGCAGTGACGTCAGTGATGAAGCTAAGTCTCTCAATTCATTTATTCCAGTACAGTATTTACTGTGTTCATTTTTCATACATGCATTCATTAGCTGCACAGACAATCCTGCATTTCATGTATCAGCCATTTAGCTGTTTCTCTAACATATTGTGTTCAGTGTTGCGGCAAACTTACTCCCTTTATTGCATATACATTTTTTTGCCTGCACCTGCACATCAAAGGTGAAGCCAGTCCTTTAAATTATAGTTTGAAATAACCCCCACTGAATCCATACTGGTGAGTTGTGAAGCACGTAGAGGAGTTTCGGCATCATGATCATTTTGGCAAGGTTTGTTCTACCCACCACCGAGAGAGGCAATTTACGCCAGGCCTGTGCCTTATCCTTTAATTTAGCTAACAACGGCATCATATTCCACTCAAGATAATCCGTAATTGAACGAGATATCTGAATTCCCAGGTACTTAAATTGTGTAACTATTTTCAGTTTGGCACAACCAATTTCCTCCCGTTCCTCCCATTCCTCCGTATCCACCTTCATGAGATTCGATTTGTCCCAATTTATCTTTAATCCAGACATCTGTCCAAACCTTTCCACTACCTCTGCCGCACACCTTAAAGATTCAGTAGGATCTTGTAAAAACAATAAGATGTCGTCACCGTATAAAGCTATCTTCTCCTCCACAGGCCCGTACACAAATCCTTTCACCCCAGCCTCATCTCGTATATACGCTGCAAGTGACTCTATCGCCAATGCGAACAGTAATGGGGAAAGGGGGCAGCCCTGTCTGGTCCCCCTAGTAAGCGAGAACCTATCAGAGCGTCTACCATTCACTCGTATGCGTGCCACAGGAGAAGAATACAGCAATTTAACCCATGAAATAAAGCTCTGCCCACAACCCAACTTGTCCAGTACCAGCCACAAATAGTCCCATTCCACGCTGTCGAACGCCTTATGGGCGTCCAGGGATACCATCACTCTGTCACCTGCATTATCTGCCGGAGCTGAAGATTCAAGAATAGTCGCCTTAGATTAAGAGCTGTAGACTTTTGGGGCATAAACCCTGACTGGTCAGGATGTATCACATCAGATATAACCCCAGTCAGTCTGCGCGCCAACACCTTGGCCAATAACTTAGCATCCACAGACAGCAGTGTAATGGGCCTATAGGACTCTGCCCTCCTGGTATCTTTGTCTGCCATAGGCAAAACCACAATCGTAGCCTCCCTCATGGATTCCGGTAAACATTTACCCACCAACGCTTCCTGAAAAACCACACATAATTTTGGTAGCAAAACATCTTTAAGCTGCTTATATACTTCTGTGGGTAACCCATCTGACCCGGGCCCCCTATCATTCGCCATTGAAGCAAGTGCCTCCTCTAATTCTTCGACTGATATTGGTAGTCCTAGTCTCTCTCCCTCATCCTCCTTGAGGCGCCGAGTATTCACACCATTAAAGGGAACCAACCACCCCAAATGACCCCCCGGACTGTTAATATGTGTCCCTACACCCAGCACACACATTTGGGGCAATCGTTTTTGCTAAAAAAACTGTTTAGTAGAAGCTAAGATATAGCAATATTAAGTTTAATAACTTGAGCCGAATGGGTGTTACCTAGCTTTGTCCACGTGCAGTGTTCGTGCTTGTCAGCTTCCTCTCCCCCTCCCCTCTCACTTTCTAAGAGCCTGGCCGCGTCATGAAAGGGGCGGGGCTAAATCCGCGTCATGAAAGGGGCGTGGCTCGTCGCGATTTAGCCCCGCCCCTTTTATAACGCGGCCAGGCTCTTAGAAAGTGAGAGGGGAGGGGGAGAGGAGGATCACAGGCACGAACACTGCACGTGGACAAAGCTAGGTACCACCCATTCGGCTCAAGTTATTAAACTTCATATTGCTATATCTTAGCTTCTACTAAACAGTTTTTTTAGCAAAAACGATTGCCCCAAATGTGTGTGCTGGGTGTAGGGACACATATTAACAGTCCGGGGGGGTCATTTGGGGTGGTTGGTTCCCTTTAAGGTACCTCCGTATCTCTTCCTGTGAGACAGATAGCTGTGAGGAATATAACATCCCATAAAACTCACGAAATACTTTAAGGATGCCCTCATTGTCATCTACCACCATCCCTTCATTATTATACAACCCGTATACATGTGCTGATTCTCTCTGAGCCGCCGCCACTACTGATAATAAATGCCCCACCTTTTCTCCTTCTTCAAAAAACCTAGCCTTTTGATATTCCTGCCTTCTCTTTACTGTTTTAGCATATACCCTATCCACCAACTCCTGGCTCTTTTTTAAACGTTGTTGCGTCTCTGGCGAGGGTCGTTCCACTGCAGCTGCCTCTGCTCTCCCCAGTGCTTCAATCAACTCTTGTTCTTCCCTTTTCGTCTCCGACTTACACCTGGAAATATCCCTAATGAAGATTCCCCTGAGAAAAGCCTTCATGGTATCCCAAATCACACCAGACTCTGCACTGCCCTCATTGTCTTGAAAAAATTGTTCCACCTCCTTCCCAATTTTTATTATATCTAACGATTTCAGCCAGGACGGGTGAATTTTCCACTCCCCCCTGTGCCCCATACTGCCCATTCCCATATTAAGCACAACTTCCAGAGGTTTATGATCAGACGCAACCTTCGGCAAATATTTTACCGTATTTACAATAGCATCCAATTGCGCATTGCCCAGTGCCATATCAATTCTGGACATAGCCCTATGAGAAGCCAAGAAGCAGGAAAAGCATTTCACCCCCCCTATTCCGTACTCTCCAGACGTCTATGAGACCCAGTTCTCTGATTTGGTTCGCAAATGGGGTGTCATCTCCCCTCCTCATCATAGGCCTCTGGCTCCTCCCTTCTCTATCAATATCCAGATTCAGTACATTATTAGCGTCCCCAATGATTAGGACAGGAATCCCCACTCTGCGTCCAGTATGTTCCAGGATTTCAAGCAATTTACGATCCGAATATGGCGGCGGGAAATATATAGCTACTATGCATAACAGTTGTCCAAACACCCGGCATACCACCATTACATATTGGCCTTCTTTATCAACCCTCACCTCTATTTCCTCATAAGGGACAGAAATATGGACCAGGACTGAGACCCCCCCGGGCATACCCAGAGTACGTGGTGTGGTACGCATGTCTAATCGAAGCCCGTCCTAACACCCCTTTCTTGTCAGTTGTCAGGTGTGTCTCCAGTAAACAAATAACAGAAGGTTTGAATGATAGAAGATATCTCAACACCACTGCCTTTTGCTTCCCAGACCCTTAACATTCCAACTCAGGATCTTAAGTTGATTAGCCATACCACCGGTATCTATGAAATGTTCCCTCCCAAAAAACCTCCACAAGGCAATAGAAACTGTTCAGTCCCTTCCCTATCCCCCCCTCCTCCCCCCCCTTCCGTAAACACCCCCCTCCATTGTCTACTGCCTTGCGAGAGTGGGTAAATACATCCAACCTAGACCCACCAAACGCACCGTCTCTTCTACCGTAACTCGTACAGAGAGATAGAGCAAACCTCCTATAAAAATACTCCCACCCTATAACCCACCAGCATCTTCCCGCCTTAAGTAAAAGATTAACCTCATCCTAATGATGTAATAGTCTTCCGCAACCAACCGCCACACCGTGGCTGCACCCCTCCACCTCCACCAATCAGCAAAAAAAAAAAAACTGTTAAAAAAGGAAATAGAAAAATTTCACATCAACAAATAGCACTCCGATTTTTTGGGTACCCCCACAATTTTGATATTGTTGCGTCTCGAGCGATTTTCCAAGTCGTCATTCTTGGCTAAGGTCTAAGCTTTTCACACTGTGCTTGACGCTTTTGTATTTTAACTACCGATCCATATACTCGTGTATAAGCCGACCCGTGTATAAGCCGACCCCCCTACTTTTGCCCCCAAAACTGGGGGAAAATCTATTGACCGGTATGAAGCCGAGGGTGGACCCTAGCACAAGTATACAGCCCCCAGCAGTGTGGTATACAGCATCCCAGAGGTATATACAGCAGCCCAGTGGTAGTATACACGCAGCCCCAGTGGTTAATATACGCCCCAGTGGTAGTCTACAGGCAGCCCCAGCAGTATATACAGCCCCCAGTGGTAGTATAATACAGCCCCAGTGGTATATACAGCCCCAGTGGTAGTATACAGGCAGCCCCAGTGGTATATACAGCCCCAGTGGTATATACAGCCCAGTGGTAGTATACAGGCAGCCCCAGTAAATATATACAGCCCCAGTGGTAGTATATACAGCCCCAGTGGTAGTATATACAGCCCATGGTAGTATATTTGCTTTACAGGTGACCGGAGCAAGGCTGGGGGGGCCCTGCATTACTGGGGATGCGGGGGCTGCTGTATACCGCTGTATACAGCAGCCCCGCACTGACTGCGTATAAGCCGAGGGGAGTCTTTTTCAGCCCAATTTTTGGGCTGAAAAACTCGGCTTATACGCGAGTATATACGGTATATCATCCTCTGCAGTGCTGACTCTCTCTTCCATTTCTCCCATCCTAGTATCAGACTTTTTCATGTACATTTGATATGTTTAATCTCACTCTCTGCATGCCTGTAGACTTACTGGGTCATACTAGTTAAGCCTCTTGGCAGAAGTTTACAGCAGAAATATGTCCTCGAGTGGGCTCCTGAGTGTCATTCACAGCACTCCCACTTGCACATTCAGTACCTTGCAGTACTGCATGATCCTCTGTGCCGTCCTCCACCTCTGTACAGCCTCAGAGCCCTTATCCTCCATCTCTGTGTCCCCCTGTACCTCCTGCCTTGCAAATTGCTGCAGACGAGCAGCCGCCGCCATCCTCTTAGCACATGCTGAGTTTGCAGCCACCGCCTCCTTGTTCACCACGGCACCATCTTGCGCTCCACCGGCCTCCGCCGCTCCCAGCTCCTTCTGCCTCCTGCGCATCATCCCGCAGTCTCCTGGCTCACCGCTTGTGCCCCGGGGTCTAGGAATCCTCCGACACACTGCAGGTGTATTTTAAAGGCCCGGTGTGCGGCGGTCACAGCCGTACAGTTCTATTACGGCGGGAGAGCTTTCCTGCTGCGACCGCTCACATCACCCGCTAGGCCACGCCCCCCACCCTGCCCTATTGTTGATCCTATCCGGCAAGATGGAGGTTTCGTTGTGAGGCTTTTGATGAGGGGAAAGTTAGCGGTCTTAACATGGAGTTTTTTATGTTATGATAAACTTAATATGAACTTTCCATTATTTTGAGTATATTTAAAGATCTACTATATAATTGCCTAATGTTCTCTGTCTGTCACGGAAATCGCGCGCCAGCGCCAGGGCGCTCATTAGTGGCCGCCAGGAGTATACAAAACAGCCGCGCGCATTCAAAATTCGTGCCAAGCTGAAACCCGGAGACAGCGGCACATTGGCGCCAATGTTGCCGGGATACACGCGTCTGGCCGCGGCCATCGTCGGGAGATCAGCGGGATCTCCCGAGGGTGGCCGCAGCGCGCAAGCCAGCTGGGAGACAACCGGCGCCATTTTCTGGGGTGGCTGCAGTATGCAGCGGGGAAGGGAGAGGGCAGGGGGGGGAATTCTCAGCGTGGGGAAGCCTAAACGTTCTAGCCCTCCCCCTGCTGCGAATCGCAGTCTGCAGCTGCCCCAGAAAATGGCGCATTCATTAGAAGCATCATTTTCTGGCGCTGTACCCGACTCTTCAAATTGACCACTTGCTGATGCCAAACTGGGTAATAAAGGGGTTAATGCCAGCTGGCACTAAGCCCGTGATTCATAATGTCGGGCCAATGTTACACCCCACCATTATTAATCTCTAGTAAATAGTAAATAATATACAACATACAGAGAAAAATTATTTTATTAGAACAAAAAACTCAAACACATCTGTCACGATGATCTCTCTTACTTTGGAGACTTTTGACTGGTTTGGGACCTCTGTCTCATTCCTTTATTGAGATCTCATTTTAAACGGGTTTTTTCCTTTGGCAGTTCAGGAGTTAATGTCAGTTCTGCTGCAAGCAGCCTCCTTAGTTTCCTTACCGGGTATGACTATTCTGTGATTACTCCCATCCCTATATATAGTCACATGGTTCCAGCATCTTTTGCTGTGATTGAACCCATTCCTGGCCAACCTTCCTGAGGAGAAGGAAGTTCTCTGAGAGCTGACTTCTGCTAAGCAGTCTGCTGTCAAGGAGTGCGGCAGCAGGCGTGAAGTTGCCTGTGTTGTTTCCTGTCTATCTCCGTTCCCTCTTGTTGCTATTATTGCAGTGTTTGGGACTAGTGCTCCCGTCGCCATTCCCTATTGAGGGCTAACATCAGGGTCAGCGAGTGCCTAGGTATCCTGCTCCGCGACTGGTTTAAAGAACTCATATAGAGACGATGGGGAGATCAGGCACAGCCGCAGGTGACAGCAGGAGACCTCTTCCCTGTTCCCTATAAGCTGGGCCCTAAACTGTATTTGACCCCCTGATGTCTCTCCATCTGTTGTGTGGTTAGTGCATCGGACATAACTGGTCCATTAGTCACTGTGCCACTCGGTAGCCGGACTTCCCCTTAGTCCATCATGACATAATCACCAGCCAGATACTCTTTTTTTTTTGTTGGATCCATCTTGGACCCTGCTGCAAAGGTGATAGATCTGCGAAACAGATGGTGTAGCAGCTGCGATATATTGCAGGTCTGCTGGTCTCGGCCCATGCATAGCTGGAAGCCAAGGATCCCCTCCCTGATAGGTTTTCAGGGGGCGTGATAAGTTTCAGGAGTCCAGGATGCCTGTAAGTTATACTTCAGGCTCTGCCCACATTCTTCGGAGAGCGAAGAACAGAGAGAAGGGATTGTTATCTTCCTGTTGTCAGAAGATCCCCAATCCTGGGCTTTCTCTCTACTGATCAACTCTTCATCTACACGGTCAGCTTTGGCCCTTGTTTATGGGGACCTTGATGGTTCTCTCTGGCAGAGTCAAATATCTGCAGACTCCGGCAGGGAATGTGGCCGACTGAAGAGTACTGTTCAGTGTTCCAGAGGTGGGCCACGGACACCCAATGGAATGACCCGTCTCTTAGGAGCCATTTCTATCATTGGTTGTCTAGTAGGCTCCAGGACTCCATGGCTCAGTACTTAACTCCAGAGTCGCAGAAGGCCGCTATGTCCCTTGCCATCAGAATAGATCGACACCTCAGGGAAAGACCCACCCGGACTCAGCCTCCTGTTCTCCCCATGGAGGAGGTCCCACAGGTGCAGGTGGATGAACCTACATGCAGATAGGAGGGTGTCCCCTCGTGTTAGGTTGCCTGTGGTTCGCAATGTGATAGGGGAATCCTTTTACTGTGGGATTAAGAGTCACCTCGTGGGGTTTGTCCATCTATACCCAGGTTGTGTGCACGGTGGCAACCTGGGCATGTATGTTTCCTCCGGAGGTCAGAGACTATAGCAGGGGAGCTGTGATGTCACTGACTGAGTCACCAGGGCTCCCCGTGGCAGTGAGCTGCCTGCAGGTCATCTGAGCTCACTGCCACGGATAACGTCAGTCACTGAGACACTGAGGTCTCACGGTCAGTGTGATTGCAGACTCTGCAGGGAGAGGATGTTTGTTCTCTCCCTGCAGCCACTTGATGAAGGATTGGGAAAGGATATGTGGGAGAAATAAAGATGGAATTGAGATATGTGTTTGTTTTTTTGTTCTAATAATACACGACACAGAGTAAAATCATTTAATTTAAGATTTACTAGAGATTCATAATGGCAGGGTCAAACATTACCCTGACATTATAAATCTCAGGCTTAGTGCCAGCTGCCAATACTAATCTGACATTAACCCCTTTATTACCCAGTTTGGCATCGGCACCAGGGTAAATGGAAGAGTTGGGTACAAGAACAGAAAGTGGCACCATTTTCTGGGGTGGCTGTGGGCTGCAATTTACAGCGGGGGGCCCAGAACGCTTGGGTTTCTCCACACTGAGGACTCCAGCCCTTAACTGCCTAGTTGTACCTGACAGGCAACCAAAAATGCGTCAAAGCCACATGTAGTGTTTTTGCAATTATTTCTTGAAATAATTACAAAAAATATGTGGGGCTTCATCGTATTTTTGGTTGCCAACCAAGTACAACTGGGAAGTTGGGGGCTGCCAACCACTGTCTTACCTGGCTGGCAACCAAAAATACAGCGAAGCCCCATGTAATTTTCTTTGTAAAATTATTTTGCTGGAATCTTCAGCGTGGTGAGTCCCAAGTTGTTCTACCCCACTCCCTACATAAACACACACACTGCGAATTGCAGCCCGCAGACAACCCAGAAAATGGCGCTGTACCCGACTCTTCCCGCTGCCCTGGTGGATTGGCAAACGGTGTAATAGTTTTGGGGTTTGATGTCAGCTCGGTAATGTCCAATGGCATCAAGCCCAGAAGTTAGTAACGTTGTGGCATCAATCAGATACCCAACATTACTAACCAAATCAGTGACGACACAAATAACCACACTAATAAATATTTTATTTGAAAATAAAGTCCACAAAACATTCTTCCAACAATTTGTTTTTTATTAACATGATGTCCCTCAAAGTAAAAAATCAGCCAACATACGGAGGGCACAATCAGTGATCGCATCCTCCATAAGCTGGGAGAGCAGGAACTGCCTGACTCCCTGCAGTGACGTCACCGCACGTCACAAGCAGAAGATGTGGAGCCCCTTTGACATTTATGATTATATGGAGATAACTGGACTTTTAATTATACAAAATAAAAGTTATATTTTACAAGAAATACTGGCACCGATGGCTGGATTCGCTTTCTACAATACTACAGACAAGGATTGTCTCCGATTCCTTCTTCCGTGCAAATTACTCAATAATACGGTGCACTGAACCAGGATCTCTCTAGAGCGGTGAGCTGGATTTACCCATACATTTACCGTATATACTCGTGTATAAGCCAACCCGTGTATAAGCCAACCCCCCTACTTTTGCCCCCAAAACCTGGGAAAACCTATTGACTCGTGTATAAGCCGAGGGTGGACCCCAGCACAGGTATACAGCCCCCAGCAGTGTGGTATACAGCAGCCTCCCCAGTGGTAGTATACAGCAGCAGCCCCAGTGGTAGTATACAGCAGCCCTTAGGTAGTATACAGCAGCCCCAGTGCTAGTATACAGCAGCCCCAGTGGTAGTATACAGCAGCCCCAGAGGTATATACAGCAGCCCCCCCCCCCACATATCAGTATACAGGGCCCCCCCCCTTGGTTAGCAATCCTGTAAAGGAAGAGATTAGTATAATTATCCCTCCGCTGTCCCGCTGCCGTTGTCCCGCCGCCGCCATCACGCTCCTCCGTCTTCATCCAGCGTCTTCCGGCTTCCTCCTCTGGCGCGCAGACAATGACGTCATTGCCTGCGCCCACCGGAGGAAGCCGGAAGACGCTGGATGAAGCCGGAGGAGCGCGATAGCGGCGGCGGGACAGCGGAGGGATAAGTATACTAATCTCTTCCTTTACAGGATTGCTACCCAAGGGGGGGGGCCCTGTATACTGATGGGGGGGCACTGTATACTGTATACATTGTATACAGTATACAGTGACTCGCGTATAAGCCGAGGGGGGGACTTTTCAGCCCATTTTTGGGCTGAAAAACTCGGCTTATACGCGAGTATATACGGTACTTATCCTTTATATATAATACACCCCAAGGGCCTGCATGCCCCTTTATCCTGTACAAATAACACCCCAGTAGGCTCAACCTGCGTCCTTATCCTTTATATATATATTACTCCCCCAGTGGACCCAACCTGTGACCTTCTTCCTTTACATATATCTACTCCCCCCAGGTCCCAGCCTTATAGACCCACACTGCTCTGTTAAATGTATATATAGATTTCAAACAGAAGAAAACAGACGGCACTCACCAGGTTAAAGATGAATCAGCGGTGTCCTTTATTTCAGGGACATAGCACAGATACAGGGAGGGGTGCCGAGGGTGACGACGGGCCGTTTCGGGCATTTGCCCTTCGACTGGTCACAGTCAAAGGGCAAACGCCCGAAACGGCCCGTCGTCATCCTCGGCACCCCCTCCCTGTATCTGTGCTAAGTCCCTGAAATAAAGGACACCGCTGATTCATCTTTAACCTGGTGAGTGCCGTCTGTTTTCTTCTGTTTGAAATTGGACTTTGTTATTTGACTGGCACCCCATGGACAGTGTTCTATGCCCACTGACAGCAGCAGCTTCATGGCCTTTGTGGAGTGGTGCCCTAATCTGTTGTTTTGCTATTGTATATATAGATTTGCACACTGCATGCACATACAGATACACAGAACCATGCAACAAGCGCATTTATTATACACACAAATAACTTATCGCAATGGGAGGGAGGTGACATCATGATGGGGTGGGCTCTGTGGCGCGGTGGCCATCTCTTCCACCTGTGAGCTCTCCCCATCCCTGTCCACTCTTTCCCCCCTGTGCTGTCTTCTCCCCTCTGTGGGCTCTCTTCCCTGTGTGCTCTCCCCCTGTCCTGTCTTCTCCCCTTTGAGCTGTTTCCTCCTGTGTGCTCTTTCACCTGTATGCGGTCTCTCTCCCCCATTGTGCTGTCTTCTCCCCTGTGTTCTCTTTTTTGTGCAGTTTTACCCCCATGCGCTCTCTCCTGTGTGCTGTCTTCCCCCTCTGTGCTGTCTCGTTTGTGCTGTCTTATCCCCTCATGTGCTCTCTCCTTTTAACTGTCTTCCCCGTGCGCTTGCCCCTCCCCCTGTGCAATTGCCCCTCCACCTGTGCACTCTCTCTGCCTTCCTGAGGTGTCCAAAAATGGCAGCAGTGTAAGTGTGCATGCATGCACCAGGTCATGCCGCAACTATCTTTGTATACCCAAGTGTCCAAAGATGGTGGCTGTCCGAATAAGTGTGCATGCGCGCCAGGTACACAGTGATATATCAGCAGCGGCAGCTTCGGGTGGCGGTGGTTTTGGGTGGCTGTGGCACTGCACAATGTGCCAGTACTGCCAGTGGATGCCATAGTTGCAAAGCCATCACTCTGTCCCCCTGTGCACTCTCCCTGTGGCCCCCCCACTTGTGCGCCCTCTGCGCCCCCCTGCGATGTGCCCCCCGCTCGTGCGCTCACCACGCTCTGTGACGTACAAAGATGGTGCTGCCATCTTTGCATACCCAGGTGTACAAAAATGGAAGGCGCGTGAGGAACTGCGCCTACCTGTCATGCAATCGCAGTTACTGAGGCCACCGCCATCTTTGGATAGGTCAGTAACTGCCATGCACACCAGGTAAGCCTAGACGCAGTTCGTTGTTCAGCGGTGCAGACGGTGGGCTGAAGGCATTGAGCTTTGAGCAACAAGCTTTTTCGTCGGCTTCGGTATTTGAATATTGGCGGCACCATTGCTAGTATTGTGCAAGGGGCTATGCAGGCGCCATATTTGCACACCCATCACTTGGGTGTGAAAATATGGCTGTCACCAGCGCGTGATATCAGGACACCCTAACAGCAGAAGTGAATGACAGACGCCACAAGATAAATGTACAATCATGGCCAAAAGTTTTGAGAATGATACAAATATTAATTTTAACAAAGTCTACTGCTTCAGTTTTTCTAATGGCAATTAGCATATACTCCAGAATGTCATAAAGAGTGATCAGCTTAACAGCAATTACTTGCTAAGTCAATATTTGCCTAGAAAATGAACTTTAACCCCCCAAAACACATTTCAACATCATTGCAGTCCTGCCTTATAGTGGGTTTACACGCTTCAATATCGTTGCGATATCGCAACTCAATGGCGCGGGAGCGCGCATTTAGTGCACGTTTCTCCCGCATCGCATTGGATGTTTACACGCTGCGATATCGGAATACAACGTCCGTGCGATGTCTACGCCCCCCAACCCAGGAACGATCCTTTAACATGGGAGTGAATGGGTGACGTTTCAAATCGCATCGTAGTTGTGCGTTTACACAGCACGATCCGACTCCAATCTCCCTTCAATATCGGGGCATTGAATAGCACGCTCATTCAATCCCCGATATCGCATTGACATCGTTCCTGCATCGTATTGGACGTTCACACCATACAACGCAGGAACGATCTCGGGTCCAACGATCGAACCACGTGACTTTTCATTGAAATCGTACTACGATATCGCAACGTGTAAACCCGCCATTAAAAGGAGCAGCTAACATCGTTCTAGTGATTGTTCCATTAACACAGGTGTGGATGTTGATGAGGACAGGGCTGGCGAACAATCAGTCATGATTAAGTAAGAATGACACCACTGGACACTTTAAAAGGAGGCTGGTGCTTGGTATCATTGTTTCTCTTCAGTTAACCATGGTTATCTCTAAAGAAACACGTGCAGTCATCATTGCACTGCACAAAAATGGCCTAACAGGGAAGAGTATCGCAGCTAGAAAGATTGCACCTCAGTCAACAATCTATCGCATCATCAAGAACTTCAAGGAGAGAGCTTCCATTGTTGTCAAAAAGGCTCCAGGGCGCCCAAGAAAGACCAGCAAGCACCAGGACCGTATCTTAAAACTGTTTTAGCTGCGGGATCGGACTACCAGCAGTGCCGAGCTTGCTCAGAAATGGCAGCAGGCTGGTGTGAGTGATTCTGCGCGCACTGTGAGGCGGAGACTCTTTGAGCAAGGCCTGGTTTCAAGGAGGGCAGCAAAGAAGCCACTTCTCTCCAGAAAAAACATCAGGGACCGACTGATATTCTGCAAAAGGTACAGGGAGTGGACTGCCGAGGACTGGGTTAAAGTCATTTTCTCTGATAAATCCCCTTTTCGATTGTTTGGGACATCTGGAAAACAGCTTATTCGGAGAAGAAGAGGTGAGCGCTACCACCAGTCTTGTCTCATGCCAACTGTTAAGCATCCTGAAACCATTCATGTGTGGGGTTGCTTCTCAGCCAAGGGAATCGGCTCACTCACAGTCTTGCCTAAAAACACAGCCATGAATAAAGAATGGTACCAGAATGTCCTCCAAGAGCAACTTCTCCCAACCGTCCAAGAGCAGTTTGGCACCCAACAATGCCTTTTCCAGCATGATGGAGCACCTTGCCATAAAGCAAAGGTGATAACTAAATGGCTCAGGGAACAAAACATAGAGATTTTGGGTCCATGGCCTGGAAACTCCCCAGATCTTAATCCCATTGAGAACTTGTGGTCAATCATCAAGAGACGGGTGGACAAACAAAAATCAACAAATTCTTGCAAAATGCAAGCATTGATTATGCAAGAATGGACTGCTATCAGTCAGGATTTGGTCCAGAAGTTGATTGAGAGCATGCCAGATAGAATTGCAGAGGTCCTGAAAAAGAAGGGTCAACACTGCAAATATTGACTTGCTGCATTAACTCATTCTAACTGTCAATATAACCTTTTGGTACTCATAATATGATTGCAATTATATTTCTGGATGTGATATAAACATCAGACAAACACAAATAAAAACCAGAGGGCAGCAGATCATGTGAAAATATAATTTTGGTGTCATTCTCAAAACTTTTGGCCATGACTGTATAATAGATATCAATAAAAAACATATTATTTGGGGGGGGGGGTAACCCAATTGGAATTTTAGCTATGGGGCCCTGTGATTTCTATGTACGTCCCTTGGTTTTTACAATATAAATGTAGAGGGGCAGAATAAGGCTCTATAGACTTTCATTGTACAAGACTTCTGGCTCATGCATAGAGTGTAGAATGAGCCAGCACATCTCATTTGTGGTGACGTCACTGAGAAGAGCAGAAGACAGGCGCTGGACATGGGCGAGAGTGGTGGTAGGTAAATATAATAATACATACACACGTTTAATCAATAAAAATAGGTTAGGCTGCGTTCACACACTGCGTAATTTTCACTGCCTGTTCCGCGAAAGTGCATCTGCGTCTTCCAGCAAAGTGAATGGACTAACTTTTGCCGTTCAGACGCTGCGCTGTTTTCGGCCATGCTTTTGTGGGAGAAAGCGTGCGAATATAAAGAATCAATGTGTTAATTCTTTGCAGAAATATGACCGCGCTTTCTCCCATTGGCCCCATTATAAGCTCTGGAATACATATTGTCGTTTAGACAATGCCTATTCCAGCACCTGTAATTGCAGGCACTGGGGGAAGTGATGTCACACGGGAGCAGGAAGAATCCTGTGGTCCTCCCACGTTTGACATGTCGGGCCTGGAGTTTCGTTTTCGCAGTGTATGTACATACATTGCGAAAGCGAAATAAAAGTTAACAAAAAGGTATTGAAAATAATTTTAAACAATACTTACCTGTCCGCCAGCTGATCCGGGACCCGAGTGGAAGACGTCCGATCGCTGCAAGGACCTTAAAGATGTGATAGGCCAAACCAGATCAGCTGATGTGTCACGTGACATTATCAGCTGATCGTGATGTGCATCATCTGCTGAGCAGTTTATAACGCCCGTCAAAACCAATCAGGTTTGGCTGGCAATTTAAATTGCTCAGCTGATGCTGTCACATCATGATCAGCTGATGTCACATGACACATCAGCTGATCGGTTTTGGAGGGCAGTTTAAACCGCTTAGCTGATCGGTTTGCTGCCGGTCAGCTGATTAAGGTCCTGCAGCGATCGGACGTTGACGCCTCACATCCCGGGACACTCAGCAGAGAGGTAAGCATTTTATTTTTTTATTTTTAATACCCATTGCTTTCTTTTAGCTCACTTTCGCAGTGTATGTAGATATACTGCGAATGTGAAAGTACACAGATGTCACACGCGAACAGGATTATTCTTGCCCCCGTGTGGCATAACTCACCCCTACGGGAAAAATGCCGGCGCAAAATGCAGGAAAAACACCTCGCAAAAAAAAACACACAGCAATTATGCCACGTGTGAACGTAGCCTAATTTTGAGTGCTTATTGATAACTCCATTACAGTGTTTTATTTCATGGCTGGAGTGGTGCATTAAATTCAAGTCCCCTGCACCCTGTATTATACTAACCTTTCAGCGGCTTCATCATTTTCCAGTGGCGCCCCGATTGGTGAAAAGTGACTTGCCAGCAGCTCCAGTATTTCATGGAGCGCGTTGGAGATCCTTTTTTAATAAATTTTTATGAAAGCCTAATTCTTGCTCTCATACAGATGCACTGGGAGCCTATGACATAATTTCTGACTTCTGGCCAGTCAGAAGTTATGGATACGGAATGGTGCCACGAGACCAGATTGACACTGAAAAAGGATTAAGGCTACCTTCACATTACGATTTTTAGGGAGCCGATGCTGTCCGATATAAATCGGACAGCATCGGCTCCCTTCTGATGCCTGGAATCGGGTGCCAAATAGGCACCCGATTCCGGCATAAAATCGTAGCCTCCGGGCTGAAAAAAAGAAAAAAAAAAAAGTTTATTCTCACCTCCCCCCGAGCCCCCGCCGTCTCCCGCCATCTTCTTTGAGGCTCCCATCTTCTTTGAGGCTCTTCCTCTGCTGTTCAGGACCTGTGGTGATGTCACAGTCACGTGACTGTGACATCACCGCAGGTCCTATACAGCAGAGGAAGACCTCTGCTGACACCGGGAGCCTGCGGGAGCCACCGGGAGCCTCAAAGAAGATGGCGGGAGACGGCGGGGGCTCGGGGTAGGTGAGAATAAACTTTTTTTTTTTTTTAACCCCTGCGCTCCCAGTTGAGCATTTTTACTGTACTGAGCATGCTCAGTACAGTAAAATCGGGTCCGAGTAGACATCAGATGTTTCCTCGGACCCTTCTCCATAGGGCCCCATGTTATAGGGATCGGGTCAGATCGGATGTGCACTAAATGCCATCCGATTTGGTCCGATCCGAATCTGTCAGATTTTATTTTCGGTGCAAAAATCGGAGCAGGGGGCGGGGCTACACGGGAGAGAAAAAAAACCTCTGTTTAAATGCTGCAGACAGGGTGAGAATGATTGGCAGCGGTGGGCAGATTACACAGGCAGGGGGTGTGAATCTGCCCTTGGCTGCAGCCCCTAGCCACCTCCTTAGTGGCTGTAGCATGTAAGTTTTCGAACTATTATCTCAGGGTACAGGGCTGCTCAAGTGCTTATGGACCCCTTGCCTGCATGCTGCAGACATGCTGTATCCAGTGCTGTAATTAGATCACCATGCCTGCTTTGGTGACAGGTCCTCTTTAATAGCCGCCTCTGAATGTACAGGGAGATACCTGTGATCCACTGGCAGCGGCAGCTTAGTCCCTAACTGGCTTTTACAGGGAACCTGTCATATCCCAACACTGTGGCCCTGCAGATATGGGGTTAATAGCGTTCTGACACCATGCAGAAATCACGCTCAGGTACTGGAAGGACTTTAACTTTATTCCTCCCAGCAACCTCCGGCTTTCAGTCATAGAGGCATTCCGATGCGGCTCCAGTCACTGGCAGCATGGCCGGGCACAGTGATGGACAGACATCTTTATAATGACACACAGCAGGGCAGACGTCTGTCCATCACTGTGCCAGGACTGCTCACTTGGTATGAGCTGTGGTTATAGCCGTTCTGTACACGCAATCGATGACTGAAGGCCAATGGCTCCAGGGAGGAAACAAGTGTGGCGCCCCTGCGTCCAGGAGGCCACAAAAGGGAACTGCAGCCAGGCAAGTAGGACCATTGTTGCACAACAACACCCTCACAGCCCACACAACCCACGTGCAGTAGATGGCAGCATCCAGCCCTAAGATTGGAAGACTCTAGGCAATTGAGGGGTGGTGGATTTGGAGGAGTGTGTTGGGCACACACGTAGTCAGGTGACTTGAGAGTAGAAATAGGAAGGGGAAGGAGGAAGGAGTTCAGTAGGCCACAGTGAGCTGAACTGTAAAGACCAGAAGCTGAGGAGCACAGGCCAGAGAACAGCAGAAGGCTGAGTGAAGCTGAGCAGACAGAAAGACTCACATGTCCTGAGAGTGTACGGTGTAGGAGCGCAGAATCTGTACCGAGCCAGTGTGAGCCGGAGGAGAGAGAAAGCACGTCCGAAGCCAATACCACCAGGAGTGTGAGGAGAGAGAGAGGGACGGTGATTCCTGGGCCCTAGAAGTACAGCTGAAGCTACCGACTGCAGGCGGAGTAGCCCTCCTATGATACCGAGAGACGCAGAGAGAAAGAGCCTGGTAGAGCCTCACACTTGAGGACTGCTGGAGGCTGGGCTGAGTAGAGTGTCGGCTCTAGAGGGGACCGTAGTTTACCCGGAATCCCCAAACAACACGACGGGGGACCACAGCTTTACGTTAGGGTCCCTACCCCAAAGGACAGGCAGCTCAGTGACAAACAGGAGGACCCACAGGGGCCCGAGTCACCGCCATACCGTCCGGCGTTTCACACACACACCCGTGGATACGGAGACCGTTAATAGCCTGGAAAGGACACAGAGACTGTGTGAGGGTCACAGAGAGAGAGACCTGGCTGCAGAGTAAAGGGAACCCGGAGAGGGAGAGTGTGCCCTTGTATTAAGAACTGAGACGTGTAAGAACTGTACTGGAATTGTACTTGAACTGTAACTGACTTGTGAACTGCCTGAAGAACTGAGAGTAAACACGGAAAACCCTGAGATTGCCTCCCTTGTGTCTCTGCATGAAAGCGATTCTCTCCATACAGGATTACAGAAAGCCCTCCACCTGCTGAGCCACGGCACAGCCTGTCAGCACCAGCATTGAGAAGAGATTCCTGCAGCGTCTGCACAGTGATGGTGGGTTTACACATCGCGATATCGGCGTCCAACTCTGACCCAACTCTGACCAAAAGTCACGTGGTTCGTGAGTTGGACCCGATATCGTTCCTGCGTTGTACGGTCTGAACATCCGATACAATGCAGGAACGATGGCAAAACGATATCGGGGGTCGAATGAGCGTGCTATTCAACCGCCCGATATCGGATGCCAGTTGTAGCCGCATCGTCCCGTCTGACAGCCCAACTCCGATGTGTACTGCCACGTCACCCATTCACTCCCATGTTAAATGGTCATTCCTGGGTTGGGGGGCGTACACATCGTGGGGACGTTGTATCCCGATATCGGGCTGTCTAAACCGGCGATGCGATGGCGGGAAAAGCGCGCTCCCGCGTCGTTGGCTACGATATCGGCCCGATATCGCGACGTGTAAACCCATCATAAGTGTACCGAACATTCCACAATAGACTTAACCCTTACTGCCCCGGGGAATACAGTTCTACCCACTGGAACTATACCACCTAAGCTGCTATTCCATCGTCCCCGGAGGTTCTGCAGCAGCGGTGGCCCCGTCACTGGCCGCATATAGTGGGTGGCGTCACGACTGACAATCCCCTGTAAATATTCCCCTTTTATTGCCGAGCCCGGGACACGGACTGGACCAGGACCACCCGTGACTTCGCCAGCAGCCGACCCGGTCCGGTACCGAGTACCCCCATCCCAGTGGGCCCGACACAAGTTCATTGTAGGTTATCAGGGATGTAACTACAACAGGTGCAGGGGTTGCAATCACACCCAGGCCCTGGAGCCTAGGGGCCCCAAATGTCCCTTTGGCCTATAGAAAAAGACTAATGCTATTGAAGAATTGCAGTAATTGGGGGCCGTGTTGGAGGTTTCACATCGGGGTCCATGAGCTTCCAGTTATGCCGTGGTGCCCCACCCTTTAGGCCACCGCCAGAGGTACTGCACTCCTCCATTAGAGGGAGAGTTGTGCCTTTGGTCTCCAGGTACTGGGATGGTGCAGTTGAGTTTCACAAACACACACAAACAACACTTAGGACCCCGGGACAGTGGGTGGACCCAAGCATAGCCGGGAGGAAAAAGTGAAGTGCAGGAAGAGAAGAACCGGAGAGTAGAAGGAGGAATAGTAAGAAAAGGAGTGGAGTGGAAGTTGGGAGTGTAGGGATGATGTGGTGCCGACTCCCGCGGGATGGAACATGACCACGCTCGCCCCTGGAGGGAAAGACCGAGAGGAAGGGAGCCCTTGAGGTACGGAATGAGATCTAGATCCCCGTACGCCCATATCTGGCAAGACAGAGGGGCTGATGGACGACACAGGGACCCAGCCCTGAACACGGGGCAGATGCTTCAAGCCCAAACCATTGAACCGGAGGCCCCAAGCTTCTAACGGGAGCTGTGGCTGAACACCTGACGCAACTTGGAGAAGGCGGCAGAACTGGGGAGCAGTGCCCGGAAGGGGTACAACAGAGCACCTGAGGCTGTCGGTACCTGAACTCTGTGCTGCGAAGGCACTAAGTGAGGAGCGGCGGGATGAGCTTATAGCGCGAAAGGACCACCAGAGACAGAAATACCTAGTGAGAGGGAAAGGGACACCAACTGAGGCTTGACTGCACTGACCCGGTTCTGGAGACAACACTGAACCGGAGATTGGCAAGGGAAGTACCCGGCGGCCATGCTGAAACAACTGAGTAAACGGATCTCCAGTTGTGGTGTGTGAGACTTTCTTTGGTGGTGACCACCGGCCGCACGATGCACTAGGGTGCTGATGACCTAATGAACATCTGCCAAGGTACGAACTGACTCCTCCATTCCACTGCCCTGGGGACTTCGTTCCACCTGTGGGGAGCTGAAACATCCAAGCTGCCGATCACTGTCCGTAGAGGTTCTGAAGCAGCTGTGGTCGCCCTGGCCGCATACTGCAGGTGGCGTCACAAATACCCCTTTCCCTAGTGATCTACCCCATTTATTAAAAATGACACTGCCAGGGTATCAGTCCCAATGGAAAGAACCAAGAAGTGAAGAACATCCCGCCTGATGCCCGGGTACCCCCAGCCCTGGAGTGGGGGTGTCAGCGTCACTGTATGTTATTATATATTTTCTTCTGATAAGTGACATGGTGCATTTTGAGGCTCCTACATCTGTTCACAGAGCCATAATGACACCCATATACAATGTCCCATTGCTCAGAGCAGCCTACAGAGAGGGGCAGGATACATGGATGATCCACCATAACAGGCTGCAGACACCTGCACTGCTCCCCTCACAGGGCTTCCAGTAACCATGGTAACTGAGGGTCCCGCCTTTTAGAGGGCAGGCGCAGAATTTGGCGCCAAAACCGTGCACTCCGCATGTTTGTGTCTGACAAGCTGAACTCCCGCAGGTTGAACATGATCGGCCAGAAAACCATCCAATCCTTCTTTACACCCGTCTCCAAGAAGAGAACCTCCTCAGAGGCGCTTATAGAAGCGAACGGGTGCCCGGGAGAGGTGAGTAATGATATAGTACTGGAGCCCACACGGTACACACTGCTGCCATTACCTGACATCCAGCGGGGCAGATCTGGACCCTCGGAGCCGCTGAAGGGATGTTATGTGTCTATTAGAGCATAAAGGTGCGAATCAATGAATGAAACCATTGAGAAAAGTGAAGTCAGCTCCGATAGGCTGGATCTCTGATTGATGAGTTTAACAGCCAATCAGGGGGCAGGTATACATCAGTGGGCGGGGTTAGGGCGGAAATTTTTGTTCGCGTGTACAGTACCCGGAAGTGTAATGCACGTGTGAGCCGGGGGCGTGGCCTGATCTACTCTGCTGTGTAATACCAGGGGCCGCCTGTGTAATATGAGGGCGTGTGTGTACAGTGGCAGGAGGCTGCAGTGTGTGATCCGAGGCTTGTGTTGTTCCACTCTCCAGACTACTCCTGTGAAAAAGCCTAAGCAAGCAGAGGATGGAGTGCTGACCCCCGCCGCTGTGTCCCCCCCTCTAAGCCCGGAGCAGCTGGAGCGGATCGAGAGGAACAAGGCTGCGGCGCTCCAGAGACTCGCAGGCCGCCATGTTCCCGAAGGCTTCGGTGACAGCTGGAGGCAGGAGCTGCTGGCGGAGTTCACCAAGCCTTACTTCACCAAGGTGAGGACTCCCCAGCCCTGGACAGGGCCTCTTTACAATCTGATCCTGTATTCTAGTATAAAGGGCTTGTTCCCCTCTAGGTTATATCAGTTCTGCCAGGAAAAACGCTGCAGAGAAACAAAAAATGTGTATTCTGCGGCTACGCAAAAAAGCGCTATAAAAAAACGCGGTGCATTCACTCACTGCGGTGCATTCACACACTGCGTTTTTACGTACTTGCATCTCCCCCAAAAGCGCAAGGGGGAAGTGATGTCACACGGGAGGAAGAATCCTGTGTAAATCCTGCGAAACCTAAATAAAACTCATCCAAATGTCTTAAAATTAATAAAAAGTGAATACTTACCCTCCGCCGGGGGTTCCAGGTTACTGAAAGCCGAGACATCAACATCTACTGTGCTTCCAGGGCCTGGCAAGATCTGTGATTGGCTGCTCGCGATCAGGTGATATGTGACATGCATATCACATGACTGAGCGGCCAACCACAGATCTTGCCAGGCCCTGGAAGCACAGTAGATGTTGATGTCTCGGCTTCCAGTAACCTGGAACCCCCGGCGGAGGGTAAGTATTCACTTTTTATTAATTTTAAGACATTTGGATGACATTTATTTAGGTTTTGCAGTGTATATTAATACACTACGAAACCCATAAGGGGCTGTCACACAGGGGATGAACACGGGACTTTTCTTCCCGTGTGACATCACATCCTGCAGTGCCGACATTATATGCGCTAGAATTGCGCATCGTCTGAACGTCGATGTGTAATTTCAGCGGGTATAATGGCTCCTATGGGAGAAAGCCCATAAAAGCGCAGCGTATTTTTACGCATTGTCTGCACGGAAAAAGTGAAAGTCCATTCACTTTGCCGGCAGATGCGTTTTTTGTTTTTTTTTTAAAACGCGCGCAAAAAGGCGTACAGTGTGAGCTTTGACTTTTCCTCTGATTGTTCCAATCCTGGTTTTGGCTACAAAAACTGCAACAGCACTTGCGTAAAAATACACATCAAATACGCAGTGTGTGAACCCACCTTAAATCTGCAAGGACCAAAACCCTGAAGGTGTCCCAGCGCTTCAGTGGCCTCATTGACTTTGCTGGGATGTATTTTCCTTGCAGATTTCATAAAAATCTGCAATGAAAAACACATCAAAAATTGCTCGGTTTGCACATAGCCCAAGTAGAAAAGTCTCTGGAGTTGCTTTGCTGAAGAATCATGACATTGTTCACATCCCACACTGTCCAAATCCCCCTGTATGCACATGTGGGTGGGCTGTCATGTGACCTGAATTGCACTGGTTTGCTGCTCTCTAGTCTCATCTACTTTATATATTTTTTTCTTATTTGAATTATTGTATGGAAAGAAGCTGGGTGAGACTGGAGGATACATGACCACAGGTAGACAAAGTTTGACAACATGCTTACCTCCTGGGGATTGGGGACAGTCTACTTCCACACAGTCACATAGATCAACTACAAACTAATCTTGTTTGGTTGGATGAGAGTGATCGAATATCATATATTAGTGAAGCTAAAGTTGAGATCACACATGAGGTTGGCTGCTTGCCGCCTATCTGCCGTAGACAGTAGCTGGACGTTATTATAATCAGTTCCCTGAACAATGCCCACAGGTAACCCTACCCATGTAGGCATTTTCCTGGTTACCATTTAAATCGTCAGTACACTGCATTAGTCTAATAGTGTGATGCTATATATGTGAATGGTCTAAAACTGTTTAAAACTGGCAAGTGTTGGAAGTGCAGTCAGTGACAGGGTTGATCATATACATAAAAAAAGACTATTTGCAGCACCTAGATCAGGACACGCAGGGTAACAATCCCCCCAAAGACGCATGTCAAAAGTCCAAGGAGCCCACTATGGAGATGCCATATAAGAAGAGTTAATCATATACTGATCACTTCTGCAGACAGTAACAGTGTATAGATTCCATCGTATAAGGCCACTATCTAGTCAACTGTCAAAGATAACGTCAGCATGATTTTGTGTAACTTGAATGGCTGTCTGTTACAGTGACGGTGCCATGCACAACTGATGCTCCGTTTATTCTCCATGGAGCTACTGGGAAAAGTGCAGTGCTCGTCAGTCCCATAGAGAATGAATTAAGCTCAGATAAAAGATCCCCCCCCATCCTGCTGATCAGGTCACCTCTCATCGGACGGACGCCCACCTATCTAGACGTTATCACCTATCCAGAACAATAAATTTTCATATATCAGTATATATCGCTATAGTCAACAGTGTTTGTTTTTTTTTTTTTTGTTTGTTTTTTTTTCTTCTTTAATATGTACAACCATACAAAGCATTTATATCTTTCCTATTTGCTTTCTATTTTAGCTAAATGGTTTCGTTTCAGAAGAACGTAAACGATACACCGTGTACCCTCCACCACATCAGGTGTTTACCTGGACTCAGATGTGTGGTATTAGAGATGTAAGTTTTCTTTTTTTTTTTTTTTTTTTGTTGCTCTGTCTTTATACTTGCCTCAGCCCCCAGCCAAGTACAATGAGAAAAAAAGCTCACCGCCTTACCTTCATTCCCCCTTATCCCCCCTATTAACAAAAATCAACCCGATCTGTTTGGTGAGGTTTCAGAATAAACTGTAGATGCTAGTGGACACAAGTTTATATTCTATGTGGGGGTTCCCCTATATTTAAATTAACTGTTTTTACAATACGGTAAAAAAAGTGTTTGTACTGTGTTGGCCAGTAGATAGAAAAATATTAGGATCTGAGAGTCCTCAGTGGCTGATACATTTTAATGACTAAGAAAAGCTAAATGCGACAAAAACAACAGTACACTGCAGTAAAAATATTAAATGCAAGTGCAGTATAAAAAATTAATGTAACAAATACAGGGTACGTAGTCCATCCGTTTTTTTGCGCAAAAAAAAAGTTATTTCAAGCCACGTCACTAACTTCAAAGTGTACCCATCTCTGACGCAGTCCTAACTGTTGTATTCAAAAACCTGACTAGTGTGAATGCTTACCAGTGAGCAGGAGCCAGCAGGACCAGTGTCTGGCATGAGCTGAAGGCGACGAGGCTATATGTGTGCAGGGCCCAAGAGAGGGGCGGGGAACTCCATATCTTGCAGGGCCCTTGTTAGTGACGTGGCTTGAAATAACTTTTTCTCTAGTCACCTTCCACGACAGCATAGGAGGTAGCCTCGCCACGCCCTAATTGGGACAGGAAGCAGAAGAGGTTAAAAGGCCCCTCCCACCTCCCATTAGCCAGTGTCTTTCCTGTCCCCATGGGGCATGGAGAGGTTTTTTTCCTGTGCTGTGGGGCCGGCGACTGCAGCATACCTGATGTTTAGCCGGGCAGCGTTGGTCGGTGCTACGGCTCTCCTCCTCCGGCTGCTCCTACCGCATGTTTTTCGCGGTAGGACCGGGCAGCGTTGGTCGGGCTTCCGCTCCTCCTCCTGCTGCTCCCACGTATGTGGGACTGCTGCCCTGGCTCTCCGGATCCCCTCGGGGTGAAGCGGGCTGTGGGCTCCCTGGCCGGCGACCTCCCTTGTTCCGGAGCCCGCCGGCCGCTTCCCGCGCTTTCTTACTGTTCCAGCGCGACCGGAAGTGACGCTGGTGGGCGGGACTTCCGGTCACGCGCTCCCCGGCAGGAGCGTAGCGCTTCCGGGTTCCAGTGACGGGACCTGGTGATCAGCATGCGGCCACGCCACCACTGCAAGTGGCCTGGCCAGGACCCGGTGCGGGAAGCGGGGAACTCGTTACAGACACTGGGGGGCAGGCCTTTCTTTAGGAAGGCTGCCCTGAAGACTTCTGAGCCACGGTAAGGTACTGTCCTATGTGTGCTACTGAGTCTTCTCCTGCAGCTGCAGTGCCAGTGTTTCCCCTGCCACAGTGTATGTCTGATGGAGTGTGGGGGGGGGGTCCTCTCTTCTGCCTATGGGCAGTTGTTATTGTTGGTCCCCTTAACTGTGCTTTGGTTCAGGGACGAGTCTGGCATCAGACCCCCTCTGGGAGGGCTGTTAATGCCTGTTGTCCTGGTTGGGCTTCACACCCTAGCCTAGTGTATGACATGAGATCCCGGGTTTTCCTGGAGATTCAGGCTTCCCTTTCCTCATTCTCTCTGGCAGCTCCTTTTGGGGATGCTCCTGGGAGAGGGAAGGTCGGGTTTGGGCTGCTGTCGCTCCATCTTCCAGTGCCACTGAACTGAGTAGGTTCCTCTTCTACTTGGAGGAACTTGGGCTAGGGCCGGTCAGAGCTCTATGGGAAAGTTCTACCATCTGGGGATATTGGCGGCTTTGGAGCTGCCAGCCCAGTCCGCTTTCCAGTCCATTCTACCATCGTCCAGGATTGGAGCTTTCCTGAGAATTCCTTCAGGGGGTGATCCCAGTAGTTGGTTTCTCTCGTGGCATCTCTGATTCACGGGGTCCCCGGGGGGGGTGCAGGTCGGCATGTAGCTAACAAGACTGCGCTCCCCTTTGAGGCTGCCTCCCACCTGGGCCAGATGGGCTGCATGGTTGTGGGCCTTCTGCCTTTGTCTGTGGACGATGGTCAACTGGGCTCCCTTCAGGGGCTCCCTAAGGTGGAAGCTCCTTGTCTTCCTTCCCTTTCTCCGGTGAGCTTCCTGGGGTCTTGCAGATGCCTGGGTCCGTCTGACACCCTGTATCTCTGTCTATCCGTCTCCACCTGACGGACTTTGGGGCTGACTTTGAGGAGTGCCTTAATGAGACTCTGCTCTCTACCCTTCATTGGGTTCTTGGTGTTTGGACCTGGCCTTGTTGCCTTTATGAACCAGGCAACTTGAGCGCAGGGCTCTTCCGGTGCGGCCTACTAGTTGGTGGTCCCTTTGGCACTCGGTACCTCAGACCTCCTAACCAGGGGTTCCTGGGCGGTGGAGTTCCCTTGTAGACCTTGGACTAGTTGTCCTCGTGCCTTGTCCGCTGCAGCTGCTGTACTCTGCCTCTCAGTGGCTCGGTGGGGGAAGGGGTAACAGGGCGAACTCAGCCTTTCTTTCCCGGTCCTGTGTTTGAGCCTCCTACCCGAGGCACCACGGGCTCTAGTGGTATATTCATATTTCCCAGGAGGCATTACGCCTCGGAATTCTCTGTGTTGGGCATTTTCGCCTGCTGGCCGCAGTGGGTTCTTGGACTGGTCTCCCTGAGATCAGTAAATGCTTCGTGGTGTTCTCCCCCAGTGGCTGACTTCGCCGCTTGCCGGGGGTTCTGAGGGTCTTTCCGAAGACCTCCTCATCGTGTTCGAGTTGCCTCCTCCGCCTGCTCTCCGGGTTCCTACCCTGCCCTCTCAGGGTACTTAGGTTCTTTTGTACTCCGGAGTTCAGGATCTCCTTCGCCCGACGGTCTTCTCGTCTGTCCAGGCTGTGAGGAGGGGTTGGGGGCTTTCCCGACTCTTCTTGGACGAACTGGCCCTCTGGAGGGTCTTGTGTCATCGTCGGCTTCCATCGCCTCCCCCTTCATGGGGGCAGGGCTACGCTACCAGATGGCTCCACTCTACTGGACTGACGCATACTGCGGGTGCCCATTCTCCCTCACCCCCAGATGCTCCTCAGATTCACAATCCTGTACAGAGGTACAGTCCTCCGCTTTCTTTTCATGGGGGTTCTCCTCGGCTCCGGGGTTTCTCTATCATTATGGCGGAGGTCATTGCTTTCCTATTGGATTGCAGCCTCTGTCTGGGTGCTATGTCTGGGCTGTTTCCTTCTTCTTGCTCCTTCTCCTCTGTCCTTCAGGGCAGGGTGGTGGAGTCTCTGCTGCGCTTCTGCGCAGTCAGGCGTCTCCCTCCTTTCGGGCGACGGTTGGCTCTGGGATCATTGACGTTCTCCATCCCGCCTGTCAGGTGGGCTCAGGCTCACTCAGGTTCATCTGGACCATGTCTTGTCCTGTTGGGGCAGTCTGCCGTCCTCTGAATCCCCGGGTTCGTCTCCTGGGGATGCCTCCTCATCCTCCTCTGGTAGTTGAATCCAACGGCCTGCTTTTAGGGGTGGCCTGGGTTTTGACTCCCCTGGTGGCTTTTCCTCTGGATGCCAACCTAGGTGGGGGGGGGGGCGGGGGTCGCCCTCTCCAAGGAGTCTGGGGTCTCATCTTCATTCGCGGTCCTCTATTCGCTGGGAACTGAGAGTGGTAACTTGAGGTCCTTTTTTGCTGTTCGTGTTCCTTTCCGGGGATGGGCCATTCTAGCGAGTGGCTGCTGTGGCAGCACCCATGGAGCAGTGAATCTCCTGCCCCGTGCCCCATTCACCCAGCTGTGGCTGTGGGTTCAGTTCCTAAGCTGTATTTATCATCCGAGTCATGATCTATGGATGACAATTGCTGGCTACAGGCTCTCCCCCTAGCGGGCCCCGTTCCCTGGCAACTGTGGGCCACTTGCCATTGGGCGATGCTGTTTGTATTCGTCCGACCGCATTCCTCTTCTTCCTTCTGTAGTCCGCCTGATAGGATCCCTGCCCCTTCAGGCTGGGTTTTCAGCCTCCGGGAGGTCCTCCCAGGAAGGGGGAGCCTGGTCCAAGCGGTGTTCTGGTCGCCAGTTGGGATGCCCGGAGCTCGTCCTTTTTGCTTCCCGGGCGATTCATACTGTAGCAGCCTATGTCTCCCTGCACCTCGAGTTGAGGCCTGGTGGGGGATGGACCTCTTTCTCCCAGACTGAGGTTTTTTCTTATTGCTTCTGGCTTCCTGTCCCCCTTCTCCCTTCTCGTGAGATTCCTGGGGAGGGTCTGGTAAGGAGTCCTCTCTGTTCTGAGGGCCCCTCTATGGGCGAGGTGGTATTGGTTCATCCTACTCATGGCACTCTAGGTCAGTGGACCAGTCCTTTTGCATTCGGTCCTCTGCTTGCTATCTCGTGGTCTTCTGTTCCTTTCGGATGCTCGGCAGCTCGACTTAGCTGCAGGGTTTCTGAGGGCCAGGGCTGAGGCCTCTGGGCCTGTCGGCCGAGTTGGTGGCTTCCTTGCGGACATTCCGCATTCCGGTCACTTCGGCACTTTGTCATGCGGGTGTGAAGTGTTTTTTTCTCCTAAATGTGGTTAGGGCCGGCGTCTTTGATCCGGCACATGCCGGGTTCGGCGTTTGGTTCTAGGTTTGCCACGGATTTGGCGGGGTCCTCATTGTTGGCCTGACTGGGCTTTTTTGCCCTTCCTTTGGACTTCTGTCCTCCTGTGATATCCGTTGTTGTCGACCGGGTTGGCGTTTCTGCTGGCGGTTGCTTCTGGCCTATGTGTTGGGGGGCTTCAGGCTTTCTCTGGCCAGGACCCGTCGCTGTCTGTCCTGGATGACTGCTTTGTCCTTCACCTGGACCCTTCGTTTCTTCCCGAGGTCGTCTTGGCATTCTTTCGCTCCCAGTGGATGTTTCTTCCTTCCCTTTGTCAACTTCCGCGGACTCCGTTGGTGGTGAACTTTCTTTATTTTTCTGTCCATGGTGCAGTGCTCTGGCGTGTGGGCGTCCTGGCGTGTGGCTCTATATGTTGGCCGGCCTTTTGGTCGTCATACGGGCGAGGCAATGGCTCTACGTTCTTTCGCCCCCTGGTTTCGGAATGTCTTTCCGGACTCCTTCCTTTCCCAGCTGTTCCTGCTCGTTTCTCCAGTTTTCCCTCTGTCTCCTGGGAGGAAAGGGGCTGGGGCTTCTCCGGAGCAGTTTGCTAAGCTGCTTCCTGGGGTTCATTGCATGCTTCCCGAAGTTTTACTGTCTGGCCCTGGCTTCCCCTGGGGCTTTGGCTTTTGGCAAGATAGTCCTGCAGGCTGTAGTCCCACCCTAAGTATTAGTTCGTTGGTATCCCTCCTATGCTGTCGTGGAAGGTGACTAGAGAAAATAGAATTATTCTTACCGTTAATTCGGTTTCTAGGAACCTTCCACGACAGCACTTATTTCCCTCCCTATGTTCCTCGGTTTTTCCTGGAATGTATTACTGTTATTATTGCTCTCAGGCTATGGTTCTTTGTAAGACACTGGCTAATGGGAGGTGGGAGGGGCCTTTTAACCTCTTCTGCTTCCTGTCCCAATTAGGGCGTGGCGAGGCTACCTCCTATGCTGTCGTGGAAGGTTCCTAGAAACCGAATTAACGGTAAGAATAATTCTATTTTTTGCGCAAAAAAACGGATGGACTATGTACCCTGTATTTGTTACATTTATTTTTATACTGCACTCGCATTTAATATTTTTACTGCAGTGTACTGTTGTTTTTGTCACATTTAGCTTTTGTTTCCAATATATTGGCGGTGTGAACATGTTCTTACAGACTTGTTCGCTGTGTGCAGGACTCAACTGTTTTTATTTTAATGACTAAGGCCAGCTTCACATCACTGCACAATCAGGTCTGGGGCTGTCCGGGTTGAACCTGACAGCCCTGGACCCGATTTGCAGACAGAATCGGAGGGCAAATATGCCCTTCAGTCCTGTTTGTAGCCGGATGCTGCAGAGCACAGCTGAGGTAGCTGTCCCCTGCTGAAATGGTGCTGAACCACTTCACAGGGGACAGCTCCCTGGTGCTGAAGTTCAGCGTAGCTGATGCTGAACTTAAGCCGCCGGTGTCCGGTTCCAATTTGGATCAAATTTGGGCAGATTTTTTTTGCCCCGGACAACAAAAATGCTGCAAGCAACGTTTTTGTGTCCGGGAGAAAAATCCAAAAACGCCCAGATCCTCCCGGACAGATGGAAACCGGAGGGCAGATTGCTGCCATTCAGCTCCATCCGACCCCATAGGGCTGCATTTTGGCAAAATCAGGTCCACCCAGTCATGTTCACCCCGGACAGCCTCGGACCTGATTGTGCCGTGGTGTGAAGCCAGCCTTACTGAAAAGATGGTGAATATTTGTAAGCTTTCGAGACTCTATGGCCTCTTCATCAGGCTAATAACAACGACTAATAGTAAATTGTTTACTATGTCACTATAAGTAATGAATAGTTATAAAATCTCAAAGGGTTTGTGCACACAGGACGTCTTTCCAGCAGTTCTAAACGCAACAAGACCAGTACTGGTTTCAAGGATCTCTAGAATCCTTACCAGGAGATTTGCTGAGTTCAGGTCCTGCGGTTTTATCACGTTTTTTGCACGGTTTTGCTGCGGTTTTGCCATTGACTGCAGCAAAACCGGAGGAAAAATAGAACAAGTTAGTTCTCTCCCATCTGCAGCAAAACCGCAATGTGTGTGCACAGTGTTTCTGTGAAACACATTGGTTTTGCTGGGAATCCAAACCGCAGGAACAAGTTAGCATGAATTACCATAAAACCAATGGTAAACTGCATGCAAAAACACTGGAAAAATGTCCTGTGGGCACATACTCTGAAGGTACCTTTTACACGCCGCTACTGGAGGATGGATACAACCCGCTACTTCACGTGCACGAGCACGGCCAAACGGTTACAAACGGTAAACGCACCTCCTTTACACGCCGCCACAAGGTGCCCTACGCTACGCAACATCTATAGCTAGATACATCGCCGGGTGTCTCAAGTAGCCATCTGTAGCTCATCATCGCTCATTTACACACCGCTACAACCAGCTACTATGGGCGGACCTGGTGCAGCAGGGACAGCACATAGGCGTGCCACAATTGTGGATTACGAGATGTCCGTACGCTGATAGGACAAAGCAATAATACCATGATTGGGCAGGCATCGCAGGAGGCTGATTAATACTTGACGCTCGAGCAATTGTGTAGTGTGACTCGTCAGCTCCTTAAATATGCCGCCCTGTGCGGCGACAACCAATCGCTACGCAGGAGCTTCCTCCAATGATCGCTGAAGGGGGCGCGGAAACCCGGAGCCTGTGTCACGCCCCAGCTACATAGCATGGTGTAGAAACAACCCTTCTGTTCCTTCTTTACACGCCGATACAGCACGCTACAATCGGCTTTGTAGCCATCTGTTTTCGATCAGTGCTCGGAAACAGATGTATCTGTTGCCGGCTGTCACGTCCCGTCTTCACACGCCGCTACTACGGGCTATATTGACGCTACAAGCTACATTTGTAGCCTGTAGCGGGTTGTATCCATCCTCCAGTAGCGGCGTGTAAAGGTACCTTTTAGGCTGCTTTCACATAACGATTTTCGGTCATCTGATTGTATCCTTTTCAAAACGGATACAATCGGATCCGAAATCTGCCCCATGTTCCCCAATGGGAATCGGATGGGATCGGATGTGCCACTATTGGCATCCTATTTTGGCACCATCCGATTTAATCATGGGCACAAAATCATAGCCTGCTACGATTTTGTGTCCGTGACTCGCATCGGATCACTGCTGTTCCGAGGGCCCACAGCATGGGAGCCTATGGACATTGGATCCGAGTTCACCTCGGATCCGATGTCGGCTCCGTACTCCCTGTCTTTCCCTGCTTCTGCTCCTTCATCTTCTTCCCTCTCCTATGCTATTCTGTGCCCCTGCTTCTATATCCTCATCTATCCCTATCCTGTTCCCTGTCCTCTTCCTCGTGTGAAAAAAAAAAAATACTCCTCCGGGAGTATGCATCACCTGTCACCGACTCCCACGCTGCAGCACCATCAGGACTGAAGAGCCTGTGATGATGTCACAGATCCAGTCAGCTGACAGGTCATGTGACCGGATCTGTGACATCATCACAGGCTCTTCAGTCCTGGTGGTGCTGCAGCGTTGGAGTCGGTGAGAGGTGATGCATACTCCCGGAGGAGTGTTTTTTTTTTTTTTTTTTTTTTTTTTGTTTTTTTTCACGCAGGGAAGAGGACAGGATAGGGATAGATGAGGATAGAGAAGCGGGGGCACAGCATATAGAATAGGAGAGGGAAGAAGATGGAGGAGGCAGGAGTAGGGAGAGACAGGGGACCGCAGGATCCACACGGATCCTGCAGATCGGATGGCTATTTGCCATCCGATTGCAGGGATCCGTGCCTGTCCGTGGGATCCTCCTTCAAAGTCGGATCCCACAGACAGGCACAAGATCGTGGTGTGAAACCACCCTTACACTACAAAGCAGATGTAGACAATATAATCTTAGATTAGAAAATCCTACAATTTCAGCATCTCGTGCTGGAGGAAACCTTTTGCTTATCCTCAAACAGTCTTGTCTTGTCTAACTTTCTGCCACCTATGGTTGGCTTAATTTTAGACCACAGTTAAGCCAAAAAAACTCCACTCTTTCTAGATCCTTAATAAAATTATCCATTGCAGTACAAAGTGTCTGAAAGCATTTAACAATATGGCACATGTTATGTTTGACAAAAAAGTTGCCCCACTTTGAGGTAAAATTTGATCAAATTTTAGTTTGTGTCCAAAGTAAATGCAAAAAAACTAGTTTAATGGTATTAAAAATGATAAATAATTCTAATGACCCAACACAAGTTAATGGCTAACATTTTGTCTGGTCATTAGGGCCCAATGATTGTACAGTATTAACACCACACATAAGACTTGTCTGCTTCGTCAGTTGACGTTCTGCAGTTGCAAAACCTGCAACATATGATGCGTTATTGCTAAAATGCTGCAGATACACTTTTTTAACTATTGCATTGCAGGCCACTCTACATAATGGGTTAGGAAATGGGACAGTTACCACTTTGCATTATCTTCAGCTCATTTACTCTATAAAGAGCTTTACTGCACTGTGTAAATTACATTTTATAAAATCTTATCCACAATACTGTCATAGTAATATGTATTTTATTTTACTAGCAACATATTCCACAGCATTTTATGGACCTCATCACAGTCCCCATTCGGGCTCATAATCTAATTTCCCTATCAGTATGTCTTTGGAGTGTGGGAGAAAATCTGAGGACCCAGATGAAACCCCCTATAATATAATATAATATTGTTTTTTTTTTTTTAAGGTAAAGGTCGTTATTTTGGGTCAGGATCCTTACCATGGTCCGAATCAAGCTCTTGCACATCAGTGTGTCCTCATCTGTAGAGCGGCCACTCGCTGTATACAGCATTGCTCAGAGGCGTGCAGCCACCATATATTGACATTTTGTGCCTTCTCATATATATCCCTATGTAAGCTTTGGCTGCCCTCTGATTTGTGACTGCTCCGGTTGAAGAGGTTCTCCAAGAATTGATATAAACATAATGCATGTGTGAACACTTTTTTTTTTTTTTATTTATTTATTTTTTTTCTCCTGCAAAAAACTTTTATGTAGCAAAAAGGTTTCCCCCCCCCCCCCCCCTACCCAACCCCCTCCCCCCAATTCTTTAGGTTTTCAGACAATGAAAAGTAAATAATCTCAGTAAGCATCAGAGGTGGGTAGGGAGACTGTTGTCTCCTAGGAAATTTAATGACATCTGTAAAGTTGTGTAGCAAACTGATTCATGTTAACAATAACAGTAGCAATAGAAATAATAAAAAGACACCAGGTGTATCCCTATGAAATGTAATTACAGACGGCGTTGTTTAGTTTATGCATAATGAGCTATGATGAAAATAATTAGAAAAGTAGTTGTTGAATTTTGAAAAATGTCATGGCAAAGTTCTAAAGGCATTATTTTAAAGAGAACCGCCATAAATCGGTGTGTACTTGTCCTAGATTTCAGAGGACATGCGGTAGGTAGAACATCTGCTCCTAACATGCGATAGTCAGAGCATCTTGGGTTGCAGCAGGGTCTTGTGACGTATCTTGAACTCTCATTACACTGTTCAGTCAACCTAACAGGACACTGAGCAGAGTGGAGTAAAGGAGAGGATGAACACCTTTCTAAAATTGAATGAGGATGAACATCCATCTCAGCCAGCCTCACTTTTTTATTGAAGAGAGGACATCTGTCTCCCTGATGCTCTTCACACAACCCATGCTAGATCATACTGAACACTGCTAGATGGTAGTTGCCATTTTTAAAATACTGACTGAGTGCATACAAAGCATACATTTTTGCTAAATAAAGGTATTTAGAAAAGTGCTTAACCCCTTTCACGACCAATGACATACAAGTATGATCTTGGTCTTGTCCCTTCCTTTGATGCGAGCTCACGTGCTTAGCTCGCATCATTCCCTGCACATGTCGGATGATCTGATCAGCCAACATGGGCAGCTAACAGATGCAGGTGGTTTAAAGATCCTCCCGCCGCGGTTAACCCTGCTACTTCCTTCTTCCCAGCCAATACCATTTTGGCACCCTGTGCACGTTCCCTATTGACATAAGCAAACCTTAGCGTTCTGTCCCTCGTATATCGCAGTCCCTCCTCAGGACGTCCGTTCCCCTGTGCACCACAGACTGGGACTAGTAGAATGCCTGCCCCTGGAAACCTCAGCTCTGTTCCCCTGCAAGGCTCTTCCTGTCCTGGCACTTGGTATCTCTTAACCCTCCTGTTGATTGCTTGCCTCCTTCTTTTTGTTTTCTCATCTTCTCCCCCCCCCCCCCCCTTTTTTGTTTACTTGGGCGTGAGAGTACTGTGCCCTTCAGGAGGGTCAGTCGAGCCGCAAAATGCTTGTCTAACAAAAAGATTCGGCTAGATTTTAGACGAGGAGTGGATGAACAGTGAAACACATGCAGATTGTTTCCTTTTTACAGTGAATCTTCTTGCCATCTTTTCTCCTCTCCCTAGGTGTACCTTTTTGTAGTCTGTTATCAAACACCCTGGGGTCCTACCAATCTTTGACAAAACTTGTCTGTTTGTGGGGTCTTACACATCAGTGGAATCCATGGCTAAGTCTGCTTTTGAAGCAGTTGGCTCAGCCTTGTGCTCAAATTTTGCTGCTACCTGTATTGACAAAGCTGTTAATGCCTGGTCAAAACACTTGTGCCAATTTATCATACCTGCGCAGTCCTCAGGAACGAGTCTCTTCCGCATGACAAGGCAACAGTGAGGAACCCTCTTTGGGTAAGCAGCCATCTCCTTTTGGACGCATTACTTATTTGTTGCTTGGGTTTTAAGAACACTTATTCCCTTTCCAATCTTTCTTGTTCCATTATCCTCTCCAGAACCATTCAAGGGGTTTTATTCAGACTTTTTGTTGTCCCAAAAAGAGTTTACACTATTCTGGACCTAAAATTGCTGAACAAGTAGGTACTGGAGTCTCTTCATTTGGTTGTAGCCTGGAAAATTCCTCTGCTTATTGGACATCCAAGATGCCCATGTCCACATCCCCATTTTCTCTCCAATGCACCAGAAGTTTCTCACTTTTACTGTTAATCGGTCCCACTTTCAATTTGTAGCTATCCCCTTCTGACTATATATTCTGGCTATAACCCCATGGGCAGGGGCGGGCTGGTGCTTCTAACGTTGGGTGGCATGGGTGCTCATGAAGGTCATAGCTCTTTTGCATATTAGGGGATGTTGGTCGTTCCTTCTGTGGACGACATTCTTCTCGAGGCTCCGTTTTTAAGGTTCATTCAGATGTCCTGACATGTTGGTTTGATCTTAGACCACAATGAACACACTGCCTGTGGGTCTTCTGACCCAAGTGTCACAGCCACATAGAAATGTATGAAGAGCTCATGTTCCGTTAAAGATACTCATTGCCAGCTGTTGCATTGCAGACCAAGGTCAGCCCGATGTGCATGGGTGTCTGAATGAGCCCTAAGTCAGACAAGCTCGAGCATCTGCAGATTATACTGAACACTGGTTGACTATCAATCCAAAGCAAGACAAAGTGGTCTGTGATACCATCGTCTAGTTTTTATTTGCGGCTGCCTGTAGACAACACTTCAGACTGGAATTCAGTTGTTAAGCTGTTCCTTGCCATTTTCCATCCACTTCTACATGAGTGTTCTGGGCAAGATAATGACTGCCATTGAGACTATTCAAATTGGTCAGATCATAGCAGGTTGCAATAACTTGCCCTTCCCTCTTATTGGCCAAGTGACTCGCCCCTAGTGGAGACCGTGGGGTACTCGGAACCAGGCCCTCTCGTTGTTGTCTGGGCTGCGGGATGTCACCGTGGCGTGACCCGGTCTGTAATCCCCTCGTCGCGAGATTAGTGAAAAAGAGCAAGTTGAAAAAGGGATGAAAATAAAAGCAAAAGTAAAAGTTTTTGTCGTGACGCCACCCGTGGAATGCGGCCGGTATAGCTGCTGCTGCAATCAGGACCTTTCGGGATGATGGGAGTAGCAGCTCTGATAGTTTAGCTCTACATGGGAAGAGCGGGTCCCCAGGGCAACCATAAAGTCTATGGAAGTGATGGATTTGTTGGGGTTGCAGGGTTGCCAGCTATGTCGAGCTGGCTGTGTGGCAAAGATCAGGGTGACACTCAGGCAGGCTGCTGCTGCCGGCTCGGCGATTCAGTCTACCTCTCCTCAGGCGCAGAAATATGTTTCTCTCAGTGCTGAGCTTCAACCCGGATGTTCAAGTTACAAGACAGTGCAGTAGCGGCTCTGGTAGTCTCTTAGCAAGCGGAATGGCTCGTCCAGATAACCCCCCTTCTTCTTGTGTTCCTTTCTATGGACCTCTCTTTCTTCCTCTTCTGCATGCAAAGCTACAATCCAGTAGCAACAGGCCTTTGTTGGAAAACCTGCCTGGTCCCTGGCCCTAGTATGGCGGCCTTCTCTTCGTTTCATCGGGTTTTGGTTCGCTGGACATAAAGACCCCACACCCCGCCGGGTTTCGTGTTTGGAGCGTGGAGTGTCCTGGCCACCTCAGAGCCAGCACCCTGGTTTCTACCCCAGTCCCTCCAGCTTTCCAGCCAAATCGGGCACACAAATGGATTGCTCACTATCTGTACCCCTAGGACTCCTTCTGTCTCTCTACGGTCTGTAGCCCGAAACCCGGACAAGCCTCATGATGGTACAGGCTGCCAGGTCCATGTCCTTTTAGTCCCATGTAATGGTTTTCTCTCCTTTCCTTCTGATTCGACTGGACTTAACTAACTTCCCGGGTATTCTGGTTTTGCTTCCTCCCCTTGTCTCCTCCCACCATCCTGTTGCTGGGCATAGAGTCCCTAGTCTTGGGATCGGAGTGTGTTGGGTATGTGTTTGGGTGACTGGACTTACCGATCCTGGTTGCTGCGCCTACTAGTGGCGACCGGTCCGCAGGGGTGCTATACAAGCCTGTCTGGCCTCTAGATCGCCTGGTCCATCTACCCATGTCAGTTGATTGGGTGGTGGATCTATTCCCTCAGTCATCTGTCATTCCTCCTTTCCAATTCATACAAATGACCGTATGATCGTTGTCCTTTCCCTTTAGGGGTTAATTTTAATAATCTTTCCAATTCATTGGCAGATTGTGACAACGACCAGTATTGTTGGTTGGGGAACAGTCTGAAGTTTATAGTGCAGACTCCATGGAAGAGTCATGCCTACTTCCCATCAACATCCTGGAACTCTGAGCACTTAATCTGTCCTTTTTCCATTTGTAGAACCTAATTCTTGACTTGGCAAATCAAAATTCCAGTAATTTTGGCAGTCCATGTAACAGGACTAGATAACCGGGCCTCAGATTTTCTAAGTTGTAGGGGACTAACTGGGAAAGTAGTCTTGGCACCAGACTGTCTTCGACCTAATCTGCCTATGGTGGGGCACTCCAGACGTTGACTTGATGGTATCCAGATACCCTTGCAAAGTTCCTTCATTTCTGTCTATCTTGTGACCACCTTTTTATAAGGCTAAGAACAAAGCGCCCCCGCCAAGGGTTAAAGCTCACTCTACCATTACAGTGGGAGTCCTTATGGATGATTCGACATTGAGCTGTCCACTTTCTTAAAATTTTTACAGGACCCACACCCTTGTCACAGCTGATTTCAAATCTGGGCCAAAAGGGCTGTAACTGGTAGTCACTCGGGTAACTAGGGATTTGCTTTACATATTCATTTTTTAACTACATAGACAACTTCTTTTGAAAGTCCTATGTGTTGTGTTTTTTTTTTTTTTTTTTTTTTTTTTTTTGCGTTCCCCGATGAAGTGCCTGAGAAAATACAACTTTTGGGACTTAACATAAAATCACTTTCTTGTAGCATTCATTGTGGGGCACAACATCCCACCTTTTTTTGCCCTGTTTGACATGTTTTGTGGATTTTTTGTCTCTTCTATTTTTCTTTACTTTTCCTACTGCTTTCTTACTGAGTAGCTTTGTGCCAGTAGGGGGGGCTGTAGCCTGCTGAGCAGCCAACTTTGTCTTTAGCTTGTTATTCCTAGTGTCTGCCTCCTGGTGGCAAAAGCATATACCATGCTTTGCACATGTGGGACCATGCTTTGCTTATGGTGGTTGTCCCCTATACAAGAGTCTAAATGGTTCAATTTTACGTTTTGATGGTTAGACTACCTTTTTAAATGAAATTACTACCTTTTACATTTCTTAAATGCTGTATTCCACCTCTAAAATAAAATAAACTTGTGCTATTACAGCAAAGCATAGCTGACTGTCATTCAAGGTTCTGGGGTGTGCTTACAGTTGTTGCTCTGTGCTGTGAGTGGTGACGGTAGCGGCATTGTTTTGCGTGTAAGGCTATTGTGAGACAGTGCGGGGGATCATATGCGAGGGGCGCTATGTCTCCCCCAGAATGCGCACTGTCACGTATTGAGCCCGGTATAGGGTGTGTGAGAAAGGGACGGTCCGCTCCCTCCGCTCCGGGTCTTGCAAGGTCCCGGAAGTAGACACGGAGTTAAAAGCCTGGTCAGGAGGCAGGGCGGGGTTCCCTGTACACAGAATTGTGCCTTAGCTGCAGGAGCAGCAGAGATATACATAGGAGAGGTCTAGAGTTCCAGAGGACCGTGTGCTAGACTAACACGGCCTAGCCCAGGAGGGCTGAGAGCTCGGCGTGACCTATAACGGAGGCCTTTGGCCTGAAGGACCCGGGGTACGTTATATGAACTGTGTCTTGTGTACCCGGCTGCGACCCGGATTCCGGCTGACTGTGCCATCGCTGTGTGTACCAGCAATAAACACCGGGTCTTGTTTGAACCACTACCGGGCTCTACGTGTTTCCTGACTTGCAATCCAGGCGCTGCCCCACATATGGTGGAGAATGCGGGCAAGCAGGCCGGCCCGGTGAAAGTGACTGTTTCATGAGGCCAATGAGCGGCGCCTAAAGTGAGAGGAGCAGCCGTCAGAATAGCCGCCAGTCTTGCGGGGTGCCCGCACTGTATGTCCATACGTAAGCCAGCCACGCTACAGTTCAGGCCTGCCGCTGATATGGAGGAAATCCTAAGGCAGCTGGTACTTACCCAGCAGCGGCAGCAAGAGCAGCAGGAGCAACAGCAGAAGATGAATGAACTGCTCCTGCAACACATCGTGGCCCTACGAGACCCGCCAGCAGTGCCTTCCCCGGAACGGCGTGAGGCCCGGGACCGGGTCCGGTCGGCCCTGCGGAAGCTGAGTCCGGAAGACGACGTAGAAGCCTTCCTCACCGTCTACGAGCGCACTGCAGAGCGAGAAGGCCTCCCGCCGGCTCAGTGGGCTGAAGTCGTCGCGCCATTCTTGATCGGCGACGCCCAGAAGGCCTACACCGACCTCAGTTGGGAGGATGCCCAGGACTACGCCAAACTCAAAGGTGAGATCCTTGCGAGACTGGGGGTCAATACTTATGTCCGAGCCCAACGGGTGTTTTCCTGGTCCTATGTGGAGTCCAAGCCGGCTCGCTCCCAGGCGTATGACTTATTGCAGTTGGTGAAACGGTGGCTCCAGCCTGAGAGCTTAACTCCGGGACAGATGGTGGAAAGGGTGGTGGTCGACCGTCTGGTTCGGACTCTGCCGGTTGCGATACAGCGTTGGGTGGGGCAAGGGGACCCGGGTACCTTGGACCAGGTGGTTAGCTTGATAGAGCGATATACAGCCACCCAGGAGTTCATACGGGACTCTGCCCCACTGCGGCAGTTACGCCGGCCTCCGGAGCCGGGTAGAGGTATTCGTTCATCTACAGGGGACTCTCCTAAAAACGTACCCGCTGAGAGGATACCCCAGAATGGGGCTGGCAGGAAACCAGGCTCCCCGAGAAGGAGCTTCCGACCCGGCGCTGGCACCGCTACGTGGTGCTGGCGGTGCAAAGGACCGGGACATGTGGCTGCCTACTGCCCACTAACAGTGGAATCCATGGACTGCGGGTTCACACGCCGGCTCTCGATGTATGCCAGCCCCGTGTTCACCGCAGAAGGAGTGGTTCCCCTAATGGCACCACATCTGTGCCCGGTGTTCGTTAATGGACACAGAGCAGAAGCTCTCTTGGACTCTGGCAGTTTGGTGACGCTGGTTCGTGCGTCCTTAATCCCCGGGTTGCAACTCCCTGGGGGATTGGTAGGGGTCCGGTGTATTCACGGGGACCTACGCGAGTATCCGACCACGGAAGTGACTCTATCCACTCCCTGTGGAGAGGTGACTCACGTGGTCGGAGTGGTAAAATCTCTACCCTACGGGACGGTGCTGGGAAGAGACTTACCGTTGTTTTGGTCCTTATGGGGAAGGAGGAGTAACCCTTCTCTGAGGCCAGGGAATCCGGGTGCTGAGCCCGACGACCCTGAGACCGGGACACCTGCCGTAGGGGTCGCCAACATAGGGCTAGAGTGTCACCCCGATGGGTTCCCGCTAGACGTATTGGCAGGGGAGGTCGAGGAGACCCCACCGCTTCCAGAGTTGGAAGTATCCCGGGGAGCGTTTGGGACAGCCCAGCTACAGGATCCCACACTGACCCGGGCCCGAGAAAGGGTAACCGAAATAAACGGGGTAGCTCAGCATCCGGGGGCAGAGAACGTATTTCCACGCATGGTGCTTAACCAAGAGTTACTCTATAGGGTGGACAAAATCCGGGATGAGGTCGTGGACCAACTGGTAGTACCGCAGCCACACCGCCGGGCGGTCCTAGAGATGGCCCACTCCCACCTGCTAGGGGGCCACCTTGGGGCTAAAAAAACGCAAGAAGACTGCATCTTGCGGAGGTTCTCGGGCGGCGTGTATCGTTCCAGAGGTACTGTGACTCTTGCCCGGAATGTCAGCTGACCACACCCATTGCCACCTTCCGTAGTCCATTGGTACCTCTACCAGTTATAGAGGAACCTTTTGAACGGATCGCAATGGATTTGGTGGGGCCTATAGTGAAATCAGCCCGAGGCCACCAACACATACTCGTGGTTGTCGACTACGCCACCCGGTACCCGGAGGCGATTCCGTTACGGCACCCCACGGCGAAACTGATTGCCCGGGAGCTGTTTGCCATGTTCTGTCGCCTAGGACTACCTAAGGAAATCCTCACAGATCAGGGGACTCCTTTTATGTCCAAAGTGACCCGGGAACTGTGTAAATTGCTCAACATAAAACAGCTGCGCACCTCGGTGTATCATCCCCAGACAGACGGGTTAGTTGAGCGGTTTAACAAAACCCTGAAGTCCATGCTAAAAAAAGTGGTAGCAAAGGACGGAAAGGATTGGGACATGTTATTGCCCTATCTAATGTTCGCCATCCGGGAGGTACCACAGTCGTCTACGGGGTTTTCCCCCTTTGAACTGTTGTGCGGCCGGCATCCTAGAGGGCTATTGGATGTTGCCAAAGAGACGTGGGAACAGGAACCCACTCCCTATAGGAGCGTGATCGACCACGTGGCGAAAATGCAGGACCGGATCACAGCGGTCCGGCCGATTGTAAAAGAGCACCTCATGGATGCCCAAGGTGCTCAAAGCCGCAGGTATAATACACGGGCCACCGTTAGGACCTTTGAGGTGGGGGACCGGGTATTGGTCTTAGTGCCCACCACGGAAAGCAAATTATTGGCCAAATGGCAAGGGCCCTATGAAATCCGGGAAAAAGTAGGGGAGGTCAATTACAAGGTATACCAGCCCGGGAAAAGGAAACCCGTGCAGCTATACCACGTAAATTTGCTTAAAGCGTGGAAAGACCGGGAGTGCATGATCACGGAGGCATCCGATGTACCCGGGGACCCTTCCCCTTCGGCCCCAAGGGATGCCGAAGGGGTACGAATAAGCGACACCCTCACTAAGGCCCAACGACGGGAGGCTCGAAAGTTGGTACTGCAGAATCCCGATGTGTTCTCTGACCTGCCCGGGCGCACTTCGGTCATTCAGCATGACATTGTCACTGAGCCCCGGGTAAAAGTGCGAGTGAAACCGTACCGGGTACCCGAGGCCAGACGGCAAGCCATCGCGGCCGAAGTTAAACACATGCTTAAGCTAGGGGTGATAGAAGAATCCCGGAGCGAATGGGCTAGTCCCATCGTGCTCATTCCAAAGCCGGACGGATCGTTGCGTTTCTGCAACGATTTCCGGAAGCTGAACGAGGTGTCCAAGTTTGATTTATATCCCATGCCCCGGGTGGACGAGCTGATTGAAAGACTGGGGCAAGCCCAGTACTTCACAACGCTCGATCTGACAAAAGGTTACTGGCAGGTGCCGCTAACAAAGGCGGCCAAGGAAAAAACCGCCTTTGTTACTCCGGAAGGTCTCTATCACTACGTCGTGTTGCCGTTTGGGTTGCATGGAGCCCCGGCCACATTCCAGCGGCTCATGGACATAGTGTTAGAACCTCATCGGAAGTACGCGTCCGCCTACCTAGATGACATTATCATCTTTAGTCCAGATTGGCATACCCACTTATCCCAGGTTCAGGCCGTGGTGGATTCTCTCAGGACAGCGGGCCTGACGGCAAATCCCAAAAAATGTGCCATGGGGCTCGAGGAGGCCCGGTACCTGGGGTATGTGATTGGGCGAGGGGTTATCAAACCCCAAATAAACAAAATCGAGGCCATTCAAAATTGGCCCCGACCGGTGTCTACCAAACAGGTGAGGGTGTTCCTCGGCATAGTTGGGTACTACCGACGCTTCATACCCAACTTTGCTGGGCGAACGGCGGCCCTGTCCGACCTGTTAAAAGGGAAGAAAACAGCGTTGGTGCGTTGGAATCCCCAAGCAGAGGCAGCCTTTCAGTCCATGAAGTTGGCCTTGTGCGGACAGCCCGTCCTCATCAGTCCTGACTTCAAACGCGCCTTCGTTGTACAAACAGACGCCTCGGAGGTGGGGCTGGGGGCTGTGCTGTCGCAGGAAGTGGACGGAATCGAGCATCCGGTCACTTACTTGAGCCGGAAATTGTCCCCGGCGGAAAAGAATTATAGCGTAGTGGAGAAGGAGTGCTTGGCCGTTAAATGGGCCTTGGAGTCCCTACGTTATTATTTGCTCGGGCGACAGTTCCGGTTAGTTACGGATCACGCTCCCTTGGTCTGGATGCGAAATGCCAAGGAACGGAACGCTCGGGTCACCCGGTGGTTCCTGTCCCTCCAAAACTTCAATTTTACGGTGGAGCATCGGGCTGGCAAGTTGCAGGGTAATGCGGATGCCCTGTCCCGGGCACCCTGTTTGATGGCTGGGGTTCAACCCCACAAGTTTGAACCGAGGGGGGGGGGGTGTGAGACAGTGCGGGGGATCATATGCGAGGGGCGCTATGTCTCCCCCAGAATGCGCACTGTCACGTATTGAGCCCGGTATAGGGTGTGTGAGAAAGGGACGGTCCGCTCCCTCCGCTCCGGGTCTTGCAAGGTCCCGGAAGTAGACACAGAGTTAAAAGCCTGGTCAGGAGGCAGGGCGGGGTTCCCTGTACACAGAATTGTGCCTTAGCTGCAGGAACAGCAGAGATATACATAGGAGAGGTCTAGAGTTCCAGAGGACCGTGTGCTAGACTAACACGGCCTAGCCCAGGAGGGCTGGGAGCTCGGCGTGACCTATAACGGAGGCCTTTGGCCTGAAGGACCCGGGGTACGTTATATGAACTGTGTCTTGTGTACCCGGCTGCGACCCGGATTCCGGCTGACTGTGCCATCGCTGTGTGTACCAGCAATAAACACCGGGTCTTGTTTGAACCACTACCGGGCTCTACGTGTTTCCTGACTTGCAATCCAGGCGCTGCCCCACACTATGTTCACACTGCTTTTCTGCTGCGTTTTCTGCACCAAGAACGCATGACGCACAGTTTTGCAATGAAAGTCAATGTGATTTTCAAAAAGCTGTGCCCACTATGCGCGTTTTTCAGTGGTGCCAAAAACACATGCGTTTACAAAAAGTCCCTGTCAATTATCTTTTGCTATTTTTGGGCTGATTTTTCCAGTTGCCAGCCATTCTAATCCGCTAAAAAACACAGTAAAAATGCAGCAGAAAACAAATGTGGGCACATAACTAAAAAAAAAAAAAAAAAAAAAAACAGCCCAAACAAATATGCACAGTGTGAACTTAGCCTTAGACTAAAAGCTGGCAGCTCTTGGGAAGAATACAGTTTTTAAATATTATTTTTCTCCTTCGCCTCTAATTGGGGGACACAGACCGTGGGTGTTATGCTGCTGTCCACTAGGAGGCGACACTAGGCAGAATCTGAAACAGATTAACAGTGGCTCCTCCTCTGCAGCATACACCCCTGGACAGGCACTGTCCTGACCAGTTTTTGCTTAGTGTCTAGGAGGCACACACAGATTTTTTTTAGTGCTCCTAAAAAAATGTTTTCTTTTTGAATTTTTTTTCTTCAAGAAGAAGAAAAGCGGGTCTCGGTTGAGACTCCCGGCATGGTCCCTCCTCGGCCCCCCACTGTTGGGGGCGCCTGGTTGAGGTCGACTGCTTCCCTTAACATGCCGCTCCCTCCTCGGCCCCCCACTGTTGGGGACGCCGGGTTGAGGTTGAGACGACGATCCTCCCTCCCCATTTCCCCAATGTTGGGGTTCATGGGTTGAGATCGAGGCGAAGGGCAAGGCACCTGACGGTGGAGCAGCATCCCTCCCTAAATGCCCCTTTGGGGTCCATTTAGGTCGAGACACCTCAGGTAGAGCCTCTGGTGCAGCAGCTCAGATCTGCTACAAGCACCCTGGAGTCATCAGCCCTGCTGACAACTCCTTTTTCAACTTTTGCAGCAGCGTGCCTGCCGCAGCAATTCCAGGGTACACAGCTTGCTGTGTACTCCTGAGGGGGTCGGGGGACCAGCACTGGGGGCAGCCAGCATTGGCAGGGACACAGCTTGCCTGTGTCCCTGCGGCAGCCAGCACTAAGGGCTGCATTTAATGGTGGAGCAGAGGACCCAGCACTCTGGGTCCTCTGCAGGGGCCCACACTAACCCACCGCTGCCTGGCCCGGGGTCCGGTGGGGTCCAGACCGGTTCCGGACCTCCCCCCGAACCTCCGCGCCGCTCTGGAGCCTTTTCCGGCCGCACAGAGCTAATTTAGACCGCGGCTTCGGCCTACACCGAGGCCGCCGCCTTCGACACGCCCCCCCAGATGACGAGGATGACGCGGCCAGCATCATAGCAGGGGGCGGACCGCATCTCCAGAGCGCGCGCTCTCTGCAGATTCGCGCGTTTTTACAGCGCTCCGCCCCCCTCCTTCCTCCTCTCTCCACATCCCGGCAGCCATTACATGCCTCGTGGTGGAGGCAGAGCGGCACCAGCAGCAGTACAGCAGCTGCACAGTCTCCGGGGGGCACAGACAGGAACGCTGGACACTGGTCGCTGGTGGCACACAGGTGGTGGTAAGTTGCCAGCAGAGGTCTTCTATCTCGTCTGCTGGAACTATTCTCTCCAGGGCCACCCCTGCACAGGCTACTGTATATACCACTATGCCGGGCTCAAAGAATAAGAGGACTAGGGCCCACACAGCCTACTATTCCTTATGCACAGCATGTCAGAAGCCTCTACCCAGTAGCCATACGTCCCCGCACTGCCGGGACTGCGCCCAGACTACGGTGCCGGTGACCCCAGCCGTTACGGATGCGTCCTCTGCCATGCCGGAATGGGCCACATTTTTGTCCCAATCCATCTCACAATCCATGGCACAATCCATGGACAGGCTGTCCTCTACATTGCTTTCAGCTCTGCAGAGTCACACATCTTCCCAGACCGCTGCTCAACAAAGCGGACGCTTGGAACGCGGCCGTACTGAACTAATGTCCACCTCTAGGGCAGGACGGAAACGACCTCATAGGTCAGGCTCTCCAGTGCCTACTCATACTTCACGGTTACCTCCAAGGGAGAGTCGCCGTGCCTCCAGGTCGCCAGAACCGTCCCCTGACAGGGAGGGTCACAGAAGGTCCAGGTCACCCCCTCCTAGAGAAGACCGCAGCGATACGCAGGAGTCCGAAGGACTCTGACTCCAGCTCAGATCTGGATCCAGATGGGTCTCTAGACCTAACCCAGCCAGACACTGATGTATTGGTTGAGGACGTAATCACTTCCATCAACCAGGTGCTGAAGATATCTGAACCTCCTCCAGATGCCCCAGAGCACGAGATCGCTTTCCAGAGGACTAAGAAGCCCCCTAAATATTTCTCCGATCACCCCGAGTTCAGAGCGATTCTCAAAAATCATCGCTCACAAACCCGGAGAAGAGATTCGGCAACCGTAAGGCACTGGAGAGGCGTTACCCCTTCTTGCAAGAGGTAACACAGACCTGGGCAGATACGCCTGTAGTAGACCCTCCGGTATCCAGACTCGCAACACAGACGCTTCTTTCCCTGCCAGATAGCTCCTCCATAAAGGATGCGACGGACCGTCAGGTGGAACACATGGCCCGATCAATTTTCGAGGCCACAGGGTCCTCCCTGGCCCCGACATTCGCTATTGTGTGGGCAGCAAAGGCTATCATGGACTGGACAACCAACTTACATGCCGGTCTCCGTTCAGTTAACTCCGAGCTCGCTGACCAGGCGGTTCAAGCGTCAGTCGTGGCTGACTATATTTTGCACGCAGCTATCGATTCCGCAAATTGTGCGGCAGTGGCTGCGTCAAACGCCATCATCATCAGGCGTGCTCTCTGGCTGCGGGAATGGAAGGCGGATGCAGTCTCAAAGAAGTCGCTTACCCACCTTCCATTTCTCAGCGGACTTCTCTTTGGTGAAGAGCTTGATAAATTAATATCCAATGCCACAGGAGGGAAGAGTACTTCCCTACCTCAACAAAAACCGAAACGCACCTATAACCGCCGTAACCAGGCACAATTCCGTTCCTTTCGGAATTCGTCTGGCTGGTCCGTTTCCCGCCCAGCGCAGACCCATAGTCGTTCACCACGCAGGGAAGGTTCGAGGACTTCGCAAAGGGCGAACAAAACCTGGCAGTCTAGATCTGGCCAAAGCAAGTCCAAAGGACCCAAATCCCACAAATTCTCATCTTCATGACTCATTTCCGGACGACGCCCCGCCAGTGGGCGGACGACTTTCCCACTTTCATCAAGTTTGGCTACCTATTATAAAGGACAGGTGGATCAGGAAACTGGTGTCGTCAGGTTACAAGATAGAGTTCATTTCCATCCCACCAAATCGATTTTTTTTCTTTCCGTACCTCCAAGGCTACCGTTCAAGGCTCGCGCTTTCTCCAAGGCGGTCAGGTCGCTGATCCAAGCCGGAGTAATTGTTCCGGTCCCACGGGCCGAATGCTTTCAGGGTTTCTATTCCAACCTATTCGTGGTTCCCAAAAAAGGGGGCAGTGTAAGACCTATTCTAGATCTCAAACAGCTAAACAAGTACGTGAGGATACGACAATTTCGCATGGAGTCTCTCCGATCCATCATATCATCCATGGAAGAAGGGGAATTTCTCGCCTCCATAGATATTCAGGATGCTTACCTGCATATTCCGATCGCCCCTGCTCACCAAAGGTTCCTCCGATTCGCAATCGGTCAGACCCATTATCAGTTTGTGGCTCTCCCATTTGGACTCGCCACGGCTCCCAGAGTATTTACCAAAGTCATGGCGGCTGCCATGACTAGATTACACTCCAGAGGCGTAGTCGTCATCCCATACTTGGACGATCTACCTATCAAGGCTCCCACCTTCAAGGATTGCGAACTCAGTGTCACCATCACGGTAGACACACTAAGTCGCCTGGGCTGGTTGGTCAACCTAAAAAAAGTCGTCCCCAATCCCAAGTCAGTCCCTGATTTTTCTGGGCATGGAATTCCACACTTCCAGGGGTCTGGTGCTCCTTCCGAAGGAGAAGGCACATGCTATCCAGATGGGAGTTCGCGCCCTTCTTCACCCAGCACCTCGATCCCTTCGATTTGCCATGCGAGTTCTGGGCAGGATGGTTGCCGCGATAGAAGCAGTCCCCTTCGCCCAGCTTCACCTCCGGCCTCTTCAACTGGCCATACTCAAGTCCTGGGACGAGTCCTTTTTCCCTGGACAGGATGTTCCGCATATCCTCGACAGTCAAGCAATCCCTACACTGGTGGCTCCGTCCAGTATCTCTCTCCAAGGGTAGATCGTTTATCCCAGGTCACTGGAAGATTCTGACAACCGATGCCAGCCTCACAGGATGGGGCGCGGTGTACAGACACCACAGAGCGCAGGGGAAATGGTCTCCATTGGAAGCCACCATGCCCATCAACGTCCTGGAGATTCGAGCCATCTTCCTGGCACTGCGGGCTTTCCAACGTCTCCTAGTGAACTCTCATGTCAGGATACAATCCGACAATGCCACGGCCGTGGCATATGTCAATCACCAGGGCGGAACCCGCAGTGTCCAAGCAATGCGAGAGGTAACGCACATTCTTCACTGGGCGGAATCCACGGGATCGACCCTGTCCGCCGTACACATCCCAGGAGTAGACAACTGGGAAGCAGACTTTCTCAGTCGCCAAGGCATAGACTCAGGAGGGTGGTCCCTGCATCCCGAGGTCTTTCGGCAAATTTGTCATCGCTGGGGGACTCCGGACGTGGATCTGATGGCATCTCAATGCCAAGGTTCCCAACTTCATGGCCAGATCACACGACCCCCGGTCTCTCGGAGCGGATGCCCTAGTTCAGGACTGGACTCAATTTCAACTCCTGTACATCTTCCCACCTCTGCCTCTAATCCCCAGAGTAGTGCGGAAAATCAAACAGGAAGGGATTCTGGTCATCCTTATCGCCCCAGACGCGCGTGGTATGCCGACATCGTCCAACTCACGGCAGACGCCCCCTGGCGCCTCCCAGATCGGCCAGACCTCCTATCTCAGGGTCCGTTCTACCACCAGAATTCACAGGCCCTGAATTTGACGGCGTGGCCCTTGAAACCTGGATTCTAACTCAAGCAGGGCTCTCACAGGATGTCATTCGCACTATGATCAGTGCGAGGAAACTTGCCTCTGCCAGAATTTACTACCGCACCTGGAAAGCCTTTTTTGCCTGGTGTGCATCTCGTGATCAGAATCCGTTCCCCTACTCGCTGCCTAGAATTCTTGGCTTCCTACAATCAGGTCTGGAGGCCAGACTGTCCCTGGGCTCTCTTAAGAGCCAGGTATCGGCCCTCTCCGTTCTTTTCCAGCGGAGACTTGCACTAAAACCTCAAATCAAAACATTTCTTCAAGGGGTTTCCCGTTTGGTTCCCCCCTACAGACGACCGCTGGAAGCGTGGGATCTAAACTTGGTGCTGACGGCATTGCAAGAACCGCCTTTTGAGCCTCTCAAAGAGATCCCTCTCCGCCTTCTATCCCAGAAGATGGTGTTTCTAGTGGCTATCACCTCCCTTCGGAGAGTGTCCGAGCTCACAGCGCTCTCCTGCAGGCCTCCATTCCTAGCCTTTCACCAGGATAAGGTAGTTCTACGTACGGTTCCTTCCTTTCTTCCGAAGGTGGTTTCCTCATTCCACATCAATGAGGAACTATCTTTACCGTCCCTTTGTCCTGCTCCGGTTCATAGGTTTGAGAAGGCTCTGCATACGCTGGACCTTGTAAGGGCTTTGCGTATTTATGTCTCTAGAACAGCCCCCTTTCGGAAGTCGGAATCTCTTTTCCTTCTTCCTGAAGGCAGCCGCAAGGGCTTCTCAGCTTCAAAGGCCACGCTTGCCAGATGGATCAGAGCCACAATTCAGGATCCCTACAGGCTCAAAAACTCGCCACTTCCAGCCGGTATTAGAGCGCATTCTACCAGTGCGGTGGGGGCATCCTGGGCTATTTGGCATCAGGCTTCTGCCCAACAAGTGTGTAAAGCAGCCACCTGGACTAGCTTGCACACATTCACCAAACATTACATGGTCCATACCCAGTCTTCAGCGGACGCGAGCCTGGGTAGACGCGTCCTGCAGGCGGCAGTTGCCCACCTGTAGGATACTGTCTTTATACAACACTCGTTCCATTGCTTTTCCCACCCAGGGACTGCTTTGGGACGTCCCATGGTCTGTGTCCCCCAATGAGGCGAAGGAGAAAAGGAGATTTTTGTGTACTCACCGTAAAATCCTTTTCTCTTAGCCTCTAAATGGGGGATACAGCTCCCTCCCTGTTGGCCGCTGCGGCCCGTTTTGAGTTCTCTTCTTGTTGTTTGAACTCGTGCATAGTTGCCTTCTTACAGGCATGGTTTTTGGATGTTATCACTTTTACGTAAATCCTCCTACTGCTTTAGCACAAAACTGGTCAGGACAGTGCCTGTCCAGGGGTGTATGCTGCAGAGAAGGAGCCACTGTTAATCTTTTTCAGATTCTGCCTAGTGTCGCCTCCTAATGGACAGCAGCATAACACCCACGGTCTGTGTCCCCCAATTAGAGGCTAAGAGAAAAGGATTTTACGGTAAGTACACAAAAATCTCCTTTTTTTTTTTTTTTTTTTTTTTTTTCCCTCAGTGCAGCATCAGAATAGTTGCCAGGCACCTTACTAATGTTATTCACTTGAAAATTAACCCTATATGCAAGTTAATATAGTTATTAAATGTGACGGGTTCCCGATTTAAGAGGGGTTGTCCAGTGTGCACACAATCGTGAAAGATAAGTGTTTCATATACATTTCTTTTTCTTTCTATTTTAGGAGTTCTTCTATTAAATGCTGTCTTAACAGTTCGTGCACACAATGCAAATTCGCACAAGGACAGAGGCTGGGAGCAGTTCACAGATTCAGTAGTATCATGGCTGAACAAGAACCTGGATGGCTTGGTCTTTATGCTGTGGGGGGCCTATGCTCAGAAGAAAGGCATCAGTATAGACAGAGTAAGTTTTTTGTTTTCAAAAAGGCATCTGTTACCACACCCCAATACCTTAAACTAGGTACACTGTCATATAGGGCACTTTCCTTTAGTGTATTACTCCTTGCCATAAGTGTCTATAAAGAGTGGATTATGGTGCTGTCTGGGGTTCGGAGCTTGGCACACTATTCAGCTTCTGAATTATAAACGCACAGCCTATCCATATACATTGATTGACAGGGCTCACTTGCCTAGAGGATGGATTGCCCTGAACAGTAACTTGCAACAGTGAGACATCTACGTTGCTGTATATTGTTTGAAATTCCTGTCAGTCTCTGACATTAGAATTTGAATGGCATTATTGGCAGTGCATCAGCTCCCTGCGATGCCATCATGGAGATATCACTACCAGCTCCACTGCCGTCACCCCTGTGCACCCCACCGACCATCTGGGCCACGCACCCCATCCTGTGGCCGGCCGTGCCCTGTGGCCCCCACTCAGGCCTGCGACCCCCTCACAAGGCCTGCGGACCTCACTCAGGCCGAAACCCCGCACTCTGGCCTGCGGCCCCAGCTGCACCGGCACCTAGGTGCTTACACCGGCACCCGCTCCCTCCCCGGAGTCCCCACTCTCCTTGCCCGGCGGGTCCCGCTCCACCAGGAGGCACCATCACTGTGGGTGCTGGCCTCCTCCAGCGGCGCCCGGCGCCACTCTGAACTGCAGGCCCCGCGGCCACTTAGCAGGCGGCTCGTCCCTCCTGCCCTCCACAGCGGCGGGACACCCGCACCGCTGCAGGACCTCACACGCGCGCAGCGGTGACTGTGCACCCCGCCGGCGGGCCCCACACTCCCGGCCGGATCCCCAGCCCGCAGCAGAAGCACCGCGCCTGACGCCCTGGGCGGCTGCCCGCCCTGCCAGCACCGAACAGCCACAGCCAGCACAGGAGCACCAGCGCTCCCATGACACCACAGCCAGACAGGTGAGGAAACAGAGGGGGCCCCCCCATCCACCGGCTGCACCAGCCCCCAGACACAACCAGGACCTCAGGCTACCCCTGGCCCCCGCTCATGGCCCCTGTCCACTGCACCTGGGCCCCTGCTGCTTTTAGCCTGTCTCCATCTGGGCCCCGACTCCATCTGGCTCCAGTCCGCACCCAGCCCTGCGGCTACAACCTACCCTCCTGCCCGTGTCTGACTCCCCCCCCCTCCTGGCTGCGCTTGACCCTCCTGGCTGCGCTTGACCCTCCTGGCTGCGCTTGACCCTCCTGGCTGCGCTTGGCTACCATCGACCACCTGCCTGCTGCCAACCTCTCCTGCTACCCTGGACCCCCTGGCTCCACCACCCCATCCACGGCTGCACCATCTGATCCCCGGCTGCACCATCCCATCATCCGACAGCACCACCCGGCTGCGCCATCTCGTCTCCGGCTCCATCATCTCGTCTCCGGCTGCATCATCCGATCATTCGACGGCACCATCCCATCATCCAACAGCACCACCCGGCTGCGCCACCTCGTCTCCGGCGCCATCATCCGATCCCCGGCTGCACCATTCCATCATCCGACGGCACCATCTCATCATCCAACAGCACCACCTCGTCTCCGGCTCCATCATCTCGTCTCCAGCTGCACCACTCCATCCACGGACTGCACCCCACTTGTGACCACGACGGCACCCCCTCGCTGTACCCCATCCCTGGTTTTTACGCATCCTGGGCTATTCCTGCGTCCCCGGCTGTACCACTTCCCTAGCTGTCTTCCACCCCCAGCTACACCCCACCCCTCCTATTGAAATCCCTGACTCCACCCCACCCCAGGCTGCACCCCACCACCTGACCGCACTCTACCCCTGGCCACACCTCCGCGCGCCACCCCCGACTCCAACCCGTCCTCCGCCACCCCCTAGCTCTACCCACACCCCTTCTCCATCCACGCACCTCACCTGCCACATCCCACCCCTGTCACTTCTCACCGCCAAAACCTGCTGCCCACAATGTTTCCCCTCCTCTTCACCCTCACCCCCATCCTACACCACTTCCTCCTAACCCCGAACATTCCTCCACCCACCAAGGCCATAGCGATCTCTCCATCCTTCCTACCCACCCATCTCACCCCCTCCTCCGAACTGTTCCTCCACACCCAATCACTCTTCTCCAAACACGCACGGCCCCCACGCAAACTCTCCTGCTCCCACCTCCTAACCCTCTCGCTACTTCTCCTACTTGCAGGTGACATATCCCCCAACCCTGGACCCCCCCCCCCACCACATCCCTCCACTCACGTCCAATTTTCGCCCATCCCCCATCACAAACTCTTGCAACCCCCGCAACCTCATACCCATTCACCCAACTGGAGCACTCTGGAATGCCCGCTCAGTGTGCAGCAAACTCTCCTACATCCATGACTTCTTCATCACCAATAAATTCAAATTCCTCTGCATCACCGAAACTTGGCTCACCCCCGCCGACACAGCCTCCCCTGCCGCTCTCTCCTACGGCGGACTCACGCTTTCCCACACACCACGCCCTAATAGCACCCGTGGGGGTGGTGTGGGTATACTCTTGTCCGACAGCTGCTCCTTCATCCCTACTACACCACCTCCTTCCACCTCCTTTCCCTCCTTCGAACTGCACTCTATTCGCATTTTCTCCCCCTGCAACCTCCAACTCGCGGTCATCTACCGACCCCCGGGATCCACCACCTCCTTCCTTGACCACTTCAACACTTGGCTTCTCCACTTCCTCTCCTCCGACATCCCCACCATCATCATGGGCGACTTCAACATCCCCATCGACACCCCCGACCCGCCTACCTCCTGACTCCTATCTTTGACCACCTCCTTCGGCCTCTCCCAATGGTCCTCCTCAGCCACTCACAAAGACGGCCACACGCTTGACCTCATCTTCTCCCGCCTCTGTTCCCTCACCGACCTCTCAAACTCACCCCTCTTCCAATCTGACCACAACCTGTTGACCTTCTCCTCCCTCTTTTCCCCCACCTCACCCCCCCTCTCCGAAAACTCAGTCACCCACGCAGAGACCTAAAAGCCATCGATTTCAACTCACTCTCCCACTCCCTCCTCCCTCTCACGGACCTTGCCTCCTCACCCGACGTTAACACTGCCGCCACCCTCTACAACTCCACACTAACTGCGGCTCTCGACCAGGCTGCCCCCCTCACACACACACACCAAAACCCGCACAAACAGACAACCCTGGCTCACCCCTCTCACAAAAGAGCTTCGCCGAACGTCCAGGGTCGCTGAACGGAGATGGAAGAAATCCCACTCCACGGCCCACCTCACAATCTACAAGCAATCCCTCTCCAACTTCAAGGACGCACTCACTGCCGCAAAACAAAAGTACTTCTCTTCTTTAATCAACACACTGTCCCGAAACCCCAAACAACTATTCAGAACCTTCAACTCCCTTCTCCGTCCCCCAGCACCTCCTCCTTCCCCCCTCATCTCCGCTGACGACTTCGCCACCTTCTTCAAACACAAGATTGACAAAATTAGAGAAAGCTTTGGCCCAACGTCCCCCAACCCACCACCATCACCGCCCAACCCTCCTCGACCAAGGGAAGCTTCTCCAACGTGACTGAAGCCCAGCTCTCCACCCTCCTGTCACGATCTCACCTCACCACCTGTGCCCTCGACCCTCTCCCTACCCATCTCATCCCAAACCTCACCACCGCCCTCATCCCTGCCCTAACCCAACTCTTCAACCTGTCACTCACTACTGGCGTCTTTCCCTCTTCCTTCAAACACGCCTTGATCTCACCCATCCTCAAAAAACCCTCCCTCGACCCATCATCCGTCGCCAACTACCGCCCAATATCCCTTCTCCCTTTCGCTTCCAAACTACTCGAACAACACGTCCACTCTGAACTGTCGTCCTACCTATCCTCCCGCTCCCTCTTCGACCGCCTGCAATCTGGTTTCCGACCTCATCACTCCACCGAAACTGCCCTTACTAAAGTCACCAATGACCTCCTGACCGCAAAGAGGAAAAAACACTACTCCGTCCTCCTCCTCGACCTATCCGCCGCCTTCGACACAGTCGACCACTCCCTCCTACTCCAAATCCTAGAATCCATTGGCATCACCGACCTCGCCCTCTCCTGGATCTCCTCATACCTTACGGACCGCACTTTCAGCGTCACCCATGCCGACACCTCTTCCTCGTCCTACCCCCTTACTGTCGGCGTCCCCCAGGGATCGGTACTTGGACCGCTACTTTTCTCCATCTACACCCTCGGCCTAGGTCAACTCATTGAGTCCCATGGCCTCCAGTACCATCTCTACGCCGACGACACCCAGATCTACCTCTCCGGGCCCGACATCACCTCCCTTCTGTCTAAAATCCCCCAATGCCTGTCCGCCATCTCATCCTTCTTTTCTGCAGGCTTCCTCAAGTTGAACATGGACAAAACAGAGTTCGTCTTCCCCCACCACCCCCCAGCCGCCCCCCCCTCCCTGCCAGACCTGTCAATCCGCGTCAACGACTGCTCTCTCCCCAGTCCCCCACGCAAAGTGCCTCGGGGTCACCCTCGACTCCTCCCTCTCCTTCAAGCCCCACATCCAAGCCCTTGCCACCTCCTGCCGACTCCAACTCAAGAACATCTCACGCATCCGCCCGTTTCTTAACCACGACACCGCCAAAACTCTCGTCCACGCCCTCATCATCTCCCGCCTTGACTACTGCAACCTACTGCTCACCGGTCTCCCTGCCTCCTCCCTTGAACTCAGCTGCCCGTCTAATCCACCTGTCTCCTCGCTACTCCCCTAGCTCCCCTCTCCGCATGGCACTTCACTGGCTCCCCACCCCCCAAAGATCTAAATTTAAAATCCTAAGCCTGACTTACAAAGCCATCCACAACCTGTCCCCCCCCTTACATCTCCGACATGGTCTCCCAATACCAACCTACACGCAACCTACGCTCCTCACAAGAACTCCTCCTCTCCTCCCCCCTCATCTCATCCTCCCACAACCGCATACAAGACTTCTCCCGCGCCTCCCCTAGACTCTGGAATTCCCTCCCCCAGCACGTCAGACACTCGCCTACCCTCAAGAGCTTCAAAAAGAACCTGAAAACTCATCTATTCCAACAAGCCTACAACCCATGATGAGACCTAGCGCCGCTCCACCAACCGCTTGGCGCTTCCCCCCCCCCCCCTATCGTGTCCTCCCCCACCCCCGTAGACTGTGAGCCCTCGTGGACAGGAACCTCTCCCGTCGTGTATCAGCAAGCATTGGCTGCTCATATGTACTGTACCTGTCCTTTTTACCCCCACGCCTTATGTAAAGCGCCATGGAACCAATGGCGCTATATAAATAAATAAATAATAATAATAATAATAATATGACGATGTTGGGTAATCATGGCAGTTGGGGAGCTTTGCTGAAAGACCTCATAGCTGCCATCTTGGTTCTCCTGTCTCCTTCATAAAAGAACATCAATTTCACTATATTCTCTAATACTATTGCATTTAAATATAGTATACTAGCTGGGTGCCCGATGCACATGCATCGGGATTCTAGCAGAGCGAGTCTCTGACTCGCAATGGCCGCTTCGCGGCCAATGCTTCGCGCTGCTAAGGCGACTCGCCATGCCCGCTGCGCGGGCATAGCGAGTCGCCTTAGAACTGCTCGCAGTGGCCGCTGCGCGGCCAATGCTTCGGGCGTATCCACATGACCACGCTGACTCGCAGCGTGAGCGGACTCAGATGGGGCAAAAAACCCATTCGTGATTATATAATAGAATTTATGTCTCCTCTGGAGACTAAAAAAAAAAGAATAAAGAAACAAAGATTAAAAAATCAACCCCCTTTTCCCAATTAATTAAATAAAGAAGCTACATTTAGTACTGTTGCTCAGTATATACCACTCTATGAAGTTAAATGCCAAAAAAAGAATCTGAACAGAAAAATGGTGCTTTTTGGTTGACTGCATTCAGTGGTGCTTTCACTTTGGAAAGCACCAGGGGGTGACAGGTCCTCTTTAAAGTAAAACCAGCACCTATGCTGCATTCTATATTATACCGTGACTCCCCCTGTACACCTCTCATAAACACCTTATAAAAGTCTTCTGTGTGTAAATGTTTTATTTTTTTTCCGGTCTAATGGGTTTAATTGCATTGCTGTCTGTCCTGCTTCTCCACACTGAATGACCTCCTCTTCATCTGATTGATTTGAATGACTACTCCATCATCCACATTTCTAGGAGAAATGTTGCGCCTGCGCAGAGGCATCACCTGATCACGCAGGCACACTGTGCTTTGCCCGGGTGCAGGCAGTCTAAAACAAAATTGCACATGTCCGAACCAGCACAAACTCTGCGCAGGCGTGAGATTTTCCCCAACAATGTGGGGACACAGGAAGCATCATTCACATCAATCAGACGAAGAGGAGGTCGTTCAGTGCGAAGAGGCAGGACGGACAGCAGTGCAATCAAGCCCATTGCACTGTACCGTGGTAATAACACAGGTCGGGAGATTTTTATAATGGTTATGGGGTAGTCAGGGCACATAATGGGCACCTTCATAGAATGCAGCATTGGTACTTGCTATAGGTGATAGTTTTAGTTTAGACCCAAAAAAAATCTAAGAAGTGAACCTGTCAATAATGTTGTATTTTGTTAAAAATATATTTATTATTGAAGTGCGAAGAAAATCTTTACGTTATGGGGCATCCTTACTTTTTCCAATTTGAGGCAGAGCACGTCCTCGTTCTTTGCTCTGCCATGCACGTTTTGTAATACATATGGAGAAATTGATGAAGATTTAAAGTCTTGATATAATTGAGCAATATTCATGTATCCTATACTTATTTCTTTTCTAGAAACGGCATCTCGTACTACAGACTGTTCATCCTTCTCCTCTCTCGGCACACAGAGGATTTTTTGGTTGCCAGCATTTCTCGAAGACAAACTCTTATTTAGAAAACTTGGGCAAAAAAGCGATTGATTGGAAAGCTCTGTAGCATGTTATTATAGATGAGCTTATCAAAAACCTATTGGCAACCATTGGTATTGGTTTATAACACCTGTTCTTTACAAAGTTTGCTGTTTATTACTTGAATTTATGATTTTCATACAAAGAAATCTACAAGAAAGCTATAACTTAAATACACTATAATCAGGTTTTCTATTAATGAGAAACCTATTTGAATATGTTTAATGTTTTTTTTTTATTTATTTGTTTTTTTATTCTTTAATGAAAATGCTACTCTTAATAATGTTTAACATGATGTATGAACATCTAATACAGATACACAATAGGGCAGGGGTTATTCTATGAAGAAGCTAAAATAGTTACAAATTGTTTCACAGCCTGTTGGTAAAATCAGAATGTGAACATTGTACTGCAATTGGGATTTTCCTGCATGGTATTATACAGTTTGTACATAGTTGTATATTAAAGCATATTTTTATAGTTGGTATATTTGATACAAGTGGGTGAATGTTAAATTTTGTTTTTTTGTTGTAATAAATCGTTTGAGAAGCGCATTGTATTTTATTTTTTATTTTTTCTAAACATTAGTACTTTTATTTCTGTGGCAATTTTACAATTCACAACATAAAAGGGAATCTGTCAGGTCAAAAATCTACATGTAATTATTATCATTTTTCTAATTAATTTCTATAAGCGCTCCATTTATTTCTATTATTTATGCTTCCTTCCTATTCTGTGTACACTTCAAAATCAAAGATTAATTCCATCTGTCAATCACAGTGAGCTCTCTGCGTCACACTCCACAAGGAATCAATATTCATGTATTGCCCTGCTTTTCTCTGATCTGTATGTTGTGTGACTCATTGCAGAGGAGAAAGGAGGGGGGAGGAGGTGTGTTCTCTCTGCACATGCAGCTCTGAGATCTTCATTCATTGTGTGTATCTGAGGCATGCGTGTATTGTGTGCTCGGAGATATTTCTTTGTTTTATATGAGCATTTGGTCAGCAGATACACACACACATTACATGTATGCAGGAAAACCAATGTTCATATAAACATAAATATTTTACAGATAGCACAGACTGTACTGATGTTACCCAGCAGCTTGCAAAAACCTGATAAATTCAGTGTAAGTGCAGCAGAGGGGAGGGACAGACAAAGCTTGGATAGGAGTGGATATTTAAATAATCACTATATTCTGTGACTCTCAAACTGCTCAGGAGTCGTGTCAATTACTTATACAGGGTGTGAAGGTACTTTATAGCAAGAGAAGTTAATGATTTTTACATATTCTGAAAGGGATACCAAGCACTATTCAAGGGTATTATCCTACTGAAAATAACCCGACGCTACTTTTATCCCTTTCTGACATAGGACATACATCCCATCATCCTATTTGTCAAATTATTCCTGAAGAATGGATGTACCTGCATGTCATGGAGATGGTGTGGGATAAGGCTGGTAGGCTTTGCAAGGCGTGATCAATGTAGAAGTTCAGCTTAATTGAAAGCAGAGGTCTTGCATTAACAGCCACATCCGGTGCCAGACCCATAATTGGCTGTTATCTTTCAATAGCAATTGTGGGATTTAGAAACCTGTGAGGAGGAGGCGCTTTTTACCCCATCACCACTCACAAACTTTTGCAATAGGACCGTGGGGTGCAGATAATTGTTATAGTGACGGGAAGTCAAAAATGTTCTGTATGTTGGCATGTTGTGCACTGCCAGAAGCAGTGTATGACTATCAGTGTTAAACTGCAAAGACCCAATACTTTGCTAAATAGAAGTTTTGCAGGGTATTAGAACAATTATCAGAAAATTAAATGTTCAGGTCCTGCAGTTCACTCCATTTAAAGCAGGGGTGGGGAACCTTAGGCCCCAGGGCTGCATGCAGCCCTCAATCTTTTCTGCTGTCCCTGGAAAGACCCCCAGCCTCTCATGTGATGTCTATGGCCCTAGCAAACCTGGAAAAGCAGTTGAGTAGCAACATGATCAATATCACCTAATCAAATTATGGGGGAAAGTGGGGGCTGCGTTTTATAATCTAAATCTACATGTGGGGAAGTCGCTTTGGAGCATGTCCGGGGGCTGAAGGAGGCTGGCTGCGGGAGGTCACGGACTCCTGCTCATTAGCCTCATTTAATATGCACTGCATCCTGCTGTCCATCACCTCGATGCTGAAAGGGGAATGGTTAAAAATACCTTCATCCAGGAACTCATTAACAGCTACAGGAAGCGACTAGAGGCTGTTATTTTTACAAAAGGTGGATCTACTAAATATTAATGTCACTTTTCTGTTGAGGTGCCCATACTTTTGCACCTGTCAATTTTTGAAATAATGCATATTTCACATTTTCGGTTAGTACAATAAACCATTTCAATCCTGAAATATTACTGTGTCCATAAGTTATTACATATATCACACTGAAATAGCTGTTGCAAAAAAACTATTTTAAACAAAAAAATTAGAGTAAGATTAAGAGGGGTGCCCAAACTTTTTCATATGACTGTATATGATTGTAAGATGGACACTGGCATTATAAGACGGACCCCTTTTAACCTAAAATATTTTTTTCTTTTCCTTCACCAAATTTGTGGGTGTGTCTTATAAAGTGAAAAAACTGAATTAGTCCTTACTGGTAATTCCTTTTCTTGGAGCCTTCCATGACAGCATTGGAGGATGTCGTCCACGCCCTATTGGGGGACAGGAACACAGAGAGGTTAAAAGCCCCTCCCCTTCCTCAGTGCTCCAGTGTTTAACAAGATCACCCTTAGCCATGGATTACCTGATACAAACTGGAACCTAACACCAAAAAGGGGGGGGGACTGATGCTGTCGTGGAAGGCTCCAAGAAAAGGAATTACCGGTAAGGACTAATTCAGTTTTCTCCATTCGCCTTCCATGACAGCATTGGAGGAATACCACCGATACTCCTCAGGGTGAGACTATTGCCTGTAGGACTTTCCTACCAAAGGACAGATCTAACCTATAGTGGCGAAAAAAAAGTGAGGAGAGACTACCACGTAGCCGCTCTGCAAATCGGCTCCGATGAAGCTCCAGTAGGTCTCACAGATCACCTTCGTGATCCAGGAAGCGATGGTAGCCTTGGAAGTCTTCTTCCCTGCATTTTTTCCAGCCCTCTGGTAAATAGCGTGCGCCACAGGCTGCCTGCCCTGCCGAAGCGTGCGGATCACTGCTAGGGAGAGACCCTTGGTCCTCAGGATCCCGGCCGCAACAGCCAGGCCGCCAGATTGAGCCACTGAGGGCCCGGGTGAAACAGGACCCTGGGACAGTAGGTCGAGACTGTGGGGCAACATAATCAGTCCCTCCAGGCCCAGGTCTCGGATGGCATCGTACCACGCCCGTTTGGGCCACAGGGGAGCCACCAGGATAGTCCTCATCCCCTCCGTCCGAATCTTTTGCAACGTCTTGGGAAGTAGCGGGATTGGAGGAAATGCATACACCAAACGGAAGGCCCAGGGATGGGCAAAGGCGACCAGCCCACCACGTCAGGGAGAAAAAGGTCGGCTTTGTATTCGAGCCCGAAGCGAACAAGTCGATCGAAGGGACACCCCACCTGTCCGTAAGAGAGCGAAATACTTCCGGATGGAGGCACCATTCTCCTGGGTGGACCTTCGTGCGGCTCAAGAAATGTGCCTGTACATTGGCCATTCTATTCAGATGTACTGCCGAGGAGGAGAGAAGATGCCATACTACCTACGAAAAGATCAGTCTTGCCAGCCCCTGCAAGAGTAAGCCTCGAGTACTGCCTTGGTGCCGCAAGAAGGCAACTGTAGTCACGTTGTCTGACAGGACCTTGACATGATGACCCCGGAGAACGTGAGCTGCAGTATGAAGTGCTTCCTCCACTGCCAGAAGTTCCCGGAAGTTTGAAGACTGGCGACAGACCAAGTGACTCCAAATCCCCTGGAACGGTGTGCGATTCACCATCGCGCCCCAACCGGAACTGCTGGCATCAGTGGTAAGGGAGGTCACAGGAGCCTGCAGCCAGGCCACCCCTGTCCGAAGGTGTCTGGGATTCATCTACAAGGAAAGCGAGGTTACCACCCGCCCCGGGGTCCGGACCCGCGAGTTTAAGGAATCCTGACATCTGTCCCAGGAACTCAGTATGTGTTCCTGGAGCAGTCGGGAAGGAGCCTGAGCCCATGTTACCGACTGAATGCAGGCCGTTATGGCCCCTAACAGGGACATTGCTTCCCGTAAGGAGAGAGACCCCTTGCCCGGAAGCGGGTTAGATTCACGCAGCGCAGAAGCTGATGTGCCACAGGAAGGAACGAGGTCTGTCTGGAGGAGGCTGGCAAGACTCCCAAAAATTGACGTCGGGTTGCTGGCACCCGTTCCGATTCCCGAAGATTGGGCACCCACCCCAAGGACTGAAGAATCTCAGAACCTGTGTGCGCAGAACCACTGCCGAAGGAGCCACCACCAACATGTCGTCTAAATAGGGATGCACACATATCCCCTGGGTCTGGATGAACTTCCCCCATGAGTTTGGTAAACTCTGGGACCGACAAAATCCCGAAGGGCAGCACATTAAACCGATACTGGATCGTCCCGCCTGCCCCGGAGATCTCGAATCACAGAAAGCGCTTGTGGGGCGGGTGAATGGGGACATGAAAATACGCGTTCTGGAGGTCCACAAACAACCTAGAGTAGCGCCCCTGGCCCTCCTCTCCAGGAGGAACCGGGGACCCCACACTCGAGTCCAACAGGTCTCGCAGACCTGACAAGAAAAAACGTGCGAGAGTCCCCCTGAGGAAGGGAGGGGACTCGAAGACACGGAGGGGGCTGGCTCTCGAATTCCAAGTGCAGACCCTCCCAAATGGTCGAGAGGATCCAAGGGCACGAGGAGATTGTTTGCCACTGTGGCAGAAACCGCAGGAGCCGCCCCGCAATGGGCGAGGCGGCATTGTGTAGGGTCGGCTGGTGATGCTGCTGCTGGGGGAGCAAGATATTACGGGTCTTGTCCCCTTTCTGGAATGCCCAGCGACCAGACTTGCCATTCCCTTTAGACTGGGAGGGTTGGCTGCGCTCAGGCCGAAAGGACTGCCTCCGAAAGGGCTTCTGTTCCGGGAGACACATTTTCCGGTCTGACACCTTTTCCAGGATGTCATCCAATGCCGGACCAAAGACAAAAGACCTTTGAAAGGGGAGGCCACACAGCTGGAGCTTAGACGTGACCTCCCCATTCCACATTGTAAGCCACACTGCCCTGCGAGCTGTGTTAGCCAACACTGCGCACCTGGCGCCAATGCGGATCGACTCAGCAGAGGCATTGGCCAGGAAGCCCGTAGCACATCTCAGAAGTGGAATGGAGTCCAAAGCTCCTCACTGGGAGTACCCTGCAGGATGAGTTTTCAGCTGGGTGATCCACTTAAAGAGAGATCTGGCCACACATGTAGAGGAAATGTTCACCTTTAAAGGCATAGCTGCCGCCTCCCAGGAGTTTTTGAGGACAATATCCATCTTACAAGCGAGGGGGTCCTTCAACTGTGAGGAATCTTCAAAAGGCAACGCGGTCTTATATGCTACCCTGGCCACCTGGATGTCCACCTTCGGGGCCTCCCAGACAAAGTCATCACCCTCCAATCCACTCAGATGGAGTGAGCAGCCGATGTTTCGGAGACTCCCACTCCCGGCAGATGAGAACCCGGATAACCTCATGGACAGGGAAGCACAACTGCCGCTTAGCCTTCAGGCCTCTGAACATTTAGTCCTGCACAGAAGAAGGGGATTCCACCACCTCTACTCCCATGGTACTATGGACAGTGTCCACCAATTCATCCATGGACTCCGTGGAAAAATAGTAGTGTACAGATTCTCGTGTCTGGACAGAGGCAAGAGAGGCAATATCCTCGCCGTCCTCTGACGCTGAGCTCTGGCCAGCCTCCATGAGATCCACAGAGTCACAATTCTGGAGCTTCCTCTCTTTCAGAGGGGAAGTCCTGGAAGCTGCAGCAAAAACTGGCAGTGCCGAGATAGAAGCCTGCACCTCTTCCCTAATGGATTGGAGCTCCTCAAGCAGGGATGGGAAGTCAATACTGACAACACTGTCAGTCATAGCCGACACCTTTTTGTAGGAAGAGGGAAGTTTTGTGCCGCAGCCACATTTCCTGGACGGGTTTTTGCTCCCTTTCACAGAAGGGAAGAGAAGGAGGTCAAAGGGTGAGTGCAGGGCCTAAATAACTCTACCTCTTGTGACCACCTCCAGAAACACTTACATGAGCTGTGGGAACGCTGGGCTCTGCAGAAGCAGAGGTGGAAGCCTATCACCCTCCATGTTTCAGGGATCAGCCTTACCTGGGTGTAGCTTCCGGCGGGTATTTATCCAGAAGTACCGTGCCCCCAATAAGGAACACCTGTTCCCTCCCTCCTCTTGATCACCGGCCACGGGCAGTAGCGCGCGATAGGCCTGCTGGGTTCCCTCGAGCCGCGCCCAGCCTGCCACAGCCCATACAGGAGCCGCCACCCGGAATCGGAAGGGCCGCCGCCCGAAACCAGAAGTGCCCCACTCGAAACCGGAAGTGTTATCCCGGAACTGGATGTGCCCCATCCGGAACCGGAAGTGCCATCCTGGAACCGGAGTGCCTCTTCGGCACCTCTGATGCATGCCCCAGGGACTGCAGCTGGAGGAGGGAGACACCGGAGAGCTGAACAGGGCTCCGGCGCTGCAATACACGGCCTGCTTTGCCCCGTAGGATGCAGGAAGGCCGGATGGTCCCACCACGGGAGCCCCGTGAAGGAGGAGGCCCCCTCCGACATTCATCCCTGGCCCGGCTGTAAGTACACCCCAATGCTGCCTCTGCCGGCCCGACAGCACTGGAACCTCTCCATGCCCCAAGGGGGACAGGAAGACACTGGAGTACTGAGGAAGGGGAGGGGCTTTTAACCTCTCTGTGTTCCTGTCCCCAATAGGGCGTGGACGACATCCTCCAATGCTGTCGTGGAAGGCGAATGGAGAAATATGGCATGTTGACCCAGGAAATCTATCGCATTGCATGTGTTTAGTCCAGGAACAAATTGTTTTATCCACTGGCGAAGATTGGCTAGTATGTCATTGGATTTTTTTTTCTTTTTCCCTGGATCAAAAATATGAAACAGTGAAGTACATTTACTTCAATTAAATAAAAATGCTAAAGTTAACTACAGCTATGTTGTCATTGCTTTATTTCACAGATCTATGATTTTTACTACTGATTGTGTTTATATTAGGTTGTTGAGACAACTTCAGGTGTGGGTGTACGCCAATGGTGCACACTTGGTGCCTTGCATTACTGGTGCCCAGGGGTTGTAAGTATCAACCCCTCGGCATTAGTAACCAGATGTACCTAATGGGCACTTATGTCGTACAGCTACACCTCAAGTGGCATACCACAGATATGTGTAATATTGCACAGGGGTTGTACTCATCACCACATGTGGAATGTTAATGAGGGCCAGACAGCTCTGTCACTTCAGGTGTGGGTGTACGCCAATGGTGCACATTTGGCAGACGAGCGCCAACCGGAGCATATGTCCAAAACCGACCACAGGGCCAACAACTTTTGGTCTACAAGGAACAGAAAAAGGACACTAGTTAAGCATACACAATGAAACACAGTGTGATACTCTGCCCAGTGTCACACTGGGCACACTGTCAGTCACAGAGCAACATATTAATCGAAAAATAAAAAGACAATCATACTTACATTAATTAGCAGACAAGAGGGCCAACTGGCGCAGAGGTCGAAAACGGACCACAGGGCCAACAACACTGGTCTACAAGGAACAGAAAAAGCACAAGATAAGCATACACAATGTGACATGAAGAGATTGAAAGAGTACAAACTTCATAATGAGAGACAGCAAACAGGCTGCCGAACCAGACAGGCAGTCGCGTACCTGGTACAAGCTGCCCAATCAGAGCTACAAACAGACTACCATGGGCACAATGAGATAGACAGAGACACAGTACAGACGGCATACTGCAACACAGAGAAAGAGAGAGTACAGGCTTTATTGAGAGACAGAAGATAGCATTGAAAGAGACACACAGAGGCACCGAGTACAGACTGCATTGAGAGATGCAAAGTACAGGCAGCATTGAGAGATGCAGGGTATAGGCTGCATTAAGAGACCCACACAGAGAGGCAGTACAGGCTGCATTGAGAGAGACAGACATTTTGAAAGCTTGTATACTTACATCCAGAGTCCAAAGAGAACTCCTCAGTCCTGGACTTCCAGTCTTTACCCACCTTTATTGAGCTGGGATTTGGGAGAGGCTGAAATCACTTCCTGGACATGCGCATTCTGAAATCCTGATGCGCATCCAACGCATATATGCGCATGTCCATGCGTACCCATAGAGAATCATGCACCGTTCTGACGCACTCATCCGCATGCAGATACTTGCGCATTTTTAACACCTCAAAAAAATGCAACATGTTGCGTTCGGCGGCCACCTCTGAACGACGCACAGGGACGTATCCGCATACATACTGATGGCAACGCATGTCCCTACGTACACAATGTTAAGTACAGGTACGTAAGACGCATGCAGATCCCAGGAAGGGAGGACGCAGGCCTACGCGACACACACAAATGCCAATGTGAAACCAGCCTAAAATGTGCACAGGACAAGTGGTACAATAACAGGGTGAATAGGTAATTAATGTACCTTTCAAACAGACCCCCCGCATGTAACATAGCCCCCCTCCTTCCCCCAGTGTGAAACAGCCTCCCTCCTTCCCCACACGTATAACATAGCCGCCCCCCTCCTTCCCCATGCGTGTAACATAGCCCCCTCCTTCCCCATGTGCAGAATATCGACCCCCTTCCTTCCCTCTACATGGAACATTGCCCCCCCCTCATTCCCCACACGTGGAACATTGCCCTTCTACTTCCACACGCGTGTCAGTCTATGTGCCCACTGGACGTTTGTGCTGCGTTTTTGGTGATCCGTTTCTGCAGCAAAAATGAATTGCCCACAGCATTTACTTTAAGGTCTGAGATTTAAAAATGCTGTGCCCTCATGTGCCTTTCTGGGTGCTGCATTTTTGCTGCAGAAATCGGATGCACTCAAAAACGAGCATGTCAATTAATATGGCTGTTTTTGGGCTGTGTTTTCCCCATTGACTCAGTTCTAACCTCCAAAAAAAAGCATCACAAACAGATTGGTATTCACACAGGCTGTTTATGATTAGGGATAAGCAAGCATGCTCGCCGGTACTCGGTGTTTACCCAAGCATCTCAGTACTTGGGATGCTCAGAGCTCGCCGAGTACCGGCGAAATGCTTTGGCACATGCTCGGCTCCCCCTCGCTGCATGTTAGTGCTCTTTACAGAGCCAGCCCACATGCAGGGATTGGCTGCCACCCACTGTAATGCCATAGCCATGTTGATTGTGACATAACAGTGATTAGCTGGCCGCACTGCGTCATCAGATCTCGGTACTGTGCTCGTCACTCTGCTCCACAGTCAGCTAGTATAGGGAGAGGTGCTGCTGAGTTAGGGACAGATGTAGTTTAGGTACTAGGTAGCGTACACAATGCATCTAAACAAACAGTACTTTTCAGGACTAATCCAGCTGTATACAGGCAGTGTACATAGGCAGGCAGGGTATATAGCAGACTGCGGTGCATATAGCACAGGAAGCTCCACTCACTCTGGTGCTTCTGTAGCCTGTTACACAAATCCATCTCTAAAAAAAAAAAGTCCTTTTCAGGAGTAATCCAGCTATATACAGGCAGGGTACATAGCAGACTTCTGGGCGTTTAGCACAGGCAGCTCCACTCCACTCACTCTGGTGCTGCTGTAGCCTGTTACACAGACAACTCTAAAAAAAACAAACAGTAATTTTCAGGATTAATCCAGCTGTATACAGGCAGTGTATATAGTCCTCCGTTTAAAATACACAAGGCGCGTGGCAAGGGACAAGGAACTGGATGTGATTGTGCATGCCGAGGCCGAGGCCGTGGGCAAGCTACAATTGTGCCACATCAAACACCCACATCTTCTCGCCCGACCTTCCTGTCCCAATTCCTAGGGGACCGCAGCACACCACTATTAAACCCAGAGCAGTGTCAAAAGGTTGTTGATTGGATAGCGGATAATGCTTCCAGTCAGTTTGCCATCACCACAACCACCCTGTCTTCCACACGGTCAAGTCTCAGTAGCCGTGAGTCTGGACCGCATATTCCTCACCCTGATCATCTTTCCTCCCACCATGCCGAGTAGGATCCCACACTTGGACACGCTGAAGAGCTGTTCCCTTTTCCATTTATAGATTTGGGCCTCTCGCCCTCTCCACTTGAAGGGGGGCAAGAGGAGATTGCATGTAGTGATACCCAAATATTTGAGCAGCATGTTCGCACGAAGGCAACGGTGGGAAAGTGTCACAAGAGGTAGACAATGATGAGACACAATTGCCAGAAAGTCAAGAGGAAGACGAGGGTGTGCAAGTGGAAGACAACATGGTAGATGATATAGTAATTTACCCAACCTGGCAGGAGGACATGCAGGGTGTGGACAGCAGCGCACAGGGGGAGGGAGGCGTAGCACCCCAAGAGGCAGGATCCTGCTGATAATTCAAAAATGGCCATTTGCACCACCTGCCATGCCAGCATCAGCAGGGGTAGCAAAACTACCAGCCTGACCATCACTAGCATGATCAGGCTCATGGTAGCAAAGCACCCGACTTTGTGGGCCGAACCCCAGGGTCCAGGAACAGTGTCTGCGGGTGACACACACTGCTTCTTCCACTGTTGTGCGTGCAAACCAACCCCAGTCCATAGTGCATGCAAAAATGCCTCCTGTCCTGCACTTGTCGTTGCACAATCTGAAATACCACCATCAGCAACCACATCCACGTCTTTCTCCCAGCGCAGCGTTCAGTTGTCCATACCCCAGTCTTTGGAACGCAAGCGCAAATACGCAGCCAAGGCCCCACAGGCCACACTTATGAATTTGCACATTTCGCGACTGCTTGCGCTCAAAATGTTGCCTTTTAGGCTAGTGGAGACGTAAGCATTCCACAACCTGATGGTAGTGGCCGTCCCTTGTTACTCAGTCCCAAGCTGCCACTATTTCTCCCGGTGTGCCGAATCCGCATTACACAAGCACTTTTCCCAAATCATTAGCCGTGCCCTTAACAATGCAGTTACCGGGAAAGTCCACCTAACCACGGACACGTGGACAAGTGCTTGTGGGCAGGGACGGTACATCTCACTGACAGCACACTGGGTTAACAGTGGAAGTTGGGACCCAGTTGGACCTTGGGATGGAACATGTCCTCCCAATGCCAAGGATTGCGGGCCCTAACTCAATCAGTGTTGGCCCCACAGTCTATAGCTCCTGCACATGCACGTCATCCTCCTCAGCCTCATCCTCCTCTTCAGCCTCCACATCAGTTACAAGCTGGAAGCACTGCAGCACTGCCTCGGCCAAGCGGCAACAGGCTGTGCTGAAGCTAATATACTTAGGTGACAAAGCACACAATGCTGAAGAGTTGTGGACAGCTCTGAAAGAGCAGGCAGATGTGTCTCACACCGCTGAACCTACAGCCAGGCATGGTCGTGTGACAATGGCTGGAACCTGGTGGCGGCTCTGAGGTGAGGCATGCTCACACATGTAGCATGCCTGGCCCATGTGCTGAACCTTGTGGTTCAGCGGTTTCTTAAATCCTACCCGGAGCTGTCGGATCTGCTCGTCAAAGTACACCGCCTGTGTGCCCATTTTAGAAAGTCACCTACAGCTTTGGCCGCCCTTGCCGGGTTTCAGCAGCGTTTACAGCTTCCGGCTCACAGACTGGTGTGGGATGTCCCTACATGTTGGAATTCAACACTGCAGTTGTTGGTCAGGATTTGTGAGCAGAAGAGGGCAGTTGTTGACTACCAGCATCAACAAGGGCGTCGGTATTCAGTTCAAACTCCACACATAAGACCTCAGGAATGGACATGTATGTCTGACATATGTACCATGCTCCAAAACTTTGAGGACTCCACCAAGATGGTGAGCGGCGATGACGCCATCATTAGCGTCACCATCCCCGCTTCTCTGTCTTCTGGAACGCTCTCTTCTCAGAATCAAAGAGGATGCATTGCAGGCGGAGCATGATGAGATGGAGCAAGGAGGTAGTTTCATGCGCTATAGACAGTACTACCTGCACAACTGTCATACCGTCTGTTCAGCATGGATGGCCAGAGGACAGGGAAGAGAGCATAGTCAGTCGTCCTCTTAGTGAGGGACACGGAAGTCTTGCCTATTACCAACCTGGCGTACATGGCTGAGTTTATGTTACGCTGCGTTTCACGTGACCCTCGCGTTCTCAAGATTTTGTGGGACAGTCATTACTGCTTGATGACACTTTTAGACCCACGCTACAAGGAGAACTTTATGTCTCTTATTCCCGAAACAGAGAGGTGTACAAAAATGGTGCAGTACCAGAAAGCCCTTGTTGTGGAATTATCAAACAAATTCCCATCTGAAAGATTGGCGACAGAGGTCACAGTTCGGTGGTCAACCAAGGAGTACAGGCGAGAGAGACACAACTCCAATCCAGCAGAAGCAGGGGAACATTGTCATAGTTCTGGGAGAGTTTTCTCAGTCCCTCCCATGGAACAGGCCCTGAGGTGCGGGGTACTCTCACAAGGAGTGCATAGTTTGGGAAGATGCTGAAGGAGTACTTTGCCGACCGTACCAAAGTCCTCCGTGATTCCTCAGTGCCTTATAATTATTATTTTTTTTTTTTTTTTATTTCAATAAATTTTTATTAGAATGTGATCAATATACAATTGGTAGTTGTAAATAATCAAGCAATAAGGATTGTCAAGCAATGGAGATTAACACAAATCAAACATTTTTTACGAGTAATAACAGAGGTAGGGGGGGGGGGAGGAGGGAGAGGGGGAAGAAGATCAGAAAGTGTTAGAGAAAAAGAGAAGAAGAGAAGAGTGGGATAGAAGCGATTGTCTGAAGACTCATTTGTCTCAAAAGTAGCGGCTTTGTACTCTAAATTGGAACGTATCGATTCACGGTGGTTGCATGGCCGCCGGGTATTTTGCCCACATCCGCCATGCCTCCGCAATGTACTTACGTCTCGGTGCATGTAATGCTAAGTGGTACTCATGACTATAAATATGGTTCAGTTTTTTGATGACCTCTCCCAAAGATGGGGGGGACACACTCTTCCAAGTCGCTGCAATACACAGTCTAGCTGCGATTAAGATGTACGTTATCACATGACGGAGGACCGGAGGAAAAATTTCTGCTCCTATATGAAGGATTGCAAGTTGAGGTGTCAGGGGGACAGTGGTATCAGTGACCGAGCCCACCAGGCCAGCTACAAGCGTCCAGAATTGGGATATCTTGGGGCACTTCCACCACATGTGGGCCAGGTCTCCCTTCTGACCACATTGTCTCCAGCACAACGGGGAGCCTCCTGATCCGAATCTAGCTAGCCTGGATGGGGTGGTATACCAACGCAAGTGGACCTTCTTAAGAGACTCCAAGTGGTTAATGCATTTTGTTGTTTGAATTACACAACTAGTCGCACTCTCCCACTCCTCTGCGTCCGCAGAGAAACCCAGATCATCCTCCCACCTGGTCATTGAGGGCAGTTTCCCTGATGCGTTCTGGGTTAGTATACTTTCGTAAATGAGAGATATCCCCCTCAGGAGCGTATTCTCAGAGAAGAGGTATCGTTGGAGTGGTGATGGCAAAGGGTGTGTTAAGTCATGTAAACATTTTAAAGATCCGAGAAAGTGACGTACCTGGGAGTATTGTAGGAACGTCTTGGGCAGTTCCGTGCTCTTTTCACAAAACTGCTGAAAGGTGAGTATCTTACCATCCCTCAAGAAGTCTCCAAGAGTCTCAATCCCCAGGGTTTTCCATGTAGCTATGTTCAAGGTAGGAATGTGTATCTGGAGAGCACTCAGCGGGATTTTCTCAGGGGGAAACCTGGACCAGTTGACTGGTATTTGGTCCCACACCGATTTCAATGAGCGGATGGTAATTAGCGGATGTACCACCCCGGCTTTACCAAGACCCGCTCCCGCCAGGAGATCTCCAGGAACCACTCCAGGAAGAATCTCCGACTCAATTTGAACCCATCCCATATTGGACTGTCGTCTCACCAGTTCTCTAGATGCTTCCAATATCGTGGCTCTCAGATATGCTGTAACGTCTGGGACTCCCATGCCACTTCCCTTAAGTCTCTGGTACATCGTATGTCTCGGGACTCTCGGTCTCCCCTTTGCCCAGATAAAATTGTTTATCAGTCCCTGTAGCTGGGAAAGTAATTTAGTTGGGTAGGTCAGAGGAAGGCAACGAAAAAGGTATAGGATTTTAGGCAGCCACATCATTTTAAAGGCCTGGATTCTTGCCATCCATGATAATGGGGGAAATGGGCCGGAGTCTAGAGAGCCCCTCAGAGAGTTTAATAATGCTTGCATGTTAGCTCGGGCTATTTGTTGAGAGGCACACAACGTGACGCCCAGGTAGGGGATACCATTTGGAGCCCATGTGCACGAGAATTTCGATTTCAGATCCCTCAGTTCTTCCCCTGATAAATTAATCGGGAACGCCATGGATTTTCCCAAGTTCAACTTGTAATAAGACACAGCTGAAAAAGTTTCCAGTTCCCTCACTACCTCAGGAATCGAACTGATAGGGTCCGTACATGAGATAATAACGTCGTCGGCGTACAGCCCGATGACGTGTCTTTTATTTCGTACTTGTATACCTGAGATTTGTAAGTTGGACCTGATCGAAGCGGCAAGAGGCTCCATCACGAGGGCGAAAATTAGGGGGGCAGGGGACAGCCCTGTCTCGTCCCGTTGGTAATAGTAATAGGTTGGGATAAGTAACCCGACATGGAGACCCGAGCTTTTGGATTGGTATAGAGACTTAAGATCACTTTCAAGATCGGCCCAGAAAAGCCAAATCTCTCAAGGACCCCCTGTAGGTATCCCCAGTGCACCCTGTCAAAGGCCTTTTCAGCGTCCAATGACAGGAATACACTGTGGGCCCCCCTCATCTCCACCACCTCAATCAGGTCCAACATACGTCTGGTGCCGTCTCTAGCTTGTCGACCCGCCACAAACCCCACCTGGTCCGCATCCACCAAACGCGGCATCACTCTCGTTAGACGGGAGGCCAAGATTCTGGCAAATGTCTTCACATCCGCGTTCAAGAGCGAGATGGGACGATAGTTGCCCGGCTGATCTGGGGGCTTCCCCGGCTTCTGGATAGTGACAATTATGGCCTCCAGAGCCTCGGCCGGGAGCTCTCCTTCAGATTGCCAATGTTGGAAAAGGCGGAGTAAGTAGGGCGCCAGACTGGTCGAGAGCGATTTATAGTATTCGTTGGGGAATCCGTCCGGACCTGGAGCAGAATTCAGTTTGAGGCCCTGAATGGTGTTAGTTACTTCTAAAAGTGTAATAGGCTCGTTTAGGTCTGTTAATACGTCTGGGGGTAGTACTGGTAGGTCAATCCTAGATAAATAGTGTCGTATATAATGCATTGAAGGCTGTGGAGTCTGGGGATCGTCTGCTAGATTGTACAGTTTAGCATAGAATTCTGCCATGGTGTTTAATATCTTGGTTGGGTCCCTAATCTGTTTACCTTCCGTCAAGGTCATGGAGGTAACCATAGTTTGTAGCGTGCGTTTCTTGAGTCTTTTGGCCAGTATCTTTCCTGCTCTATCCCCTGAGGAGTAAAATTGAGTGTTAAGTTTCCTCATGTTAAGTTCATGATAAAAAAGCAGTTGGGCTCTGAGTTTCATACGCAGATCAAGTATCTGAGAGGTCAGAGTGTGCGAGGGTTTAATTTTGTTTGCCTTTTCTAGTATAGTAATTTGTTCGGACCATTCCCTCCAGAACTTCTCTCTTAGTTTCTTTTGTTGGGAAGCTTTTTGTATGAGATGACCCCGGAGCACTGCTTTATGCGAACTCCATAGGGTTCCATATGACACCTCTCCATTGTCGTTAAGACGAAAAAATTCGTCTAGATTGTCATTGGTTGAGTCAAGGATCTGTTGGTCTGACAGGAGAGCTACATTCATTCTCCATCTACGTGAGGCGCCACATGAATGTCCTAGTTTGATACCCAGGGTAACGGGGGCATGGTCCGACCATGAGATCAGGCCTATTTTAGCTGCAGAGCACCTGGCAAGTGCGGCATCTCCCACCAAAAAAAAATCAATCCTGGAGTAGGATTTATGACTATTGGAGAAAAAGGTGTAGTCCCTCTCCTCCACATTCATGTAGCGCCACACATCATGAAGTCTGAATTCCCTACATAATTCCGCTATGTCTCTCCCCCTTTCTTCCTGACTGCGCAGAAGAGTCCAGTCTCGCCTCCATAATTTGGTTAAAGTCACCACATATAATCAGAGAGCCGACATCAGTACCTCCCAGCTTTTTAAACAGGGTCCTAAGGAACTTCTTCTGGCCAAAATTTAGGGCATATAGAGTTACAATGGTGTACTTTTCCCCGGAAATATGACACCCAAGAATTAGGTATCTCCCCTGGGGGTCAGCCTCCAGTGACTCCAGCTGGAACTGGATTTTGCCACTCACCATAATACAGACTCCCGCCTTTTTAACAGTGGTGTTAGCAAAGAATGTATGTGGATAAGAAGAATTTCTTACCCTATGATTATCCTCTTTCAGTAAGTGCGTTTCTTGGATGCAGAGTATGTCCGCCCCCAGCTTCTTAGTCTCCTTCCATAAGAAGGATCTCTTGTACGGGGAGTTCAGTCCCTTTACATTCAGTGTCACCACCTGTAGAGTGGAAGCAGAACCTGACATGTCGGACGTGGTCAAATGGCGAGCCACAATCACCGCTTGGAAGAGATGAGAAAGGACTCAAGAAGTCAGTAGCTAGAAGGAAGGCTAAAGAAAGAATAGGGAGGGGGGGAGGAGAGGTGGAGGGAAGAGGAGATAGATGTGCGTAAGAGTAGAAAGAGAGGGTGAGTTTGGGATAAATGTGGGGATGACAACTAAGTTGTGAAGATCAAGTCAACATATATCAACAGCCACGAAAAATTGTTTGGAGATTTGGGATGACACAAACATTAACACAAACACACAAATGTAAACGTAACTCTGGCCAGACCAGGTTGTCTGTAACCTTGGGGGGGGTTACTAAATCCACCAGGCCCTAGTCCTTCAGATCGGAGGTACTCTTGTGGTCCCCAAGTCTTGGGGGAGAGTAATCCCAATCAGAGGAGTCCTCAACTACTGTACAGATGAAGAACAGGGCAAGGATATGGTATAACCAAACTGGAGACTTCGCCATCCAGACCAACAATCCGGTCTCTAGTTCTGAGATGATATCAGTTACAATCCCTTTGGTGGGAGTCCTGAGGATCGTCTTGGGTGGGTCGAGGTGAAGTAGAGGTAGATGAAGTTATGTTCCATGACTTCAGTGCTTTCCTGAGCAGGGTAGGTGAGCTAAATGAGTGTCTGGATCCCTTGTATCGAAAATTGACAGCCGTAGGTGTCCCCCATGCATACTGAATTCCCCTCTGTCTAAGAGTGCGACAACTGGATGCGAACTCACGCCGTCTGGCCAGCGTTCCCGGGGATAAGTCTGGATATGTTGCAACCACATCAAATGGGGGTGGTAGTGCGGGGTTATCCCTCATAGAACGTAAGAGAAGGTCTCTTGTTCCAGGTCTCAGGAAAGAAACCAGTATGTCCCTGGGGGTCTCTTTTGGAAGTGAGGCGGGCTTTGGAAGTCTGTAAAATTTGACTACTTCCAGAATGTCCGGGGAGACTTTAGGCAGAGCTGCTGACAGGAATGATGTCACCACTGCTGATAAATCTTCTGTGTCCTGTGCTTCTGGAACCCCTCGTAGTTTAATGTTGTTAATCCGTAAGCCGTCCTCCAAATGACACAGTTTCGCTTGCACTGTCCCCATGTCCCTGTCTAATGTGTCATAGCTGTCTGCTAAGTTATTATGTGCAGACGCGAAGTCAGACATTTTGGATTCCAGCTTTGTGGTTCTCTCCCCCATGGCAGCCATTTCTGCCCTCATCTCCTCCCTCATGCTCCGCATCTCACTGATCATAGTGTCTCTTATGTCACCTAGTATTTCCCGCAGGTACCGTTTGGTGACCGGGGAATCTTCATTACTCACTGTGTCCCGCTCTGCAGACCTCCGGGGGGAGTGAGGAGAACGAGGCGAGTCCCGAGCTAGAGCCGAGTCCCTGGGGCTGGATGCACGCTCAGCCTCCCTCGCGGGCGCCATCTTGGAGAACCTCTGACTCTCCGGCGGGAAGTAGCTGGTGAGTTTGCTGTCGGTATCTCGGCGCCGGGAATTCGCCCTCGGCATGACCGGAGGCAGCTGCTGGTAGAGCGATCCTCTGGGAAGTTGTTCAGGCTTGGGATCGCCGTTTAGTGCCGTGATAGCTGGTCTGGACCGCGGAGAGCTCTCACCACGCGTCCGTCGCCATCAGCTGCTGGACACGCCCCCCGTGCCTTATAATTATTGGCTATCCAAGCTGGACATGTGGCATGAACTGGCTCTCTACGCCTTGGAAGTCCTGGCCTTCCCGGCTGCTAGCGTTTTGTCAGTGTGGGTATTTAGTGCCGCAGGGGGAATTTTTACTAATAAGCGCACCCGCCTGTCAACTGAAAATGCTGACAGGCTAAATCTTATCAAAATGAACAAGGGCTGGATTGGGCCAAACTTCTCAACACCACCAAATGATAGCAGCGTAATATAAACTCAAAGCCAGTGTGTTTTTGGGGACGTATATTCTCATGCCCTTTTCACCTCCACACATGGGTATACGCTTCCTGATTTTGGCTATTTGCTCTACAGTAGTCCTCCTCCTTCTCCTCATCCTCCACCACCATATCACCAGGGTGACCGTGGATCATGGTGCAACACCCACATAATATTTCTAAAGGGTGTTTATGATGCCCGTTTAAGAAAAAAGAAGTTATACAGTATATTAATGTATACCCCCAGGGGTAAATGTTTGTCAGTCCATACTTAGTGCATGGGCATTACAAGTATAGAAGACCGGCTCCTTTGTAATGGGAATGTTGTTTTTATGAGGCCCTCCTAAACATCTCTTCCAAGGGGCATTGCAGTGCCTCCCAATTTTTGGCAGCCCTGCATAGGGCTCCTTTTTTCAATCTATATTCTTGGTCTGGGACAACTCATAAAGTTCCATGGCTTCCAGTATCAACTGTACGCTGATGACACTCAGATCTACCTCTCTGCTGTCCAGAATCCCGGAGTGTCTATCAGCCGTATCCTTCTCCTTCCTGAAACTCAATGTAGACAAAACCGAACTCATCATCTTTCCTCCATCTTGCACACCTTCCTTGCCAGACTTATCTATCACAATAAATGACATCACACTTTGACCTGTACCTGAAGTGTGCTGCATCGGAGTAACACTTGACTCTGCCTTGTCCTTCAAACCACACATCCAAGCCCTTGCCACCTCCTGCTGCCTTTAACTCAAAAATATTTCCGGAATCCGTCCCTTCCACAACCCTCAATCTGCTAAACTACTAATGCATGCCCTCATAATCTTCCGCTTCGACGACTGCAACCTCCTACTCTGTGGCCTTCCAGCTAATACTCTTGCACCACTTCAATCTGTCCTTACCTCTGCTGCCCGACTAATCCACCTCTCTCCTCGCTATTCCTCCACTTCTCCCCTTTGCAAAAGCCTCCACTGGCTCCCAATTCACCAGCGTATCCAATTCAAACTACTAACATTGACTTACAAAGCCATCCACAATCTGTCCCCCCCCATATATCTCTGAACTAATCTCCCGATATCATCCAACTCATAATCTTCGATCCTCCCAAGACCTCCTTCTTTCCTCCAAACTTGTACGTTCCTCATCTAACTGCCTGCAAGACTTCGACCGAGCATCCCCCATCCTCTGGAACTCTGCACCCCATCACGTCCGATTGTCCCCTACACTCAGAGCCTTCAAGCAGAACCTGAAAACCCATCTCTTCAGAATAGCCTACAGCCTGTAATGGCCACAGTGCCGCCTCAACACCACTGGACTCGGCGCTCCACCACCATCGGACCTGGCACTCCAGCACCACCCGAGCAGACCCAACCTACTGTCTCTCTCCCCATTGCCCTGTAGAATGTAAGCCCGCAAGGGCAGGGTCCTCTCTCCCCTCTGTATCAGCCTGTCACTTTGTTTATTGTATTTTTAACTTGTCTGTATGTAACCCTTTCTCATGTACAGCACCATGGAATGAATGGTGCTCCATAAATAAATAAAAATAATAGGGCAACACTATGGGAGACCCACTTCCTTCCTATTAATGGGAACATACATTATTTAATGAGGCCCTCCTCCATGTCTCTTCCAAGGGGCATTGGAGTGCCTCTCAATTTTTAGCAGCCCTGCATAAGGCAACACTATGGGAGACCCACTTCCTTCCCAATACTAGGAACATAAATTTTTAATGAGGCCCTCCTCCGTCTCTTCCAAGGGGCATTGGAGTACCTCCCAATTTTTAGCAGCCCTGCATAAGGCAACACTATGGGAAACCCACTTCCTTCCCAATACTAGGAACATAAATTTTTAATGAGGCCCTCCTCCGTCTCTTCCAAGGGGCATTGGAGTACCTCCCAATTTTTAGCAGCCCTGCATAAGGCAACACTATGGGAAACCCACTTCCTTCCCAATACTAGGAACATAAATTTTTAATGAGGCCCTCCTCCGTCTCTTCCAAGGGGCATTGGAGTACCTCCCAATTTTTGGCAGTGCTGCATAAGGCAACACTATGGGAGACCCACTTCCTTCCTAATAATGGGAACCTACATTATTTAATGAGGTCCTCCTCCACGTCTCTTCCAAAAGCCAATTGAGTGCCTCCCAATTAAAAAAAAAAAATCTTTAATGTAATAATAAAAAATATACACCAACACTGTCTCACAAGTGAGTATGAGCCCTTAACATTTTCTCCAGGAAAATCCATTTTGGTTTCGTCTTTGGACGTTTTATTGTGAGTCTGTAAAAGTGGCGTGATACTCTGACAAGATTGTTCACAGCAGTGACCTTGGAGTCAGAAATTCTTACAGGGTTCTTCCCCATGCTGTTCCCATGTCATTTCAGCACTGTTCTTATACATTTGGGACATTTTTAGGCTTTCTGCAGATTGCTGGGGGTGCCGCCAGAAAAATGCTCGTGTTTCCCATAGGTTACCATTAGGCTCGGTGCTCAGGTTGAGCATGTGACCATTTCGATATTCTCGACCTAAGCATTTTAGTGCTCGTCCATCACTATTTATGATGCATTTTTTTACTGTAATTTCCAGAGCAAAAACACTACAATACTCGCTCTCCCCGGCGAGCTCAAGTGATTTCTTCTGTGCACCAGAAGGACTTGAGCAAAGTGACTTGCAGGACTTGCCCATGTGACTCAGCCCCAGTCACATGGGCAGGTCCTGTCAGGTGCTGCTGATGTCCGGAAGGAAGAGATCACTGTGGAGGGAAATAAAGTGGGAGTGCACGTCCCTACATTTGTGTTGTGATTGTAATGTGCACAAACGCAATACGTTTGTGCATTTTTTTTTTTTTTACACAGCTGCGTTCTTGCAGCTGAAAAACGCAGCACAATGTCCAGTGGGCACATAGTCTAACATCGCCTCCCTTCTTTGCGCGTTTGGCTATGTGCCCCCTAGACGTTTGTGCTGCTTTTTTGGTGATGTGTTTCTGCATCACCCACAGCATTATCATTAAAGTCTGATGGTGGGTTTACACACACCAATTTATCTGTTCAATCTCTGAACCAATCTCTGGTTGCAGTGAAATCATGGATACATTTTCCATTTTGTGGCTGTGTACAACATGGAGCAATGTATCCATGATTTCACTGCAACCAGAGATTGGTTCAGAGATTGAACAGATAAATTGGTGTGTGTAAACCCACCATAAGGCTGGTTTCACACTGCAGTTTTCTTCCTGATCAGTGTCCATCCAGTTTGTGTGCTAAAACCAGGAGTGTTTCCAAAACTCAGAACAGGTGTCAATCTTTCAATTATAGTTTTTCTCCTGGTTTTGGCACACAAACCGGATGGAACCTGATCAGGCAAGAAACTGCGGTGTGAATGAAACCAGCCTAATGTGTATTTAAAAATGCTGTGCCCACACGTGTGTTTGTCGGTGGTATGTTTTAGCTGCAAAAAATGGATTCAGTCAAAAAAAAGCATGTTCAATTAACTTGGGCGTTTTGGAGCAGCTTTTTCCCTATTGACTCCGTTCTAACCCCTCCCCCCCCCCCCCCAAAAAAAAAAAAAAGCATCACAAATGGATCGGTATTCACAGAGCAAAAATGTTGCAATACTCTCCTACCTTGGTGATCCCACAGTGAGCTCTGGTGATTCTTCCTCTGTGCACCAGCAGGACCTGTACCCATGTGACTCAGGCTGTCACATGGTGCAAGGTCCTGGTACTACCGTTTTCAACTACCCACAAGCCCTGCTAATGCCCGGAAGGAAGAAATCACCAGAGCTCACCGTGGGATCGCCGAGGAGGGTGAGGAAGTCTATGTGTGTCCCCTTATTTATGCTGTCTTTTCTTCACACAACTGACTTTGTGCAGCTGATAAACGCAGCATAAATGTCCAGTGGGCGCATAGCCCAACATTGCCTCCCTCCTATCTTCCCTATGTGGCACCCCACTGGTCAGGATGCCACAGAGGGGTACAGCACCCAGACCAGAGTGTGTAGTATCCCTTTGACCAGGGGACTGGGATGTTAATGGGGGACCCTCATTACATGCATCCACACACCCTATTGCAGGGGAGTAAAGGATTAAATCCTCTGCTAAGAGACCCAGTCCCGGTGGGAGGAGTTTCAGGACAGAGAAGTGGAAGAGCGGGAAGAAGTTAGAGTAGAACGTCTGTGGAGAGAGACAGAGGTCACCTCAGGAGAGGTGGTCCAGACAGATGGAGATCCTAAGGTGTTGAGGTGCACCCAAATCCGTGCCGGTACGTCTCCCGGACGGAAGGATCCAGTCCAACACCGGAGGACCGGCTCTGAGGTGATGCGGGTGTTTATCCCCGAGCTGCAGAACCCGGACAGCACGCACCTCTTTAGAGGTTGCAGCAACCCTAGCATAATTCCCCTAAGGCCCCGTGTAGGGTCAAGGAGGCCCAGAGAGCGATAGACTCCAGGAGGAGGCTTAGAGGCAATAGACTCCAAGAGGAGGCCCAGAGGTGACAGACTCCACACCGGAGGCTCCGAAGGGCGTTAGACTCTGTAAGGATCCGTGGGGACCAGCGGTGGGCTCTGTGCATGGGAACGTAAGGACTGATGAAAGGAAAGGCAGGCACATCACGGAGGGTCCCCAGGAAAGCATCTTAATCCTCTGGTGACTACTCAGGCTAGCCAGTACCCGTGAACTGTGTGTGTAAAGACTGTTTTGCTGCCTGAGTCACCAGTAAAGCCCGGTTCAAAAACTAAGGCTGGTTTCACACCACGGTGTATCTGATCAAATTTCAGCCCCATAGTATTCTTTTGCGGCCGGATGGCAAATAGCTGTCCGGATTTCGGATTTTTGTCCCGAACACAAAAACGTTGCTTGCAGCGTTTTAGTGTACAGGGCAAAAATCAGATCCAGATCCGGCACCCCCTAACATGGGAGTCTATGGTGCTGGATCTGATATAAAATCGGATGCAGCTTCTGGACGCCGGGTGCTGAAAATTAGCAGCAAGCACTGCTAAACTTCAGCACCTGGAGCTGTCCCCTGCAGAGATTTCAGGACCGCGGCTTGCAGTCAGGTTTTGTCTGGTGTTTCCTGCAAAACACCGGACAGAATCTGAACCACAAAAAACATGGTATGAAACGGCCTAAGACTGTGTGGTGTGTTTATTAGCCTGCGCCAGAGCCATACTCCTGCTCCCAGAGACTGTAAGCCTGCATCTCCACCTGATGAGCCGCCTCCCTGTGTGAGTTCTTCATTCTTCCATTACTGTCCCGGGGATCCCGCTCCACCTACGGGGAGCGTTACCAACTAGCTGCCTCATCATCATCCCCGGAGGTCTGCAGCAGCGCCGGTATGATTACTGGATACCGTGGGTGGCGTCACAAACATTTTATTTTCAGTGATCACCAGGGCCACGGGTCCGGCCACAGTCCGCCCATAACATCTCTCAGTAAATCAACACCCGCAACCGGGTACCCCATGGCCCTGGGGTGAGTCAGCTACACATGTAGCAATGGTGCCCTATGGTACCATCTGGCCCTTCCTGCACAGCCCCCCAGCACACATACAAAATCCCCCTTCTCATGCAGCCACACAGGTAAAATCACCCTCTTCCCTTGTGAACCCCTCAATATGCAGCCCCTAAGTAGGAGCATCAGCTTATCTGTACCCCTAACCATCCCCACGGATCTCACACATAGTCCTATGACCCCACTATGCCCGTGTCCTCCCAGCAGCAGTCAGTGAGACTGTCTGTGTGCCTTGCCTTACACACTGCACAGCAGACGTATGGAGTCTGTACGAGGCCCCGCCCCTTCCTGTGACATCACCCTCAGGAGCCAACATCAATTCATTCCGCGTCCGTCGGTGACGGAGCCAGGGTTTCCTCACTGCAATATGAGGCGCTTAGTAAAATAATGCAACTAAATGACTATATATCTAACTATATCTCATATATCTGATCTGCACATAACACTCGTAAGACGGCTGAGCCCACAGACCCCGCACGGTGGAGCAGCTCCCCGCCCGCATGCTCCTGCGCAGTGCGAACTGTGAGGAGGACTGGCTGCTGTAGCCACGCCCCCAAAGCCAAGGCTAATGGGCGTGGCCTACTGCTGTCAACCCTGCCTGTGTTATGTGTACACACAGGACAGAAGCTGATAACAGCGAGAACACGAGGATGGATGGTAAGCTGTGTGCATGATGGGGAGGCTATACATACAGGCAGAGAGCTGGGGTGGCCCCTGGCTCAGTATCACTGATTACTGTGCACTTGTGTTCTGGAATCAGGGTCAGTGCACTTGTCTAGTTCCTATGGTTCCTTATGGCAGTAGTGGGCATCAGATCATATGGAGGCCAGTGTGCCCTGTACCAGTGTGCCCCTGCCATGTGCTCTGGTGGGCCCTATGGATCTATTTATACTTGTGCTCTGATCACTTGATATTCCCAGCAGGGGCCACCTCACTCAGCCTTGGGATACACTGACCTTTGACACACTAAATGCCAGCTGGTCACAGAGAGGTCTGTATTTTGGGAATGGTGGCATTGAACAGTGAGCCTGCGGGTGGACCATTCCTGGCTGGATCCTGCTCGTCTGCCTGCTTTTCCTCAACTAATCTTAACCCATCCTAATCTAATCCCACCATAGTTCTAGACCTTTCTTCCAGGGCGGCAGAAGGTTTTGGAACTTTTGACACCTATGTGTTTTGACTACCAGTCTGTACAAGATAAGGTGTCCAGTACATAGCACAGGGTCGGACATATCATTGGTGCAACTTCAGGGGCCTAGGAGGTAAGGGGGCCCACTTCCACCTCCAAAGCAGGTGAAATTGTGCATTTTGAAGATCCTTTGGGCTGTAAAGGGCTATTGTTCTCACACAGGGGCCCCTTTCTGTTTGTGTCCACCAGTGACTTGGCTGAAATCACAGTGGGCACAGATGTCATACCCAGCACATATGTCCAGAGAACACCCCTGAAGAATAGGTCTAATGCCCATAGACTTCTGTTAGCCAGACGGGCCTCTGAGGAGCCCTCCTTGACTTGTGCCCGTTACATATTTGTGTTATTTTCTATCCTTTATATAGGCTATGAACATCAGGTCAGTGGGTGTCTGACTCCTGGTACCCCACCAATCAGATGTTTAACCCCTTACTGAAGGGCACAATTTTAACTTCTGGTTTTTGTTTTTCCTTCCTTTCAGCCATAACTTCCATAAGTTATTTTTCCTTTCACATGGCCGTACGAAGGCTCTTTTTTTTTCTTATGTGAGAGGGATCGCTGTCCTCATTGACACTATATAATGTGCTGAAAATCTGGAAAAAAATTCAGTGACATGATGAAAAATAGAATTGCAATTCCGGTATTGATTTGTGTTGAGTGATCAAAATTATCTGGCAATGATTGCCCAGGTCAGTATAATTACCCAGATACCAAACATTGTTTTATATGTTAACCCCTTTACAAGCATTGACAGACATAGCACGTCATGTGCTGGTGTTAGTCCCTACATCATGACGTGCTATGTTCATCATGAATTTAAACTGTCACTGTGTGAAAACATACAGTGACAGCTCCATGCTGACAGCTGTCACTGTCCACTGACAGGCACAGGAAGAGATGCAGAGACTCATTACAACAGATCACATCATAAGGTTATGAAATATCGGTACTTCCCCGTACGATCTCTGTAGGTGCTCAGCACAGCTGATAGCCGAGTCCCTGAAGTAACACCACCACCTCTGGCTGATTAATCCTTCAGATGCCACGATCGAGAGCAATCACAGCATTTAGAAGGTTGGTTTAAATAGCACCGGACTTTGAGGAATAGCGCTTCCTTAAGAGGCACGATAATTTCTTCCAAGAGTTCTTTAATTCATTTAAAAGTCATATATTGCAGTACAGTACAACGCGTTTCGACTTACATATAAGTCTTCCTCAGGTACATGTGATCACATGTACCTGAGGAAGACTTATATGTAAGTCGAAACGCGTTGTACTGTACTGCAATATATGACTTTTAAATGAATTAAAGAACTCTTGGAAGAAATTATCGTGCCTCTTAAGGAAGCGCTATTCCTCAAAGTCCGGTGCTACTTAAACCATATACTGACGAACCAGGCTCCCTTGAGAAGACCTGATCCCTCCGGAGAGGAAGGCTGCAAGCCTAAGAGAAAACCTTTTACTATATGAACAAAAGACACCAAAAAGGTGAGCATTTTTTGATCATTACCACCTAGACCAAGATCAAATAATCTCTACACTTAGATCTGCGCCGGCTCTTTTTCTCTATTATCCCCCCTTAGAGATTAACAAGCATTTAGAAGGTTGTGAGGAGATAAAGGGCCACATGGCAGAGTCCTTTGTTGCTGATACCTGTAAGGACCCCTTCACATCACGATTTTTTGGGATTCGTCACTACCCATTGTAAAACGGATAGCCATGGATCCGATTTGGCCCCATGTATCCCTATGGGCACGGATTGGTCCTATATTGCTATCCGATTGTGTCCAAATTGTCACAGATCTGATTGTGTCCGATTTTTTGATGTACCCAGAATCAGAGATTGCTTCGAGTTTGGGCACAGTGGACCAGATCATATAGAATCAGATCTGACGCGGTCCGTGGCAAATAACATGCGTGCCTATGGAGCATGGATCTGGGAAAAAACAGGATCGTTTCCCGGATCTGATTTCAGTGTACTGAGCATGATCAGTACACTAAAACTGCTCTGTTCCCGTGTAATTTTAGTTTAGCAGTGTATGTACAGGGATATGGATGCACCTGAATTAAATTTGAATGGTTGCTGATATCAACTTCCTGTTTGTGGCACATTAGTATATGGGTGGTGATCATGGTGGCCATTTTGAAGTTGGCCATTTTGGATCCAACTTTATTTTTGTCAATGGGAAGAGGGTCATGTGACACATCAAACGCGTTGAGAATTTTATAAGTAAATAATGGTGTGCTTGGTTTTAATGTAACTTTATTCTTTCATGAGTTATTTACAAGTTTATGACCACTTATAAAATGTGTTCAAAGTGCTGCCCATTGTGTTAGATTGTCAATGCAACCCTCTTCTCCCACTCTTGACACACTGTTAGCAACACCGCAGAAGAAATGCTAGCACAGGCTTCCAGTATCTATTGTTTCAGATGCTGCACATCTCGTATCTTCACAGCATACACAATTGCCTTCAGATGAGGGATGAGGCAAACTTGTTTGAGAATGGTGAAGTTAACAAAGAAAACCACTGCTATTGGTCTGACATTGACCCACAGTGGATAGATCCCTCCAAAACTGTTGGAATACAAAAAGTGATGGTATGGAGTGGTATATGGGGTACAAAGATAGTGGGGCCATTCTTCATCAGTGGAAACCTCAATGTCTTAAATTGCTACATAATCAGATATCGCCAACCATTTCCATTTAATTTAGGTGCATCTATATAAATGGCCCACACTGTAGAGGGCAGACAGGCTTGTCCAATAAGAGGGGAGGGCAAGTTGTAGCAACCTGCAATGATCTGACTAAAGGGCCCGTTACACGCTTCAATGTCCCAGCGATCCGACCAACGATCCGACTTGGCCTGGATCGCTTGAATGTCGTTCATTTATCGCTAGTGAGGTGTCACATGTACAGATATATTGAACAACGCAGCAACGATTCCGTGACAAGCGAACAATACTTGCGGTCGTCTGGTCGCCAACGTGCTTCAGTTCTCTCTGACGAGAAAAAAATGCCCGACACTCGCCAATGTGCTCTCATACATTGATTAACATTGGTCTGACTGCAATGTGAAGGGTATGGACACACTGGCGTGAAAGTCAGACGACTACAATGCGAGTTCTTCTCGCATTCCAGTTGGACCAATGTTAATCAATGCCCAAGAACACATTGGCAAGTGTCGGGCATTTTTTTGCTCGTCTGCTTGATGGACCACAAAGCAGTCACAACATGCTGCGACAGTATGCGATTCACGTGCAAGACTTGCCAATGCAAGTCTATGGGTCCGACAAAACTCATAGACAGCAGTCGGACCGCACACGGACCATCCGAGTCGGACACGTTTTTTTTTACTGATACATTATCATTCTGTAGCCGAGAAAACTGTAAAATGTTCCTGTTAATGATTATATAGTAAATAGCTGCTGAGAAAAAAAACGGATTGCACACGGACATCACTTGGATGTGATCTGAGAAAAATGTTGGACAGTCACATCGTAGTTGGATGCTAAACGGACCAAAACTCGTACGACTCTCGGATACGTCAATCGGACCGTTTTTTTTATACGCCAGTGTGTTTCCAGCCTTACAAGTGCAACCTACAATCAAAAAAAGGCCAAACCAAAAAAAGATGTAGGGTATGTTATAAAGATGGAGTAAGGAGGGAAACAAGTTACAAGTGTGGCACATGCCCTAAAGAACCCGGTCTCTGCATTAGGGATTGTTTTCGTCGCAATCACACATCCCTAGATAAAAGTGGATTTATTTTTTTGTTAGTATTCTTACCATATTTTGGCATTTTCTTTTTATTCACTATTTATTTCTTCACTAGATGGTGGCCCGATTCTAACGCATCAGGTATTCTAGAATATGTATGTAGCACATGTATAGCAGCACTATAGTATATGGCGGTATATTACAGCACATGTATAGCAGCACTAAAGTATATGGCGGTACCTTACAGTATATGTATAGCAGCACTATAGTATATGGGGGTACATTATAGTATATGTATAGCAGCACTATGGTATATGGCAATACTCCGCTCCCTGCGGCCTCCCACTATCCTGCGGCCCCCCTGCTCCTCCTGGCCCCCGCTCTTCCACAGTAAAAACGAAAAAAAAAATCCTCGGTGAGGATACTCACCTGTCCGCCGGCTCGCTCCACCTCTGTCTTCTAGGCCCTACAGGCCTTTAGGACCTGTCGTTGCCTGGGAAACCGACCGCTAACTGCCGGAGCTGCAGGATGGAGCGAGCGGGGCAGGATGGAGTGAGCGGGGCAGGATGGAGTGAGCGGGGCAGCATGGAGCGAGCGGGGCAGCATGGAGTGAGCGGGGGGGGGGGCAGGATGGCGGCAGGGGGGCAGGATGGAGACGGCAGGGCAAGATGGGCTGGGGGGAAGGATGGAGTGAGCAGGACAGGATGGAGCTGGCGGGGCAGGATGGAGCTGGCGGGGCAGGATGGATCCGGCGGGGCAGGATGGAGCGAGCAGGGCAGGATGGAGCGAGCAGGGCAGGATGGAGCCAGCGGGGCAGGATGGAGCCAGCGGGGCAGGATGGAGCGAGCAGGGCAGGATGGAGCCAGCGGGGCAGGATGGAGCGAGCAGGGCAGGATGGAGCCAGTGGGGCAGGATGGAGCGAGCAGGGCAGGATGGAGCCAGTGGGGCAGGATGGAGCAAGCGGGGCAGGATGGAGCCAGCGGGGCAGGATGGAGCCGGCAGAGGGGCAGCAGGATGGAGCCGGCGGAGGGGGAGGCAGGATAGAGACAGCGGAGGGGGGGCAGGATGGTGGCGATCGGGGCAGGATGGAGCCGGCAGAGGGGGGGCAGGATGGAGCCGGCAGACGGGGGGCAGGATGGAGTCGGTGGAGGGGGGGCAGGATGGAGCCGGCGGGGCAGGATGGTGGCAATCGGGGCAGGATGTAGCCGGCGGAGGGGGGGGCAGGATAAAGCCGGTGGAGGGGGAGGCAGGATGGAGCCAGTGGAGGGGGGGGGAAGGATGGAGCCGGCGGGGGGAAGGCAGGATGGAGCCAGCAGGGCAGAATGGAGGCGGCGGGGCAGAATGGAGCAAGCGGAGCCGGGGGAACAGGATGGAGGCGGGGGGCAGGATGGAGCGATCGGGGCAGGATGGCGCCGCGGGGGGCCAGGATGGAGCGAGTTGAGCCGGGGAAAGCAGCATGGAGCCAGGTGGGGGGGCAGCATGGTGCCGGGGGGCCGGGCACGTTGGGGTGCTCGGTAACCGGTAGAAGGAGGAGGCAGTGTCCAGCTAGCACCTTGCATGACATCGGCGTTCTGTGCTGTGATTGGCCCGCTCGCCCCACTTACCTCTCCGCCGAGTGCTCGGTAACCGGGAGAAGGAGCAGGCAGTGTCCAGCTAGGACCTTGCATGATGTCGGAATGACATCGGCGTTCTGCGCTGTGATTGGCCCGCTCGCGGTCATGTGATATGAACGTCACATATCACATGACCGCGAGCGGGCCAATCGCAGTGCAGAACGCCGATGTCATTCCGACATCATGCAAGGTCCTAGCTGGACACTGCCTGCTCCTTCTCCCGGTTACCGAGCACTCGGCGGAGAGGTAAGTATAAAAATCTTTGTTATTTTTAATACATCTGTCTTTATTTTACATTTGATTTCACAGTGTATAATCAAATCACTAAAGAAGTAGCCCTAAGGAGCAGGGGGAGGGGCGGGGGGGAGCGCGGGCAGGGCAGGAGGAGCAGGGGGTGTGCGGGCAGGGCAGGAGGAGCGGGGGGGCTTAGAGGAGAGCCAAGCGGCGCGCAAATTTTGAATTCGCGCACCGAGCAGGTCTTTTGCATACGCGGCGCTCGTTGGCCGCCGCATCTGCCGGCGACCAATGAGCGGCCTCTGTCTGGCGCGCGATTTCTGTGACCGACAGACGCCTGTATTATATAGTAGATAACCTATTTATAATTTGAAATGCAAGAATGAAGGAGCTCACTATACCCCTAGATGAATACTGTGTACAACAACTGGATAAAATTATGGAATCACCTTGCTCGGAGGATGTCCATTCAGTTGTTAAATATTGTAGAAATAAAGCAGATCACAGACATGGCACAAAACTAAAGTCATTTCAAATGGCAACTCTCTGCCTTGAAGAGACACTAAAAGAAATCTTGAAAAAAAAATATGCTATCCAGTAACGGTTACTTTTGTAGACCAATCAGGGGAAAAATTATGGAATCACTCAATTCTGAGGTAAAAATTATGGAATCATGACAAACAAACAAACAAAACAACACTCAAATACATTACCAGTATTTTGTTACACCACCTCTGGCTTTAATAACAGCTTGCAGTCTCTGAGCCATGGACTTAATGAGTGACAAGCAGTACTCATCATCATTATTGCTCCATCTTTCTCTGATTGCTGTTGCCAGATCAGCTTTGCAGGTTGGAGCCATGTCATGGACCATTTTCTTCAACTTCCACCAAAGATTTTCAATTGGATTGAGATCCGGACTATCTGCAGGCCATGACATTGACCTTATGTGTCTTCTTTCAAGGAATGTTTTCACAGTTTTTGCTCTATGGCAGGATGCATTATCATCTTGATAAATGATTTTATCATCTCCAAACATCCTTTCAATTGATGGGATAAGAAAAGTGTCCAAAATATCTATGTAAACTTGGGCATTTATTGAAGATGTAATGACAGCCACCTCCCCAGTGCCTTTACCTGACATGCAGCGACATATTATCAATTACTGTGGAAATTTGCATGTTCTCTTCATGCAGTCATCTTTATAAATCTCATTGAAACGACACCAAACAAAAGTTCCAGCATTATCAACTTGCCCAATGCAGATTTGCGATTCATCACTGAATATCACTTTCATCCAGTCATGCGCAGTCCACAATTGCTTTTTCTTAGCCCATTGTAACCTTGTTTTTTTCTGTTTAGGTGTTAATGATGGCTTTTGTTTAGCTTTTCTGTATGTAAATCCCATTTCCTTTAGGCGGTTTCTTACAGTTCAGTCACAGACATTGACTCCAGTTTCCTCCCATTCGTTCCTCATTTGTTTTTTTGTGCATTTCCTGTTTTGGAGACATATTTGCTTTACGTTTCCGGTCTTGACGCTTTGATGTCTTCCTTGGTCTACCAGTATGTTTCCCTTTAACAACCTTCCCATGTTGTTTGTATTTGGACCAGATTTTAGACACAGCTGACTGTGAACAACCAACATCTATTGCAACTTTGCGTGTTGATTTACCTTCTTTTAAGAGTTTGATAATTCTCTCCTTTGTTTCAATTGACATCTCTCGTATTGGAGCCATGATTCATGTCAGTCCACTTGGTGCAACAGATCTCCGAAGTGTGATCACTTCTTTTTAGATGCAGACTAACGAGCAGATCTTATTTGATGCAGGTATTAATTTTGGAAATAAAAATTTCCAGGGTGTTTCCATAATTTTTTTTCTCAAAATTGAGTGATTCCATAATTTTTCCCCCTGCTTTGTCCACAAAAGCAACTGTTATTGGCTAGCATATTTTTTCAAGATTTCTTTTAGTGTTTCTTCAAGGCAGATAGTCGCCATTTGAAATGACTTTAGTTTTGTGCCATGTCTTTAATCTGCTTTTTTTCTACAAAATGAAACAACTGAATGATCATCCTCCGAGCCAGGTGATTCCATAATTTTTGCCAGGGGTTGTAAGAGGGGAATTTGCTGAAACTGCATACATTTTATTTTTTTTTGCCAGTTTATGACTATGCCCTGCCATTTAAAGCAGTACTTTTGAGCCTTTCTACTGTTCCTGTTCCTAGTACACGAGCTGTTCCTGGTCTATAAAGAATCGGCTTTCTTATTGTTTCATTCGGGTATTATAAAACCCTATATACCTGCTAAATCTGCTCACATGTACTGTGGCATACTGCCTCTTTATATATATACTGTAAAAGAATGAATTGTTCTTAGCACATTTCAGTGTCTACCTTGACCGTTATAGTGTGCAAGCATCACGTGGCACATCCATCCCTCATAGGGATTGATTAGCCTAGAGATATATTGTACAACTAATTGCACTGCTACTTTAACACCTCCGGTTTTTGAAAATCCGACTCAGATCCGTTAAAAAAAATTAATCCCTAATCAGACAATAATAAACTGAACAGTATGGTACCATTCCGGAATCTGTTATTATGTTTTTTAATGGATCCTTTTGAGAATAATCCGATATAGATGATAGAGAACTTACCAGAATCCCGCTGCTTTCTTTTTGGGCCACTCATTAAAGGTTTATGAATATTCACTGCACTGAACTGCAAAGCCAATTACAGCTGCTCACTCTCTGTGACAGCTTCTGTGATTTAAAAACAAGGGAGACAAAGAGGCACAGATTGTGCATTATCACTTGTTACCACCAAAGGGTAATCCCAAATGGATCCTGCTCACCTGGTTTGGTTGTGTTCACCCACAACCAGCTTGTATGCCCGAGCTGACAGCTGCCACAGGACCCACACCGCCACGTGCACCGTGGGAAAATATCCAGAATCATCCAAGATAGGAGTGGTGTCTCCGGTCCGCGCTGCTGCTTGATAAATGGATACACAGGGAGCCAACACTTGTATCTGCTGCTCCTTTACTCCTTCTCACACCAATGCGTTTGCACCTTCTTCAGGGTTACATTGAATGTAACCCTGAGGAAGATGCAAGAATTGCACCGAAACGCGTTGGTGTGAGGAAGAAATAAAGGAGCAGCAGATACAAGTGTTGGCTCCCTGTGTATCATTTATCAAGCAGCAGCGCGGACCGGAGACACCACTCCTATCTTGGATGATTCTAGCTTCTGTGATTGCCTGATGCACTCAGACTGCGCCCCCACAATCTGTACCAGTATCTGTGCTTGGTTGCCATTTACATTTGTGTATGGCAACCAACCTGCTGTCATATGTGTGTAAAATAAATAATGTAAAAAAAGTTGTGTAGGGATCCCCAGTATTTTTCTTTCTCAGCGCAGATAAAGTGGACAGATTCAGGCTGCAGCCCCCAGCTGTGTGCTTTATATTGGCTGCGTATCAAATAGGGGGACCCCGCATGTTTTTTAATTATTACAATAAATTTTAAAAAACAGTGGCATGGGGTCCCTCCCAATTTGATCCTCAACCATGATAAAGTGCTTGGCTGGTGGTTTATTCTCACCCTTGGGAGGTACATAGTTAATGCCCCCAGGGTAAGAATAGCAGCCCGCAGCCGCCCCAGAAATTTGGCGTATTCATTAGAAGCTCCAAATTCTGGCCCTTTATCTAACTCTTTCCAATGCCCTGGTGTGGTGGCATTGGTGTGATAGAAGAGATTAATGACAGCTAAATATTGACAGCTGTCATTAATCTCAGAATGGTAATGTTCAGGCGACACTTTTACCTGCCCAATCCACTACGATGTCCCTCGTAGCATATCAGCTCTTCTTCATCAGAGAGCGTGCAGAAGAAGCATCTTATCAATGCAATCTCCAAGCACACAATGGTTCGAGAGATGCTCCGGGCTAGCTGTGCCATGAGTGAGGCACGGCTGCAGTTCTCAGGTAAAACCGGATCTGGCATCCAGTGATTTGTATTATAATTGATTCTGGATCATACCAGATCCAGTTGGATAAGTTTTTTAAGTGGTCCAAAAACATTACATGAAACGTTTTTTTACACTGCTTAAAAAACAGGATTTGGTTGCAACCTGATGCAACAGGATGCTACCAGACACCATTTAAAGCAAATAGGCAAATGGGCAAAAACACGATCCTTACAGGATCCTGTTTTTGCTGAAAAACTGGATCTGTGCCAGATTTAAAAAAACATAGGCGTGAAAGTAGCATAATCCCTTTTTAGGCTGCCTTCACACTGCATAATTTTCAAATCTGGTTCCTTGAATTTCAAGGACTACACAGAGAGGCACTGATTTGTTCAAACGGATGGCAACTGATATCCAGGGACCGTTTTGTTCACTGATCCGTCACCAGTCACCAGAGATAGGGGTGGAAGGAGCTGTATTTTGCTTCTAAGCATGCTCAGTACAGCAAAATGAATCTGTTTCACAGATCCGTTTTTTTCACGGATCCGTACGGATCTGTGCTCCATAGACATCCATGTTATTTGACACGGACAAATATGGATCCGTGTCTGTCCATTGGTGTCAGTGATTTTCAAGGCCAAAATCCCAAAATCGGAACAGTCTCCGATTCTGGGTCCATGAAAAAAACTGACACAAGCGGATCTGTGACAAAACTGACACACACAGATGGCCATTTAGGACCTATTTGTGCCAGTAGGGATACAAGGGAGGCCAAAACTGATCCGTGGCTATCCGTTTTAAAATAGATAGACAAGGATCACAAATTATGCAGTGTGAAGGCAGATTTTGGCTGCCTTCACACTGCATAATTTTCACATCTGTGTGGTTCCTTCAACTTAAATGACCACACGGACAGGCACTGATCTGTTCAAACAGATGCAACTGATGTCCACGGACCATTTTTTAACGGATCCGTCATCAGTAACTAGCAATAAGGGTGGGAGGAGCTGTACCTTCTGAGCATGCTCAGTACAGCAAAACGGATCCGTTTGACGGATCTGCTATTTTCACGGATCCGTATGGATCCGCGCTACATAGACATCCATGTTATTTGACACGGACAGCTACGTATCCGTGTCTGTGTGTTGGTGTGTGATTTCCAAGGAAACCCAAAATCACAACAGTCTCTGATCTGGGTGCATGAAAAAAACTGACACAAACAGATGGCCACATAGGACCAATCCGAACCCATAGGGATACATGGGAGGCCAAAACTGATCTGTGACTATCTGTTTTAAAATGGATAGAGACGGATCACAAATTAAGCAGTGTGAAGGCAGCCATAGGCGTATTTACTGGCAAATGTGATGCTGAGGATGTTCTACCCTATGTGTATAATATTATAATGTGTGTGGATTCCTATATAAGAATATATGTCATAATAATATGAATTTATGACCTAAAAAGTCAAATGTCGCTTCTTCTCTTTCGAGCCCTGCTGTGTGCCCAAAAAGTAGTTTTTCACTACATAAGGGGTATAGGTGTACTCATTAGAAATTGCGCAACAAACTGTATGGTGGTGCCCTTTTTTATCCTTGTGAAAATTCAAAATTTAAGGCTAAAACAACATTTTGTGTGAAAAATATAATTGTTTATTTTCTCGGCTTAACGTTATAAACTACTGACAAGCACCTGGGCGTTCAAGATGTGTATGGCAGGGCTTGTAAAAGAAGGGGCACCATTTGACTTTAGGAATGCAAAAGTATCTGGAATCATTAGCGGATGCCTCGTCACATTTGGAGAGCCTTTGATGTGCCTAAACAGTGGAAAGCCCCTAACAAGTGATCCCAATTTGGAAATTAGAGCCCTCAAGAAATTAATATAGACATGTGATGAGGACCTTGAACTCAGGTGTTTTACAGAATTTTATAACGCTGAACTGTGAAAAAAAATGGAAGCAAATTTTTCCCACAAAAATGTTTCTTTAGCTACAAATTTTGTAATTTCAGAAGGGTGACAGGCGAAAATGCACCATACAATTATTTGTTCAATTTCTGCTGACTTCACCAATACCCCATGTGTAATGGAAAACTACTGTTTGGGCGCACAACAGGGCTCAGAAGGGAAGAAGTGCCATAGATTGCGGATGACATGTCACATTTGAAGATCCCTTGGCATGCGAAAACACCAGAATCCCCTCATAAAGTGAACCCATCCTTTAAACTACACCTCACAATTAATTCATCTTGGGGTGTAATGAGCAATTTTATTCCTCAGGTGATTCATGGAATTGTATAACATTGGACTATGAAAATAAAAATAATAATAATAATAAAAATCCCTTTAAAATGTAGCCTTGGCTCCAAAGTTTTAATTTTCAACAAGGGTAATAAGAAAAAATAGACCATACACTTTGTTACACAATTTCTTCTAATTGTGCCAATATGTGGTCAAAAACGACTTTTGAGGCACAGTGAAAAGCTCAGAAGGAAAGGATCGCCATATTGGAGTTCAGATTTAGTTTGACTGGTTTGGGGGTGCTATGTCGCAGCCCCTGACATGCCAGAAAAGCAGACCCCCATGAGTGACCCCATTTTACAAAGTGCATCTGCATCACCCTCATGGCTATGGGTTACTCAGAACCAGTCCTTATTCTCTGCTTACAAGGGGATGTCACAGTGGTGGCCATGGACCGCTTCCGTGGCCCTGAAGGGACCGCAAATAAAAAGGGGAAAAAAATACAAATAAGAGTTTGTCAGTGACGCCACCTGTGGGATGCGGCCGGATATGACTACTGCTGCTTATCTCCGCTTCAGGGGATGATGTTGGGATGCAGCAGGATGATAAACCCTTCACAGGTAGGTTTAGGATGATCCCTGGGCTGGTGATAATAATTGTTATTGGTGTTGATGAAGATGCAGGAATTAGCTCAAACAATGATGTGGAGACACACGAGTAACAGTCTTTTCTTTACCTTTAATGGTGGAACTCGGGTATTACTGGGTACTGTTTTCTAAAGTTCACTGGGTCCAGAGCTTGGAGGTAATTTTAGGCTTTCCACTCCAGGCAAGTCCTGAGGCTTTCCTTTTAGATTGTGCCCGTTGGGCCCTGGCTGCATAAAGCAATGCTGTGACCCGCTCTGTTCTGTACTAGCTGTAGGACAAGCAGCGTGAACCCTTCTCTTGGCTGTATTTCTAATTAGCTCTCCTGGGCTCTGTAGTGCGGCTGTGTCTCTTTAGCTTTACAGTGAACGGGGCGGTGTATAACTATCCGTTCTCCGGATTTGGCCGCTGGGTGTATAATCCCTTACGATCTCGGTCTCCGGAGACCGTACTATACTTAATTCTGGGCTTGCTGGCACTACTACCACTCCTAGATCTTTCTTCTCTCCTCAGGCCCTCGCTATGGGCTCCACACACTGTCAGTTTCCTTGGACCAGCCTAACACGGCTCCTGTCACCAAGATCACTTTCCTCTCCTCCTTCTGCTCTGCTCAACTGTCACCTCAGCTCTCCTGATAGGAACTGACTAGCTCCGCCCCCTGCACCTGCATATATAGGGGGGACCTCTTCTGACGTCAGCAACTGACCTGACCGCAGCTGTTAGAGCTCCCCCTACAGGCCCAGGTTGGGATATGTTATATGTGTGCTTTTAGTGAATTCATCTGTGGGGCAGTGAGTATATTGACAGCACAGATGTGCCACTAAATGTTATTCTATTGGACAGTGGAGAAATTTTCTAGAATAGCTTTGCGGACACTTTGTTGCAGAGCCCCTAAGTGCCAGAACAATAAAACCCCCACTAATTACAACATTTTGGAAATTACACCCCTCTGGGAATTCATCTATGGGTGCAGTGATGATTTTGTCTCTGGAAAACACCCATCCAGTCAACTTTGGTGAATGTTGCAAAATAAAAAAATTCAAATAATCTAGATTTTGCTGTATTTCTTTTTGAGGGGTGAGGAGCCATGGCATTTCAATGGTAAAAAGTGAAAGCCCATTGACTTTGCTGGGATTCCATTTGAGTGATCCGTTTTCTGCAGTGCGCTGCAAAATATGGATGCAAAACAATGGATCAAAAATGGATGCCGCACTAATTTTTTTTTGTTTTTGCATTGTGGTATTCTGAGAGCTATAGCTTTTTTATTTTACTGCTAACCAAGCTGTGTGGCATTTTTCTTTTATTGCGGGGCTAAATGACATTGTCTATGATACAATTTTTATTCACCTATCACTTAATGATCGTGTTTTCTTTTCACTTTTTTGATAGCTGTATGATGAAAAGACAGTTTTTGCTACTTTTTTTTACTGAAGGGGTTAACTAGTGTGGAGGGTTATACATCAGGTTGATCTAGATGCTGTGATACAAAGTATGTGTACCTTTTTGTATACTTTAGTTTTTACATAAATATACCTATTTATTGGTATAGTATTATTTTTATTTTTTTGTTCTTTTCAAATTTTTTATTTTTTTAATATTTTTTTAAAAAGTTTTAAAAGTTTTTTTATTAGTCTCTATAAGGGTCATTAACTTTTAATACTCTAATCCCTGGTATAAGGTACTGCAATTCACCAGCATACATTATACATGTCAATGAAACACTGACAGAAGCTTCTCAGACTATGCTCGTGGCATGGTCTAACAGGCTTGCCATAGCTGGGTGTCCTGGAGGTCGTTATGATTACCTCGGGTTGCCATCGTAACGATCAGGCCCTCGCAATGACATAGTGGTGGCACTGATTGAATGATAGAGAGTATATTCCCCCTCCTAGCATTTAGGGGGTTAAACAGCCTGGAGCAGTACAAGCACCACTCCTGGCTGTCACATAACCAGTGATCGCGCATGCACAGCTCCTGTGGCCCGCTCGAACGCAATGACTTACTTATACCTGTATATCACACAGGTACACTTTGCCAGCTATGACATATAGGTACCTCCCATGTTGTTAAGTGGTTAAAGGGAATCATTCACAGTTTGAAAATTGCTAATTTTTTTTTTTTAGACATCATGCAGTGAAATCATGGACACATTGTTCCATTTGCACGCGGCAACAAAATAGAACAATGTGTCCATGATTTCACTGCAACCAGTAAGTTGCAAGTAAAATTGCATGCAACGTTGCGACGTGTAAAGGTACCCTTAGAGGCAGGTGTCAGCTGTATAATGTAGCAGGCACCTGCTTTTAATGGGAGTGGGTTTTGTTCTATACTAGGCCCACTCCATACACCCTTATCCGATGTCAATAAGCATGTACACCATATGCCTCTTTCAGAAATCCTTGCTTAAAATGCACATGTTCGATGGTCTGTTTTGTAGTTCCGTATGGCCATCTGTGTGTCCATGTGTGTCATCAATGTGCTGTCCGTTTGACATCTGGATAACATACGGATAGCATGATTTTTTTTTTAACTATACATTTTTATTGAACAGTTTACAAAAACATAGTGATAATATGGATAACAGTCAAACATCATAACATTGGAGACGTTAGGACATTTTGGGCGCTTGTGTCTAGTCCATGGGGTGGAGACATGCCTCCGGACAGCATGAATTATTTTTATTTGCCTGTCTATGCCGCTGCTGCCACACTCGCTTCCACGTCTGCTGTTGGAGTCATTGCAGTGAATATTCATGAGGCGTAATGGGAGATGACCCAGGACCAAGTGTTACAGCAGCGACACAGACTGGTATTAAAATCAATTTATTTCAGTGACATGCCTTTGCTTCGGTACATGTCACACGGGACAGATGTCACATGGATCATATTATTGTGCGGTCAGTGTGACAACCTTGCTGCCGGCCAAAACCAGACTTGTCGTCATGTAGAGCAGAGGTCCCCAACTCCAGGCCTCAAGGCCCACCAACAGTGCAGGTTTTCAGGATCTCCTTAGTATTGCACAGGGCTTGGAATCATTACCTGTGCAGATGATCACATTAGCACCTGTGCAATACTAAGGAGATCCTGAAAACCTGCACTGTTGGCGGGCCTTGAGGCCTGGAGTTGGGGACCTCTGGTGTAGAGCACACTTACACAGGGCCCATGTAAAAACACGGACATGTAAAGATGACTATTTGCAATGGTATACTTGTATCCATGTCTCTGGTATGTGGCTAAATGGGCACCACATGTACCGGAGGCACGAACGTGTGAAAGAGGCCATAAAGGGAGCACAGCACTCAGTTTAGCACTGTGCTGCTTCATTGTTTACACTGTGTGCAGAATTATTAGGCAAGTTGTATATTAAAGGATTATTTTATTGATCAACAGCTATGTTCTCAACCCAAAAGACTCATAAATATCAAAGCTTAATATTTTCGGAAGTTGGAGGTGTTTTTTTTTTTTTTTAGATTTGGCTATCTTAGGAGGATATCTGTTTGTGCAGGTAACTATTACTGTGCATAATTATTAGGCAACTTAATAAAAGCCAAATATATTCACATCTCACTTGTCTATTTTCACCAGGTAAACTAATATAACTGTGCAAAATCTAGAAAAAAAACATTTCTGACATGCAAAAACAAACCCCCAAAAAATTAGTGACCAATATAGCCACCTTTCTTTATGATGACACTCAAAGCCTTCCATCCATAGATTTTGTCAGTTGCTTGATCTGTTTACGATCAACATTGCGTGCAGCAGCCACCACAGCCTCCCAGATACTGTTCCGAGAGGTGTACTGCTTTCCCTCCCTGTAGATCTCACATTTTAGGAGGGACCACAGGTTCTCTATGGGGTTGAGATCAGGTGAACCAGGGGGTCATGTCATTATTTTTTCTTCTTTTAGACCTTTACTGGCCAGCCACGCTGTGGAGTAGTTGGATGCATGTGATGGAGCATTGTCCTGCCTGAAAATCATGTTTTTGAACGATACCGACTTCTCCCTGTACCACTGCTTGAAGAATTTGTCTTCCAGAAACTGGCAGTAGGTCTGGGAGTTGAGCTTCACTCAATCCTCAACCCGAAAAGGTCCCACAAGTTCATCTTTGATGATACCAGCCCATACCAGTACCCCACCTCCACCTTGCTGGAGTCGGAGTGGAGCTCTCTGTCCTTTACTGATCCAGCCTCTGGCCCATCCATCTGGCCCATCAGTAGTCACTCTCATTTCATCAGTCCATAAAACCTTTGAAAAATCAGTCTTAACATATTTCTTGGCCCAGTCTTGACGTTTTATCTTATATTTCTTGTTCAAAGGTGGTCGTTTTTCAGCCTTTCTAACCTTGGCAATGTCACTGAGTATAGCACACCTTGTGCTTTTTGATACTCCAATAATGTTGCAGCTCTGAAATATGGCAAAACTGGTGGCAAATGGCATCTTGGCAGCTTCACGCTTCATTTTCCTCAATTCATGGGCAGTTATTTTGCGTCTTTTTTGCCCAACACGTTGTTCGGTGATCACGCTTCAAAAGTTTGTCAATTTCAAGACTGCTGCATCCCTCTGCAAGACATCTCACAATTTTGGAATTTTCAGAACCCATCAAATATCTCTTCTGACCCATTTTGCCTAAGGAAAGAAGTTACCTAATAATTAAGCACACCTTATATAGGGTGTTGATGTGATTACACCACACCCCTCCTTATTATTACAGAGATTCACATCACCTGATTGACTTAATTGGTAGTTGGCTCTCAAGCTTATACAGCTTGGAGTAGGACAACATGTATAAAAGGTATCATGTGATCAAAATACTCATTTGCCTAATAATTCTGCACACAGTGTACATTGGTTCTTTATGTCATTTTGTCGAACATTGGTGTGGATGTGCTGCGCATTGCAACTTTGTCCCATTCATATTCAAAGGCCTGATGTTCCATCCATGTACAACATGTGACAGCCACTCTCAATCACTGGTAAGCTGCTATGCAGTCCTCCATATTCATGAGCCCATTCACTCCCACTACAGATTGAAAGCTTTCTGCCTATGCACAGTATATACAGAAAGTTGTCAATCAGTGGTTTGTGCCGAGTTGTATAGAGTTCACTGTCCAGAGAACTGGAAGATCAGCAGTAGATGAAACTGTGATTTTATTGAAATGTTTCCTAGCAGCATAATAAGTGGCACATCACTGAAATCAGGGTCTCTGTATCTACATTATACTCTTCTCTCATTATATAACAAAAACCTAGTGACAGATTCCTACTAAGAAAAGAGTACACTCATCTTATGTTTGGACGGAACTAATGCTCTTGGTCATATCTTGTTCTGTAGCTACAGTAGTTTCCTGGGAACCTATGCCTCCAATATGTCCTATGCACAGAAAGGGCAGAAGATGTTCCTTTCAGTGTAATGAAATGATCTTGCTATTACAAGTATGGAGCAGAGTTTGATTTTTTGTGCATAAGTATTACAATCAAGACTAGAAACTGTCTTTTGTATTTTTTCATGTAACCTGCTGATCAATCCAACTATGCAGTTTTGCATGTAAGACAAGAATAAATTGGTATTCTATATTATAACCAGTGAGTGACATCATGGACACTGAATACGAGCCATTTCTGTGCTCCATAAGAACTGTCTGTAAGTCGTTCTATAAAATAAAGGAAGTAAGAAGCGCCTAGATGTCCTGGAAAATGTTTTATTTAACTTTTTTGCCCAAAACAAGTAATGAACATTTGTATTGTTTCAATCCCCAGCACAGAACAATGACACACTTATTCCCAGTATTTCTGCCTTGTGAAACTCAATTGGCAAAAAACAGTCATAACGAGAACTTGATGGACTTCATGTACTAGAACAGAATGTACCTAGCCTTATGTGACGTTGCCAATTTGATACTGTCCACTTCTATTTCAGGAAAGGCTTCATAAATAATGCTGCATCAGATTTACAAAATACAGTTGTACCAATGAGTTAAAATTAAAGGGATTTGCCAATATTTTTATACTGGTAACCTATTCTTAGGAAAGGTCTTCTACTATAAGACATGTGGGGTCCATCGCACCCCCACAATAACCTATTATTACCGCATTGTAAACAATGTACAAACTGCAACACCACAGCGCCATACACTTTGACTGCTGCCGATACTGCACACCAGTCCCTATTTTCTTCTATTGGGGATATGTATGTCTTGCCTCTGGCGGGGACCGTGGGGTACTCGGAACCGGGCCCTCTCGTCGTCATCTGGGGCTGCGAGATGTCACGGTGGCGTAACCCGTTCCGTGATCCCCTCATCGGGCGAGCAGTTAAAAAGGGGAATTGGAAAAATGAAGGAAAATAAAATAAAACAAAAATAAAAGAGTGTTGTGATGCCACTCGTGGAGTGCGGCTGGTATAGCCGCTGCTGTAGTCGGGACCTCTGGGATGATGGAAGTAGCAGCGAGGATCGTTCAGCTCCCCATGGGAAGAGCATGTCCCCTGTTTTCGCGCCTGGTGCTGGCCTTGCCCACGATGAGGGGCTGTGGCATGGCCCTCTGCCAGCGTATGGTTTCAGACGTTCAGGGCCGCCATTGCTGAGGCCCAAAAAACACAGTCTGTAAGGCACACAAGACTCGGTTTTACCGGGTCGGTAGATCCTGCTTGTGATGCCAGAAAGTTGTCTCGCCCCTGGCGGGGAACGTGGGGTGCTCAGAACTAGGCTTTCTCGTCGTCTGGGCATGTCACGGTGGCGTGACCCGGTCTGTGATTCCCTCATCAGGCGAGCAGTTAAAAAGGGGACCTTTACCCCCGTCCCCATTGGCACCAGATAGAATACAACATTGCCCAAAATGCAACGTTCTCAGAGCTGATCTACTTCATGGTTTATGGACATGCCCTGGAGTGGTAAAGTTCTGGGATTTAGTGGAAGGGTTTATGATGAAAATGGGAAGGGGAACAGCTCACCGTCAGTAAGAATCAGCTTCCACTGGTTCCAGGCCTGCAAGGACAACGCCCTGGTTGTGGGCTGGTGCAATTAGAGGAAGAAATTCCAGCAGGACGGTTCCAGTATTTTTCTTCTTTTATTAAATAATAAATAACATCCATATACACTGCCTATTATAATGGATGTTATTTATTATTTAATAAAAGAAGAAAAATACTGGAACCGTCCTGCTGGAATTTCTTCCTCTTAGTGGAAGGGTTGGTTCGTGATATATGCGATCGGGCCACGGTCCGTGATCCTTCAACATGGCTTTTACACGTCCCAAATTCTGATGAATGGAAAGGTAAAAGGGCTAGAATGCCTCATATTATTGCATTATCCTCCAAAAAACTATTACTAAGAGACTGGTTACGTAAGACTTGCCCAGACGTTACGGACCTGAGCCAGCTACTAAAGGACACCATGAGGATAGAGAGAATTGAGGCGGAGAGGCAAAAAATCTGTTAACTGGGAAATTTTTTAGCACATGGAGAGCTTTTATAACCACTAAACTACCGTAACCACTGACGAAATCATCCAGACAATCTCGCCTTTTAGGAACTGGTATTTAACTGAAGACCTTTAGGTGCTCTAAAGGTTTAACAACTACGGGCTAGGAGGGTAAATACCCCACTCAATACTGATTACCATGTTCTAGTCATTTCCACTAACAAGTTGAATTAAAGTGATGGTGCTCCAAACGGAATTTATATCGCAAATGATAATTTGTCGTTGTGTCGAGATAATATATTATTCTCTATTTGCATTGTGGACAGTTGCCAAATTTTCTATGAGATTCTGCACTGGTTTAATGGTACTGTTGTGCTGTGTTATTAAGGGTGTTGAAAATTCAATAAAGAAGATATTTGAAAAAAAAAAAAGGGGACCTCTGGGGATGATGGGAGTAACAGTGAGGATGGTTCAACTCCCCACAGGAAGAGCATGTCCCCAGGGCAACCATTAGTCTATGGATATGTAGAGCTCGTTAGGGGTGCAGGATTCACTATACAGTCAGGCAATCTCTTGCTGCTGGTTCACAAAATCAGTCTCTCTCTCTTCAGGTGTAGTAATCACAGTCTCACACAGCAAGAGCTTTAACCAGGTTTACTCTCTTTCTTGGCAGATGGTTAGTTTACAGACAGTATAGTAGCGGCATCGGTGTGGTCTAAGCAGCTGGGATGGCTTATCAAAATCACCCTCTTTCATGTTCCTTTCATGGGTCTTTTCGGTCGGTCCACACGCTAGCTACGATCCAGCAACCACAGGCTTTCAGTGGGCGACCTGCCGGATCCCCTAGCCCTAATACGGCAGCCTTCTTTTCGCTGCGCCGGAGGTTGGTTCGCGGGACATAAAGACCCCACACCCCGCCGGGGTTTGTGGTTGGGGCACAGGGCTTCCTGGCCACTTCAGCAGAGCCGGCACTCTGGTTCCGGCCCAGTTCCTCAGTGTCCCCGCTGATTTGAGTACACCTTGGACTCCTTCTTTCTATCACCACGGTCTACAGCCCAGGACCTGGACAAGCCTCAAGGTGGCACAGGCTGCCAGGTCTGTGTCCTCTCAGTCCTGTATGATGGTGTTCTCGCCTCTCCTTCTGACTGAACTTGACTCTCTGGTGTCACTTGGCTGACTGGCTTACTGAAGTTGGTGTTGTGCCCTTTTGTTTCTTCCCCTAACTGGGTCCTGTCCTAACTTTCCCACCCTCCACTTGTCTCTATTCGCCATCCCGTTGCTGGTCATAGAGTCCCAAGTCTTGGGATTGGAGTGTTGGGTGTGTGTTTTGGGGTGACCGATTTACCAATCCCGGCTGCTGCGCCATCTAGTGGCGACCAATTCACAGGGGCACCACATGTTGTCCTTGGCATCCAGTCATCATAGATGATACTAGATGATCAGTAAGGGTCCTGGGTGTCAAAATCTCATCAATCTTATATTGATGACTTATACTAAAGATATGTAATTAACACAAAAGCAGTGAACTGCCACTTTAAAACAAATTTTGACAGGAATATTCATGGAATAGACTGCATAATTAGCCCCTGATTAAAGTTGGCCCTGTCAAATATGGTTTTATAATGAACAGCTACTTCTCCCTACCTATCTATACACATGCACGCGTCTCTTGGCCGAGCGTGCATGTGTTATTCCTGAGGGAGAAGTGAATAAGCCTCTTCAATACTCTAACGGCAGCGTATCTCCCTGAGAACAAAAAGATTGGACAGTTAAAATCCAACTGCCTGATCCTTATGTCACTGATATGTGGTGTTGTGCAAGTGACCCAGCATAGGTGGTCAGCTAGTACTACCTTATTAAACCGATATATACATGTGATGTGTATTGCTAGCTTAAAGCGGTTTTCCCAGGAACAAAGAACAATACATTTTAATCAATAGATCTTGGAATAATAATAATTTCCACAGTTTGTTGTGTTTATAAAAATTATTCCTGTGCTGAGATAATCTTATATATGTGTCCCTGCTATTTACTGTGTAATGACCGTGTCTGACTGTACAGGGACATGATCTGATCATACCACAGCTCCTGGGCAGGGGAGGATGCAAAAGATAGTATAACGACATTACAGCACGAGACCACAGCTGCTGCTTTCTGTGAGGTAAAAAATGTTTAAAAATTAGCAGGAAAATGTTTTACCTCACAGAAAGAATCAGCTGTGATCCAGTGCTGTATTGTCTGTATACACTTTTGTGTTCTCCCGGCCCAGGAGATGTAGTATGATCAGGCCATATCCCTGTACGGTCAGACACATCCATTACACAGTAGATAGGAGGGACACATATATAAGATTATCTCCGCACAGGAGATGTGGTAAGATCAGACCATGTCCCTGTACGGTCAGATATGGCCATTACACAGTACATAGCAGGGACACATATATAAGATTATCTCAGCACAGGAGATGTGGTAAGATCAGACCATGTCCCTGTACAGTCAGACACAGCAATTACACAGTACATACCAGGGACACATATATAATATTATCTAAGCACAGGAGATGTGGTATGATCAGACCATATTTCTGTACGGTCAGACACATCCATTACACAGTACATAGCAGCAGCATATTTATAAGATAATCCTAGCTCAGGAATTTTTGTCTAATACATTCAATTGTGAAACATTTTTATTCCATAATCTATTGATTCAAATTTACTCGATTTGTGGGACCCTTTAAGAGTTGAAAATATTATCCAGCTCTGAACAGAAAATTCTTTATAAGTCACTTCTATAGCTTATGCCTTCATGCTATTTTATTCCAAGCTTCACTGTGCTCTCTGCAGTCACATTATAATGTTATATGCAGGGTTGTGGAGTCGGAGTTTTGGAGTCGGTGCCCATTTTGGGTGGAGTCGGAGTTGGATTCAGGGAAACTGAGGAGTCTGATGTGTAGCTTTCTGACTTCACAGCCATAGTTATGGAGTTGGAGTCTGTGTCCATTTTGGTGGAGTTGGTGTCAGTCAGATTCAGGGTAATTGAAGAGTTGGATGACTCCACGTCCCTGGTTATATGGTGCAGATTGGTAATTCAATGACCATATGGTTCATGCTTCTCTCCTTGAGTCTCCACATCTGCATAATGAGTTTTTTTCTTAGGGTGTGATACATTGTAAAAGATAATCTGTCACCTGATTCATGCTGGCCAAACCCCAGGTAGCAGGAAACAGAACCTGGCTGCCGTGAAACGCTGGATCACATTTTGAGTAGCTGGGAATGAACAGACCAGTCGTGCTCTGCCCCAGCCAACTTCTCCCCGCATTACTCCAGTTGATTGACAGGTCTCTCCAACATGTGTACTTAGGGAGAGCCCTGTCAGTCAATTAGAGCTGTGCTGGGACATGCCGTTCAGGGGGTGGCACAGACAAATCTCATTTCTAGTTATGATCCCCTGTTGTTTCCTCCAGCTATGTTTTCTCTGAAATGCTGGAGTGTTTCAGAGTAAGACATACCTGGCTGCAGTCATACAGCTAAGCAGTGATTCATTTTGCTAGTGATTTGGTAAGCAAGAATGGAGTGACAGATTCTCTTTAAAGAGGACCTGTCACCAACCATCCATGATGATCTAATTACAGCACTGAATGCAGCATGTCTGCTGTATTCAGGCAAGGAGTCCCCCATTCTCTTGACCCGTCGCATTGCTCATTTACACCACACAACGCACGAACGATATCGGCGGCAACACACGAATCACGTGACTTTTTTATCCTAGCTGGGCAACGATATTGTGCCGTGTAAAGTGGCCTTAAAAGGTAAGTGAACATGTTAAGTATTTGGTGCGGAAATATCTGCACTACTTCTGCATCTCATTGCAGGGAAAACACAGTGTCAGCAATGCACGTTTTGTGCCTCCTTTTTGATGTGTTTTTGCTGTGCATTTTTGGTGCAGATTTAAATCTGCACCAAATCTGTAAGGAGAAAATACTGTACTCAATGTGTCCATGAGACTTTAGGATTCTCATTGACTTTGCTGCTACTAGGAAACCCTTCAGATTTTGTGGCAAATCAGCGCTAAAAAACACGTAAAAAAAGCGCAATAAAAAAACTAACGTGTGCACACAGACGAAGATGCCTATATTTTCTACCATGCACAGTGACAAAACAGCCAGTCTAAGGCCCCTTTCATATCAGCGTTTTACACTGATCGCGGCAGATGCGGCAGATTTACCGCATCTGCCGCCTAACCGTTACACTTGCGGTTCACCTTCCGGCAAGCCCCATGCAATGTCTATGGGGCTTGCGTCAGGTGCAGCAAGTGCGGTATAGTTGCGGTTTCGGCACTTTCGACCGTGAAAAAAACGTGGTAAGCAGCGTTTTTTTCATGGCCACAGCTGCCGCAAGTGCCGAAACCGCAACTATACCGCACTTGCCGCACCTGCCGCAAGCCCCATAGACATTGCATGGGGCTTGCCGCATGTGAACCACAAGTGTAACGGTTAGGCGGCAGATGCGGTAAATCTGCCGCATCTGCCGCGATCAGTGTAAAACGCTGATGTGAAGGGGGCCTAAGTCAGCAAATGAACAGTCTGCTTTGAATAATGCAGTGATCATTTGATAATTAGAAGCCTTTGGCATGAAGTTGCATTATGAATGTTTACTGGCAGAATTTGTGTAACGTGGTTTTGCTCTGATTATCCTAATCTGCAGTGTGACTGTGTCACGTGTAAATCACTACATGTGATATGTCCCCTGTTGAATTTTTCTAGACTTAATCTCTGATTATCTGTCTATCGGACTATAGAGACGCAGGTGGTTTGGATCTGATATAAGTATTCTTTTAGTGGGAGTTGCTTCATAAGTATATAAGGTACACAGCTTCTTTATCAGGCTGATTCTATAGGGAATGGGCTTGAAAAAATGCTCTAAACGTGCTATATAAAATGAAGATAATGCACATTTTTGTGTGCATGACTTGCCCCCAGGGCCATGGGGTACTTGGAACCAGGCTGGTTCAGTCTCTCGGGGGGACGCATGGGGTCTGAGACCCGACTCCGTGGCCCTGCGGAGTTGCTAAAAATGCAAGGGAAATGGTTTAGGGATAAAGGATTGTGATGCCACCCACAGTGTTCGGCTATTTGGGCCGACGCTGCTAGACCAGACCACTGGGGATGATGGCTGGGCAGCTACTGTTGTATTGCTCCCCACGGGTGGAGCGTATCCCTAGGGCAACCGGGAAAGTCTATAGCATTGGAAGGCCATTGGAAAGCAGGACGGAGGGCGCAAAGTAACAGTCAGACTCACAGTTGTTGTTTCCACGAGTTCTTTATTGGTGGTGCAGGTACAAGCCAGGACACTGTCAGGTGATGGTACTAGAGTCTGTGCAACTTGGAAGCAAGTCGGGGGTTCTCCTCACTCTGCAAGTTCCAAGGAATCCCTGCTGCGCTCCTTCAGCGGGTCCCTGCTGCTGCCTAAAGCTGAGCTGCGGCCCTCTCTCTCTTCATGTGTTGTGGCGGTATGGCAGGCAGCTGGAGTCCTTCTCCAGACCCTCTTTCCTGGGGGCTACTCCTGGACTCCTTATGCTGCTTTGCTTGTAGACATGGTGGTGTGGCTGGGAATCTCCCACCCTCTGGTATTGGCTGTTGGGTTGTTAGGCCCTGCACAGCTGCGGATTCTGGTGTCCGGTTCTGGCGCTCTGCGCTAGGGTGAGCTCAACACCGCTCCACTCCCCAGGCTCTCCTCGATTTCCTCAGACCCTCACTTACGGGTTCCTCAAGCTAGGTTTCTGCTTCCCCGGGATGTACTAGCACTGCTCAAGTCCACAGGTTGTCTTCCCCAGTACTGCTCCGTACTGAACTGATTAACTCTGCCCCAGACCAAAATTTATAGGGGAGCTGCCCTAAACCCAGGTTTAGAGCTCCTCCTTCAGGCCTGGAGGCAGAAAAGGTGTTGTGTGCTTGAGCTCACCTGGTGTGGATACCCTACTTTGCTTCCAGGTATGACACTACCCCCGAGGGAGGCAATGACATTGTGGCATCCGGACTCTGGGGTGCCACATACATTTTCCATCTTATATCACATCTTTTTAACTGCATCAGGGCTTGGAAACACTGAAGAGATTTAAACAAGTGACTTGTTTATTCTCCAGGAGGCTTTCGCTTGGAAACTGTCCAGTCATTATGTTAAGACGTATCGAGTAAAAGATGCGGGCGGAGAGAAAACTATAGAACGACTGCCAGCAAAGCCACTTTAGATAAACCGCTGCATTTTCTTGAAGCAGCTTCACAAGGGAAAACGCCAAGTGCAGTGTGCACATACCTTAAAATTTCTAGTCCAGCAATTTTCTACTATACTCACAGTATATGGTTTGAACTGCATATGGATTGTAAGTAGTAAGTTGGATTTGCAAAGAAATTCATATAAAAATAATTTTTTAATGTGGATTCTATCATTGATTTTGTCACAGATTTTCTGTGAAGTCCTTGGTGAAAACATGAGGATGAAATTCATTGACCATGAAATTTAAATTGCGCCACAGGTCAATTTCCTTTCTAATTTTTTTTTTTACGCGATATGTGAATGAGATATTGAAATCTGTGTGAACATACCCTTAGGACATTATCCTTGCTTATTTTGTTAAGTGTATTTTTTTTCTTTGTTTCATTAATCAAAACCAGGAGTAGAATCTACAGTAAGGTCACCGTAAAGATATGCATAGTGGCGTGATAAAGTGTTTACCCCCATCCTGATTTCTTATTCTTTTGCATGTTTGTCACTTACATTTTTCAGATCACCAAACAAATTTAAATATTAGACAAAGATAACACAAGTAAACACAAAATGTAGTTTATAAATGAATGGCTTTATTATTAAGGGAAAAGAAATCCAAACCTACAGGGCCCTGTGTGAAAAAGTTATTGCCCCCTAAACCTAAAACTTAGCAGCAACAACTGCAATAAAGCAGTTGTGATAACTGGCAATGAGTCTATTCAAAGCCCTGGAGGAATTTTTCACACAGAGCCCTTTAGGTTTGGATTTCTTTTTCCCTTATTAATAAACACTGTTCCTCGTCTATGTTTTGGATACACTCCTGCTTTTGGCTTCCAAAAACTGCTGCAAAAAACTCATCAGATAATGCCAACGTGAAAGTCTCCCAAAAACATAAACATCTTTGCCTTTACAATATCACTTTTTTCCCCTCTGCTGATTATCTATCCCTCATTCATTTAACTGAATAATACAATGACTTCTGATCATACAACGGTGAATCACCTATTTGTCACACAATATCATTTACAGGTGGGATCGGGACAGTGGAAGTGGATGTTGTTATAAGGTCAGGTGCAGGCAACCCTATTTAATGGTCTGTATATGAACTAACCATGGATTTTCTGACCGAAACTTAACTTCTCAGACACATGTGAAGCTGTATTTTCGGGTTGGGAGACCCACAGTCAGTCTGGATGTTGTGATCTGCATACAGGCTAAAAAATACGCTGAAGTCAACGCAGCCAGGCCAGGTCCAGTAGTGTTATCTCATGGACCACAATGCATGGTATAATTAGGGTTAATACTGACCCAAACTTAAAAACTTAGAAGACATGTATGCGGCTGTAAGTTCGAGTTGGGGAAACCATTGTAATTCTCAACATTGCAGTCAATACACAGACCTTCAACTAAGCACATATAAACCTGGGCTAAATGTTTATATACGGTACACAGAAAATGTCTTTGTCTTGATAGTTAAACTAACTCTATGCACTTTTTTCAATGATCATATATTATGAAAAATATTGAATTTTTTTCCAGTGTAAAAAAAATTGTTCCAGTATTAAACTTGTTGCATTACAATTTCTACCAATTTGATTTATTTCTAGATTGCTGAATGGTGCTATTGACCTCATCTTCATTGCTGGCAGCGTTGTGGCTAATCTGGAAAACATGTGGGTTCCATTGTAAAAAACATAGAGCATGTTGTGATACACATGAGACAGTCATGGATACCGACAAGTCATGTAGTGAAACTTTACAGCAGGAAGAAGCTGCTGACCCATCAGTACCAGAAGAAAGTTCCAAAACACAAATAGAAACAAACGCAACCAATCCGGAACAAAATTTAGAGTTGGTTATACCATTGGCTGTCCCATCTCCTTCGGCAAAACCAGAGCAGAAACAGTTAAAATTTGCCCCCTCAAAGGGAAGTGATCCTGAACCAAAGCGCACAAATATAAGGAAACCTCTTTCTCGGTTTATCCTGGGCTCTTCTGAGGACAACTCTTCCGATGATGAGAGCGTTGTTGGCTCTTTTAGGAGCCCAAGAAAAAGCAGCCTAACCAGTAGTGGATCACAGACTCCATCCCTGTCATCACTTCCAGAAACAGAGCCATTGACCACCACCATAAGGTAGGTTTATTCATATAATGTTGTCCCAAGAGAATGTGCTCTTATGTGGAACAGGTTTGTTTAGTTACTTCCCTTGCAGCCTTGTTTTCCTATTTAACCAAAGAAGAATTTCATGAGCGATTGAGAAGATAAAAAGGTGGATATAATATACACTAAATTTATAGCTCACACCCTTGGCACTAAACCTAAATGGACCCCCCTATTAAAAGAACACTTAACCCAGAGATTGTTTAAATTAAATATTAGTAATTTAGCCCCCTTCCTGAAGTTGGGTAACCTTTCTGTCTACACTGTCCATAGGCAGAAAGCTGTCATTTATGTATCCAGCCCGAATTTATCTATACTGGGACAACATAGCACATGCTTAGAATTAAGAGGAGAAATGCAGCAGATAAAACCTGACATTCCCCATCCTACTGTATCCTAACCTACCCCTCATAGACTGTGAGCCCTCGTGGACAGGGTCCCCTCCTGTACCTGTACGTCCTGATCGCCTAGATTTAGTGTACTTGTTCTTGTCTCCCTCATCCTCATGTAAAGCGCCATGGAACCTAATGGCGCTATATAAATAAATAATAATAATAATAATAATAATAATAATAATAAAACTGATTAAAACTACAGCAAAAAAAAAAAAACTCATTATGTGAAGCAGCATTAGAATTGAGGTCTCTGTCTCTAATTTTTGCAACCCTAAGATCAATCATCATAGATCTGGTAACAAAATAATTTTAAGATATGAGTCAGAGAGATTCCATTAGCTCGGATAGCAGGGGTGAAGTTTAAAACGTTCCGTTTATTTAATCCAAGTAAAATACATGCCACATGTAGTGACCCCAAAGGCAAGCATTGGAACGCATTCCTACGCATTTCAGCTAACATATAGCTTTCATAGCTGAAACGCGTAGGTTGCGTTCAGTGTTGCTTTGGGGCCACTACATCTGCCATGTATTTTACTTGGATGAAATAAACGGAACGTTTTAACCTTCACCCCTGCTATCCGAGCTGTTGGAATCTCTCTGTTTCTCATATCTGCTTCACGGCTGCCTAGACCAAGGCGTCTCCGAGCACCGGAATAGAATCCATTGAAAGTGGACACAAGACAGAAGGGTGAGCTGAAATTATTTTCTATTTCTATGAAAATCCTTTTAACAGATGGCCTCCTTCACTGTCTGATCTTAGATGTGTAACCCCTTCACAACCTCTGCTGTACATGTACGGCAAATGTCAGGTGTGCTTTTATGGAGAGGGCCCGGATGCTAAGCCTGCAATATACATGACTAATTCTGGCTGATTTATACAGCTGTCACCTGCCTCTAACAGCAGTGGTTGAAGCTCAGTTTTTTAACCACTTAATGACTGCTGTCAATCTCTCAAATAAAATGATTTTCCATCTCAAAGATCCTATCTCAATATGTTGTAGGTGTAGTAATAATAATATAGCAAATACCTCCAATTAGAATTTAGTATAGTTCTGGTATGGCAATGTCTCTTTCCTTATGTGCAGGGCATTGCAGCTTAGGTTTCAATGTGAAAAAGTCAAAAGTTGCCAACTTTAGGGTCAACCTCTAGATATAGTCTAAATATAGTCTACTTATATTTTGTGATTTTTTAAAGCTTTTACATCAGAATGCTGATGTGAAAGCTTTAATGAATCGGGCTCATAGTGCTTTTTTTTCTTTCATTTTTGTATACTAAAACCTTAAAAGGGTTGTCAGAGAAAAAACTCCGGCACAAACATTTTTTTTGTAAAAACCCAAAAAATATGCTTAAATTAGTTTTATATTCTTCACCTACCAAAGTAAACAGATATTAATCCCAACGTTTCTGATGATTTGGCCTTTGTCAAAGGAAATCTAAAATGAATTTGTCAGCAGGTCTGGCAGTGATGGCACCAAGAGCTACAGCTGTGTCAGTGGTGAGTCAGTGAGGTCACCCAAAGACACAGCTGAGGTACCATAGTAGGCGCTAACCATGGTCAGATGACCTTAGTTAGCAGTTACCATGGTACCTCAACTGTGTCCCTGGGTGACCTCACTAACTTACTGCTGACATGGCGGCAGCTCTCTTTGTCGTTATTCTGTGCTCGAAGGCCGCGATGACATGATGCTTCTTTAGCATGGCCTTTGTTGCAGCAGAGCTGAGATCCGACGTGGGAACTCGTGGATTATCGTTGGAGGGTATATTGTGGAATTAATAAGTATATAATTAAATAATGGTTTGGTAATGGGCGGGAATCATAAGCCACTTGACATTACCAATCCAGGGCTTAATGACAAGCTGTCAATACTCTGCTGTCATTAACCCCTTCCATAACTCTGATGCCACTGCACCAGGCCATCGGGAAGAGCCGGATAAAGCCTTAGGATTTGGCGATTCTAATAAATTCGCTAAATTCTGAGGGTGCTGTGGGTTGCTTTTATTACCCTGGGGGAGGAAATAACTATATGCCTCCCAGGGTAAGAATAGCAGCACCCCTAGATATGCACTTTATCACATTATTTTTTAAATTATTTAATTAATTAAAAAAAAAAAAAAAAACAGTGTAAGGAACCCATATTTGATACTCATCCAATATAAAGTGCATAGCTGGAGGCTGCAGCTGTGTGCTTTATCTGTGCTGAGAATAAATATGGGGAATCTCTACGCATTGTTTTCCCCATTATTTATTTATTTAACACACATGACGGCAGGTTGGTTGCCATACACTAAAGTGTATGGCAACCAAGCACAGACACCATTTTTTTTTTTTCAGAAAATATTGTTTATTAAAGTTTAGCATAACAATTATCAATCAATAAAGAATGGTAATACATAGTAAAGTGAAAAGAAAATAATAAAGTAGAAAGAAAATAAAAATAATACATGAAAGTATCTTACAATAATAAGCCAGAATACACGAAGGTACACGGTATAAACGGCAAGCGATCCGCCTGTTTGAGGCTAAGGAAGGGGTAGACATCAGAGCATGCCGGGTCCACTAGAGGTGTAGTCCCGTGAGCTTCCCAGTACTCCGGCGGGTAAAATAATCAGAAGAATACTAGTTTGAGATGCAGAAAAGAGAAAGGACCAAGAGGGGTAGAAAAGAGCACATGGGATCGAAGGAGGGAGAGAAGGAGGGATAAGCGGGGAAGCGGTATTCAAGATGTCCAGGTCATGTCTGCGCGTTTCGCAGAAGAGACTCAAGTAGAGGGCCATCCCGGTAATACCACCAGGGAGACCAAAGCTGCTTGTGTTTTTCCCAGGTCTCATGGTCGTGGGCCATAAGTCCCTCGATGCGGCATATCCTGTCCATTTCCTTTACCCATTCTCCAATGGAGGGGGCGACTGTTGATTTCCAGCGTCGTGGAATCAAGACCCTGGCCGCCATCAGGCAGAAACGAAACAGACCACGTTTGCACGATTTGAGTGAGCCAGGGATAAGGGACAGAAGCGCGATTTGTGGAGAAGGTGAATGGCGTATTCCTGAGATAGATTCGTAAATCGAGAATATTGAAAGCCAATAGGCTTGGATGGGACCACATTGCCACCAAATATGTAGCATGGAACCCGGCCCTTCGCCACACCTCCAGCACAGGTCGGGCACTGAGGGAAACATTTTATGAAGGAGCGCTGGGCACCTATACCACCTAGTTAAGATCTTATAATTCGTCTCCTGAAAGCTGCAGGATACCGACAACTTATGTGTCAGTGTAAAAATCAGTCTGGTCAGAGTCAGAGAATGTCACCCGCAGGTCAGATTGCCAGGTCCCTACAAATGAGGGGATGGCAGATGGGCCCGCATCTGAGAGCACGCCATATAAAAGGGAGATGACGTGAGCAGGGGGCTCAGTCAAGAGAAACAATGCTTCTAAGCCTGAGAGTGACTTCCCCCGCAAGGATCGGAGAAACGTGTCCAACTGAGATACCTCCAACCAGGACCCCTGCCCTCCCAACGACCCTCTCCCCCCTCGCGCTGCTCCGCCACCTGAGCCAGACAGGGATCGTCGCTAGCACGCCAAGCCAAAAAGACCCGTCTCCCAGACGTCGGGGGAAAGTCAGGATTATTAAACAAGGGCCCAAGTAGGGATGGATGATCGCCATCACCTCTCCCCCCTCGCCACGAATCCCAATAGTCCAGCACCACACGTGTTAGTTGGGGAAACAACGAGATCAGAGGACGGGAGCTCCTCCGGATCCATGGTAGCCACTGCAGCGGGAAGGGCGAAAGGAGGTTTTCGACCTTCACCCATTGTTTGTGAGATTGATTATACTTCCAGTCTAATATTCGGGATAATAGAACAGAATGATAATAGCGTTGAAAGTTAGGTAAGCCTGCCCCACCTCTACGCTTCGAATCGGTCAGGGTCGAGAAGCGAACCCGGGGTCTCGTCGAGTTCCATATAAATTTGCGTAATGCAGAGTGCAGGCAGCGAAAGAAAGAGGGAGGGACGTCTGCAGGGACTGTCAAAAACAAATAGAGGAATTTAGGCAGAATGTCCATTTTTATGGCATTAATACGGCCAAACCAGGATAGCTGGGTACTGCGAAGTCTTTTGAGTTCAAGAAGTGTGGAATGTAAGAGTGGGGTATAGTTAAGAGCAAATAAGTCCTTGGGGTCTCCAGGAATAGAGATACCCAAATATTTCAAGCCCCTGTCCACCCAACGGAAAGAAAAGGAGGACTGAAGCTGGGCGACAAGTGGGCCCGGAAGTGTCAGGTTTATTACTTCTGTCTTGGAATAATTAACTTTGAAATGAGAGACCTCACCAAACCTCTTAAATTCCCGCATGAGCACCGGGAATGCGACCAGGCGATTAGTAATATAAACCAGAAGGTCGTCTGCATAAAGGGCCAATTTGAAATGTTCCTCATGTATCTGGACGCCTCTAATATCCGTAGATCCCCTTAGTGCACACGCTAGGTGCTCCATTGCGATGGCATACAGCAGGGGCGACAAAGGGCACCCCTGTCGCGTCCCATTAGAGACCTCAAAGGCCGAGGAAAGGAGCCCATTGACCCTCAACCGAGCAGTGGGGCCATGGTAGAGTGCCTGTATCTTCCCCATAATAACCGGCCCTAAGCCCAATTGTTTCAAAGAAGCAAAAAGAAATTCCCAGCCCAGGCGGTCAAATGCCTTTTCGGCATCAACCGAGAGGAAGCATGCAGGGATCTTATTGTCATGAATGTAGTCTGAAATGAGTAACGTCTTAATGGTATTATCTCTAGCCTCGCGGCCTAGAATAAATCCAGTCTGGTCATAATGGATAGAAGCCGGTAGTAGTGGGCCAAGTCTGGAGGCAAGAATTTTGGCGAGGATCTTTACGTCAAGATTTAATAAGGAGATAGGGCGATAACTAGCGCAGGATAGAGGGTCCTTCCCTGGCTTTGGTATGACCGTTATCGTGGCTGCCAGTGTCTGGGGGGCGAAAGGGCATGAGTCAGAAATTGAGTTATCACAGACACCATTTTAAGGATGAGAGGATAGTAGTGATAATGCAAAAGGGATAATGTGTTTATTTAATAATCCACACACAAAAAGACAGCATCAAAAGCATAGTAAAGGATTCAAAGTAAATACACAGGTCAAATGTTTAAGAATCAAGCGATTACATGGACAGAGTATCACCTACATTGGTATTACAGGCACGTAGCAGATAAGTGAAAAACATTTCAGGCAAGCAACAGTACACATGGTATATAAACCAATCTTACACAGCTATTTCACAGTATACATAAGATGCAAGTTGCAGCTACCAGAATTGATTCAGAACAGTTCAGTGTGCATACATATAAGTGAAAAGGGTATAATGGTGTGCACACCGCGTAGGTGATGAGTGGAGGTGCCAACTAACAGGATTTCTTCAATCCCAGTAAATGCAAATATGGGTACAAAGTTGCACACTCCTTTTGATGTTTTTGATGCAAGGTTTATTATGAACAGTTAATGACCACAGATGTATATAAGTGTATAGACAAAAATATCCAATGCCAGTCAGCTGAACTGCCTGGCAAATTAAGGGTGTGTGCTCACGGTCAGTATACGCAGTGTTTTGGACGCAGCGTCTTGCTGCTGCATCCAAAACGCTGCATAGTACAGTACAGGCATAGTGGATGGGATTTCAAGAAATCCCATCCTCACTATGCTTAACCCGCCCGCAGCGTGTTTGGAGCTGTGGTGCGGGTTGCCGGCAGTCCGCTCCTCCGCAGCATGTTTATTTCATGCTGCATAGTCGGAAGCGGCTGCCACAGAGAGACTGCAGGTAGAAGCCGCCCTGCACCCGCCGTATGTGGTGAGTACAGGGCGGCTGCCGTCTCCCTGCGGCCACCCGCGGCTTCACTCAGGTCCGGAGGAGCTGCGTCCAACCCGCAGCTCCTCCGGACCATGAGCACACAGCCTAAGGGTATACATGCATCGACACAGTGCTTGTGCTTTGTGCAAAAAGTGCTGTATCGATAATATCTAGTTGACTAACTGCTAATTTTACTGATACATTGGTCAAATTGCCACCACACTGATATTGCCCAATAAGTAGTTAACGGTAGATAGTATCGGTTGGGAGAGCTTCTGACCACGCCAGGGGAGGAGGAGGAAGCTTGGACCTGAAACATACGTCGGGGCTGGTGTGGTCAGAGGCTCCCCCAACCGATACTATCTACTGGTAACTACCGTACTTATTGGGCAATATCAGTGTGGTGGCAATTTGACCAATACATCAACTGGGTATCAATACTCATACAGCGTTTCATCCCCTCATCTAAAATGATAGCACATTCAATCTTCTGTCTTCTGCTCCTTAAAGGGAACCTGTCAGCTACTTTATGCCCCCCCACCCCAGCTATCACTGTTTGTCACTGCAGCTTATTAGTATTTTTTTAATCATCCCTGTCTGAGCTTTTAGGGTACCATCACACGAGGTGACGTCGCTGGAGATATCGGCGGCGACTGGCGGGAGCGCGCACATTTTTGGCGCCCCGCCAGATTCGCCGTCGCATGTTTACATGCAGAGATACCTCCAGCGACGCACCGGCGATCTTACAGGCGCCATCGCCGCTGGGGTGTCCAAAAACTCCAGCGGCGATTCTGTAACATGGGAGACTATGGCTCCCATCGCCTGTAAGATCACCGTCCCCCTGTTACATGGGGCAATGTGTACACATCGCCCCAGAGTGCTCGCCTGGTTTCAGAGCACTGCTGAGAAACCAGGCAACCACTCGAAGGCGTCGCCATCGCCTATTTACATTAGGTGACGCACAGGCCATGTCGTTGGCGATAAGCCACGCCCCTGCATCACCTATAAAATCGCCGCCGATATGGCCGCGTGTGACGGTACCCATAGTGTAATGTTGAAGGTGAAAAAAAAGCATTTATACACTTACATTTTCTGAGGCACTGACTACACCTTGGGGCATGTAATCACTCTGGCAGGTTAATAGTTAACTCACTTAACTTCTTTGTATAAAGGACCTTTGTGATGTAAAAATCTTGTGACCACAGTGGGCGGAGCTAAGCAAGCAGCCCCATCATCCCCTTGCAGCCCCCATAATCCCCTTGCAGCCCCCATCATTGTGTTGAAGCCCCCATCATCCCCTTGCAGCCCCCATCATTGCGTTGCAGCCCCCATCACCTTCCTGCAATCCCCCATCATCCCCATACAGCGCCCATCATCCCCAATACACACACACTCTCTCACACACTCCCTCACTCTCACGCACACTCACACACACACCGATCTACTGCTGCATCCCAGTCCGCAGGGTGTAATACTGAGGTCTCTCAGCTGCAGTACATGTACAAGAAGCAGCGGTCAATCAGATGTCGGCAACTGCTGGCATCTGATTGGACGGCGGCGTTTCTTTCATGTATTGCGGCTGAGAGACCTCTTGCCTGCTGCCGCTGTCGACACCTCATCATGTTGCTGCACATCAGAGTAGGGGATGACAAGCTCTCTTTTGCTCTGCGCCAGTCCGAGTGCTCAGATTTTCAAATGTATTCGAGTCTGAGAGACGCAAATACATTTGAATATTGGAAGCAGGGAGCAGCAGCTTCCAGACAGGTCCACAGCAAAGCCTCAAGTGGGCCGCATGCGCAACCCGTATGTTGTGCAGGCTTGCATTACACAGTATAAACAGTATATAGCAGGGACACATTTATAAGATTACCACCTGATCAAGGCTGCTGAATTACTGTTGAGACGCATAGTGACAGCACAAGGGGCCAATAAAGGTCTGTTTTTATCAATTGTTTTCCCTGTTTGATTTCCATCCCAGTGCTCCAGTAGCCGATATACACCTGTATCTCTCCACATTTATGACATTATCTCGGCACAGGAATATTTTTTTTAAACATCCAGTGGTGTAAATTATTATTCCAAGATGTATTACCGTATATACTAGTGTATAAGCTGACTTTTTCAGCCCAGTTTCTTGGCTGAGAAAGTCCCCCTCGGCTTATACTCGAGTCAGTCAGCAACGTGCCAGTGTGCACTTGCTCCCAGATCGCCCCTCACCCCCTGCCGCTTCCCCTGTCCTCCTCTCATTTTTATGACATCAGCACAGAGTGTGTACAAGGTGTACGGAGCTGAGCAGAGTTTGTACAAGGTGTATGGAGCGGAGCCGAGTGTGTACAAGGTGTATGGAGCGGAGCTGAGTGTGTACAAGGTGTATGGAGCAGAGCCGCGTGTACGAGGTGTACGGAGCGGAGCCGAGTGTGTACAGATACTATCTACTGGTAACTACCGTAGCTCACATCAAGCACCCCTTACCCGCCCATGACGTTGTATAACGTCATAGGTCGAGAAAGGGTTAAATACCTTAGCCCACTCCTAACAATGTGTAATATACTCCAGCTGTCACTGTACCTGTAAGTGTAAAAAATCGCATATGGATGACTGGTCACATGACGTCTACTTAGACCACGGGGGAGCGCCAAACTGAACTATTGCCCCGGGTGCCAAAAAACCTAGATACACCTCTGCCTTATGTGACTTGTGGTCAGGTGCAGCAAGTGTCGGATCTGCCAGATCCTGAAAAACCGCATTTGCCACACCTGACCGCAAGTCACATAAGGAATGATTGGGGCTTGCTGCAGTCTTGCCGCAAGTGAGCCGTTATGCAGCAGATGTGGCAAAGCTGCCGGATCTGCCGCAAACGGGCAGAAACGCTGATGTGAAAGGTGCCTTAAGCAGCTTTGCCGCATCTGCAGCCTTACCAGGAGACTTCTGGTAAGCTCCATTCATTCCCTATGGGACCTGTGGTCATGTGCTGCAAGTGCGGTTTTGCACTTGCGGTGAGTCAAAAAAGTAGCTGCTGCGTTTCCCACCCTAGGCTTATACTAGAGTCAATACGTTTTCCCAGTTTTTGGGGACAAAATTAGGGGCCTCGGCTTATCCTCGGGTCGGCTTATATTCGAATATATACGGTAATTAAAAATACCTCTAAAACTAACTTTCTTCATGGGAAAGCCCCTTTAACTTTTGTTTTTCCTTAGAAATAGCAGTATGATGTCTTGTTTGTTTGCAGAATGATTTATATTGTCGTAAAGGTGATACATTTATGACTAATTAGATTTCACAGATCACTAAAACAGGGGTTCAAAGTCTCTTATGCCACCTCACCTCACGACTGCTGCAAGGAGGAGTTTGAATGGAGCAGTGGTCAAGCATGTATGATGCCACACTATTCAAAGTTTATAGGAGAACTTAAAACGCAAATGCAAGTGAGCGGTGAAATCCTTTCTGTATATGCAACCCAACATACTGAAAGAAAATGCTTTTCCTCTTACCTACTGTAGGACTGCACAGTTGCATCAGTTGTATATCTGTCCCTGGTCAAAATTATTCTAAAATGCATAAAAGATGTATTTGTTTGTCGTGGGCTTACTTGGTAGGGTGGATGCTCTAAGCCATAGGTTATCGTAAGCAGCACAGACTGGAGGCGATAACACATCAGAGCTGGATTTGCTGTACTTCATGCACATCTGCAAGGATCAGTAGAGTAGAATATACAGGACGGAAGGTTGATAGTGAAACTAGAGGCATTAAATTCAGCAGAACTAGATGTATAGACTGCACAGGAACAGCATAGCTGTATAGGCAAACTGATTATTTGTAAGAGTATGGTTACACCCAGGAGCAGCAGGGATGTGAGTGCAACAGGACAAAGATTGCTGAAACTAATGTTTTACCAGAAACCTCGCACAGCTAAATTAAAGATGTGAATGTATTAGGATAGCGGAGACTATTGCGTTTAAGAAACTTGACACAGCTGAATTGAAGATGTAAATGTCATCATGATCGCTTAGACAAAGTGGTTATCTGATATCTTTCTTCAGCTGTGAAGTGTGTGGATAACCACTTTAGTAGCTGTGCTGGGGTTGGTAGTGAATCTAGTACAGTCATGGCCACAAGTTTTGAGAATGATACAAATATTAATTTTAACAAAGTGTACTGCTTCAGTTTTTCTAATGGCAATTTGCATATACTCCATAATGTCATAAAGAGTGATCAGCTTAACAGCAATTACTTGCAAAGTCAATATTTGCCTAGAAAATGAACTTTAACCCCCAAAACACATTTCAACATCATTGCAGTCCTGCAGCTAACATCGTTTTAGTGATTGTTCCATTAACACAGGTGTGGGTGTTGATGAGGACAGGGCTAGCGAACAATCAGTCATGATTAAGTAAGAATGACACCACTGGACACTTTAAAAGGAGGCTGGTGCTTGGTATCATTGTTTCTCTTCAGTTAACCATGGTTATCTCTAAAGGTACCTTTACACGCCGCTACAACATGGTGGAAACAACGGGGTTGATGAGACAAATGTATCTTGCACCGACAAATCAACACGAGGTAGCGGCGTGTAAAGGCGGTTGTTTCCACCCGTCAATTGCGGCACCTGTTTCAGAGCTGAGCTCTGAAACAGGTTGATTTCAACCCGGTGGTAACGGCGTGTAAATACGGTAGGGTAAGGTTTATTCTTCACCTAGATAACTCCCCGGGGCATGACACAGCCTCCGGGAAACCAACCCCCTTCAGCGATCATTGGAGGAAGCTCCTGCGTTACGATTGGTAGTCGCTGCATAGGGCGGCATATTTAAGGAGCTGACCAGTCACACTACACAATTGCTCGAGCGTCATGTATTAGTCAGCCTCCTGCGCTGGCTGGCCAATCATGATGCTATTGCTTTGTCCTATCAGCGTACGAAATTCTCGTAATGCACAATTCTGGCACGCCTATGTGTTGTCCCTGCTGCACCAGGTCCGCCCATATTACCTTGTTGTAGTGGCGTGTAAATGAGGTAAGGTGCTCTACAGAAGGTAACTTTAGTCACCCGGCGGTGCATACAGAGATAGATTCAACCTTCTGTAGTGCACCTTATAGCGGCGTGTAAAGGCGATGCGGGTATCGTTTGTAACCGTTGCTGCGTGCTCGTGCACGTGAAACACCCGGTTGTTTCCACCATGTTGTGGCGGCGTGTAAAGGTACCTTGAAGAAACACGTGCAGCCATCATTGCACTGTACAAAAATGGCCTAACAGGGAAGAGTGTCGCAGCTAGGAAGATTGCACCTCAGTCAACAATCTATCGCATCATCAAGAACTTCAAGGAGAGAGCTTCCATTGTTGTCAAAAAGGCTCCAGGGCGCCCAAGAAAGACCAGCAAGCGCCAGGACCGTATCTTAAAACTGTTTCAGCTGCGGGATCGGACTACCAGCAGTGCCGAGCTTGCTCAGGAATGGCAGCAGGCTGGTGTGAGTGCTTCTGCACGCACTGTGAGGCGGAGACTCTTTGAGCAAGGCCTGGTTTCAAGGAGGGCAGCAAAGAAGCCACTTCTCTCCAGAAAAAACATCAGGGACCGAATGATATTCTGCAAAAGGTGCAGGGAGTGGACTGCTGAGGACTGGGGTAAAGTCATTTTCTCTGATGAATCCCCTTTTGGATTGTTTGAGACATCTGGAAAACAGCTTATTCGGAGAAGAAGAGGTGAGCGCTACCACCAGTCTTGTCTCATGCCAACTGTAAAGCATCCTGAAACCATGTGTGGGGTTGCTTCTCAGCCAAAGGAATCGGCTCACTCACAGTCTTGCCTAAAAACACAGCCATGAATAAAGAATGGTACCAGAATGTCCTCCAAGAGCAACTTCTCCCAACCGTCCAAGAGCAGTTTGGCGCCCAACAATGCCTTTTCCAGCATGATGGAGCACCTTGCCATAAAGCAAAGGTGATAACTAAATGGCTCAGGGAACAAAACATAGAGATTTTGGGTCCATGGCCTGGAAACTCCCCAGATCTTAATCCCATTGAGAACTTGTGGTCAATCATCAAGAGACGGGTGGACAAACAAAATTCTGCCAAAATGCAAGCATTGATTTTGCAAGAATGGACTGCTATCAGTCAGGATTTGGTCCAGAAGTTGATTGAAAGCATGCCAGGGAGAATTGCAGAGGTCCTGAAGAAGAAGGGTCAACACTGCAAATATTGACTTGCTGCATTAACTCATTCTAACTGTCAATATAACCTTTTGGTACTCATAATATGATTGCAATTATATTTCTGTATGTGATATAAACATCAGACAAACACAAATAAAAACCAGAGGGCAGCAGATCATGTGAAAATATAATGTTGGTGTCATTCTCAAAACTTTTTGCCATGACTGTAGTTGGGTAGAAGCCAGAGGTAGCTGAGGAAACCATTAGATACTTGGCTGGAGCTAAGCCATATGTAAGGTGAAGCTTTACACCTGACAAACATGTGGTAACACAGTGTATATTATTCTCAATCAGCCTTAAAGGGAATCTGTCAGCAGGTTTTTGCAATGTAAGCTGAGGACAGCATGCTGTAGAGTGTTAAAAAGCAAAGATCATCTATGCCTGTCTTATCAGGCTGTGTGCTATTGTTTATGTATAGTAAAGGCTTTATCACCTAGTGATTACCATTACTGGTCTAAAACATTCCGACACTCCCTCTCCCCTGATTGGCACCTCATTTTCAATGTGCAAACTGTATTGAGAGCCTGGGGTTGGCGGGGCAGCTCCCCCAAATCTGCTGCATGGCTAAAATTAAATTCTTTGATTTTGTCAGTATGGCTGCAGCCAGTGATCTCTTTGCCTACAACATGTTGCTCTCAGATGACAGAAAAAAAACGTGCTGACAGATTCCCTTTAAAAAGCTTTGGAAGATGACATCATCATTGACAGGTTACCACAATTACCTGGCTAGCATTGAAGGTGTCGGCCATTAAAGTTTTTAAATACGGTACCTTTTATAGCCACAAAAAAAAATATGGCTGGTGCAATAAGAGGTGGCAATGAAGAGAAGTATACATTTTAGTTGTTAACCCTGTTGTTCTGTTCAGGTCTGCTATACACTTATAATGTTCTGATCATTTTTCACCGGACCTATTAAAGTCTTGATTTTTTAGCTAATTTATGTGTTTTATTTGAATACCTGTGGCATTATTATACTGCATGTGAACATGGTTGTTCATAAACAAATGAAAAATGAAATAAAACATTTCAAATTCAGTCATTTTTGACCGAACAGCAGGGTTAAACAATAATTTAGTTTGTGATATTTATTGAACATCTCGGAAAGATGGGTAATATTGCCAATATGGCCATAATTATGAACCTGCTTTCCCAAACTTCAAATTGCAAGCCTGCCTCATTACACTGCAACTACACAGATTTACCATTTAGTTTGGAAAATTACAAATATTCTGGAGCCTATAGTGATCACGTTATGTTATCATCTGGCGATGAAGAAACAGCTGAACAGACAAAAGCTACATTTACACATTTACGTATTTTGTTGCACTTTTTTGCGCACGCTTTTTGCCGCGATTTTCAGCCGCACAAAAAAGCGCAACAAAATACGCAGGGGCTTTCACACACTGCGCTTCTTTACCCTAGAAAGCGCAGGTGATGTCACAGAGGGGAGGAAGAATCCTGCTTCCTCCTCGCCTCTGTGACATCTGTGACTGCCCATTAGATTTCGCAGTGTAGTAATATACACTGCAAAATCTAAATTAAACAAAGCCAAATGTATGTAAAATAAAAAAGAATGAAATACTTACCTCTCCGACGCCTTTTCCCTGGTGTCGGGTGGCGTGGCCAGGCGATGTGTGTCCTGCAAGAGCCTGCCGTGATGTCAGAGGGGCGTTCCCAGCGCTGATTGGCCGATCACGGTCATTTGATGCATCACATGACCGCGAGTGACCAATCAGTGCCGGGAACGTCCCTCTGACATCACGGCAGGTCCTGGCAGAGCACACATCTCCTGCTCTTGCCACCGGACACCGGGAAAAGGCGTTGGAGAGGTAAAGTATTTCATTCTTTTTTATTTTACATACATTTGGCTTTGTTTAATTTAGATTTCGCAGTGTATATTAATACACTGCGAAATCTAATGGGCGGTCACAGCTGTCACAGAGCGGAGGAGGAAGCAGGATTCTTCCTCCCCTCTGTGACGTCAGAGGGAGAAAACGCAGGAGTTGCTGCGTTAAGAATTGACAAGGCGCTTTCTCCCAGAAAGGTGCGGCGCGAAAATGCGCGCTGTCTGAACGGCAAAGTGAATTTTACATTAACTTTGCTGTCAGACAATACGCACCTGCGCATTTTTGAAAAGCGCTCGTAAAAAAAAGCGCTCAAAAATGCGCAGTGTGTGAATGTAGCCAAAGATTAACACCTGTACTTGCATGTGTATTAGTGGGACTTTCCTGAACCTTCTTTTTATATTTTGCTATTCTCATTGAAGGGAAAGCTTTTATTTTAGTTAAGCCCCCATTACTCATAGTGAGATCGCTGCTGCGTCACAGGTTTTGTGACGCAACAGTGATCTCGCCATATTTGACACGCAGCAGCAACCAGGCCCCCGCTGTGAGATCGCCAATTGTGTCTGAATGTCCTAAACTGTTTTTTGATCGTCGGGTTTCCGCTGGCCAGCATGCATCGGTGTGTTTGACGCCTTAACAACGACCTCATTGGTGACTCAGGACTCAGCCACGTAGGTCTGTGTGACAGGGTCCCAACGACCGCTGAGGTCATTGAGTAGATCTAATTGTTTGATATCGCACCAGCGACCATGTAGCGACGTTACAGCGATCCCTACCAGGTTGTTTAGTTGTCGGGATCGCTGGAACGTCACCAAGTGTAATGGCGCCCTAACAGTAGGAGCATATTGTATTGTATTAACTCAAATTGCACCATAAACACATAAATCTCAGAGCACTTTTTAGTTAAATCACAGATCTGTCACAAGATAACATAGATTCTAGAACTCACGCGTGACTGGTGCTCTGTTTCCTAAGTGCGAAAATAACACATTGACCTTGACGTTTACATTCTTCAACATGTTGCCTGCATAGCACAATGTCATTCTTGGCTTCACCACTGCCATCACCTTGTGTGACACAAGAAAAACACTAAACACTTCTAGTCCTCTGTTCATGTTAACATTCTGCTGAGCAAAAAAAAAAAGAGCAATTTTATTTTCCGCAACTTAACGTATTAAAGGCGTTTTTTTGTAGCTTTGCAAACAATTATACAGTGATCAACCATAAAATTGTAAAACTAACAATCTAAAATGTTAGCAAAACAGTTCTGACTCATCCAGTCATGGAGTAAACAAGAACTCTGAGGCTTTCCCATGGTGTGATGTCTCTAAAATGTTAACAGCAGATACAGTCTTTTTTTTTTTTACTTTTGGAAAATCCCTGTCCCCTGCCTGCAGTTTGTTATTTTGAAATAAAAAAAGATCAAAAAACAAATAAACTGTGCCTTACTTGCCCTTTCTTGTTCCTGTTCTTAGTCTTTGCCTCTGATATTGGTGGTTTTGATTGTCTTATATGAGCGTTATATTTTTGAATATACCGTACTTTCCTTTTCCTAGATTCTTTCCTATTACAAATTTGCTCCTTTAATATTTTGCCCCCATGTAAGTTGGCGCTATTCATGTGCATGAGGACCTAGCATATGGGAGCATTTCTAAAGGTGACGTTGTTGGATCACTGATGTCTCATGAGACTTCCCCTGACCCACTGTGTCATTGTGGACTGCCTGGAGAAATGCTCACTCCAGTCCAGGCTCTTGTGTACATGCGCTGCCTATGAATGTCTGACTGATTCTTATCTGGGTGGCATGGTGATTTAGTGGTTAGCAATGCAGTCTTGAAGCGCTGGGGTCCTGAGTTAAAATCATACCAAGGACAACATCTGCAAGGAGTTTGTATGTTCTCCCAATGTTTGTGTGGGTTTCCTCCGGGTTCTTTGATTTTCTCCCACACTCCAAAGACATACTTGTGGACACACGGGGGTCAGTGGGTGCTCTCATCCACTGGCCCAGCCGCCTTTAGCAAGATATCCAAGACCCAGCGCTCATCCCCAAACTGAACGTTCGAGCTCCTTAACCGTGGGCAGAACACTACACACAGACAACACAGGGTGAGGGACTCACAATATTAAGGCTTTATTGGTCCCCCAAACAGTTAACAGCATATACAGTGCCTACAAGTAGTATTCAACCCCCCGAAGATTTAGGTGGTTTGATAAGATGCAAATAAGTTAGAGCCTTCAAACTGAAAACGAGAGTAGGATTTATTAACAGAAGCATGAATCTTACAAACCAAAAAGTTATGTTGCTCAGTTGAATTTTTATAAATTTTAAACATAAAAGTGTGGGTCAATTATTTTTCAACCCCTAGGTTTAATATTTTGTGGAATAACCCTTGTTTGCAATTACAGCTAATAATCATCTTTTATAAGACCTGATCAGGCCGGCACAGGGCTCTGGAGTTATCTTGGCCCACTCCTCCATGCAGATCTTCTTCAAGTTATCTAGGTTCTTTGGGTGTCTCATGTGGACTTTAATCTTGAGCTCCTTCCACAAGTTTTCAATTGGGTTAAGGTCAGGAGACCGACTAGGCCACTCCATCACCTTGATTTTTTTCCCTCTTGAACCAGGCCTTGATTTTCTTGGCTGTGTGCTTTGAGTCGTTGTCTTGTTGGAAGATGAAATTACGACCCATCTTAAGATCCTTGATGGAGGAGCGGAGGTTCTTGGCCAAAATCTCCAGGTAGGCCGTGCTATCCATCTTCCCATGGATGCGGACCAGATGGCTAGGCCCCTTGGCTGAGAAACAGCCCCACAGCATGATGCTGCCACCACAATGCTTGACTGTAGGGATGGTATTCTTGGGGTCGTATGCAGTGCCATCCAGTCTCCAAATGTCACGTGTGTGGTTGGCACCAAAGATCTCGATCTTGGTCTCATCAGACCATAGAACCTTGAACCAGTCTGTCTCAGAGTCCTCCAAGTGATCATGAGCAAACTGTAGACGAGCCTTGACATGACGCTTTGAAAGTAAAGGTACCTTACGGACTCGTCTGGAACGGAGACCATTGCGGTGGAGTACGTTACTTATGGTATTGACTGAAACCAATGTCCCACTGCCATGAGATCTTCCCGGAGCTCCTTCCTTGTTGTCCTTGGTTTGGCCTCGACTCTTCTGACAAGCCTGGCCTCGGCACGGGAGGAAACTTTCAAAGGCTGTCCAGGCCGTGGAAGGCTAACAGTAGTTCCATAAGCCTTCCACTTCCGGATGATGCTCCCAACAGTGGAGACAGGTAGGCCCAACTCCTTGGAAAGGGTTTTGTACCCCTTGCCAGCCTCGTGACCCTCCACGATCTTGTCTCTGACGACCTTGGAATGCTCCTTTGTCTTTCCCATGTTGACCATGTATGAGTGCTGTTCACAAGTTTGGGGAGGGTCTTAAATAGTCAGAAAATAGATAATTAATCCACACATGTGAAGCTCATTGTTCTTTGTGCCTGAACTACTTCTTAATACTTTAGGGGGACCAAACAGAATGCTGGTGGTTTGAGGGGTTGAATAATAAATGACCCTCTGAATTAACTTTTAACACTTAAAAAAAAAAAAAAAAATCTTTTTGGCTGCCGTGCATTTCCCACTTCCAGGCTGATCTACAGTTCAAATGTCACAATGCCAAGTTCATTCTGCATGTGTCAACCAGCTAAATCTGCAGGGGGTTGAATACTACTTGTAGGCACTGTAACACATAACCAGTAAAACACAAAATGTAACAGGCAACAGAGTCTCACCCTTCTGCTGGCTCAGCAGGGTTTAGAATATAGCACAGCAAAGTCTGTAGCCAGGTGACTGGATCGTCCCAACCTGGGTTGCGTCCCTATGCAGTCTTTGTTATCCCAGTCGAATCCAAACATTCAATGCTGAAGTCCTTGTAGAATTATAATCCAGTTTCTGATCCCCTCGGTCAGCACCGTAATGCCTAGGTCTGGGGTTATGGCCGGCTGATCGAGTCCGTAGATCCTAGATTAGCTGCCTGTACCAAGTCCAGTGCACCTCTAGCCGGGACCGAAATCCGTAGACTCAGGTCACTAGACAGAATCAAAATCACACTGGTTAATGAACAGCTCTGCTTATATACCCGTGATCACCCATTGCAGGATATTGTGGACATCACGATTGGTGGATTACGACTGTTCTCCCATTGGCTCGCTTTCAAGCTGCCTGGATAATGTTCATTTAAATGATGTTTGCAGAGAAGGGTCAATGAGGGTTTAGTATAGACATTTTGTATAACATCCTGACCACAACAATAGTGGCTGAAGTGATTTACATAGTATCAGCAATACCCATACTAATACAAAGGAGTTTTAGAGGATTAAGTCCTCTGAGCTTCCTAAGACAAAGAGTTGAGATGATTACATTACACATGGTCAACATCACCAGTCATCTACAAGACTCTAGAAACAATGAGTTGGCTATCACAAGGTAGATAATTACATTACACATGTTAAACACTGCCAGTCATCTACAAGACTTGTATTTAGAATGAGTTGCTTATCACAAGATAGATAATTACATTACCCACTTTAAATACTAGCAGGCGCCTACAAATCTTGTGTAACCCATGAGTGGCGTATTACAAGTTTGGAAACCAAAATACAATATTGTCTGGATAAATAAGAAATCCTCATAGGTTATACATTAAAGGGGTCCATTTTGTCACATATGTTCTCCCAATGTTTGTGTGGGTTTCCTCCGGGTTCTTTGATTTTCTCCCACACGCCAAAGACATACTGATAGGGAGTTTAGATTGTGAGCCCTTATGGGGAAATGGGGACCGTGCTGATGATAAATGTAATTAATGGTGCTATATAAATGAATATAATATTATTGTTATTATCACCTGTGAGTATCCTTTATAAAAACATGAGACACACACAGTATTTCACAGCCCCCTGAAGAAGTCCATTCTTAACATGTGTTATGGCTGGTGGTCTGAGGTCACATTCATGGAGTAATGGGTAGGCTTTTGGAATTATTATGCCCAAATCTTTCTCTACTCCAGGGGCATTCTTGGGGACATTTACCATACTTATGGAAGATATTACTGCTTAGGCTTTATGTTTTCCTTGCCATTTACTTATTACACTGTGACTTAATTGGTCTCCCAAATACCACCCTCCCTACTGTCTGTGACTGTCAGTTCCACTTTTTGGCTACCTATTTTTTTAATACTTTTATATAGTGTTGTCATTTTTGATTAATGTGTAATAAAGCTACCATTTTATCATTGACCTTTGACTCCATTGTTTATTGTAGGGTTTATATAGTGCTGGGAGTGGTCCATTCTAGATGAGAGAAGCCATGGTGTGAGCCAAGGCTTCAAAGCTACTATTTTGTGACATTATATCAGTTTGGTTTATATCAAATAGTGAGTATACCGGCTCTTTGCAATTTGTGCTGTCAAATTGGGCTTAGCTCACTTGTTGGCCGCAGTACTGTCGATGTGATAGCAGTGCTGTAGACAATAACAGAAAAAGGGAGCAATGGTGGAGACTAAACCCTGAACCCAGGGACTGTTAGTAAAGCACAGATCGTAGAACAAACTGCAGCTGGGGGACAAGGGTTTTCTGAAAATAGTTAAAACCTGTTTAAGCCTTGTAAGTCTATGGTCACACTAAGTTGTTTTTTTGGAGTGAACACGCTCCAAAATCTTTCACACAAGACGCTTTAGAAATGCTTGGAGAACTGATCCAATTAATTTAAATCTACTCTGCTCTTATTATTTCATTTACAAGCTGGGTGGAAAAATAAACTCAAATCAACAAGCTGCAATAAAAAAAAAAATCTTCCAAAATTCTTCATGAAAAGAAAAACTGCAGTTTCCACTTGAAAAAAAATTATTTTTGGAGCTTTTTTTTTTTTTAAATCTCTGTGAATATGCCTTTAGTTTTGAGGTGAGACTTTAAGGCAGGGGTGGGGAACACCTCAGGGCCCATGGCCACAGGCAGTCCTCAATATCCTTTTCTGCGGCCCCTGGGCAGATTCTTTGGGACCACAGTACTTGGGCTAGCAGATGCGTGTTGCCGACTGCCTGGCTTTTTAATCCAGCTCCCTAGTGATCTCTATACCCCAGTCTCTGCCTCACCAATGACATATGTGCCCCCGACCTCTAATGTGATCTCTATGCCCCAACATTAGTATCCCAAGTGACGTATATATGCCCCCAGCCTCTCCCATGATCTCTATGCCTCAGCCTCCCCAGTGACGTATATGCGCCCAGCTTTTCCTGTTATCTCTATGCCCCAGTCTCAGCCTTCCCAGTGACATATATGCCCCAAGCCTTACCTGTGATCCCTATGCCCCAGCCTTAGCCTCTCCAGTAATGTATATTCCCCCAGTCTCTCCTGTGATCTCTATGCCCCGGCCTCATCCTCTCCAGTTAAGTAAATGCCCCCAGCCTCTCCTGTGATGTCTATGGCCTTATCAAACCTGGAAAAGCTGTTGAGAAGCAACTTGATACATATCATTAACATGACAGCCACGTCAAAGAGAAGCAGCCCCAGCCACCACAGTAGGGGTGTGTTGATTGTTTAAGCAAATATAGCGGGAACATTTTCAAGTTGATAATTTTGTGTTGCCCCGAATGATGGTAGAAATGTTCAAATGCCCCCAGCAGAAAAAAGGTTCCCAACCTCTGCTTTAATGCATGGGACTTGTTTTTCCATCACATACCCCAGATTCTTGATAAGATTTAGTTCTAGGGAATTTGAAAGGCCAATTCAACACCTTCAACCTCTGCCTTACTTTTCAAACTATTCCTGATTTATTTTTTTGCAATAGGTGGGAAACATTGTCCAGCTGAAAGTGGCCACTGCCATAAAATAATATCGTTTGCAGCAATTCTTGTTCATGTCAAAATAACATCCACACGAATGCCAGTCCCCAAGATTTACCAGAGAACAATGCCAAAGTATCACACAACATCTGCCAGTTTCCTTTCATACAGTGCACACTAATACTATCACTTCCTTCTACAACATTTAAAAAATGTGGAAGTTCACATTCTTCAATTTTTCGTTGTCCAATTTTGATGTTAATCAGTCATTAGTTCACACTTTGTCAATCCTTGTGCAATTTTTTTTGGTAAGTACTAACAATTGCATACTGTTACATAACATACTTGTAATGCTAATTGGTGTATATTGAAGCAACTGAAAAACTATAAAAATTAGACATGCTTCATAAATTTGACACCAGGAAACACACTTTTTCCTAAGGCCACCTCATAGCTGGCACATACACTGAATTAGCACTTTTTTTGTTTAAGGCCCCTTCACATCACATTTTGTTCCTGTCCGTGGGGATCCTGTTTTTGCAGGACCACATGGACAGGAATGGACATGCCCAGATTTGTTACTTCGGATGCCATTTCTATGTTGGGATCCATGATTTTGACGGATCCGGACACAAAAAGAGCTGGGAGGAGCCCAACTCTGTAAAGCGCAGTCAAGATGTTGTCGGGGCTGACTTTCACTTTCGCAATGTATCTACATACAATGCAAAAGGGAAAGCAATGGTTAAAAAAAAAAAAAAAATGCTCACCTGCCTGCCGAGTGTCGCGCGAGTGTACTGAGCGTGCTCAATACACTAAAATAGGATCCGGTAAACAATCCTGTTTTTTCCTGATCTGCGCTTCTTAGGCCCCCACATTATTTTCCCCGGACCACGTCGAATCTGATTCTGTCCGATTTGGTCCACTGTGCTCAAAATCGGAGCAGTCTCCGATTCTGGGTACATCAAAAAATCAGACACAATCGGATCCGTGACATTATGGACACAATTGGATGGCCATATAGGCCCATAGGGACACATGGGGGCCAAATCGGATCCGTGGCTGTTTTACAACGGGTAGCCACGGATCCCAAAAAATCGTGATGTGAAGGGGGCCTAAGACAACGGCCTTTTCCTGATCACAGAAATACTGCAGAGGGTGGGGAGTGAGTAATGAGCAAGTTTTCCAGTGGATAAGTTTCAATATGAAATTCTTGTAATCTAAGGTACTTCCAATCTGGCATGGTCAGGTCGGGGTCACTATTTGAAAAACTGTTTGTCTTGGGTTTTCTCTTGCAATAGTTTCCAGTGTATACTGGGATTGAGTAGAAAAGCCCAGTAAAACGGGATCCGGTGGACCAAAATAACTTGAAGAAAGGGGTCAAAGGAAGATGTAAAGAATTGTATTGACAAACTGGCAGTGTAAAATCAAGCAAATTGCAGCCAAATGCATTCCTGGTGTTACCTGTCTCAGCTTCAGGGCAGGCCTTGTTCCCTTACCATATGGATGCAACCGTTTGCTGTGGTGTGTGACAAGCTTTACATCTTACCCAATGAACTCCAGTGACGTCATCTCCCAAGGCTCTTTTATAGGGTTCGTCCAGTCTTAGAAGGAAAATCTACAGATACTCTGTGACTGCCCAATCTTGACAGTGTAAAGTACGTATGCAGCCACAATTCCCAGTATTTCCTTTGCTAGTGGGTAGTCATGTGAACACATGTACAGAGGAGAAAATAAATGATACACTGCCAATTTTGCAAGTTTTCACATCTACAAGTCTGTAACTTATATCGTAGGTTAATTTCAACTGTGACAGAATCTAAAAAAAAAATCCAGAAAATCACATTTTATGATTTTTACATAATTAATTTGCATTTTATTGCATGAAATAAGTATTTGATACAATAGAAAAACAGATCTCAATATTTCGTACAGAACCGTTTGATTATTATTATTGCTCCATTTATTCCATGTTGCTTCACATGTGAAAAAGGGCATACATAGACAAGTACCACAGAGGTCATACATTTCCTGTAGTTCGTGACCAAGTTTGCACACATTGCAGCAGGGATTTTTGCCCACTCCTCCATACAGATCTTCTCCAGATCTTGCAGGTTTCGGGGCTGTCATTGGGCAACATTGAGTTTCCGCTCCCTCCAAAGATTTTCTTTTAGGTTCAGGTCTGGAGACTGGCTAGGCCACTCCAGGACCTATAAATGCTTCTTATGGTGCCACTTATTAGTTTCCCTGGCTATGTGTTTCCAGACATTTTGATGCTGCAAGAGCAAACCACCACCAATCTTCACTACTCTTACTGAGTTAAGGAGGTTGTTTGATAAAATCTTGCATTACATGACCCCATCCATCCTCCCTTTAATATGGTGCAGTCATCCTGTCCCCTTTGCAGAAATGCACCCCTAAATTATGATGTTTCCTCCTCCCATGGTTGGGACAGTGTTCTTTGGGTTTTACTCATCCTTCTTCCTCCAAACATGCCGAATGGAGTTGATACCAAGAAGTTCTATTTTGGTCTCATCTGACCACATGACCTCACATGCCTCCTCTGAATCATCCAGATGCTCATTGGCAAACTTCAAACGGGCCTCAACATTCGACAAGTGCTGGCGTGAAAAGGGAATCTTGCGTGCCCTGCAGGGTTTCAATCCATGAGAGCGTAGTGTGTTACTCATGGTAATGCTAATTCCTGACCTTTCTCACAATCATCCTTAACCCAAGAGGTGAGATCCTGCATGGAGCCCCAGACTGAGGAAGATTGACAGTCATCTTGTGTTTCTTCCATTTTCTAATAAGTGCGACAACAGTTGATTGACCTATCACTAAGCTGCTTGCATATTACCCTGCAGAGCACCCTTGCACGACGGGCAACATCGTGAGCTAACAGGAGCTCACGCTGAAGATGCAAGTTAAGTGCAGTGGTGAGGTCACGAATAGTCGGCAATCTCACAGATCTCCAGCATCTATCAATACATAATCTTGCTCCGAGCAAGGTGTTTGCCACAATAGGTCGTAAAGGAGAGGGCCAGTCCTCCCAAGCCCAGGATAGCCAGAGCTGGGCCTAACTGGAACTGAACCCCTGTCAATGAAATTAGGAGTTGAGCCACGGAGTGCCAGAACGCGCCCAAAGGCAGGCAATCCCACCACATATGGAGGGATGACCCCGCTCGGAACAACCTCTCCAGCAATTCTGGGCCTCCGAAGCATCAGGGCATTTGAAGCGGGCCAGAGAGATCGGGGTTATGTACCACTCCAGCTGAACTTTTTTAATTTGCTCAATATGGTTAATACAGCTTGTATAAGCCGAGCTGCGAGCGCAGTGTCCTGCCATTGTTCTAGCATGACGTCAATTTGCAAAACAGATTCCCATTTAACCATGTACAGTAATTTTTCAGAGCCTCTCAGCCGAGCTAGTGCCCCATACACAACCGAGACACCATGATCACTGGAGGGAGCCGATTTAAAGTACCTCTGCACCACGCCATCTACAGCTGTTAGGTCTACCACAGACCAAGTCACAGAATTCAAAAAGTGTCGTAATTGAAGATATTGGTAGAAAGCTGTCCTGGGGATAGAGTACCGATCTGCAAGTTCTGTGTAAGATTTTATGATGTTACCGTCCAGGACCTGATGAACAAAATGGACCGCGCCATCTCTCCAAGGTCTAAAGGAGAGGGACCCTACCAGCACTTCCACCGCCTGGAGCGAGATGTCAGGAAAAGGAAGGCTAACAGGGAGCGTGCATACTGTCGTCAAACCCTCAATAGAGATGACATAGCCCCAAGAAGGTTTAAATCTGCTGACCACTGTAGAAGGTTCATCGCCAGTAAAAGTTTAGTGGATCCGCGAGGAGCAAAATATTTCTCGATTTGCATCCACAAAGGTTGGTGCGCGTCCGCCCACCAGAGACTCGCCACAGAAAGGTGAGTGGCCACGTAATAAGATGTTAGGCACGGGACCCCCATGCCCCACAGTCGCAGGGGGAGAGAAAGCACCCTTATACCAACTCTATGCGGCTTGTGGTTCCAAATAAACCCGGTCAGTAGCGATTGCAAAGTTGCAATTAAACTTTAGGGAACATCAGCGGTAAGCACCTAAGCACATACAAGATTTTTGGAAGGTATGTCATCTTGACTATATTTATTCTGGCAAACCATGAGAGAAACAGCCCTTTATGGGAGGCAAATCCCTCCCTGATGGATGCTGTCAGAACCTCGAAGTTGTGATGTACTATCCTGCTGGTGTGCGCAATCCAGACCCCCAAGTACGGAATACCTTTAGGAGACTGTTGACGTATTTTTATTACACTTTTTGTCTGATTGTTTCACTCCTGCTTTTGGCTACAAATACTGAGGTAAAAAAAAACTGACCAAATGGTCAATGTATGCACAGAGTCTTATATTATAACCCCATCAATACAATTTATTAATTTTATGCAAATAAGCTCCTTAATCAGTAGAGGGGAGATTTTGAGAGATGGTATATAAATAGTCACTGGGCATTTTGACAGATTAAAAAAGAGAGGCTCTGAAAAAAGAAATGTTTTTTCTTTATCAAAGTCTTATTTGCATGTTTTACCCCTCCAACATAGATTGTATATTTTTATTCATTGTCCTAGCACTCTGCTGGGCAGCACCTAAGCACCTATGATTTCTAATGCAAACAGATGTAGTCCAGCTCAACTTAGTAGAGTCTCTCAATAATGTTTAGCATGGAAATGAGGTCTATGTAGACATGCCTATATGCAGATGCTGTTATTTGCTGACCTGTTTGAATACCTTTTGCATTCTGAGAAATATTAATTTATTCTCCCCATTGTTATAGAATAGCATTTTCCATTTCTTCTAATTCTAAGATAAAAGGCAAATTAGCTGCAGGAAAATTACATTTATGAAGGTGACAAAATGGTAATGTGTAGGTAATAAGTAGTGTTTAAACCATGCCTGGTTGGAGCAGTGCCAACATGGAGAAAATAAAGTCCCCCTTCTTCAACAGCAGCACAATATGGGGTTCCATGCCGCTGTGCACCAGCGGGACAAAGAGAACTTTTAATAAGGTTGTAGGTTCCTCACCGTGGCATAATTGGGGGGGGAGATGTCTCCCTGAGATCGTTAGTTTTTAAACTTCCTGCACTGTAAAGGACAAAGTCCTTTGTCCTTTACCAGTGCAAGACGTGAGGCCCCACCCCCGCTCTGTAGCTTCACTGTGTAGGTTTCTCCAACCGGGCTGGAGCTCTGGCGCTGGCTCCTCAACCTGCAACTTGTAAAGTCCGATGGTTGGACTGTCATTCAGGCATTCCACTTTGTCCTGCCGGGGTCAACCCTGAGATAGATCTCCCCCAGATACAGAGGGCAATGTCAGTATCGATGAAGAAGAGGAAGAGCTTCATGTTCCCAAAGCGGAACCTCTAAGAGCTCCATGACAACTAAGAAAGACGTCTTACACCAGAAATATTCCTGTGGGAGTAGAAGGTTGACACATTTTGTGCAAAATTGGAAAATTCTAATAAAAGACACATTAGTGATCAGCATTATAGAAGGTGGTTATGTGATTTCCTTCATCTCCTATCCCCAAGAAAGGTACTTGGAGTCAAGGACTCTTCCTCCTTCCAGGCAGAAGATTCTAGAAGGGGAGATACAGAAGCTAATTTTTCTGTTTGCCTGGAACCTGTCCCAACATTGTAGGTTGGAAAAGGTGTATACTCACCTGTTTTTTTGGTCCTGAAACAGTCAGGCAAGTGGATATTCATTATCGACCCAAATTACCTTAATCCGTTTATCTGAAAAGAAATATTCAGGATGGAAACAATCAGGTCAATCAAACTCATCCTGTCAAAAGAGGTCTTTATGGCTTCCATAGACTTAAGGGATGCATAGTTCCACATACCCATACTCCCTTCACGCAGGAAATACTTAAAGGGTGCCATCAGCCTCAATGAAGATTTTCAACACTTCCAATTCAAGGTTCTCCCATTCAGGATAACCTGACACTCTTTGTGTTCACCAAGTCTCGTCCCTGGTGCGGGGCTAAATTGTGTCATGAAAGGGGGCGGGGCTCACCACGATTTAGCCCCGCCCCTTTCATGACCGGCCAGGCTCTTAGAAGGTGAGAGGGGATGGGGGAGAGGAGGCTGACAGGCACGAACACTGCACGAGGACAAAGCTAGGTAACACCCAGTTGGCTGAATTTATTAAACTTCATAAAGCTATATCTTAGCTTCTACTAAACAGTTTTTTTAGCAAAAACGATTGCCCCAAATGTGTGTGCTGGGTGTAGGGACACATATTAACAGTCCGGGGGGGTCATTTGGGGTGGTTGGTTCCCTTTAAGTCACTGTAATGCAAAATAAATCAGTATATTTATTTTAGGATTCCTTGATTGTGTTGCAGAGAAATCCTTGTTCCAATTTGGCTGGGCCCTGTACTTACAGCTTTCCGGCCTCTTGCACTCTTTCCTCACCTGCCACAAGCTCCCTGTCACTGACTGACAGGTCTCTCTTTTCTGTGACTTGCAACCCACCCGAGATCTCACGCAAGTGTCAGAAGAGGTGCATGCGCACACAGATAGTCGAGATGTTGCAACATCATAAGTACTAACTGCGCATGTTATTATTATTATTATTTATTTATATAGCGCCATTGGTTCCATGGCGCTTTACATAAGAAATGGGGGTAACAAAAACAGGTACAGTACATATGAACAATCAAGGCTTGCCGATACACGATGGTAGAGGGCCCTGTCCACAAGGGCTCACAGTCTATAGGGGTGGAAGGACACGATAGGAGGGTCCACATGGTTTTAGAAAGAATCTTAGGTTACAGCGAAGATTGGCCTGTTAGTCAATAACAGGTGGAAGATTGGAAAGCGTGAGACAACTTAAGTGCAGGTGCCAAGCACCCGATGTTTTCAACTCCTTAGCGTAAAAATTGGAATAGGGATATCCTTGCTAAGGAATCAAGGATTGATAAAACAAAGGTATGGATTTATTGTGTATTAGAGCGCATTAACATACGTTTTTTGCACCCGAAACTGATACAATCTATTGGCAGGTTGCCTCTAAGGCCCCTTTCACATCACAACTTTTTCCTGTCCGTGGGGATCCTGTTTTTTGCAGGACCCCACGGACAGGAACGGACAGGTCCGGATGTGTACCTCCAGATGCCATTTCTGTGTCCGGATCCGTGATTTTCACAGATCCGGACACTGAAAGAGTTGGGAGGAGCCCGAGCCTGCAAAGCGCAGGCAAGCGGGGCTGACTTTCATTTTTGCAATGTATATACATGCATTGTGAATGTGAAATGAAATAAAGCAATGGTTAAAAATAAAAAAAAATCTTCACCTCCCCGCCGTGTGTCCTGCGATTTTGCAACATCCACCTCCGATGGCTTAAGGACCTAAATCAGCTAGTGGGGCGGGGCAACCCAATCAGCTGATTGGTCACATGACCTCATCAACGTGGTTTAAATTGCCCGCTCGACGATCGGTTTTGGCGGACACGCAATTTAATCCGCTCAGCTGATGCGGTCATGTGACCACTCAGCTGATCGGGTTGCCCCGCCCGGCCAGCTGATTCAGGTCCTTAAGCCATCGGAGGTGGACACCGTGCATCTTCTTGGGACACACGGCAGAGAGGCGGGGATTATTTTTTTATTTTTAACACTTGCTTTATTTAATATTACTTTCACAATATATGTATATACATTGCGAAAGTGAAATAACACGGGAACAGAGCAGTTTTAAATTGGATCCGGGAAACTATCCTGTTTTTTTCATAGACCCACATGTTATTTGCCGCGGACCGCGTCGGATCCGATTCTGTCCGATTTGGTCCGCTGTGCCCAAAATCGGACCAATCTCTGATTCAGGGTACAGCAAAAAAAATCGGCCACAATCGCATCCTTGACAATTTGGACACAATTGGATCCGCCATACAGGACCAATCCGTGCCTATAGGGATACATGGGGGCCAAATCGGATCTGTGGCTATCGGTTTTACAACGGATAGCCATAGCCATGGATGCACAAAAATCGTGATGTGAAAACAGCCCTTTCACATCACTTTTTTTTGTGGATCCATGTATATCCGGTGTAAAACTGATAGCTACAGATCCAGTTTGGCCTCCATGTATCCGTATGGGCACGGATTGGTCCTTATTGGTATCCGATTGTGTCAGTTTTGTGTTGGATCCGTTTGTGTCAGCTTTTTTCCCCGTCCGTGAAAAAAATCAGATAGAAACGGATTAAAATAACATGGAGCTCTATGGTAACGGATCCGACAAAAAAATCGAATCCGTAAAATGGATCTGATTTGCTGTACTGCGCATGCTCAGAAGCAAGGTACAGCCCTATCTCTGCTAAATGATGACGGATCTGTGGAAAATACGGATCTGTGGGCATCAGTGGCATCTGTTGGCACAGATATGTGCCTGTCCGTGTGATCCTTGAAATTCAAGGATCACCATGGATGTGCAAATAACGTGATATGAAAGGGGGCCTAAATTTCATCCTGATTACTACTCCCTGTGTTGCAAACAGGCCTCCAGATTACAATTGTATCTGCAGGTGAATAGTGTTTTTTGAAGTGACAGGATCCCTTTAAAACAGCAGAAGATTTTTCCATGTAAATGTAGGAAGGCAGCTGCACCTTCATCTTATCTATGCTTTATTACTTACCATGTATGTAGTAGGGAGGACACAGATAGCTAAAGTAACAAAGGTGACAGAATGAAGAAGACTTCTAATCATATTTCTCAGCACTTTATGCACTAATTCTTCAGCTATGGAGCCAGTATATGTTCTGGGGTAAGTCAGCGAGTTCTTTATGTTTGCTAATCCCCTTGTTGTGCAGTGTCCTCTGCTTTCAGGATACTTTAGAAATGATTTATTCTACCTTCTGCACCTTCTTTCTACCTTCTGTACCTTCTGCAATACAATCGCTGATTTCTCAAAGGAAACAGTCTGGCATTTCTTTAAAAAAGTTAGCAAGATTTGTTGATAGGATGATGAAAATAATCTTCCTTTAGGTTAACAGTTTTTGGTGAGTATTTGACGCTGTTTATTTTCACTGCGCAAAAATAATATAAACCCTGCCCAATCATATGTTTTGTTTTCATAACTTTGTGTAAACTGACCTGCAGCTTCAAAGCTGCAACACGTCGATTCCTCTTGCTGAGCTTCCACTGCCCTGGACTGGCAGGTTCCTGCATAGGGCAGCACGTATCAGATGGTAGGTTCACTTTAAAACAATGGCATACTGAAAAGAGACAAAAACCACAGCTTCAAAAACACAATAACAACAAATACTCTTCATGGGAACGTGGCCTTAGGCTTTGTTCCCACATTGATCATTTGTTGAGTTTTTTATGTCAATTTTCTGCAGCATTTCTGTATCTATTGAATAAATTACGTTACTCGCATTTTTTAGTACATTTTTTCTTACATGTGTCATCAATGCGTTTTTGTGTCTTTTTGGTAAATTAGGCTGTTTTTTTTTTCCACATTAAATTTTTATAGGAAAATTTTTTAAACAACAAAAAATCACATCATACACAAAGAACATTAGGCCCAAGGGCCTTGACCAGGTGAGGGGTGGGGGAAGATGGGGGGGGGGGGAAGAGAACCAGGTGGGGGGGGGGGGAGAGAATGGGAGGGGTGGAAGATCAGGGAAGGAAGAGGAGATGGAGAGGAAATGGGGGAGGAAACCAGGGAGGTATATGTACACATTAATCGTGAAATACACCACAGCCCCACTGGCTCATCATATGTACATAAACGTTGACTATAACTTGAGACAAACTAGACTAACCCTCTGCAGAAGAAGGAATCTCTACACATATAGGCTGGTTTGTTTTTGATACTTCCTGATATTTGCATTAGACAAAAATTTATTGATTCTATTGTATGGATTACATGTGTTTTTAGTGTCTTTCCGCAAGGAACACGCAGTAACGATGCATACGATGTTTTTTTCTGCTAATTTTCTGCATCTTAAGTCTAGGGGGAAAATTAACACATAAAACTCAGTATACCCACAAAATAAATTATCATTCTGCAGATTTAAAACATGTTAAAGGTCACTTATTGCAGTGGGAAAAAGCACAGTGGGCATGAGATTCTTTAAATCCCAACTCACTTTAAATCCAAAAACTCATGTAAATTTAGCCTAAATGAGAACCTGCCACATCCCAAATGCTATTAACTTGCAGATAAGGGGTTATTCCGCATGTTAGTGCTGGAGTCACTGTTGAGGATCACATTACACTGCCTGGACTGTCCTATTTCTCCTGGTCTGACCATGTTAGTTTCATGTGTTTCTATGCAGCTCTCACTTTCAAATCAGTAGCGCCCTGGACGGTCCAGGCAGTTCGATGCCTAATGGCATTCTAAAGCTGCCTGCACTGACAGCCCGGTTACTGCGAGGAAATGAACTTTATTCCTCCTGGCAACCTCTGGCTTTCAGTTGTTTAGGCACTGCCAGCGAGGCTTCATTTACTGTTCAGTATGGACGTGTGATTGAGGCTTAACACCTCTGATTTTGGTTCAAATTCGCCAATTCAAGTTTATATGTCCATGAAAATATCGAACAGCACTTGGATGTCTTCCCTTGTCTGGTTTTTATGGACTGTGTTATGTTTCACTAATTTTTACTATTTGCAAATGAGAATGCACAGATAAACACACAAACATGAGTAAATGTCAGAAAACATTAATATTGCAATATCAACAAAGAATAAACATGAATTCTATCTATAAAAAGGTGGGGGATGGGGTAGAATCAATGGGAAGGAAAATGTGGCACCCGAGGGTCTAAGTGCCATAGTGTCATTATCGCCCCCGGGTGGAAGGGTCACGCTTGAGAGCAACGGAGGGACTTCACACCAGGCAAAACCCAAAGCACACAACACCTTTCTGCCTCCAGGACTGAAGCCGGAGACCAAGACTCGGCTTCAGGGCGAGCTCCCCTTTAAATTCTGGTCTGGGACAGAGTTAGTCGGTTCAGTTCCTAGAAAGACTGAGGAAGACAATCCTGTGGACTGTCAGCAGTGCTAAGCTCATCCCAGGGTAGCTAAGCCTAGCTTGAGGCACCCAAGGGAGGGTCTGAGGAAGTGGAGAGGAATCCGGGGGTGGAGCGGTGTCATGCTCACCCCGGAGGAACAGTGCCAGGGACGGACACCGGAGTCCAAGGCTGGCTGTGTCCTAACAACCCGGCAGCCAATACCGGAAGGTGGGAGATTCCAAGTCCCCCAGCCACATTGTGCCCAGAGGCAAAGCAGTCTAAAGAGCCCAGGAACGTGGGACTAGAGAAGGACTCGAGTTGCCTGCCATACCGGCACCAAGCAGGAGAGAGAGAGAGGGCCAGCAGCTCAGCTTAAGCAGCAGCAGAAACCCGTTGCAAAGCGCAGTAAGGAGGCCTCAGAACTTGCCGGGGTGAGGAGAACCCAAAGTTGCTCTCAGGTGCACGGACTCAGCTTAGTAACACCAGTTGGAATTACAGTTGCACCAGTAAAAGGACTGAGGAACCAACAAACCGTGATTTGTCTGTTACTTTGAGCCTGCCATCCTGCACCCTACATCCTTACTACATCCACTGCCCCGGGGATCCGCTCCACCCATGGGGAGCCGCTCCATCCCAGCTGCACGTCCATCATCCCCGGAAGTTCTGCAGCAGCGGTGGCCACCAATAGCCACAAACCACAGGTGGCGTCACAAATAACTTTCCCTTTCATCACCCCCTTCCCTACCAAGCCAAAATCCCCTTAACAGCTGCACCAAGGGTCACGGAGCCGGGTCTCGACCCCTGTGACTACCCCGGAACTGTACCATAGCCCGGTTCTGAGCACCTTAAGGCCCTGGGGCCCCGCAGATAGGCTTGGGCATATTGTTATTAGAGGGGAATTAGTGATAAAAGTATAACCGTGTTTGTCCGAAAGTAAGGCGCTCCCGAAAACAAGACGTACTAGGGGGGTTTAGTATGCTTCTATATATGTCCCCCCCCCCCGAAAATGAGGCATACCTATTTTATTTGAAGGCCAGCATTCCACCGATCAGAAGACCGAGGCATGCAACTGTGACTCATCCGCTGCCAGCCTGCCACCATTGTTCGGTGCCCGCAGCTGTGTTCAGGGTGCTGCTCTGCCTCAGTTTCATTAATGAGATCAGAAAAAAAACATGATCAAATATCCTTATATATGAAAAACTATGGTGTATTTTATTACCAGATGCTGGAGAGACGAACAAAAGACAAGCAGCTCTTGCGGTGCACGCCTACCATAGTGCTGCTTGTCTTTTGTTCGTCTATCCAGACATTTTATTGTGTTTTTTTCTGATCTCTTGTGTACCTTAGGCGCGATCCAGTGCAGTCCATGGGTGGTTGTTTTTAGTGTCTAATTATGGTAAAGCACTTAAATAATCCCAAAGAGGTCTTCTAATCAGTTTCATTGATGTACGGTAATAAGAGGCCAGCAGCCACGAGACAATCAGAGGCCAGCAGCAGCAGCCACTGGCCAATCAGAGTCCATGTTCCGATGTCAGCTTTTAGCCTTTGATTGGCGTGCAGCTGCTGGTCTCTGATTGGCGCATGGCTGCTGCTGCTGGACTCTGACAGCGGAGGACTGCTACCTTAAGAAAAGGTGTGTGGGTATGGGGTTGTGTGTGTGCGTGTTTATTTTTATTTTGCAGGTACAGTACTGCAATGGGATGATGGAAGCTGCAATGGGATGATGAGGGTGCTGTATTGAGGGCTGTAATGGGGATGATATGGGTGCTGTATTGGGGGCTGCAATAGGATGATGGGGGCTGCTATGGGATGATGGGGGTGCTATATTGAGGGTTGCAATGGGATGATGTTCATTTTTTTTTTTTGTGTTCAACGATAATTGTGAATTCTTCTTCATGGAAAAATAGACATCCCCTGAAAATAAGACATAGCGCATCTTTGGGACCAAAATATTAATATAAGACACTGTCTTATGTTTGGGGAAACAGGGTAGGATAGTGGGACAAGGGCAAAGGGATAACATCTAAGTTTGTCGCTTTTTTTATACAATAAGAGATAATACAGGTTGAGTAATGAACACTGTTTTGGTTTTAGGTACTAACCGGTTCTGAAAATAATTTTTTCTACCAAAAAAGGGGAGACTAAAACTGTTTGATTGAGAGAAAATCATGAGACATTTAGCAAATGTTGTTATATACCAGTAATTTTAAAATAAATGCCAAAGGACTAATCATATTGAGAAACTATTTAGCAAGGAAACAGGTTTGTTCATGTCAAGTAATATTATCGGGATGGGCAGGCCAAGGACTCCATCTTCTATGATAAGAGACAAAGTATTATTATAAATGGCGTGCTGTTTCTCAAAGTCTTTATGCAAGGATACCAAATCCCATCACTTCGGAGATGGTTGGAGATGCCTTCTTTTTCCAGTAAGCTCTTATCAAGTGTTTAGTTACTAAAAAAAATGAATGAGAATAGATTAAAAAATATGACTGTTTAATTTAGAGAACCTTTTTTCTTTTCTCATTTGAGAAAAACAGTGATGAAATGCTAATGATGAAAAAAAGATGCTGACCAAGCACTGACGACAGTTAGTCAGCAAGGGGACAAATTATGTAAATAAAAAATTATGTCAACATATCAGGGAAAATTAAAAAGTTATTTTATTTTTTTTCATATAAAATACATTATGGACATATCTACTTACATAAAAGCCAGTCTGTCCGTAAGGGTGCGTTCACACTCTGCGTATTTGCTGTGTATTTTTACACGAGCTCTGTTGCAGTGTTTGTTTCCACTCCTGGTTTTGGCCACAATCAGAGGAAAAGTCTAAGGCTACATTCTTACATTGCACATTTTTGAGCGCTTTTTTTTGCGCATGCTTTTCAACAATGCGCAGTGTGTCTCTTGTGTCTGCGTAAATATACGCAGCGCTTTTATGGGAGAAAGCGCGGGCGTAAAAAGAATGACCATGTCAATTCTTTACGCAGCTGCTCCCATACTTTCTCCCATATTTTGCCCATTTTTCCCACTGGAATTACGCATTGCCGTTCAGGACAATGCGCAATTCCAGCGGGAATACACCGGCGCTGATGTTACACAAAGGAGGAAGAATCCTGTTCCTCCTCCCCTGTGTCACATCTGTCACAGCCCCTTTTGATTTCGCAGTGTATTATACACTGCGAAATCAAATGTAAAAGTAAGCCAAATGTATTAAAAAATAATAAAGATTGAATACTTACCTCTCCTCCGGGTGTTCGGGAGCCGAGAGATCCTCTTGAGGTACCGACCTTCCAGGGCCAGGATTGCTGATTGGCCCGCTCGCGGTCATATGATATGTGACGTCCTATGATGTACATATCACATACCCGTGAGTGGCCAATCAGCGATCATGGCAGGTCCTGGCAGGTCGATACCTGCGGCTGCTCACGACTCCTTGAACACATGGCGGAGGGTAAGTATTCATTCTTTATTATTTTTCACACAGTTGGCTAACTTTTACATTTGATTTTGCAGTGTATATACACCACAAAATCAAAAGGGGCTGTGACAGATGTCACACAGGGGAGGAGGAACAGGATTCTTCCTCCCCTCTGTGACATCACTTGAGAAGTAACCCCGTAAAAAACACGGTGTGTGAATGCGCCCGTGCAAAAAAGCACAGAAAAAGCGCTATGTGTGAACGTAGCCTAATAGAAACAAGTGCTCCACTTTTGTATTTAATCACCCACTGCTGGTTTTAATCAGCCACTCCTGGTTTTGGCTACAAAAACTGCAAGAGCACTCGCGTAAAAATACGCAGCAAATACGCAGTGTATGAACGCACGCTAAGGCTACGTTCACACATTGCGCATTTTTTAGCGCTTTTTTGCGCGCACTTTTCAAGAATGTGCAATCTGTCTTGTATCTGCCGGCAAAATGAATGCATTGTCTATGGGGCTTGCGATCAGGTGCAGCAAGTGTGGTTCTTCCGGATGCAGCAGATCCTGGACTTGCAGCGGCGAAGAAAAAAACGCTGCTATCAGCGGATATCAGCGCATCTGGCAGAACCGCACTTGCCGCACCCGACCACAAGTCTCATAGACAATGCATAGGGCTTGCCAGATCCGGGCTGCAAGTTGGCAGTTATCCGGCAGATGCAGCACCATCTGCCGGATCTGCCGGAAATATCAGCAAAAAACAAAACGCTGATGTGAAAGGAGCCTGAAAGACGTGGCCTTTGACTTTATTAGAATTGTAGCGGGAGTCTGGGAGTGCGACCCACAGGCGGGTGGGGCCTAAGAACCCCATTGCATAGGCTATATACACCGCTATGCCCACCAACTAGCACGGCGATGCCCACCTCGAAGCAAAACTTACATTCAGTAGGCGTGACCACCTTTTTTGGTGGGCCTGGTGACATTTCCTCATGTCCACTACAATCATTCAAGGGCGGCCTTTGACCACCCTCAACCACGCCCATATCGTGAGATGCAAGTCACGTCAGACCTGCAAGGAGCACATTCTGTCTAGCATCTATCATCAAATCATAGTTAACTCGGTTGCCATGTTACTACATCCGCTGATGCACAGTAGTGCTCAGGGTTTAACGGCGGCCAAGTAACCTAAAACATCAATAATATCTTACATGTTCTAGAACCTACTGTGCGATAGAATCTGGCCCCTGATATATATACACACACACACACACACACACACACACACACACACACACCTCTGGCAAAAATTAAGAGACCACTGCAAAATGTTCAGTTTCTCTGAGTTTTCTCTTTATAGGTATTTTTTTGGGTAAAATGTACATTGTGCTTTTATTCTATAAACTACTGACAACATGTCTCCGAAATTCAAAGCTAAAAATGTTATATTTATTTGCTGCAAATGAGGTATTGTCAAAACAATAAAAAAGAAACAGTGCTTTCAGACCTCAAATAATGCAAAGAAAACGAGTTCATATTCATTTAGAAACAACAAAACTAATGTTTTAACTCAGGAAGAGATCAGAAATCAATATTTGGTGGAACAAGCATGATTTTTAATCACAGCTGTCATGCTTTTTATCATTCTTTCACACTTTTTTTGGGTGAGCTTATACCACTCCTGGCACAAAAATGTAAGGCTGTGTTCACACTGGGCGTTTTTGGGCTGTTTTTGCTCATCAGTTTTTGTAGCCAAAACCAGGAGTAGAGCAATCAGAGGAAAAGTCTAATAGAAACACGTCACCACTTCTGGATTTAATCACCCACTGCTGGTTTTGGCTACAAAAACTGTTGAGCAAAAACAGCCCAAAAACGCCCAGTGTGAACACAGCCTAAGGGTCACTTTACACACACCAACTTATCTGTCCAACTTCTGACCAACTTACTGGTTGCAGTGAAATCATGGACACATTGCTCCATTTTGTGGCTGTGTACAAATGGTACAATGTGTCCATGATTTCACTGCAACCAGTGAGTTGTTCAGAAGTTGGACAGATAAGTTGGTGTGTGTAAAGTGGCCATAAGCAGTTATTTGTTTGATGGTTTGTGACTATCCATTTACCTCTTGATTACATTCCAGAGGTTTTCAATGGGGTTCAGGTCTGGAGATTAGGCTGGAAGTGACAGTGTCTTCAAAAAAGGAATGGTGTCAACGGTCCGCGCTGCATCAATAAATGTACTCGAAAAGCATTGCTTTCTCCATCTCCTTTTTTATTCCTCCATACAAATCAACCAACGGAGTTTGTATGTTCTCCCCGTGTTAGCGTGGGTTTCCTCCGGGCACTCTGGTTTCCTCCCACATTGAAAAAGACATACTGATAGGATATTTAGATTGTGAGCCTCAATAGGGACAGCATTACTGATGTATCTAAAGTGCTATGGAAGTAATAGCGCTATATAAATGAATAAATATTATTATTATATATATTATTATTTCGGTGCAACCCTCGCACCTTCCTCAGAATACCCTGAGGAAGGTGCGAGGGTTGCACCGAAACGCCTTGGTTTGTGTGGAGGAATAAAGAAGGAGATGGAGAAAGCAATGCTTTTCGAGTACATTTATTGAAGCAGCAGCGCGGACCATTGACACCATTCCTTTTTTGAACTTCTGTTTTTCCCGTGGTTGCGAGGCGGTGGAGGTTCTGCAGCACCTGCTATCTAAAGCGCTCAAGCTGGTTGTGGGATACACAACCTGAAAAGGTGAGTGTGACTCATTGCGACCATTGTGAATTGTGTGTCTCTTGTGATAAGGCACCATCTGCGCCTCTTGTGTCTCCTTTATTGTAGATGGTGTCTTGATGTGGTGCACCTTCATCCACACATTGATTGACGTAGCTGTGTGGCATGGGGCATTGTCCTTCTGGAAAAACAGTCCTCAGAGTTGGGGAACATTGCCTGAGCTGAAGGAAGCAAGTGTTTTTCAAGGATAACCTTGTATGCGGCTTGATTCATACATCCTTTGCAAAGATTAACCTGCCCAATTACAGCCTTACTGAAGCATCCCCAGATCATCACTGATCCACCACCAAATTTCACAGTGGGTGCAACACACTGTGGCTTGTACACCTCTGCAGGTCTCTGTCTAACCATTAGACGACTAGGTGTTGGGCAAAGCTGAAAATTAGACTCATCAGAGAAGATTACCTTACTCCAGTCCTCTATGGTTCAATCCTTATGGTCTTTGGTAAAGTTCAGCTGGCTCTCCTTTGCTTCTCATTGTTAAAAGGCTTTTTTTTTAGCTTTACATGACTTGAGCCCTGCCTCTGGGAACCTGTTATGAACTGTTCTTTCCATGCACTTCACCCCAGCTGCCATTTGCCATTCCTCTTGTAGGTGACTTGATGTCATCCTTCGGTTGCTGAGTAACATTTGAAAAAGATGACGGTCATCCCGGTCAGTGGAGAGTCGCTTTCGAACTCTGCCGGTCTCTAGCTTTGTTGTCCCCAATGACTGCTGCTTGACCTTGTTGAAATGGACTGCAGTCTTAGAAATTTTAAGGATGGAGGCAACATGACGCTCACTGTATCCCCCTGCTAGTAAAGCCAGAATTAGTGTCTTTTTTTCACTCAAGACTTTTCAACTCCTTTGGCATGGTTAAAAGTTATTTTTTCATTCAAATTACTTTTGGGCTATTCCTATCACTAGGGATGAGCGAGTAGTAAAATATTTGGACTCGCTATACTAGGGTACTCGGGTACTCGTTACGAGTAGCGAGTCCAATGCAAGTCAATGAGAAATGCGAGTAATTGTCTACTGGACCCAAAAGAGTGGTCTGGGGCTGAGGAAAAGGCTGAAACGGGTGCATGATTGTTAAAAAGCCAGCAGTCAAAAGCCGCCGCCTTTTAAACAATCACTCAGCTGATGCACGCTCCCCTACCGCCTCCTCTTCCCTCAACTTTTGCCCGCTCCCATTCCTGGAAGCAAGCCACATCCTATTTCAAATGAACAGCTGATACATCAGCTGTTCATTTGAAAAAGCCGGTGGTAACAAGACTTCCCGTCGGCTATTTCAAATGATCAGATTTAGCTTATCGTTTGAAAAAGCCAGCAGTGACAAGAGTCTTGTCACCGCCGGCTTTTCCAACGACTATTTCAAACGATCAGCTGATCAGCATTAGCTGATCGTTTGAAAATAGCCAGCGGTAAAGCCGGCAGTGAAGTCTTGTCACCGCCGGCTTTCCCGCCGGCTATTTCAATCGATCAGCTGATGCTGATCATTTAAAAAATCCAGCAGTGACAATAGTCTTGTCACTTCCGGCTTTCCCGCTTGCTATTTCAAACGAACAGCTGATCAGCATCAGCTGATTGTTTGAAATAGCCGGCTTCAGCGGATTCAGGACCTTGAGCCTGATCATCTGATTGATCAGATAATATTGGACGTCGTGGGACCCTCAAACCTGGACTACGTCGGAGGGGGTGGGGTTCTTTTCTTTAATAAAGATGAAGTCGCCAAATATTGCATAACAAAAAGAAACATTTTTGTGTTCATTTTTTATATTATTTTTATACTGTTTTTTTTCACCATTTATTAAAATTGGTGAAAGATAGTGAGACCACGTGCACACATTGAGTATTTGGTGAGTTTTTTTTACCTCAGTATTTGTAGCCAAAACCAGGAGAGGGTAATAAATACAGGAGTCGTGCCTGTGCTTCTATTATACTTTCCTTCTGTTCCACTCCTGGTTTTGCCTTAGGTTATTTGCAGACGCTGAGTATTTGGTGCAGAAATTTTCTATACCAAATCTGCATCTTCTAGCAGAAAAACATACCAAAAATGTGGTGCATGTTTCCAGCATTTTTGGTTCATTTTTTTGCCATGCGTATTTCTGAAGTCACTGACTAGAAGGGCTGAAAAAGGCAGGGACATCTGCACCAAGAAGTGATATGCTGCATATTTTTTTCTGCAACCAAATCTGCTAAGAAAAAATAAGCAACATGTGCATAACACTTCAGAATTCTCGTTGACTTTGCTGGGGTAAGGATAGGCATGCAGATTTGTGACAATGCTGCACCAAATTTGCACCAAAAGGTGCAGCGTGTGCACGTGGCCCTACAAATTCTGAGGTAAAAACCTCACTAAATACTCAGCATATGCACACGGCCTTTCAAATACTGAGGTAAAAACTCACCAAATACTGAATGTGTACATGTGGTGTTACAAATACTGAGGTAAAAACCTCACAAAATATAGGATGTGTGCACGTGGCCTTACAAATACTGAGGTAAAACCTTCACCAAATACTGAATGTATGTGCACATGGCCTTATAAATACTGAAGTAAAAAACTCACCAAATACTGAACGTGTGCACGTGGCCTTACACATACTGAGGTAAAAAACTCACCAAATACTGAATGTGTGCACGTGGCCTTACAAATACTGAGGTAAAAACTCACCAAATACTGAACGTGTGCACGTGGCCTTACAAATACTGAGGTAAAAACTCACCAAATACTCAGCATGTGCATGAGGCCTTACAAATACTGAGGTAAAAACTCACCAAATACTGAACGTGTGCACGAGGCCTTATGGCCGCTTTACACGTCCCGATATCGTTCCGATATTGGATACAACGGCACGGGAGCGCACACATTTTTTGCATTAGTCCAAGATCGCATAGGAGATGTTACACAGGGAGATATCGGCAGGCAACGCAACTGCGATGTATACGCCCCCTCGCACGAGCGACCCAGGGAACGACCATTTAACATGGAAATGAATAGGGCAAGTTGTGCTCCAAATTGTTGTTGGGCTGTCACACAGCACGATCCTGCCAGATCGTCCATCCAATATCGGGCAGTTGGAGAGCCTGCACAATTCCCCAACGATATCGTTTTGGCATCGTTCTTGCATCGCATTGCACATTTACACCACACAACGCACACACAATATCGGCGCCAACGCACGAACCATGTGACTTTTTATCGTTGTTGGACAACGATATTGGGACGTGTAAAGCGGCCATTACACATACTGAGGTAAAAAACTCACCAAACACTGAACATGTGCGTGTGGCCTTCCAAATACTGAGGTAAAAAACTCATGTGCATAACATGCTATGAAGGCATTCCATTAAGGAGTTAAGCTATGGTCTCACACGCGGCTCAATACCGCACTAGCAGCGCCCCTTCCCGGCCGCCCTCTGATTCACTTTGCTCAGTTGTGCAGATATGATAGCCAGCACATCACGATGTCATACCACACATTCACCATTAGAGGCCGCCAGTGAGTACCAAGGAAATGGCTGGTGGGGAGAGGAGACTTGGACAGGCGGTGTGTGAACTTGGTGGGGCGGAAGAGGAGGGGAAGGGTTGTGGGTACAGAGCCATGTTTCAGAATCATGGGCAGTCAGGACAACAACAGCCGCTGGGTTCCCTGTATAAGGTCAGTGGTGACGCTTCATAGATCTCCACGTGTACAGCTCCCTGCATAGTCCTGCAGTCACACTACAAGGGCACTGACACTGAGCTGCCTGGGAAATGTTCTTGGCAGAAGCAGCACCTATGGCAGCCCGTGTTCCAGATCACAGATATACACATGTATGGAAAATGGCAAGAGGGCTACATGGGTCACAAGTAGGAAAGACCTGTATGGTTCCTAGGGCTGCAGGATGGCAACATACAATATTACTTTAGGAAACTTCCCAAATATATTATCCTGGAGGTCCAGAACTGTATATTGCGCTTATATATATTACAGCATGGGGTGCGCTCCCCTATAATGTTATGTGGATGTAGAGCGTTGCCCCATTCCATTTCTTCTCATGCTGCACACAATGTAAAGAATGCCCCAAGATACTTTTGACCTGAGCTTTTTTTTGTCATATCTGAAATATTTTTGAGCTTATTGGATTTGTTTTCTATTCCAATGTGTCAATTTGGTGAACACACCATGTATTCAGCCCCTCAGGCAATGGAAAACAATGATAAACGCCTTGTTAGGGACATTTCATACTCCTGAAGCCCCTGACATGCGTTCAACCTAAAGTGGTGACAGATACTCCTAAGGCTTCGTTCACACATAGCGTATTTTGCTGCGTGCTGCGCTTTTTACGATGCGTCTTTTGGAGTGAAACGCAATTCTGGATACGCAGCCCAGCAGTTTTGCTGATATCCTTCACACACTGAGTATTCCTGCTTTTTGTTATGTGCACGCTTTCACTGCAAAAACGTGCGCGTAAAAAGAATAGACATGTCAATTCTTTCTGCGTATTTTCCCTGCGCTTTCCCGTTGACCACATGATAAAATGGACTCTGGAAAAGCACAGAAAAAAACCCAGTGTGTGAAAGGAGCTGTGTTTTTCACAAAATACGTGCGTAAAAAAGAGCAGCTGCAGAAAAAATACGCTATGTGTGAATGTAGCCTTAGATTATGTTCATGCACTGTGCATTTTTGGCGTGGACTCTTTTAGCAGTGTTTTACACCCACACAAAAAAGCGCAAAAAAGAAGCAGTGCTTTGACACAGCACACTTTTTTACGGTCGCAGGGGGAGGAAGAATCCTGGTTCCTCCTCCCCTCTGTGACATGTCTGCCAGGCCCCATTTGATTTAAAATCTAAATTAAAGAAAGCCAGAGGTATTACAAATTATAATGAATACTTACCTCTCCGCCGGCTTGTTCACATGACCGTGAGCGGCCATTTAGTGCCCTATGACATCATGCCAGGTCCTGTCAGATCGGTACCTGGCTCCGGCACATATCACATGACCGGGAGCTGCCAATTGGAGCCCTATGACATCATGCCAGGTCCTATCAGATCGTTACCTGGCTCCGGATAGCTCGGACAAACTGGCGGAGAGGTAAGTATTCATTATTGTTTTTAATACCTCTGGCTTTCTTTAATTTAGATTTCGCAGTGTATATTAATACACTGCAAAATCAAATGGGGGCTGGCAGACATCTCGCAGAGGAGAGGAGGAACAGGATTCTTCCTCCCACTCTGTGACATCAGATCTAGCAGTACCGGCCCCTATGGGAGAAAGCTCCGGCGCTGCTGCGTAAAGAATTGACATGTCAATTCTTTTTACGCCCGTGCTTTCTCCCATAAAAGCGTGGCATATTTTTACGCTGAGTCTGTACGGCAAAGTGAATTTCCCATTCACTTTGCCGGCAGACACAAGGCACATTGCGCATTGTTGAAAAGCACATGCAAAAGAGAGCTAAAAAATGTGCAATGTGTGAACGTAGCCTATGACTGACACCCAAAAAGTGTGCTGCACTATGTGTGCCTAAGGCTGGAAACAGACTATCCAATTTACATGCGAGTCTCTCGGACGAGACTGGATCAGTGACCCTGAATGGCCTCTCCCTCTCTGGACGGGAGTGTCAGCTGCTTGTGTTTTTGTGCAGCATCACACTCCCGTCCAGAGAGGGTCACTGATCCAGTCTCATCCGAGTCTCGTCCGAGAGACTCGCATGTAAGTTGGATAGTCTGTTTCCAGCCTAAAGGCCCAATGAAGGCCCCGTGACATCGTTCAAAAGTGACGTCAGGAACGATGTTGAAACGACGTCGTTGTTGCATTGTAGTGTGTAAACGCACGATTGAACAACGATAGTTGTTCCAAGTCGGAGTTGACAGGTTTTCCTGCATGCACGAAAACCTGTCAACTTCAACTCCAGCAACCTGCGGCATCGTTCGGTGTGACACCGCAATAGCGATGTCACGGCCGATCCAGCCTATTCGCTGCATTGCAGCGGATCGCTCGCTGGGTTGATCCCAGCCCAGCGAGTGATTGCTGCGGCAACATCGCTGCGCCGTCATCGGCAACATCTTGCCGTGTGACAGCTAGGCTGCGATGTCGGAACCGAACGCGCACCTGCGGCATAGCTTCCGACATCGCAGCGAATGTTGTAAGGTGTAACGGGGCCTTTACACACAGATAATTGTGCAGAGATTGTTCGCAGATCTCTGGTTGCAGTGAAATCATGGACACATTGTTCTATTTTGTGGCCGTGTACAAATGTAACAATGTGTCCATGATTTCACTGCAACCAAAGATCTGTGAACAATCTCTGCACAATTATGTGTGTGTGTACCTGGGCCTTTAGGCTGCTTTCACATCAGATCCAGCAGTTTTGCCGCATAACGGCTCACTTGCGGCAAGCCTAGTTCATTTCCTATGGGACTTGCGGACATGTGCTGCACTTGCCGCGATCCGCAAGCAGCATTTTTTTTAACTTGCTGCAAGTGCTGTACATGACCGGATGTCCCATAGGGAATAAATTGGGCCGAACCTAGGCTTGCCGCAAGTAATCTGTGACGCAGCAGAACTGCTGGATCTGCCGCGAATAGCGAAAACCTCTGATTAGTGGAAGTAAGGCTTTGTTCAGAACTCCAGGTTTTCACGGTCACATTCTATCCATGTTTTCCACAGTGCATGCCTCTTCATGAATCAGCTACATATGACGAGTGCCATGGTGTCAGTGCGCTCAGCCAGATATCTGTCTCCAGTCAGATACTAGAGAGATTCCTAGCTTTCAAAACTCCACAGCTTGTCTGAATTGGATGAGGTGTGGTGCCCCTCCCCGCCTCACCCACCTTTTCACGTTTGGTTGGAGCTTGGAGAAACTGGTGTGAAAAAAACAAAAGTTGCAAAATTGTGTCCCAGATTCAGTTTGTGATTACTTTTTGTGACTTTTGCTAATCTTTATGCCAGAATTCTGGCCTTAAGGTTTTGTTGTATTGGGTTCTAAAGGCCGCTTTACACGTCGCGATATCGCAACGCAACTACGATAAAAAGTCACGTGGTAGGGGCGTTGCAGTTGATATCGTTTGTGTTGTGTCGTGTCGTGTAAATGAGCAATGCAAAAACGATATCGTTTGTGGATTGTGCATGCTCTTCAACCATGCAATATTGGCTTGACGATCTGGCATGATCGTGCTGTGTGACAGCGCAACTACGATTTGGAGCGCAACTTCCCCTATTCACTACAATGTTAATTGGTTGTTCCCTGAGTTGCTCAGACCCAGTGTGCAAGAGGGCCGTACGACATCGTAGTTGCGTTGCCTGCCGATATCTCCGTGTAACATCTTTTATGCGATCTTGGACAAATGCCAAAAACGTGCGTGCTCCTGTGAAATCGTATGCAATATCGGAATGATATTGCGACGTGTAAAGCACGTCGCAACATTGCATGCAATTTCACTTGCAACTTACTGGTTACAGTGAAATCATGGACACATTGTTCTATTTTGTAGCCGTGTACAAATGGAACAATGTGTCCATGATTTCACTGCAACCAGTAAGTTGCAAGTGAAATTGAATGCAATGTTGCGACGTGTAAAGGTTCCCTAATGGGGCCGTCACACGCGTCAATGTTGTCAGCGATCTGATCGCTGACGACATTGACGGATGATCGCTGGTGAGCTGTCACACAGGTAGACTCACCAGCGATCATTTTACCAGCGACATTGTGGAAATGATTTCTATATCGTTTCACCGATGTCTGCAGGCTGGTTTCCAGGGTAAGCTGCAGGTAACTAGGCAGCGTGTGCTGCCTAGATACCTGAAGTATACCTTCATTACCAGCCTTCTCCGCTCACCGGCTGGTATCTAAGGTACACAGCGGGTAACTAGGGTCCCTAGTTACACGCTGTGTACCTTAGATACCAGCCGATGAGCGGAGAAGGCTGGTAACGAAGGTATACATCGGGTATCTAGGCAGTGCGCGCTGCCTAGATACCTGCAGTTTACCCTGGATACCAGATGGCTGTTTGTGTGCACCGGGCGACCGTCGTTCGGTTTTAGAACAGGTTCTAAAACCTGACGACCATCAACCAGCGATAATCGCTGGTTGATGTGCCCTGTCACACGCGTCAATATCGCTGCAACGTCACGTGACGTGCAGCAGTGATCATGCATGCGATATTGACGCGTGTGATGGCCCCATAAGACGCTGACATATCCACTTAGCTTTATTAAAAACAGTTGAGTCCTGCACACAGCGAACAAGTCTGTAAGAACATGTTCACACCGCCAACATATTGGAAACAAAAGCTGAATGCGACAAAAACAACAGTACACTGCAGTAAAAATATTAATATTAAATGCGAGTGCAGTATAAAAAAATTAATGTAACAAATACAGGGTACTTAGTCCATCCGTTTTTTTGCGCAAAAAAACCTGACTAGTGTGAATGCTTACCAGTGAGCAGGAGCCAGCAGGACCAGTGTCTGGCATGGGCTGAAGGCGACGAGGCTATATATATACAACAGTTAGGACCGCATCAGAGATGGGTACACTTTGAAGTTAGTGACGTGGCTTGAAATAACTTTTTTTGCGCAAAAAAACGGATGGACTAAGTACCCTGTATTTGTTACATTAATTTTTTTATACTGCACTCGCATTTAATATGAATATTTTTACTGCAGTGTACTGTTGTTTTTGTCGCATTCAGCTTTTGTTTCCATATCCACTTAGCTTTGTAGCAGAGGACCACTGTGAACATCTACCCCATGGCAGCTATCACATAATTTATCCAGTGTGAATGTAGTTGGCCCTCAAATTACCAGGGCTCACTTAAACAAACATATACATCAGACAAGTGTTATCTTTTTTTTTCTTTTCTTTTTTTTTATCGGACCAATGTTATTCAGTACTGCCTTGCTGATGCCCATTTTTTTCACTGATGGAACCTGTCAGTGAAAACAAATCGTAGCATGCTGTGTTATCACTCTGATGTCTCATACCACTCACCCATTCAAGTTTGTGGATAACATTGGACTGCACTAAATTTGTACAGACTTCCACAATTCAGAAGGTGGAGAAATTTTATTCTCCAACCTCTCCTCACAATGTGCTATGATATTCTCACCCAAGTGAATTGGATTACACTATACTGACACTGATCAATCTTAATGTAAGCAGAATGTCATTGCATAATTAACACAAATTTCTGAAATTAGAGAATATACCGTCGTGTGACCCTGGTCTCAAGGTTGATATTTAGTTTAATGTAGTTACTCATCATATTATTGAAGACAAGATGTGTGTAGGTGGAGTTGGTTCTCCCATTATCTATAGTGATATGTATTTAGGTGTATATAGAAACAGTTGGCCCTCGCTCACATTATCTAGATATAATTCTCTCACATTATAAAGCTTGGCCTTAACTCACATTATCAAGTGTGATATGTGTTTAGGTATATATAAATATAGTTGGCTCACACATTTAGGCATACTTGGCCCTCGCTCACATTATCCACGTGGATATATGTAGGTGTAGTTGGCCCTCACACATTGTGCAGGTTGTGCATCTCTCACACCCCTCACCCCAACAACAAATGTGGTGGAGTAGTTGGCTTGCTCCTGTCCCATAACTGCTCCTTTACCACCAATTGGAGTACCTCCCTCTATTACCCTACCCTCATTTGAGGTGCACTCTGTCCCCATCTATTCGCCCTCCAAACTTCAGCTGGCTGTCATCTACCGCCTCCCAGAGCTAGCCATCTCCACCTTTCTCGACCACTTCACCACCTGACTACTTCATTTCCTTTCTGTTGACATCCCCACTATCCTCATGGGTGACTTCAACATCCCCATTGACACTTCCACCTCAGCTGCCTCTAAGCTTTTATCCCTGACTGCCTCCTTTGGCCTCATTCAATGGTCCTCCCGCAGCCACTCACAAAGATGGCCACACGCTGGACCTTATCTTCACCTGCCTCTATTCCCTTATTAACCTCTCCAACTCACCCCTCCCCCTGTCTGACCACAACCTACTGACATTCTCTTCCCTCTCCTCGTGTGCAACAGCCACTCACCAGCTCAATCATCCTCGCAAAAATCTCAAAAACCTTAATTTACACTCATTCTCTGAGTCCTTTCTCCCTCTAAGGGCCCTTTCACATCAGCGTTTTTTTCAAATCGCGGCAGATGCGGTGAAAAAACGCATCTACCGCGATTACCGCATACCGACTGCACTTGCGGCACGGTTGCGGCGCGGTTGCGGTAAACTCCATACAAGGTATAGTCGGACTTGCGGCAAGTGCGATTTTGGCATTTGCGGCAGGTGCGGCCGCGAAAAAAAAATGCTGTCAGCCACGGTTTTTTTTCGCGGCCGCACCTGCCGCAAGTCCAAAACCGCACTTGCCGCACCTGCCGCAAGTCCGCCTATACCTTGTATGGCGTTTACCGCAACCGCGCCACAACCGTGCCGCAAGTGCAGCCGGTATGCGGTAATCGCAGCAGATGCGTTTTTTTCACCCCATCTGCCGCGATTTGGAAAAAACGCTGATGTGAAAGGGCCCTTAGGCGGCCATCACACTGCTCAATATCGTGAGCGATATTGTAAGCGATCACGTGCACGCGCGATCGCTAACAATATCGTTCACATCGCTGGTGAGATGTCACACAGACTCACCAGCGATGTGGAGCAGCGAGATCGCTGGTAACTATGGTACACATCGGGTTACTAGGCGCCGCGCGGCGCTTAGTAACCCGACGTGTACCATAGTTACCATCTCCCAGCATAGGCTCTGCCGCTGGGAGATCGTTCATCGTGGTGTCACACACCACGATGAGGCAGATTGTTAAATCGTTCATCGCTAGATATGAGCTCCGGCTCTCATATCTGCGATGTCACGATCAAGCGATTTTACATTGTAAAATCGCTTGATCGCACGTAGCGATGCACAAACGATATCACTTAAGCGATCAAAAAGCAGATCGCTTAAACGACATCGTTCAAGATATTGCACCGTGTGACGGCCGCCTTACAGACATAGCTTTCTTACATGATACAGATGCTGCTGCCACTTCATATAACACTACAATAACAGCAGCGTTTGATTTGGCCGTTTCCTTGACATATAGCAAATCTCCTACAATCAACAGGCAACCCTGACAGACCAGCCTGACCAAAGAACTGAGACAGGCCTCTAGGGTAGCTGAGTGGAGATGGAAGAGATCCCGTTCTGCCGAGCACTTTGTCGCATACAAGCAGTCCCTTGCCAACTTCAAATCCATGCTCGCTGCTGCAAAACAAACTTTCATCTCTGATCTCCTCCCTGTCTCACAATCCTATACAGCTATTCAAAACATTCACTTTTCTCCTCTGTCCCCCAGCATCTCCTCCCTCTCCTCTCATTTCTGCTGAAAACGTTGCCTCTTTCTTTAAGCAGAAGATTGATAACATCAGAGAAAGCTTTAGCCCACAGCCCCCTATGCCCGCCCTCATAACTGCTCAGCCCTGTCCTTCCAAAACCAGCTTCTCCACCATGACAGAAGATCAGCTCTCCTCTCTTCTGTCAAGATCACATCTCACCACTTATACGCTTGACCCGCTCCCTTCCCACCTCATCCCCAGCTATGCCGCAGTGTTCATCCCAACCCTAACACATCTCTTCAACCTTTCACTTACAAATGGTTTCTTCCCCTCATCCTTCAAACATGCCTCAATCACACCCTTCCTCAAAAAGTCCTCCATCGACCTATCATCTGTGTCTATCACTTCTCATTTATGCCTCAAAACTGTCCATGTTGAACTGTCCTCCCACCTCTCCTCCTGTTCCCTCTTTGACCAGTTACAATCTGACTTCTAACCGCATCACTCTACTGAAACTGGCCTACTAAAGTTACTAATGACCTACTAACCGCCAAGCGAAAGTTATTTCATCTTTCTTTTCTGCTCGATTTCTAAAACTGGACATGGACAAAACAGAATTAATCATCTTTCCCCCATCTCACTCTACCCCTCCACCAGACCTATCCAATTAAAGTCAATGGCTGCTCACTTTACCCAGAACCCCATAGACGGTGCTTCAGGGTGATCCTCGACTCTGCCCTCTCTTTCAAGCCACATATCCAAGCCCTTGCCACCTCCTGTGGACTCCAACTCCGAAATATCACCAGGATTCGTACATTCCTTAAGCAAGGATATGCCCTAATCATCTCCCACCTCGACTATTGCAACCTCCTACTCTCTGGCCTCCCCTCTAGCACTCTTGCACTACTCCAATCTATCCTAAACTCTGCTGCTCAACTAATCCTGCTCTGCCAAGCCCTTCACTGGCTTCCTATTGTCTAGAGGCTCCAGTTCAAAACCCTAACTATGACATACATACAAAGCCATCCACAACCTGTCTCCTCCATACATCTGTGACATGGTCTACTTACCTACACGCCACATCCGATCATCTCAAAATCTCCTTTTGTGCTCCCTCATCTCTTCTTTCCCACAACTGCATACAAGATTTTTCCCGTGCTTCCCCCATACTCTGGAACTCTCTGCCCCCAAACATCAGACTCTGGCCTACCGTGGAAACTTTCCAATGGAACCTGAAGACCCACCTCTTCCGACAAGTCTACAACCTGCAATGATTCTCATGGCCACTTTACACGTCCCGATATCGTCGTCCAACTTCGATTAAAAAGTCACGTGGTTCGTGCGTTGGCGCTGTTATCGTTCGTGCGTTGTGTGGTGTAAATGTGCAATTCAATGCAAGAACGATGCCAAAACGATACCGGGGAAGAATTATGCAGGCTCTCCAACTGCCCGATATTGGATGGACGATCTGGCAAGATCGTGCTGTGTGACAGCCCAACACCGACTTGGAGAGCAACTTCCCCTATTCACTCACATGTTAAATGGTCGTTCCCTGGGTCGCGCGTACAAGGGGGCGTAGACATTGCAGTTGTGTTGCCTGCTGATATCTCCCTGTGTGACAGCTCCTATGCGATCTTGGATTTCAGCCAAAAAAGTGCGCACTCCCGTGCCGTTGTATACAATATCGAAACGATGTTGGGACGTGTAAAGTGGCCATTAGTCTACTGAACCGCTGAACGTTTAGCTCAACCCTCTCCTAGTGTATCCTCACCCATCCCTTGTAAACTGTGAGCCCTTGTGGGCAGGGTCCTCTCTCCTTTTGTACTTGTGTGTGCCTTCTATTGCTCATGTTTATTGTACTTGTCAATGTATGCCTCTTTTCACATGTAAAGCCCAATGGAATAAATGGCGCTATAATAATGAATAATAATAATATAGGTATAGTTGATCCTCACATTATCCAGGTTGAAATGTATAGGTGTAAGTTACCCTCACTTATTATTATCCTGGCTGGTTATGTATACAATTAGGCTATGTTCACACTGGACTTAAGTGATCCGTTTCAGGTACTGCGTTTTTTATTTTTTTGTTTTTTTTTAAACTGCACCAAAAACGGATCAGTCGCTGCATCTGCCAGCAAAGTGAATGTAATTTTCAATATGTAGACGCCAGTGTTTTTGACTGCTGTGTTAGTGGTGCACAAAATGCATCCACAAAATAATGTGCATTAATTATTGCTCTGTTTTTGTGCTGCACTTTCCACTTTACTAACGCTCCATTACTTACCCTCCCCAGTTATCCTATTGCGAGCCCCGGCAATGTGTTCCTTCTTGGCATCAGCAAGACCTGTCAGTACAGTACTGACAGGACCTGGCCATGTGACCCAGGCTGAGGGTCACGTGGGCAGGTAATGTAGGTACTCGCACTACTCGCAGGCAGAAGGAACACCGCGCTTGGGCTCACCGTGGCATCGCTGGGGAGGGTAATAAAGTTTGTGTGTCTCTCTCTGTCTGGGTTCCCCGAAAACTGAGCAAAAAGCAACACAAACGCATGAGGAGTTTTTGATGCTTTTTGCAAAAAGAGGATCTGTTTTTGATGCAGAAATCTTCAAAATGCAAGCACTATATCTCAGATCAACTCCAGGCCTTTTATGTGCTTAACTGAGAATGAAATAACAAAGGAATCGCCCACACCTGCCCATGGAAGCCTTTGATTGTCCAATTACTTTTGGTCCGTTTAAAAACAGGGTGGCAAGTGTAAGGGTGGGTTTACACGTTTCAATATCATTGCGATATCGCAATTCAATGGCGCGGGAGCGCGCATTTAGTGCACGTTTCTCCCGCATCGGAGGTTTACACGTTGCGATTTATGAATCCAACGTCCGTACGATGTCTACGCCCCCCAACCCAGGAACGACCATTTAACATGGGAGTGAATGGGTGACGTAGAACTTCACGTCGGAATTGGGCTGTCACACAGCACGATCCGGCTCCAATCTCCATTCAATATCGGAACATTGAATAGCACGCTCATTCAATCCCCGATATCGCATTGACATCGTTCCTGCATCGCATTGGACGTTCACACCATACAACGCAGGAACGATATCGGCTCCAACGATCGAACCACGTGACTTTTCATTGAAATTGGACGCCGATATCGCAATGTGTAAACCCCCCTTCAGGCTACGTTCATATGTAGCGTATTTAGTGCATCTTACTGTGTTTACGCAGTGCTTTTTGTGCGCTCAAGTAAATGCAGTGAAACGCAATTCTGGAAACGCACTCCAGCAAAAGCTAGCTGAACTGCGTTCACACGTTGCGCTATTGCGCATATTTTTGCGCACACGCTTTCACTGCAAAGGCGCACGCACAAAAAGAATTGCCATATCAATTCTTTGTGCTTTTTTCGGCATGCTTTTCCCATAGGCCACATGATAAAATGGGCTCGGGAAAAGCGTGCTGGGAAAAGCGCACTGTGTGAATGCAATTGCGCTTTTTTGAGCCGTACGCGCGCACAAAAGCACTCCGGCAAAAAAATGCAGATAATGCAGCACATGTGAACTTAGCCTAAAGGAGCTGAAATTCATAAAACCGTTCACCCAATTCTAATGTGGATATCCTCAAATGAAAGCTAAAAGTCTGGACTTCATGTCCATGTCCATTATATAACTATAGATTAAATATGTTTCAATAAACCAGTAAAAAAAAAAAAATTGTCTAAATACATATGGACCTAACTATAGGTACATTTGACCCTCACATTATATAGATTGAATATATATAATAAATATATAAATGTGCGTGTGTTAAGGTGTATATAGGTACATTTGGCCCTCACCTACTTTATACAGGGAGGAATGTAGTTACAGTTCAACTTGGTTGTAAATTAGCCAATCAGTGGTACAAAGACACACTCCACTGACCTTGAAGACTTAGTAACAGTAATAAAATTCTGCAGAAATGACAGATGATTCAAGCATCTTGAAGACTGGTAGATGTGGTAACATGCGAGATTGAGAACAATGGCCACTATTTAGCTGCTCTGTTTTTGTATAGTGCTCATTATTGCTGTTAGGAAAGGACTTGCACTGAAAATCTATTATTATATTTGTACTTCCCTACGGCATAAAGTTTCCTGATTGTTGTTAAACTCAAGTCCGGTATGCTACCAGCGAAAGGTAAATCTATTGCCTGAGTAGCAGTACAGAAGAGCAGAGAGATATCGGTAGGTCATCACATGCTTTTATCTTTATTAGGGTATACAGTGGTCCTTGATAATATAAAAAAAATAAATGTGTGGGCAACCCCTTTAAAGGGAACCTGTCACCTCCTCCAAACCTCCTAACCTATTAATACATGTCCCTGCACCTTCCATTACCATTAGAACTATCCCTCTCTCTGCTAAATGTTTGCTTTCAATGTGCTAAAAAACGTTTTAGGGTAAGTGCACATCAGTCGTTTTGTGGGCTGCTTTTGGACGTTTTCCGTCGGCGTTTTACGCTCCGTTTTATGTAAATTTATGTTAATCCTATCCTCCGGTTGGATTAACATGCTAGTCAATGGATTTTAGAAAACTCTGTCTTCACTAGAACGTTTTTCTTCTGGTCGTTTTCAGTCAAAACTGAGTTTTCTCAGTCAAAACTGAGTTTTATCAACGTTTTCCAAAAATAGAGCAAGTGACTTCTTTCCTCCGTTTTTCCACCGCTTTCAGCTGAACAAGTGCACTAAAAACTCAGTTTTCAAAAACGCTGAGAAAAACGCCGAGAAAAACGCTGGAAAACCCGGCGGAAAACGAGCAAAAAACGAGGGACACTGCTGAGCACAGAAAACTCAGTTTCTGCTAAAAAAACCCAGGTTTTTGGACGTTCTGCAGAGATGCACAAACGTCAGATGTGCACTTACCCTTATACTTACTCAATAGGATGATAATGAAGTGGGGGCTATATGCAATAGTTCCCATGGGCTTGTTGGTTTGCCGCCTCCATGATCCTTTATCACGTCCCCCAGGGGTGTGATATTGTAATAAGATTAATCTCTGGCCCTGCCTCTCTGTGCTGCTTCTGCTGTGCTGGCTTTGCCCTCCTCCTCTCTGTCACTCATATCATGCAAATCATTTGTCCTGTCATCAGCTCCAGATTCCTGCCCTGACAAAGCATAAACAAGACAGCAAGAGGTGGCACACAAAGAGGCAGAGGGGGAGGGAATGGCCACTGTCAATCAAGCTCACTCCAGCTACAGTGAATTCCTTCATGGTTTCTAACTAAGTTTTACAAAGGCTATATCTTGGGGTACACAGCACAAAGACACATGGGGGACCTCTTCCCTGAATACAGCAGACATGCTGCATTCAGATCTGCATTTAGATTGCCATGCAGCAGGGGAATGACAGGTCTCCTAACTATAGGAAGGCAACTGAGGTTGCACTTAACTATATGGAGCCAACATGAAAAAACGTTTTTATTTTTGCAGTGTAACTTAATTACACCCAATCCCTCTGCTGCATAGATGTCCCACTGGCTTTTCTATATGACCTCGAATGTACATGCCAAACAGTAGTCAAAACTGATAAATGCAATTACTCTTGGTCTGCTTCTACACTGGTCATTTTGGAATCCGTGGGCATACAGGAAAACACTGTATGCCCACAGATTCTTACGCAAAAGGCAACCTGGATGCTGCAAGCAGCATCCATTTGTATTATTTTCTTGGATCAGTATGACCCATAATGACATGCCCCCTACGGGGCCCTTGAGTGACAGCGGCACTCGCGCAGTGGAGCGGGTGTCTGCAGTCCATAGAACAGTGCTGAAGTCTCACGAGACTTCACAAATCTCACAAGACTTCGGCACTGACCGTGGCACCCACGCCTGCGCAGTGGAGCGGGTGTCCATGCATAGTGCGAAAGTCTCGTGAGACTTCAGCACTGATCTATGGAGCTTAGACACCCGCTCCACTGCGCAGATGTCAGTGCCGAAGTCTTGCGATATTAGTGGAGAACCATGCAGGGCGGGATTTGCAGCACGGAGGAGCGGCGAGACGTTTACCCACCATGACTATATACCAGCCTCCGTGACTCAATAGGAGGCCAGTTCTGGGCAGAATATAAGTTCATAGCACAGCTGTGGGGTCAGGCTGGGCACATACAGGGGTGACTAGAACCCCATTTACATGATGTGTAACCTGGTGTGCACAGAGTAAAATGCCCTGGGGGGGGGGGTGACAGGTTCCCTTTAAGCCCGTGATTCTTAATGTCGGGCCAAGTTAGACCCGGCCATTAAGAATCTCCAATAAAGGGTTAAAAGGACACCACATGGAGTCAAAATTAACTATTAGAAATAAAGACACACGCTTAAGGTACCGTCACACAGAGACATATCGCTGGCGATGTTGCTGGCAACCGAGGGGCGTGGCCAGGTTGCGGCGACATCGCCGGCGAATTGCCGCGTGTGACAGGGCGATAATCAGGCGATGAATCGCCTGAGTCACATCGCCAGGTTTCCCAACAATGTTCGGAAACCTGGCGATGTTGCTCAGGCGATTCTGCCTGATCGCCCTGTGTAACGCGGCAACCCGCAATGTTACGGCCGATTCCGCCTATCTACAACATTGCGGGTTATCGCTCGCTGGGTTGCTGGGCAACTCAGTGAGCGATAGCCGCGGCAACTAGCCGGCGACATCGCCGGTAAGTTGCTCAGTGTGACAGCTCCCCGGCGATGTTGTCAGGGATGCGCGCTCCCGCGATCCCCGGCAATATCGCCGGCGATATGTCCCTGTGTGACGGTACCTTTAGAGACTCCATCTATATTACCCCTTCGCAGCCCTCCATGATCCTGGTCTTCTGTCTTCTACGAATGAAGCAGCTCTGCTATATCACATAGCATGGGTAGGAAATCTGCTCCCCGTGCTCTATGATCACTGAATAAGCAGAGACTGTGGCTGGTAAGCGATGACGTTGCCACTGACAACCGTTGCCATAGTAACCAAATGAGCGGTTACTGCAGCAACCATGATTGGCGACAAGATCACCATGATGTCTGAATGAGCAGCTCATACAAGAGCCGCAGAAGTTAACTTCCTGCTTACCGAGACTGCTGTCACCCCTGAATGAGCAGACTCATACCGATAAGAGCAGCACCGATTTTAGTTTGTGGGAGTGCTTTGTGTGTATTCAGAGGGCTGCATTCTTCTTTAGCTCATATGTGAGCACAGCTCCGGTCCTACACTAATTTCCCATTCATGTGGTTTCCTTTTCTATAGTTTGTTCTCTGCTCTCCCTGAGTCTGTACATGCTTCATCGTCTTCATGTTGTAGAGATTCTCCCTTTGTGTCGTCTCTATCATTGCAAGAAGGGAGATATAGAGAAGAGAATCAGAACTGAAATGGAGCATTGACAAATGTATTTTTGTAGATCAGTCAGCCATATAAAAGACTTAAGGCCGGGTTACAAGCAGCGACATTGCTACCGAAGTCGCTGCAACGTCACAGATTTTGTGACGTTGTAGTGACCTCGCCAGCGACATCGCTGTGTGTGATATGCTGCAACGACCAGCGATCAGATCGTTGCGGAATGGCCAGAACCATTTTTCGATCATTGGTCTGCCGCTGTCACGCATGCATCGGCAGGTGTGAGAGGAGCAACGACCAGCGACACCTAGTGTGCGACTGTCAGGTGTCTGCACATAGCTGGGTGATCGCTGGTGAGATCTGCCTGTCTGGCATCTCACCAGCGATCACATTGCGATATTCCAGCAATCCCGATCATTGGTCGGGTCGCTGGAACATCTCTATGTGTAACCTGGCCTTTAGGCTGCATACTCACAATCAGTATACGCAGCGTTTTGGACACACAGTCGTGCTGCTGCGTCCAAAACGCTGTGTAGAACAGCATCAGCACCGCGGTAACCGGTCATGTGACTGTGACATCACGCCAGATCCTATAAGCATCGAGCGCTGGAGGCATCGGTGGATCGCGGGACAGGTGAGAATAAAGGTTTTTTTTGTTTTTAACCCTTTCTTTTCACTAAATTTCACTTCTGCAATGTATGTATTCATGTATGTATGAAGTGAAATTAGATGGCACAGAGCGATCTTAGTGTACTGAGCATGCTCAGTACACTAAAATCGGGTCCAAGTAACGAACAGCTGTTTCCTCGGACCCGTGCTCCATAGGCCCCATGTTATGTGGCGCGGATCAGGTCTGATCCAGGTCTGATCCAATTCGGTCCGATTTGATCTGCTGTGCCCAAAATCGCAGCAGTCTGACATGTATTGACATGTATTAAACATTTATATATTTTTGCATAAGAACATCTGAGTTCCTGTCCAATTTATCAGGGTACTAACTACACTTGATGTGTGCTCGGTGTTGTTGAGATACCACAGCAATGACGTAGCACCAGGTGAACAACAAAAAAAGCCACGAATGCCAAGAGGAGGAGGTGATTCTCATTGAGCAGCCACAGATTACTGATGTGGATAATGGAGCAGCTCCCGCAGTTCTATTTGCACCAACTCTTCCAATGGCAGATGTGAAAAACTCCAATATTTAAATCATGCAGACAAAAATAAAAAATTAATTTTGGTGGCACATTTTTGGAAATTACAGACAATGCTTTAAAGCGAACCTGTCTTCCCCCCCCCCTGGACATCAAAAGCTAAAATAGCCACCTTCTGCAGCACTAAGGCTGCATTCAGAGAAGGTGTGTATAGCCTTTTGATGACCTATGTACAATGTATGCACTTAGATAAATGCTTACACTTATGAACACTGGTGACCGGGAGGCGGGGTTTCGCGCTCCTCTGACCCGCCCCCTCTTTTCAATCATTGTGCTCACCTACTGCTGCCTCCCCTCACTGTCACATGAACGCGCGCCTCTGTTCTCCTGTATGGCGCCACGCATGCGCTGTGCGCCGGGTGTCCAGGAAGTCGTCGGGCAGCGCGCACAGCGCATGCACGGCGCCATACAGGGGAACGGAGGCGCGCGTTCATTTTACAGTGAGGGGAGACAGCAACAGGCGAGCACAATGATTGACAAGAGGGGGCAGGTCAGAGGAGCACGAAACCCTGCATCCCGGTCACCGGTCTTCTCAAGTGTAAGCATTTATCTACAGTGATGGCCAAAAGTATTGACACCCCTTCAATTCTGTCAGATAATACTCAGTTTCTTCCTGAAAATGATTGCAATCACAAATTCTTTGGTATTATTATCTTCATTTAATTTGTCTTCAATGAAAAAACACAAAAGAGAATGGAGCAAAAAGCAAAACATTAATCATTTCACACAAAACTCCAAAAATGGGCCAGACAAAAGTATTGGCACCCTCAGCCTAATACTTGGTTGCACAACCTTTAGCCAAAATAACTGTGATCAACCGCTTCCGATAACCATCAATGAGTTTCTTACAATGCTCTGCTGGAATTTTAGACCATTCTTCTTTACCAAACTGCTCCAGGTCCCTGATATTTGAAGGGTGCCTTCTCCAAACTGCCATTTTTAGATCTCTCCACAGGTGTTCTATGGGATTCAGGTCTGGACTCATTGCTGGCCACCTTAGAAGTTTCCAGAGCTTTCTCTCAAACCATTTTCTAGTGCTTTTTGAAGTGTGTTTTGGGTCATTGTCCTGCTGGAAGACCCATGACCTCTGAGGGAGACCCTGCTTTCTCACACTGGGCCCTACATTATGCTGCAAAATTTGTTGGTAGTCTTCAGACTTCATAATGCCATGCACACGGTCAAGCAGTCCAGTGCCAGAGGCAGCAAAGCAACCCCAAAACATCAGGGAACCTCCGCCATGTTTGACTGTAGGGACCGTGTTCTTTTCTTTGAATGCCTCTTTTTTTCTCTGTAAACTCTATGTTGATGCCTTTGTCCAAAAGGCTCTACTTTTGTCTCATCTGACCAGAGAACATTCTTCCAAAACATTTTAGGCTTTCTCAGGTAAGTTTTGGCACACTCCAGCCTGGCTTTTTTATGTCTCGGGTTAAGAAGTGGGGTCTTCCTGGGTCTCCTACCATACAGTCCCTTTTCATTCAGACGCTGACTGATAGTACGGGTTGACACTGTTGCACCCTCGGACTGCAGGGCAACTTGAACTTGTTTGGATGTTAGTCGAGGTTCTTTATCCACCATCCGCACAATCTTGCGTTGAAATCTCTTGTCAATTTTTCTTTTTCGTCCACATGATGTTAATTACACAAATTAGAGAAGCATCACATGATTTTTCTAACGGTGCCAATACTTTTGTCCACCCTCTTTTTTATGTTTGGTGTGGAATTATATCCAATTTGGCTTTAGGACAATTCTTTTTGTGTTTTTTCATTGAAGACAAATTAAATGAAGATAATAATATCAAAGAATTTGTGATTGCAATCATTTTGAGGAAGAAACTGAGTATTATCTGACAGAATTGCAGGGGTGTCAATACTTTTGGCCATGACTGTAAGTGCATATTTCATTGTATATAGGTCATCAAAAGGCTATAGACACCTTCTCTGAATGCAGCCTTAGTGCTGCAGAAGGTGGCAATTTTAGCTTTTGATGTCTGGGAAGGGGGGGGAAGTGATAGGTTTGCTTTAAAGGGAACCAACCAGCAGGATTTAGGGCTATAAAGTGAAGCCAGTGCCTTATAGCTACTGGGATGCTGGATGCAATCATACCTTTACTTGAATGATTCCATGTTTGATTGCAGAGAAAAGAGTCACAAAACTCCTAGAAAACAGGGCAGCAGATGACTGATGTGTGGAGCACTGCATCACTATTTGGGGTTGTTTGTTTTTTTATTACTCCTCTGTGGACATGTGTTTTGGCTGCAAGCCACCCCTTCCTTATCTCTTTCAGTTTCTGGCTCATGTGCACTGTCGCTATACTCCAGCCACAAAGTGACAAAACTGAAAGGAGGGGGTTAAATGGCTTACAACCGAAAGGCTAAAAGACCCATTACACGCTTCGATATCGTTAACGATATCGTTGGTACGTCACTGATTCTGGGGCGGAGCAACGATGTCGTTGTGTGTGACACATTAAATCAACCAACAATAAGTCAGCTGATCGTTGATCGAAGGTTTATGAATCGGACCATAAATCAGTCGTTCTTCGTTTGTTCAGCCTGCAGCGTCGGTGTGTGTGACACCTTGATAATGATGTTGTTAAACACTTCACCTATTCAGAACTGGAGGACGTAGGCAACCAAACGGCTGCAAATATCGTTCGCTTGTCGCGGAATCATTGCTGCGTCGTTCTCGATATCAGTACATGTGACACCTCACCAGCGATCTTTGAACGTCGTTCCAGTGATGTAGGTCAAGTCGGATCGTTGGTCGGTTCGCCGACCTATTGAAGCGTGTAACCCTGGCTTAAGGCCGGCTTGACACCACGTTTTTTCCCTGTCAGGTTCTGTCTGGTGCATCCTGCAAAACACAGGACAGAACCTGTCAGCCCCGGACAAACAGAACCGGAGGGCAAATATGCCCTCCGATCCTGTTTTGTCCCTGAATCATTTCTGCGTGCGGCTGCTGCTATCCAGTGCTGAAATTTCAGAATGGAGGGGGAGATAGCCGCGGTGCTGAAATTTCAGCTGCGCTGTCCAGGTGCTGAACGAGTGTGGCTTGAATTTCAGAGACACCGCTCTTTCAGCACCCAGTGTCCGGGAACCGGATCGATTTTGGGTCAGGCATGGGCACCAGATCGCCCCCGGAGGATCTGGTTTTGTTCGATTTTTTTTTTTTTTTTTTTTTTGCCCCAGACACTCACAATTCTGCAAGCTGCGATTTTGTGTCCGGGGTAAAAAAAGAAAACAGTCGGATCCTGTCGGATAGACACCAAACCAGATGGCAAATAACTGCCATCTGGCCCCATAGGGATACAATAGGGGCAAAATTGGATTCGGGGCTGTCCGGTTCACACCGTACAGCCCCGGATCCGAAAAATTGTGGTGTGAAGCCAGCCTTATCCACAGAGGAGGAAAAAAACAACCCCAAATAGTGACGCAGTGCTGAACACATCAATAATCTGCTGCCCTGTTTTCCAGGAGTATTAGGACACTTTTCTGCAATCATACATGTAATCATTGAATTAAAGGTATACGGTAATTACATTCAGCATCCCAGAGCCTGTAGGGCACCGGCTTTACTTTATAGCAATAAATCCTGCTGTTGGTTCCCTTTAAGGGAGGTATGTACGGTAGTTTAAAATGGTGAAAACATTTGAGCTATCTGGGCAGCCACGCAGCACTCGAACAGTATTGCATGGCTTCTATTCTGATTAATGGATTGGTTTGGCTTGTCTCGCAACTACAAAGACCACATACACCTTCCAACAGGCGCATCTAGCATGCTATGATTCCCTCCCTCCACGCCAGGCGACTGGAGCAGCGTGAGAATAATTAAAAATGGAGGGCCCACATTTTTTCAATGATAATATGTGTCACCATGCGGACCTGTAGCAATGCCCCCAAACGCTGCGGAGGGGAACGCCAGTGTGAAACCAGCCTTAGTTTGCATACTTCATGTGTGTTGCATTTCCTGTGCCAGCAAAGTTATTGAGAATCCTGTGCACATGTTGCTTTTTTCTTTTGCAGATTTGGTGCAGAAATATCCTTTTGGTTTTTTTTTTGTGCGGTTCTTTTTTCAGTTCCTGTACGAGTAAACAAAGCTTATGAAAAAGAAACTGATGTTGTATCCACTGTAATGTAATGTGCCAGGGAATTGATGATGACTTGCTCTTTTAAAGCAGCTGCTGCTGTACAGATATGCGAGCACTAATGTTACTGTGTGTACTTTTCCACCATGGAAATATAAATGTATATACTGCACGTATGTAATTTTGATCCTCTTTTTATATTTACATTGTTGCCTGTTTGTTTTTTTCCTTTTTGAAGTAAATGTCCCTATAGGGACTAAGTAAAAAATAAGCAACAAAAAATAAAGAAAAAATATAATGTATGTTTCTGTAAACAGTAAGTACACATATTTGGTATTTTCGCGTCCGTAACAAATCGATCTCTAAACTAGTTAACCCCTTCAGTGAAAACTTTAAAAAAAAAAATATCTTTTTATCACACAACTGACAAAAACGAAATAAAGCGCACTCAAAAAGTCATATGCAAATAAAAATTGCATTGCTGAAAACATCATCTTGTCCTGTAAAAAACAAGTCGCCAGTACAGCCCCATCACATAAAAAAAAACAACAAATTAAAAAGCTATATCTCTCATAATATAGCAATGCAAAAACTATCTTTTTCTATAAAATATTTTTATGGTGTAAAAGCAGAAAAACATAGAAAAAAAACTGTAGACATGTATCGATTTAGTTGTACTGATCCAGAGAATATAGTTGTCTTGTCACATTTAAGAGACTGTGAATGGCATAAAATTAAAAAAAAAAACAAAAAACAGTTCGTGAATTACTATTTCATCTTCATTTTGCCTCCAAAAAGTGGGATAGAAAGTGATCAAAATATCATGTGGCCCAAAGTGAAACCAATAAAAACTCTTAACTTATCCTGCAAAAATCAAGCCCTCGCACGACTTGTCTGCAGAAAAAGTTTTTTTTTTTTTGCATCACTGTATTTTGAATGTTATAGTTTTTTTTTTTTTATTTTGTAAAGTGTTTGTTTTTTTAGTATGATAGCAACCAAACCTAAAAAAACATGTATAAATCTGGTATTGCTGTCATTGTGCTGACCTTGACAAATATAGCTGCACTAGCCACTTACACAGGAAGGTGAATTGTGTAAAAAAATAAATAAAGCCAATTCATCAACTGCTGTTGATCAATTTATTCTGCCTCCCAAAGATCATAGTAAGACTCTGCTCACATTTATTTTGCGCTCTACACTGGGCGGGTTACACGTAAATCTCTGAAAAATGTTTTTCTGACAAAATTCTTTTGTCATTTCAAACCACCCAGACTTCCCTCTAAAAAGGGATCTTAGATGAATGATGAGTACAATTTCTTATTCATTAAGTGATCACTTTATTAGTCATAATTCATTTAATTTCATAAAAACATTAAAAAAAATTACATAAAAAAGTACCCAATTAACTACAAATAATTCATAACAAGGTCCGGGACTGGAATTATTATGTAAACATTTATGCAATATTCATAATTTAATATAATGGCCAGTAATACCAGGTAATAGAGGGACACTATTTAATTGTCACTAAGTGACTGCACGCTTTTTTAATATAATCCTGTGGCTCTAATACTCATACCGTGCACTGTGCACATGTGTGCTAGCAACCCCTTGACTCAGGTTACATGTGCAAAGCACCACCTCCGTGCTGTAACTATAGTTGTCCCCTCTCATCTCACATACCTGGTGTATAAGCTGCCTGTGGCCTCAGTCCTGGTACCCCCACCGCCAAATTTTTTTATGTAATTTTTTTTTAATGTTTTTATGAAATTAAATGAATTATGACTAATAAAGTGATCACTTAATGAATAAGAAATTGTACTCTTCATTCATCTAAGATCCCTTTTTAGAGGGAAGTCTGGGTGGTTTGAAATGGTGATTGTGTAAAGGTGAGACACAATAATTGGTGGACTATTGAGGTAAAAATTCTTTTGTGACACATCTGTAGAGTCAATATGCTCAGTACACCCCTAGATGAATTCATTGAGGAGTGTTGTTTGTAAAATAGGGTCACTTGTGAAAGGTCTACCTTAAGGTACCGTTACACGCTTCAATGTTGAAACGATAACGCTAACGATCTTGGGGGCGCGCGGTCTTTAGGACATCGTTTAGAGATCGTTGGTGAGATGTCACACGCCCAGATATTGTGCACGACGCACCAATGATCCAGCGAGCAGGTATCGTTCACACAACCCAGCGAACGATACTTGTTCACTGTTGTCAATAGGGGAAGTCGTTAACGACATCGTTATGGAGGTGTCGCACAGAACGATGCAGGTTGGCTGATCGTGGATCGTTTGATTTGAGAACATGTCCTCAAATCTGCGATCAACGATCCAACGATTTATCGTAATTGAATCTGTGTCACACGCAACGATGTCGCTTGAACGACTCCAAACCCGTGACGTTTGAGCAATATCGTTCACGTTATCGTACCGTTTAACTGGGCCTTTACTCTCATGGCACACCCAAACGATTCAAGCTAATTCTGAACTCCAGTATTGTGCTTCTTCCCGTCTTCACTTTGCATTGTGCTTCAAATGTAGTTTCTAGCCACATATGGGGTATTGACATACTCAACAAGTTGTACCGTCCATTTTCTCCTGTTACCCTTTGGTGAAAATGAAACATTTGAGGTTAAAGAAACACATTTTTTTCTGGTAAAAATGTGTCTTTTATTTTCATGGCCCACCATTCTAGATTTTTGTGGTTTCAAGGTGCTTATTAAACATCTAGATAAATTCCTTGAGGGGTCCAGTTTTCAAAATGGAGTCACTTGTGGGGGTTTCCACTGTTTAGGCACATCAGGGGCTCTCCAAACATGACATGGTATCCGCTAATGATTCCAGCCAATTTTTTCGTTCAAAAAGTCAATTGGTGCTCCTTCATTTCAGAAGCCTGCCGTGTACCCAGACACTGGTTTTACACCACATATGGAGCATCGGTGTACTCGGGGTAAATTGCACAACAAATAGTATGGTGCATTTTCTCCTGTCACCTCTGTGAAAATGAAAGATTTGGGCTTAAAGCAACAGTTTTGTGGTAAAAATGTGTGCTTTCATTTTCATGGCTCAACTTTATAAAATTCTATGAATCACCTGGGCATTCAAGGTGCTCACCACAAATTTAGATAGAGCCCTTGAGGTGCGCAGTTTCCAAAACAGGGTAACTTGCGGGAGGTGTCTACTGTTTAGGCACCTTAGGGGCTCTGCAAAGTCATAAACTGACACTGGTCAAAATTGAAAATATTAGTCTGGTTAGGAAGGTGAAAACAAGCTGGGGGTGAAGGGGTTGAACAAAAATATTCAGTGACATATGCCTGCATGTGACTTGGGACCATTCCTGTCCTCCCATGCTCTCCTGGGGGAGTAAAGGTGATGTGGCGGGGGACGTCCTGGAGCTCCCCAGTGTTCTCCTTAATGCCGGAGCCCGACTGCCACATCCCGCGCACCGGAAGTGGCGTCTCCAAGATCGAACACGTCACTTCCGGGCTGTGTTCCTCGCTGGAGCACAAGGGCTGCTATCACGGTCGGCATCCCCTGCGGCCATTTCGCCCTACGGCTGCCCTAGAAGTGGTTTCCCCTTCTGATGACCCTGAGAAGGAGCCACAATAATGCTGAGGACCCAGCAGAAAAAAGCATAGTCTGGCTGCACCTCCTAGTAGGATCAGATTTGTGTCTGTCTGTGTGACTGGACTGACTATGGACGGTGACAAAGCCCCTGTACCTGCATCTGCAGAGCCCAGCGTACATCCCCCTAGCGGGATAAGGGTCCGCTTTTTCCCATATGTGCTTTAGGCTGCGTTCACACATTTGCGTATTTTGCTGCGCTTTTTTGCGCGCGCTTTTTGCCGCGTTTTTCGGCCGCGCAAAAAAGCGCAACAGAATACGCAGGGCCTTTCACACACTGCGCTTTCTTTACCCCAGAAAGCGCAGTGATGTCACAGAGGGGAGGAAGAATCCTGCTTCTTCCTCCCCTCTGTGACAGCTGTGGCCGCTCATTAGACTTCACAGTGTATTACTATACACTGTGAAATCTAAATTAAACAAAAGCAAGTGTCTGAAAAATAAAAAAGAATCACTACTTCACCTGTCCGACGCCTTCTCCCGCTGTCTGGTCCCCGGGTTCCAAGTGAGATGTCTTCTGCCAGGACCTGTGGTGACGTCAGAGGGGGGCGTTCCCAGGGCGTTCCCAGCGCTGATTGGCTGCTCGCGGTCATGTGATATGTATCACATGACCGCGAGTGCCCGGGAACGTCCCTCTGACGTCACCACAGGTCCTGTCAGAACACATCTCACTTGGAATCGGAGATCGCACAGCAGGAGAAGGCGTCGGACAGGTGAAGTATTGATTCTTTTTTATTTTTCAGACACTTGCTTTTGTTTAATTTAGATTTCACCATGTATAGTAATACACTGCGAAATCTAATGGGCGGTCACAGCTGTCACAGAGGGAGGAGGAAGCCGCATTCTTCCTCCCCTCTGTGACATGACAGGGAGAATACGCAGGAGCAGCTGCGTAAAGAATTGACATATCAATTCTTTACGGAGCTGCGCTTTCTCCCTGAAAAAGCATTGCGTATTTTTGCGCGATGTCTGCACTGCAAAGTAAATTTCACATTCACTTTGCTGGCAGACAAAAGGCACATTGCGTATTTTGAAAAGCGCACGTAAAAAAAGCGCAGCAAAATACGCAATGTGTGAACACAGCCTTATATTGTATTTTCCTGAGGGTTTAGTGTTCTTTCTCTCTTTTGTAGTGAGGCAAAGTTTCTGGCCCCAGGAAGGAAAAGGAGAAGAAGGGTTCTACACGTAAATGTGGTGTCTGCTCTATCTAACTGCCTGCTTCACACAAGAAGAAGCTATGCCAGCCCTGTACAGATAACATTTTGCGTGCTGAGCAACCTTCCCTTATGGACAGCATCAAGACCCTCATTAAGCAAGAGGCCCAATACTATGTTTGCTATCCCTCACTCTCCTCCTGCCCCAGTTAAAACTCCTCCATCTAAAAAGAGGAGGGTAATCATTGAAGACCGACCCCACCTCAGACTCAGCAATGTTTTATCCTCAGACCCTGAGGACCTAGGTGAAGTTGAGGATTCTACTTCCACTTCACTTAGTATGATAGGAAAAAGTATGTCTTTTCCTCAGATGATATGGAGGAATTGCCCGATATAGTGAGGACCATCATGGGGGTGGGTGAGGTGGAAGTGAGCCAATCTATTCAAGACGAGATGTTTTGGAGGTCTTAAAGCCAAAACCCGTAAAGGTTTTCCAGTACATGAAAACATCCAGAGTCTGATCATGCGAGAAAGGTATTCACCTGAAAAACGCCTCAGTGTTCCATCTGAGCTGAAACATAGTTTTCCCCTTGATGGTGAATGCTCCAAGTGGGAACTCCCTAAAGTATGTGTCCAGGTTTCCAGAGTTGCGTTAAAGGCCACCCTTTCATTTGAGGAGTCTTCGCAGCTGAAGGACCCCATCCATGGATATTAAAATCGAGGGCCTTCTTAGGAAATCCTGGGACACCTCCTAGAACCTGTTGCAGATTAATATCGCTGCTACTTGTGCACCACAGTCCCTGGCTCGCTGGCGTATCCAACTAGAAGAGCATATTTTCTGGTCATCATAATGGGAGACCCAGACAATGGGGTTTAGGGCACTGCCCTCCGGAGGTCACACTAGGTACTACAAGTTTGTAGACACCGCCCCCTCCGCTTATAAACCCCTACCGCAGGGAACATCCTCAGTTTTAAACTTAGTGTGCTCGGAGGATCACGCTTTGCTTGCACTTCACTGCATTCTCACTACTTTCGTGATGGCGTCTGAAGACAAGGTAATAAGGTCCCAGTCGGGACCGGTGACAGCCTCCCCGCTCACCCTTAGTGGCACACGCTGGTGGAGGTACCGGAGGGCTAGGGCCTGGACACCTGGTGTTCTCCCGGTACGCTGTTACGCTCCTCTCCATCCCTCTCTGGGGGGCTCTGGTGAGTGGGAGATGGGAGCCTTGCACAGCTCCGCTCCGTCCGAGGCCTCCCTAAATGGTGCTTACAGACCGGACTGGAGCCAGCCCAGTCCGAGGCCTCCCTAAATGGTGCTTACACTCCGGACTGGGCTGAGCGGCCCAGTCTGAGGCCTCCCTAAATGGTGCTTACACTCCAGACTGGTGCTGCACCCCCGTCCGAGGCCTCCCTGAATGGTGCTTACAGACCGGACCGGCACTGAGGCACTCTGTGTCTCCTGTGTGCCTGGGGGTAGTGTCTGGCACTTTATGTGTTTCATGACACTCAGACCGCGCGTTGCCCTCGGGCCCCGCGGTTCTGCGGGTGTACCCTGTGCTGGGGTCACCCTGGCTGACCGCCCTGTGTGTCACAGGGGCTGAGGCCGTAGGCTGCGGAGGTGTGATATGTATTTGCAGTCTGTGTACAATGTTTTTTACACTGTTTCCCGCCCTGCGGGCTCCAGCTCCCTCATGAGAAGGATGCTTGGAGGATGGGATGCAGCCCGTGCGGTGACGTCACCGCGGGGCGTGTGCGTGTGTTTCCCGCGTGTCTTCGGCGCCGCCCACAGTTTCTCTGTCGGCGGCCATCTTTACCCTCACTTCCCGGCTGGGAACTGTATGCAGCGAGCGTCTGCACTCCAAGAGGGGAGACCGGAAGACGGCGCGGAGGTCACACACACACACCGCTCCCTCATACCGCTTTACAGCGGTCGGTAAGCCACCGGGATCTCCGGTTTTATTGTCTGCAATTGGGCTTATCTACCCCTACTGTGGCCATGTCCTCAGCTGGGAAGCGTGCTGCTAAGGCGGCCGAGGCCACCGTTACATGTGCTACGTGCAATGGAACACTGGTGGAGGGGTCCTGCAATAACTGTGGACGCCCAGAGGCCCGGGCTGCAACTACTGGGTCAGCAACCCCGGTGCTATACCCCGAGGTTCAGGTGATCTCAGGGCCTTGGGAGACTCAGAACAGGATCAATGAATCTCTGTTGTCTCAGCTGTCCTCCATGTCGCAATCCCTGGAGGCACTTAATAGGAGACTGGATAGCCCAGCTACTCCTTCCAGTTACCCCCGGGTGTCTCCCTCTTCTGCTGTGAGACCCCTTAAGCGGGCTCGTCGTGAGGCTTCACCCGAGCTCCAGACTCTCTCTGAGGAGGAGCGTTCCTCTGATGGTGAGGAGGATGATGGGGGTTCGACTTTCGGTCTGTTTCTGTGTCTGAACCACCAGATGGGGTGGAGGATCTGGTGTCCTCTATCAACGAGACCTTACGTCTCGTGACACCCCCTGAGGAGGTGACGGTGCACCCGAAGGAGGTCTATCAATGGCTGCGGCCGGAGGCTAGACCAAGTGGCTCCTTTATGGACCATACTAATTTTGGAAGGGTGATTAGAGCCCCAGGTTACATCCTGGGCGGCGTTATGTCCGCAAACCCAAGGACAATCGCTTCCCCTTTCCCCAGGAGGTGCTTCAGGAGTGGTCGCAGTCCCCGAAGGTGGATGCTTCCATGACCAGATTGCTGCACGCTCCCTTTTCTCTGCCTCTGATAGCTCCTCACTGAAGGATGCTACTGATAGACAGGTCGAGCAACTCGCCAAGTCTTCCTATGAGGCGGTGGGGTCGTCATTTGCCCCTAACTTTGCCACGGTCTGGACCTTACAAGCGATCACTACCTGCTTGGATGGTATCACTGACCTGGCAAGGTCCAGTCCAGAGGTCCTGGCACTTACCGAGAGGGCGAGGGCCTATGCGGACTACGCCAGAACGGCGACTCTGGAAACTGCCACTCGCTCAGCTGTGGCTTCGGCCAATGCTATAGCGATCCGCAGGTTGTTGTGGCTACGTCTTTGGGACTCAGATGCCACATCTAAGAAGATTCTGCAGAATCTTCCGTTCTCTGGTGACAGGCTTTTTGGCACAGAGCTGGACAAGCTAATTAAGGATTCTGCTGAGTCTAAAATACCGCAGAATAAACCTAAGCCACGGTATACCGTTAAGAGGAACCCAAAACAGTGGTCCTTTCGGTCCAGCTCACAGTCATCAGCACCGTCCGCTCGCACGGACCGAGGGGGCAAGCCCGCTTCTCAGTGGCGCTCTAAGAGTCGTCCAAAGAAGCCGGCGGGGGCAGCAGCTGCCACCCCCAAACCCGCCTCTACATGACTCGCTCTCTCTTCCTGCCTCCCCACAGGTGGGGGGCCGCTTGTCTCGCTTTCAGGACGAGTGGCTACTTCACGTTCCAGATCAGTGGTTCGAGACGTGGTCTCGCGAGGTTACAGGATAGAGCTGACGTCAAAACCGATATCCCGATTCCATCGGTCGGTCCCCCTCCCCAGAAAAAGCTCAGGCCTTTTCTTTGGTGTTGGAGGGACTCCGCAGAGACGGAGTGGTGGTCCCGGTGCCTTCCGGGAGAGGTTCAGGGGTTTTTACTCCAACCTCTTTATCGTCCCAAAGAAGGACGGATCCTTCCGCCCGTTCTGGACCTGAAGTTGTTCAAACCGCCACGTGCTGGTTCGGAAGTTCCGTATGGAATCACTGCGCTCAGTGATCGCGGCTGTGTCACAGGGGACTTCTTGGCGTCCATAGATATCAGAGACGCTTACCTTCACGTGCCCATTGCACCGGCTCACCAGCGATGGTTGAGATTTGCAGTGGGGGAGGAACACTTCCAATTTGTGGCGCTGCCGTTCGGCTTGGCCTCGGCACCACGGGTGTTCACAAAAGTGATGGCCTCTATGATGGCTCTCCTGCACGTGCAGGGCCATGCCGTCATTCCCTATCTGGACGACCTGCTGGTCAGGGCGCCATCGGAACACCTCTGTCAAGCGAGCCTGGATGTGACCATGCGGTCTCTGGAACAATTCGGTTGGCTCCTCAATGTTCAGAAGTCAACCTTGGTTCCGACCCAGTCCTTGACTTATTTGGGCATGGACTTCAACACGTCCTCAGCCCTGGTGTCTCTGCCACAATCCAAACAGGTGGCGATCCGATCGGGAGTACAAGCAGTGCTCCTGTCACCACAATCGTCCCTTCGTGGGTTGATGAAGCTGGTGGGTCGCATGGTGGCGGCGATAGAGGCGGTGCCGTTTGCACAATTTCGCCTCCGTCCTCTCCAGCTGGAGATACTACGCAGGTGGGACAAGAGGACGATCTCGCTGAATCGGCTGGTGACACTGTCACAACCGACCCGAGATTCCCTGCAGTGGTGGCTTCAACCACATCACTTGTCGCGGGGCCGGTCCTTCATCAAACCGTCATGGTTAGTGGTGACCACCGACGCCAGTCTGAAGGGCTGGGGTGCGGTGTTCTTACACCACAGGGCCCAAGGCCTCTGGACTCTGTCGGAGTCGGCATTACAGATCAACGTGCTGGAGATCAAGGCGATCTATCTAGCACTCCTGGCCTTTCAGAGATTCCTCTCAGGACATCCCATCCGGGTTCAGTCCGACAACGCGACGGCCGTCGCTTATATAAATCATCAAGGAGGAACCAGGAGTGCAGAGGCTCTGGCCGCAGTCCACCGCATCCTATCCTGGGCGGAGGACAACAACTGCCTGATCTCCGCAGTTCACATCCCAGGGGTCGAAAACTGGGAGGCCGACTATCTGAGCAGGCAGGGGATGGACGCCGGAGAGTGGGCCCTTCATCCAGACGTCTTTCGGGACATCTGCAGCAGATGGGGCACTCCGGACGTGGATCTGATGGCCTCACGGCTGAATCATCAGGTGCCGCAATACATGGCGAGGTCATGGGACCCCCAGTCGTTGGGAGCGGACGCCCTGATCTTGACTTGGTCCAGATTCAATCTACCATATGTGTTCCCTCCTATGGCTCTGATTCCCAGGGTGCTGTGGAAAATCAGGTCGGAATGCAGGGTAGCCATTCTAGTGGCTCCAGACTGGCCCAGGAGGTCCTGGTATCCGGACCTGTGGCAACTGTCAGGCGGACACAGGTGGGCTCTTCCAGAACGCGCAGATCTTCTCGCGCAAGGCCCATTCTTCCACCTCAATTCCAAGGCCCTCAGATTGACTGCATGGCTCTTGAGGCCTGGCTGCTGACATCCAGGGGGTTCTCCCCTACAGTGGTTGCCACTATGAATCGGGCTAGAAAGCCAGTTTCCAGGAAAATGTACCACAGGACGTGGAAAATCTTTTTTACCTGGTGTGCCTCTGGGGGCCGGTCCCGTGGCCCTTGTCCATCCCGACATTGTTGGCATTCCTACAGTCGGGTTTGGAGTTGGGATTATCCCTTGGCTCCTTAAAGGGTCAGGTCTCAGCACTTTCTGTGCTGTTTGACAGACGATTGGCGCTTCTCCCGAAGGTCCGTCAATTTCTGCAGGGGGTGTCGCGGATGGTTCCACCCTACAAAAGACCTCTGGATCCATGGGACCTTAACATGGTCCTGGCGGCATTGCAAAAACCGCCATTTGAGCCTCTGAGGGAGGTTTCCCTTCTCGTCTGTCCCAGAAGGTGGCTTTTCTGGTGGCGATTACATCTCTGAGGAGGGTCTCAGAATTGGCTGCACTATCGTGCAAGTCTCCCTTTCTGGTGGTTCACCAAGACAAGGTGGTGTTGCGTCCACGGCCGGAATTCTTGCCAAAGGTGGTTTCAACGTTTCACCTGAACCAGGAGATTGTTCTCCCATCATTTTGCCCCGCTCCCGTTCATCAGGTTGAGCGCGACCTCCATACTCTGGATCTCGTGAGAGCTATACGCATTTATGTGTCCAGAACCGCCTCCTTTAGGAGTTCGGATTCTTTGTTTGTTCTTACGACAGGTCGCTGTAAGGGGTCCGCGGCTTCAAAGTCAACCTTAGCCAGGTGGATTAAGGCTTCCATTCAAGAGGCTTACCGGTCTTCTGGTTTGCCTCTCCCGGTGGGATTGAAGGCTCACTCTACCAGAGCCGTAGGTGCCTCATGGGCCTTGCGACATAGAGCATCTGCTCTACAGGTGTGTCAGGCGGCCACTTGGTCCAGCCTACACACTTTCTCTAAGCACTATATGGTGCATGCCCATGCCTCTGCGGATGCAAATTTGGGCAGGCGGGTTCTACAGGCGGCGGTTGCCCACCTTTAAAGGGGAACCATGTTATCCGTCTTGTTGAGGAACTCTTCCCGCCCTGGGGTATTGCTTTAGGACATCCCCATTGTCTGGGTCTCCCATTATGATGACCAGAAAAAAGAGAATTTTGTTTACGTACCGTAAATTCTTTTTTCTTTAATCATCAATGGGAGACCCAGTACCCACCCAGTTGTTCCTTTGCTTGTTTTGCATTGGCTCTGTTCTCTGTTGAGACAGTGTTTGCCGGGTTGTTGAACCGTTTGTGCACGGTGTTCTTCCCGATGTTTCGGGTGTGGTTTATTTTCCTCCTCGCAGCTTGTAGACCAAACTGAGGATGTTCCCTGCGGTAGGGGTTTATAAGCGGAGGGGGCGGTGTCTACAAACTTGTAGTACCTAGTGTGACCTCCGGAGGGCAGTGCCCTAAACCCCATTGTCTGGGTCTCCCATTGATGATTAAAGAAAAAAGAATTTACGGTACGTAAACAAAATTCTCTTTTTCTCAGGGTACCCCAGGGAAGAAATTCTCGATTCCCTCTCACTTCTGCAAAAGGCAATGGGGTTCCTGGCGGACGCTTCTGGAGAGTTGGTTAGGGTCGCCGCAAAATCTGTGGCTCTCTCCAACTCTGCCAGAAGAGCCCTCTGGCTTAAACTTTAGAATGGTGACATCATATCCAAAGTCAATTTTTGTTCCCTCCCGTTCAAAGGGGGTTCCATCCCGTTCAAAGGGAAACATGTCTTCGGTCCTGCCCTAGATGATATCGTCAAAAAGACCACACATCCTCTATGCTTATACTGTACTACGCAGCGTTTTGGACGCAGCGGCAAGACGCTGCGTCCAAAACGCTGTGTACACTGATCGTGTGCACGCACCCTTAGACGATTATATAGTAGATACCAAGACCTCAATTAATGAAGACTGGACTTTTTTACACCTGTTTAGATGAGAAGGTGCATGCCCTTCATTTAATCAGGTGCATCTAAAAAGCAGTGTGCACATAATGCATAAGGAATGAAGCCACTTATCATGAATTTGACCAGCATTGGTTGCCATGTCTTGTCCTTCCCCAGATCCACATAGTTTGTCGGAGCTAGGTGACAATGGTGCGAGAATGAAAAGGTCACAAATTTCAGCATTGCCTCGCGTTGCTTGAAATGTTATGATTTTTCAAGACCTTTTATGGCAGAATTTGTGGATTAAAGTTTTGTTGAGTCAGGACCAATTTATGTAAAGATACTGAAATAATACATTTTAAATAGAATTTGTGAGCAGGTTTTGGCCAATTAATCTGAAGACAGCATGCTGTTTAGGTTAACACACAGATTTTGTTGTTGCGTCTCATCACAGTGAATTGTTGTTTACTTGAAATGTTTGTATTAGCTTCAGGAGATTATCATTGCCAGACATGGCCAGCTAGTCTAATACACCCCCTGCTGTGATTAACAGTTTTACTGTGTGTAGAAATTGTACATGCAGAGCCTGGTGTGGGAGGAGACAGCTATCTAAGCTCTGCTGCATTGCTAAATATAAAAACTCTGATTTTGTCAAAACTGCTGCACGCAGTAAAGGAAGTGATGCATCGTTGGATTCAGGGTCTCTTTGCCTACATCATTCTTCTCTCAGATGAGTTAGCAAAACCTACTTACAGATTCCTTTTAAAGTAGTTGTCCTTTGTCGAAAAACTTTCTTTAATAAACTCTTGTAGATAAAACAAAGCGAACAAAGTGAGCATTCCTTACCTTTTTCCAGTCCAACACTCTGCCGCTGTCTCTGCTGTTTGTCTGTAGCACTAACATCTCATTGATGGTGCAGGAGGTCGGTGAGCTCCGCATCCCTGCCTGTGTGGATTGCACTAGCCGCTGAGCTCACAAATTGTCTGCACTGCTCAGTGCTGCTGACAAATGGCAGAGACCAGGCAGCATCAGGGAATTCTGCACTGAACCCGAGAACGGTAACTTATAATGTGTTTATTTTTTTATAGCTATCACAGCCTGTGACCATGTTCTTCTGCAAGGGTATGATCCCCAGAATGGCAGTTGCCGTCTCGGCCTTTTCTTTGTTTATTACTTACTAATAAAGGTTCTGAATTGTTGAGATTTCTTCGTGTAAATTTAGTCATTAAAGTTGAGGCTGTCCATCAATAAGAATGTAGAGTAACATACGGTATCTATGTTTTACCCTCTGTCTGTTTAGGTCCAGCATGTCTGGATTACATCTTGTGAAGAAAGGCCGAGAGCACAAGAAACTTGATCTCCACCGAGACTTCACTGTTGCTTCTCCAGCAGAGTTTGTCACACGATTTGGTGGTAACAGGATTATTGAAAAGGTGTGTAAGCTTTTTACATTGTCATATTCAATATCTGGCTGAAAAATACATCGTTTAGTTATCAGAATTTAAGGGGTCGCACTTTTTAAAAACTTCAATCATTTTATGATGGGGTGTACCGGAAATCCAGGAAAGATTCAAAGTGCGGTGAATTTGCAGAAAGAAAAAAAGCACAATTCCAAATTTTATTTCCGCACGAATTGCAGCTATTAAGAGGAAAATGATGGCTGATTATCACAGCTATGGCTGCTTTCACATAACGATTTTCGGATTTCCGATGCTGTCCGAAAAAAATCGGACAGCATCGGACCGATTTTCGGACCCCATGCAGCCCTATGGGGATCGGACCGAATCGGATGTGCACTAAATGTCATCCGATTTGGTCCGATCCGATTCTGTCCGATTTTATTATCGGTGCTAAAATCGGAGCCTGCTCCGATTTTTAGCACCGAAAATAAAATCTGACAGATTCGGATCGACCAAATCGGATGGCATTTAGTGCACATCCGATCTGACCCGATCCCTATAACATGGGGCCCTATGGAGAAGGGTCCGAGGAAACATCTATGTCTCCTCGGACCCCGTTTTACTGTACTGAGCATGCTCAGTACAGTAAAACTGCTCCTAACTAGGAGCACAAGTGTTTAAAAAAAAAAAAATAAAGGTTATTCTCACCTCTCCCCGAGCCCCCGCCGTCTTCCGCCATCTTCTGCCATCTTCTTCTAGGCTCCCGGTGGCTCCCGCAGGCTGCCGGTGTCAGCAGAGGGCTCCCTCTGCTGTTCAGGACCTGTGGTGATGTCACAGTCACGTGACCGCGGGTTACCATTGAACCCGCGGTCACGTGACTGTGACATCACCGCAGGTCCTGTGTACAGCAGAGGTACACCTCTGCTGACACCGGCAGCCTGGGAGCCACCGGGAGCCTAGAAGAAGATGGCGGAAGACGGCGGGGGCTCGGGGGGAGGTGAGAATAACCTTTATTTTTTTTTTATTTTTTTGCAGCCCAGCGCCGATTTTATGCCGGAATCGGGTGCCTATTTGGCACCCGATTCCAGGCATCAGAAGGGAGCCGATGCTGTCCGATTTATATCGGACAGCATCGGCTCCCTTCAAATCGTAATGTGAAGGTAGCCTCAGATCTGCTCGAAAAGATGGGAGTCTGTATCAAAGTCATGGAGCTGGGATAAGATATAACTGTACAACCTATTAGCTATTCCCCCAGACCTGTACCACCTATTGTGGCAAAGGATTACAACCTCAACTCCTACTGTCTAGGAGGAGCAGGTAAAATATATGTTTGTACCATGTTAGCCAGTCGGTGGGAAAATATATAATTTTTAATGACTAACGGAAAAGATGGTAATAAATAGCAAGCTTTCGACACTACTCCCGGTCTCTTCATCAAGATCAAATAACACAAAATCTGAAGTCACATGTTTATACACAACAGGACATGGAATAGTGCAGTTATCAACACAAGTGACCTTGAAGCAGAATGACCAGTATGGGAGGGGGAGAACAGTTGTGGCAGTAAATATTGGAGCAGTTCATAGATAAGGAGTGTTAAAGTTTTATTGTCCCCTGCTTGAGGTCTGGTCCTGGTTTGTGAATCAAAAGCATCAATTTTAAGCAGTCCAATCCCACTCGTGTCCGGTCTTAATAGTAGCAACAGAACCTAGTCTGTATATCAAGATGACAGACAACATGTGTAATAGAAGACACCCCAAACAATCATAAAACAGGGAACGATCTCACCAGTGTGTCTTCTACTGTCCACATTCAATGGTTAGCCCTTTTGACACCAAATGCCCTTCTGCTAGTGACACTTTAAGGGTATGTGCCCACTGGACGTTTTATAGGCTGTTTTTTAGCGTTTTCCGCCGGCGTTTTCCGCTGAGTTTTATGTTAATTTATGTTAATCCTAACCAGCGGTTGGCTTAACATGCTAGTCAATGGATTTTAGAAAACGCTGTGTACATTAGAACGTTTTTTGTCTTCTTTCCACTTTTTTCACCGGTTTTCCACCGGTTTTCAAAGATAGAGCAAGTGACTTCTTTTGAGCGTTTTTCCAGCGGTTCCAGCTTACAAGTGCACAAAAAACCGTCTTTAAAACGCTAAGAAAAACCGCCGATAAAACGCTGTACAAACGCTATAAAACCGCTCAAAAAACGCTCAAAAAACGATGGACACTGCTGAGCTCAGAAAACTCAGTTTCTGCAATTCTCCACCGGTTTTCTGACGGTCTGCAAAGATGCAGAACTGTCCAGTGGGCACATACCCTAATTCTTAAGGCTAATAGATGCTTCAATATGCCAACATGCTTTTTCAGTTACTCCCAACGCGTTTCAGTTGCCCCATCGTCAGGGGAGTCATGGCTAAAGAGGGAAAGCCTGGTACCAGCAATCCCACACATCAACTATGGCACAGGTGATGTCTGTAAACAGATAAAAATAGATCAGTATGTGTTACCTGAAAGTATATCGGAGAAAAATGACAATTACACACACTGTTCTTTTTGATGCAAAGTGATTTTATTTTAGGAGCAACAGAAGCAACGCGTTTCGGTCCACACTGGACCTTGGTCACGCCAGTTGCCTTTGTTGGAACGACTCCTTAGGGAAGTGGACTTGCTTCACCCTATATTTATTTTTCAGATCAGAAAAGTAAGGGATCTTTGGATCCTTAGAGATGGATGGGATGCCTTATTTCACTTGTGGTCCCAGGTCTATTTCACTTGTGGTCCCCTTCTATGTCTCTGCGCTGCCTTTTCTTCTTTTGGGTTTGCCCTCCTCCCTTTTCCTGCTCTGTGTGACGTCAGGAGCAGAAACAAAGGGCAGACCCAGAAGAAGAGGAGGTGGTGCAGAGGCATAGAAGGGGGCGGAATACAAAAGGAGGAGGCTGGAGGACTGTGCCAGCAGTGAAGACCTCTTAATAAGATCCCTACCCTTTAGACTACTTAACTGTAAGTTTTCTAATGTCTGTTTTAAAGCTTACAGGGGGGCTAGAAACATGGAGTAGCCCTTCCCTGAATGCAGCAGACATGCTGCATTCAGTGCTGCATTTAGTTTGCAATGCAGCAGGGGGGATGACATGTCCTCTTTAAATTAACTTTTCTTCCAAACACTGATATTACGAATCTTTATCTTGTCTGTTGTCATTATAAATGGACAGGTTTTGCACTTTTCCTGGTTGCACAGAAATGTTCCTGTTATTGTTTGAGAGTACAGGGAGCTTCTGACAGTGATGCTTTTTAGAATCGGGGGCTGCCTAAAACACAGAAGCGGGGGGTCTGGAAATATAGGTTTTAATCAGACACCATTTGTAATAGTGATTGTAATTTCGTACAGCTCTTCCTTAAAGGGAACCTAACCCCACAAACTGACCCCCCCCCACATCTTTAGACCTGTCCCTGCACCCCCTCTTATCATTCCTAGCCATCCCTTTTGCAGAAAAAATCGATTTTGTAAAGTAGAGAAAAGGTTATGTTACTTTGTCCTGTGTGAGTTCTCTGTTTCTATAATAGTCTCAATAGGCGTGCCTGTCTGCTGCTCCCTTGTAATTATGCACGCCCCTCTCTCCTTGCTAAGAGCCTGGCTGCGTCATGAAAATGGGCGGGGCTAACGGCACGCCGCGATTTAGTTCCGCCCCTTTCATGACTCGGCCAGACACTCAGAAAGGCAGCAAGCAGAGAGGGGCGTGCATAATTACAAGGGAGCAGCAGACAGGCACGCCTATTGAGACTATTATAGAAACAGAGAACTCACACAGGACAAAGTAATATAACCTTTTCTCTACTTTACAAAATCGATTTTTTTCTGTAAAAGGGATGGCTAGAAATGATAAGAGGGGGTGCAGGGACAGGTCTAAAGATGTGGGGTGGTCAGTTTGTGGGGTTAGGTTCCCTTTAACACCTCCAGATTTGGATTGTAGGAGACTACAAGAGGGACCTGTTTTTTTCACCTTTAATATGGTAGTATCCCACACAGGATACTGGCTCAGTTTAAAAAAAAAATTATAAAATTATATATATACTAGTAAAAAGGCCCGATGCAATTGCATCGGGAGCGCGGTGAAATGAATTGTGTGTGTATACAGGCGGGTGAGTGGGTAGCAGATTATACAGGCGGATCTGTGGGTAGCAGAGTATAGAGACCGCTCTGTGGGTAGCAGAGTATAGAGACCGCTCTGTGGGTAGCAGAGTATAGAGACCGCTCTGTGGGTAGCAGAGTATAGAGACCGCTCTGTGGGTAGCAGAGTATAGAGACCGCTCTGTGGGTAGCAGAGTATAGAGACCGCTCTGTGGGTAGCAGAGTATAGAGACCGCTCTGTGGGTAGCAGAGTATAGAGACCGCTCTGTGGGTAGCAGAGTATAGAGACCGCTCTGTGGGTAGCAGAGTATAGAGACCGCTCTGTGGGTAGCAGAGTATAGAGACCGCTCTGTGGGTAGCAGAGTATAGAGACCGCTCTGTGGGTAGCAGAGTATAGAGACCGCTCTGTGGGTAGCAGAGTATAGAGACCGCTCTGTGGGTAGCAGAGTATAGAGACCGCTCTGTGGGTAGCAGAGTATAGAGACCGCTCTGTGGGTAGCAGAGTATACAGGCGGCTGTGTGGGTAGCAGAGTATAGAGACTGCTCTGTGGGTAGCAGATTGTACAGGCGGCTCTGTGGGTAGCAGAGTATAGAGGCGGCTCTCTGGTAGCAGAGTATAGAGGCGGGTCTGTGGGTAGCAAAGTATAGAGGGGCCTGTGTGGATAGCAGAGTATGATGTGGCGGGAGGCTGGAGGGGTGAGGAGAGGTGAGGCTGGAGGGGTGAGGAGAGGTGAGGCTGGAGGGGTGAGGAGAGGTGAGGCTGGAGGGTGGAGGAGAGGTGCGGCTGGAGGGGTGGAGGAGAGGTGCGGCTGGAGGGGTGGAGGAGAGGTGCGGCTGGAGGGGTGGAGGAGAGGTGCGGCTGGAGGGGTGGAGGAGAGGTGCGGCTGGAGGGGTGGAGGAGAGGTGCGGCTGGAGGGGTGGAGGAGAGGTGCGGATGGAGGGGTGGAGGAGAGGTGCGAATGGAGGGGTGGAGGAGAGGTGCGGCTGGAGGGGTGGGGGAGAGGTGCGGCTGGAGCGGCGACATCACCGCTCGGCGGCAGGACGTGGCTGCGTGCTGGGGCTGATCGCAGCCCCAGTCACATAGCATTGTCCTCTGCGGCAGGTTGGGTGCTGCAGAGAGGGATCAGTCCCTCCCCTCAGGTCACACATGTGACCTGAGGGGAAGGAGCGGATTGGGTGGTGTGTGGTAAACACAGGACGGCCATCCGATTGGTCCAGGACGCCGAGTCCTGGTCAATGGGATGGGCGTCCTGTGTGTACAACACAGCGGCCAATCTGCTTGCAGGGGCGGCGGTGGCGGCGGCCAATGGGAGTGAGCGGGGCCTGCAAAGCCTGACATGGTCGGCTCACTCCCATTGGCCACTGCCACCCACAGGACGACGTCACTGGCTCCCGGCACCCGGCCACAGCGGGGCCGACGGTTGGCAGGATGGCAGCGGTGTGAGGATGGAGGAGGCTGTGAGGATGGAGGAGGCTGTGAGGATGGAGGAGGCTGTGAGGATGGAGGAGGCTGTGAGGATGGAGGAGGCTGTGAGGATGGAGGAGGCTGTGAGGCTGGAGGAGGCTGTGAGGCTGGAGGAGGCTGTGAGGCTGGAGGAGGCTGTGAGGCTGGAGGAGGCTGTGAGGCTGGAGGAGTCTGTGAGGCGATGGGGAGGCTGGGAGGCGATGGGGAGGCTGGGAGGCTGTGAGGCTGGAGGAGTCTGTGAGGCTGGAGGAGTCTGTGAGGCGATGGGGAGGCTGTGAGGCGATGGGGAGGCTGTGAGGCGATGGGGGAGGGTGTGAGGCTGAAGGAGGGTGTGAGGCTGAAGGAGGCTGTGAGGAGGGTGAGAGGCTGGAGGAGGGTGTGAGGCTGGAGGAGGGTGTGAGGCTGGAGGAGGGTGTGAGGCTGGAGGAGGGTGTGAGGCTGGAGGAGGGTGTGAGGCTGGAGGAGGGTGTGAGGCTGGAGGAGGCTGTGAGGCTGGAGGAGGGTGTGAGGCTGGAGGAGGCTGTGAGGGGATGGGGAGGCTGTGAGGAGGGTGAGGGGATGGGGAGGCTGTGAGGAGGGATGGGGAGGCTGTGAGGAGGGTGAGGGGATGGGGAGGCTGTGAGGATAGTGAGGCTGGAGGAGGCTGTGAGGATAGTGAGGCTGGAGGAGGCTGTGAGGATAGTGAGGCTGGAGGAGGCTGTGAGGATAGTGAGGCTGGAGGTGGCTGTGAGGATAGTGAGGCTGGAGGTGGCTGTGAGGATAGTGAGGCTGGAGGAGGCTGTGAGGATAGTGAGGCTGGAGGAGGCTTTGAGGATAGTGAGACTGGAGGAGGCTGTGAGGATAGTGAGGCTGGAGGAGGCTGTGAGGATAGTGAGGCTGGAGGAGTCTGTGAGGCTGGAGGAGTCTGTGAGGCTGGAGGAGTCTGTGAGGCGATGGGGAGGCTGTGAGGCGATGGGGAGGCTGTGAGGCGATGGGGAGGCTGTGAGGCGATGGGGAGGCTGTGAGGCGATGGGGAGGCTGTGAGGCTGGAGGAGTCTGTGAGGCGATGGGGAGGCTGTGAGGCGATGGGGAGGCTGTGAGGCGATGGGGAGGCTGTGAGGCGATGGGGAGGCTGTGAGGCTGGAGGAGGGTGTGAGGCTGAAGGAGGCTGTGAGGAGGGTGAGGGGATGGGGAGGCTGTGAGGCTGGAGGAGGGTGTGAGGCTGGAGGAGGGTGTGAGGCTGGAGGAGGGTGTGAGGCTGGAGGAGGCTGTGAGGCTGGAGGAGGCTGTGAGGGGATGGGGAGGCTGTGAGGAGGGGATGGGGAGGCTGTGAGGAGGGGATGGGGAGGCTGTGAGGAGGGTGAGGGGATGGGGAGGCTGTGAGGATAGTGAGGCTGGAGGAGGCTGTGAGGATAGTGAGGCTGGAGGAGGCTGTGAGGATAGTGAGGCTGGAGGAGGCTGTGAGGCTGGAGGAGGCTGTGAGGATGGAGGAGGCTGTGAGGCTGGAGGAGGCTGTGAGGCTGGAGGAGGCTGTGAGGCTGGAGGAGGCTGTGAGGCTGGAGGAGGCTGTTCAATTTGTATACTTACAATCCGCCGAGCGCTGGCTGCTGGGAGTAGTAGCAGGCATTGTGGTGATAGGACCTTGCATGATGTCAGAATGACATCAGCGTTCGGGGCTGTGATTGGTGCGCTCGCAGTCATGTGATATCACATGGCCGCAAGCGGGCCAATCACAGCGCAGAAGGCAGATGTCATTCTGACATCATGCAAGGTGCTATCAGCACAATGGGTGCTTTGTTAGCTCCGGCCCCCTGCTGTCATGGAATGTGGCGGTGAGCGGCGGGGGAGCCGGAGGATGTGGCGGGTGAGCGGCGGGCTGTGCGTGGAGCGGCCAGTGGTTGGGGTGTGGGGGTTTCTGGTCACCGCGGCAGTTTTGTTGCGCTTCCGGACAGTGTCAGCGGCTTGCAATGGCGCATGCGCGCCATTGCTCGTAGCACGTGATAGCGGCACAGTGGTCGGAAGCGCAAAACTGCTGATTATGTATATAGATGATATATTTTAGCAGGAGCAGGTCAGATCTCCAGCTGTCAGACACAACGAGGATCCCATTTCACCAACTACACCACACCAGTGCTTCTGTAGGATCTGGTGGTCACAATTTCGCTGTGCGTCTGCACATATATCAGACACAGATAAGCTCTGCTAGTGACTTTTGTCAGTGTAGTGTTCTGTTTTAGATCAGAGACACTCTTATGTGAGCTGTATGCATCTCGCATGACTCACCCAGCCCGACCTCCCCCTCTTTAGACAGGAGTGTGAAGCTATATTGAAATACAATCAGCTCCACTCTCCTGTTCAGAAAGGGTGAGGCCGAGTGAGTAATGCATAGTTTGTCTCTGTCCTTTCTCTGTAACTTCTATGGACTATGGATGCCCCAGTGGGAAAAAAAAAATAAAGGGAAAAGAAATGTTAACTTTGATCTCTTGGGGAACAATTTACTGTGTTTTTAACTTTATAAGATGCACCTGATTATAAGACGCACCAAATTTGGTGAAGGAAAAGAGAAAAAAATAATTTTTAATGTTAAATGGGGTCCATCTTATAATGCCAGTGTCCGTCTTACAATCAGTATATATATCTTGGTGTGTATATAGTCCTCATCCTAGTATATATGTCCTCCATACTGGTATATATGGCTATCATACCGTCCCCCATCCTGGATATGGCCCCCTTATCTTATATATGTCCCCCAGTGCTGGCACATGTCCCCTGGCGCTGGCACATGTCCATTGCTGGGACACACAGCTCCACCATCCCAGATATGGCCCTCTCCTGTCACGCTATATGGCCCCTGCTAGCGCGCACACTGTAAAATAACAAACACGGTTACTCACCTCTCCGTTGATCGCTCCGTGCTTCCAGCTGAGTGGTGACTTCATCGTCCGTCCCGGGCTCTGGATCATGTGACCAGGGTGCACAGTGATGACATCACTGTACTGTGCTGATCAAGTGACTTAATGCCAGCACAGACACAGGAAGTCACCGCTCAGCTGGAAGTATGGAGTGATCAACGGAGAGTTGAGTAACCGTGTTGGCTGTTTTACAGTGTGCGCGCCAGCTGGGGCCATATAGTGTTACGGGGGGACATATCTGGGACGGTGGGCTGTATGTGCCAGCAATGGACATGTAGCGTGACGGAGGTGCACATGTAATAAGCACTGCTTCCCTGTCCATCACCTCGGTGCTGTTTCAGCACTGAGGTGATGGACAGCGGGTGCATTGAATATTACATGAGGCTA